>OX463225.1:100783420-102011597 GCA_949820135.1 Sylvilagus floridanus
TTGGCAGAGAGAAGGACATCGAGATGTTCCTCGAGTCCAGCCGCAGCAAGTTCATAGGCTACACCCTGGGCAGGTGCGTGTGACCCGCATCCCTTCTGTGTGCCTTGGGCGCTTGGGGGCCCAGTCGAGTTAATGCTGAGGCTTAGACTGGGCCTTCTTTCTTCTCCAGTGACACGAACACAGTGGTGGGGCTGCCCAGGCCGATCCACGAAAGCATCAAGACTCTGAAACAGGTAAGCAGCTGTGGGTGAGCTTTTGGCCTGGTCTGGTCCGGGTGAGTAAAGTGCGCCTGACCCGTAGGGAGTAGCCCTTGAGGACTGTTACCCACCTTAGAGCCTGGGCTGCGGGCAGGGTGCACTGCGGAATAGCTGCGCTTCTGTTGGGGCTGACGGATCAGGTTAGCGGCCAGCAGCTGGAGTTGCGAGGACCCAGCGTATAGCCCTGCTTGCTCCTTGTTCAGGTTGGCAGGCGGTGGATACGGAGGAGTGGGCGGCCGGGCCTTGTTCGTGGCTTGAAGAGCCGTGGAAGAATGAGGCTGGGGGAGAAGAGAGCACAGGCTGTCAGCACGTGGATTCTGGAGAAGGGGGTTGGGCTAAGCCGCTGCTGTTCCTCCTCCCCTCCTCTCCAGTCCAGGTCGAAAGACCTGCAGTGGTTTGCAGCTCGTGGCCCTTTGCCCAGGACCCGTGTCTCCCCTGCCGCACCTGGAGTGCAACTACTTACGTGGCTCCCAGATGTGTTTTCGAATCTGGACGCCTTGGTTTTGGTTTCAGTAGTGTTTGTCATCACTGAAGCTATCGGAGAGCCCCTGCCCCTCCTCAGTTTGCCTTCTGCTCTCTGCTGTGGGCTTCTTAGCCTGGCTGTTCTTCTTAGCCTGGCTGTTAGCGGTAGGGAGTGCCCACTGAGAAGGATGCTTGGGGTTTAGAGATCTTTGTGGTGACTTGGCCTCTCCCAGAAGACTGTGTTTGAAGGAAAAATGTTGGCGGGGGGGGTCTCTGCCAGGGTGTTGGGGGCTTGGTGAGGGCACGAGGGCTGTCTTCCCCAGCACCTCCTTTGCTGTCTCTCTCCAGCATAAGTACACATCCATTGCTGAGGTCCAGGCGCAGATGGAAGAGGAATACCTTCGTTCTCCTCTCTCAGGGGTGAGTGGGGGCCTTTGTCAGCACACAGCCGTCCCCAGCTGTCCCCAGGCCCTCTGCTGGGCCCAGACTAAGGTGGCACAGCCAGCGCGGGGATCAAGAGCATAGACCCTGAGTCCCAGCTCCACTACTTAGTGGGGGGCAACTTACTGGATCTCTGTTTTGTTTTCTCACTTACGAAATGAGAATAGCAGCAGTGACATGGTACCTTCAAAGAGTTGCAGTAAGGAGGAGCTGAGTTACTCCAAGTAGAGGGCCTGGCACGGTTCGGGGAGGGGTGGGGGTGGGGTTGCCGTCATTGTCTTCAGTTCTTTACATTGACATCTACAGCTTCTTCTCCAGCCAGTGAGGAAGCTGGCCCAGGAGAGTGCAGTCTGGACTGGGGTTTGTCTTTGTACCCACTGTGTTCAAGGGAGAAGAGGAAGTCGAACAGGTCCCTGCAGAAACTCTCTACCAAGGCCTGCTCCCCAGCCTGCCCCAGTACATGGTGAGTGCTGCATCAGGGGACCCTCTGGGTGCCTGCAGCAGGATCCCCTTCCCCACGGGACTGGCCTCGAGAGCAGCCCACAGGAGGACCAGCGCTCGGGTGGCCTGTGGTGCGGGCGCTGAGCGTCTGCGCTTCCCAGATTGCCCTCCTGAAGATCCTGCTGGCTGCAGCCCCCACCTCAAAAGCCAAAACCGACTCGATCAACATCCTGGCGGACGTGCTCCCCGAGGAGATGCCGTGAGTGCTGCTCTGGGGCTCGAGCCGGGTGGGCGGAGGTGGGGGAAGGGCAGTGGTCCCCTTTTGTTAGGATTCCCTGCTCAGGGACCAAGCCGTCGCCCTGGCTGTGGACATGGCTTGGTCTGCCAGCCGTGGATCCTAGTGTACACTCTGCCGCAGGGTAACCCCTTAAGACATGGGGAATGGTCACTGTGAAGTGAGTGGGGGGCATTAGACATGTGCCACAGCCCACCCCATAAAGCCACATGCAGGGCCAGCTTCTGGACAGTTTGCCTGCAACAGCTGAGCCTGAGCTGGTGAGGCGGCCGGCAGAACGCTCGCCAGTGTCTCAGGGTGGCCGTGAAATCCCGAGGGCTTCTGCCTCCCTGGGCCCTGAGCGCATCTCTTCAATGTGCCAGTGCAAAGTGAGATTGTGTTCTGCTTTGAGAGGACAAGGCCTTGGCCTCCTCTGCTGCCAGCGGCCCTTGGCCTGGAGCCCAGCCCCTGCTTGGCTGCAGCTCTGGAGCCTGGCAGCGGTAGCCAGGTGAGGGAGGAGGCGGGGATTGGCTGGCACCTGAGGGAGGGTCCTGGGATGTCAGGCCCTCATCATGGTCCTTGGGCAAGCTCCAGAGGCAAAGAATGTTTCCTCTTAGAAAGATTTCTAATGAGAAGTCTTGAGTTAAGAAGCTAGGTAACTTGATACTAGCTGAATTGGTCTGACTTCAAAATCTTTTTTTTCCAGTAACCTGAAACTTTGAAATGTACTAGTATTCCATGGAGCATACTTGGGGGGACTCAAGTTAAAATAATGGCAGATACTCAAGGGAGATCTTGAAAAGCTGAAGTTCTTTTTGGGAGGAGAAGCAGAGAAACAGGCCAAGAATGGATTTGTGGGCGTCAGAGGGAAGGAATACATTGTGTTGGGCTAGACTGCATGGAGGTGGACAGGGGGATCCCTGCACTTGACCGCGACACCATGGGCTGGGGTTGTAGCCGAGCCTTTGCCCAGAGAGGCTCTCTTGGGAGCTGGGTGGGAGGGGCTGCGCTGCCAGCGGCTCACCCGGGCCACGGTTTCCAGCACCACGGTGTTACAGAGCATGAAGCTTGGGGTGGACGTGAACCGCCACAAAGAGGTCATCGTCAAGGCCATTTCTGCTGTGCTGCTGCTGCTGCTCAAGCACTTTAAGTTGAACCACGTCTACCAGGTACCTGCAGGGCCTGCCTTCCTGTCCACGGGCCGGGGGCCTCGGCAGCCTGCAAGCACAGGCGCTTGCCTGTGAACCTGCTTGCGTTCTGCGTGAATGTTTTAGGATGTGCTCCTCTAGCCAAAGCCTTTCATCCCTGGAGGAAGGAGGGCCCAGTCCCCAGGGCCATGCTGCTTTTTTTCTGTCGGCTTTAGTTTGAATACATGGCCCAGCACCTGGTGTTTGCCAACTGCATCCCTTTGATTCTGAAGTTCTTCAATCAAAACATCATGTCCTACATCACCGCCAAGAACAGGTAGGTGTGGGGACTGGGGTGGGCCGGGCCAGCTGCAGGGCTCACAGCTGCTCTCTCCCACTGCGTCCACTCTCCCGGCACCTCTGAGCTGGCATTCTGCCAAGCATCAGGGCACAGAGATGAAGGAGACTTGGTCCCTGCCTGTGGAGGGCCCCGCGTGACAGGCTCACAACAGGTGACTGTGCCGGGCCAGAAGGGTCCTCATCCTGGGCCCCAGGACTGCCCTTAGCACTCTGGTGCCCCTCCTCCCCAAGCCAGCCGTGCTTGCCCGTGGCTGCTCACTGGCATGCGACACCGCAGGGTGAGCAGCCGGCCAGGACCGGGCCTCATCCATGCCTTGAGCAGTCTCCTACCCAGCTCCAGACTCCCTGGCATGGGGACGCTCCCAGAGGATCTCGACTGCATGGGCACTATAAGCTGGTGTCTGGCCACAGAGGGTCTCGTGGGATTTCTCGGAGCAGCTGTTTCCTCTCCTTGCGGCTGGGGAAACCGGCGCAGGGCAGACCAGGCAGACGCCTGCTTCTCCGACAAGCGCCGCAGGACGGCCAGGAGCAGCTCGGCCGCAGCTGCCCCGCAGACCCCAGCCTTTGCTCACGGCGGCTCCCGCTTCTCCCGCCCTCTGCAGCATTTCTGTCCTGGATTACCCTCACTGCGTGGTGCACGAGCTTCCGGAGCTGACGGCAGAGAGCCTGGTGAGTGGCCGGCCCCTTCCCAGCTGTCTCCTCGGCAGGAGGGGGAGCAGGCGGACAGCCTGCCCCAGCTCGGCATGGCTGTCTTCACAGAGGGGTCACGTTTGTGCGGCTGGCTTCTTAACCTTTGTGAGGGCATGGAAGGGCTGGGGGGTGGGGGAGTGGGTGGATCCCGCCTCGCGCAGGAGGATTTGTGGGTGGAAGTTAGGGAGCGTGGTCTTCGGGTCCCAGAGCCTGCCCAGTAGAGTGTCCTCCCTCGCCCCGCACCGGACTCCCAGTGCCGTAACCTCTGTTCTCATGGACCCTGTTCCCTGCTGGGGAAGTCTAGGGAGCCCTGGCCCAGGGTCCCGCCAGCTTCTGACCTGGAGTGCCGGCGGGCTGCTCTGGGTCGGGGGCCCTGGTGGAGGCGTGGTGATGCGGCTGTTGAGATTGCGCGGCTTGCTGGGCACCCTGCAGCGAGGAGGGTTGTGACTGGTGCTGGGTTTGCCCTGCAGGAAGCAGGGGACAATAACCAGTTTTGCTGGAGGAACCTCTTCTCTTGTATCAATCTGCTGCGCATCTTGAACAAGCTGACCAAATGGAAGCACTCAAGGACGATGGTGAGTCAGGCGCAGTCAGCAGGCCTGAAACTCGGCGCTCAAAGAAGGGGCCGTGGCCCAGCCTTCCCCTACTCCCCAGGAGCAGGGAGCCCCAGAGTGGGACCCTTCCCACTTGACCGTGCTATGGCCACAGCCGTGGCCTTGAAGGGCTGGTTCCGCTTCCCGGCTGGGTGAGACTAGAAGCCAGAGAGGCTCAGCCCTGTGCTGGAACACTGCGCGCTCCTGGGAGGGCTCTGGTGTCTTCCTTGGCCCTGGTCTGTGGATTCCTCTGGGGTGGGGCGGTCCCTGAGCCGCCTGGAGTTACCCACGCGTGTGCAGAGCAGCGTTGCTGCCGGAAGAATCCACGCTTGCTTTAGATTCCAAAGGGACCCCTAAGAGGAGGCCCCGCCATCTGGGTGGTCTAGAACGGTCCTGGTGTCAGCACTCAAAGTTCGCGTGCCAGGAAGCCCCTTGGTCTGGAGAAGGTGGGGGAGCGGCTGCCGTGGCTGCTGGCGCGCTCGGCTCTGTGCTCAGCCGGCCCTCCTGTGCCCCTCTGCAGATGCTGGTGGTGTTCAAGTCGGCGCCCATCCTGAAGCGGGCCCTGAAGGTGAAGCAGGCCATGATGCAGCTCTACGTGCTCAAGCTGCTCAAGGTGCAGACCAAGTACCTGGGGCGGCAGTGGCGCAAGAGCAACATGAAGACCATGTCCGCCATCTACCAGAAGGTGCGCCACCGGCTGAACGACGACTGGGCCTACGGCAACGGTGAGGCCACGCCCGGGGCTGCTCACGCCGGGGACACCTTTCACCCACCCCCACCCCTGCCCTCAGCTTCCTGCCAAGGAGTGGGGACTAGGCCTATGGCAACAGTGAAGCCACGCCCTGGGCTGCCCGGGCCGGGGACACCTTTCACCCCCCGCCCTCGGCTTCCTGCCATCATAGCACTGGGACGGACTCTGAGCCATTGCCCAGGCGTGGCGCCTGTGGTCTTCCCTCGGTGCCTCCGTCCAAGTCACTGCTTTTCTAGAACTTGTCGCCCAACTCCAGCCCCGTTGCACCTGCCTCTGGCTGTGGGAGGCTTGCAGCTCCTGCCCCCATGCCTCCAGTTCCTTCCCCTCCAGCTGTGCCCTGGTGATCTTTTCAATCGGCAGATCCTGTGCGGCAGCTCATGGAGTAAAATCCTCTAGCGTCCTCTTCCCCTTAGAACCAGAATCAGGGTCAGCGCCTCGAGCAATGAGGATGAGGCCCACCCTTCCTCGTCACCTCCTCTCTAACTCGACCCAGCTTCCTGTCCGATTTCATTACCCAGAGTCGGCCCGGCCCCCCTCACACTCGAGGGGTACCTGGCGCGAACCTTAGCCATGCCATGGCCCACTTCTGGCCTCCACATATCCCGTTCACTGTTGCGGTGTGCCTGCCGTGGCACCCAGGCTGACTCTGGCTACACACCCAGTGCCCGGGGGGCTTGTATGGCCCACGGTGGCATGGGGTAGCTGTCGGGGGGTTGAGCGAGAAGGAGCCAACGAGGGCATCTCCGGGTGCTGCCTGTGACCCTGGAGAGCCGGGGAGGACGTCCCCTGGGCAGAGGGCGTCATGCACTGGCACTCCCCGGCTGGGTCCTCAGGGCGCCTGCGGCGTGTGCCTCTTCCTCTGCCTGTGCGAGGCTCCTGTCACACTTCCTGAGGCTAGCTTGGTGCCAGTCAGCGTCCCTGGTCCTGGCCTGGGCTCAGGGACCCTGGCCCGGCTCTAACCCTGCCTCCTGTTCTGTTCCAGATCTCGATGCCCGGCCCTGGGACTTCCAGGCAGAGGAGTGCGCCCTCCGCGCCAACATCGAACGCTTCAACGCCCGGCGCTACGACCGGGCCCACAGCAACCCCGACTTCCTGCCAGTGGACAACTGCCTGCAGAGTGTCCTGGGCCAGCGAGTGGACCTCCCTGAGGACTTCCAGATGAACTATGATCTCTGGCTGGAAAGAGAGGTCTTCTCCAAGCCCATTTCCTGGGAAGAGCTGCTGCAGTGAGGGTGCTGAGCAGTGACTGAGAGAAACTGATGACCTGTTCCCTGGGGGAGCATCCTCACGTGTGGCTGCAGTGCCCCCGTCCTCCTCCAGGTGGCAGCACAGCTCCACTGTCTCACAGTGGTGCCCTGGGCTTATTTATAGGTGACCTGGGGTGGCCTCGCCCAGTGATGGCCAGCATCCTCTGCATCTCTGCGTGGAACACACCCTCCCTTCACTACTGTCCCTCCCCCTCGCCATCCTCTTTTCAACATGATTGGCTGCAGCTCATTTCGCACCCAAGGCTGGGCAGAGCAGGGGGCTGGGAACTCTCACTGCATCTGAGTTTCAAGGGTCACACCGAGCCCTCCTGAGACAGCAGATCCTTGGCGTGTCAGCTGAGGAGGAGGGCTCAGGATTGGGACAGGAGCAGCAGCCAGACGTCAGCATCGTGCTTGTGGTTTGGGGGTTTCTGATGGCATTCCAGCTTCCTGCTGAGCCTCACCCGGAAGCAGTTGCAGAGGACCCCGCGGCTGCCTCGGCACTTGCTTTTGGATAAGGGTTGAGGGAGGAGGAGGGGCTTCCGTCTTCCCTCCTGGTTGGCAAGGGCCTGTAGATATCCATGTATAAACCTATGTGTCGTCTCCTGTGGCATGGTGGGCTTTCTCATGTGTTTGTGTACTTTGTTTACATTAAAAGGAAGCAAAAACAGTCCCCACTGCCTTGCCTGGAGAAGCTTGACCTCAGCATCCCCGGGTCTGGAAAGTGGCTCCCCCGGCCGCGTTGGGTCACCTGCCAGGTGGCCTGCTGCTGCCCTCTGTGGGGCCCGGGCAGGGTTTGGTGCTATCCCCACATCAGTTGGGTCTGCCCCAGCCCACGCCCAAGCGCTAGTACCCTCATTTGCTGGTCTGTTCACCTTGGGACTTGCTCCGGCACGGCCCCTGGCACAGAGGGTTCATAGCCAAGGTCCCTTGCTTTGGTCCCGACTAGGCCCGTTTGCTTAGCCTTGACCTAGCCTCTAGTTTGCCCAGAGTGTCTCCTGGCGGTGAGCAGGCCGGTGTCGTTCTTCCCAAGCTGTGCCTGTTTCTTGCCGTCCCGGGTCTAGGAGGACCCTGGTGCTAGAACTGTCCCTCTTTGCCTGTGAGGCTTCACTCCCAGGGGCTGCTTCCTGGCTGTGCTCCCGCGAAGCCAGAGCTATTGGGTTTCTGTGGCACTGGACGCGGTCAGCCACAGGCTTCTGGCTGTAAAACGAGGGGGTTGCACCTGTGGGAGTGAGACCGCCCTGCCTTGCTGTCCAGCCTCTGGCAGTCCTCACTGAGGGACCTTGAGTTAATCCAGCTCATCTGTTTTCGGATGGCTCCGTTGTGAGAGCTGACGAAAAGCCTGGATAATGGATCCGCGTACCTGGTTGAGACGATGATAAATGGCAGCAATTGTTAATGTTGCTGATGGCCCTGCCAACTTGGACAGACTTCTAGGAATTTGCATCACTTCCTATCTCCCCTAAAAGACGCCCTCTCATCAAAGACCAGAGCCTTGTCTCCGGCTGCTCTGTAAGCCCTTTATCCAGGTCCCTGCTTCCAAAGAGTCCATCGCACCTTGCCCTGGATGTCCAGGTGGACAGGAAACCATGGTCTCTCTCTTCTCTCGCAGGTATATCTGAAGGGCCCGTCGCAGGTCCAGGTGGTCCCAGCTGGTGCTCCTGTTGCAGGAGAGCTGAGCCAGGCGTCCTGCAGCCACTGAGTGGGAAGGGAGGGGTTTGGCACCAGGAGCAGCTCAAGGGCACACGCTTCCTGCTCCTTGCCTTCCTGGGGAAATGGATCCTGGAGCCTGAGCCTGGGCTGGAGGCTGGGGCAGGGGGGAGGGTAGGACGCCCTCTGCTGGATGGTTTGGTTGTAGTCCACCCAGTTCCCAGCCATGCTGGGCTGTGGTCCTGTCTGCAGCCGCAGAGGGTGTGCACTTCGGGGCTGTCATTCAGGTTGAAGTTTAAATGGCTGGGGGATGTGGAGGAGCAGCATCAAATGCCTCTAATGAGAGGCATTGCCCACTGCCCGACACATGGGAAACCTGGCCAGGGTCCTCCAGCACTGAGCTGGTGCCCGTGCCCTGCCAGGAGCAGATCTAGGGCCCAGGAATCGTCCCTGGGTGGGCCCCAGCCAAGGCAGCGTGAGCTCAGCAACCCTTAAAGCTGCGATTCCAAGCGTGGCTGCTTCCCCCTTTCCTTTCTCACAGAGAGTGACTCGAGCCCCAGGCTGGTCATTGGGAACCCAGGGTCTAGGCTGAGGTCTGGGGTCACCTCTGGAGTGATGCTGGGCCAAGGGTATCTGCAGACCCAGAGGCTTGGGGGAGGAGGGGAGCACAGCTAATGGGAAGCAGGTGGAAGGGCTGCCTGCGCCCTGGCCTGGGGACCGGCTGGCCGGGCTGGCCCAGCCAGTGGGAGGACCATCCGCTCGCAGATAATTCCAGAGAGCAGGCTCCGGGATGCCCATTCATATTCATTATGTGTGAAGCGGGCGGCTGTAAAGTTAGCTTTCTCTTCATTTAGCTGTCACGGGACAGAAAAATATGAGCTGTGGACAGATGCCCCTGGATGGGAGCCAGTAGCCGGTCACTGGCCTCCCTCTGCCCTCTCCCAGCAGGGCCCTCCCCACCCCGCCAGCCAACTCCGGGCTTCTCCTGCTCGCCTGCTCCCTTTGCTCGGACGTCACGAGAGCCTTTCGTCTCCCTGCACCTCACTGACCACCGCTCTCTAGCCTCTGCGGCTCTCTGACCTGGGGAGCAGGCTCCTGGTCCGAGACTGTGCAGTGGTCTGAGCGCCGCAGTTAGGAAGTGGGGCGGAGTCTCCGTTCCTTAGCTGACAGCTATGGGAAGGCATGGGCGGGCCGCCGGCCTCCACATTCTCTCCCTCACTCTTCCCTGCCTGTTGGGCCCCGTCCTACTGGACACAGGGCCTGTCCTTGGGCCTTGGCACCCGCTGTCAGGACAGGGAGGGAGCAGACTGCCGGCAGCCAAGCTGTTAGTGGGAAGCATGGGAAGGGAAGATGCTGGTTCTCTGGGGACCGACAGTGCTTGCAGCGGCCGGCTGCTGGGGACTTGCTCCCTCCTTGGGAATGGCAGGCCCTGCCGTGTCCGTGTGCACTCCGGCCTCTCTGCCTGCATGCTGAGCGGCGGGCGGGGGAGGCTGGTGCTGGCCGAGGACGAATTCTGAGCAATGTGGCTGTGTTTGCAGGGAGAGTGGGGGGGCCCTGCCTGCTTTCCCCTGCTATGGAGATAAGGCAGAAAGAGGGGGTGAAGGAAAGATTGGGTGATGCTCTGCAACCACAAGAAAGAGCTCTGGCTTTTGTCTGCCCTCCAGCTCAGATGTGCTCCAGGGGCATCTGGGAGAAGGGAGCTGCCCTCCCCCACCCCACTCCCCGTGGATAGCTCAGGGCCCTCAGTAGGCACCCCCTTTCCACCGTCAGTGCACGAATCTAACTCGCACCCCAGCCCTACATTTCCCTGCTAAGGGAGCCCAGCCCTATAGCTGGGCTAGTCTCCCTGCGCCCTGCACCAGCTGAAGCCACAGAGACCTGGGCAAGTGACAGAGCCAGGCCTGGCAGCCATCGGCCTCCAGGGTTTGGCTGCAGGCTGGGATCTTTGCTGAGCCCTCAGGAGGGCTTGGCCTGGTCTTGGTCCTGGGCACAGACCAACTTTGAAGCAGCCACGTGCCACCCCCCAGGGTGGGGGGGTTTGCAGAGTGACCAGGCATGAGACACCGCCACCTTTATTAGTACGCTCAGGGGCACAGCTCATATACACACACGGACAAAAGTGTCTTTACACAAGTGGAGGGCGGGATCTCCAGCTCTGGGGAAATGTTTTATCCTGACTAGCCTCAGTTTCCACGGCATGGCTCTGGCCTGATCCTGGGGAAGAGAATCCAAGGATTGTGGGGGCTTCTGGTGGACTTCATGCCCCCTTGGGGGGGGGGGGGGGGGGAGATGACTCTGGAGCATTGCAGGAAACCGGCACCAGGCAGGAGTAAGGGATGGCCCAAGGAGGCGCTAGGGCATCTTGGTGCTGTGTCTGCCTTCCAGGTCCCGTGAGCGCCAGATGCTGGGTGCACGCCCCCTGGTGGTGGGAAGGGGAAGCGAGGCCGACCCCGGATGGCCACGCAAGACTGGCTGCCCCAGTGCCGAAAAAGGCTCCTTTCAGCTCAGCCTGCAGTCCTCCGGCTCCTGCTCCCCTGAACGAGGAGCCGGTTAAGCCGTTTCAGCTGTAGCGATGACAGGTGGACTTGGGTAAAGTCTTGAGGGAGCAGGGGAGCCTCTTCGAGCGAGGGGGCTAGGTTCTGGTAGGAGGAGTCCCACCTACCTCAAAGCCCGCTTTCTCCCAGGCATCCCCACTTTGTTCTAAGAGGAGAGACCTCATAGCACGTTCCTGCCCAGGGGCTGAGGGCCCCCTGAAGGCAGAGATGTGTCCTCTCCAATACTCAGGCAGGGCTGGGGCTGGGAGCAGCGAGGGACAGAAACAGGTGGGCAGCTCAGTCTGCCACGTGTCCACGGACCCCCTCACGTGGTCCAGTTCAGCAGGCTTGGCGGCTCCTTGGGCTTCACCCTGAGTGAGATGAGGCTTGGAGACTTACAGTCGCCATCTGGGGAGGGCTCGAAGCTGTGGGCCCCCAGGGCGGGAGCGAAGCCGTGGATGGAGTAGATGCCAGGGTGCGCAGCGGGGGAGGCCGGCATCCCCATGAAGCCAGCCATGTTGCCGTGGGTGTGGGAGTACGGGGACATGCACGGGGAGGGGATGCCCTCTGGCGACACGAGGCAGGGGCCCCCTGGGCTCCCAGACCCTGTACTGGGCCATAGGGTGTTCTGCAGCTGCAAAGAGAGGAGAGAAGGCCCATGAGCCAGCAGGCAAGAGCCCCGATTTGCAGAACGTGAGTGACTCACCCAAGGCCACACAAGCCCTGAGGTTGCTCTAGCTCTCCCCAGGCCAGGGCATATTTATATATTTAAATGTTAATGAATTCATTTGAGAGCGAGTGTGCTCCTATCTGCTGGTTCACCTCCCCAAATAGTCACAACAGCCGTGCTGGGCCAGGCTGAACCCAGGAGCCAGGAACTCAATCCAAGTCTCCCACGAGGTGGTGGTGGTGGTGGGGTGCCAGGAGCAAAATGACTTCGGCCATCACCACCGCCTCCTGCCAGGGTCCACAGCTGACAGGAAGCTGGGGTCAGGAGTGGCACCGGGAACTGAGCCCAGGCACTCCAAGGTGGGATGTGGTGTCTCAGTCACTAGGCTAAACACCCACTCTCCAGGGCTCCTGTTCTTACTGGGAGCCTCCTCCCTCCCTGGGGATGGAGCGGCTGGCCTGGTGGCTCTCACCTGGGGGTGGCCGTCAGTGCGGGGCAGCACTGAGATGTCATAGGCTGCTGAGAAGGGGCTCCGCCCTTCCTGGATCTTCCCATATCGCTCGCGCTTCCGCCACTTGGCCCTGCGGTTCTGGAACCAGACCTGGGGGGAGGGTGGAGAGGGTTGAGGGGGTGCGAGAGCAGTCCTGAGGTGCAGAGCCCACAGGGGAGGGATGGCCGCGGCCCCCCTGTGCATGGGGGAGCTGGCTCCAGGCTGGAGGATTGGGAGTGGCAGGGCTTAGAAATCCACCCCAGGCTCTGGCTCAGGGAGAGGCCCAAGCCCAGAGCAGGTATACTGGCCCCACTGGCCCCAACTAGTTTGCCAACTACTGAACCCCAACTGGCCCTGCCTAGTTCTCCATCCTGGTCAGGCTGTTATGGGTGGGGGCTCCGTGGACCCTGGAGCTCTGGCCTGATCCTGGGTAGCAGTGCACCTGCTGGCATCCCAGTCCCTGGGCCTGTTTTCCACTCTGCCCACTGCACGGCATCTGAGGAATCTTAAAGGCACATGTGTTTAGGTCATGGTCCTGCCTAGACCCTCAGTGGCTCCCTGGAGACCTCAGCCCGGAGCTCAGCTCCTTGGGCCTGGCCCCTGCTTCTCCAGCTCATAACATCCTCGCAGGCTGTCAGCCCAGCGCTCCTCAGCACACCCTGCGACCTTGCTCCTTCCCACCTGTGCTCCAGTCTCCCCTGCTTGGGCACATACACACACACACACACACACACACACACAGGCTGGGCCCCCCAGCACCCCTGGACACCCCAGCCCCCTGGGCTGCACTTGCAGTTACCACATTGTGGAAGCTTGTCTGTGGCTCTGTGAGCTCCTGGTGCCTGTGATGAATGTGTTATCTGGGATGTGCCCTCTGCCTGCTGTGGCTATGTGTATGCGTGGTTACATTTTGTATTTCTATCATAAACAACTGTGTGTCAGACCCACAATATCAAAAACAAGCCAAACAGCCCCTGCTCTCCAGGGATCTAGCTGGGTGCCACGACAGAAGCAGCTGTGTGGGTGTGCACAAGTGTGTGCATGGATGCTTGCATGTAAGTAGCCCACCCATCCTGGCTCGACACTCCCCCTTCCCGTGGGCATTCCTGCCCCTGTGGGTGGGTCTTGAGGGTCACCAAGCTGCACAACCCTGGTCCCCCGCCCCCAGGCTGCAGAGACCCCCGCAGCAAGCCTGAACAGGGTCAGGGAGAGGCCACCCCACCTGCCTGCCCGTCTGTATTTCGGTTCTCTGTCTCTGTGGCAGGCAGAGGAAAGAGCCTGGGGTCAAGGAACCCGTGCCCCGCCCCACCCATTCCTTCCTGGGCTCTGCACCTGCCCTCAGTGTGCTCTGGTGGGTGTCACGCTCCCGCCAGAGGAAAGAGCTGTGGGGGGAACTTCTAGACGAGGTGGGGGAACCTCACGGCTACCCCTGCTCCCTTCCTCAGAGCTGGGGGCACGGCGGGGGGCAGTCTCTTAGACCGTCCGTGCTCTGCGCCCCTGGGGCCTGTGGAAATCGGTTGTGTTCAGTCCCGGGGACCCCTCGGGGGCCTGTCCTGGAAGTCTGATTTAGGGGCCTCCTGGGAAGAGCAGGGGAGCAGGAGGCCCCAGCAGAGAGGGGGAAACAGCACACGTCCCTGGGGTTCTGCTGGCTGCAGCCATGTGGCATTCTCTGCTAGACATCAGCTGGCCTCTATGGGCCAATGACGCACCCCTATCTCCCAGCGCTTCTGCAAAGGCCCCCACACACCGGGCGTGACGAGTCTGCCTCTTCTCAGTCTCCTCTGAGGGGGGACAGGCAGACTCCTCTGCCTGAGACACCTCCTCACCCTTTCCCTAGAGCCCCAAACCTAGTCCCGTCCCTCATGCTCCGAGTAAGGCCACAACCACTCAACCTCCTGCCCCATCTCTCCCCTCCCTGCCTGCTGTGTTCACGCTCCCCGTCATGTCCAAGAACGCTGGAACACATACCTCCTTCCCCCTCCCCCCCCTTCCACCCACCCACCCACCCATCCCCAAAGGCTGGGCTGCCCTCTGTGTGAAGCTGGCCTAGTGCTGTCCAAGAAGCCTTCGGTGGGGAAGAATCTGTTTGGACGGGGAAGGGCTCCCAGCCAGTTCTCCCAAGCATGTCGCTGGTTCCCAGGAACTCTGAGGGTCTCTGGCCCTGAGATCCCCCAACAGAGACCGTCCCACGCCTGACCTCAGGGGCCCTGATACGTGCTCAGCCTGTCTCTGCTTCCCCAGTGCTGCCACCCCTAGGGTCCTCAAGATTCTCCCTAAGGTGCTCGTGCTCTCATGCCTGTCCCCAGGTTGGCCTTGAGTCACCCGGCCAGCTGCGAAGTGGCAGAGTTAGCATGTGCACGCGGGTCTCAGGCCCCACACCCGTGTGCAGCCTCTTCTTGGGCTGCAGCAGAGCTGGGCCTGGAGGCCAAGCCCAGGAGAGGCAGGGGAGGGGCGGGCGCTGGGGAGCGGCAGCTGTGCGCGGGCCTGCTTCCCTCCCAGTCCTCCCACGACCTGGTCCACAGGCCCTCACCTGCACCCGGGCCTCGGTCAGGTCCGTGCGCAGAGCCAGCTGCTCGCGGGCATACACGTCCGGGTAGTGGGTTTTCTGGAAGACTTTCTCCAGCTCCTCCAGCTGGAAGGTGCTGAAGGTGGTGCGGTTCCGGCGCTTCTTGCTCTTGTTCTTGGCCAACTCCATGGAGTCAGGGAGTCCGGGGGAAAGCGGGACACGCAGGCTGGCCAGGCAGGGGTCCGGGGAGGCCTGCAAGTGTGAGGGCGCGTCTCCAGGGCCCCCCGGGCAGTCCAAGGGCAGTGGGGGGAAGCTGGTGGCTTGGGAGGCCTTCTCCTCGGCTGCAATGGAAAACACAGAAAAGGAGGGATGGAAACCGAACCCGGCGCTTTTGTGGGTGGACTGGAGGGAGGGGGAGAGCCCTGGTGCCTCAGTCCCCGCCTCCTTCCTCCCTGGGAGCCTGGCATTGGGAGGCTGCCTGCTGAGCCTCTAGCCGGGGAGGGGGCCCTGGGGAACCGTGTGTGCTCCGTGTGGTTCGGGGAGGATCTGCTGGGGCCAGAGCAGGGTTCATTTCGGGGAAGCACTCTGTGGTGGTGCATCCCATGGGGCGTGGAGGTGCCAGGATTGGCGCCACAACAGGGACCTCCACCCTGGCAGTGAAAAGAAAAGGGAGGTGGGGGTTCGCTGTTGGGGTGAGGAGGGGGTGGTTGGCATTCCCCGCCCCTGCCAGCAAGGGCTCCCTTGCTCCTGACTGGGGACTGCAGCTTGCATGCCCTTGCACCCAGGACTAGGCAGGCAGCAGATGGGGATGCTCAGACAGCCTTTGGCTGGTCTGGCTGAGCCTCATTCTCTGAACTCTGTCTCAGGCCAGCGTCCCACCCCTCCCTCCCTGCCCCCCGGCTCTGGGAGAGGAAAGGCAAGATGAAGACCAGAGAAGCTCTCTCCATTCCTCCTAGGGCCGTGATGTCTGGGCAAGGACTTGAGCTCCAGCCCTGGCGAGGCGGAGGTTAGGCAGGCTAGGCTCAGAGAAGCACAACAGGGGGAGCGGTGTCACCCCCCACCCCGCCCCTGGTAGGCAAGAGATGCTGGCTTCAGCCCCCCTGCCTGTGATGGACGGGCAGGGAGGACTCCCTTGCAGAATGGAAACGGTTCCCAGCAGCTAGCCCTCACCCAGGGAGCCCGGCGGAACCCTGCCACCACCGACCCACAGGGCATGGTGAAAAATAGGTCGCCCTGATCACCCCCGCCCTCTCCCCCGGGCCAGGACCCCCAGCAGCGTCCCCACAAAGTCCCTCCTCAACAGTCCTCCGGGATGGCAGACGACGCCACCGAGACGCCCCACTGACTCACACAGCCCCCTTTCCTGGCCCCAGGCCCAAAGCCAGCGGGGGCCCAGCCCCCAGGAGGCCCAGCTAGCTAGCACTGGGAGGCAGCGTCTTCCCGAGGACTTGGTGTCAAGATCTCAGCCACAGGCGAGGGGGGATGAGACAGGAGGCTAGGCTTCTTGGGGTCCTGGTCTGATGAGTTCCCTGCTGGCACTTGCAGAGGACACGTTAGGCAAGGTCCCCCTGGGCTGGAAGGTGCTCAGGGACCACTCAGGACCACCCAGGCTGTGAAATAAGCTCCTTGTGTGCGTCCCCAAGACCCTGGGAAAGTCAGATAGGACCTTGCTTCCTGCCCAGCCCAGCCTGTGCACGGTAGCCCACGGCAACAGCCCAAGTGAACTGGAGGCGAGGGGGACCTTCCCAGCCCCCGATTTCCATTCTTGGCCAGCATATTTTGGTCCTAGGGCTAATTTCATTTGGTAGAAGCTTGGGAAAAAGGACTCATGGAAATTGACTCAAATAATTGGCCATGGTCAGACTGGAGGGGACACCCCACACAGAGCAGGCCCTACAAATGGCCCATCTTTGTGCCCTGGGTTTACAGAGTGGCCATGCTGGATTCCAGGCAGCTCAGGCTGGGGGTGGGGGGCCAAGGCTGGGGGCCCATGTTGACATCACTGCAGAGGGCTCCCCAAAACCCTGGCACTGGCTTATCTGCCTCCTGGACCCTCAGGAGCTGCCCCAACAGAACCTGCCCAGAGGAAGTGACGAGATCTGGATCCCTGGGACTTGCCTTTCTCTCTCTGAACCACCCAGATGCCAGGCTCCAGGATGAAAAAGCAGCTACCCCTGGCAGAGGCCTCTGCCTATCTCTGTATCTGTCCAGTCTACAGCCCAAGGGGCTGTAGAACCGACCCCCTCCTCACTGCCACAGCCCTGAAACCTCCCCAGTCTGCCCAGCGATGCCAGCCAAGGGCAGCTTCCCCTCTCTTTGGGGGATGGGGCCCTCTCTCCTGCGAGAATGCACAGAAGGCTGGGGAGAAAAGACACAGACACGGGATTCCCAGAGGGCAGCTCCCTTGGTATCCCCGAGAACTGCTCTGCTAGGATCCGCGCCCTGGAGGTCTTTCGGGTCTCTGTGTGGGAGTCCTACACCCGCCCACACTCCGGGCAGGTGGGGGGGGTGCTCATGCTGGAGCCCAGGAGCTGTGCAACCGCAGGACCACAGCAGCCCTCTGGTTGTCCTGCATGCAAGTCAGCAGCCAGGATGGGGACCTTTAAGGCGGCAAAGGAGTTCTGTGTGCCTGACCCCAGGGGTGCCAGAGAACGGCCCAACCTGGACACAGCGGCTGTCTCGCGCAACCTTGCGGGGCGCTGGGCGATCGCTTCCCTCTAAGCCACTCCGAGGCCCCCAGGATGCCCACAGAGACGGCTGAGCCTTGACTCCTGCAGCGCTGGCTCCAGACTTCAAGTCTTGGTGAACACAAATGCAGTGCACCCCGATAGAGGTGCTGTCCTCGAGGTTCGCTGTCGGGGGAGGTTTTCAGGCTCAGGCCTCCGTGATCCCGGGCAAAATTCCAGCGGGAGTCACCTCCCCAGGTCGTGTTCCGCGGTCCCAGAGACCGGGTCCGGGACACAACGGCGGCCCAGAGGGGCGGCAAGAAATCGACGGGCCTGTCTCTGGTTCTCAGGGCAGAGTCGCGAGGGTGGCTGGCATGGCGAGGGCGCAGGCCCGGCGCTAGCTGAAAAGGGCTGCCCCGGGCGGCGCGGGCACCAGCAGGAAGAGGCTCTCCGGAGCGCAGCGGCCCGGCCTCGGCCCAGATCGCGCTGCAAACGGGGCCCGGCAGCTGCGCACTCACTGCTCCGAACTGGAAGCGCTCCGTGCCCTTTATTTCAAAGGCCAGGAATTAAGGCAGTTTCCCCCCCTCCACGCGCCCCGCTTCGCCCGCCACTTTCCACCAAGACCGCACGGGCTCAGACCGTTCCTCCCCAGTGGCGGAGCTCCGCGGCGCACAGAGCCGGGTCCGCTCTGGGCACCGCCGGGATTCCGGCCGGCCTGCCGGCCCCGCGCGCACCCGCTGCGGCTCCTTGCTGGGCCGGTCCCCCGCCCCACAGGTCCTAGTTCGTCGCGTCCCGCTGTTTTGGGACGCTCCTTTTTCTTTCTTTCGTTTTGTCCGCTCTCTCCCTCTTCGTCCCCCTGACCCGCTTCGTCCGATCTTTTCGCTTGCCTTTTTTTCTTTTTCGTTCATTTTTCCTCTTTTGCCTTTTCGACCTGCCCAGACCACCGACTAGCGTTCGCCTCTCGTTCTCCCCGCTCTCCTCGGTGGTTTTCTTCAATTTCCTTCCCCCGTCTTCTGGTTGTTTTCCGCACTCTGCTTTCCTGTCTCTGCATTTCGTTGCGGACTGCACGCTTCGCCGTCGGACAGAGGCTGCTGGCACCCCAAACCTCTCATCTGGCCCCAGCAGTCTCCTTAGTTCGCTGGGCGCCGGCGCGGGCGACGCGGGACGCCCGAGCGCCCGGCTGGCTGGGTCCCGCGGGCGGCTCGGCGCGCTGGGCCAGGCCAGTACCTGTCCCCAGCGGTGCGGTCGGCTGCGCGGCCGCCGCCGTCTGGCCGGGCTCAGAGGAGCCAGGCCAACTGCTTCTCATTAAGTTTCAACTGTGGTTTTTATCAGGAGAGCCTCTTTCAAAGGGCACAGGCAAGAAGCTCCGCGGACTCGCTCATTTCCTCCGCTGACCCCCACACACCTCCTGGCCCTCCCCCACGCATTCCCATCGCCCCGGTTGGACCAAAGCACCAGCTGCCGGCCACGGCCCTGGCTCTGACCACTCCGCGGAGGCTTGCGAGGCGCCGGCGGACTCGGGAGATTTTGGAGGAGCCAGCTTTGGGGCCTAGGCTGCGGGATGTGGCAGCCCATAGCGGGTGGCACCACGCTGACACTCGGACAGGTCGGCGGCGGGTGCAGCGGGCTGCACGCCAGCAGTCCGGGCACCGCACCAGGTGCGGGTGGAGAGGCCATCGGGCTAGACTTGGCACACAGAGACACTGGCCCAGGAGCCCAAGGCAGCCGCCAGTGAGGCCCGCATGGAACTGCTCCTGTAGGCCCCGCAGTGACGATCCGGTGCGGGGGGAAAGCCGAGACTGCAGGGCGGCCATCACTGTACGCGACAACGGGGAGGCCAGGTTAGTCTGAGAAATAAAAGCACAGTGACTGCGCCTGGAGAACGGCCCCGGGACCGCGGAACCGGTCCCCGCCACTCCGCGGAGCGCTGAACGCACGGCCAGCGCCCTTCCCGCAGGGGCCGGCCCGGGGAGCAGAGGCGGCCCAGGGCTGAGCCCCGCTCGGCCGCTCTAGAGCCAGGCCCAGCCTCTGGGCCCCCAGCGGGCGCCAGACACAAAAGCTAAGCTTCACCGCCTGCGTCGGGGCTCAGCGTACCCGGCCGATCGGGGCATCTGGGCCGAGCACGGCCTCTGCTTCTAGGCCCCCGGTGGTCGCCGCTCCGCCCTTCCTCGACCTCCCGCTTCCCATTCCTGCCGCCGGGGACACGGGCGATTCTGTCTCCCTCACCGTACTGGCTTTTGCCGGCTCCGGGCTAAGCGAAGACCCGGCTTCCGAGGGAGCCGAGGCGAAAGCCAAGAGGGACAAAAAGTTGAGCTAAGACGCGAGTTGGAGAAAGCAGCCGCAAGGCCCGGCGGGCGGGTTTAGGGCAGGAGGAGAGAGGGTCAGGGCCAGCGCGCTCCTTCCGCGCCGCGCGTTACCTTCCGCGGGGCCCTCGTAGAAGTGGCCGCCGTTGAGCGCCGGGCCGGGCCCGAGGTCCTGCAGGTACTTGGCGGGCGGCTTGGCAGGCTCTGGGAGGTAGGGCTCCAGGGGCCCGCAGGCCGGAAAGCGGGTCAGCCGCGGGCCGTGGGGCGGCCCGGGGTGCAGGTGAGGCACAGTGGCGGGGTTCCCCTGGCAGCCCGAAGGCTCGTCCCCCGCGGCCGCATAGGGGCCGGGTGCGGGCCCCGCGCCGAAGGGCGCGCAGCGCTCAGGGTCCATGCCGGTTCGGGGCGCACAGGCCGCCGGGGCTCCGGGGCTGCCCGCGCGGCCTGCGAGCGCCCGCCAAGGGGGAGGGACCTGGGCGCGGGGGCGCGGAGCCCCCGGGAGCGGCGCACGCCGCGGGGGGTGGGGGGCCTGGGGCAGGGGGGGCTGCGCCTCTGACTTAATGCTGGAACGATTCACGTCATGTGCGGCCCCGCGCGGGTTAACCCCTCGGAGCCCGGGAACCCCGATTCACCCCGAGCCCCGCGCCCCACGGGTCCCAGGCGGTTTGAGCGGAGGAGAAGGAGGAGAAAGCGATTTCCTCTCCCTGGTGGAGTCCTTTTTGTCTGCCCGTGCGGGTGAGTCGCTCGCTCCTTGGTCGTGATACCAGCCCAATGGCTCTTGCTGCTGCAGGGGGGAGGCAGCATGGGCGCAGACCCCCACCCCCAACAAACCCAGGCCTCTTGTCCTGACGTCAGCCTGGGACGAGGGCCCCGGGGCAGGCAGGGCTTGGCCTTCGACTTTACCTCGATGTCTGTGCTGGGAGCTGGACAGCACGCTGGCCCCGCAGAACCTTGTCCCTCCACGCTGAGCAGACGCGTCACTGGGCCTGTTGGCGTGGAAGCAGCTCTGAGCTGGAAATGGGCTGGGGAGCTCAGAGGCGCACTGTCGTTAATTAGCAGTGGGGTGGCGAACCAGTCGCTTAGTGCCATCTCACACAGCTCTCACGGCCTCTCTGTGTATTGGAGGTGAGAGGCTGAAGGCGAGGGCAGGGCTGTGCAGGCTCCGGCAGAGGCCGCCCTGTGGGGCAGGTGTTCCCTGCGCAGCAGGCAAGGAGTGCCCGAGCCTGGCGGCAGGCAGGTGATCCTGGCACCTGGGGTCTCAGTGGAGAGAGGCTGTGTGCAGGTGGATGGGCGTCAGGGTAGTGCAGCTGCAGGCGCCATTGGGGGGCAGTGAGGGCAGGGTTGCTTCTCCTAAGAGCTGGGTCTTCCCAGCGGAAAGCACAATAGGTTTAGGGCAAAAGCTTAGAATTATTATTATTATTTTTTAAAGAGGATAACAATGGCCACCCTAACCAAGATCTGAGAGGAAACAGCACAGGGCCCCAGGACCTGCTGTCTGGCCTTGGGTTCAGGAGCCCTTGGGTCTGGGTGAAACCGTGTTTATTTTTCATGCCCCCAGAGACCAGCAAGAAGGGTGGGGGAGTGGAGTATCGTTTGTATTTCATTGGAATTCTCGATTTTTAAAGGAATCCGAGAGGCCTGGTGTGAACACCTCCCTCTTCCGCTAGAGGCTTAGAGGGGGTTTCTTGGCTGTCCTCAGCCCAAGTTGGGCTGTAAATCAAGGCCAAACAGGAACCAGAAGCCTTGCGTCTCACAAGGAGTCATTAAGCCGTTATTAAGCATACCGTGACTGCTCTGAAGCCTTATTGGTTTAAGCACCACGTTGGGGGCATTGTGGCCCTGAGGGCCCCCAGCAGCTTGCAGCCGAGAGATGGCAGCCCCTGGGGCTGCTTGTCCAGCCAAGAGGGAGGCTCCGATCTGAATCAAGCTGGCCCTCTGCTCTCCCCAGGGAGAGCCATTCTCTGGGATCCAGTCGATCCCAACTCGGGGCAGTCAACTTGTACTGATCACCTTTGCCGGGGGTCTTCAGTAGCCTGTGAACTGGATGTTGCAGTTCTAGAAAGGACAGCTGTTCGACAAAGTTGTCAGCTTGAGGGGGTGATGCAAAGAAGTGGCAGGACAAATGTCACCAAGAACTTCAGCAAGGCAGCCCGGATTCCTTCATTTTCTGCCTCAGGCGATAAACTTTCTGAACCTCAGCAAGATCTCACACACACGCACACACGCACGCACGGCCAGGGGGCTTTGAGAAGCAGTCGGGTTCTGATGCACTGTGTTTGCCGAAGACGTGATGGTGTGAAGCTGCTCTCCAGACACTGCGGCCCAGATTTCCGGGTTCTGTCACTGAGGTGGTGACAGAAGGGGGCCTAAGGCTGGAGCTGAGCTGAGAGACCGAGGGACCCCACTCCTTCCCAAACCCAGAACTTTCTCTGGACATCCTTGCACTCACTGGACAGGGGCGTTTCCTGTGCCGAGACAGCGTTGCCACCTGAACTGGAGACACCAGCAGTCCCAGGTGACGTGCAAGTTGGGTGAGTAAGGGGAGTCGCCCCTTCTGCCAGGGTTTTCTCTCAGTACTGGGCAAGACAAGATACGGGGAGGAGTCTTTCCTGCTCCCCTTCTAAGCCCCTCGTGGAAACCAGTATCTTCAGCCACATGCGATGGGGGGTGTGTGTGTGTGAGTTTGATGGAGCAGGTGCACAGAAAACAGAAACAGCAACTTCAGAGTGAGGAAGCATTCATTTCTAGGAGGGCTGGGAGGCTGTGGAGTATCAGACACAAGCAGCAGCTTCTCCAGTAATCCCCGTGTGCCCTGCGCGGTGGCGTGTACGCGACACACATTGATGTGTGGAATCTCACAACGACACCATGAGGTGGGCACAATTACCAGCCCCATTGTACGAGTGAGCTGGAGCTGCTTGTTCAGGGTGGACTTGGCTGGTTTGTGGCAGGACCAGAACTGATACTCGGATCTGTGGTCCCCTGCCCCGCGTGGCTCCTTCGCAGTCCTCCTTCAGCAAAGGGAATGAAGATGAAGTCATTCCCTGCACACTGTCCTTTTGCCTTCTGGGGGGCAGAGCGGGCCGGGAGAGGGCTTCTTCCTGGAAGGCACTTGTGGAAGTCAGAGTGGATTGAGGACAGAGCCAGTCTGTGATGGAGCCATGCTGCTGCTGTGTTCCAGCCATGCTGGGGAGCAGGGGCATAGCTGAGACTTGCAGTGCTCCGCCGTGGTGGCGGGGACGGCAGCTAGAGCGTGGAGTCTGCTAAGCTGAGCCCAGGTGAAACAGAGCATCTCACAGCTGCGAGGTTTTAGGAGCAGCGCTGGCCGATGCGAGTCCCCCCTCCTTCTGTGTAACAACCCGTGGAATCACAATGGCATGTGTTACCCGGATGGCGTCCTGAGAGGGAGAGATGAGCTGAGGGTGTGCATCGCAGAATTCTAGATCTTGTCATGAGAGTGGCTTTTGATGAACAGAGCCTCTCTCTACTGAGAAAAGCTCCCTGATCAGTGGACCTGATCCTCGTGGGCTGTCTGACACCGGCTGATTGGTGCGTTCTCGTACTAGGAGGGCCTGCTAGTGACAGCCGGCAGCAGGGCAGAGCAGAGAGCAGGACACATGAGGTCCCCACCTGCACGGTGGCTGGGATGGCAGTGTGTCACCCACGTGGAAGAGAACTGCCCCCTGCGCATGATGCAGGACAGTATCTGATCCTGAAGACACAGTTCCTGGCTTCCGGCTGGCCTGAAAGGTTCATTCTTTAAGGAGAGAGAAGGCAGCGCCGAGGACAGCCTTACAGCCTTGCCGTTCGCAGGCTCCTACCCTCAGTCCACACCACCCGAGGGAGGGCGCCTGCCTCCTTCCCCAGTGCAGCTGGAGCAGGGGTGGGAACGGCGGGATGACTGTACCCTCGGCTCCGAGATTTGATTGACACACACAAAACTTCCTTCCAGACAGGAAAACTTGAGTTGCTTTTTTCTTCTTCTTCTTTGAAGGGGAGGTAGTGGGTATTGCCCTTGTCCTGTTTAGACACTGGAGTCCTAAATTGGTCCCAATGACAAATCCGGGTTGGAGAGTCCCAGTGGATTGTTTCTCATTAGTGACATTCTTCCTGGAAGGTCAGGCAGAGGGATGGTAAATAAACCTTCAGATCCGGTGCTTCCTCCTTACCCATGATATTTAAAAAAAAAAAAAAAAAGAAGAAGAAGAAGAAAGAAGGGGGTGGGGGTGCGTTCTGTGTGGTGAATACCCAGAATCCCTGGCTGTGCTTCTGACACTCAGGCTGATGTCTGTGCTTTGGGGTGAGATTTCTGAACGTTAGGGAGCTGTTATCCCCCCCCCCCAACAGATGGTTTGCTCTGTTTCCTTGGGAAAGGCACCTCACCTCTCCATGCCTCAGTTTCTCCACTGGAGAACTGGAAGGACTGATCCTGCAGTGCTGTCTGCCTGAGATGCACGAGCCCCGGTGTATGCAGGTGTTTCTCCAGCCTGCATCCTCCCCTGCACCTCACTGTCCGGCTTCTCCTCTGGGGAGGGGGGGCAGGAAGGGAACAGGGAGGTGGAGCTGCCTGCGACGGGGCAGTATCCTCCCAGCTGACTTGCTGCTCTGTGCAGAGGTACGTGGGTTCTGTAGTGAGTGCTGGTGCCATGGAAGACTGGTTTCGTGGAGGAGCTTGGTCAACTCATTCTTGGTGTGAGACGGAAGGGGGCTGATTTGGGCCTCTTGGCCACGTTAACATTTTTACTCATGAAGTTTGCACATTCCTGTATTTGCCGAGCATTTACCTGGTCCTGGCCATGTGCCAGACGGCGTGGATTGAGTCTGAGACAGCACTACTGCACACCAGCGGGAGAGACACAAAGTGACCGGCGTGGTTGCTGACAGTGCACCGGGCGCTGCAGGAGCTGTGGGAAGGGCACTAGTCCTGGCCACAGGGACAGCTGGCAGCACCTGTCATGGATGTTCCGAGGTGGATCTGGGAAGCTGAATGTGGGCTACTGGGGGTGCTGTCTGTGGATGTGGGACAGAGAGAGACGGTGATCCAGAGACTAGCCCAAGGCTGCGAAGGAGGAAGCCCAGTGTAAGGAAGTTGGATCTGTGGAGTATTGCTTCCTGGGGAACAAGGAGAGTTTGGGTTGGGGTGGGGGCATCCACAGAAACATCAAGACTCTGGGGAGCAGGATGGATGGCCCCAGAGGTGTCGCTATGGCATGTGCCGAGCAGGGCTCTCAGCACTGGGGCCGCCAGTCAGAGATGAGGAGGAAGAAGACCCATGCTCTAAGTGGGCACCCAAGACCCAGGCCGGCAAGGCTGACACGGAGACAACACGACTCTGCAGCAGCGCTAAGGGCTTGTGCTTGCCGGGAGCCAGGAGGTGGGGTTGGGTGGAGTGCCTCGTGATGGCCAGTTGGGGTAGACTGGGAGGCATTTGGTAGCTGTGTTTTGGCTTTCACAGGGAGTGCTGGCCAGGGCACCCCTTGAACTCATTTCAGCAGGAAATCCATTGGTTCCAGAGTGCAGATTCCAGATCTGTTATTTAGTAGGGCTAATAAGTATGTAATGATCCCATTTGGGGCCCTTCACGGGCAAGGCCAACCTGCACCACCGAACACCCTGGCTGCTGTGTGCAGGGTCCACCCCAAAGTCCTGGAAGGAGCTCCTCGCCAGGCTGCAGAGGTGCCTGCTCCAGCTCAGGGCCTGCCCCTGCCCTGCTGGAAGCGACTGGGTGCCATGGGGGAAGAGCAGTCTGAACTTTGCAAGGAGCCAGGAGAGAAGAGAGTGAGGGGCCTCCGCCCTGTTTCTCCTGGAGCCTGCAGTGATGGGCGACAATAATAATGGAACGGCCACTACTCACCCGAGTGCCAGGCAAAGACCGTCTCATTGAATCCCAAGTCACTCTTCATGTTCCTGTTTGTTCTACAGCTGAGGTCAGATGTCTCCTAACATCACTCAGAAACCTGAAATAGCAGTCAGTTCTTGTGGGTCAGGGATTCAGGACCGTCTTGGCTGAGTGGTCCGGCTCAGGGTCTCCTGGGACCCCAGGTCAGACACTGGAGTGTTCAGAATGCTTCACTGGTGGCTAGAGGATTTGCTTCTGCGTGTAGCTTGCTCACGAGCTTGGCAGTTGATGCTGGCTGTCGATAGCAGGACTACGTTCCTCTCTGTGCAGCCTCTCGTGGCTGATCCAGCGTCCTGACCACCTTGCGGCGGCTTTCCCCACAGCCCAGGGGCCGGGAGACCAAGGTGGAAGCTGCAATCCTGTTTATGCCCTGGCCTGGGAACTCAAAATGCGCCTTGACTCCTGCCACGGTCTACTGCTTAGACAAGTGCACTCTGGTTCGGGTGCCCCTCCTTGGGGGTCATTTTAGAATGCTGGCTCCCACAGACTGCCTGTCTTCCACCACTGCCAGGAGCTGCTGGGGTGAAGCCCCCAGTGCCTGGTCCCTGGTGCTCAGTGCTAGGGTGGCTCACTGCTGGGGTGAGATGGGGTGTCGGGCAGGCCAGTGTCAGAGTTCCCTGGGCAGTGGGTGTCACACCTCTTGTCCTGAGGTTTTCCGTCGACCTTGAGTCTTCAGCTGTCGTAGTAAGCTCATGACTCAGGGGCTCCCCCAGTACTGAGAGCTGGCCTCTGGGCTGCATGGGGGTCCCGTGGTTCATACAGTTAGAAGAAGGAAGCAGACACATTCCTAAGGCATCAGAAGCACGCTAGAATGCCCGAGTGCCCTGCAAAAGGATGCTGGGCCTTCGACCTTGAACCCAGGGAGATGCTGTGTGCCCGGCATGAATTAGGGGTGAACTGGGCAGTCTGTGTGTTCACATTTTTTAAAAAGATTTATTTATTTATTTGAGAGGAAGAGGTACAGACAGAGGGAGGGAGGGAGAGAGCGAAGTCTTCCATCACTGGTTCACTCCCCCAGATGGCCACAATAGCCGAAGCTGTGCCAATCTGAAACTGGGAGCTAGGAGCTTCTTCTGGGTCTCCCAAGCAGGTGCAGGAGCCCAGGTGCTTGGGCCATCTTCCACTGCTTTCCCAGACCATAACAGAGAGCTGGATCAGAAGTGGAGCAGCTGGGTTTCAAACCGGCACCCATATGGGATGCTGGCATAGCAGGTAGAGGCTTAGCCTACTATGCCACAGTGCCAACTTGCATTTTTACATTTTATATGATGCTCTCAGGAAAGTCTACCATTTCTTCTACTCAACAGTGAGAATACAGAACGCAAAGAAGTTAAGTAAGTTGGCCAAGGGCCATAATCTTCCTAAATGAGGAACGGAGGGTGGCTTCGTAGATTGGCTTGTCCCCTCTCCAGTGTGGCATGCTGCCTTGGTCTCAGGATGCCAGTGGGGCAGACTGTCTGGGCAGAGCGAAGGGGCTGAAAATACACATCCGTCTGGAAGCTGGGCTGTGGCCTTCCTGTTTCTGGGGAGAAAAGAGTTGAATCTCTGAGAAATGACCCAGAAATACAAATTGTGTTTGGTACGTGTGCAACGGGCTGCCCTTGCAGAAGCACAGACCTGTGGGAAGGGGCTGGTGTGTTCCCAGGTGCCGCTGGAAGCCACCAGGTGATCACGGGTGTGTCTGCCCAAGCCCTGCACTCCCAGCAACACAGCCATCAGGATGGGCTCTGGGCTGCGGCCAGCATGTGGGCAGCTGGAGAGGAGGGCATTGCTAACTGCTGGTGAAGTGGACAGGCTCTGTTGGGCCCAAGGAGCTGGGTGCCTCCATCAGAGGTTCTGAGAAGGGATAGCAGAGCTGGGCAGGAAGAGCGAGAGGCAGGTGTGGCGCCTGCTTTCCTTCAGGCAATGCGGACTTGAAGAACCTTGAGAAGCACTTGGAGCAGGGCGGGGCCCACTGTGGTGCTTGGGAAGTGCTAGTATTATTACTGCTGTTGTTATTTAGCAAGAGAATGCGAGCTGAGCTTTGGGAAGACAATTTTGGAAGCCCGGGCAGACTAGCAGTGTGAATAGGGTACTTAACATCTGCCGAGCACCTACTATGGGACAGGCCCTTTAAGTACGTTACCTTCTGTAGTCTAACTTTACAAGGGAGGTACCATGCTTCCATTTTACAGATGGGAAAACAAAGGTGAATCGAGAGTATGTAACTTACCCACGGTAGTGAGTGGGCCTAGGAGAAGGCTACACACTCATCAGGTCCTCGTGATTGATCCAGGCATGAGGTGATAAAGGCATGCCTGGGAGTGTGGCTGCAGATCAGTGGTATTAGGGGGAGAAAGTGACCGGCTTTGTTGTCAGGCAGGGGGCAAGGCCGGGGTGTACGGACAATGAGCAGCCCTGAGAAGGGGTCCCAGAGACCCTGTGTCTGGCACCAGCAGGAGGGAGCCCGGCTCTCTGGAGACAGGGCATAGGAAAAGTGTCTTCCAGGGGCATTTCCTGCAGTGGAGTTCCACGCAGGAGGGGGTCCCTCAGGCTGGCTTGCACAGGCATGGCATTTGACTTTGCAGAAGCCCAGCTGTTCTCTGGATTTGGGGATCTCCTTAAGGGGGCAGAGGAAGGAGGGCTCTGCGTAGACCTCCCAGCCTCAGGGCCCTGTGATCCGTGCCATCCAGCCGCTGGGATTGGTAGGTTCCCTGGGGAACAGGCAGGACGCAGGATGGGGAGAGGGGAAGTGCAGACCAGGCCTCTGGCTGTTTGGGTCTCCCTGTGTAGATGATGCAACACCTGGTCCCTCTAAAGAGGTGGAGCGCGCCTGAGCGCCCCTGCTGCAGACGGGGAAGCTGGCCCTCTCCATAAAGGTCCCAAACTATGGGCTGGAGATGACAGTTGTTTTAGAAGCAGCTCCTGCCTTCGGGACAGGCACCAGGCCAGGCCAGGCCAATTAGGGAGGGGGTGTAGAATAGAGGGAGCCAGGCCTGCGTGGGAGGGGGCGCTCGGCGGTGGGGCATGAAGGTAGCATGCGCACATGCAGGGGCTGTGTATCTGTGTCTAGACTTGGGGGGGAAACGCTTCAAAGCCCTGCTTTGTGGGGCGCCCCTTGCAGCAAGAGGTAGGCAGGCCCTGGGGCTCGCAGGGTGCTCACAGGGGAGGGCGTCTGTGCTCACACCCGGCCCCGGGATGTCTCGGGGAAAGGCAGCCCTGTAGGCACATTCACACCAGATCCATCGGACAAAGAGACCGGATATTTTGCTGCATGATAAACTTCATACAACAGTGGAGTGGAGTGATTTTGCTGCTGCCTGAATGGAAGTATCCTAAGAACCCATGCCAAGAAGATAAATAAGACCGTGGCTCCAGGAGAGGAGCTGAAACAAATGTGCGGCGAGAGGTACATCAAAGTGAAACCAGTTCTCCTGCCTGGGGGCTCTGTGTGTGGGGAAGGGTGTGTGTGTGAGCATGTGCGTGTGCATGTGAGCGGGTGTGTGCACACATGTGTGAGCGTGTGTGGGGGCAAGTGTCTGGCAGGCACTGGGTCACATCAAGGGGTCCAGAGACGCACGCTGGGCCGTTGCCAGCCCCTCTGAAGGCGGCCGTCTACACAGGAGGCCTGCCGGGGATTTCGCTAGGATCAGGCCCAGCCCTGCTTGCTACAATAGAAAACCAGCATTAGCTGCAGCGACAGGATTCGCAGTTGTGTGTGGGGGGGTATCACTCAAATTGCAGGATGTGTGCTGAGAGGGCAGGAACCTTGCAGCGGACAGAGTGACCAGCCTGCTGGCCAGCTGAAAGGGTGTTTTCTGCGTCGATGACAAAGAGACAAGGTTGGTGTGGAAACATTAAGGGTTCCAAACCCTCTGGGGTTGGGGGAAGGGAATGGATTCGGGGAATAGATGAGTAGGGGTGGGGGGTGGGGTAGGACGGACGGTCAGCTCTGGATGGGAACTTAAACATCATCTAGTCCCACGTTTCTCAGGCCCACAGCAGCAGCATCCGGGAACTTGTTCTTAAGGCAAATTATCGAGCCCTGCTCCAGGGCTACTTAGCTAGAGCCTCATGGGGGTGGGGCCCCCAAGCTTCTTCGTAACGAGGGCTTTCAAAGCTAGAGTTTGAGCGTGTCTGATGGGGTGTGCCATCTTCACAGGGGAGAAGGACGTGAGGCCTGGAGAGGGGACTTTTGCCCAGGGCACACGGCTAATTAGGACAGAGCCACTTTTCCTCTTATCCATATGGTCTCAGCTATTTATGTTGCAAATAAATGGGAGGATTTAATAAATTTTTTTCACAGAGGCAATTATGTGTTTATACATTTTCCATTTGTTAATAAGCTGTTTAGATCAGTAGGTCACCAGGGCCCAAATTGTGCAACCATTTGCTGTGAAGTGCAGCTCTGGGAAGTGGACTTGGAGGCCACCGGGTCCCTTGCTGGGCGGTCCCAAGCCCATGCAGACGGGTCCTGGTGTCCCGGCTGGCACTGGCATCCCCATCGCGCCAGATGTTCTGTCTGTGACTAGCAGCTGTGGGCACCACAGCCTCGCTCAGTGCTCTGTGTGGATGTTTTGGTCAACAATCCCTCC
Organism: Sylvilagus floridanus; assembly: GCA_949820135.1. NCBI lineage: Eukaryota > Metazoa > Chordata > Mammalia > Lagomorpha > Leporidae > Sylvilagus > Sylvilagus floridanus. Next base: position 100,813,353 of record OX463225.1, read on the forward strand.
CTCAGTCCACTGGGCCGTCAGGATTGGTGGCGCCCACTGGCCTTGGAGGCCTCCCGGGAAGACCTGGGCCCAGCGTGTTTCCAATATTGCATCAGTGTTCCCCCAACACAGCGGCCCTTTCATGGGGGCAGATTTGCTCTCCGTGCGGGGAGCATGGGGGTCCTTGTCTGAGGCAGTGGGAACAAAGCAGCCTGCATCGTGGCCATCTGGTCACCTCTTGGCTTTCCCTGGCTGAGCCCAGCAGAAGGCCCCCTCCCCAGATCCCCATGGGCTTGAGGAGGAGTGAGGGACCCTCTGAGATTCTAGGCGAGTAGCTCTTCTCAAAGAGCACCAGCACGACAGCGTGTTTGTGTCAGCCTAAATAGGACATCGGTCCAGAAATTCTGCAGAGGCGTGTATTTCTTTGCAATGGGAGGGGCCGGTTTGCTTTTCCACCGTAAGCTTGGCCTTAAGGAAGGATTTTAAGTGTGGGTGGGAAGAGAGAAACCCACTCCCACCCTCCTCGGGAGACCTGGATGGAGGTGGCTGGCAGAGAGCAAGGGAGGAAGCCCAGCTGGGACAGAGTCGTGTCGCCAGCCCCAAACCACGCCCCTGCGCTCCCGGGAAATTGATTAGCTTGTCCTGAGCTCAGTCTTCCCCACCTTTGTGAAGCCGGCTTCCTCACCTCCAAGGGGGTCTACCACCCCCGGATGGTTTGTGGGACACCCTCCGCCGCCTCGCCTGCCCAGTCAGGGATCTCTAACATGCCGCGAAATAATTCGTGTCAAAGTCCCAGAGATAGCTGGAGTCTCCCCGGAGTGTTGCAAAACCGGGTTTGGACGTCTCCGATGCGGAGAAGCTTGCGCAGCGGGTGCCAGAGACAAAGGAGAGGCACAGAGGGGGCGGCCGGCCAGGGCTTGCCGGTGCCCAGCGGGAGCAAGGAACGGGGAGCCGCCAGCAATAGTGGATTCGGTTCTGATGTGCCCAAGCCGAGAGGAAGCCCGTCGGGGGTCTCCCCACCCGGCCGAGGGCAGCGTCACCCCAGGCGGCGTCCCCTCCTTCCCGCTCTCCGTCCAAGGCGCAGGGGACTCTCTGGAAGCCCCTCTGCTTGGATTCGAAGTCTGCTATGAGGAATTACCCTCCGCTCCCCCATCGCTTCCCGACCCGGAAGCTTTAGTTTACTTCGCGGCCCACACCTGAAAGTAATTGAGCGCCGGCGTGGGTGCGCGGGCGGCGGCGGCGCGGTGGTGGCGGCGGCGGCTGGTAGCTCCCCCGCGGCTCGGTGCCCTGCGCCTCCCGGGCCCTGTTTCGCCGTCGCGCTGCCACTTTGCGCTGGCGTCCCGCGCCGAATGAGCGGGCAGAAGCCCTGGCGCGTGGCGGGGAAAGAGAGGAACGTGCGGCGCGCGGGAGCCGAGTGTGGCTGTGCCCGCGGCACCCCGCGTTCTCGCGCCGCGGGCGACCCGATCGCGGTGCCCCGTGCTCGCGTCCCTCTAGCGCGCTCTCGCCAGCCCGTGGGGGTTGGTTCGCCGCGCTGGCATCCGAGTTCTCTCCCCACATGAAATTAAGAGGGAGACTGAAACTAGATAAAAAGCATTCGAAGTTGAATGTCAACTTTCAGTCTCTATAAAATCAGATCAAAGGGAACAGACACTTGGTTTCTTCTCGCGTCGCCAGGAGTCGAGCCCATGGCCGCCCGGTGCGTTCTCTGCAGCCAGAGCCGAGGCCCGGGACCCGGGCGCACGCGGAGTGCTCGCTCGCCGGGGTCTGGCGGGTTGACCGCAGGGCTCCGTCGCGCGGCCGGGCCTGCAGGGAGCCCAGCCGAAGGCTGCAGCCCAGAAGACCCGCGGTCCGGGAGCGCGGCGCGCGGGACCCGCTGCGCACCCGCCGCGAGTGCCAGCTCCTCCGCACCCCTTCTCGCCACGCGCAGTGGTGAGCGCGGGCGCACACCCGCACCGCGTGGAGCGCGGCGGCGTCGGTTCACGCGCCTCCCCGGTGCGGCCGGGTGCGTGCTTTCGTTTTTCGCCGTCCTTTCTCCGTTCCGGCCTTCGGTAAACGCGCGCACGTTTCTCTTTGTCCTTTCGAAACGATTGTTCGCCTAACACCGCTCGGTCCCCGATGACTTTTGCAGGACAGAATGAACTCCGCTCAGTTGCCTTTGAGACGTGCGACCGGAGCTGTTTGAAAATCCTAAATCTGCAATCAAACAGCCTTCTAGGCTATGGCTTGGAGAAATCTGAATGGAGATGAACCTTCGCATCTCAGAGATAAATGCAGGGAGCTGTATTATAGTACAGTGATAGACTCTCTCTCCCCACATAAAAAAAGAACTGTAAATCGTGGAGCCTCTCGGCACGGATCAGTTTTATGCACTGTGGCATTCCACTCCTCTGCACATAAATTTCCAAGTGCGTAGACCCTGCTCCTAGGTAAAACCACATGTCCACGTGTGTGCGAGTGTGCGTGCTGGCTGCCCCGGCTCAGTGATGTGATGGCGATGGACAGTTCATAGTGATGGGAGGAAGGCCCCTTGGAGATCTGCTTGGCGGTTTGGACATCTGGGAGAGATACCGAGGACCCACGTTGGTCATTAAACCAGTCAGAGAGGACCCTCTTGTTGTATGCACAGACTGACATTTCAGGAAATTCATAGCAGGAAAAGGGCCGAAAAATTAAGAGAGGCCAGGGAGAAAGGGTTACTGCTGAGAGAGACAGAAAATGCAACGTAAAGGAAACAGTAGCGAAAACGCAGAAGGGGTGGGAATTCACGAAGACTAGCAAAAGAATGGGAGAGGGAAACAGTACAGTAGAGAGAAAAAGGCGAGAGCATGGAGAGGGAGAGAGAGGGAGAGAGAGAGGAGAGATATGGAGATGGGATGTTGCTGGAAAGAGGAATGTGGGGAGCTGGAAGCAGAGGAAGACAGATAGGTGGAGGCAGACAGGGCAGGCACCGAAAGACGCAGAGGGAGGAAGAGACAAAGAGCCAGAACCCCCACTGGGGCTGGGGTGGAGCAGGCTGGAGCAGCCAGGCACCTCCCCAGGGGCTGGCTTCTCAGGTTTCCCCCGTGCAAGGGGCATCTGGGGAAGCTTTGTGCTTGTGCTGCAGAGCCAGCTCTGACGATGCCAGCGACTTGGCTTCTGAACGGTGGGTTTGCGGTCTTCTGGGCTGGGGCAGGGGTCTGCTTAGGCGTCCTTGAACCTGCAGATCGGCCTGGATTTCAGCCACTTTGATGGTCTTGTGGGCGCCGCTGGGTTTTCTCATTTGTAGTCCCCTCTGCCCAGATGGGGACTGAAAGGGGACTTGAAAGACGCCTTTGATAATGTCTCACGGTTACATATTTCCATAACAATTTTCTTTACCAGATCTTTGCGTCTGATGCAGCCCCAGATGTTCCAGAGGAGAAGGGAACCAGTCCCCTCGGTCCCAGCTCACCAGGCACTGGAAACACACACACACACACACACACACACACACACACACACACACACCAGGCCGAGCCTGGTGCGGTGGGACCAGACCCTCCCCAGCTGTCCTTCTCCTGCGGACGCCTGTGCCCCCAGCGCTTCCCCAGGGCCGGGGACTCATCCTGGGCAGCAGCTGGCACCACGGGGCCTTCACTGCCTCTTCTCCACCGAAGCTTCCTTCCCCCAGACCCCCTCCTGTGCTGCCGGCTTGGTGACAGTTTGCGGAATCAATAAACCACTCCACGCTAATGTCCTCGGAAGGTCAAATTGGTTCCAGGTGCCCCTCCTGGCGCACGCTAACAGGCCCTCCTGGAGGCACGGTGTCCTTGGGAGCGGTGGGAGGCCTTGCCTTCTCTCTCAGACCTTTTTTGAGGGTCACAGTGGGAAGGCACCAAGAGAAGCAGACATCTCCCGAGATAAGGAGAGCAGCATTGTCGCCTTGGGGACAGGCATGGGCACGCCAGCGACTTGGGCAGGAGGCTGAGTGAGTGTGAAGAATGCGGGAGAGGGGTGGAATAATGAGGCTACAGCGTTCAAAGGCAGTGAGATGATGTTGGCTGGGGCCAGCTGGGAAAGCTTCATGGAGGAAGGAGCCTTTGTTCTGAGCCCTGAAGGACCCTTAGGATCAGGGAACATTAGTGTGCTGATGGGGGGAGGGTACTTAAAGTGCCCCCTTCCCAAATTGGACCTGGGTGGTGGTTGGAGCAATTTCTCTCATTTAGTACATTTCTCCCGGCATCTGTGGATTAGGGCCCCAGACTGGACATGTGCTGGGCGCAGGGGCATGGGAGTGGAGGAGACAAGCCCTGCTCTCCTGGCCACTGTGGGCCTGGTTCATGTTCCGCAGTGTCCCGAGGCTGCAGGGGCTGCTGGGTGGTCCGAGGGGAGGCCAGGCAGCCGGCATCCCACGCCCAGTTCCACTTTCTGTCCCCTGGAGTTCCTTGTAAAGTTGCCTTTGGAAGGAAGGGGGCTTTGCGGCTGCTTAATAAGAAAAGAAAATCACTTGTCTGCGGCCGCTTGTGCATCAGGAGAAATAGCCAAATAGCTGCACGAAAGCATGAGAGAGCATCGGGAACCAAGCAGTGTAACGAGGCCACGATCAAATTCTGGACACTTGAGCTTCAGCCTTAAAAGCACCCTGGGGTTCCCTCTGTGCTTTCCCTGTCTGGCTGCAGCCCGTGGGGAGAGTGCACATGGGTCCCAGGCTGTAATTTCTGTGGCGTGGTCTTCCCATATCCTGCTCTTTTCTCCCACACTCCAGCTGCTTGGGTGTGGCTGGGTCCCAGCTGTTTGCAGAACATGCAGGGGCCCCATCCTAATGAAACCATAAGGCCAGACCCCAGAGGTGCAGGGTGGGCTGGACTGAGCTGGCACTCCTCTAGAAGTCACCAGGAGTTGCAATATGATGAATGGCCACCAGGGGGCAGGACAGAAACGTGGGGTGCCCCTCTGTGAGGGCCTGGCTTGATTTGGGCTTTGTCCACAGAAGGTGCTGAGAGCCCACTCTGAGCCCCTGTTGTGGGGTGTGCTGAGGTGAGGGCTCGCCGCCCTACTGCAGGAAGCTTCCAGAACCGTGGTGACACCATGCCCTCCTTAAGTGCAGAGGAGTCCTTTGCAGTTGTAGCCAGGGCCCCAGCCTCTTCGGCACCTGTCCCACTGCCAGGCCAGCAGTCCCTGCTGTGCTCCAGCCGCCAAGGGCGCCCTCTGTGTCTTCCAGCTGCAAAGTCAAGCACCGAAGGAGCCTCAGTTTGGCTGCCTTCCCTGGGTGTCCCCAGGCACCTGTGGGCACACTGTGCGGGCCACACACCTGCGGGTTCTCTGCAGCTGGGACCCCTGAGGGGACAGGACATGGGAGCAGGAGGGCAAGACCCCTCAGCTAGGGGGTGACAGCCCAGCTCCTGTCTGCCTTTGGCCCATCCCCCAGCCTCGGCTGGATGGTGTGTGCACTCAGGCCTGCCCTGTTTTCTTTCCTCCCATCCCCTCCCCACGCCGAGAGTGGACTCCTGCCCTGTGTGCATGTGGCGTGGGATGTGGGGTGTGGGTGGGAGTCTGCCTTCAGTGCCTTAGCCCTCAGTGACAGCCAGGTGTCCAACACGTCCCGGCTCCGGCGGTAGGCACTGTGGGAGGTAGACAGTGAGTTAAACACAGCCCCTGCTTGGGGGAGGGCTTCCAGAAGCACATCCCCCAGGACTGTACAGCGTGGGCTGGTTGGGCAGGCAGCAGCGGAGGAAGGCTTCTCCCTGGCTTTGGAGGGTGTACACAAGCTCCAGGATGGCAGGCACTGTGTCTGGTCTTTCGCTGTGGAACGAATCCCCAGGGCCTGGCACGCAGCGGGTGTTTTGCTGATGGTTGGGAAGACGCATCCAGCAAGGTGCTGCGGTGAGCCTGGCACAGTGCAGATGGCGTGGGGCTGGGTGGGTGTGACAGTCCCCTCGCCAGGTGCTTTTTGGGTGACAAGCTGTCCTGGTTGGAGACTAAAAGTCCAGTGTCCAGGCAGCCCTCCTGGGCCGGCCACCCCCGAGGCTCCTCCCCTTGGGAAAGGGCCTCCTCCCCCTGGCCCGCCCTCCATGTCCTCCTTTGTCTTTCTGCCCTGCCCAGCAGGGTCTCCTCGCAGGTCTGCCCCAGCCCTGACCCCCCCCTAGCCTGACCCCCTGGCCGCCCACTTCCCTCTCACTCGGCTGCTCCTGATAAGGAGACTGGAAACAGGTTTGCCCTTTCACCCCCGCATATCTCTGCAGAGCCCCAGGTCCGCACATCCTGGGTCACATCCTGCAGGGGCCCAGCGCCATCCCCAGGCTGCAGGAGCCCCGCCCCAGGCTGGAGGTGGGAGCAGAGTGGGGGCTGAGGGGGCTGCGGGGGCCACAGCCCTGGGGGAGACGAGCGTGTCCCCGTCCTGGCTGAGGACACAAGAGCTGGCTGACCAGGCTGGCCCGCTGAGCTGTCTGTCCGAGCTGTCTGTCCGTGCCCGGGATTGTGATTGACATTCAGGGGTGGGGGGGTATTGGCCGGATGTTTCTCCTTCACAAGAGACATGCCTGGGGCCAGACAGCTGTGCCTGCCCAGCCCGGCTGCAGCTGGAGGTGCTGCGATCCCAGAACCACACTTCCTACCCTTGGTATAACATCACTGGGCCTAAAGGTCTCAAGAGAGGGGGCATGAGGGCTACGGGGTCCTGGGGAGGGGGGACCCTCGGGACTCACAGCTGGTCAGCATCGGCCCTTGCTCCTCCGAGCTCTGCTCTCTACGTGGCTCACCTGACTGGAGGGCAGTGCTGTGTGTGGCCCATGGGAGACTCAGGGACCCCGAGGGTCTGGCTAGGCCAGCCACTCTTCAGACCCCACGTCGTGCTGAGTCCTGTTCTTTGTTTTTGAGGAGTGTGCCGCTTAGAGGTTTGCAGTCCACAACTTTGATCCCCATGAATTAGAAGGGTTACAGTTGTCAGTTGTATGAGGATGCTTCAAGAAGCTCATGGAGAATGGACTTTAATGATAAATTTATTTTGGTGCAAAAAAAATATGTTTGAAATCTGGTGCTGGCACTGTGGTGTAGCAGACTAAGGCTCTGCCTGAAATGCCGACATCCCATATGGGCGCTGGTTCTAGACCCAGCTGCTCTACTTCTGATCCAGCTCTCTGCTAATGTGCCTGAGAAAGCAGTGGAAGATGGCCCAAGTGCTTGGACCCTGCACCCATGTGGGAGACCCGGAAGATGTTCTGGGCTCCTGGCTTTGGCTGGCCCAGTCCCAGCAGTGTGGCCATCTTGGGAGCGAACAGGCAGACAGAAGATATCTCTCTTTCTCTCTCTCTTCTCTGTAACTCTGCCTTTCAGATATAAATAAAAAACAATTTTTTAAAAGATTTGTTTATTTGAAAAGCAGAGCTACATAGAGAGCAAAGGAGAGAGAGACAGAGAGAGAGAGAGAGAGAGGTTTTCCATCTGCTAGTTCACGCCCCAAATGGCTGCAATGACTAGGGCTGGACCAGGCTGAAGCCAGGAGCCAGGAGCTTCCTCCTGGTCTCCCACATGGGTGCAGAGGCCCAAGCACTTGGGCCAACCTCCACTGCTTTCCCAGCACCATCACAAGGGAGCTGGATGGGAAGTAAAGCAGCCAGTACTTGAACGGTTGTCCATATGGGATGCTGGCGCCACAGGACTTGGCTTTAACCTGCTGTACCACAGTGCCAGCCCCCCAAATAAATCTTTTTTTAAAAAATTTCAAAAAAAGTTTAATATCCATGCATCAGAGGAGTCTCCAAAAAAGTTCATGGAAAATGCTGAGTGTCAGAAAATTATGATGGATTTCCGAATCCCTCCAATCTTTGCTGATTCAGAAGACATTCCATGGTGTTCTGTGTTTGGGGGAATATCATTGGCAGCGGCATTTTGTTGGGCCTGAGATGGTAAGAATCATACTAGCCGAGAGTTTCCCCTCTTTGGTGAAGTTCCATTACAGACACTACCAAGAGGGGTCTTGAAGAGTGGAAGCCATGCACCTGCAGGCTGCAGGGCTGAGATGGGAAGGGAGCCTCCCCACCCTGCATCTTGGGGTGGTCTGGGTAATTGTGAATAGGAGGCCCAGGACATGCATTTTTGCTTTTGCATCGTTGGGAGCCATGTTTGTCAGACTTTAGTCACTTGAGTAGCACCTTCTTGATCTGAGTGTTTGCCACTCGTACTATTAACATTTTTCTTTAACTCGCTGTAGGCACATACACCCACTCGTGCACACATACACACAAATATCTTTTAAATGGAAATTTTACAGCCTCCCCATAAACAGAAGGCTGACAGAGTAGCTATAAAAAGAAAGAAAACAAAAATGTAGCAAAGTTATGGAACTGTGGGTAGAGTTGCCTTGTACGCCGCTTTGAGTCTCCGGTTTGCTGTCTCTCCTTAGGCAGGTGCTCCCCATTTGCCACAGCTTCGGTGACCAGATGCACCTGCTATATAAAGGGCATGTTGCGATCAGACAGGGAAGAGAAATGGAAAGGAATGATTTTCCCACTGAACGTGGCAGCCATGACCTAAGGCTACCTTAAGTTCCACCCAGGGGTTCTGCGTGCCTCTCTGGGTCGGTCCATGCACTTTCCCCGGGTCACCAGCCTAGCCTGGTCCCCCCAGGCAGCTCCCTGAGGCATTCTGCCATCAGCCATCTGCTCTGCTGCAGCCCACGGGGAGATTCTGCCGGGGTTGCTGGAGACCTGGGGTGCTGGTGTCGCCTGGAACACTCCACACCTTTCATGAGGCAGTACCAGCAAGCTCACTTCCATCTTCCTTGGAGCCACAGAGAATCTCCCCTGGGATTATGAAACAACCCCAAAGCAATGGAACAGGGGGTGCTGGGGCCACATCTCCTGCTGCTTCACTTCTTTTTTGACAGGCAGAGTTAGACAGTGAGAGAGAGAGAGAGACAGAAAGGACTTCCTTCCATTGGTTCACCTCCAAAATGGCTGCCATGGCCGCGCTGCGCCGATATGAAGCCAGGAGCCAGGTGCCTCCTCCTGGTCTCCCATGGGGTGCAGGGCCCAAGCACCTGGGCCATCCTCCACTGCACTCCCGGGCCACAGCAGAGAGCTGGACTGGAAAAGGGGCAACCGGGACAGAATCCAGCGCCCCAACCGGGACTAGAACCCGGTGTGCCGGCGCTGCAGGCGGAAGATTAGCCTAGTGAGCCACAGCGCTGGCTGCTGCTGCACTTCTTCACGATCCCCTCGCTCCTGCCACTCCTCTGAGTTCCAGGCTCCTGTGTGATTGGACCTGACCCCTTGCAGGCCCAGCGGGCATCTAAAGTTTCACAGCTTCAAACCCAGCAGAACTGTCAACTGCCCCCTCCACGCCTCTGCGTGGCCCCTCTCTTTTGCTCACGCTCCAGACACAATCCATCCACTCCTCCTGGTAGCTGCCCCTTCCCCGAGCAGCCAGCATCCTCCACCCCATCTCTCGCCTGGACCAGCTCCCTCGCCTCCTGCTGCCGTCCTCGTCCTCATGCCTCCTCATTCCTTCCCCTTCTCCACACACCACCAACCACCAGAGTGATCTTTCGAGACTGAGATGTGGTTGTCTCACCCTTTGGCTCAAAATCCTCCAGTGGCTTCTCGTGCCACTCACCACAAAACCCAGACCTCTTCCATGACCGAGGCCGTGTCCGCCTTCCCGTCTGCATCTCATGCCCTCTGTCCCCGGCTCACCCGCTCCAGCCATGATGCCTCCTCTGAGTGCTCCATCCATCCCCAGGGTCTTTGCCCCAGCTGCTCCATCTGCCTGCAGCTCTCCCTGTCCTGATCCCCCATGGCTCCTGGCCGGCTCCTTCCCTCGAATCGGCCACCACTTACACCTGAGACAGCTCCTCTCTCATCACTGTCAACTCCTTACTGTGCTTTGTCTTCCCTTTATTTATTTAAGCAAGACTTTATTTCGCCTTCACTTAAAAAAGAAAAGCACTGGGACTGGCACAGTGGCGCAGCGGGTTAACGCCCTGGCCTGAAGTGCCAGCATCCCATTAGGGCTCCGGTTCTAGTCCCAGCTGCTCCTCTTCTGATCCAGCTCTCTGCTATGGCCTGGGAAAGCAGTGGAGGATGGCCCAAGTCCTTGGGCCCCTGTACCCATGTGGGAGACCCAGGGGAAGCTCCTGGCTCTTGGCTTCGGATCAGCACAGCTCCAGCCATTGTGGCCAGTTGGGGAATGAACCAGCAGATGGAAGACCTCTCTCTCTGTCTCTACCTCTCTCTGTAACTCTGTCTTTCAAATTAATAAAATAAATCTTAAAAAAAATAAAATCACTTTATTTTAAAGGCAGAACAACAGAGAGAATGAGAGTGACAGAGAGAGATCCATCTCCTACCTGCTGTTTCACTCCCCAAATGCTCAAAACAGCTGGGGCTGGGCCAGGCGGAGACCAGGAACCAGGAACTCCATCCAGGTTTCCCACGTGGGTGGCAGGGACCCAACCACTTGTGCCACCACCTGCTGCCTCCCAGGTGCGTTAACAAGAAACTGGATTGGAAGCAGAGTAGCTGGGACTCTGATGTGGGATGCAAGTGTCCCAAGCGGCAGCTTAACCCACTGCTGACAACAGCTGCCCCTCCCCCCCAGTTTGACAGATGATTCCACTGGGTGTAGAATTCTAGGGTGGTGGGTTTTTCTCTCAGCACTTGAAATAGGCCACTGCACTCTCAACTTTCTGGTGCGGTGTCTGACGAGAAGTCTGACGTCATTCTTAGCCTTGTCCTCTGGAGGTGGGGCCGTTGTCCCCTCCTCTGGCTTCTTTCAGGATTTTTCTTCATCTGGATTTTCTGAATCTCTTATGTCTAATATTTGATACTTATTGTACTAGGTGTTTTTTTTAAATTTTTAACTGTTTAGCCAGTTTCTAATATTTTTATTTTTAAAAGATTTATTTTATTTATTTAAAGAGTTACAGAGAAAGGGAGAGAGAGAGAGAAATTTTCCATCCATGGTTCACTCATCAGATGGCCACAACAGCTAGGGCTAGAAGCAAGGAGCTTCTTCCCGGTTTCCCACGCGGGTGCAAGGGCCCACACACCTGGGCCACCTTCTATGCTTTCCCAGGTAGCAGGGAGCTGGATCAGAAATGGAGCAGCTGGACTAGAACCAGCACCCAGATGGGATGCCAGCATAGTAGGTAGCAGCTTTACCTGCTATGCTACAATGCAGACCCCTGGATTTCATTTTTTTTTTTTTGCACCAAAATAAACTTAATTCCATTTTCTGTGAACTTTTTAAATACCTTTGTATGATGCAATTCATACTGTAAGGTACTTTACCTTTTATTTCTTTGATGTTATTTAATCTGTACATCGGTATGGAAGTGTCAGCTGGGCTTAGCAGAATCTAATGACTAATAACTCACTGAGCAGTCACTATGTGCCAAACACAGCTGGGTGGGTTTCCATTTGTGTGAACTCATGATTCCGCAAAGAACTCTGGGTAAGCACAGTCATACTCCTCACGCAGAGCCGAGGAAACGGGCACAGAGAGGTTAGGTGTCTTGTTTGAAATAGCACAGAGGTAGAGTTTGGATCTGAATCCATGGAGTGTGACCCTGGGGTCCGTGGACCTAACCTCTGACTTTCAGCTGTGTTGACCTTTTCACTCAGGTAACCACGGTGTGCTGATCCCAAGTGCATAGCTGAAGGCTCGCTCTTTTCTTTCTTTCTTTCTTTCTTTCTTTCTTTCTTTCTTTCTTTCTTTCTTTCTTTCTTTCTTTCTTTCTCTTAAAAGATTTATTTATTTATTTGAAAATTATAGAGAGAGAGAAGGAGAGGCAGAGAGAGAGAGAGAGAGAGAGAGGTCTTCCATCTGTTGGTTCACTCCCCAATTAGCTGCAATGGCCGGAGTTGTGCTGATCTGAAGCCAGGAGCTTCTTCCGGGTCTCCCACGTGGGTATAGGGGCCCAAGGACTTGGGCTGTCTTCTACTGTTCTCCCAGCCACAACAGAGAGCTGGATCAGAAGTGGAGCAACTTGGACTCGAACCGGTGTCCATATGGGATGCGGGCGCTACAGGCCAGGGCTTTAACCTACTGTGCCACAGTGAAACCCTGAAGACATTTCAGTGGGGGCTACACCTGTTCAACCACCTCCCAGGCCTGGACCTAGCACTTGCTGCAGCCCCCCAAGGCAAGTCCTGCTGAGCCCAGGTCGAGCTTCTGTCACTGTCTGCTGACACTAGTAAGGACTGCGTTATATTTCATCTTCTTTGTTTTCCAAAACTGTGCTAGAATATCTTTCTTTTGTTGATTCTCTTACGCCCTTGCTTGATTAGATGATAGACAAGGCACCTGAACTGTGATTTCATGTTCTGTTAGTACCAATGGCGGGAAGCAGCTCCTCCCCACCGGCCTGGCAGGCTCAGCAGGTCTCCTGGGCTGTTGGGGGTCAGTCCTGCTTCTGGGACGGGATTGTAGCCCCTGCTGGCAGGTGGGGGATACAGCCCTGCCCTGCATGAGTTCCTGGAGAGTGACCTTCCTTTGGAGAGGGGGCGCAAGCTGCTTGCTGCCTGGTGAAGTCCGAGGTGCCAGGAGCTGTCCATGGCCTTCTGGGGGGCCCTGGCTGGACTCCCAACCCCCGCCCCCAGTGCAGATGCTCACCATCCTCCTCTAGCCCCATCCGCTTCTCGGTCCCAACCTGGGCTTTTTTTTTTTTTTTTAAGAATTGTTTTATTTATTTGAAAGAGTTACAGAGAGAGATAGAGCGAGAGAGAGAGAGGTCTTCTATTCCACTGGTTTACTCCCCAAATCACCACAACGGCCAGAGCTGTGCTGATCCAAAGCCAGGAGATTCTTCCAGGTCTCTCTCACACGTGCAGGGGCCCAAGGACTTAGGCCATCTTCTACTGCTTTCCCAGGCCATAGCAGAGAGCTGGATTGGAGGAGGAGCAGCCGGGACTCAAACCAGTGTCCATACAGAATGCCAGTGCTGCAGGCTGGGGCTTTAACCCACTGTGCCACAGCGCTGGCCCCCCACCTGGTTTGTTTGTTTGTTTATTTATTTGAAAGAGTTATACACAGAGAAGGAGAGGCAGAGAGAGGGAGAGAGGAAGTGAGGGAGAGAGGGAGGGAGGGGGAGAGAGAGAGAGAGAGAGAGAGAGATCTTTCATCTGCTGGTTCACTCTCCAATTGACCACAATGGCCAGCGCTGCGCTGAACCAAAACCAGGAACCAGGAGCTTCTTCCAGGTCTCCCGTGTGGGTACAGGGGCCCAAGGACCTGGGCTATCTTCCACTGCTGTCCCAGGCCACAGCAGAGAGCTGGATCAGAAGTGAACCAGCTGGGACTCAAATTTGCAGCCACATGGGATGCCGGCACTGTAGGCGGCTGCTTTACCCACAGAGCCAGCCCCAATCCCACCTGGTCTTTACCAGGCCGGGCTGCCATCCTGGCTTTGCGTGAGCGGGCTCTGGCCCCTTCCCACACCCCCTGCCTCTACTCCTGGCGTTCCTCTTCCCCCTGCCTGGAGCGGGGCTGGAGCCACAGCTGTTAGAATGTCGTACTCAGGAAATGAGGGCTGGGAAGGGAGAGAGATCCACAGCATTTCTTCTCGAGTGGGCTGGGCCAGCCTCCTGGCCCACAGTGGGGGCTGGTGTTGCAGTGCAATGTGTTAAGCCATCGCCTGCAATGCCGGCATCTCACATCAGAGGCACTGGTTCGAATCCTGGCTGTTCAGCTTCTGATTCAGCTTCCTGCTAATGGCCTGGGAAGGCAGCAGAAGATGGCCCAAGTGCTTGGGCCCCTGCTACCCATGTGGGAGACCAGGGTAGAGTTCTAGGCTCCTGGCTTAGTCCTGGCCCAGCCCCCGCCATTGCGCCTGTTTGGAGAGTGAACCAGCAGATGGAAAAGCTCTCTGTCTCTGTCTCTCTCTCTCTAACTCTGCCTTTCAAGTGCATTTACAAGCACCCCAACATGCATACGTGCTTCATATAGAGAACTGGGACCTTGAAGGAACAGCTGGAGGATCTCAGCTCCAGACCGAGGATCCCTCCCCACTCACCCCAGCCCTCTCCCCAGTCTCTCCCCGAGTCTTTGAATCGGGTGCACCTGGGAGCCAAAGTGTGCTTTCACTTGAACAAAAGAGCAGAGAAGAGAGGCAGGGGACGCGTCAGCGAAAGGGATGGGGTGCAGAGCAGGCTGCCAGGCCGAGTGGGACGGAGCCAGGCCAGGCAGCGACACCCTGCCCCAGCCCAGGCAGCGACACCCTGCCCCAGCCCAGGCTAAAGCCTCTGTGTGGCCAGGCAAGGCTGGGGCAGTCCTGGCTTCGCTCCTGGAGGTGCTCAGAGGCAGATTTGCACAACTTGGGGATGGGGATGGGGAGAGGTCCTAGACCCCTGGACAGTGCCATCTTCCCCAGGCAGCCAAGCTGGCCGCGAGGGCCAGGGCACCCCAGACTCCCCGCGAGAGGCAGGGCCCACGTGAAGATGCACAGGCCCAGTGCTGCTTGGCGGGATCCGCTCAAGCCTGCGTCTCTCGCCTGCCCCATGCCTGTCTAGTGCCCGCTCAGGGCTCCCAAGTTCAGCCTTCCCAGTCTCCAGCTCCCCATTCCCGAAGTCCTTCCTGGGGTGTCAGCAGCAATTTCCTGTCAGGCCTGTGACAGGAGCCTGTGCCAGCCCAGGGGAAACCCAATGCCATGGAGTCAGCTGCCAGTGTCCCTCGGTGTCTGGGGAATGGGGGCTGAGACTGTGCAGAGCCGAGCTGCTGGGGGCCGCAGGGGGAGGGGGAGAAGGGGGACAGCCCCTGCCTGTCCTCCATGGCTCCCTATCCCTCCCACACTTAGAAAAGGCTGCTGTGCCCGTGCCTCCTTCTCCTGCTCCATGACTGGACAGAGGCTGGCAGGGCCCACCCACACCTGGAGAGGGTACGTGCGGCCCTCCCCTCCCCACCCCTCCCCACCCCTCCCCACAGGGGTGTGAGGTTGCTGCCTTGGGGGCAGGGGCAGAATGGTGCAGTCCTGCCCGCCCCTGTTTTTTTTTTTTTTTTTTTTTTTTTTAAGATTTATTTATTTATTTGAGAGGTAGAGTTACAGACAGTGAGAGGGAGAGAGAGAAAGGTCTTCCATCCGCTGGTTCACTCCCCAGTGACTGCAGTGGCAGGAGCTGTGTTGATCCGAAGCTAGGAACCAGGTACTTCTTCCAGGTCTCCCATGTGGGTGCAGGGGCCCAAGGGCTTGGGCCATCTCTTACTGCTTTCCCAGGGCACAGCAGAGACCTGCATTGGAAGAAGAGCAGCCGGAACTAGAACCGGCGCCCATATGGGATGCTGGCACTGCAGGCAGAGGATTAACCTACTGTGCCATGGTGCACCCCCACCCCACCCCCGTTCTAACCTGGCTCCAGCCTTCCTCAAAGCCTCTTCCTCCCAGGCCCCCGAGAGAGGCCGCTGGTGTCGTTGTCCCCAGCTCTGTGCCGGGACCTGATCTGGTGGCCCAAATGCTCTCAGGCACGGGAGCAGCGTCCTCGCTCCCCTGCGGTCTGCAGGTTATCAGGGCTGCTTTCCGGGAACTGCTCCCGAGGGTGAGGCTGGCTCCACTCAGGTCTGCTGCTTCTTATATCTGATGGTGGCCTCTGCACCCAGAGCTGTGCCCTCAGGGGCCCTGCAGTGCAGTGGGGGCAGGGATCCTACTGGAAACCGCACACCCGGCAGAGGTGAAGGGAGGCTGTGCTGGAGAAGCACTGGCTTTGGGACGGAGCAGTCACCCTGTAAGATGTGCCGGGAGCTCGGGAGCACTGTCTCCCCGCGGCGCAGGCAATGGTGTGTAACGCAGACACTCAAGGTAGTCCCATTGCCCCTGAGCACCTGCAAGCACCTGTTTTCTCCATTCGAGCCTGGCCAGCATTGACCTGGACGATGTGTGCGGCCCCGCCCTGGGCACAGAGCATGGCTGAGGTCATGGTTTGCTGCGTGGGTTGGACCATCTTACTGCCCGTCTTACTGCCCGGGAGTGAGATGACTCAGCGTGGAGGAGGCTCTGAGAAACGAGACTGGCTCCAGCCTGCAGGGCTGGCACATGCATCCAGAGACTCGGGGCAGTGGGCTGTTTGTTTGTTCAAGTCGGAGTCCTGGCTGGCACCTGGGCTGGCCGTCTGCAGTGGTCAGCCACACCTTTTACTGCTACTGTAGTTGTCTTTAGAACTTGTGTTGCAGGGGCCAGCGAGATGCGTGCATCGCCTGCCTGTTTTCCAAAGGTGTCTTCTGCTGGGGTGCAACTGTGTGCTACGACCTGAGCCCAGCCCGGTCCTTGGGCTCTGGACTCTCAGAGTGGCCACGGCACCGAGCTGTGACGTGGTTCTCTTTCGCCTCGAGGGCCTGCCTCTGTGTTTTGCGGAGGAGGGAGCTGAGATGGAACGTGCGCTAATTTGCTCAGGCAAGTTCCCCAGCAGGCGGATTCCTGCAGCCCTGTGTGGTTCTAGACCCCAGCTCCTACCCTGCTGTCTCCACCCTGGTCCGTGCCCTGGCTGAGGAAGAATGTCTCCAATAAAACACATGCTGGCTTCCAAACTTGTGGATTTTATGGACCAATTAAAAAAATGTTAATTGAAGGATGGAGATATGTTTGACGATTTTTATTTTGTCAGGGAGTAAACTTGCTAGAAGTCCCATTTTCATCATGTCTGGCACAAAAACGAGTGTTTTCAATCAGGAAGTGGATGATGGTATTTAAAATTTTACAGCTAAAATGTCACCATATAAAGGACTCACTACTTATTTTCCTCCTGCATCCCAGGCTGTAAAAGCATCTTCGTGGACCAGCACCCTTCTGTGGGTCTGAGCTGGAGGATCCAGATCCAAGCCCAGGAGCCTGAGCGTGGTCTAAGACCCCCAGCCGTCACCCCACAGTTCCCTCTGGGGAAGGGAGGCCCGCAGTTTTGGAGTCAGGTTGGAGCACGAGCAGAGCCAGGCCCTTGTCCTGCTGCCTGCTGATGGCTCCTGGGCAGTTCTGGGGACGGTGGCGGGAGCCTCACCCTCAGCTGTCTGACAGCAGCATGTCGGTGTGGATGCTCAGACCTGTGCATTAGCCTGAGGCTGCTGGGTCTCAGGGCATCAGATCGAAGCACTGGACAGACACCTGAGCCTCGTGCACGGGTGCCACCTTCTCTTGCTGCTGTGTGACCTCGTGTTGTCCATCACCTCTCTGGGTTCCCTGGCTCACCAGCCTAAGGGGAGGGTAGGCACCAATAGGGCCCTTTATTCTCTCCTTGGCGGCTTCTTTTTAAGAAGCTGCTGAATGTCCCAGGCTCCCTGGCTTCTGTCCCATCACGCCATCTTACAGACGAGGAGCCCAAGGCCCAGGAAGGGGCTGCACACAGCGAGCTGGCCAAATCGAGGCCGGGGCCCAGGCTCCTGCCTTCCCCTTGGGAGCCCTTCCTCTACACGCTCCGCCTCCAGGGCTCCCTCCACCCGGGCGAGCCCAGGGAGGTCAGTTTCCTCCCAACCCCTCACCTGACTTGGCCTTGCTCCCTCAGCCTGGCCCTGGCATCTCTTGCAGTCCACTGGGCTCTGCATGTTTGACTTAATGGTAGCTCCTGTCCCCTCAGGCACTGGCATGCGAGGCGAGGAGCTGGAGCCCATTGTGTGAGTCAGGCGCAGCTTTGGCAGGGGTCCTCCTGCCATGGGGTGGGGGAGACCACCCCCGACCCCCCTCCCCATCACCCCGCATCTCAAGGGCCAGAGTAATCCCCTCCTCGGAAAGATCACTCCCTGCCGGTCCTTCCTGCCTCACTCCAGGACGGGGATTGGGGGCAGCCCTGGCCCCTCGGACTGGGGAAAACCTGTGTCTTCCCTCCTCCTTCCTGTCCTGTCCATCCGCCCCCACCCCTCCGCCTGGGCCCCCGGTCCTCTCCCTTTCAGCCTTATCGGCGGGATCTGACCTGCAGATGCACCCGCTGCTCCGCGTGCTCCTGACCCCGGCAAGGCATCACCGCCCAGCCCGCCTGCCCCGGGGCCAGCTCCGGCCTGGTCTCCTTCCCGTTAAAAGCCCCCATGTCTTGAAGCTGATTAAAACAAACACAGCGCGTATTTGTGTTCTTAATCCAATTCTGTGCTGGACGAGGGTCGGGAAGGGAGGATAGGGTGACAGCAGCACATTCCTGCCTGTGCCAGGGCGGGGGTCAGAAGCAGGTACCCGGAGGCAGTCCCAGGTGGGGTGCTGGTGGACAGTGGTGATGGGTGAGGGGAGCCACAAGGTCACACGCTCTCCCGGCCCGTCCCAGAAGGGGAGGCGACAGGCCCTCTGGGAGAGGGGGGCTGCCTGCTAGAGGCGGGGACTCCCAACAGAGCCCTTTATTCTCTGCAGTCTGGGAACAAGACAGCATCCTTTGTGTCTGCTGACCGCTTCTCGTGACATCCCCCTTGACACTTGACCTTGGAGCTCCTCTGGACACACAGGCCCTGCCACATGCTGTGGGCGCAGCTCATAGGCTCTCGCCGCCCTGAACTCCAGCACCTGCTGTACAATGAGGAGGAGAGAAATCCCTGGAGGACACTCGCTCTGGAGGCCGGGCGACTGGGTTGGAATCTTGTCCTGCCGCTTACTGGTTGAGGAACTGTGGACAAGTGCCTCCGTTTCATCATCTGTGAAATGGGTGCAGTAGCTGGATCTCCTTCAGTCTGTTGTGAGGATGTGTGTGTCTTGAATACACTGTCACTGTCGGACAAACACTGGACTCTACAAGGGGGCCTCCAAAGATTCCTGGACAAATGGAATGAGCTTTTGGAAGTCTCCTTGTCTTCTGGCACTATGAGGGCACATGGAAGTTTCTGGAGAAATGGAATTAAAAGATATGCTTATTTTGGTGCAAAAAATGTGGAAGTCCAGGCATACTGTTTTCATAATATGTGTTTTCCATGAGTTGTTTGAAGACTCCTCATACTGCAGTTATAGGAAATCTTATTGTCATCATTATTCCAAAGACAGGCAGAGGTAGTCTTAGGTCTCTTTTACAGCAGCCACGTGGTGTTTTGTCTTTGTTTGTTATAAGATTTTATTTATTTGAGAGGCAGTGTTATAGACACAGAGACAGAGATTTTCCACCTGCTGATGCACACCCGAAATGGCCTCAGTGGCCAGAGCTGAGCTGATCTGAAGCCAGGAGCCAGGAGCTTCTTCCAGGTCTCCCACGCAGGTGCAGGGGCCCAAGGACTTGGGCCATCTTCTACTGCTTTCCCAGGCCACAGCAGAGAGCTGGATGGGAAGAGGAGCAGCCAGGAACTCAAAGCAGGGCCCATATGCGATGCTGGAGCCACAGGTGGAGTGAGAGAAGGCAAGAGGATGGGGCAGGAGAGATGCACTGGGCAAGGGGCGGGCAGGGCGAGGGCTCCCTCAGGGCCAAGGAGGGGAGAGGCTGGCAGGAGAAGGCCAAGTCCGAGCCCAAGGAGAGGGGACAGCTGCTGAGGGCCTCGGGGTCTGCCTTGGGGTCCACAGGAGCTGCACCGCTTAGCCATCCCCTGTACCTGGAGCTGGATTCCTGCCAGCGAGGGTTGGGGCTCAGGATCGGAGGAGCTCTCCTGGGCTGCAGGTTCCTGGCATGACTGTGGGCATATGGTCTTCCAGGGCTATAAAGCATCTTCCAGATCATTGTCCCAATCCTGCATTTTAACAGCTCACCTGTCTGACCACCTGCAGACGGCCTGAATCCCCCCCAGGACCGAGCCTTCCGCAGCCCTGCAATCACTGGGGCTGCACGTCGGTCCGCTGATGAGCACAATTTTGTGAGGACTTATTTTGTTCCCCATTGGAGGGACGGAAGAACCAGAGAGGGGCCCTGGCAGCCTGCCTGGGCCCACAGAGAGTGCATGGTAGTCAGCCTGTCTGTGCCCGCTCGCTGCCTCTTGGGTTCCGGGAATCTCTCATCCTCCTCCCTTGCCCTGCTGTCTCTGGGTTGGGCGGCGACCATTCTCCAGTTCTGCCACAGCAGAAACCAGGACGGCTTGGCAGGTCAAAGGGAGGGGGACTGGGGATGGCCCGTAAAACCCTGGGCTCCCTGTAAACCCAGAGTGGGCCTTGGAGAGCCCACAGCACTTTTATGTGCTAGTTAAAGGGACTTCCTGTTGTGTCATCAGGATTTACAGGGAGGCGGGTGGGGGTAGGGCGAGGGAAGCCAAGTGCAGCCTCCACCCTGCCACTCAGGGTTCCAGGGGAGCAGGGGGAGGGGCGGGGCTTAGCGGCTTCTTAGCTGTCACACTGCATTTTCCAAGCAGGGCCTGTGACGCCCTTGGGGCTTTGAGACCCTGAAGTAGCCGCTTGGAAGAGTGTGGACGACCCAGGAAGCTGAGGGCCAGCAGTGCAGCGCCTACAGCAGGGCGAAGGAGGCCCCGAGACAGGCCGAGACCGGGCTGCCCGTGCAGGTTCCAGGCAGAACAGTGCCAGGCCGTCCTCTGTCCCTGCTGCCGGCAGCCAGGGCTCATGGGAGCAAGCTCTGTGACTCTGAGAGGTGCCCATCCACCAGCCTGATTCGCTGGGACACTCTGATGTCCGTGAACTCAAACTTAAAAAAGTTGGGGCTGGCATAGTGGGTTAAGCCCCCACCTGTGATGCTGGCATTCCATATGGACGCCGGTTCGAGTCCTAGCTGCTCCGTTTCAGATCCAGCTCTCTGCTTATAAAGCAGTGAAGAAGGGTCCAAGTCTTTGGTCCCCTGCCACCCATGTGGGAGAGCTGGATGAAGCTCCTGGCTTTGGCCTGGCCTAGCTCCAGCTGTTGTAGCCGTTTGGGGAGTGAACCAGCAGATGGAAGACTTCTCTGTCTGTCTCTCCCTTCCTGTAACTCGGCCTTTCAAATAAATAAACAAATTAAAAAAAAAAAAACCTAAAAAGTAGAGCAGCGTGGTCCTAGGGCCCCATCTCCCTCTTGGATGGTGAACCTGGCGGTTGATGTTTCTCTCTGGGAGCTGAGAAGGGCCCTCCCTTACCTGCTGTGCCACAGCGCCCTATGCGGGCACTCCCAGGGCCTGCCATAGCATCAGGCCACGGCCCCTTGGGTTCTGCCTCCAGACTGTGAGCTGGGTGCCCATAGTGCTGAAGGGAAGAGCAGCGTGCATCCAGCCCCACCCCTCACCCCGAGCCACCGTCCTCTTGCTGCCCCCCGCACTGGCCATGTGCCTGCCCCATGTTGGAGCGCAGGATCCAGACAGCCAGGTGTGCCAGCCTCTTCTCCTGGGCACTCTCTCCCTGAACCCTGAAGCCCCTCGGCCTCCCTTGAGGACACTAAGGCCCATGGGACTTGGGTATCGGGGAGGTCCCGCTGGCTTGTGCCCTGCCCAGAGCTCTGTCCCTGTGCCCCCATGGCAGCTGCACTGTAGGCCTCCCGTGCCAGCAGGCCAGGACCCAGCCAGCGTCCGAGATCTCAGCCTCTGCTCTTGGGCCCCACTGACCTGTGTCCGTCCACCTGCTCACTGCTCTTGCCACAGCTCTGGCTGCCGTCTTCTCCAGCGTCCCTCCTGGGGAGTAGCCACTGGAGCCACAGTCAGCCTCCTAGGCCTGGGACCCTAGGGCTCCATGCCCAGGCCGGAGGATTTCTGCATTGACCTCACGGTGACCCCTGTCCCTGGCCTGCCGCCCCAGGTGCCCGGGGTGGCCTCAGGCCTCTGGCATTCTTCCCGCTGCTCTGGTCCCCCTCTGCTCCTCTGTGACCCTATTGGGTTTCCCCAGGTCCAGCCGGCCAAACACTGCCATATGGGGGAGTTACATTTCCTGTATATGTGTCAAAATACCAGAGCGGATGTGAAATAGATCAGACATGTATAAAAATAAACTTTTACAGGGTGACTGACTACTCCCCTCCAGGGGGAACCAGCGATTTGCTCTTCATCTGGGGCCCAGAGACTTGGCGGGGGCCTCGGGGACCACTCCCCACACGTGGCTCCCCGCGGCCAGCCTGCCTTTCTTCCTTGGGCTTGGGGCCAACTCCTCCCCTGAAAGGCATTCCCCAGGGGGTCCGTGGGCACGGAAGCCCCTCCCCAGTCAGCCTCGTGATGGGGGAGCAGGCCTGGCTCTTTCTGCTCTTTTCCCCTGTAGCAGACTGGGGCTCTGCACCCCAGAGGCCCCCCTCTAGACTGCAGCACGACCACCTGATCACCTCCTCCATCCCCCACAACCTGGTGATGACATCTCGGGTGGGCTTTCCCACTGGGGTCTTGTGAGCCAGGGGTCCTTCTGTCCAGGCATCCCTGCCAGAGTTGACTGTGAAGGCTTTTCAAGTCATCCGTGTATGGAGGTCACCTTGTCCACAGCCCGCTTCCGGCCAACAGCATGTGCCTTGGTGCACTGAATGAGGCTTGTTCTCTTTATTGCTAATGACTTGCACGAAGAAGCACCCTCAGCCTCCCAGCAGGAGTTTCTCCTTGAATCTTTCTGCACTCAGACCCTACCCTCACCCCCTTGCAGGGAGGAGGAGAAGGGATCAGGCTGAGGGGGAGCTTGGGCGGGCACACTGGGGAGATTCCCGCATTGACCACTCAGAGACCCCGAAGCAGCTTGGAGGGAAGACCACCCCTGCCAAGCCTGGTCCCAGGCCTTCGCTGTAGGTGCACCACTCCCACAGAGACAGGGTCTGGTGAGCGGCTGCTGACAGACAGCTTCAGGCAGCGGCTTCCCGCACCTAAGGACCTGGCGGGAAGGGATGGGGTGTTCAGGATGCCAGAGGAGGCTGAGGGAGAGCTGGACTGACATCCACCTCCCTTGGCTTCTCCGGGTCTCTCAGTGCGAAGACCCCACATGCCACTCTTGCCAGCCCCTCAAGCCGGGTCCCAGATGCTCGGTGCTCCCCACCTTACTGGGATCCCTGTCTCTTCCCTGGTAACCAGGTCCCTATTAGAGTAACAGGGTGACTTGTCTGAGTCCCAGGAGCATTTAGGGAGATAGGCTTCATGCACACGATGTGGTGAGTTCAGTGTGTAGCTGAGAGGTACCACAGGGCAGAAGCTGCTCTTGGTGACCCCTGGGAGGGCCATCAGCAAGGTTCCAGTGGTTGCTTGGGCTCCCACACCAGGAACGATTCCATTGACGAGTTCTGATAGTCTACGGAGGAGGCCGAGGTAGCCCTGATGAGACCAGGGTTTTCCATGCTGCTCCCGGGAACATCCAATCAGCTGTTGGTTGAATTAGAATTTTCACCCTTTGTCTTTTTTTTTTTTTTTCAGAAGATTTCTTTTATTTATTTTAAAGACAGAGTTACAGAGAGAAAGGGAGAGAGAGAGAGGTCTTTCATCCTCTGGTTCACTCCCCAAACAGCCACAACAGCCAGAGTTGCGCCAATCCAAAGCCAGGAGCTGGGGGCTTCTTCTGGGTCTCTCACATGGGTGCAGGGGCCCAAGGACTTGAGTCATCCTCTGCTGGTTTCCTAGGTGCATTAGCAGGGAGCTGGATTGGAAGTGGAGCAGCCAGGACTCAAATAGGTGCCCATATGGGTTGCCAGCACTGCAGGCTGGGGCTTTAACCCGCTGTACCACAGAGCCAGCACCCTTTGGCTTTTGACTCCAGCATCTTCTAATGACTGGATACTGTGGTTAGTGTCACTAGCTAGAAGAGCAGGAGGTCAAATACTAAAATGATGAGCAATCTATCCTGCCCTACATCCTACCCACTATTTAAGGATAACTAAGCCCACGTCAAGTCCAAGTTTATTAGCTCCCTTGGTCAGAGTAATGATCATCCCTTTCAGTCCCAGCATCCTTTGGGAGCAAAGATGCATCATGTTACATGTTACATCTGCTGTATAGTCTTCATGCAGCCTATCAGGCTGTGGCCTCAGCTACCAGGGCCCATCAGCTGTTTCCTCCAATCCCTGGCCCCAAGGCAGTTCCTGTGTGGCTCCAAAGACCCCTGCCCAGGCCTCTGACCCAATCAGTGCTGGTGCTGCCCATGGCCTCCTGGGGGACTTTCTTAGTCTGGCCTGTAGGAAGGATTTCTGTAGCTTTAGCCTGGATGGAAGGACGTGGAGGTAGAGGCAAATTCTGTCTCAGGTCCCTTCCCAGAGCATCTCACACCTGCTCCTTTTCCTACGGCTGAAGAAAATGGCTTCTCTCCCTGTGCCACCTGCACTTCTGATATGCCACCTACCAAATCCAATTCCAGCCCAAGCCCTAGCCCTTGCTTATGGTAAATCTCGCAGGGCACAGATCAAAGTCCAGTATAAACACTTGCACCTATTTAGTGTGTAAGGGATAGTTGTGGAATGCAAACGTGAAGTGCAGATGAATAACCAGCCCTGGGCCTGGTGAACCTGAGCCTTCCCCTCGTACCTGGTGCTCCTGGTTGGCCCCTTTGCTGAGCCACATCTTGCAGCATCCCAGTCTCGACAGTTTATGAGTTACTGCTTGGAGGTTGGCGGCATGTTTAATACGTCTAAGCGGATGTCACAGTACCACCACCACTGGCTAAAGCCAGTGATCTTTTTTGCCAGCTGAAATGACACAGTACAGAATCCAGATGGGCCAAGGACATGCCTTGTGGTCATGGTGGTCCACGCACCCCAGTATGAGGTAGTGGCCTATGGGCAGCCTCTCCCACTGGAGCAGGCACCGAGGAAGGGAGGGACTCACTCTGGGCAGCATGGCACTGGGTGAAGTCCTGCTGCTCCCACTGGAGCCCAGCTCAGGCCAGCAGCGTGTCAGAGAGGGAGCAGTAGCCTTGGGTGCTCCCTGGGGACTCCCGTGCTTGTGCAGTGCAGGGGTTTAGGGTGTGATGTGTTTAACTCGGAAATTAGGGCTCCAGGAAAGAAAGTTTCTGTGAAGCCGGCTGGTCCCTACTGGCTTTAAGCCCCATATTTACAAAACTGTCTGTATAATGTGCACGCTGCTTGGTAGCAACCTGCCCCGGCCATGTCACTGTCCTCACAGTGGGTGTCTGCCCCTGATGTGGTGCCCAAGGCCTCACGGTGCTGCATATGAGGGTCAGTCTGGGCCATCAGCCTCTGTCTGGGCCACCATGCCTGTGCCTTCGTGCCTCTCCAGAGCTCTAGTACAAGAAGCCAGAGTTCAAGTCCAGCCCTTCTATTCTACAAGTGAGGGAGCAGCTCCTACTGTGCCCTTCCCAGGATGGGCATGGAAGTCCGTGTCCCAGCGTGACCCAAGAAGGGAGGGCAGCCTGCTGGAGGAAAGGGCTCACTTCTGGGTGGGGCTCTGTGCTGGGTCCCCAGGCCTGCTTGGTTGGTGATGGGCACTGGAGTTGGCCACGGAGGTCACCAGTGACATCTAGTGGTCACAGCAGGCTACAGCAGCTCCCAGCCAGTGTGTCACTTTACCAGGAATGGCAGGGCAGCGCCAAGGATGTGTGATCAAGGGTTGAGGCCTGGCAGGAGCTGGGCTGAAGTGGCGTCCCGAGACCTGCTCTCTGCCTCCTGCCCTGAATCGCCTCTCCAGCTCAGCACTTCAGCCTCAGTCCCCGAGACCCACGGGACAGGCAGCTGCTGAACCGACCAGTGCCAGCCAGTGAACGAGGGGCAGGGAATGGGCTCATCTGTATGCTGAGCACCCACTGTGTGCTAGGCACTGTGGAGAGCAGCCTGGCCTCCTTTCCTGGGCAGCCCCAAGAGCTCCTTCTGTGAGGGGCAGGGTCCCTGGTGATCCACGCAGGCTGATTGGGGTCTCAGGGAGGCCGGCGTGGGCCTGGGGACCCACCAGTCCCCACCGCATTGATGTGCATGTGTTCTCTGTCAAGGGCCCTGTGGGGTGCACAAATGTTCAGCCAGCCCCTTCAGCAACACCCTGAGGGGCTTCATGGACCCGGAGCTCACAGACCTGTCCCCAGGCACCCTCCGTGTCGCACCCATCTTCCCTGCCAGACCCTAACTCTGCTTGGAGTTGCTTTCCAGAAGGATCCGAGCCCACTACTGCCCAGGGCTCTTTACAGGCTCATTCCTTCCCCCACCCCCATTTGTGGTTTGCATGCTCTCATCACAAAACTGTATTTTCTCACGTTAATTACATCCTTAGGACAAACGATGACCTGGAAAAGCTTACAACATTTTTCAAGCTCCAAATGTGACTTGAAGGTGCAGCAAGGTGCTCCCTCCAACCCTCTCGGGGGGGCAAGGGGGCCTCCAGGGCACAGGCGCAGGGGTTGGGTGGTGACCGTCTCCCTGAGCCTCTCCTGACACCACGAATTCGGAAGCTGCTCTCTTTGTGGTCCACTGGGATGCTGGGCCTGTCCAGACCAAGTAGCTTGATTTGGAGGGTGTGGCCCTCAAAACCCCTGTCCAGGGTCCCAGGGCACCTGCCTGCACGCTGTCACTGGCGCTGGAGCGGCAGGGCCTGGGCTAGAGCTCTTCCATGCTTCTGGAAGGCCAGGGCTTCTCCAGCCGCTCTCTGCCCAGCTGGGTAGGTGGGCCTGAGAGGGAGGGGCTGGAGGCAGGCATCACCCTGCAAGCTGCAAACTCTGGCACCTGCCCCTTCCTCTGATACTCCATAGCTTGGAGGGGAGGTTACAGACCCTCTGGTTACAAGTGCACCTTCCTTCTGCTGCCTGCAGACAGCGATTCAAGCCTTAGCCTCCAGGCAGCCTTCCTGGATTAACTCTGCTCTGGGCAGTTCATGGATGATATGGCCCCCATCCTGTCCCATCTGACGGTTTGGCCAGCGCAGGGTCCTCTCTTCCAGGGACTGAGGGCTCCAAGATAGCGAGGGAGAAGCCTCATCCACCCCCCCCCCACTCCGCCCGGATGCCCTGCTGTCATCATCATTGAGTCTGCTGGTCCTCCAGCCCCTGTGTGTGTATTTGCAAATTCCATATTTCAGATGCACCAGGGGAGTTGGCTGTTGAAAGAACTACTACAGAAGATCCCTTGGTAAAGACTGGAATCATGCTACGATTTATTTTTTTACATAATTTCAGCTTTTCCCATCTCTAGGGGAGAAGGCAGCGGCAAGGAGAGGCTGCAGACTGATGTCTTTCTTTGCACAGCCTGTTGTCCTGGGCCCTGCAGGCCGGCAATGTATCTGAATTTTGTCTTCATGTTTCAAGGCCTTCTGTGCACTACTGGAGGCAGGGCATGGGAAGATGGGTGAGGCGCAGCCCCTGCCTCCCAGAGCTGGCGAGGGAGATGCAGAATTGAGACAGGTGCATCAGCACCGGTATATTCCGGGGAGCGATGCTCACACGGAGGGGCTTGGATTGTCTCTGCCCAGGCCTGGGGAAAGCAGAGACAGGCTTCCCGGAGGATGTGGTGTTAAAGCAGGGTTTTGAAGGACGGGCTGGGATGGGACAGCAAGTAAAGGAAAGGGCAGGTGGATGTGGCAGGAATGGAGGCTGAAAGTGGGGAGAGCTGAGGCTGGGGTGCAGGCAGGGGGCCAGGCCAGGGAGGCCGCTCTGATTCCAAAACCAAAGGAGAGTGACCTGGCCTTGCCTTTACTTTAGGAAGATTCCCCTGGCCTCAGCATGAATGGCCCCAGGGTGGAGGGGCTGGGCAAGGAGATGAGCTGGAGTCAGAGCCCAGGCCCTGCCCTCTCCCCCTGCAAGCTCCGTCCCTGAAGGCCTCGGGGCTTCTTGCTGCAGGCACCTGCAGACCTCTGAGGTCGCAGAAGCACGCTCTGCACACCCGCGGGCCAGCGAGCCCAGGACTGGCCCTCGGAGACTGGAGCCAGAGCAGGAAGAGCAGCCTCCTGGCGTCTCAGGGGCCCAGCTCAGGGGTCTCCCACGCAGCCTCCTGAGCTCCCTGCAGGATGTCAGGGAGGGCGGCTCCTCGTGGGCTCCTTGAGCTTCTGCTGGGTCCCTTCCTTCCTGTCCTTCCTCTCCTCCACCCCCTACTGGTGAATCCTGGAACTGCCTCCCGCCTACTTACTTGAATGAGTATTAGAGGATTTCAAAACAGCTCTCCGGTAAAATAAGCTTATCTTTTCATTCCATTTTCCATGGACTTTTTGAAGTCCATGCTCTGATCCCTGTCTCAGGGACAAGTGGCCAACAGACAGAAGTCGCTCGGTCAGGTCAGGCAGTCTGAAAGCGTCCCGGAGGCCAAAGGTGTCCATTTTGTCACGACTGTCCCTGCAGGTGCAGGTCCTGACACAGCAGGGGCGCCGTTCGGTACTTAGGCATTGTTGAGCGCACAGTCCTCATGTTCCCTCTCCCCACCCTTCCTTAGCCCTGCATTTTCGTTCCCGGCCCCCCTTCCTCTCTTTCGCCCTCCTTTCTCCTCTCAAAGAAATGATGCTCTCAGCCCCACATGCCCCCCTGCCACTCCGACCATTCCTTTCTGGAGATGGCCCTCCCACGGCATTATGACATCACGGAGCAGTAGCCAATGGCTCTGCACCAGGCCTGGCCCTTGGCCTTCTGGGACCGTGGCCCTCTGTTGACAGGGAGAAGCCAGCCACTCCCACAGGGCCCCTTGATCTTCAGGGAGCTCCCAGAGCATGGATCCCTCCTGACTCCCCCTTGGCCTGATGTTCCTCACGGTCAAGCTGCTGCTGGGCCGGAGATGCAGCGTGCAGGTGTCAGGGCAAGAGAGTGTGGCCACGCTGAAGAAGCTGGTGTCGCGGCAGCTGCAGGTGCCCGAGGAGCAGCAGCACCTGCTTTTCCGCGGCCAGCTCCTGGCTGATGACAAGTGCCTCTCCGACTACTGCATCGGGCCCAATGCCTCCATCAACGTCATTGTGCGACCCCTGGAGACGACCGCACTGGAGACAGCCCACCAGGCCCAGGCCCAGGCCCAGGCCCAGGCCCAGCCCCTGTGGCACCAGCTGGAGCGGGTCCTGGCCAGACACTTTGGGCCGCAGGATGCCAAGGCCGTGCAGCAGCTGCTGAGGCAGGAGCACGAGGGGCACCTGCGGAGGGTGAGCCTGCAGGACCTGGAGCAGCTGGCACAGTGCCTCTTGGCAGAGCAGTGGTGCGCGGAGTCATGGCCTCAGGGCTCCTGCAACAAAGAGGAGCAGGAGGAGGAGGAGAAAGAGAAGGAGAAGGAGGAGGCAGCGGCGGAGGAGGCGGAGGCTGAGGCGGCGGCTGATCAGTAACTGGACGGTCCATTCATCTGCACTCTGGGTTTCTCCTAGCCTCAAGCTCGCGTGTTCCCCCGTGACTTTTCCCACTGCCGCCTCCTAATGTAGATGCATCGCACCCCTCCTTTTCTTTTTTTTTAATGTATGAAAGAGAGAGTGAATGAATGAATGAGAGAGAATGTGAATGAATGAATGAGAGTGAGAGAAAATGCATCTATTCTCTAGTTCCCTCCCCAAATACCCACAATGGAGGCAGCTGGACCAGACGGAATCAGGAGCCAGGAACTCAATCCAGGTCTCTCAGGCAAGTGGCAGGGGCCCAACTATTTAAGCCATCAGCCGCTGCCTCCCAGGGTCTCCATTAGCAGGAAGCTGGAATTGGGAGCAGAGCTGGGTCTTGAACCCAGGCAGCCATGCTGGGCTGCTAGGCTGAACACCTGTTCCCACAGCACTGATTTGAAGCTTTAAAGCAGCTGGAGGATTTTTGGACTGTTCTGCCCCTCTAGGGCCTGAGGTCTCCCCCTCCCACTGTGAAATGCGAAGGTTTCCATGCCCATCTGCATCGGTTCTCATCATCCAAGGGAACTCTTTCTAAAAATTATTTTTTAATTTAAATTTTAAAAATTTAAAGATTTACTTATGCAAAAGGCAGAGTTAGAGAGGGAGAGAGCGCGAAAGAGAGAGAGAAGGGGAGGGAGAGACCTATTGCTGGTTCACTTCCCAAATGGCCAAGGGCACTCCTACAGGCACACCCCCATCCTCGGTTTGGGCAGCTTTGCGCATGCCCAGGAACTGCCCAGGGTGACAGCAAACCCCTGGCTCAGAGTGCCCAGGGCTCCCAGCAGACCCTCTTTCTCCTTTGGAAGAGAAAGGCAGTGTGGATTTATTTTCTTCCATGCTCAGACCACATCACCTACCCCTAAGCCCCCTGGACTGCCAAGACAAGAGGACTGTCAGGTAGCTGCCCCTGCCCTCTGGGTAGAGTTGTCCCTGCGTCCCACCTACTTGGGATTCCATAGCTTCAGGGGCAGGGGCCTCAGAGGGGGTGGGGGGAGGAGAGCACCTGCTGTGAGCCGGGGGGAGCTCTCAGATGGATCTGGGATGGCAGGACACTGAGCCTCAGGTAGAAGAGTTGTGCAAAGCCACGTGCTCATGGTGGCTTTAGGGACCAAGCCAGGGCCACTTGTCTCCAGTCTCATCTATCGGCTGGGACCACTGGGCTCCTGTTGCTGCCTAGCACTGCTCAAAGCTTGCTGGGAGTCTTGTGACAGCCGTCAGAGCAAGTGCAGAGCCTGGAGTCTGGAGAGAGAGGGCGAGGGGTGCAGCTGTGGACAGCAAGCCACAGCCCCGAGCGAGAGCTCAGCCGGTGCGGCCAGGCGGCCAGGTGCCTCCGAGGGCCCTGGGTTCAGCATGGAAGGTTCAGACCCCTGCAGGCTACAGAAAAACTAGGTCTTTTCTGTATTCTTTGAGGGAGAGTGAGGCCCTTGGTGAGGGCTGAGGAACCTCTATGTTGTGTGAGTGGTAGGGAGAGGCAGGGGGCTCCCACAGAGCTGGGGTCCCCCTCTTCATGGCTGACATCCGTGAAGTGCTATTATTGCAAAAGTGCCCATGCTGGCTGGGGCTGGAGGGCAGGGGCTAAAAGAGAGGAAGAAGCCAGGCCTGCCTCCCTGGGGCGGGCGCCCACCCTCTGTCCCACCCTCTCCAGTTTGGGCTAATGCACCTTACTTGTCTGAAGCTCTGGTTCTCCACCTGTTACACAGAGGTTCTTGTCATGGTGTCTTGTTACCCACAGGGCTTGGGGAGGGTTGGAGGCGAGGACCGCAGGAGGAGGAGTGATGTCTCCTGGGGCGGGCACTGCAGCCATGGCAGGCACCTGCTGGGAAGACTTCCATCTGTGTGAGCCCGTCCCCTGCCTTGTCCTTCCCCCACCAGCCCAGAGGAGCAGAAAGTCGGGGGCTTTGAGGGTATGAAGGACAATTCCAGGGGGCCACCAGGGACTCAGCACCCCCAGGTTGGAGTGGGGATCCTAAGCCTGCTCCTGGAGTCCCATCTGGGTGGTCTCTTGGTGCCGGGCCCAGCATACTCTGCAGGGGAGGCCTCTGGACAGTTCCATGAGTGTGTGTGTGTGTGTGTGTGTGTGTGTGTGTGTGCAGGGGGAGCACCATTTGCAGAGGTGGACGAGCCTATGACCTTCACATTGGGGCACCCATAGCCCATTTTTGGGAACGCTGAGAGTGATGAAAGTAAGTGGGCCATTTTGTTCCTGGCTGGCATGAAGGGCAGGGTCAGCCTTTGGTGTGAGTGTCAGGGCTGGCCAGGAGCAGGTCAGCGGGGGCAGCCACCTGTTAGCTGCCCCCTACATGGCCAGAGAGGAAGTTTCCAGCTCCAAACTGGGAAGAAGAGAAGTTGTTCTGCCCTTCCACGCCATGGTGCACCTGCCCCTACTAACGTCCCCTGCCAAGTCCCCACCCCTCACCCTCCACCCCCACCCCTGTCCTGCCCCTGAAAAGCTGGGTGGATGCTGAGTGGATGCAAACAAGAGTACCCAGCAACTTGTTCCTGCTCCCAGCGAGAGCTGTCCTCAGTGTGGGGTGACAGGCTCTGTCCCCTTGTGGATGAATTTACACTTAGCGGGTACAGCAGGCGGGAGAGGTAGGAACAGCCTACAAAAACCCAGCCGTGAGTTAGAATCTTGTGCTGTTTGGAGGGCCCTAGCTCTCGGTCACCACCGGGAGGGGTCTGTTCTCTGGCCACTTTTGTCTTACTTCCAACTGAAACTGTGCCAGCAAGCCAGCGAGGGCTCCTTCCTCCCTTCTCGGCTCCACACTGGGAGGGGTGGGGGGGAGGGGTAGATGCTCTTCCTAAACTGCAGCCGTGAGCCTCGCCCTTAACTCCCCTGCCACAAGCAGGCACATGCGTCCCTGCAGGTCACCACTTCGCTCAAGTGCCAGGTGCCTCAGGACAGCCAGCTTTGCGTTCCCATGCACAGAGAACCCTGCCTTCGCCTCCTAGCTTTTTCCTGGGTCACCTGTGGGCCAGCAGTCCTCAGTCCCCTGGGCCCTGGAGAAAGTCTCTGTGATGGAAGCCGGCGCAGCATCCTGATCCGTGTGCCGCGTCTTCAGCTCTCTGTTCTTCCATTGTAAGCACCCATGGACCTGTCTCTGGGCTGCTGTAACACAGTGCCTTAGACGGGGTGATCTGCAAACAACAGGAATGTGCTCACAGTTCTGGAGGCTTCAAGTTCAAGATCAAGGTGCCAACAGATTCGGTGTCTGGCAAAGGCTAGTTCCTCATCGACAGCGCATTCTCTGTGTCCTCACAGGGCAAAAGTGTAAACATGCTCCCTTCAAACCCCCTTTTAAAGGCACTAACCCCAACCATCATTTCCCATGGGGCCCTGCCTCTTCATATCGTCACATGGAGGGTTAAGTCTCAACACATGACTCGGGGGAGACAACCAGCATTCAGACCACAGCAGCCTCTTCTCACGTGCCGGGATTTGTGTGCTGGGGACTTAGGTTGGTAGAAGGACAGGGAGAAAGGGTTTCCAGCTTACAGCGTGGAGGTTCTCAGTTCAAGGTCAGACGGCCCCATTAGTCTGGTGCTGGTGGAGGCTGGCCGGGCTGGAGCAGGTGCAGAGGAGAAATCACACGGTGAGTCAGAAAGCTGGGAGAGACACGGGAAGCACGCTCGGCTTAAACAACCGACTTTCCCACAAGAACCACCTTTTGAGAGCAAGCCCCCAGTGACCTAAAGGAAGACCCCCCCCACCAGGCCCATCACCCTGAGGCCATGATAATCCATCAACTCTTAACTAAGACATCAGAATTTATTTTAAAAAGGATTTATTTGGAAGTTAAGACTTACAGAGAGAGGGGGCCGGCACTGTTGTGTAGCTGGTAAAGCCACCGCCTGCAGCGCCGGCATCCCATACGGGTGGCAGTTTGAGTCCTGGATGTTCCACTTCCAATCCAGCTCTCTGCTATGGCCTGGGAAAGCAGTACAAGATGGCCCCAGTTCTCGGGCCTCTGCACCCACGTGGGAGACCCAGAAGAAGCTCCTGGCTCCTGGCTTCAGATGGGTGCAGCTCCGGCTGTTGTGGCTATCTGGGGAGTGAACCATCGGATGGAAGACCTCTCTCTCTCTGCCTCTGCCTGTGCCTCTCTGTCACTCTGCCTTTCAAATAAATCTTTAAAAAAAGTGCTACAGAGAAAGAAGGAGAGACAAAAACAAGAGAGCTATTCCATCTGCTGTTCACTCCCCAGATGGCTACCTGGACTGGGCCAGGACGAAGCCAGAAGCCAGGAGCTTCCTCCAAGTCTCCCACATGGGTGGCAGGGGCCCAAGCTGCTTTGCCCAGGTTCATTAGCAGGGAGCTGGATTGGAAATGGAGCAGCTGAGACAGGAACCACAGCTCACATGGGATGCTGGCATTGCAGGCAGCGGCTTTACCTGCTACACCACAACACCGGCCCCAGACATAGAGGTTGAAATGACAGCATGATTTTGAGGAGCCAAGTCCTGTTCAATCTGTAGCAGAAAGGTTCACAAGGGCTGACACTACATTGTCAAGTGTGTTATATCGAGCAGGGGGCACGTGGCACTTGTTATCTCTCGCTGTGCAACAACTGTAAACTTAGCAGCTGTAACACAACACGGACTGCGTCTCAATTCCGTGGCCTGGCTTACGTGTGCCCCTCTGGGGTCTCACAGGGCTCAGTGAAGATGCTGACGGGACTGTGTTCTCCTCTGCAGACTCGACGGAGGAAGGGGCCACACTCGAACTGACTCCACTCAGGGACTGCTCTGGGGCAGAGCCCACACAGGTGCAGCACCGAGGGCTGCAGCTTCCCAGTGGGGGCTGGTTGGAGGCTGCCCGCATGCTTCCCCCAACATGGCTTCCTTCTTTCCCAAGCCTGCAAGGATTCTCTAGAGTGAGTTAGCAAGCCCAGGTCTTACGCAGTGTAAGGTAATGAAGACGGTGACATCCATCACTTTGCTAGGTTCTTTCAGCAGCAGGTCACAGGCCCCATTCCCATCCGAAGGGATGGTGTTGCGCAAAGGCATGGCTAGCAGCAGGTGCAGATGCCTGCCCACCACAGCAGGTGTTGATTATGTCATTATGGGTTATGCATGTATGAAATCACTGATAGTAGACCAGTTAAAGTGTTCTGTTCAGCCAGGGGGCCGTGGGGGCACAGATGAGGCTCTGAGTCTCAGGGAGGCATCAACCATTTTGGCTGGTGAAAGATGGGACTACGGCATAGTCATGGACACCCAGGGCTCCACATGTCACCCTGGAGAATTGTCACTTGGCCCTGCATCTGCCCTTGCTGGATGCCTTGTGACACCCAGAGACATGCAGACACACAGGTCCACGCAAGGTGCACACCTGCAAACACAGAGACCCGCCAGGTGGGGTCTGCAGTGGCAGAGCCACGCCTGCAGAAGTGAGCTTTAGGCCCTGTACCACTTACAGGGTCCAAGGTCCAGACCTTGCTTTTCTGGGTTCAGGCTGTGAGGACCCCGCTGATCTGGCCCAGCCAGAGACTCAAGTTAGCAAATTCAAGGACACGAAGGAAAGACCTTGCAGAGTCAAGTTCAGGAACTACTAGGACTACAGGAAGAGGTGGCCTGGACCAAGTTTGCTGTCTTCAAGGGATGCGTCATGTGGTTCCTAAGAATGCACAGAGTCTCTCTGTGTCCCTCTCTGTGCATTGGGTGCCAGTTAGGCTTTGCAAGTGACCCTGTGACTGCATATTAGTCTACCTGGGTCTGGGGGCAGAGATCCCCTGCCCTGTGTGGACTCTCCAAAGTGGCATGTGTGCCTTCCCCACTCCAGCCTGGCCTACTCTCCCTGTGCTCTGGGCTGGGGTTGAGGGGCTGCTGGCATGTGGCAGGGGAGTGGCCAGAGGCCGGGCTACCCTGGGTCCTGCTGCTGAGCCAGCTGTCACTCATGGCCAAGCCCAGGTCTTGGTGCCCTCGAGAGCGGATGGTGCTCCTGGCCGCTGCTTCAGCTGCCTCCTCCCCTCTTGGGTCACCTTTCCCTTTTTTCCTGTCCTTTCCGCATTTTTCTCTCAGCTCCCTCCTCTCTGACCACAGCAGCGCCCACTTGGCTGCATTGTTTGGACATCTGGGTCCTTCCTTTCCGCTCCTTCTCTCTCTCTTGCTCATGTCTGCTCCCGCCCACCCCCCTGCCCACCTTCCCCTTCCTCCCACTCCCTGCAGCCATCTATTGCCCTTCTGTTCAATGCCAGCAGCTCTTCTCCGTGTCCTCCCACATGTCCCCATTTGCACTGGGCAGGCAAGGAAAGAGGATCCTGCTCCCCTATGTTCCTGACACTCAATGCCAACTCCTAGGCACATCTACCCAGCACAGTGCTTGAGTATGGCATTGCACCAGGTGCCCGTTTGCTGATGGATCCCCTGGGGCAGACATGACACACACCCAGAGAAAGGGCGTGGCCACCTGCACACCCAAGGTCGCCACAACATGGGCTTACTCACAGCCACACGTGCTGGCCAGGAGGCGGGACTGCCCAGCAGGCACCTGCGCACTGGGGGAGTCTGAGCAGGCCCAGTAGGTGTTACAGCCGCAGTGGCCAGCAGCTGGGCTGTGGGAGCCAGGCACCTCCTCCTGCAGCTCTGTTGGCACTGGGCATCAGCACTCTCTTGGCTCAGCTCCTGCCCTCCCTCCTGGCCCCTCCCCTGGGGGGCTCCAGGGCTGTAAATCCCACCCTGGAAAGGACTGCAACTCCAAGAGCCCAGCAGGAAGCCCCAGCGCCAGCACGGCTCCTACCTGCCCCTGGCTCTCTCTACAGCGTTTCCCATCAAGGTGATTTAAGAGCTCCAGGGGCTGCCTTTAGGGGAAAAATCGGAGGCCACTGCTGCTGCCAGCCAGGAAAACTGTGCTGCCCGCTGCCTTGGGGCCAGGTCTGCCCTGAGGCCGCCCGCTGCCTTTGGATGCCCCAGGCTGGGCCGCGGCTCGTGAGTCTCAGCCCCAGGATCAAAGCCGCTGTCCATCACAGACGGCAGCATGGAGGCCCTCAGAGCTGCTCCCTCCTCCCATCCAGACCACCTCAGGCCACTGGTGCCACTTAAACCTGAACATTTGTTGCGGGAAGTCCCAGTCTTTCCAGGAGTCCTCGAACTCCTTCTCCTCTACTTCTCTGGCCACCCCCAAGACCAGGCTCCTGCTGCAGACCCGACTTTCCCCACCCACTGCTGCCCTCGTCCCTGCAGCCCAGCCTGGTTGAAAGAAGAGAAGCTGGGGCAGGTGGTGTCCCATGTGGGCTCTGGTTTGGGGTCCTGGCTGCTCCTCTTCCGATCCAGCTCCCTGTTGATGGTCTGGGAAACCAGTGGAAGATGGCTCAAGCGCTTGGGCCCCTGCATCCACATGGGAGACCCAGAAGAAGCTCCTGGCTCCTGGCTTCTGGCTCCGGGCTTTGGATTGGCTTAGCACTGGCTGTTGCGGCCATCTGGGGAGTAAGCCAGCAAAGGCAAGATCTCTCTCCCTCTCTCTCTCTCTCTCGCTCTAATTTTCAAATAAATAATCTTAAAAAAAATGGGAGGAGAGGAGCTTAGAGGCCCTCAGGCCTGTGCTCATGGCCCAGGCAGCCATGGGGCTGTCTCGCTGAGCAGGGAGGTGAGAGGAAGAGGCAGACCCCCAGCAAGCCAATGAAGAGTCTCTCCAGACTCCGCATCTCTGTGCTGCTGTCTCAGCCCCCGCACTTGCACTGTGCCGTCCAAGATGAGAGGGTGCATGGTGGCGGAAGAGAGAGCAGCACTGGGGCTGGGATCTGAGGGTGGCTTGAGTCCTAGTGCCCTCCTGCGGGGAAGTTCAGAGCGCCCAGGGAGGTGAAGCACCTGAGAGAGCTTTGTAAGCTCAGAAGAGCTGTGAATTAGGCTTTAGTCTTACCTACCTCTCTCTGCGTCGATCGCTACTGCATTCCCCAGAAGCCACTCCGGCAGGCGTGTATGCAGCAGACCTTACTGTGGGGAGCTGGCAGGGGTGGGGGGGATTGCAGGCTCCCCGGGGGGCCTGGACTTCTCGATGGAGAGGACCCCCCGGAAACGGCACTGTCACCTTGCCACTGCGTTGCCCTGCTGTTGCAAGGATGAGAACACAGAGCGTCCACTCCGGGGACCACTGAGGTCCCCAGCTCCACCCTGAGGAGCTGCCTCTCACTGGGCTCACTGCTACCTGCAAGTCTCAAGCATTTGTGCCTGCTGGGCAGAAGCTAAGCTGTGATGAGAGGGAGCTGTGGAAGTGTAGATGTTTCATTTTCCAACCAGCTAGAAGGGAGCGGGAGTGTGGGACATTCTGTGGCACAAACAGCCCTGTATCTTCAACAAATAAATGGCTAGGCAGAAGAAGAGGGAGAGAAAGAGAGAAATCTGTTGATTAAAATAAACTTAAGCGATGTAGCAAGTACTTGAAATGTGTGAAGTTGTTTGCACCCTGACTCGAGTAAACGTTAAGAAGGAAAACCAAGACAATCAGAGAACATGACTTTGAACTGGATCTTTGATGGCAGTGAGGAATTAGCACTAATTTTTCAAATGTGAGATGAGATTACTGTGGTTAAGCTTTGGAAAGTCATCTTTTAGGAGCCAGTGTGCTGTGGTGCAGTGGGTTAAGTTGCGGCTTGTAATGCCAGTATCCCATATCCAAGCACCCGCTGGAGTCGCAGCTGCCTGCCAATGCACTTGGGAAAGCAGTGGAGGTTGATCAAGTGCTTGGGTCCCTGCCACCTACCTGGGGGACCAGGTGGAGCTCCAGGTTCCTGGTTTTGGCTGGGCCCAGCCCCAACCTAGTGGCCCTTTGTGGAGTAAACCAACAGATGGAAGATCTCTTTATTTCTTTTTTTCTCTTTCTCTGTCGCTCTTTCAAATAAATAAATTTAATATATATATATTTATTCATTTAAGAAGTTGGGGGGAAGATATATAGAGAAAGAGAGGGCTCCCATCTCCTGGTTCATTCCTTATAGGCCTGCAATGGCCATGAGGCTGAAGCTTGGCACCAGGAACTCAATCCATGTCTCCCACTTGGGTGGCAGGGACCAAGTACTTAGCTATTGCCTGCTGCCTCCCAGGGCGCACATTAGCAGGGAGTTGGAATCGGGAGAAGGGCTGGGACTTGAACCCAGGTACTCCAAGGTGGATTGCGGGTGTCCTAACCGGAAGCTTAACTGCTGTGCCAAACACCCACCCATCCATCCACTCTTTGAAGTGCACTTGTACTTGAGAAATGCCTCAGAAGAACACGGTGAAGTGGGACAGAGGAAGTCTCTACAGCAATAGAATGGTAGTGAGATAACTATAGAAACCTGGCGATAGGTGCCTGGGGGTTGGTCCTACTACTCTATTTTTGTGTGTGTTTGAAATGTTTCATAACAAAGTTTCTGAAAATGGCTCTCTGCAGCACCGGCTCAGTCTGTGGAAGCCTGGCCGCCAGTGGGTCCCTTCTCCTGGTGTCCGGGGTGCCATCCATCACCGGTTCCTCCCAACGAGCCTCCCAGCCCCCAGCCTTGTCCCGTCCACGGATGCTAACCAGCTTTCTGTTGCTTCCAAATGCAACTCATTCAGAAAACCAGTCCCAGATTCTCATTTCCTTGGGGGCTTTTGGCTTGGAATCTCCTCTGATATGAATTATTGTTTTAAGTTGGGAACAACAGATTCCATTCTGGTTGATTTAAGCGGAAAGGAATTTATTAGAGAGTATTAGGTAGTTTACAGAACCTTGTGAGGGCCAAGACAATACATGCCCTGGGTCGGCAGAGCAGGGGAAACACCAGGTGTCTCACAGGATGGATCTGGTGCTACCCACGCCCCACGGGGGACATCCCAGACACTGCCCACAGCCGACCCAGGAGGTTAATCCCACTACCGCCTCCCATTTCTCACTGCTTCCACAGTTTCTCTCACCACCACCCCTCCTCCCAAGGGTCAAGCAGCAATTTTCTTGCTGGAACTGTGTCACACGTGGGCCTTGGCTGCAAAGGAGTCTGGGAAATGTAGTTCCATGCTTTCTCATTTCTTGGCACAGGAAAACAAACTCCTTTTGCTTTGTCTCAGAGTGTCTTGCTTAGTTCCCCAGCTCCCAGCACAGGACCTGCTCTTGGCACTAGGCAGTCATTTTTTAAAAATTTAAAATCATTTATATTTTTGAAAGGCAGAGAGCTAGCAAACAAGCATGCAAGAGAGCTGCCATCTGCTTATTCACTCTCCAAATGTCCTCAGTGGCCAGAATTGGACCAGGATGATGCCAGGAGCCAGGAACTCAATCCAGGTCTCCCATGCAGGTGGCAGGAACCCAATTGCCTGAATCATCACTGCTTTCTCCCAGGGTCTGTCTTAGCAGGAAGCTATAGTCAACACCCAGAGCTGGGTGTTGAATCCAGCCGCTCTGATATGGAATGCAGCTTTCTTAACAGGCATTTTAGCCAAAGGGCTAAACCGCTGGGCAGTCATCTGTTGTTGCCTGCCAAGGCTGAGGTTGTTAAAGCCAGGCTTTGGCGTGGCAGATGTTCCGTCCCATGCCCTTACTGTGGGATGCCTACGTGGAACACAGGGTTTATGAAGAGCTGACTGGGCCCTTCCCTTCCTGCATGGCCAGCCTCACACTGGCGTAAGCCAATTGCCTGCCTTAAGTCCTCACTCGCCTCCTGCTGGCTGGGCTCCTCTAGCTGTATCCTGGCTGACACAGAGCGCTTCTCCTGGGACACAGCTCAGTATGAGGAAGACCCCCTGGGAAGCCCCTGCAGGGGTCTCAGAGGGATGTGCAGGCTGTTGGGAGAGCAGGCCATGCCCCTGCATGACACCTGCTGCATGAGGAGTTCCTGCCATCTGCTGGCTTGGCACAAACACGGGGTCATGTTATGACATGTCAACAGTGACATGGATGGGCACTTTATCCTCACTGTTCAGATAAAGAACCAGAGGCCCTGAGAACTGAGTGAGACCCAAGCACTCAGGTGGGAGATGGCGGGAGTGAGACCCGGCTGACCCAAGGGGCCCTCGCTGTCCCCAGCTGCTCTGTCCGTCTCATCAGCTGCCTTAGTGACTGTTTGCCACCTGTGTGTTCAGTGCTACCCAAGGGCCAGGCTCCAAGCTGCGGCTGGGGCTCCAGCAGGAGTGGACTGACCCTTTCCCTGGCCTCCTGGGGCTTCTGGTACAGGGCTGCCTCTGCGGTCAAGGTTAATGCAGAACCCATGGGAGCCAGAGGTTTGGAGTGGGCCTTCCCGGCTGCACCTCGTTGCCCTGGACGATCTTCAGGCTCAGCACCATCAGTGGAAGCCTCTGCAGAGGTAAGTGCTGTAAGCCCGCCCGCAGGGAGAGAGGCAGGAAGAGAGGAGCCTCTCGGGGCGCCAGCAGGATCCTGGCAGTAGTCCCCCAGGGTCCCCTGGGCCTCGTTAGAGACACTGTGCAGACGGAGGGCGGGGTGCAGGGTGTAAGGCTGGCTCAGTGGCTCACCCTCCTGCTTGTCCAGCCCCGAGACGGCCCTCCACAGATGTGGGGAAACTGAGGCAGGTAGGTCCTCAGTATCAGCCGCAGTTCCAGCTCCCTGACTGCATACCATAGCTCCCTAGGAAATGAAAAACTGACAAGAGAATATTCTCTGACCTGCATGGTAAATCACAGTCATCTGGGACGAAATCTACGCTGGCAGTCACACAACCCAAAAACTGGCTCCTGGCTTCTTCCTGCTTTTGATGCTGTGTGGATACCAGCTGCTTCCTCCATGCTGGTGCAGTAACACTGTTTGAGGGTCTGCCCTGTGCCCCACACCCCCAACCCCAGCTCTCTTGCAGGCAGGGACCCATGGCCATGGCCAGCAGAGGGAGGTGATTACCAACCCCTGCTATGGCCACGTGGTCAGCTGTGAGAGCGACAGCTGTGTTTCCTTAGCAACGTGTTTGCATGCACACTTCCACCAAGCACGTGTTCTTCCATGCCCTTCTCATTCCCTTTCCATTCCAGCATAGATGCCTTGGTACTGTCTGCTTTATATCTAAGAAGTTAAGTCACAGGCTATTAAAGGGAGGAGTGTAGGTCAACCCAGAGAAGCATGAATGTCAGAGAAAAGTCCCTGCCCTCACTGAGGTCATATTCTAGTGGGAGATAGAATTAAAGAAACAAGCAAATAAAAAATAGCTATCAGTGAAGAATGATGAGAAGATGAAGCAGGGAGAAGGGACAGGGAGCATGCATGGATGAGAGTGTGTGCACACGCGCGTGCATGTGTAAGTGTATATACATGTGAACGTGTGTGTATAATTCAACTACAGTGGTCAGGGATGGACTCCCTAGAGGTGACATCAAGCCCTGGGAGGCAGCAGGTGCACAGGTCGTGGGGTGGGGGTTAGAGGAGGCCAGCTGTGGCTGGAACAGGAAGAAGGAGGCAGGGCACAGCATGAAATAGGCTGAGAGATCACGGGTGCCAGATCACACAGCACTCTGTGGGTCATGCTGAGGTCTCTGGTTTGTCCCCCAAGAGAGATGAGGGGCCAGCGCGGGACAGAGCTGACGAGCGACACCCTCTGACTTGGGTTTTCATGCACATTGGCCCTGAGGGTGGAACCTGCCCTTGACCATCAAGATCAGGAGGACCATCCCACTGGACACTGCTGTGGGGCTGGCTGCCCCCTACTCCCCACCCAGGCCTACTCCAGGATGTCAGGCCCTGAGGCTCAGGGTTTTGCAGCTACACACCACAGAAGGGGAGGCTGGTGCTATCTCTACCTCCCAGCCCAGAGCTCCACCCTTGGTTGCCTTTTTAGGGTTTTTGAAGGGCAGCTGTGCAAATGCACCCTACTCAATTAGATTCCATGGATGTGAGCCAGGCCCTCTTTGGCTACACTGGGCTGAACCTTGAGGTTGCAGATGTGAACCAAGGTGTGCTTGCACCTGGAGAAGCCGTGCAGGAGGAGGTAGACACCCTGAGATGCTGTGAGAGGAGGGGGAGTGAATGGGGGATTGAGGGGTATAACACTGGAGCTGGGGCATCAAAGGAGGGTTGGGGAGCTGGTGCTGTGGCATAGTGGGTGAAGCCCCGGTCTGCAGTGCCAGCATCCCATATGGGCCCCAGTTCAAGTCTCAGCTGCTTCACTTCACTTCCAATCCAGCTCTCTGCTCTGGCCTGGGAAAGCAGTGGAAGATGACCCAAGTCTTTGGGCCCCTGCACCCATGTGAGAGACCTGGAAGAAGCTCCTGGCTCCTGGCGTTGGATTAGCGCAGCTCTGGCTGTTGTGGCCAACTGGGGAGTGAACCAGCAGATGGAAGACTCCTCCCCCCACCCCTGCTCTGCCTCTCCATAACTCTGCTTCTCAAATAAATAAATAAATCTTTAAAATAATAAAGGTTGGAAGCGCAGACCAAAAAGAGGGAGCAGCATGCACACGACAGAGCGCTGCGAGTGTGTGTGGTTGGAGCCTCAGCCTCGCACTCAGAGTGCGGCTGGTCGCAGTGTCCTTGTTTGCTAAAGCAGCCAAAGTTCTCGATGACTGCCGCTGACTTAGCTTCGTTCACCCTGCGGAACCCCCTTCACTTTCTCTGGCATTGCTTCACCCCCTGGGAGCTTGTGAAAGCCAAGGGGGCGAGGGACAGCTGTCTGTGACGTGGTCTGGCCCTGAAGGCCCAGGCTGGTAGCCCCAGAAAGCCCCAGGGCCGTGGTGGCTTGATGGCTGGGGCTCAGAGGCTCCTTTCACTCCGTGGGAAGGTCTGGGCTCTGGGAGCCACACCCGCAGGGTATTCTGGGGCCTCTGGGTCAGGCGCAGCACCCTCCACCCTGCCTCAGTTTCCCTAGGCTAACACTTGTGAGAGTGAGTGGAGAGGCTGAGCCGGGAAGGAGGTTCCTGCGACAGCAAGGGGTGCCTGAGCCGCCCCTTCACGACCCTCTACTCTCACACCAGGGCCCTCCCCTGGGCTTCCCTGGAAGTCCTGTCCCCCGCTGATTGTGGCTTAGCCAGAGACGCCTAGGCCAGGGGTGGGGGTGCGGGAGGGGTCACTGCACCAGCTGTAAAAAGTCCGCTTCCCCCCCACCGCCATCCCGGGGCCCTCTTGGTGCCCCTTGGATCACAAGGCCCTGGGCGTTCTCAGGACTGGAGAGGGGCGGGGCAGGTGCCTGCAGGTGACCTGCTGGGGGCGGGGCCCGGGCAGCAGGCGCTCCGGAGGCTCCAGTCCGTCAGGCGCTGGGATTTACGTCCCTTCCCTGCTCCCACGTCTCCGGCTGGGGAGGGCGGCGCGTTTTTGCAAGGGGGCCGCGTGACTTCCCAGACTGTATTTTCAGCCGGAGTGACGTCAGGCTCCCGCCTGGTCCCCACGGATGGGCTTTGTACATTTCCAGGCGGCGCGGGGCCGCAGTCTACCATCCCCTCGCGCCTCCCGTGCGCTGCCCGCTGCCAGCACCCGCAGCGGTCCCGGGGCACAGCGTCTCCGGGGGCGGCTGCGAGGCAGAGGCAGGGTGAGGAGGGAGGTGCAGGCGACCCAGCCTCCACGTGTGTGCGTGGTACGTGCGTGCGGCCGCACGTGCGGGGCGGTGGGGGTGGAAAGCGGGATCCGGGCTGGGCTGGCGGAGAGGCAGCGGTGTGGAGCGCTGGCTTTCGTCCCGAGGCCGCTGATGGCAGCACTCCCTGAAGCAGGGGCGAAGGAGGAGGCGGGGAAGGGCCAGGGGCCGAAGAACCAAGAAATGACAGGATGGCTCCAGTGACTTGCGCGTTAGCTTTCCCACTGCTTACCTCCTGTGGACTTTGGTCTCTCCCTGCAGGTGGAGAGAAGCGGTCTCGCAGACTGTTCTTGGCTCACTGCGCCTGCCCCTCAGCCTGGCTCTGCCGGGGGTGTTTTTTCAGGGATGAAGGGCAGGATCTGCTCTCAGAGCTGAGCGCCCGGCGTGCCTGCACGTGCATCAAACAGTGGCCCCCGGTGCCACTGCGATTTGGGTATCTCCGCCCTCATCCTCTCTCTGAAGCTAGGTCTAGGCTCTGTCCCTGCCAGGTACCCCAGAGGCAGTCACATGATTTTGGTTCCAGTTTTTGCCATGGCATCACTTTCTGTGTGACCCCGGCCCAGCTGCTACCCTCTCTGGAGCTCCATCACCTCCTCATTTTGTTCCCAACTAGTGTAGCAGACCGGGACTCAAGCCCACCCCCCACCCCCACCCCGACTTTGCTTCTGAACCAGTGAATTTCTCACCGGGCCAGGAGAGGACCCTCGTGTAGCAGCAAACACCTTAGGTTCACACCTCCCTGGGGTTTCAGCAGAAGTCAGCTCAGGAAGAGCCCTGGCTGCTTTGCCAGCCGAGTGTTGGGTCACGGGAAACGAAATTGCCTTGGAGTCGAAGGACGCTGGGATCAGAGCTGCAGACTTTGTTGGCTGTAAGCGGAAAAGGATTTGCTCTGCCCGGCTTCCAAAGTAGCCATCACTGCTGGGTGGACGGCCAAGCAGGGTCAGCAACACTGCAGGCAGAACTGTAAATTTCCTGTAAGCGATGCCACCTGCCTTTACCTGGCCAGCTCCCTCCCAGGCCAGCTAGGTAATGGACGTCAACAGGGTGCCTTCCCCAAGGAGGTTCACACCTCCCTTAAGATGCATCCCAGGGAAGAGAGAAGTCTGGGCCTCATAACTGACAAGGCCTTAAAGCCCACCTGCTCATCATCAGGCTCCTTCTGTCAGTTTCTATTGGCCTCTCAATCAGAAAATGTCGTGGTTTGGACAGTACCTTCCTTAGGTCCTCTACGATGACTCTGTCCTTTGCTCTAGACCCTCTCTAGCCCACTTGGAGCCTCATTCCTTTGTAATTACACCCTCTACTCTTATATTAATGGCTCTACTCCCGACCCAAATGTGTTGATAGTCCTCCCCCCTCAACACTTCACATTGTATGATTATTCAACACTTCTACAGACAAACCCCTCCTCTCTCCTCTCCTCACTATGGAGCCCCCTCATCACTTGGTTAATGCTGCTCCTAGGACCACTGGCTACTATTCTTACCCTGGCTTTTTATACTACATTGTCTGTTTGAGTGTTTACAGGAAGTGATAATGGAATGAACCAAACCCTTCACC
This sequence comes from Sylvilagus floridanus, assembly GCA_949820135.1. NCBI lineage: Eukaryota > Metazoa > Chordata > Mammalia > Lagomorpha > Leporidae > Sylvilagus > Sylvilagus floridanus. Next base: position 100,858,299 of record OX463225.1, read on the forward strand.
AAACAGGCGGTCAACCAAATGCTACTACAGGGATATACTCAGCTCCCCACCCAGGACATCACGACTTGAGACATCGCTCCATGCCAGGGGAGAGGAACTCATCACCCCATGTCTAGAAACAAGAAGCAGCTCTAGAAGATAGATCATCGTCCTTCCATCCCTCCTGGGCTTTTGGGGCCGATGTAATCCCATACAACACTTGCTTTATAAAAAACAAAAAGGGGGGAATGTTAGTAAAATGGCGCCGTCTTCCTAAGCCCAGCCTGGCTTCTGGCAGTCAGGTGACCAAATGGTCCAATCACAAGTGTCAGCTCCACCCCCACCTAATGGGATTTGCCACTCCCACTTCCTTTCCTCAAAAAGCTATGTAAGACCTGTTCTCCCAGTACGACTGTGCACGGGGAGGCAGCCTGTAGGGTTTCCCCCACCTGACAATAAGCCTTTTCCAAAACAACAACAACAAAAAAAAAAACAAAAAAACAAAAAACCCTGGCCTCTGTGGGACCAGCTATGTGTTTGTCGTGTAGGGCTTGGGGAATGGAAGGGAGGCCACATGGGCTGGCCTGGAGCAGTTCCCAGGGACCAGCCTCAGCAAGCTGTGGTGCCCAGGAGGTCTAGGGGCATGGGAGGGAGAGAGGGCCTGGAGGTGTTGGGGTTTCAGGCAGGATGCACCTGCACCTGCCACAGAGGGGGAGGGTTGCCGAGACTCAGGGCTGGGGAGGGGAGGCTCTGCCTGTAGATTCATACTTGGGGTCTGGCTTGGGATGGAAATGTAATTCCTTAATTCTGAGGGAGGACCTCTTAGGCTGGGGATTCGAAAATGGTCAGAATGATCCTGGCTGACCCAGCCACGGCAGTGACCTCAGTGAGGAGCAGGGACAGGAGGCCGTCCTGGTGGGCGTGGGTGACACCTTCCCCGCAGGGCACCTGGGGCTGTTCCAACCCTGTGCAGTCACCCCCAGCGTCAAGTGCCATTGGGACAGCTTCCCAGCTGATCCCTGGGAGGCTCTGGCTCCATGACAGCGACAGCATGAAAATCTCTCTGCTCAGTGCTGAGAACCCAGCTTCAGTAATTGACTTGTATAATGTTCACGGACCGTGCATAGACCCAGCCTGAAGTGATGCATCATCTTTAGCAGAAAGATTTATCGTGGAATCTGCGACAGCTCCCATTTGTCTGGAGCAGAAATAGGAACAACTCTCCTTGCCAGGAGTCGTTCTTTGTCTTCAAAGCAAATTCTTCCATGGTTGGAGGCTTCCTGGGCCCAGGCTGAGGCTCATGGCCAACTTCCTGCCAAGGCCCAGAGTCCTGGTGACTTCATCTTAGGAATCTCAGTGGTAGATCGCAGGGAGGAAGAGGGGCCGGGTCAGGTGCCCTGGAGTCTAGGACTGATTCTGCCACCAACTAGTTTGTGACCTTGGGCAAGTCACTAAGTACCCTCATGTTTTTCCTTCTCCCTCTCTAAGATGGAATTTAACTCACAGCAGAAGCAGAGCGGGGGACGAGGACTCACCCATCCCTGCAGGGTAGGGCAGTCCCCTGGAGTCAGGGTTCAGAGCCTGGGCACAAGGGTCAGACAGTCAGGGGTCAAGTCTCAGCCCTGCTGCTTGCTTATGCTATGTTGGCCCAATTTCTTTCTTTTTCTTTTTTTTTATGACTTATTTATTTTATTTGAAAGGCAGAATTAGAGAGGGAAGGAGAGAAAGAGGGAGAGAGAGAGGGAGAGAGAGAGAGAACGAACTTGGGCCATCTTCTGCTGCTTTCCCAGGTGCATTAGCAGGGATCTGGATCAGAAATGAAGCAGCCTGGACTCAAACCAGTGCCCATATGGTATGCTGGCACTGCAGGTGGCAGCTTAATCTGTTAATTCACAGTGCTAGCCCACACACGCAATATTTTAAAAGAACATATAGTTATGAATGAATTTTAGAATTCATTTCATGAGTTAGTTTCAGTATTATTATTGTTTGACCCACCCTTTAGTTGTTGCAAATTACAAATTTTGTATTCATGTTCTTTCAGTAAATGCTCGGTTATGTAAGGTTGTATTTATGTATTTTGATGGATTGTTATAAATTAGCACCTCAACAGATATGCAAAACAAATTTATAAAAATTGCTTCCTTTTGTTGTTCAGCAGTTTGGTACAAATTTTTAAAGACTGATTTATTGATTTGAAAGGAAGAGATATAGAGAGAATGGAAAGAGAAAGATCTTCCATCTGCTGGTTCACTCTCAGATAAGCCAGGAGCTAGGAGCTTCTTCAAGGTCTCCGACATGAGTGCAAGGACCCAAGGACTTGGGCCATATTCTGCTGCTTTCCCAGGTGCATTAGCAGCGAAATGGATTGGAAGTGGAGCTGCTGGGACTTGAACCAGCATCCATATGGGATGCCAACACTGCAGATGGTGCTTTAAGTGGCTACACCACAACACCGACCCCTGGCTCAATTTTTTAATCTCTTTAAGTTTTGCTTCGGTAGGACTGGGACACTAACAGTGTCCACTGGGTCGTGCCGTTGTAAGGAGTAAGAGGAAAGGATGCACCAGGAGCTCTTAGAACGACACTGGTGCACGATTTGTTCTCCAGTATGACCTGGAGCTTCCATCACAGCCCCCCGGCCCCCCAATGTCTGGGCACAAATGCAAATGCTTGGGATTCTAAGGCAGACTCACCACTACCTGCCACCCTGTGAACGGATCTCTCAGCAACTCTAGATGGGGAGGAGGCTGAGATCCAGAGAGGCCAATGACTCACACAAGGTCTCCCAACCAGCCAGCGGCAAAAGTGAGCTTGGAACCTCCCACCTTCCAGCCGACTTCCGGGTCTGTTCTCTGGCCATACCTCACTGGCTTCTAAAGTGGTCGGAGAGGGTCAAGATGGCCAAGGAGGAGCACGTTGAGCATCGAGGATGCAGCGTCTGTCAGCTGTGGAGCCGGCGGACCTGGCTGTCTCCCGCCTTTACCATCTTCTGGCTGTGGAGCCACAGGCAACACCAACCATAAGTCTGAGCTGCGAGGGTGCTTCGGAAAGTTCATGGAAATGGAACGAACAGATAAGTTTACTTTGGTGGGAATCTTTGGAAGTCTACACATGGTTTTTCATAACGCATGTTTTGCAGGAGCTAGCTTTTGAAAGATCACTTCTGTGCATGGATTTCAAAGTTGTTTTGCATCCAGATAAAACTTTTTTCTTAACAGTTAATTAATTTATTTTTTAAACTGGAAAGCAGAGAGACAGACAGATGGAGAGAGGTTTCTCATCAGTTGGCTCACTCCCCAAATGCCTGCAATAGTCAGGGCTGGGCCAGGCAGAAGCCAGAAGCTGGGAACTCAGTCTGGGTCTCCCACACGGATGGTAGAGACCCAAGTACTTGAGCCATCATCTGCTGCCTCCCGGGGTGTGCATTAGCAGGAAGCTGGAGCAGACACAGAGGGGCTGGGACTCCAACCAGGCACTACAAGCTGAGTACCTAGTGGTGACTTATTTGCTGTGCCAAACACCTACCCTAGGGCCAGTGATGTGGCGCAGGGGTTAAACTGCACCTGAGACGCTGGATCCCGTGTTGGAGTGCCAGTTCAAGTCCTGGCTGCTCTGCTTCCAATCCAGCACCCTGCAAATGCACCTAGGAAGGCAGTAGAAGATGGTCCAAGTACTTGGATCCCTGTCACCCACGTGGTAGACTCGGATGGAGTTCCAGGCTCCTGGCTTTGACCTGGCCCAGGCTCAGCTGTTGCAGCCATTTATGGAGTGAACCAGCAGCCATTTGGGGAGTGAATCCATGAATGGAAGATCTCTTTCTCTCTGCCTCTTCCCCTCTCTCTAGCTCTGCCTTTCAAACAAATAAAACAAATCTCTCTTAAAAAAAAAAAACACCTATCCTAATACACTTACTTTTAATTCTGTTTTCCATGACCTTTCTGAAGTACTTGTACGCTGGGCTCTTGGCGCACAGAATTGCTGTTCCCAGCATGGCTGTCATTGCTGCTATTAAAGGTGGGGGTGTTGGTGCTGAAGGCAGAACTACAGTCCCTTGGAAGTGCTGGCAGGGCCGGCCTGAGGAGTGTCGCTGTGGGCTGGGGAGGTGATCAGACAAGACAGGAGTGACCTCGAGATGAGGCTTTGAAGGACAGCCCAAGCCCCACCAAGATGGCCTTGCTGAAGAACTAGAGGGACAGAGCCTCGGCCTAGACCATTCCGGCTGCTACCAGGCCCCAGCACCGGGGCTGTGAACCTGCCTGGAGCCTGCTGAACATCTGTCCCGGGGCCGGGTGGTGACAGGACCCACAACCGCCGCTGCTGCTGCTGGGCTTCCAGCCCTGTGCTGCTGTCTGCTTTGGTTCTTGGCCTCTTGCAGGAACACGACATCACCAGGGTCTGTGCACTCTGAGTCTATCTCAGACCCTCGTGAGTCAGCTGTGGGGTCCGCACCTGCCCTGCCCGAGGACTCGCCCACTTCCGACAGAGCACGCTCCCCTGCTCCACACATCGGGGTCCTGCCCCCACCAGTACCCCTAAGAGTGATGCTCCTGGCCACCTGTCAGGCTACATCCTCCTCTCCACCTCTTCCCGGACACCTGCTCTGACTCTGGTGGCCCACCCTGTGTCCAGTCCTGAGACCGTCCCTGGGCGCACAGCTCGTTCGTTAATGAGATTCCCTTCTTGCCTTGAGCGTGGCAGCTGGGAGAGGGCCGGAAGCCTTCTTTTCCTGCTATTTATCTCATCCCAACAAGGGCCCAGGACCTGGGGGTGTTGGAAGAATTCAGCGGGATGAGGGGCAGATCTGGGAGCTTCTGATCACTCTGAGATTTCCGCGGAGGACCAAGGACAGCGCCTGACCTTGCTGGGCACCACAGGCCTCTCATGCTGTATTAGCCACTCCCACCCACAGTTGTTAGCCAGGGGCCAGGGCTGAGCCTGGGCACAGACTACATGGGCTGTGGTCCCCCTCCCTTGGAGGACCTGTGACTCCAGTCAGGTGGAATAAGCTGGCTGCAAAGGTACTGAAGTTCTTCTCGTCTGAGTCCCGCTGCAGACCCCAGCCTGGCGCCGAGTCCTTCTTAGATGGAGAGGAATCTGCGAACAACACTGGCAGCGTGGTTCCTGCCCCAGTTCTGCAAGCGACTTGCTGTGTGACCTTGAACAAGTCACTCTACCTTTCTGGGCCATGTTGTTCTTCACCTGAACAAGCAAAGGGGGTGGCCTGGAGGACTGCGCAGATGCCTTCCTCTGAGCCTTTGATTTTCTGACTCAAAGCCGAGAATGTCTACTGCGGCTCGAATGAAAATGCTCCTCCCCTGACAGCCAGCCTCGGAGACCAACACTGCCGTCAGAGCCGCCTCGCAGCGAAGCCCCGCATCCGCAGTCTCCCCCGGTGCTGGAAACTTGTCCTATCTATTGTTCGTACCCCTCCGCCTCCCCTAGCCCTCCTCACCCCACCCCACCCCAGTCCAGGCCGCTGCACCCTGCCATGAATGAAGAGCGGCTGGTCACGGGGCCCGTCACCATGGCGACGGATCCCCGCAGCCGAGGTAGGCATCAAAGTCACATGAGAACCCCGGAAAACTGGCTGAGGTATTTATAGAAGCAGCGGCTGGTGCCTTTATGGAAACGGGCCTATATTTGACTCTGTTCTGAAACCTCCAGGCTGTCCCTGGGGTGAGGCGGGCCTTGCATCCGATTCTCCCTCCCCGCAAACGGGCCCTCCCCACTCCTAATATCCTGGCACCTTCTCCCACCCCCACTGCCGGGTGATGCTGGTCCTGCCACAGCCAACTCCTGCTCTGTTTACATGAACGCTGTCTCTCCCCTCCCCCGTCCCACCCTGCCCTGCCTGCAGCCTGGGGCTTGGGGCTTGGGACCCCAGGATGCCAGCCATGTGGGCAGTTTGGGACAGCCTCCTCCCTCACTCTCCTGCCCAGATGTCCTTGCTCCTGTCAATCGATGTTAGGAGATGCTCTTACCACGTTCTTCCTTAGAGGTCTGGGCGGCTGTGGGGGAGGGAGCTCCGTGCATCACGGGCGTTCCATCCAAGGGCCAGCAAGGCAAGTCTCGTTCCCTGCTGCCTGAGCCCTCAGCTTGTACTTTCTCACTCCATGCTCAGCACACCCCGCAGCATAGACGCCACTGTCAGTCCGTATACAGATGAGGAGGGGGAAGCCCAGACGCCGGGTTCCAGTCCATGCTCTTCCTGCGGTGGCCTGCACAGACAGCAGGAGGCGCTGTGCAGGGAAGTGGCTGATGATAAGAAAACCTTTCTCCCGGGATTGTCCCCACACAGGCACTTGGGGATCCTCACCGAGAGGCAAGCCTCATTGCCAGTTTTTTTTGTGTATCATTCCAGAAATATCCGATGCTCGGCCGGCGCCGTGGCTCAACAGGCTAATCCTCCGCCTTGCGGCGCCGGCACACCGGGTTCTAGTCCCGGTGGGGGCACCAGATTCTGTCCCGGTTGCCCCTCTTCCAGGCCAGCCCTCTGCTGTGGCCCGGGAGTGCAGTGGAGGATGGCCCAGGTGCTTGGGCCCTGCACCCCATGGGAGACCAGGAAAAAGCACCTAGCACCTGGCTCCTGCCATCGGATCAGCGCGGTGTGCCGGCCACAGCGCGCCGCCCGCGGCAGCCATTGGAGGGTGAACCAACGGCAAAAGGAAGACCTTTCTCTCTGTCTCTCTCTCTCACTGTCCACTCTGCCTGTCAAAAAAAAAAAAAAAAAAAAAAAGAAAGAAAGAAAAAAAAAGAAAAAAAAAGAAAAAAAAAAAGAAATATCCGATGCTCTACAAGCATATGTAAGGTACACAAATGGTTTCACCCTCGCCACACTCTTCAGCAGCTTTTTATCATTTAGCAAAATGCATCTTGGAGACATTTCCAAATCGAAATATAAAGAGCAAGCTTGCTCGTTTTAATGGCTGCAAAGAATTTCATTGCATGGAGGTACCATAAATTATTTAAACAGTTCCCTGTCGATAGGCATCTAAATTGTTTCCATTTTTTTTATTACAAACACTGCCGCGAGGAGTGTCTTTAAATGAATGGCTTTAAACCAACACGTGTGCAAGGCCAGCCTGTGTTCCTGCTTTTGATGGAGATGGCAGCGCCGTCAAGCAGGCTGTACCTGCCTGATTTTAGTAAATCCAGAGACCTGCTCGGCCTCCGCAGAGAGCACACCACGTAACTCTTCTCCCCTTAGCGACAGCCTGTGTGTGGTCAGCATTTTTTTTTTTTTTCATCTGTTTTAGTTATTTGCCAGTAGGTTTAAAAAGGTATCGCATTAGTCCTCGCTTTGCATTTTTCCCACTAGGAATGAAATTGAGCATCTTTTCACATGTGTAAGAGCTGCTTATATTTCATTTTCCATGAACTTCCTATTCACATCCTTTTCTTTTTCTTACTGGTTTATTTACTAAAAATTCTAACTTCTTTTTAAAAAAGTTTTATTTATTTATTCGAAAGGCAGAGATACAGAGAGAGAAGGAAAGAAAAAAGCAGAGAGAGAGAAATCTTTTTATTCACTGGTTCAGTCCCCAAGTGGTTGAAAAAGACGAGGGCTGGGCCAGGCTGAAGCCAGGAGCCAGGAGTTTCTTCCAGGTCTCCCATGTGGGTGCAGGGGCCCAAGCACTTGGGCCATCCTATGCTGCTTTCCCAGGCACATTAGCAGGGAGCTGGATCAGAAGTGAAGCAGCCAGGACTTGAACCAGTGCCCATATGGGATGCCGACACTGCAGGTAGAGACTTAACCTTCTATGCCACTGTGCTGGCCCCCCACTGATTTTTTAAAATGAAGTTATTTATTTATTTGAGATACAGTGTGGGGGGGGAGAGGAGAGAGAGAGAGAGACAGACAGACAAGGAGCTCCCAACTACTGGTTTACTTCCCAAATGCCTGCAATGACCAGGGGTGGTCTGGGGCCAAACCCAAGAGCCTAGATCTCACACATTGGTAACAGGGACCCAACTACTTGAGCCATCATCTGCTGCCTCCCAGGGTGAGCACTGGTGGGAAACTAGTCAGGAATCAAACGCAGGCACTTGACGTGGGACTGGGGCATTCTTTTTTTTTTTTTTAAGATTTTATTTATTAATTAATTTATTTGAGAGGCAGAGGTAAGACAGAGGTACAGAGAGAGATGTCTTCCATCTGCTGGTTCACTCCCCAAATGGTCGCAATGGCCGGAGCTGTGCTGATCTGAAGCCAGGAGCCAGGAGCTTACTCCAGGTCTTCCCACATAGGTGCTGGGGCCCAAGGACTTGGGCCCTCTTCCATTGTTTTCCCAGGCCATAGCTGGATCAGAAGTGGAGCAACTAGGACTTGAACTGCTGCCCATATGGGATGCCGCACTGCAGGCGGTGGCTTTACCTGCTATGCCATAGTGCTGACCCAAGAAAATAAATCTTTAAAAAATATATATAACCTTGAAGATTTATAGTATGCTTTACCACCTGGTTGGTTAACTCCTCACACTATACCCATTAAGCTCCCCTTTCATCATTTCCCTGGCTATTTTTTGCTTATTTCTTTTTCTACATGAACCTTAGAATCAGCTTGTATCATTAAAAAGAAAAAAATTTTATTTTAGTATTTTCACTGGGATCATTTTATTTTATTGTTATTATTTTTAAGATTTATTTATTGGGGCCAGTGCCATGGTGCAGGAGGTTAAAATCTTCCACCTGTGGCTCAAGCATCCCATATGGGCACCGGCATCCCAAATGGGTGCCAGTTTGAGTCCTGGTTGTTCCACTTCCAATCTAGCTCTCTGCTGTGGCCTGGGAAAACAGTAGAAGATGACCACCCTGCACCCGCCTTGGGGGACTGGGAAGAAGCTCCTGGCTCCTGGCTTCGGATCAGCCCAGTTCTGGCCATTGCAGCCATTTGGGGAGTGAACCAGCGGATGGAAGACCTCTGTCTCTCTCTCTGTGTAACTCTGCCTTTCAAATAAATAAATAAAATCTTAAAGAAAGATTCATTTATTCATTTGGAAGTCAGAGTTACACAGAGAGGGAAGGACGGGGGGGGGGGAGTGTGAGGGGGAGGAAGAGAGAGAGAGAGAGAGAGAGAGAGAGAGAGAGAATCTTCCATCTGCTGGTTCACAGTTGGCCAAAACGGCCAGAGCTGCACCAATCTGAAGCCAGGAGCCAGGAGCTTCTTCCCAGTCTCCCCAGGTGGGTGTAGGGCCGTCCTCTACTGCTTTCCTAGGCCACCCGTTTGGGATGCTGGTGCTGCAGGCAGTGGCTTTACCCACTAAGCCACAGCACTTGCCCGGCTCATTTTTAACTTGTGGATTAATTTAACCAACACACATGTGATGCGTTCTCTTCCACTCTGGAAACATGCCACTCCTCTTCTGATGTTCAGAGCTTCCTGTGAATCCTCGCATCTGGAAGCTTTCTTCACATGGACTTTTCTGTTGTTTAAAGTTGATTCCTAAGCATGTTGCTTACTGCTGCTGCTGCTGCTATTCTAACGGAATCATTTCTTTTTTTTTTTTTTCTTTTTTATTAGACAGGTAGAGTTGTAGACAATGAGAGAGAGATAGAAAGGTCTTCCTTCCATTGGTTCACTCCCCTAATGGCCGGTGCTGCGCCAATCCGAAGCCAGAAGCCGGGTGCTTCCTCCCAGTCTCCCATGTGGTTGCAGGGCCCAAGGACTTGGGCCATCCTCCACTGCACTCCTGGGCCACAGCAGAGAGCTGGACTGGAAGAGGAGCTACCGGGACTAGAACCTGGGGTGTTGGCGTAGCAGGCGGAGGATTAGCCACCGGCCTCTAACAGAATCATTTCTTTTATCTTCTTCCTGGTCATTGTGCATTTGAAAGTTAGACACTTAACATGTTAATTTTGCATCCAAGGAGGTACTGAATTATCTTATTGTTTAAGTTGCCTAGAAGTAAATTGTTTTCTAAAAGAAGCTTTCAGGCGTTAAGGAGAGAATGGATAGCATATTTAAAATCCCCCAGGGAAAATGGCTATTTAACGATTTAAGGCGCTAATAAATGTAGGCCACTTAGAGCAGCGCTGGCTGCCTTGGCTTCGCACACTTGCCTCTCACTTAAGTCTTAAAGTACTCCAAGAGGTTGGAGGAGAGATTATTATTCCACTTTCCAGATAAAGAATCAGAGACAGGAAAGGCCGTGTCCAAGGTCACCTGTCAGGGTAGAGCTGGGATCAGAACCCGAGCTGACCTGGAGAAAGAGAAGCGGACCTCTGGCAGGTGAAGGGGACCTCGAATCGCTCCTTCCGGGGGCCTGTATGTGCCGGATTCTGAAGTGCACCCCCAGCGTGGCGATTTGGGGACAGCCCACCCTGCCGGATGAGGACCCTACGAAGTCAGATTCGCAATGAGAGAGTCATTGGTAGCCTCCGACACGGAGCTCCATGGCCTGCCTTGCGTCACCATAGGAGATGAGAACAAAGCCACTCAGAGGTAAGTCTGAGCCACGGCAGAGGAAGGCGAGTGCGGGGACGGGAGATATATGAAGTCCCCCTCTGGCCCTGCGGGGCCTCTCTGTCCCCTCCCCTTCCTCCCGTTTCTCCGCCCACCTCCCTGAGGCCTTTTGCCTATTGGCCTCAGGAATCCCTCCCATGCCTGCCTCTCTCCCCACCGAGGTGCCAAGGCCAGGCAGGTAGAATCCCCTACAGTTGCTGTGAGGTGGGGCTAGACATCAGGGCCTCCCCTCGGGGAGGAGGGGCGCTTCTGAAAGACTCTGGAGGTCACTGTCAGGCTCTAGAACCGTCCATGGCTGCCTGCGTCTCCCGACACAGGGGACGGGTCAGCCTCTGCCTCAGACGATCAGACTCCCCTTGCTGCAGCACCTCCCGGGGTCCCCAGAGCCTGCAGCCGGGGCCAGACCTCCTCCTGTGAGGCGCAGGACGTGGTGGGCGCCATCACTAGCTCGTCGGTCCCGGCTCCGTGCTTGGAGCCAGGCAGGCAGGCTGGTCCCAGACGTGCTTTCTCGTGCAAGCTGGAACCGAACCAGCGCGGCTGGAATGCTGCCTGCTCCCCACCCCCACCTCGCCTTTTAAAAATCTCAACACCAAGGAAAACTGCATATTTTTCATACGGCCTCGGATGGAACTGAGAAATGTGAGCATCCCAGGGTACTTCTGATGTATGGACATATGGAATTAAAAAGATAAGTTTATTTTGGTGCGATTTAATGTTTTTTAAAAGATTTATTTTACTTATTTCAAAGGCAGGGGAGGGGTCCTCCATCTTCTGGTTCGGTTCCTAAATGCCTGGCTAGGGCAGGCTGCAGCCAGGAGTAGGAACTCCATCAGGGTCTCCCCCGGGGGTGTTACAGACCCAAGTACTCAGGCGTCTTCTGCCGCCTTCCCAGGTGCACCTGCAGGGAGCTGGGCCAGAAGCAGAGCAGTCAGGACTCCAATGGGTGTTCTGCGATGCCTGTGTCTGTTCTGCGATGCCTGTGTCGAAGGCAGTGGCTTAATCCTCTGTGCCACGGCACCGGCCCTGGTTCCCGATCATCTTCCTGCCTCCATCCTCACTCAGGTGGCATTGGAAGTTCTGGTTATTTAGTGTTGTCTAACCAATCATCCTAAAATATGGTGGCTTCAGACAACAACCACTCTTTCTCTCTCTTGGTTTCCTGGCAGGAAGGACCAGCTGAGCTGCTGTCTGCCCAGCGCAGGGCCACCTTAGCCGTCTGGCTGGAGCTGGCACGTCTGCTTCCAAGATGACTCACTCACACAGCTGGCAAGCTGGAGATGGCTGTAGAGCAGCAAGTCAGCGGGGCCACGGGCTGGGGGCCTCAGTTCCTCTGCATGGGCTTCCTCCCAGGATGGTAGTTAGGCTCCAAGGACCAGGATCCCAGACAGAGCTAATGGAAGTTACCATTTTCTCTGTCCTGCATCCAGAAACAGGCATGCTAATATGCTGCTTGTTCAGGAACTCAGGGAGGCTCAGATTCAAAGGGAGTGGGTATTGGCAAAGAAGTGGGGTGTCATGTTTTAAAATATCCGCACCGGGGCCACTCTAAGCATTGTGCCATTCGACAAAGGAAAGGTCGTGTTTTAGCATCTGTGTGATGCTCAGAAACACAAGCACGACTGAGATGAACTGCACCCTGGGTCGTTCCTGTGAGTCCTGGGGGAAAGCTGTGGCCAGCACTCCCTCCTGTGTCCTGCGTCTCAGTGGATCTGGGAGTGGCATCCGTCAGTCATGTGCAGGGAGAGGGGTGCAGGGAGAGGGGCACGGGGCCTCCAGGGAGGCTGGCGAGGGTGGGGCCGGGCGGAAGCTGCTGTGCTGCGGATGGGAGGCACACAGATGTGAGCCGGCAGAGGTCCCTGTCCCAGAAGCAGTCACAGTCTAGCAAGGGGGAGCTACTCTAAGACCCTAAATGTCCACACTAAGAACAGGGACCTCAGAGCCAGGACGGACCTCAGGCGTTAGTTGGACAGACCGTCTAAGCACACTGAGCGTCTGTTGCCCGTACGTAAGACGGCGACGGGACTAGCATTGGCCTCGTCATAGCATGCCGGCCGTTTTAGTCTCTTTCTACCTGCCTCGGCATCGGGGAATCTGTTTTCTGGATGCTCAGAAGAGAGATGTCCCTTGGCAGCCGGAGCGTTCAGGAGGACTTCACCGTGGAAGCCTTACTTCCGATTTCTATCTCAGCGCCTTCGGGTGGCTCCGTGCCCACCACACCGTGAGTGCTGTCAGCAGGGGGCGCTCCTGGCCCTGGGCTTCTCTGACGTCACTGCCGAGCCTCCCCTGGGACTGCCCTCTGCTTCTTGGAAGCCCATCTTCCTCCCAGGATGCGCGATGTCCCCTCTCCTGGTAACTTCTGCTGTTTCCCGGGGTCCTTAATTCCTCTTCTGCCCCTTAGATGCTATCATTCCCATGCATTTCTGTCTCCAGGGCCACCTTCTACAGGCTTCCTCTGGACAACCTCACCCTCAAGTTATTATTATATTTATTTGAAAGGCAGAGTTACATAGGAAGGGAGAGAGGGAGAGGCGGGGGGAAGAGAGAGAGAGAGATTTTTCATCTGCTGGTTCACTCCCTAAGCGGCCAGAATGACTGGCTGGGGCTGGGCCAGGCTGAAGCCTAGGAGCCTGGGGCTTCATCTGGGTTTCCCATGTGCATGGCAGAGTCCCAAGCACTTGGGCCATCCTCCATGCAGGGACCTGGATCGGAAGTGTAGTAGCCAGGATTTGAACCTGTGCCCATAAGGGATGCCAGCATTGCAGGCTGCAGCTTAACCTGCAGTGCCACAGCGCCGGCCCCTGTACCCATCTTTCTAGCCACACTTTGTTCTTTCAGCAGATCTTTACGGGGAGTTCGCTGTGTGTTGGAGTAGACATGGTACTTCCACATCAACCCGGAGACCACTGCTCGGCAGCTGACAACACGATTCAGAGCTTTGTCAGTCACGAGAAGGCCACAAAGGAGAAGAAAGGCCACATAGGATTTGGACTTCATTCATTCAGATGAGAGCCAGGGAGGCATCGAAGGGTCTGGGGCCGAGGAGAACCCTATTGGGTGAGTGGGCAGGGAGAGTAGGAGGAGAGGACTTAAGGCACTCCTGGCAGAGAGAGCGAGTGCACCGAACCCAGGTCAGGAAGGCGGGGAGCATGGGGGGAGCCGGGAGGAGAGTCTGTGCCACTGCGGGCTGTGGGGAGGACAGGGGGAGAAGGGTGTGACAGGAGGCAGGGACAAGGAAAGGCCTTGAAGACGTGGGTACAACTCTGACAGCTTGCGAAGCGTGCAATGACATTTGAAATTCTCAACTACGGCTCCTGTTGCTGTGTGCAGAGAAGGGGGCAGGACGGGGGCTGGAGAGAGCGTGCGAGGGCCAGGCCAGGTGAGCGGTTATTGCGGTTTGATTGGGATGGTGGCAGCAGCAGTGTGAGAGAAGTGGCTGGATTCTAGGGGTGATTTACAGGGGAGGTGTCTGGGCGTTGGTGATCGATTTCATGAAGGGGGAGAAAGGAGCGATCTCAGGCTGATTACTGGGTTTATGGCTGGCTCAGCCATTGACCGAGCCAGGGAGCACCATGGAAAGAGTACGAAGAAAAGGTGTAGCACTTCACAGGATAGCCCTTTGAATGCTGAATTTGCTGCTTGAAGACGTGTGTTGGAGGAGTGTTAGAGCCAGGGGGGGCAGGTGGGACAGGAGGATGAGCGGGGAAGACTGCCTGGGATGGGAGAGGCGAATGTGGGACTCACCAGGACAGGAGAGGAATAGACACTGAGAGACAGGCAGGCTCTGACAAGTTCTACTTAAAACCAGCAGGGGAAACTGAAGGGTGGCCCACAGGGCAGGAGGAAAATCAGGGAGGCTGGGGTCCCCGGAGAGGAGGAGAGCGCTGGCAGGAAGGAGGGGACACCAAGGCACAGATCACAGGGGCCTGCGGGTGAGCCTGGGACAGGTCTATGGGTTCAGAGCCACAGAGGTCACTGGTGAGCCTAATGAGGACATGTTGGCAGCACAGTGGAGCAGAGCGGGTTTAGCACTGAGTGTGTGAGTGTGTGTGTGTGTGTGTGTGTGTGTGTGATGGAGGCAGAGGAAATGGGAAGGTGGGGATGAGAGCCTAGCGACTGTTGTAAAGGAAGCTGCTATGAGGACCCAGGAGAGAGGGAAAGGTTGATGAGACAGGAGAAGCGGGGGTACCTGCTGGTGCTTGAGGCTCTCAAGAAGATGGGGGGCCACGGGAATGGGGCAGGGGCTGGTCTCAGAGAGCAGGAGAGGCTCCCGACTGTACTGAGGGGGGAAGGGAGGGAGTACAGGTGCAGACGTGGGGCCGATGGGGACAAGTGTAATTGTTCCAACACGTTCCAAATCCGTTGTCTCTGTCCTCTTACCCAAGTCTGCTCTTCTTTCTGGACTCCCTGTCTTGTTTAATAACAACACAAGGGCAGGCTTTGTTGCGCAGTGGACTAAGCTGCCACTTGGGACACCCACATCCCATATCGGAGTGCTGGTTTGAGTTCCAGCACCTCTGCTTAGAATCTGGCTTCCAGTGAATGCATCCTGGGGGCAGCAGATGACGGCTAACATGCTTGCACCCCTGCTACCCCTGTGGGATACGGGTGGAGTTCCAGGCTCCTGGTATCAGTTTCTTCCAGCCCTGGCTGTTACCTGTATTTGAGGAGTGAACCAGCAGATGGGAAATCTCTCTCTCTGTCTTTCAAGTATATGAAAATAAGTCAATAAATATTAAAAAATAAATAGCATCTAATAATACCACTAATATCAGTCATTTAGTTAGCCCATGTTATGTAAGACATGGTACCAGATATCAGAAAAGAATCCTCCTCTGATCAGAAGGGGTATATATGTTACCCCTTGTACAGATGTGGAAACTGAGGTCCAGAGAGGTTATGTAACTTGCTCAAGATCTCCAGGAAATGGCCATCAGGATGAAAACTCAGGTGTGTCAGGCCCCAAAGCCCACCCCCTTCCCATTACCACACCACTTCAAGTTCCCCTGCCTTAAAGCTACCTGTCTCTGGCCATCTTCTGTACCACGTCAGCTGTTACGTTCTACTTGTTCACCTCCATCATGGTTCCTGAGTCCCTGGCTCCTTCTTGCCACGCCTCTCCACCTCGGCTGCTTCCTAGTCTGGGCCCACCCCAATGAAAGCTCCCTCAGGCCGGGGTCCACAGCTGTCTTGCTTTCTGCTGTGTCTCAGGGTTTATACATTGTCACGTAAGCACCAGGCTTACTAGATGCTTGTTGCGTGAAAGGATCCTTGTGCACAGGAGAGGATTCTCTGTGCTATCATGTCTTTCTTTTTCTTTTTTTTTTTTCTTTTGACAGGCAGAGTTAGACAGAGAGAGAGAGACAGAGAGATAGAGAGAAAGGTCTTCTTTCTGCTGGTTCACCCCCCAATGGCCGCCATGCCTAGCCGAAGCCAGAAGCCAGGTGCTTCTTCCTGGTCTCCCCTGCGGGTGCAGGACTCAGGCACTTGGGCTATCCTCCACGGCTCCCCCGGGCCACAGTAGAGAACTGGACTGGAAGAGGAGCAACCAGGACAGAACCGATGCCCCAACTGGGACTAGAACCCGGAGTACCGGCGCCGCAGGCAGAGGATTAGCCTAGTGAGCCCTGGCGCCGGCCACTGTCTTGCCTTTCTGCCAGTGCTGTGGGCAGGGGCACGGATGCTTCCTGTTTCAAACTCTCCTTTGGAGACATAGGCATAGCGATCAGCCTTGGAAGGTGGAGACAGTGCCTCCCTCTGGTGGAGGGCAGTTTCGTTGCTGGGCGGTTTTTCTTGCAGCGCTTTGTAAAAGGTTGGGGTTTCCAGGGCCTGGAGGTCCCCAGTAGTGACATGTAGTGTCACCTAGGTCCGGCCCCATCTCCACCCCCACCTGGGATCTTATGAACCTCATGCTGCCTTCTGTGTGATGGGTAATAGAAGTTCTCTGTCTCTGGCCCGGGAGGCTCCTGCCAGCGTCCATGTGGCAGGCTAACTTGTTAAACTGCAAGGAAAAAGTCCCAGCCCGTGCGGAGAGCTCAGAGACTTTCACCAGGACAGCTGAGATGGTCTCTACCTCCTGTCCCCCACAAGCACCTGCCTCTGGCGCAAGGCTTCCCTTGCTATCCCTCAGAGCAGAGAGAGTTCACTCCAGATTCCCCAGCCGGCCTCAAGGCCCTGGCAGGAGGCGCCGGCTCCCCACCTTCTCCTCTCATCACCTCCAGAGCCGCACCTCTCTTCCACTCTCTTGCATCCGTGCCCTTACCATGCTGTCCCCGCCCAGGGGCCGTCCTTGTCCCCTTCTCTCTGTGCATCCCGAGAGGCCGGTGTCCTCCCAGATGCTTGTCCAGAGCCCAGTGACATGGCCCTCTCTGTCCCTTCCGCCTACTTGTGACTGGGCAAAGGCTGCTCTGCCTCTCCCAGAGTGTCTGCTCCCCCCTCCCCGTGACCTGGCATAGAGCAGGAGCTCCACAGAGGAGTGGAGCCACACAAGGCATGGTCTTGCAGGATGCCAGGGTTGGGGGGACAGCACAGTGGACAAGCCACCCCACGCAAGGGCACAGAGAGAACAAACGCCAGCATGCGGCACATCTAGGGCAGGGCAGATAACCACTTTGGGTGGCACCGCGAGCATGAAGAGGCCCCAAGAGCTGAGTTCGAAAAGAGGCGAGGTCCAGGACTCGGAAGGCCTTGGCTACTGGGGCCCAACCCCTCTGAGGCTGGAACCCTGGTGAGGACTCCCGGGTCTGGGTGCCCTCCCCGGAAGCCTCAAGAAGCTGTGTCCCCTGCAACGCCCTCCCCCGCTGCCTGTTCCCCGCTCCTTCCCCGCCCGCGTCGGCCATCAGAGCCTTGCTCACTGCCCGAAAGCCTCGCATTGACGCGGGCCCGCGCGTGAGTCAAGCCTGCGTCACGGCGCCCTGCCGCCAGGGTGGCCTTTCGGAAAGCGAGGGAACAGTGCGCGCCGCGCTCCGCCCAGCTCCGTTCCGCTCCGCAGAGCCGGCGCGGCTAGGGCGCAGGGAGGGCAGCGCTCGGCGCGGGCCTTCTCAGCCGCGGGACCAGGGTCCCCGGGCCGTTCCTCAGGAGCGCGCGGCGCGGCGGGCTGGGAGCGGGTTCGGGACTGGCAGCGAAGGAACGACCTAGGAAGAAGAGGAGTGGCGTGCGCCGGCGCGCCGCACCAGGTCCCCCCCTCCAACAACAACAACCTCGGCCGGGGCCTGCCACTGCCAATTCGGACTGCCGTGGGACGGGCTGTGCGCCCGCGACCCGTCGGGAACCGCAGCCACTCGGCCGGAGCGCAGGGACCGAGTTCGCGCGGCGGCCCACGCGGGACAGGTGAGTCGCCGGCCGCGCCCCGCCCGGTTCTTCTGGGCCAGCCACCGCAACTTTGCCTGTTCCGGCCCCGCCCCAGCCAGGGAGGCCTAAGGACCCAGGTGCGAGGCGATGCTGCCCTGGTATCTGCCCGATCCTACACGGGTTCGGGGCTCCTCCCGCAGCCCAGCCTCTGTTGCTTGGCGACGAAGCGGGGTGGGGAGGGGCCGGGCGCTCCTCCTGCGCATCCCGGGTTCCTTGCGGCTTTTGCACGGGCTGGACATCTGGTTTCAGCTCAGGGGCTCAGGAGGGCCCGAGAACTCTGGAGGTAACCGGGCAGAGCCGCCGAGGCAAGCGCCCGCGGAGGCCCGGGGAGGAGGCCCTCCGGATCCGTCTCGCGGTCTGGAGCAGCGCGCCCAGGGCGCAATTCCCCCGGGAGGATCCTGCACGACTGGGGACCCTAGCCCCAGCCGCTCGGCTTCAGGCCCGTGACCTTGACAGTAACATTGGCAAGAGAAGCAGAGCGCTCACGCCCGAGATGAAGATTTAATTCCCAGTCCTGGGGCTAGTCCTTACCGAATTCAGAGCTGGAGAGGAGCCCTTCCACCCTCGAGGGAAGCGCGTCTAGGAACGGGGATAGCAGAGAGAGGGGACAGCGTGCATAGGGTGTGAATCCGGAGGTGGCACCTGTCGGGGACAGTGGCTTCTGCCACATTTCTACCTGTGCGCGCCTGCCCGAGCTCTGAAGCGATGCTCGCTGTTCACGGGGGAGGCCAGCTCCCCCAGGGGCCCCGCCGCCCTGGAAGGAAGCCTGGTGTTTCCTTTTAAAGCCCCAACAGCCCTGTCAGGGCTCCAAGTTCAGAAATCCCGAGGTCACCTTACAGGACATGACTGCTGTCAAGTGGGATTTTCTTAAAGGCTTGATCCCATTCCTTTTTTCCTTTTTTTATTTCTTTGATAAATATTTAAGCAGGCTTCTTTTCGGGGGAGGGGGCGATTAGGAAATTTCTACCCAGAGCTGCCTTTGGGGCAAGTTAGCTGTGCATGTGAGACAGGTAGAGTTGGGCTGGAGAAATGGAGGAGTGGGGTAGAGAACAAAGATGCTTCTGGAGGCGCTGCCTGTGTTAACGGGAACTTTCAGGAACTAATAGAATCCTGTAATGGTTCCCAGCAAATGCAAGCAAGACTTGACTGAGAGTCTGTTAGGCTGTGCTGCCCGGCTGATGGGCATCTGGGGACAAGTCCAAGTGTGCTGAGGTCAGCAGCTGGGGCATCCTGTGTCTCGCACTGGGCCCATCTCCTGGGCAGCAAGGGCTCCGAGGTCATACCTGAATGCCCTTGGCGGTGGCCCATCTGTGGGGATGGGCAGAGGCTTGAGCTCCTCTGCTGGCTTTTTCCTCTA
Source organism: Sylvilagus floridanus (assembly GCA_949820135.1). Taxonomy (NCBI): domain Eukaryota; kingdom Metazoa; phylum Chordata; class Mammalia; order Lagomorpha; family Leporidae; genus Sylvilagus; species Sylvilagus floridanus. Next base: position 100,877,447 of record OX463225.1, read on the forward strand.
ATGGAGCAGCTGTGGCTAAGTAGGTGGTTGAGTTTCAGCGCTCTGTGCAGCCCGGCTGGAGGTGACTCAGTGCAGGAGGCAGATCGTGCCCACCGGCTCTGATTGGAGTGAGTTTGCTTGGCGCTGAGTCACGTGCAGAGTCGTGCGTCGGCTTTCTGAATGGAGTGCTTTAGTAGGACGCGTGGGCAGGAATGACCTGAGCCCCAAGTGTTTGGGGGCCGCTGACCAGAGGTGGGCAATCTTCAGAGCGAGCCAAGCAGAGCTCAGGCTGCCTGGCTACTGGGTGCGGGTTCTAGAGCTCTGGTCCCCCTGAGGAGAGTGAGCAGGACAGGCTGGGAGCAGGAGGGGCACTGACATGGAGGCTGGGAAGATGCCCTGTGGCTGTGGTCTCAGCTGGGCCCAGTGTCTGTCTTGGGCTCACAGGGTGACCTTGGGCGTCGCCTCACCCCCTGGGGGCTCCATTTCCTTGGCTGCAGAATAGGAGCATCTATGGTACCTTTTCTGCAGGCTCATTCTTTAAATTCATTAATTTGAGAGGCAAAGACACACAGATACCATCTGCTCCCCAAATGCCAGCGATGGTTGAGGGGCTGAAGCCAGGAACCAGGGACTCAATTGAGATTTCCCACAGGGGTGTCAGGAACCCAGGCACAGAGCCATTCCCTGCTGCCTCCCAGGGTCTGCATTAGCAGGTAGCTGGAGTCAGCAGCCAGAGCTGGGTATCGAACCCAGGCCCCTCTATTGATATGGAACTCGGGCGGCTTAATGCCGTCTTAACCACCAGGCCAAAGGGCTGCTCCTGCAAGCTCGCTTTGAGCCCAGGACCTGTAGCAGGTGTTCTTTAGGTGTTAGTTCCCTGCCTCTTCTGTATGGGCCTGATGCAGAGGTGATTCTTTGTCTCCCTGTCCTTTCTCCTGGGGTGCCAGGGGGGTGTGGAGACAAAGGAAGGTGATGGGGCTTCCCAGGTGATGAAGGTGGATCCATAGCCCAGCTCCAGAGGAGCCCATGCCCAGCCCTCAGGTCTCCCTGTGAGACCCTGAATGGGGAAGCCATGGTGAGAGCAGGGCTAGTGTTCTGGGTGGGGTCTGGCTGTGCTGGGTGCCCACAGCCACCTGCAGTAGCTCTAGATGAGGCTGCGACACAGACTCTGACTCCTTGGGATTGTTCATGACCATGGCACCTGCTGGGTCCCTTCCCTGTGATCAGGTCTTGCCACCCCGCTCCCTGTCCATCCTACCCACAGTAGAGTTGGAAGCTGCAAGAGGAATGTCCAGGCAGGGTGAGGCCAGCCCTTCCCGGAGAAGACAGTAGGGAGCGTGTGTGCTGCCTGCTTGAAGACCCCGAGCCCCTTGCTCTCTGCTCTGCATTGTGTGTGGACACAATGCCGGGCTCAGATGTCAGGGTCTCCAGAGTGCAGGAAATGAGGGGGTCTCCAATGCTACAAGAAAGAGGCCATACTGGCTCAGGTTGGCTGTGTGTGTGTTTGTGTGTGTGTGTGTTGCATTCACCATTCACCCTAGAATGGATGCCCTCCCCAGCTGTGCCTGGGAGCACAGTCCAAGGATGATGGAGACACAGATGAGTGGACGCCGGAGAAGCAGAGCCCTTCTGCCTGTGCACTGTCCCCCACCCTGTACGCCTTTCCGTCCAGTTTCACCACAGCAGGGCCATTTGTCATAAATCCCCTTAAAGCTGCTAAGCGAAGCTGCAGAAGGGTTTAAAGGGAGGAGAGACTTGAGCATCGTTTCCTGGAACCAGGTCTGCATTATCATTCACTCCCAGACGGGGCTGCAAGAAGTCCCACAGCCCAACATCTGGAACTCCAAGTCAGGCTGGCAAGCCAGTGCTGTGGGTAGACATGGATCCCGGAGCAGGGCAGTGTAGGTGGGGAAAAGCCCGTTTCTCCCACTTTCCCCCGGAACCTGTGCAGTTCTGGATTCCAGCAGCTCACACCATGCTTGGTGCTCAGTGATAACCTGCAGCTTTGTATGGAAGCCGGTGCGAGGTGCTTTATTCACAGACTGTCTTGTTTAATCCTCACTACAACCCCAGGAGGCAGCTATCACCATCTGTAGCATAGGTGTGGAGTTGGTGGTTCAAATGTGGAGTTTATAACTGTGCAAATTGAAGTTCAGAGAAGTTAAGTAACTTGCTGAAGGCCACACAGGCAGTGGGTAACAAGTTGTGAATCAGAACTCAGTCCTGCCAGATGCCCAGCTTCATGATCGTGGCCACTGTGTGATTTTTTTTTTTAAAGATTTATCTATTTATTTGAAAGGCAGAGCTACAGAGAGGCAGAGCTACAGAGAGAGAGAGAGAGAGAGAGAGAGAGAGAGAGAAAGAGAGAGATCTTCCATCTACTTGTTCACTCCCCAGATGGCTGCAATGGCCTGAGCTGTGCTGATCTGAAGCCAGGAGCCAGGAGCCTCCTCCGGGTCCCCCATGCAGGTGCAGGGGTTCAAGGATCCAGGCCATCCTCCACCGCCCTCCCAGGCCATAGCAGAGATCTGGATTGGAAGTGGAGCAGCCAGGACTCGAACCAGTGCCCACATGGGATGCTGACATTGAAGGCGGTGGCTCCACCCGCTGTGCCACAGCACTGGCTCCACTGTGTGATATGTTTCTGTTAAGTTCTTAATGAATCTCTGCTGCTGGTCTAGATACACAAATGAAGCTGTCTGAACCTGCAGGTCCTGCTCTTTAAGCCAGTGGCCTGGGAACGGGGAGGCGGGGGGGGGCTCTATGACTGAGAAACTGGTAGAAAATGAACTCAGCCATGTTGCCAAGATTTGGGGAATGTGTTTGGTTCCAGTTGGGCTGGGATCTGGAAGAAGAACCCAGGCGCCATCTCAGCACTGTGTTGTCCTGCCCTGGCCTTTCGCTTCCTGACCCCTGCCACCTCTGACCTCGTCCCCTGAAAGTTTGTCCAGGTCAGGGGCTGGGGCCTGGGGCCGCGAGAGGAGTCTCAGCACAGGTTGGTGTTGCCCCGAGAATTTCCACGTCTGCAGACTCGAGGCCGGCCCGTTGCAGGTAGTGGTGGCTGTGCTGCTGTGTCAGGTTTCTCTGCTGAGAGGAAGAGCCAGGGATTTGCCGCAGGTTCTGGGGCGGCCCCAGGCCCCAGGGCAAGGCTGCCATCCCTCGGAGGCGATGCACGGCCGCTGCTGGCAGGGCTGCTTGGAGGGCTGCTGCCTGCTCCCTGGGCCTGTCCCATGGAGAGCCCGCCTGCTCCCCTCCTGGACGCTGCCACTTGTGTTCGAGGCTGCTCTGGGAACCCTGGCGTCTGATTCCTCTTGCTTCTCTGGCTCTTCTTTCTCTGAGACGTCCTCCTCCCCTGAGGAATAGGCCCATGCTGTCCTCGCCTGCCTGCCGGCTCCAAGCCACCCCAGATCTCGGTGAGGAAGTTCCTGCAAGTGGGGGAGGATGACTGGAAAGCAACACCAATGCTCCCACTCCCAGCGGGCAGAGAGGCCTTCCCAGAAGCCCTTGCTCCACGAGCAGCCATTTTGTGCATAGTTCTCTGATAATCTCTCCCTTTTAATTCCTCCCATGAGTAAAAAAGAAAATTTATTAAAGCATTGTTAATCTACGGGAAAATTCAGTTATTTTAAAAATATATAATTGGATATTCACCGTGCAGAAAACTCACATGTGAGACCAGAAGCTAAAGTGTGCCGAGTCCTGGCTGCTCCCCTTCTGATCCAGCTCCCTGCTATGGCCTGGGAAAGCAGTGGAGGATGGCCCAACTGCTTGGGCCCCTGCATCCATGTGGGAGACCTGGAAGAAGCTCCTGGTTTTGGCCTGGCCCAGCCCCAACTGTTGCTGCCATTTGGAGAGTAACCAACAGGTGGAAGACCTTTCTCTCTCCCTTTCTCTCCCTCTCTAACTCTGTCTTTCAGATAAATGAAATCAACTTCTAGAAAACAAATTATTCTCATGGGCGGAACTAGGTATGTTTTGCTAGAGAGTGTTTCCGGGTCAGGTGAGCCTGAGCTACCTGAGTCCCCAGTGGTGGAGTTGACTTCCAGCCCTGTTGGCACAGCAGCCTCTTGTGGGGTGGGGGTGGGGCACACAGCCAGGAGCCAAGGGCCCAGCTCCAAGGCCCTGGGGTCATCTCCTCCGCTGCCCTTGTCTCATGGAGCTGCCACTCTGCCTTCCACAGCCTACCAAGCAGTTCATTTGAAGGCAACAAGTTGCCTCTTGCCCTACTCCATCATTTCTAATTAGTGGTTTAATTAGGTTTTCAGCTGGATTCTTTGCACTGCTAATTTACCACCTTTTGCTTGTAAATGGAATTCACCCATCCACACCCCAAAAATCCTGCCACTTGAATTTTTCTTTAATTATGAAACTCCTGGACTCCTGTGGTTTTAGAGCCCATACCAGCTGTACACAGGGAAGGAGTGCTGTTTGCCAATGTTACCTTGTAAGATGTGAGCAGTCACCAAGTGGGGGGGTTCCTCGCAGGTGCTGCCTGGTGCGTGTTCCGGGGAGGAAGGACAGCAGGTGTCCAGATGTGGGGCAGCCCTGCTACTTCCTGGAATGGCGCAGTGGGCGCTGTCCGCGGTCCTGCCACACCGCGGAGGTCGCCTACTTGTTAGTAGTTTGGGGCCTCCTTTGGAACAGCTGGAAGGAATCCACTTGACCAGGCTCCCAATTGCTTTATGTTGGTAGTTTCAGGAAAGGACCTGGCCGAGTGAGGCATCAGCTGAGTGGGGACTGAAGTGATGGATGGGCTTGTCCCACCACTGACTTGAATGAGATTCAGGTGTATCATTTTGCAAGGCAGCAGGGCATGTGGCAGGACTTCCCAACCTGTGCCACAGATGGGGCAGCGTGTGGGCCCCAGATCACAATGCCATCATCCCCTGGAGTGTCCTGGGGTGGCCTTGGGTGGTGGAGCCTCCCCCAGATGTCCCTGGAGGCCACACTGTTGTGAGCTTCTCTGTGTGTGTCACGACATGCTTGGAGAACCCCAGGGCGTTGGGAGGAATATAGGTTGCCGAGTTTGAGTGCCCACTGTTCCACTTCGTGACTGGGTCATCTTGTACTTGATCATTATGTCCTCCTAGCCCAGGCTTCTCGGTCGGTGCCATGAGAATTAGATCATATCTCGGGTTGTTGGAGCGTAGACGGCATACCCTGTGCTCAGAGAACCAGAGGGTCTTTGCGGGGAGCAGTCGCTGTGACTTGTTGCCGACTGGAGAGCTTTCCCGCCTAGCCCTCCCCTCTACAGAAGCAGCGAAGGCTGGCAAGAAAAGAGACGCCAGCCTTCCTCTCCTGCGGAAAGTGGCGTCCTGTTGGGCTGTAATGAAGGGTTTCTGATCACCACTCCTTCAAGTGCTCTGCTGCAGGCCTTCAGTAACTCAGGTAATTGGGCCCTCTTGGTTCCCCGGTCTGTCTGTGAGACAAGAGAAAACAGTGGCTTTAAGGAAACCCAGCTCAGAGGATGTGGGCAGGTGCTGGGAGGATCTGTCTGTCACCCCTGAGCACCCATGGGTGAGAAAAGAAGGGGGTGAAGCCTTTGCCCATTGCTCCAAACTTTTGTTTTCAAATCGGGCTCTTAAAAAACACGAGTCCCTTTTCCGAATCGGCAATCTCTCACAGGTGTACCTGGTGAACTCTCAGGTCGCTGGGCCCCTCTGTGTCTGTCTATACTCAAGACCTAACCCCCACCCAGTAACCTGATCCAGGTCAGCACCGCTGTGAGCTGCCCTCCCCACCTCCTCACATGACCTCTGGGCAGCCCAGGGCCCTTCTGAACAGATCATTTCACTCTGTGTCTGCGAGCCCCCAACAGCGTCCCGTTAGCCTCGAAAGAAAACCCAGGCTGCTTTCTGCGGCCTGTGAATCCTGCTGGCTGTGGACCCGAGCACCTCTCGTTCTCTCCTTGCTCAGGGTGCTCTGGGCAGGTGGCCCTTTTTCCTCTTCTCTGTACTCCCCTTGCATGCAGAGCCTGCCTCAGGGCCTTTGCGCTTCCCACTCTGACCGCCCCGAATGCCTTCCCAGGGCATCCACGTGGCTCATTCTCTCACTCTGTTAAATTTTTGTGTCACCTATTGGAGGATGCTTCTTTAGCCTCCTAGCTATTGTAACTTCCCTGCCTCACTCCATCCTCTCATACTTTGTATTAACTATATATTAAATATGCATTTGGTATGTTATCATAGATTATAGATATAGGACATATACATGTAGATATGTCTACATTTTACTGCAAATTGTGTATTCTGTTTCTGAATTGGCCCCCCTGCAGGACAATATCACCACCACAGGGCAGGACAGTGCTGCTGCACTGGAACGGGGCCTGGCACACAGGGCTTGGTAGATAATTTGTTGAAGGAAGTAAAGGGAAGGAAGTGGGGAGAGGAAATCAATGAGACAGAGGCATTTCTTAGACTTTCCCATTTTATTGTGTGTGTCTGCAGTTCACGAGAGTCTGGGCTCTGTTCTCCTTTGTGGCCCCGGAGGAGAGTGGGGAGTGCCCTGGCGTGCCAAGCACCTGCACCGCCCCCATCCGCCATCCCACCACGTCTCCAGGCTTCTGTGCGCTCCTTGCACACCAGGCCCAGAGCATTGCAGACAGTGGCTGTGGCGCCGCTCTTGGGCCTGAGCCACGTTCCTGTGTTCTGTGTCCCTTGGAGGGGAGCTGGCTCTACGGAGTGCCTCGCCGCGGCCTGGCCTGGGTTGAGTGCAGCCCTCGTGTTGTCTCATATCACATCGTGAGGTCGGGGCCCGCATCCCCAGCTTCCCGGGTCCCGAAGCTGAAACCTGCAGAGGTTGTCTGGTTCCCAGAGACTTCCCGAGAGCAGAGCAGGACTCAGTTCAGGTGGTCCGGACCCTAGAGCCTATGCTCGTTCCACGCTGCTCCTGTGGCTTGGATAGGACGTGGCTCTGGAACTCAGGCAGACGGTTAAGCCCCAGAGTCATGAACCAATGGTACAAAGAGGGTGGAGGCTTGATCCAATCACAGTGTCCCGGAGGTGGGGCCAGTGGGAGGTCCTTGGGCCCGCTAGACGGCTGTTCTCACGAGGGTTGTTATAGAAGCCTGAGTCCGGTGCAGCCTCTCTGCTTGCCGGCTTACCACGTGACCTCCCCTCCACACACGCTCCACATTTTCCATCCTCCGACCTCACCAGATGGCTGAACCCAGGGGCCTGCCCAGCCTCAGACTGTGAGCCGTGAGCTGGGATAAATGCCTCCTTCAGAAGTAGCTTGCCTTCGGGCTTTGGCTATAGAGAGGAAAAGCTGATGAGCACAGGTCGAATTGGGGTTGAGCACTAGGTTCCCCTGGCAAACTGCATTGTCATGGATCCAGGAGCATCTGCATTCTGACTACGTATGCATGCATGAGTTACTTAATAGCATGGATTCCAAAATGCATATTTTTGCACATTGCCTTTGTCGCAAAATCAAGACTTGCATGCAATCAACAGCTGTTGATCCAAGGATCTTGAGTTCAATGAAATATACCCGAGTAATGAATCGCCCTGAGCCTCCACTTCTTCATTTGTAAAATGAGGATAATCGTGGCACCAATCCAGTGCGATTATTGATGGGATGGATGGAGCTACTGTTTGAACACCCTCAGCACAGCAGTGGCCGGAGGCTCTTTCTGTCATTGCTATCATTACTTCACCCCACCCTGCCTTCAGAGCGCCCCCCAGGGGATCCCCCAGCCCCAGAATCCTCATATAAGGGAGCCTCACGTGCAGTGCTGCCCTTCCTTATCACTTCCTGTCCCCTCACGGGAAATGGCCAAACAGACCCGAAAGCATGGGCTGCACTGGCCACGCCCACACTTTGCAGGGCCAGTTCTTCCCACTCTGGACCATCTGCCCCCTTTCCTGCTGCTTTTCCCTCCTGACAGAGAAAACAAACGCTCAGCACAGGCACCAGGGAGGCTCCGGGCCTGATCTGTGGTTGAGAACGCTGCCACCAGTGCCATGGCGTGCGTTGTGCCAAGACAGCGCCTGTCCTTGAGGTGAGGCGGGTCCCTGCGGTGAAGCCGGGAAGTGGGGAACAAAGCCCGGCTTCCTTAAGAGACAGAGTCACTGAGAACTGGTCGGGCTTCGTGGTGTTCCCCAGTTTTCCAGCAGTCTCTTGTGGCGTCCTGCAAATATCAGACATGCTGAACCAGAAGTCAGGAGAACTTGGAAGGTGGAAGAATACATGAGACTCTGAATATTTGGGGGAGGGCTCAGAATGCATCCATCCATCCATACCCTCGTTCCATGCATGCGTGTTCTGTTACTGACCGATAGCATGAACTAGGAAGGCACCAGGAAGGCCTTGCAGAAGCCAAGCTGGCGTCCACTGAGGCATGGAGTGAAAGACCAAAACCCCAACCCGACAGAGCTGCAAGGTGGAGTTAGAAAATTTCCTCCCTGCTTATCTGACTTCTCACTAAGCTTTTCTTCTCCTGCTTTGCGGGTCCCCGTGGTAGCCAGATGCAGCAGGTGGAGAAGTGATGCTCCAGACGAATGAGGAGCAGCCAGCCGGCCTGCAGGTCCTGCTCCTCCCCATGCGTGCTGCAGGGCTGCAGGGCTGCTCCGGCTCAGAGCCCCAGCTGGGGCATGCAGCCCGCACTAGGCTTCAGCGTCTCTGCATTCGGCTCACTCAGGTTCCCACCCCTGTCTCTGCTTCAAAGCGAAGGTGGTGTTTAGGAGTTCAACATGGGAAGCAGGTTGTTCTCGGATGGTGGGGAAGGCAGGGCCTCTGAAGCATCCACGAGTCTTGTGATCTGCCCATGGAAATCTGTCAGATGCCTGGTGTGTGCCCAGCTCTGGCTGGGCAGAGAGGGGAAGGGGCTGGGGGAGATCCCGGCTACACCTCAGTTCCTGCCTGCAGAGTCTTCTGTTCAGAAAGGGAATCCGGCATGCGAACAACCAGTGATCCCAGAAAGCCAGATGGTTAAAAAGTCCAATAATATTGCAGGGATGTGCTGAGGAGGGGAGAGAAAAGGGAGGGACATTAATATTCAAGAAATCATGAGGCATCCCAGAGGTGGGGCATGAGCACACAAGGCTGCTGGGGGTGGAGAAAACCTGTAGGCCTTGCAGAGGGTCACCGTGGGCTCTCTGCAGTAGGTGGTGGGTGTGGGCAGACCTGGTATTTCTGAAGGCAACATTTGGCTGGCCTAGGGGGGAAGTGAGCTGGGAGCCTGCTGTGGGTATCTAGCCAGAGAGAAGGCCTGGACCAGAGCACAAGGGGTGGGGGTAAGACAGAGCTGGATGCAGTCACAGGGCTCCAGGGCACTTGAGTGGGGTGAAGGGGAGAATAGCCAAGAACGATGCTGGGCCCTGCCTGTGTGTCCTGGGCTGGAAGGTCCAAGGAGAGCAGCTGCCAAGTCAAGGCCAGGCCCTGCAGAGTGGTTGCCCAGGTGACCATCAGACGTTTTAATAAAATAACAGGGGCCGGCTCTGTGGCACAGTGGGTTAAGCTACCATCTGCATCACTCTGTAACTCTGCCTGTTTATTTATTTATTTGAAAGGCAGGAGGGGGGAGGGAGAAGAGGTTTTCCATCCACTGGTTCACTCCCCAAATGGCTGCAATAGCCAGGGGCTGGGCCAGGCCAAAGCCAGGAACCAGGAGCTTCCTTGGAGTCTCTCATGTGAGTGTAGGGTCCCAAGGACTTGAGCCATCTTCTGCTACTTTCCCAGGTGCATCAGCAGGGAGCTAGATCAGAAGTGGAGCACCAGAACTCGAACCGGTGCCCTAATGGGATGCCAGCATCGCAGGTGGCAGTTTTACCTGCTATGCCACAGTATCGCCCCCATAAATAAATCTTTTTTAAAAAGTTCAAAATGAGCCGGCGCCACAGCTCACTAGGCTAATCCTCTGCCTTGCGGCGCCAGCACACTGGGTTCTAGTCCCGGTCGGGGCGCCAGATTCTGTCCCAGTTGCCCCTCTTCCAGGCCAGCCCTCTGCTGTGGCCTGGGAGTGCAGTGGAGGATGGCCCAAGTCCTTGGGCCCTGCACCCCATGGGAGACCAGGAGAAGCACCTGACTCCTGGCTTTGGATCAGTGCGGTGTGCCGGCCGCAGCGGCCATTGGAGGGTGAACCAACGGCAAAAGGAAGACCTTTCTCTCTGTCTCTCTCTCTCTCACTGTCCAGTCTGCCTGTAAAAAACAAACAAACAAAAACAAACAAACAAAAGTTCAAAATGATTTGAAGGCCACTTTGTGTCTCTGCTAAGAGTCAGATCTGTTTTGGGCTCAGTGGAAGCCCAGAGGCTCTGGGGTAATTAGGAGTGTTTGGGCCACACCCTTGTCACACGGAGACCAGGAAGTTGTCAGGTGTTCTCACACCAGTGATTCTTGAACATGACCTTGGGGTGGAGGCACTAGGAGCTGGGCACTCTCCTCTGCTCCTCTGTGGGGCCTCTCTGGGGCTGTTCCATCCCAGAGGCTTCTCTGCAAGGAAGGGCTCGGTCACAGCGCTCCTCCTGGCTCCTCACAGGGCCATGAGACCCTCGAGCCAGGCACATCCGGGGCTGGGCAAGACAGGGCAGCGTGGGCTCTGCAGTCACATGACTGCTCTTTCTCCGAAGACACACGCTTCTCCACTGGCTCCCCTGGGGGTCTGACTCCTGTCTGTCCCCAAGTGACCTACGGCCACCTACTTGAGCAAGAGGGCCCCCCGGGCCCGAGAGGCAAGGGCTTGGCAGGGCAGAGTTCAGCATCAAGGCAGGGCCCCTCACTGCCTCTCTGGCTGCCGTAGCGTGCAGGGGCACCAGGCTTGGCCCTGGTCACAGGGTGAGAGCTGCACGCCCCGCCCTGGAGCGCATCGCCAGCCGCTCTGCTTGCTGGAAAAATCCTGGTAGAGCCATCCACAGTGTGGCAGGAGATATTTTTACCTGTCTGCCTCCTAGCTGCACTAATTTTTTTTTTCTCCTTTTAAGAAGATTCCCGGTTCCCTCACTCATTTCTTTCACATGAGCTATTCTGAGCTCAAAGCCGCCTGCGTTGCTAAGTGATAGGCGGGCACCCAGGGCCAGCTCGGCGCTCTAGCCCCTCGGCACCGGCTGTCAGCCGTCAAGACCCTCCTTCCAGGTTCAGCATGCGCCTTCGTCCCTTGCTGCGTTTGCTAGCGAAAGCAGCGTCACCGCCCACCGCAGCTACTACAGGGCGATGCATAGAGTGTGGCTGGGCTGCCTGTTCACCCGTCTCAAAGTCGCCCCGCAGGCTCTGGGCTGGTGGAGGTGGCAGGCTGCAGCCTGCAGGACGTGCCTCGCTGGTGCCTAGGCCAGGTCATGCTTTGTCCACCCCACTTGCTGGATAAGTGCGCAGGCTCAGAGGGGCCTCACAGATGATCCAGACCAAGGCGCTTCACATCCGGGGACACGGAGACCCCAGGGAAGCCAGGGCAGTGGCACCCATTTGCAGTTGTCTGGAGGTCGTTGGGGGACCAGCACGTGCCAGCCTCCCGATGCCTGGATCATGCTGCGCTCCCTGGGATGCACGGGCAGAGGCAGAGAAGAGTGGCCCCTGCCTCGGTCCTGGTCTCTGGTCCTGGCTCTTGATCTGAGCAATGCTCGGGGACGTGGCTGGGTCTGCTGTGGGCTCCCACGCCACGGTCTGGGAGCTGGCCTATTGCCTGCGGACCTTAGGGGACTGGAGGAGGGAGGCTTGCTTCAAGTCGCTTCCCTTCTTCAGGAAAGCCTCAGCCTGCAGGATGCAGGGGAGTGGAGAGGCCGGGAGGCCAGAAGCCGTGCCTGGGTCTTGGGGCCTCCATCTGCAGCCTGGAGGGATGGCAGCTGCCAACTCACTTCCTTGGGCGAGGCGCAAGCTGGGGCGCCATTTGTGAGTGCCTCTGTGGCCGGTGAGGGCTGAGACCGGCAGGACCTCCCCTCCTCACAGCGCTGTCGCGCTGTCGGCGCCCAGCCCTGCCAGGTGAGGAAGCCGAAGCTCGGCGGGCAGCCCAGGTGCAAGGAAGCCGGCATTTAAACCCGGGCCGCCCACCTCCTGAGTGCAATTACCAGACAGTGGTTTTTCACGCTAGCAGACGGTGCCAACTTCACAGAGCTCTATTTCATATCAACAGTAATGCTGAGCTGTCCACTCATGGCCTTGACTTTTTTAATAAGTAAAATGATGGATTACTAATATCACAGAAAGTTGAGATGATGTTGCTGGGCATTTGGACCCAAGCCTGGAGCCATGTGGCCTTCTCCTGGCTTCCTGGGACTCTGAGCATGCCGAGCGCGGGGCCAAGGGGGTGGAATGGGAGTAGAGGCCCCGCACAGCAGCATTGGGAGGAAGCCTCTTCCGGGGCCCTGTCTCCTGTCCAGGTGCTAACCAGGCTGGACGAGAGCAGATGAGAGTGGGCGTGTTCAGGGTGGCATGGCTGGGGACCCGGAGCCCTTTCTGAGCTGGTGCCAAAGGTCCCGTCTGCCCCACCCTAGCACTCCGCCCGGAGCTCACTTTGCTCCCCGCTAGGAGAAACGGCGGGGAGTGTGGGGGACCAAATGAGAGCCTGGGGGCCTGCGTGTTGTGAAATGTGAAAGGCAAGCAGTACAAGGCTTCCTGGGCACAGCTGCTACCGTTTGGCTCCTCCCTGGGTGCCAAGCCCCACAGCAGACCCTTCCTGCGTGACAATCATTGGCCCTTCTACGAGACGGGGGCTGCCCTCCTCCTGTCACCATAAGGAGGCGGCAGCTCACATGGTCAAGGTGCCTTGTGCAGGGTGTGGGCAGGTGCTCAGGTGGCCGGCACCTTGTCGGCACCAGCCCGAGGCCTTAGAGCCTGAGCCCACCCCACCCCCATCCCCATACACTCGCTCCCCTCTCTCGCTCTGCTCCTGCCTCTCAGGCCTCCTTGCTCTTCCTGGACTTCCCAGGAGCCCTGTGTCTGCTGCTCCCCTGCCAGCACTCGCCAGAGGCACAGGGTCACCTCCTCTCTGGACGGCAGCTGCTGGACGCGTCCTTCTCTGGCGTTACCATTCAGTGCCCACTGTGTCCCCGAGTCCTCCTCTTTTAAAATGATGCCTTTGTCCTCTGAGCCCTTTCTCATGCTGGTGACCTGAGCTGCCACTCCCTGGGCTATTTATGGGGAAATGCGTGCCCCGGCCGGACAGCATCAAGATGCACTCAGCAGATTTGTGGGTATCCCTGTGGGTTTCTCCAGTTGTGACCTGATGATCAGTAAGTCACCCCTAATACATTGCGGATTGCTCTGATCAAATCCTGCTGCGGGTGGTGGAGCTGGAGAGAGGCTCTGGGCCAAGGCACCCTGGTGCAGCCTGTCCTCTTGGGGACTCTGACCTTCCCGCCCAGCTCCGTTCTTTAGCAAAAGCTCCTGATGTGAGCTGCAGGGGAGATGAGGTGCCTCGGCCTAGACAAGCAGCCAGTATGTGCACCTGAGGTTTCCAGAGACCTGTGAGGGCCAGGGGAGCCTCACCTGGTGGCCCGGGCAAGGACACTGACCTTCCTGCTGTGTAACGCTCCGGGGTACCCTTCATTTATTTATGATTTTAAAGGAGTATTTATTCTGGTCAGGTGTTTTGTACAGCGGTTAAGTTGCTGCCTGGGACACCTGCATCCCATATCAGAGTGCCTTGTCCAGTTCCTGCTATGTGCATCCTGGCAGGCAGAGGATGTTGGCTCAAGAACTTGAGCCCCTGCCCCCAACATGGGAGACGTGGATGGAGTTCTGGGCTCCTGGCTTCCATCTGGCCAAACCCTGTTTTTTTGTTGTAGGCATTAAGGGAGTGAGCCAGCAGATGGAAGATCTCTCTCTGTGCCTCTGCCTCTGAAAGGAAACAACTTTTTAAAGTTTATTTCTTCATTTATCTGAGAGGTGGGCGCAGGGGGTAGGAAGGGTGCTCCCATCTACTGGGTTACTCATTCCAATTGGCCCACATGGCTGGGGCTGGGCCAGGCCAAAGCCAGGAGCTCGGAACTCAATCCAGGTCCCACATGGGAGTGGCAAGAACCCAAATACGTTGAGCCATTGCCTGCTGCCTCCCAGGGTCTGCATTAGCAGGGAGCTAGAGTTAGGAGCTGGTGCCAGGTATTGAACCCAGGACTCTGGTATGGGACAAGGGTGTCCCAAGTGGTGTAATAACTGCTAGGCTAAGCAGCACTCTCACCCTTAATTTGTATAGCATGAGCAACACAGCAGCCCCCGGGGGGAAGCCGGGAGCCGAAGGGTCCACAGACACACAAGTGCCTCTGGGACCCAGCAGACCCGCTGCAGAGTGGAGTCCCAACAGAGCACCTTGAAGGGGACCTTAGGTCTCCTAGGCAGGCTGGCTCAGTCCTAGTTACTCCAAAGCCCAGGACCAGTGTGTTCCTGGCGTAGGAGAGGGAAGTCACTGAAGACCCTGGCTGCCTGGGATGAGGCCGGGGGTGGGGGGGTGGCACTTATCTGGTGCAGGGTTTGCAAGGCCTGGGAAGGGCTAGCCAACCCCACACACCAGTGAGGTCAGCCAGGCCCTTCTGCTCCGGCCTCCCCGTCTCCTGGCATGTATGAGAGCATCCGGCTGGCCCAGTCCCCTCAAAGGTCAGGCCTTTGCTGGAGTCAGCCAGGAAGTCTGGGTCCAACCCAGCAGGAAGGGCAGCCCTGAGCCCTTCTGCTGCCCGGTGGCCTTGCCCGTGCCGTTCAGGTGGGACAGATGCAGGAGGGGAGCAAGCAGGGAGCCCGGCTTCCGGAGGCAGCTCCTTGCCTTAATAAAGTAATTACGGAGCTGGCTAATTTGCATCCCTAGAAAGATGCGGGGCAACCGCAGGCCGGGGTGTGCATGTGTTTAATTTTAACTCCTCCAACCTCCTCCTAATGAGGAGGTGCCTTGAAGTACAACAGAACCCTGGGAGTCTTCAAAGGCGTCACTTTCTCGGTGCTTTATTTCTTTAAGGGGAAGCAGAGAGACAGATGAGGAGTGGCAGGAGCAGGGGCGGCTTTGCCTCCCCCGCCCGTGTTGTGCAGACATTATCTGCTGTAAAGCTGTCGCTGGAGGATGGAGAACCGGTTCTTGGCTGCAGTGGCCCTCAGATAATGTCAGCGCTGAGCAATGGCCTGGGATCCGTTGGCACTGAGCAGCCCTTTCTAGGCGGCTGCTGCCAGAATCCTGAGTTAGCGGAGCCTGGTCAGAGTGCTGCTGCCAGGGGGAGGAGGCCCATGGGTGTGAGGGCTCCAGAGCTTCTGTTCACGTTAGTGTCCTGTTGAAGCCCCTGAGGACCCTGGGAAAAGGCGGAGAGTGGTCCAGTAGGCCTGGGGTGGGCCTGACACTCTGCGTTTCTAACAGGCTCCTGCTGATGCTATTGGACACGAACGCGGTTTTAGTGGAGAGACCCTAGGGAAGGCAGATGCTGGCTTCTCTGCATCCTGCCAAGTGGCTGGGCTAAAGAGAACCCAAGGGGCTTGGTCTTGTCCGCTAAGCCCTGGCTGCCCTGGAAGGGGAGGGCTGTGGGGACTTCCGGAGGGTCGGGAACTCTCTGGGCTCTGCAGACAGGGAGAGAGCGACATGGGGCAGGTGGCCTGTCACTTGGGGGTGGCGCAGGGTTTTGCCTCTTCCTCCCTGTTGGGTTTACCTTTCTGTGGCTGTGCAGGTCAGGCCTTTAGGAGAACCGAGTTTGTAGACCTTGACTCCCAAGCGGGTATCCTGGCTGCAGGGGGAAGGCAGGCTCGCTGTTTGAGGCCCCTGCTCTGCCTCGGGGTGGGCCACAGGGAGTGGATTGGGGTAGGTCCCTTTGGCCTCCCCTCCTCCCCAGTGTGACCAGCTCTTCGACCCCTGCTCACCTGGCTTCGCAGGTCCCTGGATGAGAAGGAGCTGACGGCGGCTGGGTCCCTCCTTCTCTGTGCTGGGGGAGCAGGGCTGCGTGGCCCAGGTGGCACCAATGCCGAAGAACAGCAAGGTGACCCAGCGGGAACACAGCAACGAGCATGTCACCGAGTCGGTGGCCGACCTGCTGGCCCTCGAGGAGCCCGTGGACTATAAGCAGAGCGTGCTGAACGTGGCCAGTGAGGCGGGCGGCAAGCAGAAGGCAGCGGAGGAGGAGCTGGACGCTGAGGACCGGCCGGCCTGGAACAGCAAGCTACAGTACATCCTGGCCCAGATTGGCTTCTCTGTGGGCCTCGGGAACATCTGGAGGTTCCCCTACCTGTGCCAGAAGAATGGAGGAGGTGAGTGCCGGCCCTGTGTGCCCTGGAAGTGAGGCGGGCAGAATGGGAGCCCTTGTAGCTGCAGCTCAGGACTCCAGGGTAGAACTGCCCTGGAAGAGCTGGGAGCCCACAGGAAGCCTCTGTGTTCCTCATCTGTGAAATGGGGGTAAGAGTAGCTCCCGCCTCACGGGATGGCTGGGAGGGTTAAATGAGCTATACCCCTAGAATGGCTGACGCAGGAAAGGTGACGTTGGCCGTTATGATCAGATACCTTCGAGGTGCTAGGAATTGCTCTGAGCAGTTGACGGATGTTAAATACTGGAAGTGCAGAGAGGTGAGCATCTCGGGACAGACAACCAAAGCACTAGTTTCATCTGGTCCCATGTTCAAGTCTGCCCACAGCCTTAGGTGAGGGAGGAGTTGTCCTCACTCTCGTTTTTGAGTGTAAACTGAGGCACACATTGGTTGGGTGCCTTGTTCAAGGTCGTGTGTGATTCAGGTCAACAGCTGGTGGTCAAGTCCAGCTCCAGCCTGGCACCTGGGCCTTTACCAGCCCCATGGCTCCCTGAGGGAGGGGCCCTGCCCGGCATCAAACTGCTGCCACCATTTGCAGCTCCCCCCATGGCAGGCAGAAGCCCCCCAGGGATGTCTCTCCTGTACCTCTGAGGTAGGTTGGAATTTGCAAAGACAACTGGCTCTGAAGCCAGGGGAACACTAATGAGAAAGAAAATCCTGACAGGCTGGAGACGGGGTTTGCCAGCCCAGCCCTGTGGTCCTGGGAAAGCTGCAGAGAGCTCCATGCCCTGGGATCACCACACTCCAGCCTGTGGCGGGGCCCTGGTTTTGCTTCCCTCCCTGCTCTGGGGGCTCCCCAAAACGCAGCCCCATTCAGAGATGCTCCTGTCTCTCCCTGATGCACGCAGGACACCTGCCTGGGGCTTCTGCTCCCCAGTTTCTATTGAGGAGCAGGGAGCCTGCATGATCGAGAGGCCAGGGGCTTCCGTCTCTGCCATATCACGGAGTAAGTTAGATGGGCACCTTGCTTTGCTGGATTTCCCCCCTCCCCCAATAAGTAACTGCCAATCAGAGCTCTGGTCTGCACAGCATGGTTGCTGAACTGCTGTCAGACCTGTGAAGCGAAGGCATAGACATAGGCGTGTGGTTTCCTTAAGCTCCAGGAGGTGTTGAGGAGCGTGCCAGGGCACATGGAACAGCCTGAGGACATGTGGCGTTTGGGGACTTACCGCGACCTTTGGCTTCATCCTCCCTGGCTCAGGATCAGCTTTCACAGAGCACCCTCTCTACCCCACACATGCATGCACACACAGGGCAGTGTTCCTGCCACACACTTCCCGGCCACTGGGTCACCAGGCCATTGCCAAGGCATCGGACACCACGAACGACCCCCATGAGGAAAGCCTCATCCACCCTCAGGCTCTGGGCTCCCCGTTCCTGCCTCTGATTAAGCGCACAACCTGCTCGTGTAGCCTGCAGACCCCTGAGCACTGCTTAGCCTGGCCTTGGTCTAGTTGAAAAACTGCTGTCCAGCCAGCGCCCTGTGGACGGGGCCAGTGGCGGCTGCCCCACCTGGACGTCGCCCAGGATCACTCTTGGCTGCACCTGCCTGGCTGCACCTGCTTGGAGGCTTTCCCGGGTTCCCTGGGGGATAGGGGAGCAGCATCCACAGAAGATGCCAACCTGCTATGCATCCTGCCCTACCCATGGACACAGGCAAAATACAAACCCAGCGAATCTGTCTCCTCTCACCTCCCTGCAGCAGATCACTCACTTTTCTCCTCTTAGATTTCCCCACGTGTGAGACTAGGAGGCTGAGTTAGAGACAGACCCCGGGGTCTAAGCGTGTGGTCTCTCAGGCTCTTGCTCTCTGAGCACTGCTTGTGAGTGACAAATTGAACCGGGCCATGCATGTGCATTTACTGAGTAGGCTCAGTGCAAGGTTTGGTGGGTTGCCTCCCCCTGGAAGGCCTTCTTGCTCAGCTCCACTGGGCCCAGCCCCTCCCTCGGCATGCACTGTGCGCTCAGTCGCCCTGTGCGGCTGTGTTCGTGGGTGCAGGCGCACTGCTCGTGGGAGGCTGAGGGTCTGCCTCCTCAGATCGTGAGCCCCCACCAGATGGTGGCTGTGCCTTCTGTCACTGCTGCCCTTGTCTGGCATGAGCAGGCCTGCAGTGGACAGCTCACTGTGGCTAAGTGCCAGGATTCGTGCCCAGGAATGCCTGGGGGCACGTGGGATGTGATGTTCTGGCGCTTGGGGAGTATGGCAGAGCCCCACACTTGCAAGCCTGTCCTGTGGGTGCTGGGTGAGCCTCGGGGCCCTGGTGGCCAGGGCTGGCTTTTTGACAGGCAGGCAGGGCCATGCTGACAGTGTTGCTAACGGGACTAGGTTGTTGGCACAGCTGTCAGCGGGATGCACTCGTCTGTGTCCAGGCGTGGCTTTAATTCTCCTGCTAAATGCCCTGTCACTTGGACTCGAGACCGTGTCTCAGTGAGGCTCAGGACAGACTCATTTATCACCCGGAATCTTTAGTGAGATCCGTTTTATCCTTTATGATCCTCCCGGCTACGCTTTCCTGCACCGCTAATGTTTCGCCCGTTCCTCCCAATTAGCTGTGGGTTAATGGTGGTGCTGGTCAGATCCCCTCTCCCATGGAGCTGCCCAGTCTGCTGTGTGATGTGGAGGAGGCAGAGCCAGCGGGGGCAGGGGCCAGGCCAACGCCATCTGGGGCTGCTTCTCTGTGGGTGGCTGGGGGCTGTGAACAGGTGTTCACTGACGACCACATCCGCCTGCGTGGGATCTGACGTGTGGGTTCCAGAGGCAGTGCAATGTCTGTCTGTCTTGGAGCCTAGCCTTGTGGGCAGGAGCCATTAGCGGTCATGCACTTCCTTCCTTAGCATTTCGTGTCAGGGCAGTCATGGGAGAGATGAGTGTCTGCCTGGATCAGGGTGGCATGGTCGCGTGTGTGATCTGGCTCCGTCATAGAGGAGCCTTAGGATGGTGACAATGGCTGGATGATCTGAGATGTGGCTGAGACTGCAGGACGTGCAGCCACCCCTCCCTCTCCCTGTTGCATGCTCTAGACACCCTCTGATATCCCCCCCTTCTCCCTTAGGTGCGTACCTGGTGCCCTACCTGGTGCTGCTGATCATCATTGGGATCCCCCTCTTCTTCCTGGAGCTGGCCGTGGGCCAGAGGATCCGCCGTGGCAGCATCGGGGTGTGGCACTACGTGTGCCCCCGCCTGGGTGGCATTGGCTTCTCCAGCTGCATTGTGAGTCCAAGGCTGGGCGGGAGGCGAGGTCCCTTGTGGCTGCCAGGAACAAGGTGGCCAGTGTACGGGTTAGGGGGCTGGGCCAGGACAGGGGCAGCAAGGGGACCCTCAACGTGAGACTCGCTTCCAGCTGGTGTGTCGGGGCCACAGTCACCTATCCCAGGCTGCAAGCTGACTGCAGTGCCTGCAAGGGTGCGTGATGTTGGCAGGTGGCGTGAGGAGGAAAAGCTGGGACATGCTCACGAAGGAGGCCCAGGGCGACTGAGCCAGGATTCTCCTGGTGCCATTGTGGCCACTGCTTTCTGCTTCCCAGCTCATTGGCTCTCCCACCAGGGACGTCCTTCCTCTTTCCTTGGGCAGAGGGTGTTTTAATTGGGCAAGTAGCCATTCTATTTGTAAAGGCAGTCCTGGGGCCCGGGGTCTCCTTGACATTTTGCTGTGGGAATGAGCACAATTGGAGGATTCAGACTACCCAGGAGGTCAACCCCAGGAGGGGTGGGGGCTTCAGAACATGGGAGACAGGATGATCCACTGGCCCTGGCTGGGAACTCCATGTGGACTCCGGGCACAGATAGAGGAAGCCCCACTTAGAGCAATGGGCGAGGTGACTGAGTACCCACTGGGCCAGAGACCACAACTGCCCACGCTCACACCGGGGATGAAGACTGGCACCTGCTTCTGGAAGGGACCAGGAGTACTGTTAGCCTGGCAGCCTGGCCAGCCCACACACGCCCCAGGCAGCGACTGGGAGAAGGGGTTCAGCCCTCTGCTCTAGTGCAAGGCACCACCTTTGCCAAAGGCAGCGCACTGTGCCAGGGCTGGCTGTGTGTGCCTGTGCGGGAGTGTGCCTGCTCCCCCCGGGGGACTGAAAGCACCCTAGAACAGGAAGCAGGTGTCTCTCCGTCTGTACTCCCCGTAAGGACTGATGTCGGAGCATCTGCTCCTGCACACAGGTGCTCGGGGGAACCAGATGAAGCCAGGGCTCCTGGCTGTCACAGTGCAGGAGTCTCAGTGGGGTGTGAGGCAGCCGGGCCCCTGTGGGGGAGCTCTCAGGATCCCTGGTGGGGGCAGCAAATCTCTCTCCGTGTGAAAATGACTTTCAAAGAAGCCCCTTGAGGAGCTTACGTCCCATGCCAGAGTGCCTGGGTTGGATCCCCAGCTCTGGCTCCTGACTCCAGCTTCCTGCTGATGCAGGCCCTGGGAGGCAGGGGCGACGGCTCAAGTAGCTGGATCCCTGCTATCCATGTTGAGGCTTGGATAGAGCTCCGGCTCCCAGCCCCAACCTGGCCTGGCCCTGGCCATTGGGGGCATTTGGGGAGTGGATCTGTAAATGGGAACTCTCCCTCTCTCTCAATAAACAATAAAATAATAAAAAATTAACAAAGAGCTCCTTGAACTTTCAGACTCCATGTACTCGTATCTTATTTTTAAAAATATTTATTTTTCTGCAAGAGAGGGGAAGACAGAGAGACAGAGACTGACTGACAGTTCGATTCACTCCCCACATGCTCATAATTTCCAGGGCTGGCCCAGCCAAAGCCACGAACCGGGACCTCAGTCCAGGTCTCTTACATGAGTGGCAGGGCCCCAACTACATGAGCCATCACACACTAATCCCAGGATGCCCATTAGCAGGGAGCTGGAATTGGGAGCAGAGCCAAGACTTGAACTCAGGTCTTGTGACATGGGATGCAGCTGTCTCCATCTGGCATCTTTTTTTTTTTTTTTAATTTATTTGAAAAACAGAGTCACAGAGAGGGGTAGAGGCAGAGAGAGAGAGAGAGAGAGAGAGAGAGAGAGAGAGAGAGGTCTTCCATCTGCTGATCCACTCCCCAGAAGGCTGCAACAGCCAGAGCTGGGTGCATATGAAGCCAGGACTTCCTCTGGGCTTCCCACGAGGGTGTAGGGCTCAAGGACTTGGACTGTCTTCCACTGCCTTCCCAGACCATCGCAGAGAGCTGAATCGGAAGTGGAGCAGCTGGGATTCGAACCGGTGCCCATATGGGATACCGGCACTGCAGGTGGCAACTTTACCCACTACACCACAGCACCAGCCCCTCCACCTGGCATCTTAGCTACTGTGCCAGACACCTGCCCCACGTATTCCTATTTTGACTAAAATTCTGTCAGCGTTAACTGTTGCAGAGCCAAGAAATGAAAGTGATGTCTTTCTTGAGGTAGGCTGCTAGTGTACCGAAGACAGAGTAGAATCCTGAGAAGGGAGGACCCAGAACACTGGAAGCAGCAGCCCCCAAATCTCAAATCACCCAGCAGCCCGGGTCTGCTCACTGTGAGGGCAGGCGCGGTCCAGAGGGCATCGCTGTAACCACCATCCTGAGTCATCAGGGGATGGGGGATGATGGGGCAGCCCTCGGGTATCTCAGCGGCCTTTCCAGAGGGAAGGGCTTAGCATTGTAAGCGTTTGTTGCTTAAAGGACAGAACCTCAGTATCTGAAGAATTCCTCTAGGGGCTGCCTGGAGGCTCCGTGCAGCCCTCAGCAGCTTCCTTCGAGGCCGGGCAGCTGGGCCTGGGTTGCAGAGCCGGGTGCGGGTGGGGCTGCAGGCAGCGGCCGTGACCCCGCCTGGGCCGTGTCCTCAGGTCTGCCTCTTTGTCGGGCTGTACTACAACGTGATCATCGGCTGGAGCATTTTCTACTTCTTCAAGTCCTTCCAGTACCCGCTGCCCTGGAGCGAGTGTCCTGTTGTCAGGAACGGGACCATGGCAGGCAAGTCGGGGGGCCTGAGGGACCCCAGCAGGCGTCTCTGCCAGCCCTGGCCCAGGAGGGAGCCTGGCAGGCATAGCCTGGGGACGTGGGATTTCATGGCCTGTGTCGTCGTGGGTACGTGTGTGGCATCCCTGAGCCTCGCTTCCCTGCGCTCCTGCGGGGTTGGATAACATCGCTAGCCTAGGGAGAACCCTGCAAACTGTCACTTTTGTTTAATTGTTATGAAGCACTCCGTGCTGTTCTCACACTGCATTGTCTGGGAACAATCTTCCCAGGTGTGCCAGGCCCACAGAGGGCTGGCTGATTGCCCACTTCACAGACAGCAAAACTGAGGCCCAGAAGCACTCACCCACCCTCACGCTTCCCATTTAACTGGTGATCTGGGATGAGAATCCAGGTCTCCAGCTCCCAGGTCAAGACCTTCCCCAAGGATCTTGAGGCCAACTCAGACTAATCCCTCCTACCTTCCGGTGATGGGCGGTGGCAGGGCTTGCCAGGGGGGGTTGCCATGGGCGCGAATTCAGCCTGGTCAGTGTGTCCCAAGCCTCCAGGCCCCATGGGGAGCCGCAGATTCCTCGGGCTGTCATCGAGAGTGAGCACAGCCCTCCCAGCGGTCCACCCGCGCCCCCCCAACTGCTGCCCGGAAGGCGGCCCCGCGGGACGTGTGCTGAGGCCCCGGCCGCTGGTGTTTCAGTGGTGGAGCCAGAGTGTGAGAAGAGCTCAGCCACCACCTACTTCTGGTACCGGGAGGCCCTGGATATCTCCAACTCCATCTCCGAGAGCGGCGGCCTCAACTGGAAGATGACCCTGTGCCTCCTCGTGGCCTGGAGCATCGTGGGCATGGCTGTGGTGAAGGGCATCCAGTCCTCGGGGAAGGTGAGTGGGCGGCGCGCGCCCAAGACCCAAGCTGGGGAGGGGCGGCACGGAGGCCCGGATGGCAGAGAGAGAATTCTGGGCCCCCCTCGGCAGGGCCCTTTGGTGGCTCAGGGCGGTGACACAGGCCCCCAGAGGGAGGGTTGGGAGGGAGCGTGGCTGCCCCACCCGCAGTGGCTCTGCTGGGAAGCTGTTGCCCTGGCCCCCGGCTGCCTGCTCTGTCCACGTTCGGAACTACGGTACCGACCCAGGCACGTCTGTGTGGATTCCAGCCCCTCCGGTTCCCAAGCCAAAGCTCTACAGAGCTGGCTCTGAGCACCTTGTGGGAAAAACCGGCAGTGTCCCAGGCCTGCAACAGGGGGCTGTGAGCGGGGGCGGCTATGGGGGCTCTGCCAAGCCCCCCTCGCCTTTCCCCAGCAGACAGGGCTCTTCCTTGGTTGTCACTCACCAGTGTCACCGACTGCCCCGGGGCCTGCAGCCCACCCATCCTTGCACAGAGGAGGAAGGCGAGGCCCAGGGCCGAGGAAGTCCCTGTACTGACGTCACACTGGCAGGAGACCGCGGCTGTCTGCCTGGGCTGCTTGACAGCACTCGATGAGTAAGGAAGCCAAGCTAGATAGGGACCTCCAGCAACCAGCCTTGCTCTCTCCAGGGGCCCAGTCGTGGCTGGCACATTGTGGCGCTTTGCAGGTTCCGCCACATGTGGGAACTCATCTGGGCCACTTTGACCTTGAGAGCTAAGAATTAAGACTCCCATTTAGCAAGCTAACAGCCCGAGGCCACACGGCTGGCAGCTGGCGGAGGCAGGAGCCTGGTCGCCCGCTCACACCTCGGCGCCATCCTGCCCCAGCAGCCCCCGGGGTCAGTCCTGGTGCAGCAGACACTTTGTGAGCACCTCCTGCATGCGCGGCTCTGGATCAGGCACCTGGGCTGCAGACGACGCCTCTGCTGGGGCACAGCACACGCTCTGGGGTCCCCGGGGGCTGGAACCCTCTTGGTGTTTTCTGTGAGCAGCCCTGACTCCATGACTTGCATGTTTCTGTTCTGGGGACAGGAAAGGACCTGCGGGGAGAAAATGAGGAGGGGAGAGCCAAGTGTTCCCTCACCCCGTCAGCAGCCCCTGGAGGTGGGGAGCTGGAGAGGGAAACACCCCAGTCACAGCCATGCTGGCTCCTGTGTGTCCTGCTCCTGTCTCTGTCTTGGCTCAGGGCCAGACGCCCAGATGCGTGGTGGGTTTGGCCTCATGCCTGGTGGGTCCAGGGCTCTGTTTTCTGCTGCCTGGCATCAGAGGAGGCTCCGGGGTCCCGGCTGTGAGCAGCGAGGGGGTGCCAGCTGCAGGAGGGGCCCTGCTGACCGTGGGTCCCTCTGCTCTCTGCAGGTGATGTACTTCAGCTCTCTCTTCCCCTACGTGGTGCTGGCCTGCTTTCTGGTCCGGGGGCTGCTGCTGCGAGGGGCGGTAGACGGCATCCTGCACATGTTCACTCCCAAGGTAAGCGTTTGGGACTCCCACACACGCCAGGGCTCATGCACGGGTCCACGGGCCAGGCCGGTCCCACAAAATGTGATGAGCATGCAGCACCTGTGTGTTGGGCTTCCCACGGGCCCTGCCCTCAAGTTTCCAAGGACAGGGACACACAGCAAGTTGAGTGACACTGGAAAATGGTTCAGGGGGATGTGACTTCTGAAATGAGCCTCTGGGAGCAGGTAGGAGCTCAGTGAGCACCAGAGGATGTGGTCATCAAAGGCGACTGCGTGAGCAAGGGTGTGGAAAAGTACTCGATGTGCTTGAGGCCATGGTGAGGAGTCGAGTGTGGCTGGCACGTGGGGGCCATGGGGTTTCCTTGTGGACCTGTGATAACAGGAACCGAGAAAGTGCCCAGGAGAAGAAAGCTCCCCCTGGAATTCCCACTTCGTAGCCAAGTCTGGGGGAAGTGGTGAATCATGTGGATCTGACTTTTTAAGATTTATTTATTTATTTGAAAGGTGGAGTTACAGAGAGGCAGAGAGAGACACACAGAGAGCGAGGTCTTCCATCCGCTGGTTCACTCCCCAAATGGCCGCTTCGGCTGGAGCTGTGCCAATCTGAAGCCAGGAGCTTCTTCCAGGTCTCCCTTATTAGTGCAGAGGCCCAAGGTCTTGGGCCATCTTCCACTCCTTTCCCAGGCCTTAGCAGGGAGCTGGATCAGAAATGGAGCAGCTGGGACTCGAATTTGTGCCCATATGGGATGCTGACACTGTAGGTAGCGGCTTTACCCACTACGCCATAGCACTGGCCCCATGTGGGTTTGATTTTACCCTGACCGATCCCATCAACTGTCTTAGTAGCCCAGTGAGGGAGCTGAACAGGATCTCTGTTCATGCCTCAGAGGGCACAGCAGAGGCACAAGTGTCCCAAAGCTGTGTGCCCAGTTTTCTCCAAGTAGTCTGTCCCTCTCCATGGCCTTGACCCCTAGGACCCACAGACCACTGAGCACAGCTGCCATGAATCAGTCCCCTGAGAAACGAGAGACTTTCAAGTGCAGAGCCACATGCCCTTCACGTTGCCCCAGGTAGTGTACGTTGGCAGCCCCAGCTGCTCAGGCTGAGAAGTCCACTCCGAACGCCAGCTGATGACTAAGCCACCAGCAGGGACCTGCGGGGTCTCCAGCTCACGGGCATGGGGTCAGAGCTCGGCCAGGCCAGCCTGAGGCCTCGGTGCTCAGTAGTGTCACATCACCCGTGAGTGCACACACACACACAAGCACACACGCACAGTACACAGATGTACACATACATACATACATGTGTACACATGGCACACAAAGCACACACATGCGCACATGCACAGAGTTCCCTCAGGATGACACTGGGAGAGAAAACAGATTGAACAGAGTTGGAATTCCCATCCCCTCCTGGCTGCCCTGCTCTGCTGCTGTGTGTAGGCTCTTGGTGTTTGGGGGCCAGCAGCAGCCCTGGTGCATACCACGCCATGGTCAGCAGACAGTGCCTGAACTGGCCATAGGCATTCCTGGGTGGAGCAGCTGAGTTTTTGCGTGAGCAATCACAAAGATCCACTTTGTGCCGCACTCGGCGAGTCTCCCGAGGCTAGCATGGGAATCCCCGGCCCCGTGGCCGGCCGTGGGGTTGTTGTCAACACGTGATGTCTGGCAGACAAGGACAAAGGCACCCTCGGTCTGTCTGGGGGGAGAGGGCTGTGAGTGGAAAGCCAGCTGCTCTTCGGCTGCGCTCTGCAGTCGTGATGGGTCTGAAGGGTCCACTTGGGCCTGTGGGTCCCGCTTTCCTGAGCTGTATGAGGGATCAGCATGCTCCGGCTGTGCCCATGGGAGTGCAACAATGCAGAGGCGTCCGGATGGGCCCCCTGCGCCGTCGGGAGTCCTCAGAATGTGACTGCAGGAGCACGCGGAGCAGATTCACCCCCACACCCCGCCCCTGCTGGATTCAGATCTTTAAACACCTGTTCAATTATGGGATATCGCAGGCATAAAACCATATCTAGTCATACAGGAAACACTGAAATAAAATAGCACCGATGCCGATGAAGTGCCTGGTGGTGGTGGTGGGGCACTGTCTGGGTCGGCTCCCGCTGGTGTAGAGAATTGCCGTGCGCCACTTACAAATAGTAGCGATGGAGACATGCGCTGCTCACAGGTCGGGAGCCTGGGGAGGCCAGTGTCAGAGATTCGCTCCCCGGGTTGGAGACATACAGCAGTTACAAAGACACTTGGGACACCCGCAACCATATCAGAGGGTGTGGGTTCAAATCCCGGCTCTACTTGCGACCCAGCTCCCTGCTAATGCACCCAAGAGGAAGCAGATGATGACCTAAGTATGTGGAAGATGTAGCGCCCTGGGTTCGGCCTGACCCAACCCTGGCTGTTGCAGGCATTTGGGGAGTGAATCAGCAGATGGAGGATCTCCCACTCCTGCCCTCTTTCTCTTTGTTTCGTGCTGCCTTTCAAATAATAAGAATACTAAAACTTACATGGCAGCACTTTCTTGTTCCGCCTGAAGGGCACAGGAGCTGGCTTGGACCTCTTTCATAAGGCCACTCACCCTGTCCATGAGGCTCCACCCTCTTTGCTTACTCACTTCCCCGAGGCCCCGCCTCCTCACGCCCTCATGTACTGTCGTACATATATTAGCTCCTGAAGGGAGACACTGACATTCAGGCCATGGGCAGCACCATCCCGACTTTGGGATTTATCCTGCTAATACATTTTGACATTTGTTGCACATTTATGTGTATCCATATGCAAGAAACAGCATTCATGTAAACTCTTCAACCTTACATAAATGCCGTCGTATTGTGTGGACCCTTCCGTGACTGGTTTTAGTTTGCTTAGCACTATTTTTCTCAGATTTACCTGTATTGATATACATAGCTCTAGTACATGCCATGGTCACTGTTGTATAGTATTCCACTCCAAAACTAAACTAAAATTCCTTTATTCAGCCTCTAGCTGATAACCATTTGCATAGTCCCCAGTTTTCACCATTGCCAATAATGCCACAATAAATGTTATTACACAGCGTGTCATGTGCACAAATTTCACTAGGGTACACACACACACACACACACACATGCACACACACCCATATGAGGATGGAATTGCTGTCTCATAGGGTATGCAGTTTTACTAGATGTTGGCGAAATTGTTCTCCACCATGGTTGCATCCGTTAACATTCCAGTAGTTTATATGAGAGCCCCAGCTGCTTCACCTTTGCCCGACTTCAATTTTTACCAGTCAGGTGGATGCAAAATGGTTGATGTGCACTTCTTTCCAAAGCTGTTCCTGGATGTCCCAGGAGCCATGTGGATCCTCTTTAGCATCTAAACAGAGGCCAGAGTCTTCAGGAGCTGAGGCTGCGAAAAACCAAGGCTCTCGAGGGGTCCGGTCACCAGGCTTGTCCATCTCTTTGAGGCTCAGGTTTGGGTGCAGCTGCTGAGACCTTCTTCACTGGACAGTTCCATGGGGCAGCTCCTGCTCTTGACCGTTAGAGCAGGGACGGAGGCTAAGGGGGCCTCAGAGGCCCAGCTCCTCCACCAAGGAACCTCTGACCCACTTATGCCACTCGTCACTTGAGGCTGGTGAGGCCAGTGTTGAAGCTGGGGGGAGGCTCTTATTCACCCATCCCCCACGTCACCTCCACAAAGTGTGACTCCACTCTGCAAAGCAGTGGTCTGCCAGTCGGTACTGTTGCAGCCCTGTGACTACCCCAGCATGGGGGGCAGGAGGGAGGAAGGGCCCTGGGAGCCATATCAAGG
Organism: Sylvilagus floridanus; assembly: GCA_949820135.1. NCBI lineage: Eukaryota > Metazoa > Chordata > Mammalia > Lagomorpha > Leporidae > Sylvilagus > Sylvilagus floridanus. The sequence continues at coordinate 100,905,700 of OX463225.1, forward strand.
TTTTCGTTAGAATGGTGCTATAGAAGGCAGGTCATTGCCCACAGCTGCTCAAGCTGTGCACTGTTCCATTCAGATGGACCACAGTGTGCATGCTCATTCCAGTTGGTAGCCCAGGCAGAGCCCAAGCAAATTTTTGGCCAGAGCATCTCCAAACCCATGTGGGAGAAGCATAGACTCTGCTAATTATGCTAAATGACCTGAAGGAGCTCCCTCTCCTCAAGTCTTCCAGCATCAGAAGTAATTCAGGCTGTGGGACAGAGACTGTCTGTGCCTTCAAGCAGATGGCTAGCAGGTGTGAGGGGAGCAGTGTGGTCTGGATACCAGGATGGCCCACGAGCATCTTCGATGCAGCAGCAAGTCATGCTCCTGACTAATGAATTTGTGAATTCCCTGGGCAGCTTTTCTCCGGTTACTTTCTGCTAAAAACCCAGGCCAGCATGGGAGTACCAGGCAGCTAATCCTGGGATTTGCTCAACAGAAAGTGCTGGGCTTTGATAGGCTTCCTCTTTTACAAGAAGTTGTGGTCTTACTTGTTTGTCTACTTACTCATTTTTATGTGTTTGAAAAGCAGAGATAGATGATAGATGTATAGATAAATGAGAGAGAGAGAGAGTGACAGAAACCTTCTGTTGGCTGGTTCACTTACTCAAATGCTTGCTTTGGGCAGGGCTAGGCCAGGTCAAAGCTAGAATCCAGGAACTCACCCCAGGCCTCCCATCCACCCGAGCCTTCACTACTGCCTCCCAGGGTGTATATTAACAGGAAGCTGCAGAGCCGGGACCTGAACTCTGACTTCTAGATATGGGATGTGGGTATCCCAAGTGGTGTCTCTGACCACTGTGCAAAATGCCTGCCCTTAACGATAGGTTTTCTATCCACCACAACTTTCAGGGAACGTTTATCCAAACAACAGCAGTTCGTGTCCTTTGGCCTAGCAATTCTGTTTCCACGTAGGCAAAATGATCACTGTACAATATTGTCATCCGAGCATTTGTTCTCGTAACAAAGGGCTGAAAAGAACCCAAACGCCTGTCAGTCATTTAGTCAATCATTTAGCAAGGGTGCACTGCACGGCTGTCATGGGTCCTCCGATCCAGTAGTAAACAAGGGAGACCCACTTTCTGGCACCCGCTTAGGTTCTGGTGGAGGGAGGGAATTGCTGGCTGGTGTTTCCAAGAAGAGTAAAGCAGAGAGGGGATTAGGGCGCTGGGGCAGGAGAGCCGCAGTTGTCAACGGCATGATGGAGGGAGGCCTCACCTGGAGAGCGGGGCTTAAACGAAGGCCTGGGGGAGGTGAGGGAGCCGGCACACAGGCACGTGGAGGTTTGGGGCCACACAGAGGAGCAGTGACGTAAAGGGCTCGAGGTCGGAAGCATCTGGGACAGGCATGGAGGCTTCTGTGAGTGACTGGAGCGGGATGGGGTGAGCTGAGTCACGGGGGAGGGGGCGGTGACAGCATGATCATGAGGGGGAGGGGAGGGGGGACTGGGACATTGCCACACGATCTGACTGCTGACCCAGGAGGATCACACGGAGCCTTGGGAGACTCTGCCATGGAGAACCCAGGGTGGCAAGGGCAGAACAGGGAGACCTGCTGGGAGGTCGAGGCGAGTGGAGGCCGAGCTCCAGGCATGTGGCGGTAGGAGTGACACGAAGTGGACCTGGGCTGTGAGAGCAGACAGAGCATTGAGGTCTTTTCCCGAGCAACTTAGGGTCAGAGTTGGCATTCACAGACGCGGGGCAGGCGGTGGGAAGAGCACTGTTTGGGCCGTGGCAGGTTTGAAATGTCAAGTGGGTACTGGAGGGGAGGCACCGAGTATGCAGGGGCTGTGTGTGTGGAGGTCGGGGAGGAGGTGTGGGTGAGGGTATGGGGGTTCTAGAATGGGAAGCCGTGCATTGGTTTATAACCACTGCAGAGGCGAGCACGGAACCCTGAGCTCTGAGTGCTCAGAGTTCAGAGGCTGTGGGAGCGCCGGCTGGTGGAGGGGGAAGGAGTGGGGGTGGGGAAGAAGAAGTAGAGGAGGAGGAGGAGGAGGAGGAGGAGGAAGGGCATATCCATCCCAGAGGCAGAGTGCTTAAACTCACTAGGAAAGAGGAAGTAGTCACCTGCGCCCAAAGCTGCAGGAAGCCAGGTGAGGAGGTCTGAGAAGTGACCAACTCTTGCTAACGGAGGGGCCACTGGTGACCGTGACGGGAGGGAGCTGCTCTGGGGGAGTGCTGGAGACAAGCATGGGAGTGATGGGTTGAAGGGAAAACCGGAAGTGAGGCATTAACTCGCGCCATAGAGACCACGGATTTCTAGTTCTGCTGAGAATTGAGCACAGAAATGAGAGATGCGCTGGTAGCTGCAGGGGCCGGGAGGGGTCTGGATGCTGTTTTAGGATTTCAGATTTGGATAAAAACCATCCATCGTACACTGTAGGCAGGAAGGGAAGATGGAGAGTGGCACCGGAAGCAGCCGGCAGTTCCTCCGAAGGTTAGGCGGAATTTGCTGTTCTGCTCTTGCACACATCGAGAGAACTGAGAACTCAGGCTCACACCAAGACCTGAACACGAATGTTCACAGGGCAGTGTGATTCCTAACAGCCCCAAAGTGGAAATGACCCAGCTGTCCAGCAGCTGATGGGTGGATAAGCGGATGTGCTGTGTCCACCCTGTGGAATATCATGCAGCCATGAAGAGGAGTGAAGCATGGGTGCGTGCCATGATATGGAGCCCTGGAAAACGCTAAGCCAAGTGAAAGAAGCCGGGTATAGGAGACCACCACGCACTGTAGGATTCCAGCCATGTGGAACATGCAGAATAGCTGAATCCCTAGCGACAGAAGGGGATTGTGGGGAGCTCAGGGCAGTGGCTGTCCATGGCTGCAGGCTTCATATTTGAGGTGCTGAGGACGCTATAACATTGATGTGTGGTGACAGTTTTATATCTCTATGTAACACTCAAAATAATTCAATTGTGAACTTAAAAGAAATCGCAAAAAAGAGGGGGAACTTGATGCCATCAGAGAGGAGGGCTGAGGAGCCCTGGGCTTCCATGCCGAGTGGGGCAGGTGGCGTGGACTGGAAGTTCAGGTGGTCCTTAGGGGCTGGCTGCTGGCCTGAGAGGCTCTGGGGAGGAGTTCCCATTGGGGAGTTCTCGCCTGATCGCATCATTTTTCTCAAAGAAGTAGGACGCGAGGCAATCAGCTGAGGGCAGTAGTGGAGGAGGAGGGGCTGCGGGCCTCAGGTGAGTGAGTATGATGTAATCGTGTCACCAGGGGACAAAGAGACAGGGGCAGTGGTCAGGGCCCGAGGAGGTCAGAGGTTGAGAGTCTGCAGGCAAAGCCTGTGTGGCCATGGCTAACATGTCAGGGACAGGTTTGTTTGTTTGTTTAAGATTTATTTATTTATTTGAAAGTCAGAGTTAGAGACAGAGAGGCAGAGAGAGAGAGAGGTCTTTCCACCCACTGGTTCATTCCCCAACTGGCTGCAATGGCCAGAGCTGTGCCAATCCAATGAAGCGCCTGGCTTTTGGCTTCAGCCTAGCCTAGTCCTGGCTATTGCAGCCATTTGGGGAGTGAACCAGCAGATGGGAGATCTCTCCCCACCAACTCCCAGCTCCCATAACTCTGCCTTTCAAATAAATCTTTTTAATAAATTCTTTTTAAAAATAATTATTTATTTATTATTTGAAAGGCAGAGTTACAGAGAGGCAGAGAGAGAGAGAGAGAGGTTCTCCATCCACTGATTCACTCCCCAAATGGTCGCAATGGCTGGAGCTGGGCTGATCTGAAGCCAGGAACCAGAAGTTTCTTCCAGCTCTCTCATGCAGGCGCAGGGGCCCAAGCACTTGGGCCATCTTCCACTGCTTTCCCAGGCCATTGCAGAGAGCTGGATCAGAAGTGGAGCAGCAGGGACTGCAACCATATGGGATGCTGGCACTCCAGGCGGCGGCTTTACCCACTACTGCACAGCGCCGCCCCAACTCTGCCTTTCAAATAAACCTTTTTTAAAAAGTCCTTGTGCCATCTCCCACTGCCTTCCCAGGCAAATTAGCAGGAAGCTGGATCAGAAGCAGAGCAGCTGGGACTCAAACTGGCTCTCTGATATATGGCACGGAGGCATCACAGTGGCAGCTTAACCCACTGTGTCACAACCTGGCCCCAGTTGTCCATATTTGAGCATCCCTGAAAGCAACGAGGTACTTAGACACTTGTTGGTTTTACAATGCATAGAGCTGTCTGTGTGCCAGGGGCTGTTAGAAGCACCCTCCACATATTAGCTCATTTAAACCACCGAGCGACCCTAGAGGCAGGCATTCGCATGATGGCCGTTTCACAGAGAGGTCAGGCTGCAGGGACGAGGCAAGGGCAGAGGGGGCAGCTTGCGGAGCTCTGGGGCCCTGTGCATTCTTCACTTGGCATGTGAGAAAGTGTCACGGCTGGAGACATACCCCCCCACACGTGTGTAATGCATGTATGTGGTCTGTTGCTGGCATGTGCAGCTTCACTGATGTCCTGGTTCTATCTGGGAAGGGGCATGGGGTGTCTGGGGCAAGGGGCAGGTGCCAGGTGTGCGTGAACCCTGGGAGAGAAAGGTGGGTTCCCTCAGGTGTGGGGGTTCCTGGTGGAACGTCTGGGACCCCCCAGCTGGCAGAATGAGGGCCTCTGGGCAGGAGGGTGAAGGCGGCCCAGCCCACCTCTTCAGGGCCCAGCTCAGCACTCAGCACTGGGTGGTGGACAGGGCTTGAGCGTCCTCAGGTGCAGGATGGCAGCGCTGGCACCTCCGGCGCCGTAGTCAGCAGGGTGCGTGCTGAGCGTTTGCTATTCTTATCCTGTCCCTTGTGAAGGGCAGCGGGAGCCCGGCACTGCAGTGCCATCTGGCGTCTCGTGGCCCAAGGCTGTACGTTAGCAGGCACTGCAGCAGTGCCGAGAAGTGAGGTGTGTGTCATCGTCACGTGCCGGCTCGGGCTCAGGCCCAGCCGCGGCTGGTGGATTCCAAAAACATCTTCCGGCCCGTGAGTCAAATGCCGTGGAGCACCTTGCTCCCCCGCGTGAGAAGTGACTCAGCCGTCACACCCTAGAAATGGCAGGAAGCGCCGCTGTGCTCCAGAGCGGGCACCCTGCGTCTTACCTTCTGTGGGCAAAGCTGATTTCCATCGCTTCTCTTGCGGTCACAGCCCGAAGTCTGGAAGGGACGTGCAGCATGACGTCTGGCCATGGGTTCATCCTCTGTTAACACTTGCGGATGTTGTGCACCGTTGCCCCAGGGGTCCTGGGAAGAGCCCCCTTTAAATTCAAGGAACAAGGGGTGCCTGACTCCGTTTCCCCCAGAACTACTGCATAGGGTCTTTGCATTCAGCTCCACCAGCAAGATGCAGGCGGGAAGCGAGGGGCTGCGCTCAGAGACTGAGCTCGGGTGCTCTTGGGACTCTCCTGGGTGGGGCCTCACTAATCTCACCTCTGGATCCGATGGTTCACGAACAATGGTCGTAATAGTCTAGGGTGGGGCATGGCAGAAGCCAGGTGGGCCACCTGTAACAGGTGTTGAGCTGAGTGATGGAGTGATGGGCCCACGCGAGTTCATTACCATCTCCTTGCTGCATTTCACTTTTCACACTAAATAGTCCATAATTTTTTTAAAGTGGAAAAACAGTCTGAATGAAAACCATTTGTTTCCACCCCACATCGTTGCCAATGTGGCAGTTCCGCCCGGTCCTCTGAGAAATCCCCCAGGCTGCGGGGCCAGCTCTGAGGTGCGGCTTGGGGCTGTGCTGTTCTCCACGGGGTGGCTGCCTCCATGTTTGAACTTTGTCCCTGAGCAGCGGTGGGGCCAAGGATCGGATCCACATCCTGGCTCTAGGTTTAGGCAATGCTAAGAATCCCAGTGATGGCAGCCGGCGCCATGGCTCAATAGGCTAATCCACTGCCTGTGGGGCCAGCACCCTGGGTTCTAGTCCCGGTTAGGGTGCTGGATTCTGTCCTGGTTGCTCCTCTTCCAGTCCAGCTCTCTGCTGTGGCCCGGGAGTGCAGTGGAGGATGACCCAAGTCCTTGGGCCCTGCACTCAAATGGGAGACCTTGGGATCAGTGCAGTGCGCTGGCTGCAGCCTGCTGCAGCGGCCATTGGTGTGTGGGGGGTGAACCAATGGAAAAGGAAGACCTTTCTCTCTCTCACTGTCCACTCTGCCTATCCAAAAAAAAAAAAAAAAAAAAGGAATCCCAGGACTCCAATGTGTTTGATGTACATCAAAAAAGAAATAATTACCAGAGAGAGGAGAGAGAAGCCAGCATTAAAATATTCATGTTTTAGAAAGTAGAACTTTTTTTTAAATAAAATATTTACTTACTTATTTGAGAGGTAGAGCTACAGACAGAGAGAGGGAGAGACAGAGAGAAAAGTCCTCTGTCTGCTAGTTCATTCCCCAGATGGCTGAAACAGCTGGAGCTGAGCTGATCTGAAGCCAGGAGCCAGGATTGTCTTCCAGGTCTCCCATGTGGGTGCAGGGGCCTAAGCACTTGTGTCATCTTCCACTACTTTCCCAGGCCATATGCAGGGAGCTGGATCAGAAGAGGAGCAGTCGGGACCTGAACAAGCACCCATATGCAATGCTGGCACTGCAGGTGGAGGCTTAGCCCACTACACCACAGCCCCAGCTCCAGAAAGTAGAACTTTAGAGTGCTATAGATCTTGTTCTAAAAGATCAATCAAATCTTAGCCCAGCATGTGTACAGCCTCACTGCTGATTGTCTGGTCCTTCCTGTTCTGCTCAAACCTTGAGGACACAGGTCGGCTTTGTCTGTCTGTCTCTTTAGCTCCCCACTCTCCTTCTCTTCCATGTGCCAGAAGCCCCACCCCCAATCACAGTGTTGAAAAGTCAGACACAGAAACCTGTGCTGTAGGTGCTGACGTCGAGCTGGGTGAGACCGGGATCCAGGACTAGCTCAGCCAGAGGCAGTCCGTGAAAGCCTCAAAAACAGGGTGATAAAAGCCTCAAGGAGGAGGTGATAGTCCGCTGTGTTTTAAGAAATAGAGGCATTCACTGGAAGTGAGCCGGAGGAAGGGGATTCAAGGTGGAGGGGACAGCCTGGGCAGAGGCGAGTCTGGTGCCTCTGAAGAGGGGGAAGCTCCTGCCTTTAGAGTGTGGAGAACACAAAGGAGTGCCAGCGATTTTCCAGGGCAGAGGGGAGCCGTCACTCTCATCGTGCAAGCAACATGATCAGAGCTCGTCCATCTCAACCTGCCCTCCTCCCAGTTCTGGTTCTTTCTGCTCGGTGGGACTCACCCAGCTGCCCAGAGCTCTCCCGCCACGTCCTGGTGTCCAGGCTGAGAGAAGTGGCCAGGGCCCAGCAGTGATTGGCACCTGTGATCACCAGTGGCAGCCGGCGTGCCTCCCAGGCATGCATTGCCCCTCCGCCCATTTCTAGAGACCTTCTAGGGGCATAATTTTTAGGGAAGTTACAGAATCTCTGTCCTAGTGGGACTGTGTTTGTCTCCTTTTCTATAGTCTCCATGTTTCTATTAGATGCAGTACAGGCCCCTGGTTCCTTATCCACAATGCCAAATCCAAATCACCCTGAAAAAACACAAGTTGGCTTGGTTTGGTTCCCCCACCCCCCACCCCTGAACTCATTTGGAAACAAAATGACCTGTGCAGATGTGCAGCTGTTTGTGGAGTTTGCTGCTGCACTGGGTGTGAATATTCATATTCCGCAGCAAAATCCTGATGTGTTTCATAACCGGGGGCTGCCCTAGCCCCGCCAGGGGTGTTAGATAATCAGGTGGCATATGAGCCATATTATCTATTCTAAAATAAAGTTAGAAACAAAAGCCTGCATTCCAAAGCCAGTCTGGCTCCCAGGCTTCTAGATAAAGAACTGTGGCCCCTGTCACTTTTGTAAGGACGATAGCTTTCATCTTACCTTAAAAAGCACAGCCCTGGGGCCGGCACTGTGGCGTAATGGGTTAAGATGCCGCTTGTGACGCCAAAAGTTCAAAAGGACACTGGTTCGAGTCCCAGCTGCTCCACTTCCAGTCCGGCTCCCTGCTAATGCACCTGGGAAAGCAGTGGAAAATGGCCCAAGTACTTGGGCCCTTGCACCCACATGGGCGATCCAGATGAAGTTATTTAAAAATATCAGTTTACAATCCTGCTCTGTGTGAAGCCAGGGACTACACATTTTTATAAAGATTTATTATTTATTTGTTTGTTTGAAAGACTGAGAGTGAGAAAGAGTGAGAGAGAGAGAGTGAATCTCCCATCCACGGGTTCACTCTCCAAATGGCCACAACGGCCGGGGCTGCAATCAGAAGTGTGAACTCCACCTGGCTCTCCCGTGTGGGTGGCAAGCACTTGAGCCATCAGCTGCTTCCTTCCCAGGAGCATTGCAGGAAGCTGGATCAGAAGCAGAGCAGTGAGAACTCCCACCGCTCTCAGATATGAGATGTGGGTGTCCACAGCACCCGCCTAACCCACCGCAGCACAGCACCGGCCCCTCGCCTTACCTTAAATGCCAGCTCTCCCTGTGCAAGCCACGGGGCCTCAGGCCCTGCACAGTGGCGCCGGTCAGCCCGGCCGCATTTCCCTGGCCGCTGGGCTCTCCCAGGCTTTGCTGGACCCTTCAGATGGCCGCTGTGGCTTGAGCTCCCTGACCCCCTCCCCACCCCCCTACCCTGTCCCAGCACACGACTCCACCTCCTGCTTCACGGGGATACAGAAGCCACAAGCGGAAGCTCCTGAGAGTCAGGCTCCAGACAGAATCCAGACAGCAGACATGCCCCATCCTGTCCCAGCCCCCACCTCTCTCAAATGAGCAACTCCAGGGTCTCTCGTGGAAGACAACCCCCCCACACACCACTGCCGACCGCCACTGTGTCCTTGTTCTCCATCCATGTTTGCATGTGGCCCTGTCACCCCACTAAAAGCAAGACAACACGGCCAGAGCAGCCCTTCCTGGGTCTCACAGCCACCTCCTGACCACGCCCAGTTCCCTCCCACCACGAGGCTGGTGTCTCCCAGCACTGGCCTACATGGGCCCCACCCTGTTCCCCCTGCTCCCCTCCTCTCCTCACCCCCTCTGACCTGCCTCTCACCTCCGCTGAGCCTGCCCACGACCTCCTGGCTGCTGTCTCCCTCCCTCCTGTGCTGTCTGTGACTCTTGCCTGGGCAGCCCAGCCTCTCCCGCCGCGCAGCCCACTTGAGGCTGCCTCCTGCCCCTCTGCTGTGGCTCCCCTTCCTCTTCCCTTTGGACCTGGGCCCGAGGCTCTGCCTCTCCCTGCTCTACATCCGCAGTCAGCTCTCTTCCCGCCAGCACTCCCGCTGCCGGCCACTTACACCCGCAGCCCAGCCCACTGCAGACTCAGCATCACCTCCAAATGTCCTGAACACCCATTCAGATCACCCTGCAGGAACTAACTAAACTATTTATTTAGTTGAAAGTGTTAGAGAGAGAGGAAGAGAGACAGACACAGAGAATCTTTCATCTGCTGGTTCATTCCTCAAATGGCCACAACAGCCAGGGCTGGGCCAGGCCCAAGCCCGGAGCCAGGAGCTGCATCTGGGTCTCCCACGTGGGTGGCAGGGGTCCCAGTACTTGTGCCGTCTTCTGCTGCTTTCTCAGGTGCATTAGTGGGAGTGGAGCCGCTAGGAGTTGCAAGCCGTGGCTTAAGCCGTTATGCCACAATGCTGGTCCCAAGAACTAATGTCTTGATCTTTCTCTTTCATGTCCACATTCCCATTCCTCTGCCACTACTCCCATCGGAACCTGCCCAGGTGTGAAGGCCAGAAATGTGGCCATTACCTAGGCCCCTCCCTCCCCAGCATCCCTCTCTTCCAGCCCATTCCCAGGACCTTCTTGGTTTTTTTTTTTTTTTTTTTTAAGATTTGTTTATTTATTTGAAAATCAGAGATACAGAGGGAGAAGGAGAGAGAGAGATATCTTCTATCTGCCGGTTCATGCTCCAAATGGCCACGGTGGCCAGGACTGGACCATGCCGAAGCCAGAAGCCAGGAGCTTCTTCCAGGTGTCCCACATGGGTGCTGGGACCCACACACTGGGGCTGTCTTCTACTGCTTTCCCAGGCCATAGCAGAGAGCTGGAGCAGCCGGGACTCAAACCAGTGCCCATATGGGATCCTGGTGCTGCAGGCAGAGGCTTAACCTACACCACAGTGCCAGTCCTTACCTTCTTGGTTTTTCTTGCTAAAGCCTCTCCCTCAGCACTGCCGGACCCTAGGAAAAACCCAAACCACCATCGTCTCCCCCTGGACCCCTCCCTCCGCGCTCCTGCTGTGTCTCTGCTTTAGGAAATACACGTCTGAGTGTGTCCCTCCTTCAGACCCCTCGCTGGTTTCCCGGATTAAGTGGTCTTTTTGGGAGTGGAGACAAGGATCCATGCAAGCCCTCCCTCCGCCTCCCCTGCCTCCTCTGTGCCACCCCACCCGTCCTCACTGCTGCAGCCACCCCGGCCCCTGCCTCTTCCCTCCCTGGTGGCCTGGCTTCCATCGCCTGCCAGGTGCCAGCTCCAGGATCCTTCCTCTCCGAGCCCCGGACAGGCTCTCCACAATGGGCACTGCGTGCTTGGCCGTCACAGCCCTTGTCACACTTAGTGTCTATTTGTGGGATCATTTAAGCAGCGTCCATCTCTCCAGCTAGACTGGAAGTCCCAGAGCGCTGGCACCTGCGCGCCTCTGCTCCCCTCGAGGAACAAGCAGGGAAAAGGAAGTGGATGCAAAAGGTCTCTGGGAGCTGCTGCGCGCGCTACAGACACTTGGGCCCCAGCTGTCCTGAGGTCTGAGAGCAGTGGGGGCCTGGCCGGCAGCTGCCTCTCTCTGGCAGTGTCTGGGTTCTGTGCTTGGAGCAGAGCATCAAAGGGGCCAGTCTGTGACCTGGAGCATGTGGACATGTGAGAATGAATCTTGGGCCTTTTTTTTTTTTTTTGTCCTAGGAAAAGAGAGATGAGACTGGCAGAAGAGAGAAGGGTGTGTGTGTTTGTATCCCACAATCTGGGGCAGGGGAGGTGTCAGTGGGATTCTGGGCTCTGAGCTGTCAAGTACTGTTATGTGGGCTGCTCACTGTGCAGCCGGGAGACACCATTCATGACATAGTCTAGGAGAAAGGCTCTCCCGAGAGCTGTGCACTGCTCAGCCACAGGTGATGGCCTTGACCATGGTCCTTGGGTGGCAAGTTCACAGTCAGCGATGACGGCAGTTGAGATGCATGGAGATCTCACCGCGTACACACTTGGCGTGTATCTCCTCCTCCCTGGGCCTCATCTTGAGGCGTCTGCAGCTGGCACTCCTGTCCCCTGTGTCTCTCGAAGGGGGAAGCTGAGGACTTAGGTGAAGGCCGGGGTCACACGGCTGGAGCTCGGCGCTCTGCCACGCTGCCTCTGAACCCCGCTGAGGCTGAGGAAGGGGGTGCGGTGGGACCCCCCACCCCAGCGGGATAAAGCCATCACCTCTGTGTCTCTTCCCTCCCCCTCCCCCCAGCTGGACAAGATGCTGGACCCGCAGGTGTGGCGGGAGGCGGCCACACAGGTCTTCTTTGCCCTGGGGCTGGGCTTCGGTGGCGTCATCGCCTTCTCCAGCTACAACAAACAGGACAACAACTGCCACTTCGATGCCGCCCTGGTGTCCTTCATCAACTTCTTCACCTCGGTGCTGGCCACCCTCGTGGTGTTCGCCGTGCTGGGCTTCAAGGCCAACATCATGAACGAGAAGTGTGTGGTCGAGTAGGTGCCCCCCCCCGCCCGCTCAGGTGGGCGGTGCATGGAGGGAGGAGCCCTCCCCCCAACAGGGGGTGGGGCTGAGGGGTGGATGTCGCAGCCCTGGACCACACGTTCAGAGATGGCTTTGTGCCTGGCCCGTGGGGGTCCCGCCTGGGTGTCTGGGGGTACCTCTGGTGGCTCACGTCCCTCCCCCAACCCTGCCCTGCACCGTCTCACCTGGCTCTGTCCTGCTTCACGCTGCAGGAACGCCGAGAAGATCCTGGGGTACCTCAACTCCAACGTCTTGAGCCGGGACCTCATCCCGCCCCATGTCAACTTCTCGCACCTGACTACCAAGGACTACGCGGAGATGTACAATGTCATCAAGACGGTGAAGGAGGGCCAGTTCTCAGCCCTGGGCCTGGACCCCTGCCTCCTGGAGGACGAGCTGGACAAGGTGAGGAGACAGACCGCCATTCCCAGGACAGGCCACGTGACCCACAATGAGTCCCGCGGGACTACTGTGTGTTCCAAGAGAGAGGGGGAGGAAGGCGAGGTGCTGGCCAAAGCCCCAGCCCAAGGTAGGCGTGGGTCTCCTGATGAGTGACAGTTTGCATGCAGTGATCACCCCTTTCACTGAACTGGTTTCCTGTGCACCTGTCACTGCCATGGCCACTGTGCGCAGAGTGTCTGCCCTTTGACCCTCATGACAGCTGGCTCTGTTGTTTAAGTACTTTCTGTCTGACACATGAGTGGCCTGGAAGTGGAGGGGTTTGATCATGGTCTCCGGTGGAGGGGCCAGAGTTCAAGGCCAGGCAGTCTGGTCCCCTTCATACTTCTGCCCCTCCCCCAGCCATACCTACTGCCCCAGTGACCTTGAGCCCCTGAGCTGGGGCCAGAAGAAGCTGCCTTGTCTTTCATGCTAGGCCCAGTTGTGGCCACCTGCTATTTGTATTGTACCTGGAAAGTTCTGGAGACCTGGTGGAGCCAGGGCCCACAGGGGTGGAGCCAGCTCACATCAGACTGAGCCAGCCCCACCCTTCTCCATGGATACCAGGAAATCTGCTGTCCCTGAGCCGAAGCCTGAGTGCTCTTACAAGTTAACTCCACTGACCCAGTACCGTCCTCATGCTGGGGGGCTGCACCCTGAGCCCCTGACGCCTTCCCAGGGGATCTAGAGCAGAAGAGCCCATCCCAGGATCCCCTTGCCTTGCATCAAGGCCTCGGGAATTCCACACTTACCTGCCCGGGACACCGTCCCCCAAAGTCACTGGCTTCATGGGACGGCAGGGAGGGAGGGCTTCAGTGGCCCAAGTGTTGAAGCCATGGCCGTCCACCTTGGCTGTGCTTTATTCAACCTCAACACCCACAACTACCAAATCAACTTTCTAGGGATGAGACCCAGGCATCACTTTTGTTTTTTGAATGTGATGGATTTAGTTGAGAGCTGGAGAGAAAGAGAGCAATCACACTCCCTATTGCTGGCTCCCTCCCAGGGGCCCCAGTGGCTGCTGGAACTCGGGAGCCAGGAGCTCCATACAGATCTCCCACAGGGGTGGTAGGAGTCCAGTTATTGGCACCATCATGCTGTACTGTCTGGAGTTCAGAAGCTCAGAGCTGGGAGTGAGCACAGTGTGGCTGGAGCAATCAGGGAAGACATCCAGGAGAAGGAAGATTTTGAGCCGAGCAGGTTTCTGAGTCATCCCAGGGTCTTTGTGCAGCTTGTAGATTCCAGATACCCCAGGAAGACTCTTAAGATTTATTTACTTACTTAAAAGGGGGGGCTACAGAGAGAGGGAAAGACAGAGCTCTTCCATCTGCTGGTTCACTCCCCCAAATGGCCACAAGAACCCAGGGCTGGACCAGGCAGAAGTCAGGTGCCCAGAACTCCATCCGGGTCTCCCACATGGGTAGCAGGGGCCCAAGCACTTGGGCCGTCCTCCGCTGCTTTCCCAGGAGCATTAGCAGGGAGCTGGATGGGAAGCAGAGCAGCCGGGACTCGAACTGGTGCCCATATGGGATGCTGCTCACCCTACTTTGCTACGCCGGCCCCTTTGGGAGACTCCTGAGTTGGGGGCATGCTCTCCCCAGGGCGTTCTGCTGCCCGCTGGAATTTGAGACCCACTGGCCAAAACCAATGGGATTCAGGTGGAGGTGGGTCTCCCTCTGGGAGAGGGAATGTTGACTTCTGAAGCTCGGAGGGCTGAGGGAAGGGGGCAGGGGTCCTGGGGAGGGGCGGCCCTCACTCTGCCCCACCCTCAGTCCGTGCAGGGCACAGGCCTGGCTTTCATCGCCTTCACCGAGGCCATGACGCACTTCCCCGCCTCCCCGTTCTGGTCGGTCATGTTCTTCCTGATGCTCATCAATCTGGGCCTGGGCAGCATGATCGGGACCATGGCGGGCATCACTACGCCCATCATCGACACCTTCAAGGTGCCCAAGGAGATGTTCACAGGTAACCCCTCCCTGCAGGCTGCCCCCTGGGCAACGGCCAGGCTCCGGCTCTCCCTGCAGAAAGACTGGGTTCTGACTGGGCCATGCCCCAGAGCTGGTTGTGCCCCCTTGGCATGAGCCCTGCAGAGCCAGGGGGAGGAAGCCGCTTGGAAATCGGAGCCAGGAGACAGGACTTGGTCCAGGGTCCACTCGCCCTCTCTCCAAGGGCACGGTGCCCTGTCTCAGCTCCAGCCTTGCACCTGTATCACTCCCAGGCCTAGGCAGCCCCACCTGGGCTGATCTGGGCTCTAGGTGGGGCTGCCCCTCACCTGCGTCGGGGACTGGTTTCTCCAGGTGGAGAAAAAGACTGGAAACCATCAGATGAATCATTTAAATGAAATGGAGCATGGAAGTGGAGCACCTGCTGTGGGCCAAGCCCTGTGCTCGGGGCAGGGGGGCATAGGAGAAGACAGGAGAGACAATGCCTTCTTTAGGGTGCTCTCTGCCCAGCCGATTGGGAACCCCTGTGCAGGGCTCGGCTGCTGGAGGGTGGGCTGCAGGCCTGCTGGGGGAGGGCTGTCCTGGGGCCCCGCCCACCCGCACCTTTGCCCCTACACCGGCCTCCCCGGCTCTCTGTAGTGGGCTGCTGTGTCTTTGCATTCTTCGTGGGGCTGTTGTTCGTCCAGCGCTCCGGAAACTACTTCGTCACCATGTTTGATGACTACTCGGCCACCCTGCCGCTCACTGTCATCGTCATCCTTGAGAACATCGCTGTGGCCTGGATCTACGGCACCAAGAAGTAAGGAGTGCGGGGAGCAGGGAGGAGGGGCCGGTGGAGGGGTCGTCCCGTGAGGACTCCCTGGTGGGCCCTGTGAAGGGGATGGGCAGCCATAGAATCAGAGAGGCCGAGCCCAAAGTGCCCTTCTAGATCACTTCGGGAAGCTGAGGTTTGGAGAGTGGACGCAACTGGCCAAGGCCAAGGAGAGGCAGCGAGAGGGCCTGGGAGTCCTGGGTTCTGGCTCTGGCATCATCTCAAATAGCTGTAGATAACCGGGCGCCTGCCCCAGGTGCCAGCTCCCTGCAGAATTCTGTAGTGCTCGCTAAGCCCTTGGCAGCTGCACAAGAGGATCCTGCCCTCAAAGATCTCGTAGACGTCAGCAGCGCAATTCACAAGTTTTTTAAAAAGATTTTTAAATTTATTTTATTTGAGAGGCAGAGAGAGAGAGAGAGAGAGAAAGGTCTTTCATCCACTGGTTCATTCCCCAAATGGCCACAATGGCTGGAGCTGGGCCAATTCGAAGCCAGGAACCAGGAGCTTCTTCTGGGTCTCATGTGGATGCAGGAACCCAAGGACTTGGGCCATCTTCCACTGCTTTCCCAGGCCACAGCAGAGAGCTGGATCGGAAGTGTAGCAAGCGAGACTTGAACCAGAGCCCATAAGGGATCCCAGCACTGCAGGCGGAGGCTTGGCCCACTATGCCACAGAGCCAACCTCAGCGATTCACAAATTTTAAAAGATTTATTTATTCGTTTGTTTGAAAGTCAGAGTTACACAGAGAGAGAGAGGAGCGGCAGAGAGAGAGAGAGAGAGAGAGGTCTTCCATCTGCTGGTCATTCTCCAATTGGCCGCAACGGCCAGAGCTGTGCCTGTCTGAAGCCAGGAGCCACAGCTTCCTCCAGGTCTCCCATGTAGGTGCGGGGGCCCAAGGACTTGGGCATCTTCTACTGTTTTCCCAGGCCATAGCAGAGAGCTGGGTCAGAAGTGGAAGTGGAGCAGCTGGGACTCAACTGGTGCCCATATGGGATGCTGACACTGTAGGCAGAGGCTTTACCTGCTCTGCCACAGCGCTGGCCCCTACAATTTTTAAAAAGCATTTGTTTATTTTAAAGAGAGAGAGAGAGAGAGAATCTTCTATCTGCTGGTCCACTTGCCAAATAGCCACACCAGCCAGGGCTGGGCCAGGCTAAAGCCAGGAGCTAGGAACTCTATCCAGGTCTCCCACGTGGGTGCAGGGGCCCAAGGACTTGGGCCATCCTCTGCTGCCTTCCCAGGGGCATTAGCCGGGACCTGGGTTGGAAGCAGAGCAGCCAGGACTCAGGAATCCAATGTAGGATGCTGGCATCTCAAGCAGCACCCACCCCTGGAGTCACAATTTGTAGGCGTGGCCTCTGTCCCAGGTTTGGGGCCATGGAGGCTAGGAGGGTTCAGCCCTAAGAAGGGGTCACTCTCTCGGCCTGAGCTTGGGGCAGACCTCCACTCGCCATCAGCTCCTGGCCTCATTCAAGGACAAATCTGTGCCTCTGGAAACTGAAGGCCCAGGCCCCTCCAACTCACCAACTCACTCAGCCTGGGCTGTCCTTGGCCTCTTGGGGGCCTGGGGTCTCCGCTCACTGGCCCAGTCTGACTCTCCAGGATGTCTGAACCTGGTGTTGGAATCAGGGCTGGCCATGGGAGCTCCCTGCTTCCCGGGAGGGAGCAGGCAGGACAGGGAGTGCTAAGAAAACCATCTGTCCCCTGAATGCAGCCTGGGAGCCGGGGTTGGGGGCAGCACCTTGCTGGGACGGGCTCCGACTCCCTGAAAGACACCTTCAGCCACCTGCTGCAGCCCCGGTCCCCGTGCTCAGAATACCAGGGTGAACGCACGAGGCACAGTATGCAGGAGTACACAGAGAATTGCACCTGCCCTCTCCATCCACAGCCTCCTCACCCATGGATCCAACCAACCATGGGTCCTCTGGTCCAAATCGTAACGCTGCATCTGTTCTGAGTGTGCATGGACTGTTTGCTTGGTCGCTACTCCCGCTACAGCGCAGCAGAACAAACGATTCAGAGCCTTGGTCTTGTGCCAGGTGCCGCAGACAACCTAGAGACGGTTTAAACTTAGTGTCTGGGAGGACGTGTGGGGGTCTATACAGGGGCTCAGCACCCTCAGATTCTCATGTCCCCTGGGGGTTCTAGAAGCAACTCCCATGGATACCAATCATAGTGAAGCGAGTAGCAAAATGCCATTTAAAAACCCAGATATGGTACTTGATTTTTACTGCCTAAAGCGACAATTTGTAGGTGTGGGTGTAATAGCAATGGGGATTTTGAAAGAGTGATGTGCATACATGATGTCTCTAGCTGTTCAACAACTGTCCTGTGATTTGATGTATTGGAGACAAAGTTGCAGGTGCAGTTACTAGTACTGTGGTTGTCTGTACATAGTTTGGAGAGCAATGCTAGATTTCAGTTAGCTGTAATTGAAGTAAAGATGATTTTTTTTTTGCCCTTCAAGTGTACACAGCCTGTACGCCCCCAGGACTTTTGACTTTTCTCTCCCACCCCATGGTTAGAAACCGCTGCAGACTTGGGAGGTGCACTTTTACCCCTTCTCCAGCAGGGGGAGTCTCGCACCAGATCGCTGTGAGGGAGCCTGTCTACCTGGTGGGTCTAACCTGTGGTTATCACATCTCTGGGTAGAGCGGGTGTGATATAGTCACAGAAGACCAGGGAGGATAGCAGAGCCTCCTGGGGCCGTCCAAGCCCTACAACTCAACCGCGAGGAACAGATGAGGCTGGGGTGGGAGGGACTAGCCACTGAAGGCTTTCGGCAGGAGGAGGCTGCAGGGGAAGAGGGAGGTACGTGGTGGAGATGCTGACTGCTGGTCCCTCTGCTGTGCCTGGCAGGTTCATGCAGGAGCTGACGGAGATGCTGGGCTTCCGGCCCTACCGCTTCTATTACTACATGTGGAAGTTTGTGTCTCCACTGTGCATGGCTGTGCTCACCACAGCCAGCATCATCCAGCTGGGCGTCACACCCCCAGGCTACAGTGCCTGGATCAGGGAGGAGGTGAGGACCGGGGCCCTCATCTTCCCAGGCTTCTCCGCGACGGGGGCAGGGACAGGGCAGCTGCCACATGGCAGGTCCTGCCAGAGGCTTTGCGCACCAAATCTGTTGACACAGGGAGGGAGGGAAGGAGAGAGGGAGGGAGGGAGAGAGAGAGAAAGAAAGGAATTGCCTGCCCGTCTTACAGGTGTAGAGACCAAAGTGACCAGCTGAACTCAAGTGGTCCCCTGCCGTCTGCTGGCACCTGGCCAGGATGGCGAGAGGGGAGGGGAATGGATGGCCGTGGGAGAGGGCAGGGAGGGGCTGCCACGGAGGGGCTGGGAAGGTGCAGGCCGGCCTAGCACTGAGGGCAGGGCAACCCTCACCACCGCCCCCCGCAACCCCAGGCTGCCGAGCGCTACCTGTATTTCCCCAACTGGGCCATGGCGCTGCTCATCACCCTGATTGTCGTGGCGACGCTGCCCATCCCCGTGGCGTTCGTGCTGCGGCACTTCCACCTGCTGTCCGACGGCTCCAACACCCTCTCGGTGTCCTACAAGAAGGGCCGCATGATGAAGGACATCTCCAACCTGGAGGAGAACGATGAGACTCGCTTCATCCTCAGCAAGGTGCCCAGCGAGGCGCCCTCCCCCATGCCCACCCACCGCTCCTATCTGGGGCCTGGCAGCGCGTCGCCCCTGGAGACCAGCGGCAACCCCAATGGACGCTACGGGAGCGGCTACCTCCTGGCCGGCACCCCTGAGTCAGAGCTGTGACCACTGCCCCATCCTGCCGCACTGCCTCTCCCCTCGTGCCCAACCTGCCCACCTGTGTGGGCCTGGTCTCTTCCTCCAACGTGGGCACCAGGCCCACTGCCCAAGGAGAGGGGGGATGCCCTGCCCCATTGCCCACCCCAGCCTGGCAGACCCTGCTCTCTAATCCCGAGCAGGAGCAGGGAGCAGCTCCGTTCCTTATCCAGGCCCCCGACCCACCTACTCCGCTGAGGGCCTCTCACCTTGTAGCCATGCAAGGTGGGCAGTCCAGCAGTCCAGGCTCCCAGTGGGGGTGGGGGCGGGGCCCCAAGTGGCCCCTGAGGAGCCACGCCACCCTCTCCCTCTCCCTCTCCCTGCACCTGCCACCTGTGGTTCTCAGATCTGGAGGGGACCCCTGAGCTGCCATTGTGATGGGGGGGGGCAGAGAGGTGTCCACTGGCTCGGGATGAGCACAGGGACCACCACCCTGCCCATACCTGGCTGGATTACTCCTGTACTGAGAGGCTGCTTAACTGACGGCCGGGGGTGGGGATGCGCGTGCCAAGGGGTGGGGCTCAGGCTGGAGAGCCAGAGTGCAGAAGCCAGGTTCTGTCCTTGCCCACCTCGGTGGGGGCCTGGCTTCCTCCCCGTCCCTGCCCCCAGCCTGGAGCCCCAAGAGAGGAGAGGTTTTCAGAGCACAGAGTGATGGTTCCGAGCACAGCACAGATGTTTTGCAGCACAACTGTGAAGCACACGCCCCCTGCCCTCACCATTTTCTCTCTAGTGGCAGCTTCCCCTGGAACAGGGAGTCTTGGAGTTTTCAGGGGCTCATCCCAGGAAGCTTCACTCCTGGGGAAAGACAGATTTTGGGGTCCTGTCCTCTCTTCTTGTTGCACAAGCACAGCCCCCTGGTGTGCATCTGACGCACGAGCACGTTGGGGATGTTTCCCCAGCCTCCCTGGCCTGCGCTGGGCAGTGCTGTGGGCTCGGGAGGCTGCCCAGGCCAAAGGTTCAGCTTCTGCCCTGAGGCCTGGCGCCTTCAGGGGACTACACTTAGCAGCATCTTCACTCACTCATACTTTCAGGGCCTCCCCTGGAGGAGGGGCTGCCCTTGGAGAGCGTCTGGGAGGATTCAGAACCTGACTTGAGAGGAAGCATCTGTGGAGAGATAGATGGATGGATGGACAGATGGATGGGTGGGCTGATGGATGGATGGACGGGTGGGCTGATGGATGGATGGACAGATGGATGGGTGGGCTGATGGATGGATGGACAGGTGGGCTGATGGATGGATGGACAGACGGATAGGTGGGCTGATGGATGGATGGACAGGTGGGCTGATGGATGGACGGACAGACAGATGGGTGGGCAGATGGATGGACAGATGGGTGGATGGATGGGCTGATGGATGGATGGGTAGGTAGGTGGATGGATAGATTGATGGATGGATGGATGGGGGAAGGAAGACAGGAAGGAAAGAAGTTAAAAAGGGAAGAAGGAAGGAAAGGAGGGGGAGGCAGGCCAGCTCCACCTTTGAGAGCTCTGGTGGGCAGGGTCAGCACAGGCCAGTGCCAGGCTGGGGCTCCTCACTAAGGGCACAGCTGTGGCTCTGACTTCTGCCAGCACCAGGAGGGAGAGACGAGACCCAGCCCAGAGTCCCTTGCCCCACTCGCCTAGCCCGGGAGGGTTCGTGCCTCCCCATCCATGCTCCTCCTTCCCCGACACCTTCCTTCCCCCCTCCAGCCCTCTCAGCCTCACCTATCCATCCCGAATGTTGGGGAGAGGGAGAAGGGTCCCCACACTGCCTTGGAGCACTGTTTCCTGCTGTGGGCCCCTCCCTCACCTGCCAACACCTCCCACCGGGCCCCACGCCTAATCCCGGCAGAATTAGCAACAGGAAAAGCAAGGCTGAGGGAGAGACTCTGCTATGTATACTCTTCTCTATATTCTATTTCTATTGTATATTCAATCTGTACATGTGGGTGTAAATGCTGTTAAATGACAAACCCAATATTATACTGTGGCTGGTGAACTATTTTCATCCTCAGTGCTGTACAGATCTATTTTCATTGTATATTTGATATATTTTTAATTTTGTAGCGTGTGCTGGGCCGGGCCTCAGCCGCCAGCCTGCAGGAGAGGCTGGGCTGGGGCCACCTGCTTGCTCACTGTGGGCTCTGTTGCGCTTGTTGAGGCCTTCGCCGTGGGCCGGGCCTTGTCCTGGCTGCGTCTTTGCTGTGTGTTAGGCGTAGGGCCCAGAGCTTTGGGTGCGTGAATGCGTGTGTGTGCGTGTGGTGTGTGCACATGTGGGTGTGGCTACGTGTAGGGTGCTGATTTGTGACTCCCTGTGTTCACCACCTTCCTGCCCTTCTTCCTCCTCTCAGCCAGGTAGGGTGAGACCTCAGCGTGGGGTCCCCCGGGGGAGCTCCTGCTATGGGGAGAGGCATGAACTCTGTGCTGGTGACTCAGTGTCTCCCAGTCCCCTTCCACCTCACTGGAGGTGCCAGAAACCGGAAGGAGGGCCTTGGCAGCAGTGGCCAAATGCCTTTGGCTGTTCCCAGTGACTCACAGGCTGCCCTTGGAGAGGAAAGGGTCTCTCAGGCACCGCTGTCCTGGGTCGGTCTTGACCTTTCAGTGGACAGCTCCACTCATTCTTCAGGGGAGCCCAGGGCAGATGGGGTCGCCCGACTTGCTGCGATCCTGGAGGGGCAGGAGGTGGCTGGGGAGGGCCAGGCTCCCAAGTCCCTGTCCCAGTCCCTCCCAGCCCCACTGGCTTTGGTGCTGTCTGTGCAGTGCAGACCAGGAGGCAGAGGGGACGCCAGGGCCATGCGTCACCTAACATGGGCAGGGCAGGGACAGGGGTAGGACTAAAAGGGTGCCCCAACCCTTGACCCCTGGCCCCTGCCTACCTTCCAGCCCCAGTCACCAGCTTCTGGCCCAGGGAGCCAGAGGTAGGGGGAGTAGACAGATGGGGCACACTAGATAACGCCAGGGAGGGTGGCTTCTACCCTCCAGCAATAAACCTGCACAGACTGCTGCTTTCCCAGTGCCAGGGGGCGCCCCTGAGTCAGTCTGCATAGGCCATAGGCTGGGGGTCCTGGGCCTTGTGCAGGCCTGCAGTATCCCCAGGCAGGGGGCTGCTCTCTGCCCTTGCTCCCAGCTGCACACGCTCTGCCCGAGGACTCCCCAGTGTGGAAAAGAGAAGCAAGACTGAACAGGTTGGACTGTACCTGCCCTGCGTGCAGCATTGAAACACAGGGGTCAGGTGTCCCTTTACTGGGGCCTGATGCCCGGTACTGGGGGCAGAGGGCCCGGGCTCCCTTCTCATCACAAGCTCTGCTTTGTACAGACCCAAGCACACTTGCCAGGCTATCACTCTAGGTTCAGAACAGATCAAGTCCATGGCTGATCAGAGTCCTGGGTCAGAACACTCAGCCCAGGGGAGAGGACGAGGCACTGTCACCCCCAGGGCCCCTCTTTCCTCTCTCCCTCACCATGGTGTACAATAAAGTGTCTGTTCTTACCAACCACTCAAACTTGCCTTTCTCACCTGCTCCTGGGGCCTAAGACAGAGGGATTGGGGGAAGCCGAGGGAAGCTGTGGGGCAGGCAGAGGCTGGGCAGTGCAGGGCTGGGGCGGGAGGCACACGGGGGCATGGGAGCCAGTCGGGCTTTGCAGCAGGTCTGAGCCCACATGTCAGCTCGACCACTACCTTTGCGGTGTCCTTTGTGCAGGTGAGGAGAGTGAGGCTCCGCCCACTGTGAGGATGGCTACCCTGTCAGTAGAGCACAGGAGGGGGTACATGGAGGCGCATCTTGGGTGGCAGGGCTGGGAGGGTGCTGATTCCAGGGGTCTGGCCCCAGGGGGGAATCCCCCCCCCCAGTCTATAATGGTGCTGCCCCATCTAAGACACATACAGCCCACCACCCAAAAGGAACCTTCCATCTTCTGCCATGGAGAGGAAAGTGTTGTTCCAGGCACAGCCAGCAGATGGCGAGAAAACCTCTCTCCCAATTTTAACCCAGTCAGACTCCAATCCACCTCCTGTCTTACTCCTTCCTAGTGAGTTTATTTGTTGAACAAACATTTATTTAAGACCCCTCTGCAGAAGGCTCCATGCCAGCCATGTTGGTGCCGCCTCCTGAGTTTTGCGTAACTCCAGATCTCTGTGCATTTCCCAGAGAGTTTCCTGCTGTGCGAAAAATCCCTCTTCCAGGTCAGTGAGTCCTTTGGCTGCAGGTAGTGTTTCTGGTTGAAATGCCAACCCTCCTGCCAGGAGGGGCACACAGACCCAAGAAGACACGGGACAGGAGTCTTGCCAATCCACCCAGATCTGCTCCAAGGCCCACACGGACGCCTGAAACCATGGAGATTACCAAAGGCCATGTGGACCGTGTTTTCTCCTGTGTATACATACTGTGATGAACTTCAATGTCTCAGTTAGGCACAGTAAGAGATAACAACAACAGCTAAAAATAAAACAGGATAGTTACAGCAACAGAATGTGATAAAAATCATTTTCCTCACGATGTTTATCACGATAAAAACAGTTTTATCACGTCTGACGTTTCTGGGGTCAAGGAGTTGGTGCAGGACTTCTCTGAACAACTCCTCAGTGCAATGGGGGTCACGAGCTGGAGGGCCCAGGGCAGCCCCTCTCACACTCCTCAGGGAGAAAGACTACAAGCTTGGCTTCTGCAGGCACTGCCAGCTAGCGTGAGCATCTATGACTGGCCTTTCCACAGGGCTCATCGCCGGTGGCCAGACTTCTTACCTGATGGCTCCGGGGGCCCAGAGAGACTGGTGGAGGTAGAGACAGGAGGTAGAAGCTGCCGGAGTCTTAAGGCCTAGGCCTAGGAAATGGCACAGCCTCATTGCTATCGTAACCTAATGGTCACAGCAGCCTCGGCCCAAATTAAGGGGAGGGTAAACAGTTGCCACTTGTTGATGGGTGGGGGCAAAGATTTGTGGCTACCTGTATGACGGGCCCATCCTGGGGGTCATCCGTCACTGGCATCTAGATGGAAGCCAAGTCCTAATGGGACATCAGCTTAGAGACCCAGAACGGGGCCACACACACAACAGGTGAGATCTGATAGGGTGATGAGTGGCTACGCTTGGGCCCTGGCACGTGCGGTGGTGCAGCAGGTAAAGCCATTGTTTGCAGTGCCCGCATGCACTATCAGAGTGCTGGTTCAAGTCCTGTCACCTGTGCTTCTGATCCAGCTTCCTGCTGGTGCATCATGGGAGGCAGCAGATGATGGCCCAAGTGCTTGAGCCCCGGCACCCACATGGAAGACCTGCATACAGTTCCGGGCTTCTGACTTGAGCCTGGCCCAGCATTGGTTGTTGTAGGCATTTGGAGAGGGAACTAGCAGATGAAAGATACCCCCCCCCCCCCGCTCTGTCATTTTGCCTTTTGAGTAGATGAAAATAAATAAACATTTAAAGGAAAACCAGACTTGGGCCCTGGGTGGACGGAGCAGGCAGGGAGGAAGATGAGAGAGCTGACAGCTGCTTCTGCTCTGTATCAGCCCTGGGCAGGTGGCATGAAGTGGTTGGAATCATGAGTCTGTCACCAACCTTGGGAAACCATCTAACCCTCTGAACCTCTGTGTTCTCACCTGTGGAAGGAGGATGGCAGTGAAATCTCTTCCTGAGGAGACGTAGAGGGGAAAAAATGAACTTCCTCTGTAGCGCCTACTGGAATGCGATAGACAACTCTGAAGATGGGATCACAAGAGGTGCTCATTACACACACAGTAACGCCCTTTCTCTTGCCTGGAGGTGAGGGGATGCGTCAGTTTTTTATTATTGCAACAAAATACCCAAGTCAAGGTGTTTGTGAGGGAAAGGGGTTTATCCCGGTTCTGGTGGTTCGCAGGCCAAGATCAAGTGGCTCCACTAGTTGGGCATCTGCTGATGGCCTTCTTGCTGGTTGAGTCCCAAGGGGGCAGAGAGCTGTCTCACAAAGCCACCTGGATGTAATCATGTGGCTCCATCCCAATGACCCAACGTAACCCAGTCACCTCCTGAAGGCCCTTCCCCCTGCCCCTGCCAAATGCCATAACTGGATTCCAGATATGTAGCAGTAACATAAGACTTTAGGGATCAGATCTTCAACCCAGGGCTTTTGAGTGGCATTTAACATCCAAACTAATCCAAAGCATGGCATGGTGCGATAAGTGTGTCTCCAGGAGCTATCTAAAAGGGACAGTTCCAGTCACCACCCAAGGAAGCCAAGGAAGAAGTGAGGAGGCACCCTTTGCGGGGGAGGGGT
This sequence comes from Sylvilagus floridanus, assembly GCA_949820135.1. Lineage (NCBI taxonomy): Eukaryota > Metazoa > Chordata > Mammalia > Lagomorpha > Leporidae > Sylvilagus > Sylvilagus floridanus. The sequence continues at coordinate 100,930,660 of OX463225.1, forward strand.
GCTTGGAGCATGATTACCTTGTCCCCCCACCTGCCACAGCCGGACAGACAGACAGTCCCACCCAGCTCCAGCCATGACGACCTGGGCGAATGTTGAAGGAGTCCACAGACCACATGCTGGGATGTGGCTGCTTTTTTGGGTTTGGTGTTAGAAGAAAATGCCATGGATTCTTTTAAAACATTTCCCATCAGGAAGTGCAGTCTGTGCCCCTCGTCTGAATCTGGATGAGTAATGTCGTCCCTCACCGACAGAGCACGGTGGCAGTGGCTCCCATGGCTACATGGGGAAGGGCCACGCAGTGTCCTAGGGACACAAGTTCTGGGAGACACCAGCTACCATGTGAGAAGTCCAGCCACTCTGAGCCTGCTGGGCGTAAGAGGCTGTGTGTTTGTGTATGCTGAGCTGTGACTAGGAGGCCAGTGTTGACGGGCAGCCACATGAACACACCAGGTCAAACATCTAACCTGGGGACAGGCATGGCACAGCAGTTAAGCTGCCACTGTGACACCCTCATCCCGTACCAGAGCACCTGGTTTGAGTCCCAACTCTATTTCCAACCCCAGCTTTCTGTTCATTCAAATCCTGGAAGGCAGACGGTGATGGCTCAAGTAGTTGAGTCCTTGCCATGTGGAAGACCCAAAACGAGTTTTGCCACCCATTTAAGATCTGGATGGAGTTCCAGGCTCCTGGATTCAACCTGGCTCAGCTCTAGTTATTGTGGGCTTTTAGAGAGTGAACCAGCAGTGGGAGATCTCTCTCTCTCTCTCTCTCTCTGCTTTTCAAATAAATAAAAATTAATTTAAAATAATGGTTTGCATAGCTGAGCTCCAGCTGTTTGCAGCTCCTGTTCATACCCAGCCTCAAGCATGAAGGTGCTGGGGTCTCACACTGAGGCACTGGTTCGAATTCTAGCTGCTCTACTTCCGATCCTGCTCCCGAGGAATACTCCTGGGAAAGCAACGGAAGATGGCCCAAGTGCCTTGGTCCCTGCCACCCATGTGGGAGACCTGGATGGTATTCCAGGCTCTTGGCTTTGGCTTGGCTCAGCCCCAGCTGTAGGGAACATTTGGAGAGTGAACCACTGGAAGAAAGATCCCTGCCTCTCCCTCTCCATCACCCAGCCTGCAAATAAATAAAAATAAGCCTTAAAAAAAGGGCACTGTCCAACAGTGCTCTTTCTAACTTCCTGACCCATAAAATCATGAATGAAAGAAAACATGGGGCCAACACTCTGGTATAGCAGGTAAAGCCGCCACCTGCAGTGCTGGCATCCTATATGGGCGCCGGTTCAAGTCCCAGCTGCTCCACTTCCCATCCAGCTCTCTGCTATGGTCTGGGAAAGCAGTAGAAGATGTCCCAAGTCCTTGGGCCCCTGCACCCATGTGGGTGACCTGGAAGAACCTCCTGGCTCCTGGCTTCGGATCAGCACAGCTCTGGCCATTTCGACCATCTGGGGAGTGAACCAGCAGATGGAAGACCTCTCTCTCTCTCTCTCTCTCTCTCTGCTTCTCCTCTCTCTGTGTAACTCTGACTTTCAGATAAATAAATAAATCTTTAAAAAGAAAGAAAGAAAATGTCTGTTAGATTTATGCCACTACCAGGCATTTTGAGACTATTTTTTTTCATAGCAAGATTAGTCAGAATATGGACCTTAGCATTGGTCTGTCCCAGCATTTTTATGTGAGAGGACTTGCAAAAGTCCCTGGAGGCTGGCGCTGCAGCTCACTAGGCTAATCCTCCACCTTGCGGCGCCGGCACCCCGGGTTCTAGTCCCGGTCAGGGCACCGGATTCTGTCCCGGTTGCCCCTCTTCCAGGCCAGCTCTCTGCTGTGGCCAGGGAGTGCAGTGGAGGATGGCCCAAGTGCTTGGGCGCTGCACCCCATGGGAGACCAGGAGAAGCACCTGGCTGCTGCCATCAGATCAGTAAGGTGCACGGGCAGTGGTGGCCATTGGAGGGTGAACCGACGGCAAAGGAAGACCTTTCTCTCTGTCTCTCTCTCACTATCCACTCTGCCTGTCAAAAAAAAAAAAAAAAAGTCCCCGGAACTGGAAAGAAAAGACAAGCCGATTTTGGTGCAAAAATTTTTTTTGAAATGAATGAATAGTTTTTCCATAATACATGTTTTCCACCAATCTCCTGAAGATCCCTTGCAAAACAATCGGAGAACCTGAGGCCCAGAGTGGGGAAGAGAGCTACCCAGAACCCCAACAACCAAGCAATGGGGAGCTGGGGCCAAAACCGGGCTTCCTGGCTCCCAGCCCAGGGCACTTTCTGCCACTCCACAGAGGACTCACAGAAGGGGCTCCACCCCCTGCTTGGGCCACGTTAACTCCACGCATCCAGCATGAGTCCAGTATCTGGGTGGGGGCCCAGGATGGCGCTAGGCAGCAAGAATGTGCAAAGAAGGGTCAGGTTAGGCAGGGGAGCGTCATAGTCTGACCTGGAGTGTCCCCCGCAGGCACGGCCAGGGCAGGCGGTGCACTGCTGCTATTTTGGCCACCGGTATCCCCGGGGGTGAAGCGGGAAAACACCCAGGAGATGGGGAGAAGACTGTCTGTCCCTCAGTTACAAACAACCCATTAGGAAGAGCTCCACCGCCAGGCACAGCGCCAGATTCAGGACAGAAAGCCTCGGTGGGTGTGGCCCTCGGGCCCTCTTTGTCCAGGCTGGCGGGAGTCTCAATCCTTCTGCCCTGCCCAGGGCTGATGCAAGCCAGGCAGGACCCCCGGGCTCTGTGAGTAGCAGAGATGAGCCAGAGCTTGGCCACTTCCCCCTTTCCCAGGATGCTGCTGGAGGGCACCAGGGCCAACTGCACTGGAGTGAACCACTTTTTCTAGAAGTTAGCCCAGGTGGGAGGAGTCTGCACTTGTCTAGATAGAGACATGTCAGTGCCGAGGGGTCTGGCCAGCCAGGTGCCCAGCTGACCCATGTTTAGGGGCTGTGGGACACTCCCTGGACCCAGCAGTCTTGAGCAAGGTGGCCTCTGGGGGTCCCCTGAGCTGGCTGTGGTTCTGTGGTTCCCAGGCACTCTGTTCTACATGTGGAGGCCATGTGGGCTCCCACATCATCATCTGTCTTTGGCCAGATCCCAGCCCCAGGTCAGTCTCCCACAGTTCACTGCATGTGTGCAGGCCTGGAGCCCCTTGGGGAGAATGTGCCTGTGAGCTGGCACTCAGGTCCCGTCCAGCACTGTGACTCCAAGTCTGCTTTATGAAGCCCTGAGTTCCAGCCAGGCCAGAGCTTGGGTTCTGTACCCTTCTAGTATCTTCTGTGTCAGAGCAGACCCATCAAAGATCATCTCTGGGGGCTGGTGCTGTGGCTCAGCAGGTAAAGCTGCTGCCTGCAGTGCCTGAATCCCATTTGGGCTATGGTTGAGTCCCTGCTGCTCCACGTCTGATCCAGCTCTCTGCTGTGGCCTGAGAAAGCAGTGGAAGATGGCCCAGGTCCTTGGGCCCCTGCACCTACATGGGAGACCTGGAGGAGGCTCCTGGCTCATGGCTTCTGATTAGCACAGCCCTGGCTATTGCGCCCACCTGGGGTGTGAACCAGTGGATGGAAGACTTCTCTCTCTGCCTCTGCCTCTCTGTAATTCTGCCTTTCAAATAAGTCAATCAAATATTTTTTAAAGACCATCTCTGGTGTTGCCCAGGGCTCCCAATACAATTTCTCTGGGATTGTCACAGCAACCCAGGCCTGCCTTCAGCCTGTGGCAGCACGGCTCTCCCTGACCTCCCCAGGGCCTCGACTGCTTTGGGTTGCTTGGCTTTCCCCTAGGGCCCTCCCAGGAAGGCTCCCACATTGGATTGGAGCCCGCAAGTCTCGCAGGCTGCTTGGGGGTGGCAGTGAGAGGCAGGATAAAGTGAGCTGATAAGCAAACTGGAGCCTCCAGCCCTCTTTGCTGTCCTTTCTCTTTCCCCTCCATGAGAGAAAAGGCCCCATCCACCCTCCACCCCTGTGATGTCTGATAAAGCAACTCAATTAACTGGGGCTGGGAGGGAGCAGGGCATGCTGGGAAAGGATGCTGGCTCCTTGGCCCAGGGACCTGCAGGAGGTGTGTGTGTGTGGGGGGTTGGTCCCTGGCAAGGGCTGGAAGGCCAAAAGTGGGGACAAGAGGACCAAAGGATAGCACTTTGCCTTGGGAGCCATGGAGCCTGCTCCTAAGCTCAAGGCCCTCCAAAGCAGGTGTGTCCCAAAGAAGGAAGGGGGAGGACGGATCCTGTCCCCTCAAAGAGCTGAGCCCACATAAATCCCCCAGAGGGGAAAATGAAGGGTAAGTGGCTTCACTTTCAGGCTGCCAGCATCACAGCAGCAGGATCGGCCTCAGCACTCAGAGGGTGGGGTCCCTATCTGAGGGTCTCCAGAAAGGCTCAGGTGCTTGGCATTGTTCCTCCCTGTCCCCCACCCCAGCATCTCTGGAATCAAACATTGCCCTGTCTCCCACTCCCCTGGCCATATCCCTGGGGGGAAGAGGGGAAGCCCATCATAGCTGATATCTTGGTGTGAACTGGCTCCCAGACAGGTGTTTGTCGCTACAGCCAGAAGGCACCAGGGCACCCAGGAGAGGAAGGTGGAGACAAGGTGAAAAGGGTTTGAAGAAGCAGCTCAGGAACTGTGGCTGCCTGTGGCCTTGGCTAAGCTCGTGAAGTTACCGAGGTCTTGAAGGAATGGAGGAGGAGAGAGGAGGCAGAGCTCCTCTCGGCCTGGGAGCCCTGGGCTGGGGGAGAGAGATCCCTGGCCCCAGAACCAGCAGCAAACCCAGAGTCAGGACCCAGACCAGCCCCTTTCTCCTCCACAGCCCAGAGCGAGGCCCTCCTCATACCACCAGGGGGCAGCACCCTCCCACCCACAGCAGGCAGGAGGCCCTCCTCTCCTTCCTGGGCTGGTTGTTTTAGGGGGATAGCATGACCTCACAGACACAGAATTGATGGGGACAAGCCCATGATGCCCAGCACAGCACACCGACGCCCCGAGCCAGCCTCAGGAGGCCCAGGTGACAGGTTAGCCCCAGCACTTCGGCAAGCAGGGGGGCTTTCCCCCTCCTCTCCGTGCACCTTTACCCCACTGCCCCTCCCAGCCTGGGTCCTCCGACCTCCCTCCCTCCCTTCCCTCCCTTCCCTCTTTTCCCTCCTGGCCTCCTTTCCTCCTCCCCGACAGCTTCTCCATCCACCTGTTCCCCAGGCGCTCATCGCCGTCCACAGCACACTAGCAGCTGGGCAGATGGATGCGGGGGGAGGCTCTGTCTTGTCGCTGATGTATTTCCGGTGCCTATGTAGTAGGTATTCAATAAATATGCATTGAGCGAAGAAATGAGTCAGGTGTGGGATCCCTCCTCCACTTCTCCCCTCTCTTAGGATGACAGGCCAGCCTGTCTGAACGGAGAGCAGAGGAGAGACCCCCAGGGGGTCGCTGGGACTTGTCCAGAGGAGACTTTAAGGCTATCATAACAGTGCATGCTTCAGTACCCTTGGCAGGGTTCTGTCAGCCACTGTCCAGCTTCCAGCCAGTCCTGGGTATCTTCTTCCCAGTGGAATTTGGGATCTTTCTTTGTACTGCAGCAAACCCATGCCTGTAACTCTGAAAAGCAGACATCAGCTCCAGGAAGTGGGGAGGACTGGACACAAGGGGTTCCAGAAACACATGTGTTTCTGACCACAGTCCAAAATGACACCCCTACTCTTCTTGCTTGTTAGTACAGCTCATCAAAGATCATCATTATTTTGGCTTTCTGACCTCATTAACGATGAGACTGGTGCTTATAAAAGTTCTGTGCATTTGCAACAGGCTTTAGACGTTTCCTGAGAGTACACACAAGCCCCCATCAGGGATACCGAGGTACTGCCTAATTTGGAAATCAGGGGGTGCCCCGGTGTCCAGGGCAGGTATGCCAGTTACATTGCATTTCCGCCTTCAAATCTTCCTTACCTCATCCAGATAGACATGGAAGCAGTCTGGAGCTGTTAACAATTTTTAAAGATGCTGAAGACATTCTGGACTTAAAAAAAAAAAAAGAATCTGGAAATTGCTCTTGGGCCAGGGCCAGTGCAGTCGGGCCGGTGCCTAATGTCTTGGGCATGGCAGCTTCTCAATCACTTAGCAAACAGGTTTCTTGGAGGCAGGCACTGTGGGAGTATGAAATGAAAAAGCAGCCTGAAGCCTGGAGGAACTCGGGGTCAGCGAGGTAAAGAGAAGACGAACAGGCAAAGTCAAGTCGTAATGAGCGGAGCAGTGCTGGATCTGGGACGGGGTCCCAGAGCAATGCTGGATCCAGGAGGGGGTCCCAGGGCAATTCTAGTTGCGGGAGGGGGCTGCAGGGCAGCAAAGGGCACTCCCCACGCCGTCCCCAGGACTACTAAGAACCAGGAACGGCTGCAGCCTAAGGGTCTTCTCCAGGGCCACCGGCCCCACAGCCTGTAGCATCTTTCACCATGGACAGCGCCACAGCTATGGTGTCTTCCACCTAGCCCTGGAGCTGCTTCACTGCCCAAGGCCACCGTCTCCCATTCCCCCGCGGGGATTTTGGTGGCTCTGAGCCCTCGAAGGGTTCAACCGGGACTCCACCGTGCTGGATGGAGGCACAGTGGTCAGGAGGCCCCACCAGGATCTGTCTCCTCGAGGCACCAACTCTCCACGCTCCCTGCTCCCCGGCCTCCAGGCATCCGCAATGAAACGGCAACAATGCCACCAGCCTGGCGGGGAGGGCGCAGCACGAAGAAGCCGAGTGCAGGTTAGAGGTTAGAGGTCGAGAACGCCTCGGTGTCGCCCGGGCTGCAGTGGGAGGAGCTGCGGGCTAGGGGAGGCGGGGAACGGGGCCGAGCCGGGCGGGAGGGGATGGGTTCGGAGGCGCGCAGGGGGCGGCGCTCCCGGCCGGGCACTGGCGGAGAACAGGTTACGCGCCTCGGCGGGGTTCGGCTCAGCGGAGGAAGGCTGAGCTCGGCCACCAGGGCCCTGCAGCTAGCCGGGTCGGCTCCGCGCCGCACCCGTGCCACCCCGCCCGGCGGAGGGCGCGCCCAGGCGAGGCGGGGCTGGGAGGAAAAGGCGCCACTGGAGCGTGGCATCGGCTGCCATCGCCGGAGGGAGACGGAGAGCCCCTTGATCCCCAGCCCGGCGGCGCCGAGGCACCCCCTCGGAAGGCCACCTCACGCCCGCCCCCTGCTGCGAGCCAAGGCCGGCGCCCCGCCCGGAGATGGGCCGACGCGTAGATGGCGTGGCTCCCAGCGCAGCCAGATCGCAGGAGCCGGGCGCCGGGGCGCTGCGCTGAGCCTCCCGTTCGGCGCGGCCCGGGAAGCCCGCAGGTGTCCTTGGCCTCCCGGCCGCCGCCCGAGGAACTCCCTCACCGGTGCCCAGAACCCTGCTCCCGGGAGCGGCCCCGCCCCCCAGGCTCGGCGCCGCGCAGGACGCCCCGTCTGAGGCCCCCCCGCCCCAGCGCGGCCCCCGCAGCGCTGCGCCCAGCCCCGCGCAGCTCCCCGCCGCGGACGCAGGACCCGAGGCTCGCTCCTGCGGGCGCGCTTGTTTTCCTGCTGCCGCCTCGCCCTGCGCAGCCCCCGCCCGCCGGTCCGCCGCGCTCGGCGCAGCCCCGCCCGGCATCCGTGCCCTCCGCTGGATTTATGAATGGGGGGAAGAGGCCACATGCCGCCGCCGCCGCCTCGTGTTGACCGCACGCAGCCCGGGCCCGAGGAGCTCCGGCTGCCGTGAGAGCGTCGGCCGGCCCCGGCAGCCGCCCGGAGGACTTGTTGCTGCTGCGCTGCCGCTGCCGCTGCCGCCGCCGCGGGGAAATCGGCCGCTCCCGGGGCTCGGCGCAGTCTGGGAGCCGGACGGTGGCCCGCGTGAGTGTGAGCAGGCGTGCGCCCCGGACCCTCGCGGTGCTCCGGGACTGTGCGCTTTTCTGTCTTCCGGAGGGGTGGGGGGGCGTGTCCCCAGGCCCCGGTGTTTGCGTGTCCCGTCCTAGCCCGGGAGCGTGTTTGTGCTGGACCGGACCTCCCCGGACCCCTTGCTGGGGTCCTCGGCTCTCCTGTCCTGCCTCCCTCCCCGGCGCTGCCCGCCCAAACCCCAACCACCTGTGCACCGGAGAAACCCAACTCCTCCCGCTCCGCGCCCCGGGGGGGAGGCAGGGGCAGGGCCACGCCGCAGAGGGGGCAGCCGCCGCCTGCCGCCGCCTCCTCCTCCTCCTCCTCCTCCTCGTCTCCTCCCCCTCCCCGGTCTGACGCTGCCTCCTCGGGAAGGGTGTTTGGAGGGCAGCGGCCGCCCCAAGCCGGAGCCCCCGCAGCGCTTCTTATGATCAGCTCGGTGTGTGTCTCCTCCTACCGCGGGCGCAAGTCGGGGAACAAGCCTCCGTCCAAAACATGTCTGAAGGAGGAGATGGCCAAGGGCGAGGCGTCGGAGAAGATCGTCATCAACGTGGGTGGCACGCGACATGAGACCTACCGCAGCACCCTGCGCACCCTGCCGGGCACCCGCCTCGCCTGGCTGGCCGATCCCGACGGCGGGGGCCGGCCCGAGTCCGAGGGTGGCGGTGCGGGCAGCAGCGGCAGCAGCGGGGGCGGGGGCTGCGAGTTCTTTTTCGACCGGCACCCGGGCGTCTTCGCCTACGTGCTCAACTACTACCGCACGGGCAAGCTGCACTGTCCCGCCGACGTGTGCGGGCCGCTCTTTGAAGAGGAGCTCACCTTCTGGGGAATCGACGAGACCGACGTGGAGCCCTGCTGCTGGATGACCTACCGGCAGCACCGCGACGCCGAGGAGGCGCTGGACATCTTCGAGAGTCCGGACGCAGGCGGCGGCGGCGGCGGCGGTGCGGGGCCAGGCGACGAGGCCGGCGACGACGAGCGTGAGCTGGCCCTGCAGCGCCTGGGCGCCCACGAGGGAGGCGCGGGCCCGGGCACCGGGTCCGGGGGCTGCCGTGGCTGGCAGCCTCGCATGTGGGCGCTCTTTGAGGACCCCTACTCCTCCCGGGCGGCCAGGGTGAGTGGCGGGACCGAGTGGAGGGAGGGGGCACGTGGTGTGGTGGGTAGGGGCAGAGAGAGCACGGGTGGGCCTAACTCTGCTCCCTGCACGCCCCATCAGGACGGGGCAAGCACTTGGCCCGGATCCAGCTGCCTGCCTTGCCGCATCCCCTCGCAGTGAGTGGGCTGCCCCCCAGTCCAGCTCTTACATCCCTTTCCTTGGTCCGCCCAGGCCACCATAGGGGCCTGCAGTCCTGGGGAGCTGGAAGTTGCCCTCCTTCTGCTGGGCTGAGGGAGGGAAACCAGAGCGCTTTGTGGTACCTGTGGGCGCACCAGGCCGCTGTGCATTTGAGAGAGAGAAGGGGCATGGGCTTCAGCAACCAGCAGCGCAATAGGCAGAGTGCAGATCAGAAGCTAAGACCTCTGTCCAGTGCTCTGAGAGGCCCTGTTTCTTCCAGGGAACATGCCTGCCCCTTGGGCTTTCTGCTGGCTCACCTGCAACGGCCTGGCCTTAGCTGGGATGAGGGGGGAGTTAGACAGGAATAGCCCCCAGTGTTCTCTGCCCTTCCTGCTCCCACAGCCAGTGGCCAGCCACAGGCTTCCTGGTGGTGTTGTCTTCCTGCTGCAGCACAAATTGGCTTTCCAGAAAGCCCTGGTTCAGGTTACTGCTTGAAGTGGAAGTATTGGGGGGGTGGGGGCATAGACTGACGTAGGCAGGATCTAGTGCCCCCCAAGTTAATCCACTTTCCCTTAAGCCCTCTGGGTGGCAGGGGGCTGTGGGGGATGACACCTCATTTTGTTCGGGCAGCTGAAAACCATCCTTAAAGATGGCCAGAGAGCCTAGTGTCCAACGTGTAGGAGCAGGGTCTGCCTGGGAAACAGAAGAGAGCATTGTGATTTGTGGGGTCTGGGGACTGCTGCTTGCTATAGAAAGTGGTCATCCCTGTGGCATCCCAGGGTCTCATGTCAACGGGTCTCAGAGTCCTGCCTCATCCTGGGCCCTCCCCGGTGCCCAGTGTGCCAGCCTCCTCCTGGGTCTGGGAGGAAAAGTTCCACTTCCCCACCCAGGGGAGGGAGGGTGGGGAATGAGGCTGCAGGGAGAGGCACCTCCTGCCTAGGAGAGAAGGGAGGAGCAGAGCTCTTGGGGGCCCGTGGCACGACCGGCGAGGGCTGTGGGCAGCCACTAGAAGGCAGGATCTTTTCCAGGACTGAGAGCGAAGCTAGGGCCACCTGCCTTGATTTCTGGCTTTGCAGTCCTGACGCCAGCTCAGAAGGGGCCGGCACAGCAACGCTTCTGGCATGTGGCTCCGGAGAGTTCCATGGGCTTCTCATCCAGTTTGCTAACCCTGCTAGAGTGGGTTCTTGGCTGTGCGCAGCAGGGGGGATAGCCCAGACTCTCAAAGTTGCAAGGCCGGGGAGGCTTATTGGGCTTGATAGAGATGTGGAAAGGGGGCCCAGCAGGGAGGCAGGGATAGGAGGAGGCGGTTGGGGGAGCTGGGCCCTATTTCTGAGCATTCTGGCATCTCATGGGACTTTCCACTTGCTCGGCACTTCCCCTGGGGATTCCCAGGGGCTGTACTCTCAAGGGGCTTATTTTCCGTTCAACTCACTGCAGAGGTGGCCCAGCCAGGGGGCCTGTTTGAGGGAGCCGGGAGCCTGGTCCACTCCTTGGCATCCAGGAAGCCAAGAGGCATGGCCCTCTTGACATGGAATTGTATCAGCCTGGGCATTCCTGCTGAGGTTCGTTCTTCCATTTCCCCAGTGGAGAAACCAGGATCCAGAGACATTTGGTTTCCTGCCAGAGACACGTACCCAATAGCAAAGCCAGCCAACCACTCCCTTCTCGCCCCAGGGGCCTGGTAATACGGATGGGAGCAGCTGTCTGGAGCTCTGGCCCGCATGTGTGCCCAAACAGGACTTGCCTACTGCAAAGGCCCCAGCTGCTCTTGGGACACCCAAGTGAGAATTCATGAGTCTTAAAACTTAATGGATAGCTGCTACCTGCTGAGCACCCCGTGTGGGTACTCTGCTGTGTATACTTCACACTGCTTTCTAATCCTCTCCGTAAATTAAAGACAGGCCCATTATCCCAGGCTGGTATCCCCATTTAACAGATGGAGGGTGCAAGAGGCCCCTCTCAGTCTCTTGCTCCCTCCTGGGATTACCAGGATGGACCCTTCCCTGTTTTCAGGGTATCTTGATTCTGCCCTGAGATGTGTTCTGAGCTTCTGTGCCTCTTGTGGATGGTGACAGGAACCCTAGGAGCAGTTGGGGCATCAGAAAGGACATTGAACTCTGTTCCTCCTCCAGGCCTGAGGGCACAGTGCTCCCTGCCCTCCCTCCCCAGAGCGGTAACACTGCCCTTCCCTGTCCCAGCCCCGATGCCCTGGGTGTAAGCGCCTCTTCCCTCCCTCCCAGTTGCTGACTCCCTGGAAGGGGCCTGCAGCACTGCGGGGTGGGTGGGCCTGCTTCGGACATCATCAGGAAGGCGAATGAGGGCAAAAGAGCAGCGCCGTACCCTGAGGCGTCTCCGCATGCAGCAGCCTGGGAATTTGAGCGGGTTGTTGTGACAGGAGCCCAACAGACTTACGCAAGGTGCACTGAGCTCATTCGGAGGGCCTGTTGCCTAGCTACGGGCCGGGAGAGAGCTGCTCCCGCATCAGGCAGCCTCCTGGGCTGTCCAGGTCGTGCACCCCTGCTCCCTCTGCTGCGGCTCGGCCGTGGGCAGCTGCCGCCATGGTTTTGGGTTTGGGTCTGTGGCCTCTCCCCACCTGCTGACTATCAGCTGCATGGGGCAGAGTGAGGGACAGCAGAGGCTGACAACACCTGCCTCTCTAGGATGCTCCTTTTCTGAGATCAGACAGCAAGAGGCCCGATGAATGCTCCCTGGGGCACAACCCTGCCTCCAGCCGGCCTCCCTGGCTCCCTGGTGTGGATTGTGTCCCCTCTCCTTGGGTGGAAGTGCTTCCTGGCTGGGCTTTCCCACAGTCTCTCTCCCAAGGTGACCTCCAGACTCCCTGCCGCTCCAGGAGCACAGTGGGAGCCGGACTTTCACCTTTACTAAGTACCTGCCATGTGTTGGGTGCTCCTCCTCTGCTCTCCTCTACACCTGCCTGCTCAGTTGACAGATAAGGAAACTGAGGCACAGAGAGGCTTACACAGCTGGGGCCAGGAGTGTTTTGTGTCCACCTCTGACTCCGGAGAGCTTCCTCACTGGCCAACTTCCCACTGTGTCCATCTCTCAGCCCCTTGCTCACTGCCCCTCCCTCTGGAATGACCTGAGCCAAACCTCTCCCTGTCTTCACTGTGGGACCTCCATAGGAAGAAAGAAGGGAGACAAGACCAGGTTCCTCGTGGGCCGGCAGAGACGGAGGCAAGGCCTTCTAGGAAAGAAATGCACAGCTCCTTGTGCTACCTTGTCCTACCTGCTTGTCCTTGTCCTACCTGTCCTTGTCCTACCTGCTCCAAGGTCCTTTGCTTCTCTGGTCCAGGCATTGCCTGGGGCCTAGCCAGGTGGTGCTCACCGCTGGCTTTGGAGCTGGGGCCAGGACTTGCTGACCCAGGCCTTCTGAGCTGAGACGAGGCAGGTTCCTGAGCCCACGAGGGCTGTGCCCCAGCCTCCCCGGCCCTCCAGAGCGTAGTGCCCCCCGCCCCAGGGAAGCCCTCCCCCTCCTGCTTGAGGCCACGACCTGGGCAGACCCTGCCCTCAGGGAACCTTCCCGCTTTCTCCTGGATTTGTTGTGTGTTTTCCTCTCCTGTTCTGAACAGACCAACATTTGCCTCTGAACATCTTGTCTCTGGATGATGAGGTGTTTGTGTTTGTCACCGTCTGGGGAGGGGTGTGTGATGGGGGAAGGGGGTAAAAGACACTTGGGCTATTTTGGAGAGTGGGGGAGCAAGCAGGCAGCCGCAGAGTCGGGCGGGGACAGCTTTGGGTGTTTGGCTCCTCCTTGTTCTCTGGGTGCAACCAGGCTGCCAGGGCTCCTGCCAGCCCACTGCTGGGCATTCTTAGGGGACAGGGGTGGTCCCCAGGCCCTGGCAGGGGTCTTCATCGGGAAGAGGGTTTGGTCCACCCTGGACAGCAGCAGAAGTCCTGGGAGTGCCCTCCAGCCCCGGTCTGATAACCCCTCCTCATGGCGGAGGCTCACCAAGGCTGGGAGAGGGGGCTGGCAGTCACCCTGGCCAGGCGGTCAGCATGTCTCGAGCACGTACTGCATGCTGGACACCATGTTGGAGTCAGAAGTGGTCCCTCTTCCCGAACAGATCCAGGTGGTTGACAGTGGAAGGAACTCAGGTGATGAGAAACAGCACCTGTAACAAAGATGGACCCCGAGAGGGGCCGCAATAGTCATGAGAAGTGAAGTCCGATGGGAGGTGAGAGCAGGGTGCAGTGTCTCGCCCCTGCACAGGGCAGCAGCAGCGAGGACCCAGAAGCTGAGCCGGCTGGGATAATGACTTAGCTCCCGTGAATGATTTTTAGAAGGAGTCAGGTTATACATAAATACATACATACATAAGATTGCAGTGTGGGTAGTATTAAGCCATGCAGAGTTAGGGAAAGGGAGAGATTCCTGGCCAGAAGACCAGGCTGCACAGAGCTAGGACAGCACGGGACATGGTGGGGTTCCATCTGAGTGGATGGTGGGTGCTGGGGTGGTGATCTGGGCTGCGCGCGTGCCTTCTAGGGGTGAGATTCCTCCGCTCCAGGCAGCAACCCAGCAGCCTTCAGAGGCCCCGTGTGCCAGCTGAGCAGAGGGGGAGCACAGGGAGGGGCTGGCCCTGGACCCTGGACCCAGAGGGGCCTGGCTCAGGGTGGGAGAGCCAGGTGCTGCTCCCGGGGAATCCCGTGGAGGGGATCTGGGCTTGGTGCCGTCCATCACCCTGGAGCCCAGATCCAGCTCCGAGACGCCTTCCTCCGCACACCTGCTCCTTTCTTGCCCCCACCCCACCCCAAGTCACCCCACTGCCTTTCCAGCCTCACCAAGGCACCAGAGTCTCCCTTCCCCACAAGCCTCAGCCCCTCACCCCACCCCCACAGATCTTCCTCTGCAAGTGTCTTTGGCTGGCTGTGTTCTCGATTTTCCCTTCTCCTACACTTCGTCCTTAATATAGGTTTTGGGGAATGAGTCTCCTTATGTTTATCGTCCATCTGTCTCCCTGGCCCTCTTTCCTTGGGCTCCCCTCCCCTGCCCCCGCCAATTGTATTCGACTCCCTGTGATCGGTGTCTGTCCCCACTGCCCTGGACCCAGCCCGTGTGCCAGATCCCCGAGACACTCTCTGCTTGGAGCTCAGTTGCACAGAATCCTTTCTTTTCATCCTCAGAACAACCCAAGAAGGCAGACACTATTCAATTTTTTTTTTTTAATTTGTTTGAAAAGCAGAAAGAGAGAGGGAGAGAGAGACAGAGACAGGGAGGTCTCCCGTCTGCTTTTCACTCTCTAGGATACATCTAACACGTGGGGCTCGGCCAGGCTGAAGCTAGGAGCCCAGGATTCAATCTGAGTCTGCCATGTGGGTGGTAGCGACCCAACTAGTTGAGCCATCACCTGCTGTGTCCCAGGGTGTGCATTAGCACAAAGCTGGAATTGGAAGTGGAGCCAAGGCACTCTGATAAGGGATGAGTGTGTCCCAACCAGTACTTAGCTGCTTGGCCAACCCCTCAGCCTGATTCTCTTTTTATCTCAAGCACCAGGCACACGATGGCCTCAGGGCCTTTGCACCATCTGTTCCTTTTGCCCTTTGGACTTGTCACTGTGGCCTTTTTTTTTTTTTTAAAGAGATGACACTTTTTTTTTTAAATGATTTATTTATTCATTTGAAAGTCAGAGTTACACAGAGAGAAGGAGAAGCAGAGAGAGAGAGGGAGAGAGAGCTTCCATTTGTCACCTCACTCTCCAAATGGCCCTGGTTGGGCCAGGCCAAAGCCAGGAGTCAGGAACATCTTCCAGGTCTCCCACATGAGTACAGGGGCCCAGGCACTTGAACCATCTGCTGCTGCTTTCCCTGGCGCATGAACAGGGAGCTGGATGGGAAGTGGAGCAGCCAAGACTAAACCTGTGCCCTTATGGGATGCTGGTGTCGCAGGCTGCAGTTTTACCCAGGACGCCACAGCGCCGGCTGCCACTGTGGTCCCACCTGAGTGCTCCGCATGACATAGCTGCCCTACCCCCTCGTGTCTCCTTTTTCTCTCCAAAACTCACACCTTTTGACATACTGTGTATTTTACTTGTTTTGTTGCCATTCTGCCTGCCCTAGGATGTAAGGTGCAGGGGGCAGGGCTTTTGTCTGTTTTTATCCTCTTTTTGCCCAGCACCATGTCTGGCACATAGTAGGTGCTCAGTTTTGTTTGTTTGTTTTTGACAGGCAGAGTGGACAGAGAGAGAGACAGGGAGAAAGGTCTTCCTTTGCCATTGGTTCACCCTCCAATGGCCGCCGCGGCTGGCACACTGTGGCCGGTGCACCATGCTGATCCAAAGCCAGGAGCCAGGTGCTTTTCCTGGTCTCCCCATGGAGTGCAGGGCCCAAGCACTTGGGCCATCCTCCACTGCACTCCCGGGCCACAGCAGAGAGCTGGCCTGGAAGAGGGGCAACCGGGACAGAATCTGGCGCCCCAACCGGGACTAGAACCCGGGGTGCCGGTGCCACAAGGTGGAGGATTAGCCTAGTGAGCCGCGGCACCGGCCAGTGCTGTTTTCTGCTTCATAAATGAAAATCCTAAGGCTCAGAGAGGTTTAAGCCACTCACCAGGGCAATGAGTAGCAGAAGTGTGTGTGAAATCACATTTGCACAAGGATAGCCCTAGGGTGTGTGTGTGTGGGGGGGTAATGGGGCCCACCCACCAGCCGAAACACCTGCACCTTTGGAGGGGGATGGTTCCCAATAGGACTTACTCAGGTGGCCTGTGTGTGTGTGTGTTGGGGGGCTCCAGCAGAGCAGGACTCTGAGAGGAGGGGTGCTGTCTGGCAAGGAGGCCAGGCGCCTCCTGGGCGGGTGCTGAGACCCTCTCGCACCCTCCCGGCCGGAGGAGAGGAGTCGCTCACGCTGGCCATGTTCTGCTTGGGCAGCTTTGACTTCCAGCAGAGACCAGGCCTGTGTCCTCTTGCAGTGGCGAGGACTGACAGCGCCGGCCAAGGCACTCACTCATCCCTGGGTCTCAGCCTCTTCACCCGTATGGCAGCAGAATGGGGTGGCAGTGGGGGGTGGGGGCGCTGCCTGCTTTTCCGAGTCTCTTCACTTCTAATCTCACACTGACATTTTGGCTGCAGATCCAGCTGCATGCAGGGCCTCCCCATCAAGCACTTCCTGGGTGCCACATGGGTGCTCACTGATCCCCCGCAGTACTGCCCACTTGGTACATCCAGCAAATAGGCACGCAGGGCCCCTGTGTTGTAGCTACAGTCCCCGCCTCTCTGGGTTCCTGTCAGAATCTCCGCCCAGAGGGGAGAGCGAGGGGAGCACACCGGTCACAGGCATGGTCGGCCGCCAGGGAAGGGTTCCGTCTAGGGAGGAAAGGAGTCACTTGGACCCTGGAAGGGAACCTGGAACCTTGGGAGCCACGCGGTGCAATCAGGATCCCTGGTCTCCCCTGGCTGGGCCCCAGCTCTGTCTCTGCAGGGGGTGCGTTCTCCCTGGGCCTGGCTGGCACCTGCTGCCCAGCCCTGGGGAGGCCTCATTGAGGTTCTATCGGAGAGTTGTGGGGCTTCCTCGCTTGTTCGGTGAGGGGCCCAAGCAGAATGATTTCTGAGCTGAGTTAGGAGACCTGGCTCCAGTTTGATCCTGAGGACATCCTCTGCCCTCTCCAGTGCCTCTGTTTCCCCAGAAAAACGCACCCAGGCGGCCACCCTTTACCTGCCCTCATCCTCTGTGAGGGTGGAGCAGGGAGGAAGTCCATGCCTGGGCCAGGTGCGGGTTTAGGAAAAGCACACGTGAGGCTGTGTGTCGGGGCTAGAAGGGTGGTGTTGGCACCAGCGGCCGAGGAGGGCGGTGAGGCAGGTGGCAGGCTCCTTGGTCCTGCAGCGGGAAGGTGGCTTGGGCTGCACCGTCCCCTCTCGCTCCGCTCCTGCTCCTCGTGCTCAGCCCCTTGGCAGCGCTTCCTGCTCTTGTTTTTCCAAGTCACTAATTACCCGCGTGCTAGGGCTCCCAGGCGGGCCAGCTCTCCTGGCTAGCTTCTCCTCGGAGAGCAGCGGTTTGCTTACCATGCTTCCTGGTAGAACCAGGGTGTGCTGCTCTCATTCCCCCCACCCCCAGCCCAACCTCTCAGCTGCCTGGGGCAGTGGGTGGTGTTCCCAAGAGGTGATTTTCCCAGTTCCTCTCTGGACAGCTACCTACCGAGAGCCCACAAGCGGGAGCCATTTGCTTAAGATCACTCATATCAGCTTGTGTTGTGGCAGCCCAATTCCCAGGGGAGGATAGTTGAGGCCAGAAAAGGAACTTGAAATTTATCCCTGCAGTGGAGAGAAGCAGCAGGAGGAGCTCTGGGCAGAGTTGTCAGCCATTCCGGTGGGGTTGGCTTCCTGCCCCTGGCCTGTGACGGTATCCTGCCCTGGGCAGTGGTGAAAGCAGCATCGACCAGGGAAGGTACAACCTTTTGAGTTCAAAAGTAGTTTTCACTCATTCAGGCTGTGTGACCCGAGACGGGTGTGTCGCCTCTCTGATCCTCGGCTCTTCTTGCGTGAAGTAGCATGATAAGGCCCACCCCCACCCCGGGCTCTGGGATGACTGGAGGCCATGAGCACACAGGCCCACCCAGGGTGACCCCTGACGAACGGTCACACGCAGAGGTCCCTCGTCAGACCTGCTCCTGCCTAGGAGCCCCCGAGGGCCTGCTGCCTGCTCTCTTCCCCGATCTCCCGGGGTCTCCAGTGGGCTTTGGCAGCACTGAGAGCAAGGTGTGCCCTCCCCTCGCTGCGCTGCGCTGTTCCCAGGGCAGGTCTGGGTCCTTGTTGGACAGAGGCTAGGGCCACGGCCAGGTGACCACTGGGCAGGGCAGATGGGGGGAACCGGCAAAAGACGTCACTCATTTGCCTGTGGCGGCTCAGCCCTCTGCTCAGGGTGACAGCTCCATCTTGCCCATCAGGCAGGCCAGGCAGCCATGGGTGGGGGTGGGACCCCGGCAACAGCGTCGAGCTGGTGGTGAATGGCATGGCATGAATAACAGATGAGGGCTTCGTAATTGGTGTTATTACACATGCGTCTCATCTCCATTCATAATGATGGGACACTTGAGCCCAGCGCTCCTCGGTGAGCGCGGCTGTCATCAGTCTAGCTGAGAGCCCAGCAGCTGTCGGGATCAGCGGCTGCCCGACACTCCCGGGTACTCATACCCGCAGTGCTTTGTCTTGGGAGCCCAGCAGTTTGTGGGAGGGGGCGGCACTGGTTCCCAGCTAGCAGCAAGAGGCCCAGGTGCCTCCCTCGCAGCCCCCCCTCGGAGCACCCCTCTAAGCAGAGGCCTCCAGACTTCAATGTGCATCAGAATCACCTGTTCAAACAGACTGGGGGTGGAGGGGTTCAAATATGCATTTCGAACCAGTTCCCAGGGACCTGCGGCTTCTGGTCCAGGACCTCAGTGTGTGGACCACTTCATCCAAACCTCATCACTCCAGCTGGGCTCTGACAGCCTCACCCGAGAGCTTGTGAGAAGTGCAGAGCCAAAGGCTGAGCCCTGGCCTGCCCCAGTCACAATCCCATGGGGGCAAGATTCCCAGATGGTCCCACCGCCCATCACGGCATGAGAAGCCCAAAGCACCAATGGGCAGGAGAGGCCGGCAGAGCTGTCGGGAGTAGGGTGAGGCAGCCGGGGCACCCTGACCACTGGCCTCTCACAGGAACACCTCCGTCTTCTGGGCAGCATGACAAGGGCTGGGAAGTGTTGACCAGCAGGCCCTGGGGGGAGGCACTCCACTCCGCCCCACACTCTGTCTCAGTGCGGTCTTTCCTGACCTAGCCGATTGCCTGCCTGGTAGCCTGTGCACCTGCTCCCCAGGGAGGCCCCTGCCCTGCCAGCTGCCCCTCACTCTCTCTCCTCCCCATTCCCGCAGGTGGTGGCCTTCGCCTCTCTCTTCTTCATCCTGGTCTCCATCACCACCTTCTGCCTGGAGACCCACGAGGCCTTCAACATCGACCGCAACGTGACTGAGATCCACCGGGTGGGGAATATCACCAGCGTGCGCTTCCGCCGGGAGGTGGAGACGGAGCCCATCCTGACCTACATCGAGGGCGTGTGCGTGCTGTGGTTCACTCTGGAGTTCCTGGTGCGCATCGTGTGCTGCCCAGACACCCTGGACTTCGTCAAGAACCTGCTCAACATCATCGACTTCGTGGCCATCCTGCCCTTCTACCTGGAGGTGGGGCTGAGCGGCCTCTCCTCCAAGGCCGCCCGCGACGTGCTGGGCTTCCTGCGCGTCGTGCGCTTCGTGCGCATCCTGCGCATCTTCAAGCTCACGCGCCACTTTGTGGGGCTGCGCGTGCTGGGCCACACGCTGCGCGCCAGCACCAACGAGTTCCTGCTGCTCATCATCTTCCTGGCCCTGGGCGTGCTCATCTTCGCCACCATGATCTACTACGCTGAGCGCATCGGCGCCAAGCCCTCCGACCCGCGGGGCAACGACCACACCGACTTCAAGAACATCCCCATCGGCTTCTGGTGGGCTGTGGTCACCATGACGACCCTGGGCTACGGGGACATGTACCCCAAGACGTGGTCGGGCATGCTGGTGGGGGCGCTGTGTGCGCTGGCCGGCGTGCTCACCATCGCCATGCCGGTGCCTGTCATCGTCAACAACTTCGGCATGTACTACTCCCTGGCCATGGCGAAGCAGAAGCTGCCCAAAAAACGCAAGAAGCACGTGCCGCGGCCGCCCCAGCTCGAGTCGCCCATCTACTGTAAGTCGGAGGAGACCTCGCCCAGGGACAGCACCTACAGCGACGTCAGCCCCCCAGCCCGGGAAGAGGGTGTGGTCGAGAGGAAACGGGCAGGTGAGACCCCTAGCGTGCTTGCCGGGGATCCTCTTTCCTTGGAACAGGGTCTGTGCTCGATGGTGCTGGGCTTCCCTGAGTCTGAGCTGTGCCTTTAAGAGGGCTAAACATTGCAGCCACGCCCCTCCACCCTCGGGTTTTCTGATAGCTTCCGGAATGTCTGGGTTTGGGGAGTCAGGATCCCACCCAGTGCAGGCTGATGCCAGGCACCTGGGGCTGTGTATTAGAAGTCCTGACCCAGTCACATCTGGGCCACTGGGGTCTGTTTGCTGAGGCCAGTCCCTCACCCTCTCTGGGCATCGAATGCACCCCCCACCCCTTAAAATGGGAATGGCCTGTCAGTAGCCTGCCCCCTAGACATCGCTGCGACCCGGTGGGTGTCAGCTGTGAAAGCTCTCTGAGAAGTGGGAGCCACGTTATGGGCTCAGGCACTTTCATGATTAGCCAGAGAGCAGGGCAGCTGTTTGCCCAAGGTGCATCAGCGGGTGAATCACTCCCCTCCCAGGGTTCCGAGTCTGGTGTCTTCTTGGCCTAACAAATGTGCTAACGTAACAGCAGTGGGAGGCTGCCTTCTGTTCAGCTCCAGCTCGATGGAGCTCTGGGCTCAGGGTTTGGTGGGGTGGAAGGGAACCGAGGAGGGAGTGGCCCAGCCAGTGCTGGGAAGTGGAGGGAGGTGGAGGAAGCTGGTGTCTGCGTGCTGGTGGGGGAGGGCCTGGGCATCCGAATCCTGTCCTTCGAGGATAGGAAGGGCCAGTCCACGACGGCTCCCCCGCCCCCACGTCAGGAGATGACAGGAGGAAAGCCGCTCCGTCTCCAGTCTCCAGCAGTGTGCAGTGTGGTCAGGGGAGGGGAAAGGTACCCTGAGCGTTCGTTAGGTGTGGACTGGGCTCCTGGGGCAGGTAGATGGAAGTCTCTGGTGTGGGCACGTGTTGGAGGCCAGGCCCTCAGGGGACTGGGCTGGGGCGCTCCTCGGGGAGAGTGGACTTTGTCCTCTTGGGGAGGCACTGTGGCCTCTTGGACATACTGGGGCAGACCCCTGTAAGAACTGCACCTGCTGGGCCCCTTCTTCTCCCACCAAAGGGTACCCCCTTCCCGACCCCTGAGTATAAATCTTCCAGTGAGGTTCAGCTGTTCTCCGAGCCTGGCATCCAGGCTTAGAGAGAATCCTGGTATACCAATGGGGCAGTCCTGTGGTGGGCTCCATAGTGTTCGCCCAGCCACGGTGCTGGGGTGCGATCTTCAGTCCAAGCTGCCCCCCTTTCTCCAGGTCCGAGGGCCCAGCTTCCCCTTAGACCTTGAACTTCACAGCAGCAAGGAGAACAGAACAGCACTGCCAGCTGAACTGGAGCCTCTGCCACCCAGTGCCCTCCCCTGCTCCGGGAGCCCTGGGGGGTGAGGATGCGGTTTTCGGCTCAGGTTTTCGGCTCAGACCCTGACGGGGCCCCCTCAGCCCAGCCAGCAGCCATTCTCTGTGGGAATTGCAGACTCATCCAGCGTGAACCTGAGCCAGAGCCAGGGAGGAAGCCGGGGCTGTCACCTGCCTTGGGTCATCGTCAACAACTCGTGGGGGCAGCCCTAGCAGGTAGATTGGGGGTATCCCAGCTGTAGGGGAGGTGTCGGCCATCACAGCACCCCTGTGGGGAGACCCTAGGCTGAGGCTGGGGGGTGGAATCCACCTTCACGGCCAGCACAGCATTCTGCTCTGGTGGCACCCCACCCCTGTGTGTCATTTGGGCGAGCAGCCCCCCGGGTCTGCGACCTGAGAGAGCCAGAGAGCCCCATGAGGATGGCCCAGGCTGACAGCCTCCCGTCTGTCTGTCCCTCAGACTCTAAGCAGAATGGCGACGCCAGTGCGGTGCTGTCAGACGAGGAGGGAGCTGGCCTCACCCAGCCCCTGGCCTCTGCCCCCACCCCCGAGGAGCGCCGGGCCCTGCGCCGCTCCGGCACCCGGGACAGAAACAAGAAGGCCGCCGCCTGCTTCCTGCTCAGCGCTGGGGACTATGCCTGCGCCGACGGCAGTGTCCGGAAAGGTATGGCTCCCCGTGCCGGGCAGGTGGGGAGCCCCCACAGAGCACAGACCCCCCAGCCCTCCCCACGGAGCTTCGGCTCCCCTCCTCCCCGCAGCCAGTGGCCTCCTTCTCCTCTGCCGTGGATACGCCCCCACTTTTAGAACGGGTACCCCGAGCTCCCAGCCTCAGTTGAGAAAGGCCTCGTGTTCCCCAAAGGGTGCTCGGAGCCCTCCCCCAGGTGCCCCAGGGAGGAGTGGAGCTGGAGGGTTGAGCAGACTCCAGGCCCCCACTGCCCCCTCTGTGTTCATCACCTTCTCTGCTTCTGGTTTCTGCTGCTTCTCTCAGGCTTGCCCAGGTAAGGAGTCCCAGGAGACGCCCACCACCTGCGGGAGTCAGGTGCAAAGGCCTCAGAGAGCCCAGCGCGTGCCCATCCCTTCCTTCCCATCCTGTACTGGGTGCCAGGGCCTAGGATGGCCTGACCTGGGTCTGCAGTCAGCCAGGGTGTGACTGTCCTCTGAGACGGAGCCCGAGGGGACCAGGGGCCAGGCGGGCAGTGAGAGAGGGTCCCACCTGGGCAGTGTTGGGAAGGATTTGGCAGAGTTAAAAGAACGTGACCCATCAGGGAAGCTGAGGTCCTACCTCCAGGCCCCAAGCTTGCTACAGGGCAGGGCAGAGGTGGGGCAGTCGGGCTGGAGGCCCCTGGTCTGGAAAAGGGGTGAGAAAGGGTCATAGTGTGACGTGGGCGAGGCCTGTGGTGAGAACCTGGTGTCTGGAGACCAGCTGCTGCTTCTGCCCAGTTTCTGATCACCTTTTGTCCTTGTTTGTCCTTGTGACCTAAGTGCCCAAAACAACTTGACTGACAGGTCGGGTCTCCACAACAAAGCTCTGTGCAGAGTTCTCTGGCCACTGTCCCCAGACCCCAGCCCCAGCTCCAGACGGGGTTGAGAGAGGCAGGGATCGTGGCTGGCTCAGGCATAGCCTGTGATGCCTCTGTCCTCCTAAATAAGACATCGGCTGCCCACACCCTTTCTGGCCCTCAGCACCACCATTCCCACGGAATCCCCAGGCCTCCCTGACTCCAACCAGGCCCTGAGAAATTTGCATCCTATTTTTGGCAGAAGCAGGAGCCGTGGTCTGGCACCCAGAGGAGGGTGGGTCTCTGGGCACAGAGGGAGCGCACACAGACCTTGGACACTCACCTGTCACCCCCTGCTGCTCCAGTCCTCAGGCCCTGGATGTGCCTCTCTCTCCTGCCTCCCATCCCAAAAGTGCAGCAACTCCACCACGTCTGGCTGGAGCCTACTAAGCAGACATTCCAGAATGTGGGATGTTGGAGACCCCATTTCTTTGTAGGCCTCAAGCAAACAACCAAGTATCCCTGCCTCCTTCCCTGTGCTGTGAGGGCCTCTGTGCAAGTAGAGGTGCAAGTGTGAGGGTGCAATCGGGGAGACCCCAGGCTACTGGGAGCAGGCCGTACCTGGGCAGGGGTTGCACGTGTGTGTGCTTGGAGCCGGAAGCCTGTGTCCCACCCCCTGTCTCTCTGGGGTGCCCGTGGGGCCCAGCTGCTCTAGTTTCAAGATGCTTCCACACTGCTTCTTGGCAACAAGCATGCAGCCCAGCCAATTAGAGTGACCTTCGAGAGGGAACAGGTGGGTTGCTGGGAAACAGGCCCTGCTAAGCAAGCATGGCAATGAACAGCGCCAAACTCCCAGTGCACACTCGACAACTTTCCCCATGCCGTCCCAGGCTGCACTTCTCTGCAGCCAGGCTACCTGCAAGACCAGGAGGGAGTGTGCCCAGGGCCTCCTCGTCACCAGCCACCAGCCATCAGCCACCAGCACAGAACCCTGTGGCTGCTCATGTGGCAGAGTGCCAGCTTCCTGGGAGGAAGATGGCAGGTGCTAATTGGCCCTGGAGGCCATGGGGTCTTTATGCAACCAGGCCAGGGAGGAGCTGGAGAGGCCGAAGCAGCCCAGGACACAGATGTACTGAGTGTGTACTGAGGTCTGTCCTCGGGAGTCCAGATGACCCAGAGACTAGGGAGAGTCAGGGAGCCTCTCCCTGGAGTGCCAGCCCCTGCACTCCAGCCCACAACCACCTGCCCCGCAGGGTCCCATGGAGCTGCTCTGGGGAGGAGCGGCACCCCTGACCCTTCTGCCTTTTCTCCACCAAGGCTGTACCAAGTCCCGGAGTCTAAACAACATAGCCGGAGCGGCTGGAAGCAGTCTGGGGCTGTCTCCACTGGCATCGCGGTACAGCTCACCCTACCCTCCGAGAAAGCTCTTGCTCTCCCACCCCTTCCCGCCCCTCACCAGCCCACCGCCTGGCCACTGTGCCCCTTAGTGACGCCTGCACTCTGTCACACACACACCAACAGGCACACTCACCTGCCTCCTGCCCTTGTCCCTCCTGGGACCTGTAGCGAGCACAGGAGGCCACCCGTCAGGACAAACTTTGGTCCGCGCCTCTTGTCCACAGCACCCAGCTCTCCAGATTATTCAAGGGGCAGGTGACTCCCAGAGCTGCTCCCCTGTGCTCCACCCTGGCCAAGCTCTTCTGAGCTACAGGTACCAGCACATCCAGGGCCCTGCCTCCCTCTCAGGGTCCCACAGGCCAGCCTTGATGGCCAGGCCCGTCCGGGAGAGGTCCATGGTGCACCCAGAACCGCTCAGCCTTGCTGGGCAGCCATGCCTGCATTAATATTTTTAATCACAGCAAATGCATTGACCTGCTTCGTGGCCTTTAACCAGTAACCAAACAACCTGTCTGTCTGTCTGTCCATCCCACGCAGGCAGCAAGCAGGGATAAAGGAAGTTGGACTTCCAGCAGGGCAGTGCCCACAGGCAGTGGTGCCCTGGGGGAAGAGGTCTGACGCTTTCCGGCTTGGGCCTGGGGAGCAGGTGGGGCTTCCTAGAGGCGGAGCCTCAGGCGTGGCACAGCCCGGGGCTGGCCACCTAGGCACAGGAGGACCCTGGTCTCTGGGGGCCCCTGCCTGGATTCAGTGGGTGACAGCCCGCCGCGGTGCCCGGCATCCCATCTGTGCCCCGGGCTGCGGTTTCTCTCGCACTGCTTCCTGTGCTTCCGCGACAGTTCTCCTCCTCTCCAGCTTCCCTCAAACGCCCCGCCTCGCTTCTGAGTCACCTGCCGCTCCCACCCAGCCTCTGCGCTCTGTTTTCTTGCCAGAACCGGAGACTCATCTAATTTCTATAATTAAGTGTATTCATTTACCTAACGAGCCCAGGAGCACAACACGTTTGTGAGTCACGGGCGAGCAGGGTGCACGTTGCGCAGGGCAGCTAAGGGGAAGTGCCAGCGCACCTGCTCCTGCCAGCCGGCCCCTCCCCCAGCAGGTCCGCCTTGGACCGGGCCTGAGGAGCAACTGAGAACGCCTTGGCCAAGACATTTCCTGTTTTCACCTGATGGGAATTAGACCTGACACCGGGGCCGTGTGCCTGGCAATTTTTAGAGTCAGATTATGCAGCCTTGTCCAGGGAGTGACTAAGTAAGGTCCCTGCGTGCTCCTCCCAGGGTGGGCAAAGGCAGGCGTGGGGAGGCAGCCCACAGCAAGGTCGGACTGTCTCATGGGGTTGGGGGCCAGGAGCTTCTCCATCTTGGGCAGACGTGGGAATGTCTCATCTGGAAAGACCTGTTCACACTGGGCGCTAGGATACCCCAAACCAGCTGTGATCCATGGCGCCTGCCTCACTCTTGCCCTCAGGAGGACATGACCCCTGAGAGCCAAGAAGGACTCCAGGGGCGTCAGTGCCACCGCCCTTCATCAGGGGACAGGCCCCGTTAGGTGGCAGGTGGCTGGGCACGCACCATCTCACTCACAGCTGAATGTGAGAACCCAGCTTCCCCGTGCAGCAGGGCTCCCTGGCACCCAGGTCTGGGGTCTGCCGGGGACACGGGGAGCCAGGTGTGCAGCTGGGCGTGGGTGCCACAGTTTCTCCTCTGACTCGCCGCTCTGGTTCGGGGAGCCGAGTCGGCTATTTCTGTGGCAGCCCTCGAGTTGTCAGGAGCCCAAGTTTCCACGGCACCCACCGCCTCCTTGCCTCTCTTGCCTCCCACGGGGATGGGCATGCTCATGGCACCCCTGCGGTGGGCACAGATGTCCCTGGGCGACACACCCAGCAGTGCCAGGCTGGAGCCCCTGGGGGCCTTGGGAGCTGGGCCCTCACCGTCCCTTCCTGGCTCTGTAGGGGAGACAGGACCCAGCTGATGGGAGGGCTGAGTGGGCTCTCTGTAGCCAGCTGCACTTCTCTGGCCCTTCCTAGAACCCCGGAGGAGGGCAGCAGGAGTCCTGGCATGTGCCTCACGCTCTACGCTGGCAGGTAGCAGCCTGCATAGGCCCCAGGCACCTCACTAGGCCTTAGGCCTCGCTCCTCGGGAGAAGGTTGTCTCCTACCCACGGTCTGAGAGTGCAGCTCGCTTTCCCTCACTTGGACTTAGACTTGGGCTTGGTCCTGCTCCCGTTGCTTTGGCTTTTAGACACCTTCCCTGCAGCTGGGCCTTAGCCACTTCCCTCAGAGCAGGCAAGCAGCCAGGTGGGAGTTTTGAGACTTGCCTTCCAGCCCAGCCTGGACCAGGGTTCCTGCCAGCCCCGGAGGTTGCCCCCCAGCCCCTGAGGCTTCTGAGAGGAAGGACTGAGAGGGAAGTGACTCTTTCTCCTGGAGCCAGGGCTCACGAGGGTCAGAGGGGAGGTCACCCTGCTGCACCCCTGATGGGTCAGATAGGGAGAGTCCAGAGAGAGCCCTCCCCAACGCTCAGAGATCCCTGAGGGCAGACGTTCGAGAGAAAGCAGCCTACTGCTGTTCCCTCCCTAAAATGGGCTTTAAGCCCACCACAGCCACCCAGGACCTCCTGGGAGCCCAGAGGCCTCGGAGTTGGGTACTGCCGAGGTTCCTGACTGGTCGGTGTTAGGCCACAGGGCAAGGCCACAGCTCTCTGCTTGTCATCAGGACAAGGGGCCCTGAAGAGCCTGGGGTTCTCTGATTTCCTCCAGGGTGGCACTCCTGGGCCAGGGGGCAGTGGTTGAGGAGGTAGTGACAGTGTCATTCCAAGACGAGAACAGCCTGTCCCTAGGAGAGCAGTGGAGGCTCCCAGCGAGGCCGCAGCCCAGAAGGCTCTGGGGGCCACATCTGACCCTTGCTTTGGCGAGAGATTGGGCCCTGGCCCCCAAATCTAACAGCCCCAGGGGTTGTCTCAGCGCTGACCTGGAGGGAGCTGAAACCCCACTGCACTATTACCCAGCTCTGCAGCTGGGTCTGAGCAGCCTCACTGCCTGCCCTACCTGTGCGCTCCGCACGCAGACAGCAGGGGAAGAGAAGGCCCAGGCCCCAGACACACCGGGCTGAGGCTGGGCTGCTGATTGGGGCCCTCCGAGGGGGTCCTAGTAGGACGGTGCTGTTGGCCTTCTCTCCTGGAGCGTCCCCTTCAGTGTTCGCCCCATGCTGCTCTCCCTCCAACCTCTGGGCTCCTCCTGCCACACTGAGAAAAAGCTGGGCGGAGATGGCACCCTACTTGGGCGCCTTCTTCACCAACTCTTGGGACGAGGGGTTAGCCCCGGTGCGGGGTGGGAGGGCTGCGGAAGCAGGTGGAGAGCTCAGATGGGTAGGCAGTAGCCAGGGTGTGCCATGGGCCATGCCAGAAACTTTCCCTAGTGTCCTCATGCCACGCTGCAGAGCTGTGGTCCCCTTGCCCACGGCACTGGAGCTGCTGCTACCTGAGCAGGTGTGGAGACGAGCTGCAGCACCAGCTGAGGCACCTCGGCCCAGAGCTGAGTTGGTGGAGGGGTGGTAGAGGGCTTGCCTGTTCCCTTCCCTTCCTGGCTCTGAGCCCTGGGTTGCTCCTAGCTCTGCTCCTAGCTCTGCTCCTTAGTCCACAGCCTGCGGGTCAGCAGCTGGCTTCCTTCTAACCTCTCCTTCTTTGTTTCTCCCTTTCTCTCGCTGAACTCCTTGCCCCCCCCCCCCAGAAGGCAATGTTGAGCCGAAAGCGTGCGTCCCAGTGTCTCACACCTGTGCTCTTTAAACACAGAGACCTGCCAAGACGCCCTCTCGTCCAACTATGCCCAGGCTGAAGTCCTCACTCTCTCCTAAAGCGGCACCAACGTGAGAGACAGGCAGACAGACAGAAAGACAGCCAGAGGCTTAGGGGAACTCTGGACCCCAGGCAAGACTCATTCGCTGGGAAGAACTCAGCTATCCTTGTTGGCACAGGACTGGTGGAAACCTCCCATGCCACCCTCGGGGCCCAGAGCCATCTGGGTGTGAAGCTCTACTGCACATTGAAGAGATATATATGCACATATAGTATCTATATTCATACATACTCTACTCTCGGGTGTAGTGCACGTGCTAGTGGTAGTCCGTCTTCTCTGTAAGCCTCTGTCTGCCAGCCCTTCCCCCACCCCGAGATCCCCATCCTCTTTCCCTTGCCAACTCCTTGTTGTTTTCTGCTGACCGTGTGTGTGTGCGTGTGTGTATGTGTGTGTGTGTGTGTGTGTGTGTACTGTCCCAGGGAAAATGCACGTGGGAACTGCCCGTCCAGCTGGGAGGTCCCCAGCTGCTCTCTCCTGGGGGGGAGGGTGTTCCTCTGCCAGCAGGTGGCCTGTGGAAGTCCCTCAAGGGCCAGACTACCCCCCGGGTCCCTGCTCCACCAGCCCCACCCCACCCCAAATTGGGGTTCTACCTCTACCCTGTGTCCTAGTTGTGGGGGGACTTCCAGGGGCTCCCCTAAAGCCTCCTCCACGTCTTTCTCCACCCCTGTCTGTGTCCCGGACTGAGGGGGGCATTTTGTCGTCTTAATTTTTTTTTGTCTCCTTCGTCTGTTTGTCTACAAAGATGCTGCTGGGCAGGCGGGCAGGGAAGGGGTCCGTCTGCCCATGTGGCTCAGGGGTGTGAGAAGGGGATGCCTCGGGAGAGCGGAGACCAGTTGCAATACTGTACTTCCTGGCTAGCAGCCAGCGGACGCGTGCAATAGCAGAGGCCAGGCGACCCCTTCAGCTGTGGCCTCTGCCCTTCCCTCGGCCCTCCCTCCCTGCCCCCCCTCGGTGTTGGTCCGTCCCGTGTGTCCGAGGCATGCCTAGGCCGGGCCCACTGCCCTGTCCGCATGCCTTCAGCTGTCATGCTGTGCTCGAGCCCCAATAAAGACATCTGGAGCAATGTGTGCCGTGCTGTGTGCGTGCCTGCGTCCGCCTCTCCTTTCTGGCTCTGTGTCTGTGGGGATCTCTTCAACCTCCCACGCCCAACCCTTGAAGAATGCAGCCAATTGTAGCACAACCCGGCCACACCCGGAGCTAGCCTCCTGGCCCAAGCCCTGCGTGTTGTTGTGGGAACTGATGCTCAAAGAGGAAGCCCGGATGCCCCAAGGCCACAGAGGCTTGACAGGGACCCCCAGTTCCCAGTCTCCGTGGCTGCCACCTGAACCCTCCTAAGGCAGAAGAAAAGACTTCCTTGTTGAGGGGCTTCCACTGTGATGCTGGGACCTCCCTCCTCCCCACAGTCATCAAGTTCTAAGTGGGCCAAGGCCCCTGGGAGGTCAAAGTCCTGGTAATGATGGGATGGCTGTCAGACTGTCAGATGGAGGCCGACGAGGTACTGGTGGCATCACCCAGCCTGACCGGGGGGCCACTTAGGGATGAGACGGAGACACACAGGATGGGGAGATGGCAACCGATGGCCACGCGTGAGCTGTCACCCTCACTGTTGTTCCCCTCACACACTCGCATGAGCGCACGCAGGCCTGGCTCCCCTGGTCTGCAACCTCTGCAGTAATTGAAGGGCCCCTCGCTGGGTTGAACACCCGGCTGTTACTGTTGTGAAGTTAATAATTCTCAAACAAATGGCCTTGTAGCTTCTGCCTTGTGTCTGGGCTCTGCAGATCGTATAGTTGGGTCCTGGTGTGCGTCTGTCTTTCTTTCTCCTGTCCTACCCCTCTCACCATCGTATTTCAGGCATAAACTCAGAATCATAGGGGCCTCTGTTCAAAGCCTTGATCTGGCACTTATTAGCTGGCGACACCCCTCCAAAGCTGTTTCCCTGTCTGCACCTAATTCAGAGACAGTATAAAGAGGCTGGCCCTGTGCCACGTGTCTACCTATGACAAACAGCAGGTACACAGTAAGAGTTCCATTCTGACCCTTCTGTCTGGAGCCCTCAGCCTTTTCCCTATGGACTGCTGACCTCCCCATGTCCACTCGCTCCAAGGAAGGACAAGAGCACACCCTGAGTTGTCTGGGGCGATGCGGAAGAGCAGAGCAAGGGCCGCAGGTCCGAGGGCAGGGAAGAAGCCAGGGGAAGCCTGTTCCTGAAGTGTAGCCGGGTTTGGAGCCTGGGCCCGCAGGAGCAAGGTAATGGCAGGCAGCCAGTTGTCAATTAAAGATAAAATCTCTCCTCCAGCCGCAGAGGGCAAGCCCCCCACACCCCCAGACAGGAGAAAGCCATTTGCAGCCAGGCTCCTAGGAGCAGCTGGGCCAGGCGATAATGGGGTGGGATGCACTGCTGGCTCTGTAATGATATTACGCATCAAGGCCACGGCCAGCAGGGCTGGTTTCAGATCAATGTGGAACCGCTGCATGGTCTGGGTTTAAGAGTCCAGCAAGCAGCCCAGGGGTGCCCAGTGCCGGGGGCCGCTATGGGCCTGATGGCATGCCACTGGGATCCTGGGGGAGGAGGTGGCGATGTGTAGGAAGTGGGGGAAGCAGGCAATCACCCATGCCCCCCGCCCCCCAGGAGTGGCACGTGGTGTTGTTAAGGGCAGAGGGGGCCCCTGAGGCCAGTGCTGAGCCCCACCCACACCAGGGAGCTACTTGAAAGAACCGGGCACTGGTGGCTGAGACAGTCCTTGGGACTTGGCCTTGGGGTTGAAGCCCTGGCTCCATCGCTGTCTCGTGTGACCTTGGGCAAGTTACTCGACCTGGCCGAACCTCTGTTTCCTCACCATTGGGATGGGAGTCCTAACAGCGTCAGACTCACTGAGCTATCAGGAGCGTTATGCGAACCGATGCCTGCGAAGTCTTTCCGAGCACGTGGCACACGATCGTGGCTTCCAAATGCTGGGGGCAGCTCACTCCTGCTCTCATGTCTCCACCCTCTTCAAGATCATTGCCGTGAGGCTCGTCATTTCAGTGAGGGCCCCATCTCCTTGCGCCGGGACCGGGGGCTGGGCTGGCACTCACGTGCCCCGACTACTGCTCCGGGCGGTACAACCCTGCTCATGCGTAGGTGTTTGAAGGTCAGCGTTCTCTGCATGTCACAGAGGGGTGGATTGGAACACAGCGGTGTCAGGTTGTTTCTCCAAGGTCACACAGCCAGTGAGTACTGCCCTGGGACCCACACCCCAGCTGTCTGGGTCTCTTCAGGCCACAGCCTGAACTGCAGAAGGGGCGGATATTATGGTACAGCAGCTGAAGCTGCTGCATGCGAAGTTCACTTCCATGTTGGAGGGCCTTGGTTCAAGTCCCTGCCCCACTTCAGATTCCAGCTTCCTGCCGTTGCTTACATTGTGGGGTAGCAAGTGATGGCTCAAATACCTGGGTCCCCGGCCACCCAAGTGGGAGGTCCGGATGGAGTTTCTGCCTCCTGACTTCAGCCTGACCCAGCAACAGCTGTTTGGGGGCATTTCTGGAATGAACCAGCAGACAGAAGATCTCTCTCTCTCTCTTGCTCTGCCTTTCAAGTGAATAAATAAAATTGGGATATAACTGAAAGAGGAAAGTAAGCTTTTTTAAAAGAAATTATTAAAACTGCATGGGGCTTTGTGCTTTTAATGTTTCTATTCCCTTAATCTCAGGGGATTCTTACAGCAAAGCTGCTGTATCCCCTTTGATAGGTAAGGGCCCAGGAAAGGGAGGTAAGTGGTTTAACACCCTCTCCCTTCTGTGTGCGTGCCCCTCCCCCACCCACACAGTCAGCAGTCAGCAGGAGGTGGCTCCCAGCGAGGCCAGTGAGTGACCTCTTCCCTCATGCAGCCCTACTGGATTTTATTCTCTGACTCCCAGAAGGGGTGACTGGGGTGAGACTGTTCTGGAAATGGAGTCACATGAGGAACAGCTCAGTGGGACCCTAGCCTGCAGCTGTTTGAAGCGTGCCCATGGGGAAGTGGGTTCAGATTCCGCTTGGCAGCTCAGGGGCCACTGGAGGAATGGTAGGAAGGCAGGTTGGATTCCAGTAAAGAACCTTGTCTGTGTCGCTAGCTGTTGCAAAGTTCACGCAGGGGTAGGGAAGCGGCCCGCTGCCAATCAACAGGGAAGCGCCATCACCCTCCCTCAACCCCACCCTACGGTGACCACCATCCTTTCCGGCCTTGGGGAAAGGGGAAGCTTGGAGTGGGCCACTCTGCGAGGTGGGGAAAGCCCCTCCCCTGGCGGTCATGTTCAGTGCGGCCTTTGCCGGAGGTGGCATTGGAAGACCTGCTGCTGCAGGTCTCACTCATGGGCCCTATGGCTGCTTGGTGGTGGAGGCAGCTCCGGAACCCAGGCCTTCTGAGGAGGGCTCAGATGAGCCGCCTTCCCGCACGATTTTCCTCCTATTTCCTTAACGGTGGAGGAGTGGCATTCCCTGCAGGAGTCCCTCTCTGCCTCTTCCTGTCCCATTAGGCCAAAGGACAGGGCAATGAACTGTCGATGGCAATGCCAGCCTGGAGCGCTTTGGGGGACACCTGGGCTGGGGCTGTGATGCCGCGCGGGGGGCCCCTATGGCATGGCTGCAGTGAGCACGCTCCTCAGTTCCCAATGCCCAGGCCTGGTACCTATGCAACAGGCAGCCCAGGAGCTGGCTTGGTCCTGCAGGGCTATGGCAACCAGATTCGGGCTCAGGACAGCCTGCCTCACCCCCGAGGGCTGCCAGGGACGCCAGGGAGCTGGCTGTCTCCCAGCAACCTCAGTTGCGCCACCTCTGCCTGGATTCTCCAGGGATGCCTGGATGGGTAGTGGTTATGGAGCACACACTAAGGCTACTTCGCAGGAGTCTACCAGAAAAACAAGTTCCTGCTTTTGCCTGAACGAGGGCCCCTGCTTTTTAAATCAGCAATCCCTGGTGGCTAGAGGTGCGAGGGCTGGTCCCTTCCTTCCTCCCTGTCACCCCTTTCTGGGTGACCTCATCCACACCCATGGCTTTAAACATCTCTTGGTGCTGATGACATCCACATTCCTAGTGTCAGTCCAGAAATCCCTTCTCATTCATTCATTCATTCATTCAATGAGCCCCTCCCTATTCCAGGCTCTGCTCTCCGTGCTGAGTGTAACACAGGGACCCAAACAGATGGGCCTCTTTCCCTCCTGCTCTCTGGACTCCTTGACTCGGCCTGCACGGTCCTCCCCTCGGCTCCCACCACCCGCCCTGAGTCGGAGCCAGACACTGGGGGTGGTGGTTGAGCCCGCCCTCTTCTTCCTTAATTCACTCACTCATTTGTCAGGCAGGATATTCAGCTATCCTGCAAGACGCTTTCTGCAGCACCTGCCCTGGGTCCTGGGAAAGCAGGATCCCTGCCCTCGGGGAATCTGCAGTCTAGTCGGGGAGAGAGGCCAGGACACCAGTAGACAAAAGAATTCCACCTGCCGCCCTCATCCCAGCCCATTCACCAACTCTAGGTTTCTGGCTTTGGAATCTTTCCGGGTGTTCTGGCTCTCTGCACTCAGCCAGTGGAGCCAGGAGCCCTGGGCTCCTGCAGGAGGCCCCTCCCTGGGTCCCACTGTCCCCGCCCCCCGCCTTCCCCCCCAGCCTTCCCCAGCTGCCAGAGAGCACTTCTGAAAATGGAAAGCGATCGAGTTACCGGGCTGCAAACCCTTGGTGGCTGGACTCCCGTTGCTTTTCCAATAAAATCCAGACTCCTGAGAGGGACTTCAAGGGCCCGCTGCTGCTCAGGCGCCTCCGGCCTCTGCCGCCTCACCCCTGCCCTGCCCCGCTCTCAGCCCCAGGAGCCCGCAGCTGGCTTTGCCCCTCCGTCTCAGACCCTGAGTGTTGTGCAGGTGCTGCTCGTAGAGGGGGGCATGCTGCCGCTCCCCAACTCCTCTGGCCTGGCCTCCCGCCTCGGCCACCTTGGGCCTCTGTTATTTCCCATCACTGCAGCCAGTGCCTCTCCTCTTCATGGTGCTTATCGCTCTTTGTAACTATTTACTTGTTTATTGCCAGCCTCCCTGTAAGTTGCTAGGGCCTCACAGAGCTAGGGACTCAGTAAATATTTTATGAATGAATGAATGGGCCGGGCTGGCCCTGGTCCGAGTAGCTGCTGAACTCCAGCCTCTGTCATCTCTCCCAAGCCCTGGCTCCAGCTGGCTCCTGCACCTCCCTTCCAGGGCAGTCCCGGGAGCCCTTGGGGAACAATGTGAAAACTCTTCCCTTTACATTATGCATTTCCTGCCGGAGAAACTGTCAGAATAATGAGGAGGGCTGAGGAGAGCTCCCACAGTCCCACAGCTCGGCTTCGCTCTTGTTTTCAGAACCTCGCATTTCCTACCTGACACTTCCTGATACTTGTCAACCCAGCTGCTCAGGGGTGCTAATTCTATTCTGGCTCCTCCCTCCGGACCGGGCCCAGCATACTTCCTGCGTAGTAGGTGCTCAGTGAAATGTTTCAATGAATGAAGAAATTGGGAAAGGAAGGAGTGAGTAAGGGGGGAAGAATGAGGGAGAAGGCAGCAGAGGAGGAAAGGGGAAGGGGGGGGTGATGAGA
Organism: Sylvilagus floridanus; assembly: GCA_949820135.1. Taxonomy (NCBI): domain Eukaryota; kingdom Metazoa; phylum Chordata; class Mammalia; order Lagomorpha; family Leporidae; genus Sylvilagus; species Sylvilagus floridanus. The sequence continues at coordinate 100,965,256 of OX463225.1, forward strand.
GATGGAAGAGGAGGAGAGAGGGGAGGGAGAGAGCCCTGGCCCAGCGCCCGCCACGAGCCAGCACCCCTGTAGGTCCCTTCCCTGCGTTCCTGAGCTGGGAACCTCCTGCGCCTGCCCAGAGCTCAGAGCAGGTAGCGCTAGGCATCCTGACCGCTTAGCTCGCAGCCTGCGATCCACAGGCGTGCCTCCCCGAGGAGACCCCGCAGGGACCAGAGCTGGATTCCTCAGCCCAGCTCCCTCAGCACCTCTGCCCTCAGGTTCTCGTCTGGAGGCCCAAGGGCAACCAACCTCAGATTCAGCATCTGAATCCAGTGTTCAGGCCAAACAGGAAAACAGACAGCTCCCTCCGTGCCCTCAGCCCCCCAGGGGCCCCAGAGGGGGAGGTGTTCCACTCCCTCCACGCCCCCCAGGCTGGAAAACCAGAGGGGGAGCCCAGGAGGCCGGGAGGCCCAGGAGAGCTGTTCCCCAAGTAGCTGTTGCTATGGTGGCCCTCCCTGGGGTGGCGGCTCCCAGTTGCCATGGAGAATGGAGTCGAGTCACTGCTACCACCGCCACACCTTGGCTGTCCCCATGGCAAAGCTGCCCTGGGACCCTCCATCTTTCATAAGCCCTTGGCTAACCATTCTCAGTGCACCGGGTGGCCACAGCACAGCACTGGGGAAGAGTCAGACTCAGGCCCCACGCCTCCCCAGCACCCCAGCTGCTGCCAGCCGTGTGCACCAGGTCCTGCGCCTCCCCTGAGGGGACAACACTGTTTATACTCCTGGCAGATCGATTAGGGACCTCGTTTCTCCCAGGATCTCACTAGAAGTGGCAACCCGCACCCAGGAAGCCCAGGGCAAGAGGATGAGGGCAGGGGAGAGGTGAGGAGGCCCCCGTGTCACTGTTCTTCCCCTGGGCTTTGGTGCTGGGTCGTGCCACACCCCCATTCTCTGGGCAGCACCAGACAGCTGCTCTCCAGTGTCCCCGTCTCTCTTCCTGGGCTCTTTCTCACCCATTACCCCCCGAACACGTGCACACTTCTGGGGTTCCTCTGCTCCCTGCACTCCCTCTATGCACATCAAAGTGTCTTTGCAGTTGTTTTTTCTATTTTGTTTGAAAGGCAAAGAGACAGAGAAAGATCTTCCATCCTGTGGTTCATTTCCAAAATGCCCACAACAGCCCAGGCTGGGCCAGGCCAAAGCCAGGAGCCTGGAATTGAATGCAGGTCTCCCATGTGGGTGGCAGGGATTCAAATACTTAAACCACAGCCTGCTGCCTCCTAGGGTTCACATCAGTAGGAAGCAGGAATCAGAACTAGAACTGAGGAGCTGTGTGTGGCATAGAAGTTTAAGCCACCACCTGCGAAGCCGACATCCCATATGGGCACCAGTTCCAGTCCCGGCTGCCCCACTTCCAATCCAGCTCTCTACTAATGTGCCTGGAACATCAGCAGAGGATGGTCAAAGTGCTTGAGCCCCTGCACCCACATGAGAGACGCGGATGGAGCACTTGGCTCCTGGCTTCAGTCTGGCCCAGCCCTAGCCATTGTGGTCATTTGGGGAATGAACCAACAGATGGAAGATCTGTCCTTCTGTCTGTCTCTCCCTTTCTCTATAACTCTGCCTTTCAAATAGATAACATAAGTCATTAAAAAAAAGAAGAAGAAACTGTAACTGATACTCAAAACCAGACGCTCCAATGGGATGCAGATTTCCCAAACGGTGTTTTAACTGTTCTTCCAAATGCCCGCCTCAAGAAAGCACCCTATATCAACCATCAACACTCTAGTATGAAGTAGGGCCCATGTGTATTTTATTTCCCAGGAGACAGGATTGCTAGACCTCTGTTATAGGAAATTCTACAACCAGAGAGCCCCGGGCAGGGTAGATAATTGGTTTTAATCCAGGGAAAACAAAGCAGGAACCTTATTGTGTGGGTCAAATTAGAGGCCAGGGCTCTGGAAGAAATAATGCCCTGGCTCTGATAAATAAATAAGAAGACAGATCCCAAACAGGGAAGCAGAAGCGATCCGCAATTGGAGCTGCTTCTGTCTGGAGGATTCTGCCTCTCGTTTTTGTCCCCCCTCCCCACCTCGTCCCCATTCCAGTGTTGATCCCCTGCCTGGCGCTGTCACTCACCCGTATAGGTCCACTCTGCTGGCGCCATCACACAGACTCCCCTCCCTGCTCTCGCAGCACCGGGTGGGGGGGGGGGCATCCTCTGTTCCTGCATTGACCTCCAGCCCCTGCCAACTGAAGGAAGGGATAGAGAGTGACCGAGCTAGCCGCTCACCACCAGCTTCTGCTGCTCACCACTGACATTCCAGCCCTTCTCCAGGCCTTAGCAGTCGTCCAAAATGAGTCCATGGGTTGCTGGCTCTCTCATGCAACCCTCGCACCCCTGTGTACCAGCCAGGCTCCCCTACTCGCCACCCCCATCATCGATGCTTCCATGCATGGTGCCCCACGGCCCCCAGCTGCCCAGGCTCCAGACACCTGGGTCTTTCCTTCCTGTGTCAGTAGCTACAGACTGGCCTTGGGGTCCATGCGGAATGGTCGGGGACTCGTGTCCTGGGCCCCTCCCGTCTCGATCCTCTCCCTTGTCAGTCTTCATTAAGGGTGTTCCTTAATGAAGTGAGCCCGCCTCCACTCGCAGTGCTGACCCAGCCGGGTCTCCCCGTAGCTAAAGCAGTGGCAGGAATAGTAACTCAGCTCCCCAAGGTAGGCATTACCTGCTCAACAACGTAATCACCCCAGAAAGGTCCCACCCCCAGCACTGCCTCGATGGCAGTCAAATTCCAAGTTTTTTTGGAGGCAACAAATGTGTTGGTAGCAGAGCTCGCCTCCAGCACCCTGAGATGGTGGGCTATGGTCCCCCCGCCTCTTCTCGGGGACTGTTCCACCAGCGTCGGGCAGCAGGGCCTCTGCACACCTGTGCTGATTGCGAGCTCAGGACAAACGAACAACCCCCGGAGGTGAGGGGCCTTTTTATCACTTGCATTTTGGAGATGAGGAAAACGAGGCACAGAGAGTTAGCTTGACTGAGATCTCATCAGTACAGTTCACAGGCTGATCTTGACCTTGGCCCATTCAGGCTGGCTCGGGCCCCCAGGCTCCTAACCACTGGCTCCATAGCCAGACACAGCCAGAGGTGCCAGCTGGCCCCTCCGCACCAGCGCCAGGGCTGCAGGCAGCCTGCTGCCCAGACAGCACATTCTGCCTGCCGCTGGCTTTGCTGCGTGTGGCTCCGTGACCTTGGGCAAATGACTTAACCTCTGCCTCTGTGGAAGGGTGCTCATCATGCACCTCCTGCAGGCTCTGCAGTTGGTGGAGGTGGCAGTAAGGGGAGAACGAGCCAGGCCCAAGCAGGTGAGCAGGGCTCGGGGTGTGCCTCTCTCTCCGTTTGCACTCAGAGAGCCAGTCATGAGGATGGCGGCCAGCAGGCCTGTCTTCTCCGACAGAAAGCACCAGAACCCCTTTCCAGACCTCCCTTTCAGGAGCCCTTCCTGTGGGATGAGGGTTGGAAGTGTGTTTGGCTTGAGGATAGGAACACCTGTGGGGACACTACTTGCATGGCCACTTCCTGTCTGATGATCTCCCTGTCTGCCTCCCGAAGAGATGAGGAGTCCGAGGGAAGCCCATGGACTTGCCTGCTCCCAGGCTAGCCCCATGCCTGGGGGTCCCTCAGCCCCACCTGCCTTTCTTCCCCTCTCCCCCAAGGGCCGCAGGTCAGGAGCTGCCCCCACGTCCTTTCCATACATCCGTGAGCCGCTGGAGTCAAGGGGCTGAGAGGGAGCCCAGGAGGAGAGACGGCAAGTGGGGAATCCCAGGGGAAGAGGAAGAGGCAGAAGGAGTGGGGGGAAGGAGCAGAGGGAGAGAGCGAAGCAGAGGGCGGTTGTAGGCAGAGGCTGTGAGGCCAGTGAACAGGGCAGCCTGCCAATGGGGCTGGGCAAGGCCAGGCATTCCGTCTGGGGGCTGCTGAGTGAGCAATGGATGAACAGAGCAGGGCAGTCAGGGGTGGGGGGAACGAGGGCCCCTCCATACCCAGCAGTCCAGTAGTGGGTCTCTCTCTCTCTCCCTCTCTCTCTCTCTCTCTCTGGGGCTGTTTTCTTTACGTAATGCTTATTTTTAGCAGGCCAGCTCAGGGGCGGGGCAAGTCTGCCGCCAGAGCCTTGGCAGCTGGAAGCTTTGAGATCAAGACCACTCTGGGGTTGTGTTCCAAGCGTGGCGGCTGCTGGCTTCAGGAGGGAGATGGTAATCCACTGTGCAGCTGGGGACTTAGGAATCTGAGCTGTGGAAGGAAAACTACTTCCCTGATTAGAACAAAACCCAGTTCTGGGATGGGACAGGATTGGCCCAGGGTAGGGGGGGGGGGGGTGACGTCTCCTAGCTCCGGAGATCTGCACTGTGACTTCGTGTGACCTCCGGTGACACCAGCCAACAACACCCTGGGAGGCCCCCTGTCCTCGTCTCGTCCCCAGCAGGCCCACTCGGTTGTCCTTTGTCCCGCCCTCCCAGAGCTCTTTGCGGCTGCCTTTCTCCCCTCTCCCAGACACCTGCTCTGTCTCGGACTCCGCAGGGCCCAGGGGCCTCTCAGACATCAGCCGTGGCACTTCTGAAGCCCTGGAGTCTTCCAAGCTTTCAGCAGACCCTTGGGTTCACCAAGGAGTTGGTGCTCTCACCCTCCGGCGCCAGGAAGAGCGATGAGTCTGCGAGTCTGTTGGTTAGGCCTTGGAGCACGGCGGCAACTGGCTGGCCCCTGACTGCTGCTTTCTGGCCCAACCCCAGGCCTCCCACTTTGGGTTTTTGCCCCATCACTGATTTCTCTGCAGTGTGTGGGACTGAGTATGATGGGAAGCAGGGACCTGAGCTGTAGCCCCATTACCCACACTGGCTCTGCAGTCGTTGGCAACAACTTGCTTGACTTTGCAAGGCTGGGGACACGACGGGCCGCCCCAGTAGGTCCTCCCTAGGCTGAGCTGAGCTCTGTGCTGTTTGGGTGTCTGATGAGCAGGTGTGTGAATGAACAGAACAGGACAGGAGCAACAATCCGAGGAAGAAATGGCTCATCCGCCATCCCCTCTCAAGTAGTCAGGACAGGGGATGTCTGTCCCAGGCCAGCGCGGATTCCTGTGGGGCTCTTTTTCTCCTACAACTGAGCCCAATAGCTGACAGTTCATCAGACTTCCTTCTTCTCTTCCTTCTTCTCTGGGTTTGCTCCGAGGCCCCTTCCAGAGCTCGTAGGTTTATTCGCTAGAGGACCCTTGAGGACCCCTAAGTTGGGGAAAGGACATAGGCCACCCTGCAGCTTCCCCTAGAGGGCTGGGGGCTGGGGTCAGGCCCAGGACAGAAGAGGGGGACCCATGTGATCAGAGGGTCTCAGCGTGCGCATGGTGGAGAAGCACCGGGAGCCTCCTCTGACAGCTGGGACTCAGCTCGGTATCACACTGCATTTCAGCTTTAACCAAACAGTAGACATGTGTGGAGCTCATTTCTCTGCAGGGGGCCGGGAGCTGGCAGGCCTGGATGTGTGCTTCAAGGCCACTAGGTCTGCCCCCAGCCCATTGGTGCTGGCCCCAGGGGAGGCAGCATGCTGAAGTCCTTCCTCCACCTGCCTCTTGCCTTCCCTCGAGCCACAGGCTCGCCGCCTGCACGTAGTTGGTCTTCAGCTAGAACTGAAAGTAACACAAGAAAGTTTCTTCTTTCCGACAGTGATGGATGGATGGGCTGGGGCTCATGGCCGGTGATTCAGAGAGCTGAGTTCTGGGTTCTTGGTGCTGTCTGGACCTCCTCCAGCTTTACCTGCCCTTGTGTGACCTGCTTCTTGCAGGAGTTAGAGACCAGCGTCTTAGGCAATGCTTATAAAGTGTTCCAGGCTTCTCAGACAGAAAGGGCAAGAGAAATCAAAGCCGGCTCTCATCTTGGTCCAGAATATGAGGATAAAAACAGCGCAAGCCCCTGCCCTTTCTTGCCTCGCCGGGCCGGTGGCTGCGTGGATGCCAGGCTGGGACTTCTCTCACCTCACAGCAACAGGCTGCCGGGGTCCTGCCACTAAATCACCAGTCCACAAAAGTCAGCTCGCAGCCTTCCTCCCATCTCGGAGGGAGCCTTGGCTCTGTTCTGACCTCGGGAGCCCCTCTACCAGCTCTTTCTTCATCCTGGATTTGGGCAGCACATCTGTCACCTGATGCCCAGACAATATTTTTAGCCACCAACCATGACACACACTTCTTTCCCATTCACAACGGGGTGATGAGAGGAAGGGAGTTGGAGAAGGTGCCCTCAGCCTCTGGGCTAACAGCTCCTTGAAGGAACTCGCTGGAAGACAAGTAAGAGGGTGGGCCTTTGGCACAAAAGAAGACGCCACTTGGGATGCCCACACCTCATATCAGAGCGTCTGATTTTGAGTCACAGCTACACTTCCGGTTTCAGTTTCTTACTGATGTGTACCCTGAGAGGCAGTGAGTGGTGGGTCAAGTCCTTGGGTTCCTGCTGCCCACGTGGGAGACTTGGATTGAGTTCTGGGCTCCTGGCTTCAAACCTGGTCCAGTCTTGTCTGTTGCCAACATTTGGGCGTGACCAGTGGATGGCAGCTCGCTTGCTCTCGCTCTCTCTCTCTCTCTCTCTCTCTGCCTTTCAAACAAAATGAAAATAAGCAAAAATTTAAAAACCCAAGCTAAAAAATAAAGACCTTCCTCTCCCAGATAAAGGTGAAGTTCCTTAACAGGACTTCCCCAGAGCCTTGGCCACGTGGTCCCAGCCCTTCCCTCCCTAACACCCTGCTCTCCCACCCCAGGCACACAGGTGAGCGTCTGAACCTGTGACCTCCCCTGCTTGGGGTCCCATTCTCCCCTGCGCCCACTCCTTCCACCTGGGAGCCTGCTTCTCCCTGTAGAGTCTTTTCCGACACACCCACTCCCACCCTGCTGCCCTGGAGAGCCCTTCACCACAGCACCTGCTGCACCAGATGTTTGCACAGCTGCCCGACACAGACCCTCCAAGGGCCATGGCGTGGACCCACATTTCCTATGACCTTGGCCACCCAGGTCCCGGGGACCCATGCAGACACATTGGCAAGAATGACCCACAATGTTGATCAGGCCAAGGGGATGGTGGTACCATCTTCCAGTGTCACACAGACGCTTTGCTGAACAGACCCACATGGACATTATTTAATTCTCTGGGCCTGTGCCATCCACAGATGGCTACTGAGCACTTGAAGTGTGGCCAGTGCCAGGTGTCACAATGATAATATTTTGGACATGTTGAGCTCAATAAAAAATACTCTTAACACTAGTGTCTGTCACTTGTTTTTACTTTTTCATACAGCTGCTAGGAACATGTAAATTATACAAGGGTGGCTTGCCCCGCTGTAAAGTGCTGCTCCGGAGGCCTGGACCACTGCCTGTCTTTGTCATTTGCTATTATCGATTAAGGGCTCAGGCTGTGAAGTTAGCTGTTGTAGATTTTGGTGGTGAGTGTCTGGTAGAGACTGATAACTTCTGTCCGGTGGGGATGGCCACCCCAGTTTTATTGTGCTGTAGGACGTTAGCCATATTTGTCTTGGACTTTAACAACGCATTTTGGCATGCCTTTCTTCTAAGTCCCAGCTCCTCAAATACTTCATCATCTTATTGGTTCCCTTGTTAATTAATGATCTCAAGAAAATATTTGACACACATTCATTCTTTATCTTTATGAGAATGTTTTTAATGTTTTGGAAATTGGATTTTGACAGATCTCGGTCTCCTGTCCAGCTTGAGAACCAAGACTAAATTGTTAACATGCCTATTATTGAGTCTCAATAGATGTTTGTTGAATGAATAAAACACACCAGCTTGAATTGGGATCTGCAGGTGATGGTGCTAATGGGATCCCTAAATGCCACCTGCCTGGAGGGTGGCAGACGTAGGAAAGATGAAACTCTCTCCTCAGGACGCCAGTCTATTTAAGTGGTTCCTCGCTTCTTGGGGCCTGGGATCCCAAGGGGGTGTTGATCCAAGCAAGTGCCTTTGGAAGTAGGGGTCCCAGATAGGTTTCCTTTTTCTTTCGGTCCCAAAGCTTGAGCTCTTGCCAACTCGGGCACTGGGAAGATTCTGCCAGATCGCCCCAGTGCCCTGCAAGGTCGCGACACTGAGAGTGTTTGTGCTGTTGGAGGCCAATAGCAGCGCTGGCCTTGGAGGCCTTGGAGAAATCGGTCTGGTCCTGAGTGCCTGCAGACAGTTGCACAATTCCGTCTCTTCCCCTTTGCCCTCTTGGCCGTCTCCCACGGGGCGGCTGAGGGTCGAAGTTGATTGCAAATTCCTTGAGGGCTGAAGCTTTTCATTTGTATGCTTGGCAGCTGGTTAGCACACTGCCTGGCTGGCCGTGGACACTCAGCGAATGCTAATCTCCTCCTCCCCTTCCCGCTGCCCAACTGGAGCTCCAGAGCCAGCTTCCTTCCATTTGAGCCTGATGTATAGACTCCTTGGCCTGGACAGAACATTGATTAATCGGTCCCTCCGCTGAGAGCCTGGGCAGGAGCAACTGACAGTTAGGGATCACGCTCAGGGTTGGTGACCTTTTAGAAGTGTACAGCAGGAGGCCGGCACTGTGGCCTAGCGGATACAGCCACCTGCAGTGCTGGCATCCCATATGGGCACTAGGTTGAGTCCCGGCTGCTCCACTTCTGATCCAGCTCTCCACTATGGCCTGGGAAAGCAGTGGAGGATAGTGCAAGTCCTTAGGCCCCTGCACCCATGTAGGAGGCCGGAAGAAGCTCCTGGCTCCTGGCTCCTGGCTCCTGGCTTCTGTCTTTGGATTGGCACAGGTGTGGCCGTTGTGGCTATCTGGGGAGTGAAACAGCAGTTGGAAGATCTCTCTCTCTCTCTCTCTCTCTCTCTCTCTCTTCCCCTGCCTCCCTCTCTCCCTCTGACTTTCTATATCTATGCCTTTCAAATAAATAAATAAATCTTAAAAAAATAAAAAAGAAGCATACAGCAAGTGTGTCCTTGTCTACTTTCTTTATAAGAAAAGAGGGAAGGAGGGAGGCTGGGTAGCAGGTATGGAAATACACTTAGATGGAAGGGATGCATTCTATTGTTGTACAGTGCAGTAGGGTGACTGTAGTTTGCAATAACCTATTATATATTTGAGACAAACTAGAAGAGTAGAATTTGAAGGCTTTAAAAGCAAAACAATGCTAAGGAGGTAGAAAGGCTAATTACACTGATTTGATCATTACACACCGTGTATATATGTACTATCACACTGTATCCCATAAATACACACATCTATTACATGTTAATTAAAATTCTAAAAAATATGGAGCTGGAACTGTGTTATTAGGAGATAAAGCCACCCCCTGAGACACTGGCATCTCCTGTGGGTGCTGGTTCAAGTCCTGGCTGCTCCACTTCCAAGCCAGATCTCTGCTAATGGCCTGGGCAAAGCAGCAGAAGATGACCTGAGTGTTTGGGCCTGTGCTCACATGTGGGAGACCTGGATGAAGCTCCTGGCTCCTGGCTTCAGCCTGGCCCAGCCGGCAGATGGAGTATCTCTCTCTTTCTCTCTCTCTCTCTCTCCCTCTCTTTGTGTAACGCTGACTTTCAAATAAATACATCTTTTAAAAAAGTTTCTTAGAAGTCAGCAAAAAGAGAGAGGGAGATAGAGAGAGAGAGAGAGAGAGAGAGAGAGAGAGAGAGAGAGAGAGAGAGATCTTTCATCTGCTGGTTCACTTCCTTAATAGCCACAATAGCTAGGGTTGGGCCAGATGGAAGCCAGGAGCCTGGAACCCCACCTGGGTCTCCCACATGGGTGCTTGGGCCATCCTCTGCACTTTCCCAGGCAGATTAGCAGGGAGCTGGATCGGAAGTAGAGCATCCAGGACTCGGATTGGCACTTATATGAGATGCCAGCATCACAGGCAGCGGCTTAACCTGCTATGCCACTGTGCAGTTCTTGGGTCCCTGCTACCCAAGAGACCCACATGGAGTTCTGGGCTCCTGGCTTCAGGTCTGGCTGTTGTGAGCATTTGGGAAATCAGCCAGCAGATGCAGGATCTCTGTCTGTTTGTCTTTGTCACTTGCTTTTCAAAAAAAAAAAAAAAAACTTAAAAAATTAAAATGGGGGCTGGGTAGGTGGCACAATGGGTTAAGCCCCCACTTGAGGCATCTGCATCCCATATCAGCTCTGCTACCAACTCAGCTCCATGCTAATGCAGCTGGGCAGGAATGGATGACGGCTTGAGCGCTTGAGTTCCCATCACTCACCTGGAGACCCGGATGGAGTTCCAGGTTCCTTGATTGCAGCCTGGCTGTTACAGCCATTTGGGGAGTAAACCAGCTGATGGAAGACTGGCTCTCTTTCTCTCTCTGTCACTTTGTCTTTCAGATAAATAAAGAAAATGAATCTGCAAAATCGTGGTAGAGCATGTGTGCATCACTCGGCTGTTGGAGCCGTACAGTGCAGTGACATCAGTGCGTCCACGTTGTTGGGCAGCAACCGCCATCTATCACCAGGGCGCCATCTTGCCACACTGGCAGTCTGTCCCCGTTCAATCAACTCCTCCTTCCCCTCCCCCAACCTCTGGGCAACCTCATTCTGCTCCTGTTCCTGCAGGTGGTGTGATCATGCAGTATCTGCACCTTTTGTGACCAGCTTGTGTCACCTAGCATGTCCTTGAGGTTCATCCATGCGGTGTATGTCAGAATTTCCTTCATTTTTAAGGCTGAAGAATACTCTGTTGTCTTAGAACATTCTGCGTTGTTCTATGTCTATATACTGCCTGTGTGTATTGTGCATGTATCTTTGCCTATCTGCATGTCACATGGTGTTTGTCCATTGACCTGTTGATGGACTTGGGGTGCTTCCATCTTTTGGCTAATGTGACCAGTGCTGCCGCAGACATGGGTGTAGGAATATTCATTGCACCCCCATTTCCACTTTGCTGAGTATGCACCAGAGGGGGAATTTCTGGGTCACATGCCATTCTCTGTGTGATTGTCTATTTCGTGCCACACCTTCCTTGAAGCTGTTATCAGCCAATGCTTTCCTTCATTAACGACACCTTAGGGGCTGGTGGTGTGGCACAATGGGTGAAGCTTCTGCTTGCTATGCTGGTGTCTAATGTGGGGAATGCTGGTTCCAATTCCTGCTGTTCTGCTTCAGATCCAGCTTCCTGCTACTGCACCTGGGAAAGCAGAAGGTGGCCAAGTACTTAGGCCCCTGCCACCTGTGTGAGAGATCAGCACCTGGCTGATACAGCCACTTGGGGAGTGAATCAGTGGTTAGAAGATCTCTCTCTCTCTCTCTCTCTCTCTCTCTCTATATATATATATATATATATATATCTATATAAAATAGATATATTCCCATCTATATAAAATAGATATATATATATCCCATCTATATATATAAAATATATATATATATATATATATATATATCCCTCTCTGTGTGTTGCTCTTTCAAACAAATAAATCTTGAAAAGAGATGGGGGAAGAGAGAATAAACAATTAACACCTTAGCAGGAGTTCCTGGCTGATAACTGGAATGAGTCTTGGTGCCCCCTCCCGTTTTCATGCAAATTAAATGCTGTCTTCCAAGGGTCCCCAGACACCACTCCCATTCCCCTCCTCTTCCCACATCATCAGACCGACCCTTCCCCTGAGTAGGCTTGAGCCTACTCAACTCAAGCCTCATCTCCACCCAAGAAGCTAGGCATACACAACACCTCCTCCCCGTGCTCTCCTGGACCTCTGGACCTCCAGCTGGTGGCCCAGATGCATCTCGCAGGATTGCTGTCTATGCTGTCTCCATTTGAAAGCACCCTGAGGGCACAGTTCACATCACTCTGTGTGGCGGCACCCACCAATGCCTAGTGCACTGTCAGTTTGAGCAACACCTCGATGACAGCAGGGAAGACAGGTGTGAAGCCAGAAGCCAGAAGGATCTTCCTCTGCTATTTGTGTAGGGTCAAGCTGTTGAGTTGCTTAGAATCATTCGTGGACCATATTTGGCACCACTGTATGGCATTGGAAACTTGTGGGGAAAGCGATGGAATTATTCTCTGGGAGAGATGTCCCCCTCTGGTTGCCTCAGGAAGGGTCAGGTGCTCTCAATGTGGGTGGAGAGTCCAGTGCTCAGGAACACCAAGTCCCAAGGGGATGTGTCATTTCTGAGCCCTGTGTCACAGTGCTCCCCTCCCCCATGGCAGCAGCATCAGGTCCACCAAGCAGGGAAGCAGGCAGCCCTTCCTGAGGCCATGCCCCTGGGTTGTGAGAACCCTGACCTTTGCCTTCTGCCAGCTCAGCCAGTGCTCCAGCCGTTGATGACAGCCCAGGGACGAGGGAGGAGGGCAGTGGAGCAGGCAGAGAGGGGAAGTGGGGCAGTAGGCACACAGGTGGAATCAGCCAGGCATCTGCTGTGGTAGCGGCTCATGCCCAGAGGGTAGCAGCAGAGTGCCTGCAGGGCATGGGGCCATTGATGAGGGTCCCTACAGTGACCTCCATGTGAAAAGCCATGGATGAAGTCATTCTCCACCACTGGACACTGGTCCACCTTGGCCTGGAGTGCCTTTATAGAGAGTTTCAAGCTCCATGGGGCAAGAACATGGACCATGTGGGGAGAGACAGGTAGAATTTGCTTAGAAGGCACGGATTTGGGATAATTTGCCCGAGAGAGAAGGAGACACTGAAGTGACTTGGTCATTCAGGGTTATTTGTAAAGCGTTAGGCTGACCATGCTACAATGGCTGCCAAATGACCGCTGTGAGGTGAGAAGGGTGGGCATCAAGAATGAGACACTGAAAGGCTGTGGTCCTGGCTGGCCACTCAGTTCATTAGTACAAGGGATGAGGCTTGATTCCAGAGTTGCTGACCTTGGTCCAGGGTCCTGGCTCATCTGGCTGCTTCCCCAGACTTCGTGGGCCCAGCAGGGGTCCCATGTTAGGAGGACTTGGAGAGTAAGCCCACAGTGGTGAGCTGTCCGGCTGCTCCCAGTGCCTCTTCCGAGGACTGGCCAAAGGAAGGAGCTGGGGTGGGCACAGGCTCTGAGCCACCTAGGGCCTGTGCAGCCCACCACCTCCCACCCCACTCCTAATCAGAGACCCAGAAGCGCATGAGCCTGGCAGCTGGAGTGCATCCACCTTGCTGGGCATGGGCAGGGGTGGCCTGGGGAGCTCAGAGGCCTCACTGCTAGGGCACGATGTTCAGGTTGTGTGACTCAGTGTGGCCACAGGAACATCTGAGATGATGCCCTATTCCTTCCCACACAGAAATGAGCTTCCCATTCATTCCTGGCCCTTCCAGATATCCTTCCCTACCTGCATTACAGCTGTTCACTTGGTCATTCGGGAATCAGGGGATGAACATGGGTCCTGCATGGCTGTGGTTGGGTCTTGTTCACTTGCTGGCCCAGGCCTGGGAGGAGGCTGGGCAAGGCTATGTTCCCTGATGAGCTCTCTCACCTGGCCTCACATGGAGCTCCCCTGACTGCAGCACCTGGAAATTCACCCCTTTGTCGTGGGGGAGAGGATGGAGGGTCCAGCTCATACCCTTCCCCTCTGCTCAGAACACTTCCCCTGCATTCCCACCTTCCTGGAGCATAATCTCCAGGTGATGCACACCTCATCACATTGCAACCTATCATCACTGATGGAGGAGGTATTATCCTCACTCTAAAAGTGAAAAATCTGGTAAAATTTGTAAAGATTTTAAAATAGGAAGGGGACATTTTGCACAGCGGTTAAGACACTGCTTGGGATGCCTGCATCCATATTGGAGCTCCTGGGTTTGAGTCCTCACTCTGCTTCCAATTCTAGCTTCCTGATAATGTGCACCCTGGGAGGCAGCAGATGATGGCTCAAGTAGTTGGGTCCCTGCCACTCACAAGGGAGAGCTGGATTGAGTTCTGGGTTCATGGCTTTAGTTTGACCAAGCTCTGGCTGTTGAGGACATTTGGTGAGCGAACCAGGGATGGGGGACCTGTGTGTGTGTGTGTGTGTGTGTGTGTGTGTGTGTGTGTGTGTTTCTTTTTATGCCTTTCAAATAAAAAATAAAAGCTTAAAATTTTTGAAATGAAATTGAGAAATATGAGGCTCAGGGAAGTTAACTTGTCAGAGCCAGGCAGCTAGTGGGTTACAGACCATGGGCTGGATCTTGTCTGGAGCTCACATTTGTCATTTCCGGTGGGTTCTGTTAGCGGCTTTCCACTGGTGAAGACACTGAGACTAAGATACACTGAGGACACTGCTAAGCAATCAAGGGATAGACCTAGAATCGGAGCCCAAAGCCCCGCACTGTTTCCAGCCCTGCTGCCCCAGGCAGGCTGTCTTCCTTCACATCACACCTCGCCCACGGGGCCCCTCTCCACCTGCACCATCCCTGGTCCCGTCCTCTCAGCCTACTCTCTGAAGCACACACATTCATGCCTTGCTTCCTTATGGGGACACACGGTGTCAGGTGATTTCATCGGACAAAGATCACAGAGCCCATTTATACAAAATAAGACAGTTCTCATGTCACTAGCTCATATAGTCTTCCGGGGTCATCATCGCATGTGTGGTCTCCTGTTGACCAAGATGTCCAGATGGGGCAGGTGACTTATAGCCACAGGGTCAAACTCTCGATGAGTTTTCTCCCCAAAGCCTGTCCTGACACTTGGGGCCATGCTGGGCTCCCTATTTCTCTCCTCCTTAATCTCCAACAGCATTGACTGAGGTCAAGGGCACTTCACTGTGGTCTGCTCATGTGTCCTGTTGTTCTTGGTGCATCTGCCTGGTTCTCATCCCCTCTGGTGTTCCTTAAGGAACAACAACCAGGAGCTGACACTGTGGTGTAGTGGGTAAAGCCACCACCCGCAGTGCAGGCATCCCATAAGGGCAGCAGTTGGAGCCCCAATGGCTTTTTTTTTAAAAGATTTATTTATTTATATATTTGAAAGTCAGAGTTACACAGAGAGAGGTGAGCCAGAGAGAGAGAGAGAGAGAGAGAGAGGTCTTCCATCCGATGGTTCACTCCCCAGATAGCCACAACAGCCGGAGCTGCACCCATCTGAAGCCAGGAGCCAGGAGCTTTATCCGAGTTTCCAACTTGGGTGCAGGGGCCCAAGGACTTGGGCCATCTTCTACTGCTTTCCCAGGCCATAGCAAAGAGCTAGATTGGAAGAGGAGCAGCCAGGTCTTGAACCGGTGCCCATATGGGATGCCGGCGCTTCAGGCCAGGGCATTAGCCTGCTGTACCACGGTGCTGGCCACAGCGCCAGCCCCTGCTTCACTTCTGATCCAGCTCTTTGCTATGACCTGGGAAAGCAGGAGAAGATGGCCCAAGTCTGGCCCAAGTCTTTGGGCACCTGTGCCTGTGTGGAAGACCTGGAAGAAGCTCCTGGCTCCTGGCCCAGATCAGCTCAGCTCTGGCTGTTGCAGTCATTTGAGGAGTGAACCAGCAGACAGAAGACCTCTCTCTCTGCCTCTGCCTCTGCCTCTCTGTAGCTCTGCATTTCAAATAAATATTTATTTTTTAAAAAATTTTAAAAGATTTGTTTATTAATTTTTTATTTGAGAAGTAGAGTTACAGAGAGTGAGGGGGAGAGACAAAGAGAGAGGTCTTCCATCTGCTGATTCACTCCGCAAATGGCTGTAATGGCTGGAGCTGGGCCGATCCAAAGCCAGGAGCCAGGAGCTTCCTCTGGGTCTCCCACGTGGGTGCAGGGGCCCAAGCACTTGGGTCATCTTCTACTGCTTTCCTAGGCCATAGCAGAGAGCTGGATGGGAAGAGGAGCAATCAGGACTAGAACCGGTGCCCATACGGGATGCTGACATCATGGACGGAGGACCAACCTACTATGCCACAGAGGCCCCAAATAAATATTTTTAAAGAAGTTTCTCTGGACCCCAGGATGGAAGTAAAAGGCATCCACCACTTATTGCTATTCTTCAGCCTTTCTGAGGGGATGCAAAGTACTCTTTCCTTTAGACAAATAAGGTGACTTCTGGTTCAAACTCCACCTGACAGCTGAGGCTCTGGAACAGAATTGTCACCAGATAGAGAAGGTCTATTCCCCTCACACCCACTGCACCTCAGGCTGAAGTTAGCACCTACAAAGTTTCTAGAGGGGGAACCAAGATGGCGGAATAGTGGCAGGATGATCCGAATCATGCTGGGCAAAATTAATAATTAAGGAGGAGAGAAGATACACGCTTGAGATAGGGCTGTGGGAAATTTGCAGACCAAGCAGGATTTATTCCTGGTATGCAGGGATGGTTTAACATTCACAAATCAACCGATGTGAAGCATCACATTAACAAACTGAAGAATAAAAACCATATGATTTTCTCAATAGATGCAGAGAAAGCGTTTGACAAAATACAACATCCCTTCATGATTAAAACTTAAGCAAACTGGGAATAGAAGGAACATTTCTCAACACAATCAAAGCAATATATGAAAAACTCACAGCTAGTGTCTTATTGAAAGAGGAAAGTTGGAAGCAATCCCACTGAGATCTGGAACTAGACAAGGGTGCCCACTCTCATCACTGCTTTTAAATATAGTACTAGAAGGTTTAGCCAGAGCAATTAGACAAGAAAAAGAAATCAAAGAGATACAAATCAAGAAGGAGGAAGTCAAATTATCCCTATTTGCAGATGACATGATTCTATACATAGGGGATCCAAGAGACTCCACTAAGAGACTATTGGAACTCATAGAAGAGTTTGGAAATGTAGCAGGATATAAAATCAACACACAAAAATCAACAGCTTTTGTATACACAGACAATGCCACAGCTGAGAAAGAGTTTCCAAGATCAATCCCCACCAAAAAAAAAAAAAAAAAAAAAACCCTTTAGAATAAATCTGGACTAAATCTTGGAATAAATAAATTTGACCAAAGATGTCAAAGATGTCTATGCTGAGAATTACAAAACTTTAAAGAAACAGAAGAAGACACAAAAAAATGGAAAAATCTTCCATGTTCATGGATTCGAAGAATCAGTATCATCAAAATGTCCGTATTGCTGAAAGCAATTTACAGATTCAATGTGATATCTGTCAAAATACCAAAGATAATCTTCTCAGATATAGAAAAAATGCTGTTGAAATTCACAGAGAAAAACCAGAGACATCAAATAGCTAAAGCAATGTTATACAACAAAAACAAAGCCGGAGGCATCACAATACCAGATTTCAAGACATATTACAGGGCAGTTATAATCAAAACAACCTGTACAAAAACAGTGGCTAGACCAATGGGACAAAGTAGTAACACCTGAAATCAATCCAAATATCTACAACCAATCAATCGTCGACAAAGGAGCTAAAATCAACCCCTGAAACAAGGACAGTCTCTGCAAATGGTGGTGGGAAAACTGAATTGCCACATGCAGAAATATTAAGCCGGACCTTTATCTGACACCTTTCACCAAAATCCACTCAAAATGGACTAAAGACCTAAAGCTGCGACCTGACACCATCAAATTATTAGAGAACATTGGGGAAACCCTACAAGACATTGGTGTAGACAAGAAGCACAGGTAATCATAGCCAAAATTGACAAGTGGGATTACATCAAATTGAGAAGCTCTGCACTGCAAAAGAAACAATCAGCGAGGCGAAGAGACAACAGACAGAATGGGAGAAAATATTTGCAAAGTATACAACTGATAAATGATTAATAACCAGAATATATAAAGAGATCAAGAAACTCAATGACAACAAAACAAGCAATCTGGTTAAGAAATAGGCAAAGGACTTAAACAGACATTTTTCAAAAGAGGAAATCCAAATGACCAACAGACACATGAAAAAATGTTCAGGATAACTAGCTGTCAGAGAAATGCAGATTAAAACCACAATGAGGTATCATTTCACCCCAGTTAGAATGGCTCTCACGCAGACATCAACGAGCAACAAATGCTGACAAGGATGTGGGGGAAAAGGTTGGTGGGAATGTAAACTGGTAAACTCACTATGGAAGACAGTATGGAGATACCTCAAAAATCTGAATATAGACCTACCATATGACCCAGCCATCCCACTGCTAGGAATTTACCTAAGGGAAATGAAATCAGCATATGAAAGAGTTATCTGCACCCCCATATTTATTGCAGTTCAATTCACAATAGCTAATACATGGAATCAACCCTATCAGCTCAAGACTGGATAAAGAAATTATGGGATATGTACACCATGGACTAGCAGCAAAAAAACCTGATGTCCAGGCATTTGCAACAAAATGGATGAAACTGGAAAATATCATACTTAGCAAAATAAGCCAGTCTCAGAGGAACAAATTCTATATGGTCTCTCTGACATCTGATAACTAATAGAGCACCTAAAAGGCAACATGTAGAAATGAAGTTGACATTATGAGAAGCACTGATTCTGAACAGCCCTTCTCTTGACTATATTTTTGGATATCCTTTCCTTTCCTTTTCCTTTAGAGTATTTTCCTTATCTTTTTCTCTTTCATCTGAATCATTGAACACTGTACTTAGCATAGAGATAATCATATATGTTAAAGTTAATTGAAAATAGATCTTAGTAAAGAATATGAGTGAGAATAAGAAAGGGAAGAGGAAGGAGGGAGGGGGGTGGGTGGGAGGGTGGGCATAGAGGAAAGAATTGCCAAGACCCTGAAGCTATAATTTTGAAAAGCATTAAGGGTATAACTGCAAAGAAGTATAGTCCTCCATACTCACCTACAGACTCACTTTTAAAGATACAGCTAAACAAAATGCCATTGGCCCCCCAAATCCTCTAAGCTGCCTGATAAAAATAGCAGTTTAAGTATCATGAAAACCAAATAGATAGGATTCAGTACTAAAATGACTATATAAATAGGATTAAGTGAACAAGTGATCATATAAATAGGAACAAGTATATGGAAACAATAATAAACAGAATTAAAAAGGAGAGAAGGATCCAACATGGGAAGCAGTCCATACAGCAGACTCATAGAAGGACAATTGCTTTAGGTAGCACTACGACCTCAGAATCATCCCTTAAGACACTCCAGTCAGGCTGGAAAGCCCAGGAGGAGCATATCAGGCATGGAAAGCCAAGGCATTTCAGCAAGATGCCCTACACAAAGGACCCCTAAGCGCAAGACCACAGAGGAAAGGAGGGGCCACCAAAGAAGGATGTACTTTTCTCTGATTGGAGGAGAGAACCTCCACTTTGCTTATGGCTCTGTCGAGCTAGGGGATCCAAAAAGCTTCCATAGCTGAGACAGATTATGTCAAGAGCCTTGGGCTACTACTGATATCATACATAAGAGGGTTATTTGTTAAATAAACAACAAAAGTCACTGTGTATTAACTTCCCATGCAGGACCTCTGTCCCCAACAGTTATACTGTGAAACTTAATAGTAAAACTTGTTCGCAAGAATCACTTCCTTTTAGTATATTGGAAGGATGATATTACTATGTCTCATAAGTTATAGTTATGTCAAAGAGCCCACAAAAGACATTACATCCTTGGGCTCTTCTTTAAAGACAATTAAGTTTCTGAAAGGAAAGAAGGGGGAGGAAGGGAGGGAAAAGAGGAAGGGGAAAAAAAAGCAAAGTCACCTTCAAGAAGCAATAACATAGTTCAGCCCTTGTATAGACAGTTGAGGGACACTTCTAGTTTTTTTTTTTAAACTCCATTTCTTCTTTTTTTTTTCTTTTTATTTCTCTTTCTTGAATAAAACAAAAGAGAGAGAGCAGGGGGGTGGAGAATGGCTGGGAGGGTGGGCACTGTGGAAAGAATTACTACGTGCTTAATGTATTTATGAGACTCATACAAATTAAAAATAAATATTTTAAACAATAGTTTCTAGTTTTCTGCCAATAATCTCATATTTGTTTTTATTTCTTTGACAACATTAATGACAATGATTTTTCCAACATTGTATTATGAAAATCTCAAAAACAAAAATTGAAAGAATTTTTTTTTTAATTTTTGACAGGCAGAGTGGACAGTGAGAGAGAGAGACAGAGAGAAAGGTCTTCCTTTGCCGTTGGTTCACCCTCCAATGGCTGCTGCGGTTGGCGCACTGCGGCCGGCGCACCGCGCTGATTCGATGGCAGGAGCCAGGTGCTAGGTGCTTTTTCCTGGTCTCCCATGGGGTGCAGGGCCCAAGCACTTGGGCCATCCTCCACTGCACTCCTGGGCCACAGCAGAGGGCTGGCCTGGAAGAGGGGCAACTGGGACAGAATCCGGCGCCCAGACCGGGACTAGAACCCGGTGTGCCGGCGCCGCAAGGCGGAGGATTAGCCTGTTGAGCCACGGCGCCGGCCAAAAATTGAAAGAATTTTATAGTGAAAAATCTGCCTACCAAATGTATTCTACTATTAACATTTTACTTACTGTATTATATAGATATATGTATCTCTATGTATCTATTAAAATAGCTATTTTAATGCCCATGTTTCATAAAAACAAAACAAACACCAGCTGAGTGAGAGATGGGGCTGCACAGCCCGAGGTTTCCTGAGTACACAATGCTGCTGAAGGGCGGGGACCACTCCTGTTGGATCTGGCACGTGCTAAGCACCAAGCAGGTGTTGGGTAAATTCTGCACATCTGCACGTTTCTGTCCAAAGCCCTGGAGTGTCCACTGTCATGGTGAATCCTCCTGAGAACCCTGGGAGGTTCTGCAGGGCTAAGGCTAAGGTGACCAGCTGGTTAGAGGGAGAGTAGGACCAGGTCAGAATCTTCTGAGTCTAAACCCTCTCTCTGTGTGTAGGCCACAGACATATCACCAACAGTTGCCTGCCCTGTCTCAGTCAGCTGATTTTCTCCACTGTGTCTTCCTTCACCAAGCTGTGACCAGGCTCAGGCTGGCTCTGGGAGTGGCTTATGTCTGAGGGTGGGGGCAGTACGATCATCTCAAGGGAAGCCCCGAGAGTCCAGCACCTGCCCAGGCTGAGGGCCTGGCCAAGAGGAGGCCCTCCTTGAAGGGTGTTGGGGTCTACAGGGTCCATGATCCACCCCCTGGCCATGCAGGGAGTCAGCAGCAAAGGCAGCTGATCAGGGACAGCCCCATCCCAGGAGCCCAGGCCCCTTCCTCCAACGGGAAGGGAACAGGCACCCATCAGAAGCCTGTGACTGGCTCACACGAAGGAGGAAATAGAGCAGAAAGAAGCGAGCGGGCTGTTGTGGTTTTGTCCCCGGAATTCCAGGGACACTCTGCCATGGACATCCCCTGCAGGCGTCTCTGGAGCTGCGCTTCCAGGCGGGAGGATGAGGCTGCGTGGAACCGTTCTCCTTCTCAGCCAGATGGAGAACACGTGGCGGGGGGGCATCCAGGAGCTCAGCCCCCTTTCCATGCTCCAAGCCAGCCAGCCAGCTGCAGGATCCAACCTCCTGCGGCCCATCCTGTCATTCTCCTGTGACGGGGTGCATCGTTTGTACCTCGGATACCTGCCTGGCAGCTATGTACCCATGAACGGTCCCAGACAGTCGTGGTCATGTTCCATTTCCCCATCTGTGGCTTAGCTGCCTGCGGAGGAGGCTGGGTTGGAGCTGAGATGGGGCTGTGTGTGTGACACCTGCTTTCTGAGAGCAGCCCTGGCACAGGCTTCTTGCTCTAAACTCTGTACAGCTTCCTGCTCTGGGAAATGCAGAATTAATTGAATGACATGTGCAGCGATTACGGGAAGGAGGAGACTGGTGGGGGGAG
Source organism: Sylvilagus floridanus (assembly GCA_949820135.1). Taxonomy (NCBI): domain Eukaryota; kingdom Metazoa; phylum Chordata; class Mammalia; order Lagomorpha; family Leporidae; genus Sylvilagus; species Sylvilagus floridanus. Next base: position 100,986,882 of record OX463225.1, read on the forward strand.
GACTGTCTCTAGATCCTGCCAAGGAGACTGGGAATTAATTCAACCTGTCACTTCCTACTGAGCTCCCTTAGCAGGTGTCAGTGGAGCAGCCACCTCGTCTATCCTGACTGCAAAACCTCACAGCCTAAGCACGTTCTTCCCAGAGCCTGCCAGAGCCTCTGGGGGGCCCACGGGGAGGGCTGTTGATGCTCGGATGGAACGGGCTACAGCTGCAGCAGCGACGCCATTCTATCCCATCCGACAGCATTCCTCCCGTATTCGCTCACCAGCTATTACGTGCTGGAAACCGTGCCACAGTTATAAGTAAAATAATCTTCCATTTAAAGAAGCTCACTAGTTTCTGGACTTTCAGGGAGAAGCTTGATTTCAAGCATTCTGTAAACTCCAGCAAGGGCAAGGAACACACTCATTCCTGCTTTCTCATTCATACCTGGAGTCCCAGTGCCTGGCACCGAGCCTGGAACAACGGACGTGCTTAATACATGCGTTTCCAATGAGCCCAGGCCCGGATGATCTGGGTTGTTCCTGCACGTTCCCTAGAGCCCTGCAGGGAGTCCGCGCTGACTGTGCTCTGCTGGCTGTGCCTCAGAACCCCTCAGTTTCCTCTCTGGAGGCCTTCCTCACCTCTGCGCCTCCTCTTGGAGACACCCCTTGGAATCTGGGCTCTGCAGTGGTGCGTGTAATGCCCCCTTCTGTGTCCGCCAGTCCAAGGCGCGAAAGATACTAATATTAGCAGGTCAGAGTCAGCACAGAGGCACTTGAAGATGCTAAGCCTGGCTGGGGAGCCCTAGACAGAGCTGGGTGTATTTTTAGCTCTTTGGGTATCTGGAAAGGTATTGAGATGCAGCCGTTGTTGCAGACACCCGAGCGAATCAGTATTCTGCTACTGGCCTCCCCACGCCAGCAGTTTCCATTCAGTGTCTCAGAAGCAAGGGTTGCCATGGAGATTGAGTGCCGGGACAGCCGAACTTCCTGTCAGGAAACAACAGCACAGGTAGAGCTCTGGGCCAATGGGAATCGAGGAGCTCCTTGAATGGCCACAGCTTCCTCTCCTGAAGGCAAATGAGGGCTGAAGTCCCTGGCACCCTCTGAAGGGGTCAGCTGAGGCTGGAGGACACTGTCTGGGACTCCACGGAGGGAGGGTTTGGTGTGATTTCTCCCTCCCCCGCCCTGGACTTGTATAGTTCTTTCTCGGTAGGTTTTGGCCACCCAGGAAGCAATCAGGAAGCCACTCGGGGAGGAGGGTGGCAGGGCCATTTCATGGAAGAAGCCGATCCTGGCAAATAACCCACAGTACAAGCTCGGCATGAGGCTGGGGGAGGCCAGCTTGCTCCAGTCCTGGAGTCCTTGGAATCACAGCATGACGGATGGCATTCCAGTGGCGGAGGAGGGAGCCGGGCCAGGTGTGTGACGTGGTCCTCACTGTCCTCATTCATTCAGCCACCATCGCCTGTGTACCTGACAGGCCAGGCCACTGCACTGGGAAACGCAAGGCTCCAGGGTGCTGAGTGATGCACCTGCAGTTGCACAGCTAGGAAGAGGCAGGACCAGAAAAGCAGTCAGGTCTGCTCCCTGCAGAGCTCCATAGGTAGAGAACAGACTTGAAGAGATAATTTGGGGGCCGGGGCTGTGGCGTAGCGGGTAAAGCTGCCGCCTGCAGTGCCGGCATCCCATATGAGCGCCAATTTGAGTCCCAGTTGCTCCACTTCCAATCCAGCTCTCTGCCATGGCCTGGGAAAGCAGTAGAAGGTAGCCCAAGTCCTTGGGCCCCTGTACCCACTTGGAAGACCTGGAAGAAGCTCCTGGCTTCAGATTGACACAGGTGTGGACATTGCGGCCATTTGGGGAGTCAACCAGCGGATAGAAGACCTCTCTCTCTCTGCCTCTGCCGCTCTGTAACTCTGCCTTTCAAATAAAATAAATACAATCTTAGAGAGAGAGAGAGAGAGAGAGAGAGAGAGAGAGAGAGAGCGCATTTGACCCAACTCTCACCTTTCATAGAAGATAAACTGAGGCCCAGCAAGAGCCAGTGACCCGGTCCCTCACACTTGGTGATAGGGCAGGCCAAGACTATTTTGCCCATTCTTTTCATTGTCCATAGCTCTTTCCAGAGTATGGCCTGACTCAAACTTTTAGTGGACATGGCTTCCACTTCTTAAAGTTTTTATTTATTTGAGAGGTAGAGAGAGACAGGGAGCTCTCCCATCTGCTGGTTTACTCTCCAAATGCCTACAGAGGCTGGGGCTGGGCAAGGGTGGAAGCCAGGAGCCAGCAATGTAATCCAGGTCTCCCAAGGTGGGGGGCAGTGATGCGGGAAAGGGGTGAATACATTTTATCCCAGCCTCTTGTCATGCACAAAGACACGCATTGTAAGTGCTGACACACACAAGGTGCACAAAGTGATAAAATCTATGTAAAAGATGAGAAAGTGAGCACACACACGTACACACACTCACACATGCACACACACATTCACACACACTTGAGCCCGGGCTGCTCCACACGGAGAAATACCCATCACGAGTGGACAGTGGGCCAGATTTGCCTGAAAGGTGAAGGAGTGGGGGAGGGGAACTGGAGAGCACCTGGCAGCCCTTGCAGCTGTGGACTGTGGCAGGAGAGAGAGCCCCTCCCAGCTGTTTGTCTCTCTCATAAGGTAGAGGCTGGTGCCTCCAGACGTGAAGGCACCTGGGAATCATATGGCACCCCCCCCCCCAAGTTCCACGTGGCAGGATCTATATTCTTATGGTGTCTCTCCTTGGGTTCTGGATGAAGCAGATACAGCCAAGGAAAGGAGGCCTTTTGATTGACAAGTAGGAGGAGAGAGTTGCACGGGGTGGGAGGGCGGTGGCTTGCAGGTACTTCCAGCCCAGTAGAGCTGTCTAGCGACCTGCCTAACTATCCCATATCCGCAGGAACCCGATTACGTCAGTCATCACTGCTCAGCGGGTTAAACCACCTCTTGTGATGCCGGTATCCCTTACAGGAGCATTGGTTTGAGCTCCACTTCTGCTCTAGCTCCCATGGAGCTGGCGTTGTGGCGTAGCAGGTTAAGTCCCAGGCTGTAATGCCAGCATCCTCTAGGAGCCCTGGTTCGAGTCCTGGCTATTCCACTTCCAATCCAGCTCCCTGCTAATGCACGTGGGAAAGCAGTGGAGGATGGCCCAAGTGCTCGGGCCCCTGCCCCCATGAGAGGAACCCAGATGGAGTTCAGCTCCTGGTCTTGGAGTGACCTGGCCTCAGCCATGCAGCCATTCAGAGAGTGAAACTGCAGATGGAAGACGGATCCGCCCCCCCACTCAGTCTCTCTCTATGTTGCTCCCTCTCTTTCCCACTCTTTATCAATCACTCTACTCTTCAAATAAATAAAAAAAGGCATGGAGCAGAAATGGCAAATCCACCAAGAAGCGGGGGGAAAAAGTCATAGCTTCAGGCCTAGCTCCTGGCTTCTCCTGTCTCTGGGTGACACCCCCAGGGGCTGCTGGCCCACAGGCTGCCTGCAGGCAGCTGAAAAGCAGGGGTGGAGGCTGAGGAGGTGCAGCGAGGCGCAGTCTGCACCGCCTCTAACCCATGGCCCCAGTTATTGACAATCCGAGCTATCCTCCTAGATACCCAGAAGACAGGTCAAAGACAGAGACGTGTCTCTCCTGTTCCTCACAGGCCCCGGAAACCCCACAGGGAACTGAAACCCGGGGCCCAGGCCTCCTGACCCCTGGCCGCCCACAAGAGAACAATTCTGGTGAGAATCGTGGGCTAGCACAGGTCATAAGCAGGGAGCTGAATTGGAAGAGGAGCAGCTGGGGCTAGAATCCGGGCCCATATGGGATGCCAGTGCCACAGGCAGTGGCTTAACCTACTACGCCACAGCACAGCCCCACCCCTGAATCCTTTCTTTTCTTTTCTTTTCTTTTTTTGGTCAGGCAGATTTAGACAGTGAGAAAGAGAGAGAGACAGAGAGAAAGGTCTTCCTTTCCATTGGTTCACCCCCCAAATGGCCGCTACGGCCAGCGCACTGCACCCATCCAAAGCCAGGAGCCAGGTGCTTCCTCCTGGTCTCCCATGCGGGTGCAGGGCCCAAGGACCTGGGCCATCCTCCACTGCCCTCCCAGGCCACAGCAGAGAGCTGGACTGGAAGAGGAGCAGCTAGGACAGAATCCAGCGCCCCGACTGGGACTAGAACCCGGTGTGCTGGCGCCGCAGGCAGAGGGTTAGCCAAGTGAGCCGCGGTGCCAGCCCCAGAATCCTTTCTTAAGGATAAAATAAATGGACACTCGTTTTCCTTGGGGCCGTTGTGTGCTCAGCTGAGATCTCCGACGGCTCAGGCTCACTGCACATGGTCACAGCTCAGCACGGTAAATACTGGCGTCTTCCAGGAAGAGTCCCTGCCCCTGGGAAAGAAGGTGAAGGCCCCAGAGGGGCTGCATTTGCCCTCACCCTGCCCTTCATCCCATGTCGGAGGGGGACAGGCCTGGGGATGATCCCGGCTTCTTGTTTAGGTGACAAAAACATAGGCCCAATTTGAGGAAGCCAGGGTGGTTGGGTCTCCGCCACAGGGAGCCACATGTCATCCGAATGACGGCCAAAGGCGTTGTTGCTGTGTGACTGCAGCCTCACCTGCCTGCGTGCTGCACCTGTCCTGGTCTCATCCTCGTGTTCCCGCACTCTGACATTAGAACCTGGCCAGGGGGCGGGCACTGTGGCATAGTGGGTAAAGCCTCTGCCTGCAGCGCCGACATCCCATGTGGGTGCTGGTTTGAGTCCTGGCTGCTCCTCTTCTGATCCAGCTCTCTGCTATGGCCTGGGAAAGTAGTAGAAGATGGCCCAAGTCCTTGGGCTCCTGCACCTGCATGGGAGACCTGGAAGAAGCTCCTGGCTCTTGGCTTCAGATGGGCCCAGCTCCAGCCATTATGGCCATTTGGGGAGTAAACCAGCGATCTCTCTCTCTCTCTCTCTCTCTCTCTGCCTCTGCCTCTCTGCAACTCTGCTTTTCAAATAATAAATTAAAAAATCTTAAAAAAAAAAAAAAAGAAGAACCTGGCCGGGCGTCGGCTCAGACGCTCATTTATCGGGAAAGGGGTGACGGCAGAGCTCGCAGCAGGCCTGGGTGCGCAGCTCAGGCAAGGCCAGGCCTTTCCGTGCTGGTTCACCTGCAGGTCTCACTGCGGGGAAGCGAAGAGTAAAATCCCAGGATTGTTTCTACCCCTCCCAGGAGAGAATACGGCTCTCAGGAAAATGCCTCTTGGCTGAGAATTAAGAATTTGGTTCTCCCAAACCCAGAAGCAGGGTTTCCAGTTTCAATCCATTGAGAGCTTAAGGGTGCTCCCCAGGGATAGGGATTTTGTTCTTGGGCTTTGGGGATCTGTAAGACCTTAAGGCCTTGTAAGGAGGAAGCGATGATGACATCATCTAACAGGTTCAACTGACATCTTTCTTAGTGCCCACTCTGTGTCTACATGAAATAGCTCACCAGGGGCCAGTGTTGTAGCGCAGAGGGTTAAACCGTCTCCTATGATGCTGGCATCTCTTATGGGAGCACCAGTTTGAGCCCCAGCTGCTCTGCTTCTGATCCTGCTCTGTGATAATGCGTTTGGGAAAGCAGCAGGAGACGGCCGTGTCACCCATGTGGGAGACCCAGATGGAATTCTGGGTCCCTGGCTTTGGCCTGGCCCAGCTCTGGCTGTGGCATTCATTTATGAAGTGAAGCAGCAGCTGGAAGATCTCTCTCTCTCTCTTTTAATCTTCTTTCTTTCTTCCTTCCTTCCTTCCTTCCTTCCTTCCTTTCTGTCTCCCTTTCTTCCTTTCTTTCTTTCTAAAGATTTATTTACTTATTTGAAAGTCAGAATTATACAGAGAGAGAAGGCAAGGCAGAGAGAGGGGTCTTCCAGCTGCTGGTTCACTCCTCAACTGGCCACAATGGTCAGAGCTGCGCTGATCCGAAGCCAGGAGCCAGGAGCTTCTTCCGGGTCTCCCACATGGGTGCAGGGGCCCAAGGACTTGGGACATCTTCTATTGCTTTCCCAGGCCATAGCAGAGAGCTGGATCGGAAATGGAGCAGCCGGGACTCCAACCAGCACCCATATAGGACACTGGCACTGCAGGCAGCAGCCTTACCTGCTATACCACAGTGCTGACCCCTCTCTCTCTTTTTTAAAGATTTATTTATTTATTTGAAAGTCAGAATTACAGAGAAGGAGAGACAGAGAGAGATCTTCCATCTGATGATTCACCCCCAGATGGCTACAACATCTTTGGCCAGGCCAAAGCCTAGAGCCAGGAGATTCTTCTGGGTCTTCCACATAGGTTAAGGGGTCCAAGCATTTGGGCCATCTTCTACTTTCCCCAAGCTATTAGCGGGGAGTGGATCAGAAATAGAGAAACCAGGACTCGAACCAGTGGCCATATGGGATGCCAGTGTTACAGGCAGTGGCTTTACCCGCTAAGTCACAATGATGGCCCCCATATAAGCTTTATAAGCTCTTGATTAGCCACCATATAAGGCAAAAGCCATGACAATCTAATTAGAACTAAAAAGAAGTTGACAAAAAAAATTCAATATTTTCAAAATAATTTCCTGAGCTATAGCTAACATTTATTATTGTTAATAAAGGTTGTCCTAAGAATTTTTGCCTTGAGATATTAGCTAATGATAGCAGAAAGTTTCCCAATTAGTAAGATATTTAAAAATTAAGCATCTAGGCCATGAAGATAAACTTCCTCAATTTTTTCATTGATGTTTAAAGTCGTTATCATGCTTAATCCAGTATTTCACATTTCATTAAATATAACAGTAACCATATACAAAAATCTCTTGGTGTTTCTTAATAATTGCAAAACACGAAAAGTTGCATGCCCTCAGGGAAACATTTGCTTTTTCTACCATGAAAAATGGCTGTAATAACACATGAAAAACAAAATGGCAATTCAAAAATACAATCTTTTGTCAGCAGGCATTATTGAAAGACGCATAGAAAACATTGCCGAAAAGCTTAAGAAATAAACATTAGGACAAAGTATAAGGGTATTTTCCAAAGTTCATGGAAAATTAAATTAAAATATAAATTTATTTTGGTGCAAAAATTTTTGGAATCCTTCCAGAGTTTCTTCATAATACACATTTTCCAAGAACTTTTTGAAAATGTCTCAAACATATGGATTTCACGCTTTTTTGCACCAAAATACATTAATCTTTAAATTTCATTTGCCATGAAATTTTTAAAAAATATTTATTTATCTATTTGAAAGTCAGAGTTACAGAGAAGGAGAGGCAGAGAGAGAGAGAGAGAGAACATTTTCATCCACTGGCTCATTACCCAAATGGCTGAAATGGCCCAGGCTGGGCCAGGCAGAACCCAGAAGCCAGGAGCCTCATCTGGGTATCCCATGTGGGTGCAGGGGCCCAAGCACTTGGGCCATCTTCCACTGCTTTCCCAGGCACATTAGCAGGGAGCTGGACTGGAAGTGAAGCAGCTGAGTCTCAAACCGGCACCCACATGAGATGCCAGCACTGCAGCCAGAGGCTCTACCCACTGCGCCACAGCACCAACCCCCTCCATGAGGACCATTTGAAATGCTCTCTTTGCTACATATTTGACTAAAAATACAGAGATTTTTTAACATCTCAGTTAGTAATATTTGCTAGATTCTGTTGAAATACTAGAAATATCCAAGAAACAGTTATTTTTGAGACACTAAAAGAAAGGTTTCTGGGAAAAGATTAAATTACGTGCTTAATGAGATTGTTTTATGGGAAAACCATTGTCTGGAATGATACGAGGGACCTGGGGGCTGGCCTTATGGCACAGCAGGTTAAGCCGCTGCTGTGACGCTTGTGTCCCAGGTCAGGCTGCTGGTTTGAGGTCTCACAACTCCTCTTCCAATCCAGTTCCCTGCTAATGTGCCTGGAAAGGCCTCTGAAGATGGCCCATGGGCCCCTGCCACATACATGGGAGACCTGGATGGAGTTCCTGGCTCCTGGTTTTGGCCTGGCCCAGATCTGGCTGCTGTGGCTATTTGGGGAGTGAACCATTCATTGGATGATTCTCTCTTTCTCTCTCTCTCTCTCTCTGTCTCTCCCCCTGTTGCTCTCTCTTTCAAATAAATAAGTAAAAACAGGGGTCTGGTGTGGTTACAGAGATAGGAACATATTTGATATCCATTCACTGGGGAGCAAAGAAGTTGAAGCCAGACATGTAATTAATTTAATTTTAAAATGGTCATTAAAATGTAATAGTCTTTATAACGCTTCATAATGGGACACGGAGTAACGAGGACAATTTTTTGATTCACACAGAGGTTTATGGGATATACTTAAGAGAGCTACCAAGCTTCTTTCCCATGTTTATTGCCCTTCTTTGTTATGATGAATGACTGTCCAATTTCTTCATAAGTACTCGAATCTGTCCCTTCAAGACAGAGGTGATAAAGGAATTGGGTTTCTGGCACCCACAGGGGGATATGGATTTAGCTCCCAGCTCCTGGCACCAATTCCAGCCCAGCCCTAGTGTTTGCAGGCATTTGGGGAGTGAGCCATACAGTGGAAACTGTCTGTCTGTCTCTGTCTCTCAGTCTGTCAAATAAGTGGCTTAAAAATTTTAAAAATCATCTTTGAGAAATCAAACCCATGCTGAAGAAAATGCATGATTGGATATTTCTATCATTACAGTTTTGCCTAAAGTATTGCTTGCAATTCCTTTCAATCACCCACAGCTAGACACTTAAAGAAAGAATTGGAAACAGCATTTTCCACCTTTTTAACAAATCTTTTATTTGAAGGGTTGCCATAGCTTTTGATTCCATTTTATTAAAACTATAAAAATATAATCATTGCACAATAAGTAATTATAAAACAAAGTTATAAAAACCTTTGTATTGGCTTTGAAGACTGTGGGTGCTGAATGTATACTGCCTTAGACGGCTCACTTCTCATCACACCTTTTGATGCAACTGGGCCCTCTATTTCCTTTATTTGAGAGACAGAAAGACAAACATCAGAGCTGGAGTCAGGAGCCAGGAACTCAAGCCAGGTCTCCCACGTGGAAGGCAGGAACCCCGATCCTTGGGCCATCACTGCTGCCAACCGGAGTCTGCAGTGGCGGAAGCTGGAGTCAGGAGAGGAGCTGGGAATAGAACCCATGTGCTCTGATGTGGAATGCGGGTGTCTTAGCTACCAGGCTAAACACCTGCCCTCGAGATGCTTGTGTTCTTCTTTGCTCGTTTCTTCTCTTCCCTGGCTTTCTCCACCCTTGCCCTGCAGGTGCTGCATCTGTGAGTGTGACGGTGACTTCCCCTTCCAGTCTTGGCTCTCACCATGTTGAAACCTGATGTCTCTGGCTTCTTGAAGTCCATGGGAGAAACCCCGGCCTCTGTAATATAGCCATGGTTCTGCCTCACCTGCCTCCATTGATTCTTCTCCAGGACCTCATCCTCATCCCTACTTATCTGAGGTCTAAGTTTGCGACAAGACCCCATTCAGTTTCTGCTTCCTTCCTGTACCTCTTTGGCCCTGACCTCCTCAGTCCTCTTTGACCTTGCCCCTGTCTGAATGCCTTTCTCCAGGGCTCGCCTGCATAATCGGGCACCTTAAGAGGCACTTGTTATGACAAGGGTGCCCTATTTCTCCAGACAGGCTGTCAAACTTGTGAGTACCACACTGTGAGGCCCCCTGCAGCCCCAGTACCCAGAACAGAGACCGGGAACAGCGTGGTAAACAGCACGCAGGCCTTGCTCAGGAGATGCGTGTTGACAAGTGACATCTGGGGCCCGCACGGGGACTTTTCTGCATGTGTCTCTTGCACTTTTTTCTATAGGGGGAAGGGTGGTGTTCATGTACCCTAGCTCTGGATTTGCTGCCTGCCTGGTGGTGGAGAGGACATATGGGGTCAGGAGGGGAGGGGCTGCTCAGGCTGCTCTGAAGGGGACAGTCCGCTACCCTGAGCCCAGGGAACTGAGGGCTAGACACTGGCGGCTCATCCCTTGGGTAAGAGTTACGATAATAACAGCTGTTCTGGGCCAAAATACATTTAGTGACATCCTGGGAGAGTTTGGTGCATGAGGCATGCTTTAAAAATACATGAGAATTTAAGATTTTTTCACACCTGCTGGGGAAACATGTCCTCCTATCTAGGCTAATATTAGGCCTGTTTATTTTCTAAGGCTGACATTTCCTTGGCCATCTAAGATTGCTGCTAGAGATAGAATGACTGATATAGACTTTGGCATCCTTTGTCCAGCAAGGATTAGCAAGTGTAAGTAGGTGCAAGTCGGAGCAGCACCGACAGATAGACGCCCAGAAACATGTGTGCTACCCGCCACAGGGCATCATCTGACCCACAGCTGTTTCTCCGGTCAAAGTGACCCTTACATAAAGGAGTCCAGCTCAGAGGGGGCTATTCTTTTACTTTTTAAAAAAGACTTATTTCATTTATTTGGAAGAGTTATAGAGAGAAGTAGAGACACAGAGAGAGAGGTCTTCCATCTGCTGGTTCACTCCCCAGATGGCCACAACAGCTGGAGGGGCGCCGATTTGAAGCCAGGAGCCAGGAGTTTCTTCCAGGTCTCCCACGTGGATGCAGGGGCCCAAGGACCTGAGCCATCTTCTTCTGCTTTCCTGAGCTACAGCAGAGAGCTGGATCAGAAGAGGAGCAGCCAGGACTAGAACCAGCGCCCATATGGGATGCCAGCGCTTCAGGCCAGGGCTTTAACCTGTTGTGCCACAGTGCTGGTCCCAGGATATTCTTTTAAAAATATTTATTTTATTTATTTGAAAGGCAAAATTATAAAAAGAGGGAGAGATGGAGAGAGAAGGAAAGAGAGAGATGGAGAGATCTTTGGTCGCTGGCTCACTCACCAAATGAATGCAATGACTGGGACTGGGCCAGGATGAAGTCAGGAGCCTGGAGCTTCTTCCAGGTCTCCCACATGGGTATAGGGGACCAAGCACTGGGCCATCCTCCACTGCTTTTTCAGGCACATTAGCAAGGAACTGGATGGGAAGTGGAGCAGCCAGGACTCAAACCGTGCCCACAGGGGATGCCAGTGTCACAAGTGGTGGCTTAACTTGCTGTGCCACAAGGCTAACCCCAGAGAGGGATACTTCATGAGGGGGACCCATAAGCTCAAGTGTCCAGTTTTGTACACAGCATAAGAAATAGTCATTCAGGTGGGAGACACTACTTTGGGGGAACAATTTAAGGCAAAAGCCTCTCTTCCCTAAAAAAAAACCAAACTCCTTCCAACTTTAAGTGAGGAGGGGATCCAAACTTTGAGTGGGGTCTTCATTTGAGGAAGGCCCTTCATAAGCATCTGTTCTCTATGGGCTTTGCCTCCTTTTGGGTACAAAGCTGCCTATTCTCCCTGGTCAAATGGATGGGGAACAAGTCTCTTTCCCAGGCTGCCTTTAGTATAACTGAAGTGGACGAGGATTCCCAAGGGGACTTTACATCTGCAAGGTAAGAAAACGTTCTCTCTCCCCTTCGAGGGTTTCATGATTGAGTCTATCAAACAGAGTGAGCAGATGAACAGCAGAAAATTTAGGCCAATATATTAGGTACATGGGAGCATCACATGATCTCAGGGACTTGGGAATTTAAATTTCTACATCTGAGGGACCTTTGTCTCTGAAAGGGCTCATGCATATCCTAGTTCCAGTGTTGCTCTGGCTTTTTGGTTCCGCTAGGCATATCCTCCCTCCTCTGCTCATGCCCAAGCCATGAGACATGCCATGCCTCAGGTCCCTAATGTGGGTTCTGTATATGCAGTGGGCTGCCATGCCCTAAAAAGAAGGGACTTGAAAAAAATACATCAGATTCATTATTAAAGCATAAAATGAAGGAGGTTTCAGGGAAAGAATGGAGAACCACAACAAAAGAGGTTTTTATGTTCGGGGCATCAGGGGAAACATTGTAAAAGGGCAGCCCGATGGGCCAGCGCTATGGCACAGCAGGTTAATGCCCTGACCTGAAGTGCTGGCATCCCATATGGGTGCCAGTTCTAGTCCTGGATGCTCCACTTCTGATCCAGCTCTCTGCTATGGCCTAGGATAGCAGTGGAAGATGTCCCAAGTCCTTGGGCCCCTGCACCTGTGTGGGAGACCTGGAAGAAGCTCCTGGCTCCTGGCTCCTGGCTTTGGATCAGAGCAACTCTGGCCATTGCAGCCAACTAGGAAGCGAACCATCAGATGGAAGACTCTCTCTCTCTCTCTCTCTCTCTCTCTCTCTCTCTCTCTCTCTCTCTGCCTCTCCTCTCTGTGTGTAACTCTGACTTTCAAATAAATAAATCTTAAAAAAAGGGGGGAAAGGACAGCCCAATCCCACTCCTGAAAGCATGGAGGTATGAGGGCGGTGTGGGGATGGGGTGGGGAGTGGCTTCCGAGACTGCCTGAGGACCCAAGAAGCACAGCTGAGCACTTACTAGACGCAGTCTCTCTTCTGCTTAAATAGTTTCCTCAGTCCCGCAGTGGCTGTGGCGCACAGTGGGGAAACAATGGGAAGCAAAGTGGCAGATCAAGGAGGCAAGTGCAGGCTTTGTGTCATGCAGATCCCAACACACCTTGAAGCAGTCCATGGGTGCAGGGCTGAGTGAGGAGGGGGAGGACTGGCATGCAGAAACGCCAGGTCTCACAGCCAAGGCCAGCCACAGCGCACTGCTTCTTCACAAGGAGCAGCAAGAACATCTGGAAGGTTCTCAGAACTCTTCGGAAACTGGGAACACAGTCCTCATTGTTGGCAACCCTTATTGAGTCCCTACCAACAGCCAGGCTTGCTCTAAGCAGTTTGCTTTGGCTAACTCATTTAATCTCCCCAGCAACCCTGGGAAGTAGGAACTATTATTGTCTGTTTTACAAAGAGGAAAGGTTAAACAACTTGCCTACACGCACAGAACCCATAAATAGCAGGGCTGGGATTCGAACCCAAGTGGTGCAGCCCCAGTCTCTGCTCCCAGCTGTACAGGTGCCGCCACTATTGTTGCCACTCTTAACCCTGATTGGCCCCTTTGTTAACTTCATGCCTGGTGATGGCCCCATTTCTTCCCCGTAAGTCCTTGGAATTTGTACTCCAACAGACCTCGACACCTGAAGTCGTGGGTTTCCTGGGACCCTGAGGGCCCCAGGCCTTGGTTTACCACCGCCATGGGGCTGTGTGCTCCATCGGATGCCCCCTTTCCATCCATCTCCTGGCTGGTTTCCCTGGAGCACCCCAGTCTCTCACTGTGGCTAAGCAAATAGCTTCCGCCAAGGGACCTGCAGCAGAACGAAGTGTGGCAGCCTCAGAGGTCTCGTAGCTTCCATTTAGCAAGCAGCTCAGGCTCGTCTGCAGGCAGAGCCCTTGGGGGAAAGCGCTGCTGTTCCTCACTCGTCCAGCTGAGATTGGCGCCAGCGCCTGCGAAGGGTGAGCTTTGCTGGAGAGAAGCACCAGCTCTCAGGGGACTGCGGGGGGCGGGGGAGACCGGCAGGGGCTGGGGCCCCACGGCGGACACCCTCACTCCATTCTGAAGCAGAAGAACCTGGAGTTTGCTTGTTTACTGTTTAGACTGCAGCTGCTGTCTAGGGGCTTTCTTTGAAGCAAACTGGTAAGCTCTGAGGCACGAAAGTACATTTCTGGCTCACTGCTGTGCGCGTCATCCAGATCCCAGCACATGAGTGCACACACACACACACACACACATCCTCTCTCTCTGTCACACACACACACACACACACATTCGGTGGATATAAAGCCTGTCCTTATTCTCCTGCTGCCTCCATTTCCTTCTGGATCTGCACATTCCAGATACCACCATCTGCCCATTTCACCACATACACAAACACACAAATGCAGACACAGACACACACATACACACACACACACACACACACACATACACACACATAAACACGAACACACAAACACACGCCCAAATGCCTAAAGTCTGGCTCCTGCTTCCTGCTCTGGCCAATTAAACTTCACTTCAGCCTCCTTAAGATGACACCATGCCCTTAACAACCATATATATATATATATATATATATATATATATATATATGTGTGTGTGTGTGTGTGTGTGTGTGTATATATATATACACATATATATATATATACTTAAAGAAATCCTCTTTTTAAAAAGTATTGATTTTTGTATTTGAGAGACAGAGAAATGGAGAGATACACACACAAAAAAAAACACAAAAAACAGAGATCTCCTGTCGGCCAAACTCCCCCGCCCCCCACAAATGCTTGCAACAGCTGGGGCTGGCCTGAACCAGGCCTGAGCCAGGAGGCAGGAACTCCATCCAGATCTCCCACGTGGGTAGCAGGCAGCTGGAACCGCAGAGTCGTCAGGGCTTCTACCAAGCACTGCTGGATAGAATTGCGGGCACCGCAAGCAGCGGCTTAACAGCAGTGCCACATGCCTGGCCCTGGTCACCATCTTATCCTGTGCCTTTTAACAAGAAACAGCTCCTCCTAATTCGTGACCATGTTCAATCCTCCTGGCTCCACTTCCCGTATTCTTCACTCCCATGGTAGGGTCACCTTCTGGGGAAGCAAATCCCTTCCCTCCCTTGCCCCTCCCAGGCCTTCCTGTAACATAGCATCTGAACACGTGTGCATTTTGTTTTCACTTAGATGTATTGAGGTGCACTTCACACAGGTAAAACATAGCTTTTTGGGCATACAATTCTAAGACTTGTGACAAACATGCCTGCCTGTGTAACCACAGACAGAGCAGTCCCATCACCCCTGAATGCCCTCTCTTACACCTGTGCTCTCAACCCCGGCCTCTCGCAACTGCACTCAGGGTTGGTTTTCTTTTCCTCCTCTCAGACTTAGCCTTTTCCAGAACGTCACATCTGGAGCTTGGCTTGTTTCACTGGAGGAATCCTTTGCGATTCGTCCTGTTTTTACATGGCTCTGTGGTCCATTTCTTTTTAATGCTAGGCAATATTCCAAAGTATGGATGCGCCACATTTGTTTACCCATTCTCCAGATGAAAGACATTTGAGTCATTTTCAGTTTGGGGCAATTATGAAGAAAGCTGAGGGGCTGGCGCTGTGGCATAGCAGTGCCATGGCCTGCAGTGCCGGCATCCCATAGGGGTGCTGGTTCAAGTCCCAGCTGCTCCACTTCCAATCCAGATCCCTGCTAATGCACCTGGGAAAGCAGCAGAAGATGGCCCAAATGCTTGGGCCCCTGCACCCACATCAGAGACCTAAAGGAAACTCCTGGCTCCTGGCTTCGGCCTGGCCCAGTCCTGGTCGTGGCAGCCATCTGGGGGAGTGAACCAGTGGATGGAAGATCTTTCTCTCTCTGTCTCTTCTTCTCTCTCTCTGTAACTCTGGCTTTCAAAAAAATACATAAATCTTAAATTAAAGAAAAAAAAAGAGAGAGACCTGCTATAAACATTCATGTAGAGGTTTTTATGGAGATCTGTGTTTTCGTTTCTCCTGGGAAAATACCTAGGAATGGGATTTCTGAGTTGCTAGGTGAGTGTATATTTAACTTTTAAGAAAATGCCAAACTGTTTCCAAAAATTGCTGCAGTATTTTGCATTTCTGCCAGGGACGTGTGACAGATCCAGTTGCTCCACATCCTGACCAATGCCGGATGTTGCTAGAGTCGCCACCACACTCACCCTCTGTCCTAAACATGCGCCCCAACAGTATTTTAATGAGCTTTTTTTGTGTTTCTTTCTCTCAAATGGCAGTTCTAGAAGGCAGAATGTGGGATTTGTTCATTTCTTTATTGCCTGCACAGCGTACATCAGGGTGCGAGCTCTGCAGATTTCACATACGTGAACGAACGCACGGAGCTTTCCAGGGGGCCAGAGGACACGGCGACGGAGGCCCCTCCTTCTCACCCGGGACAGCACTGTGGCGCCTGCCCCTCATGTCATGGGCTGGCACCTGCTCTACCTCTATCCTCATGCCACACTCAGACTGTCTTATCTGGTCCCTTTCTCTTAGAGTGATGCCTGCTGCGTTAGTCTCATTCCCTCGGGAATACACTGGGTGCAAAGGGGACCTCCCCCTCGGGGAATCAGAGAGGGAACTCTAATGGAGAATGATTGCTTATGCCTAGAAGGTTCCAATCAAAGCTCAGGAAGTGGGTGAGCATACACTGATAACCTCAGAGCAGCCCCTCGGCCCCATGGGCCTGTCTCCAGCCACTCATTGTGAGTCCGGCAAGTTGTCCCCATGGTGTGGCTCCTGGGCTTCCCAAGAGAGGCAAGCTGCCCAGCAGAGGAGGCGAGCCCAACCAAGACCAGTGGGCAAATCTAAGAAAGGAACACTGCCAAGGAGCTCAGGTGAGGAAGGCCCACACAAGTGCCATGCGGTGGGGCGGCACTGGAAGGGAGGCGGTGCCTGCACGAGCTGACTTGGATCTCCTGACCCCACGGCATCAAGGTCAGCAGGCAGGCAGGGCTCTGAGGGCCTGACCACAGGGTGTCTGGCCTGGCCTGGCCTCCCCACCCCAAGGCACCTTGGACTGGCCCCTCCCTGCAGACCGACACACCCTGGGACAGTGGAGGGATCTATTGGCGTGGAAGAGCAGCTCCTCAGTAGATCTGGACACCGGGGTACAGAATGGCACTCTCCTGGAGGATCTGACAGGAGGCCGGGGCGCAGAGCAGAGATCCTGGGCATTGCAATTCTGGAAGAGGGGCAGAACAAACAGAACACAAACGACAAGCAGCTTTCCTAGTCAGGGACACTTGGTTGCACTTGTGTGGACTGGCAGGTGCTAGAGGCCGCCCAGACCTTGGAGAAACTGAACAAGGAGAAACTAAACCTCTGGAGGCAGGATGGCCATGAGCGCGAGGCGAGGACAGCTGAGTGCGGACCATGTCATTGGGAAAGGCCGGGTCAGGGACGGTCAAGAAGAAAAGAACCGTACAGGTCATCTGCTGAAAACCCCCACTTTCTGCAGGGGCGAGAGCTGAGACCTGAGGGGGAGATGGGGGGAAGGGCACTGGCCCAGGGCCCTGGCTTGTTAGGTAAGACTGGAACCCAGGTCTTTGGGCCCTTGGGAGCAATTTTGAATCTAGACTCCTGGGAGTTCTTCAGGAAAATCCCATCTAGAAAATTTTAGTTCAAGTGCAGAAGGCTCAAGATGAGAGGGCAGACTTGTCTGAGCCCAGATGTGTTTGGCCTGGTTCCTGCCTTTCCAAACTACCTGCCCTTGTGTGGTCTCTGGCTAGGGGGGTTTAGGCCTGAGAGAGCGGTGCCCACGGACAGCTCTCTCCTTCTTCCGAAAACCATTCCAACAAAACGTGGGCTGCCTGTTTCCCGGAAGCTTTAGGTGTCGTTTGGCCAAGCAGCAGGAAATGCTGCAGGCATGGCTGCTTGTCGTGTGAGGGGCGGCAGAAGGTGGGCAGGGTGGGGGCTGCAGAGGACGCTGGCCCCATCACAGGCTCTGGGACTCTTCCCTCTTGCTGCCAGCTGACATGCGGGTGACCCTCGGCCAGGGGCTGAGGAGGCGCTGGCTCTGCTCACATAGAAAAGGCTAAGAGTGACCTGAAGCTTAGACCACACAATCACCCCATTACTACCTTATGTTCTTCTAAATTCTTGATACCAGTGACAGAGTCCCTCGTCCTGCTTCTGGAAAGCTGTGCACCTTTGAAAATCTCATGGACCAGTTTGTTCTGGGGTACCTGGTCCAGCCTGTCTCCCTCTCTGGGATCTCTCGGTCCCTGAGCGCCACCGAAGGGACAGGCTCAGCTGCTGTGTTGTTCCGTGTGCCCTCCCAGCTACAGCTCATTGGTCCAGAATCAGAGCCTATCTTAATGTCGAACAATCTACTGGCAGGTGAGGAACCAAGCAGAGTTATCCTCTCAAGGATTTTAAGTCCAGCTTGTTCTACAGAATCCATTCAGGATTCCAGAGTTACCGAGAGTTGGGAACGTTGCCCACCAGCCAAAAGCTATAAAGAGGCTGACGTTATCAGGAGATGGAAAAGCACTCTTGAGTAAGTAGCAGTGAGAGAAGTGTCCCCCTCCCACCCTTCATGTGCAAACAGAAGAGGCCCAGGGGTGGGGGACAGAGAAGGAGAATCAAAGGCAGAGGGTCTTGGGTCATTTCAAAGAGGGCTTGTGTGGCTCTGAAACCAGGAGCTCTTAGTGAGAGGATCAAGGACGAAGTCTCCAAAGGATGCCGCAGCCTCCCAGTGGTGCTGTTTTCTCAAGGCAACGTGAGACTTAGCCACTCACACTCATGACAGTTCACTGGTAACAAGCTGTGACTGGGGATGTGGGAAAGTGAACAAATGTCTCGGAATGAATGTCTTGTCATTTAGAGAGAGAAAGAGAGAAAGAGAAAGAGAGAGAGAGAGAGAGAGAGAGAGAGAGAGTCAGTCTAGCTTATGCTCCAATAGGTCAGATTCCCCGGGTCCAGTTTCCAAGAGACTGGGCTGCACTTTATTTCCAGGAAGAGTCCCATGACCTAACAATAGCGACCTCCTTTATTTTGGCTGACACGAGTGCTTCTCTGTCCTTCGCATCTGCCAAATCCGTGCCTTTATCTTCATGTAATCTGATTTCGTGTATTATAGAAATGATCGCTGCTCAGTCTCCAACGGAAGGCCCTGGAGTTGGCCGTGATCTCTATCTAAATCTCCACGGTTCCCATGACGACGGGTCTTGGTGGAAGGAAGCACCAGGAAGAAGCTGAGTGAGGAGAGGAAGGCAGATACCTTCGGCTGTGGCACTGAATGTCCTGGGAGCAGCGAAAGGGCATCTAGTTAGAGCTAGAGAGTGTCCTTCATTGGCTTGCTGTGGTTCCCCAGAGAGAACTGTCCACTGTCTCAGGCTTCACTCATTCCACAGACATTTATTATGACCAAATAGGGGCCTGACCCCAAGCTTGATGCAGAGGGAACAGATAAATAGGACACAGTTTCTTCTCTTTAATGAGGGAGACAAACATTTTTGGCACTTTGCTGTTACTGCAACTGACAGTTGTGGACTACTTTTCCTGAGAATTATTTATCTCTGTGTTAGTTCCTTCTTTGAGATGACAACACCCTGCATTGTCATCTCCTTCTCCCTCCACTGAGACTTGGACCAGACCCGACACTCAGAAAGTAACTGGAGCCGGTGCCGCGGCTCAATAGGCTAATCCTCCACCTTGCGGCGCCGGCACCCCAGGTTCTGGTCCCGGTCGGGGCGCCAGATTCTCTCCCGGTTGCCCCTCTTCCAGGGCAGCTCTCTGCTGTGGCCAAGGAGTGCAGTGGAAGATGGTCCAAGTGCTTGGGTCCTGCACCTCATGGGATACCAGGAGAAGCACCTGGCTCCTGGCTTCGGATCAGCGTGGTGCACCGACTGCAGCGCACTGGCCGCAGCGGCCATTGGAGGGTGAACCAACAGCAAAAGGAAGACCTTTCTCTCTGTCTCTCTCTCTCTCACTGTCCACTCTGCCTGTCAAGAAGAAAGAAAGAAAGAAAGAAAGAAAGAAAGAAAGAAAGAAAGAAAGAAAGGAAGGAAGGAAGGAAGGAAGGAAGGAAGGAAGGAAGGAAGGAAGGAAGGAAGGAAGGAAGGAAGGAAGGAAGGAAAGAAAGAGACTGAAGAGTCGACCAGAGAGTTTGAACTGGGTTGCTCTTTCATGACTACCCTAGGGAGTAGACCCTTGCCCTGACCAGCAAAGTCTGGAAATGTGTGCTCCCTTCTGGTCACAGTGGAGACCAGGGAGGAGTGAGGAACATGAGTACAACCATTCAAATCCATGCTGGGGCAGAACTCTAGGCAAACGCCCCCTGCGTGTGGGTGTAGGTGAGTGCTCTTGGAGCTTATGGATAAAACCAGTCCTCTGAGCAGAGCCAGTCATTGCAAAGCCTCCTGGAGGCTCTGAGTTTTCTGAGCAAGTCACCCAGACCAGAGAGTCAGCACCAGCTGTCAGGAAGGCCCGAGACTCTCCCAGCACCAACCCAGGAAATGTGGGTGCTTCCTGAGGACCTGAACGTCGGGAAGAACTGAATGTGTGCTTTGTGGCCTTTATACATGAAGAATGGGTTGCTGGAAGTGGGGTGATTTTCATGGTGTCCAGGCAAACTTTGAGCACGCACATCAGTGTCTCTAGTTTTGTCAGGAAAGGTAGCCTGATGAGGCCCGCGGGTACCTTGCCTCCTTGGCAGGAATTCTTCTACAGTACAGATGTAGGTATCTACCTCTATGGCACAATATATTGAACATTAAATGCATAAACATATCTCCAGCCTCCCAAATTCTGTCTCGATATCATACACTCAATCCTTTTTTAAAAAAAGACTTAATGCTTTGATTTGAAAGGTAGAGTAAATTCAAGAAAGAAGGGGAGAGAGAGAGAGGGAGAGAGAGAGAGCGCACTTCCGTCTGCTGGTTTACTCCCCAAATGCCCAAAACAGCTGGCACTGGGCCAGATAGAAACCAAGAGCTAGGAACTCCATCTGGGTCTCCCACATGGCACAAGCACTTGAGCCATCATCTATTGCCTCCCAGGTGCATTGGCAGGAAGCTGGATTGGTCGTGCTGATTAGCTTGGAAGCAGGGATCCCAAGCAGTGGCTTAATCTATTGTGTCTCAGTGCCCACTCCTGCAACCAACTCTTGAGTCTTGCAATCCAAGTTGTATTTCTCATGTCAACTCTGATTTATCATCAGTCTCTTAGGAGGCTGATCAACATGAGACAGTCTAAATGCAAAAGCATCCTCTTCAGGCAGAGCGAGCAGGACATTCTGTATTCAAGGCATCACAGAAACAAGTGTCCTAAGAGCCCCAACAGCTTAATATCTCATGCAGGAGCAGTGCATCATATCACTATGCCAAAAACAAATCCAAGAGTGACAAATATGGAACTGCATGGGAAAGTCTGCAGAAGAGAATTGGTACAAGGTGGCTCTCCCAAAAGTTCTCAACAGAATTGGTCGATGGTCATAGAGGTCAGATGCACTTACCAATGTGGACAGACAGTTTTTAATTAGCTATAGACCCACGTTTTACAAAGGCCTTGGAACCTGCACCAGGCTTACCTTCCACCCCACCCCCTTCCAACATCTAAATGTGGCTATTTCCTTTCACTATTTCAGTAATCCCAGGGACTTGGGCTCACTTGATACGGGTGATAATATAAGTGAAGTCGAGACAGAACACACATCATAAAAAATGTCCAGGGCCAGCAAAATGCCTTTGAAATTGCTTGCTTTTTAGCTGGAAATGTGCAATGGCATAGCGGGAGCAGGTTTTGATGCCTGCATTAGAAAGATAATAGAAATGTAATGCTACTCTCTGCGCCACTGTTAATGCCGTGGGCAACTCCGGGCTCTAACAAATTAACAGTGGGATGTTCTTTGCTATAAGAAAAGGGAAAATAAGGTTTACTGGCCCACCACATTTCGTATTCAGTCACCTCATCCGCCCCTGAGATAGCTCATCTGTCACCAGCCTTGGAGTTCTTTCCCTCCGGATGAAACTTAGGCCCTTCGTTCCCCTTCAATATCAAGATCTATGAAGTCTGACATCGGAGTCAGCAGCACTGCCACGGGAGCTGAGAGTGGCAGTGCCTCCATCTCTAAATCCAGGCACATTCTGTTCGCAACTGGATTCCAGGAAGGTCTGAGTAGGAATCAACATTCTGCCGCAGACCCCACGCCCCCAGGAGAGGGGCGTGGACCGGAGCAGAAGCCTAGCTGACGAAATTCTGGCTAACTTGGAGCATTTTTATACAGCTCTGTTGTAAGTGAATGACCACTCCATCCGCATAAGAGCCCGTCTTTGCACGGTGGGGATTAGGCAAGAAGCCTCCAGGGAAGGTGACCAAAGAAGAAATCAAGCTTGCCTTGACCTCAGCACCCTTTAGGCTCTCGGTTTCTTTATTCATGACTTGAGTCAGTGGCTTTCGATGAGGCATGGTTTGTGCTCCTAAGTGAACATTTGGCGGTGTCAGAAGGTATTTTGGGTTGTAGCAATGTGAGGGAATGTGCAGTACCATTAGCATCTATGGACACGGCTCAGCAGCCTGCCATGTGCAGACTTCACATGCCTTCACAACAAAAAAGCTCTTGGTTTAAAGGGTCAAGTGGGCCCCACTGTGGCGTAGTGGGTAAAGCTGCCACCTGCAGTGCTGGCATCCCATATGGGCACTGGTTCAAATTCCGACTGCTCTGCTTCTGATCCAGCTCTCTGCTATGCCTGGGAAAGCAATGGAGGATGGTCCAAGTCCTTGGGCCCCTGCACCCACGTGGGAGACCTGGAAGAAGCTTCTGGCTTCGGATTGGCACAGCTCCAGCCGCCATTACAGCCATCTGGGGAGTGAACCAGCGGATGGAAGACCTCCTCTCTCTCTCTCCCTCTCCCTCGCCCTCTCCTTCTCTCTCTGTAACTCTGCTTTTCAAATAAACAAACAAAATCTTTAAAATAAATAAGAGTCAAGGCTTTCCACAGCCAAAGCCTCGCACTGAGAACCACACCTCCGCTTCTCTGGGCTGCTGACTGCCCTGGCTCTCCAGCTTGTGGATGGCCTGTTGTCAGGCTTCTCAACTTCCAAAATGCCACCCAGAGTCCCCTTGGAGATATCTACGTAGATACACGGTTTGTTGGCTCTGTCACTCTGAAGCTCCCCGACGGACACACCAGCGTCCGCCATCCCTCTGCTGTGTCCCGGAGCTGCTGTGTCACATTTCCTGCCCAGAGCTGCTGGGTGGTGGTAGCCAGCCCAGCCTTCCTGGAACCCCCCATGAAACAAACAGCCACGAGCCCTGAGCATCCTTCGCCAGCCACTCAGAGCCCCCTGCGGGCATTGGATCCAGGCTCCCTGGGATGGGAGTGGGAGTTTTTACGCCAGCAAAGTCATGTGGCTGCTGAGCCAAGAAATGCTGTCTTGCGGTTCGGGAAACTTCATCCGTTCCCTGGCTCCGGGCCAAAGCAATCATTTGAAGGTGTTTGGAGTGGGGGCCTGGAGAGGAGGCTGCTTTGCTGTTTTGTTTCTCCCCTGCCCCAGACCTGCTGTCTGCAGACAGGACAAGCTAATGAGCTGCTAGAGCAGAATTCACCCAGCAATAGTTGTGAGGCTGCCCCGAAGGCTTGTTCTGGAAGGTTCTGAAGCTCCAGGCTTGGAATGAGGGGAGGCTGGAGATCCACTGCGTGTTTGGGGGAGACAGGAAAGGAGGAGCCCCTGAGGAAGACAACAAGGGGGTCAGGTGGAGGGAGGAGGAATTAGAGGAGCTGTGCTTTCTGCAGCCCCTCTCGGATGTGTGCACATGTTCACACACACACACACACACACACACACACAGGCTCACAGCAGAGGAGCTGAGCAGCTGGGCTCTCGTGCCTGTGCTGCTCATGGGAGCCAATTGCCTCCCCTGTCTCAGCCTCAGTTTGCTCACCTGTAAAATAGACTCTCTCCGGCCCTGCCTGTAAAGGGTCCAGGAGTTGGGTATCCCTACCCAACTATGAACACTCTGAGGGCAGGGCCTGGGTTCTAATGTGGCTTCTGCTGCTGTCCTTACACCCCAAGACCACAGAACTGAGGCATTTCCCATTGCGTGAGCCAGGGCTGCCCAGGCTGCCCTAGCAGAGGAACCAGGATCCTGAATTCCCAAGCAGGCCGATTAGCCAGGGGGTTCCCTGCAGCCTGGCACAGGTCTCCTGGTCCAGGAGACTGGGCGGAGGATTAGGACACAATTGGCAGGTGGCTCCCAGGGTCCCACCCTCTAGCCATTCACACACTCAGAGCCACTGCAAATGCTTTTTGATTCAGCTTAATTAAGCCATCTGCCCACATTAAATGGTAAATTATCTAAAGCACTCCCCGGATCCCAGAGGGGAGAAAGAGATACAAGAAAGATGTCTTGCCTTGAGTGAATCTGAAGGCTCCCGTCCTGCCTGTTATGACTTTTCCCTGGGTGAGAGACAGCCTCTACTGCCTGCAAATCCTTCCATGTCCCCCAGACTCCAGCTCCGCCTGCCGCCTCCCTGCTTCCTGCTCTTTGCTGGGGGAAGACCAAGATTCATGCATGTCTTACCAAGGGTGGGGAAAAAAAAGAGCAGAGCCTTTCTGTTTGCCTTCTACTCTTGAACACCTGAGACACTGCTCTCTTTCAACAAGCCTGTTGTGTGGGGTCCCCCGGCCCTTGATTCCGCCGAGGAAGCCCTGTGCTCCCGCTGAAGTGACCTGTGACTCTTGCTCTGCAGGCAGGCGGCCAGAGGCGGAAGGATGGAGGGATTTCATTACAGACGTCTGTGAGGTGGCGGTGGACAGGGGGAGAGAAGCACCTTCACAGCATTGCTGTGTGGACCAGGGGCTGATCCTGGTGTCGCTTTGCAGTTCCAGACATTGGATTTATACACACATTCAAAGAAGGTCAGGTTCAACAGTCATTGACTTACAATCACCAATCTCCTAGGAGACTGAAGAACCCAAGGGAAAAGTAGCACAATGCCTGCAAGGTATCTCCTTGTTGGCATCACGCTTACCTGGAAAACTAACAATCAGGAGGCTGCTTAGCGGGAACAGAACAAAGGTATATTTTGTCAAGGGACAGAAAATGGTCATGAACTATGCCTGGTCCACAGCAGTCCATCTCCAGAGCCAAGGTGTCTCTCGTGGTAGAACTGGAGGCAGTCTGGCTGGTTGCAGCCTATGAATGACCTGTTCCTCGTTTGCAGGCGGACTGCAGACCTCTGGCTGCCACACCCGCCCCTCGGTCGGAACAGGAACTATCGATTGAATCACAACTCCTTTTTGCTACATTTAGTTTTGGTCACTTATTTTGGACTTGAGTATCCCTCAAACTCTGTATTACACATTTACAAAGTATTGTTTAGAATGGGTCTCTTCTACAAATGGCTAATTGTATCCAGCATTCATTCATTCTTGGTTGTTTTACTTTTCTGAAAATGACTTAAGCTCAAGGTTCTGGGAATAGCTTTCTATAACTCCCTAGGTACCTAGAGCTCTTTCAAGTCAGGTCATGGGATCTCAGGCAGGAATCTTAATGCTGTTCCAGGGTGCACTTGAGCTTCTGAGACTCAGCTTACTGGCTGTGTTGCTTTGGGCAAATCATTAAATCTCCATGCGGGTTGGTGTCCTTGGGACGAACTGTGGATATTAGTAATTATTTCACAGAGGTATGAGGCTCAAGGCAGACAGTGAAGTGTTCTATCCTAATCGCGTATTGGTATGGACTGTGACCTTCCTTCAGGGACTGGCATCAGTCCCTCAAGCGATGCTTTCCCAGACAGAAATGGTGATGGAAATATGCTTCATTCATTCAAAAAGAATTTGTCAAGCACAACCTATGTGATAAGCATGGCACTCGCCTTGGTAGAGTCAGTTTCTTAAATGTTGAAATAACTACTTTACTATGAGCGGCGAAGCTGGTGCATTGATAAGTGAAATTGAGATGACACAATGTGCCAGATGGAGTATCCATTGCAAACATCATTCTATGAGATGCACTCAACAGTCCAGTGAAGCAGATCCTTTTATTGCCCCCATTTTGCAGGTTAACACCTGAGACTTAGAGACCTTAATCAGATTATTTCAGATCCTGCACCTTGTGTGTGTTGTAACCGGAACCCATATTTGTGGGACTGCAAAGAGCACCCTTTTAACCAAGCTGCAGAGGGGTACAGATTACAAATGCAGAATCAAGACTGGTAGAGATTAGGCCTCATTGCCCTATGGGAGTGGTTTTTTTGGTGATTATTACATTTACTATTTTGTATCCAAACATGTTTGTGGATGAAGACTGCAATGTTTGGTGGGGTGGATGGGTGAAGGGATGATCTCCCCCCTGCAAAGTGCCTGTGACAAAAGAGTCTATCATGGGGACAAAGAAGGCTCTCTGGCCACAACCCAGAAGGCAGAGGAATTACCCCTGTAGTGACCCCTCCTGGAAGGTAGCTGCAAAGACAACATCTACCACTTTGGAGGAGCGCAGGGGTGATGATTCAGGGAAACCTGCCATCTCCCTTATAAAATCCAAGGCCCCCAAAACTAGCACAGACAGAGGCCCAAGCCCGTCTCCCTGTTCTCACGTTGACTGCTGTCTGTCCCCTGGGGCCTCATTTCTAAAGGCCCAATCCAAGTCACGGTACAAGATCCTGCCTTTAAAGGCCATCGCTGAGTGTGCAGAGTCATGTACTGCGGTCAGATTTACTGTCTGCATTCATTTTTTCTAAACCTTTCGTCAAGACTTATGTAACTGGTGCAGCCTGGTTTCAACCAGGCAAAGGGAAAGGTCTCTCATTCAGGCTCGAACTGGCACATTAAAGAGATGGCAGGCTCCCCACAGCCGTGCTCAGAGAATGCATCCCGGGTCTGTACCCTTTCCAGGGGACACACTGGAATTGCTTTTTCACCTGAAGATGACTGACCCCGAGGTCACAGACTCCCTCCAAGGCCCTGACTCTCCCTCCTGCCCTCAGGCTTTGGTAAGGATTATCTAGCACCTCATTTTCCAGGGGTACCTATGAACCAGGAAGCAGCAACCCAGGCAGCACTGGAGATTGTTAACAAGCCAGAGCATTCCTGGCTTTGGATCAGCCCAGCTCAGGCCATCGCAGCCATTTGGAGCCTGGCTGCTCCATTTCCAATCCAGCTCTCTGCTGTGGCCTGAGAAAGCAGAAGATCCCAAGTCCCTAGGCCCCTGCACCCACATGGGAAACCTGTAAGAAAGTCCTGGCTCCAGGCTTCAGGTCAGCTCAGCTCTGGCCATTGCAGCCATCTGGGGAGTGAACCAGCAGATGGAAGACCTCTCGCTCTCTCTGCCTCTCCTTCACTCTCTGGTAATTTTCAAATAAATAAATAAATCTTAAAAAAAAAAAAACCTCACCTTACCTAATGATATCCACAACAACCGTATTTGCAAATAAGGTCACTTTCTCAGGTGCTGGGGGTTGGGAATTCGAAAGAGGAGTTGAGGGTAATACAGTTCAACCCATAACATCTCCGTTTACCCATCTGCTGCTCCTTGGCAGTGTCCAGGAGCACACAACGCTAGGTCAGGTGCAAGGGACTGAGTAGATGAGGGGGTTTCAGCTCCCCCAGGTGGACTCAGCTTTCCGTTGAGTTGGGGTCTTCCACCACTTCTTTTGTTACTCAAACATCCGTTAAACATCTACATCATGCTGGAGAAGGAGGATATAAATATGAATAAAATGTTGTCCTTGACTACAAGGGAGAACGAGAGACAGACGCATAAGCAAATCATTGCCAGGCAGCATGACTCACACGCTGAGAGATTCATGTGGCAAAAACGAGGGGGCCCAGGACAGGATTTTCAAGGAAGGCTCCCAGGAGGTGGTAACACTGAAGCTGAGTCACAAGGATGGCTAAGAGTTTTCCAGGCACACAGAAGGCAGACACATCAACCAAAGGAAAAGCGCTATGGCACAGAAATGCAAGAGCCTGGCTTCCGGGGCAGTCTGAGCTAGACATGCGGATTGTAGGAGACGGAGGCCACAGGTAGGTTAGGGTCAGGTTACCAATGTAAACTTCAGGGGCCTGCATTCTGGCACAGCAGGTTAAGATCCCTGCCTGCAATGCCGGCATCCCATGTGAGTGCCAGTTTGAGTTCCAGCTGCTCTGCTTCCAATCCAGCTCCCTGCTGATGTGCCTTGGAAGGCAGCCTGAGATGGCACAAGTGCTTGGACCCCTGCCACTCATGTGGGAGACCCAAATGGAGTTCCCAGCCAGATCATCACCACTACTGGGGGAGTGAATCATCAGATGGAAGATTCTTTCTATCTCTCCCTCTCTCTCCATCACTCTGCCTCTCAAATAAATAAAATAAATCTTTTTTTAAAAAATGTAGACGTTGGAATGTAAATCCCACAGTATATCTATCTACAGTGAGCTTATTGTTGCAGATGAGGTGGGAATTCTAGAATGATACCTGGCACACAGTAGGCACACAGTAGGCACTCAATACAAACTTGAGGGACCGTCATTGTGGTATAGCAGGTTAAGCTGCCACCTGCAAAACTGGCATCACACATGGGTGCCGGTTCATGTCCAGGATGCCCCACTTCTGATTACCTCTCTGCTAATGTGCCTGGGAAATCAGTGGAAGATGGCCAGAAGGCTTGGGGCCCTGCCGCCCATGTGGGAGATCTGGATGAAGCTCCTGGCTCCTGGCTCCTGGCTTTGGCCTGGACCAGTCCAAGACATTGCAGCCATTTGGAGATTGAACCAGTAGATGAGAGATATGTCTCTCCCCCTACCCCCATCCCTCTTTCTTTCTGTGTAATTCTATCTTTCTTTTTAATAAGCATTTTTTTTACAGGCAGAGTTAGACAGTGAGAGAGAGAGACAAAGAGAAAGGTCTTCCTTTTTCCATTGGTTCACCCCCAAAATGACTGCCACAACTGGCGAGCTGCGCCGATCTGAAGCCAGGAGCCAGGTGCTTTTTCCTGGTCTCCCATGCAGGTGCAGGGCCCAAGCACTTGAGCCATCCTCCACTGCCTTCCTGGGCCACAGCAGAGAGCTGGACTGGAAGAGGAGCAACCAGGACAGAATCCGCCGCCCCAACCGGGGCTAGAACCCAGGGTGCTGGCGCCACAGGCAGAGGATTAGCCAAGTGAGCCATGGCGCTGGCCAAGGCAACAATCTATCTTTCAAATAAATAAATAAATCTTGAGAAAATACTTGATAAATATGTGGGTACTTCAAAAACTTCATGGAAAATGGAATTCAAATATACATTCATTTTGGTGCAAAAACATTTGAAATCCATTCATACAAATGGTCTTCAAAAGCTTTACGGAAAATGTATGTTATCAAAAAGCAATACATGAGGCCGGCGCCGTGGCTCAACAGGCTAATCCTCCGCCTTGCGGCGCCGGCACACCGGGTTCCAGTCCCAGTTGGGGCACCGGATTCTGTCCCAGTTGCCCCTCTTCCAGGCCAGCTCTCTGCTGTGGCCCGGGAGTGCAGTGGAGGATGGCTCAAGTGCTTGGGCCCTGCACCTGCATGGGAGACCAGGAGGAAGCACCTGGCACCTGGCTCCTGCCGGTGTGCCAGCCACAGCGCACCGGCTGTGGCGGCCATTGGAGGGTGAACCAACAGCAAAAGGAAGACTTTTCTCTCTGTCTCTCTCTCTCTCTCACTGTCCACTCTGCCTGTCAAAAGTAAAAATAAAAAAAAAAAGAAAAAGCAATACATGGATTTCAAAATATATTGCACCATTTTCCATGAACTCTTTGAGCTCCCCTCTAAGCCCCAGGGTCGTATGAGAAGAGAGAGGATAGGAAGAATACAGGAGCAGGAAAGTATGGTCAGGATAATGGGAACAAGTCCAGGAGTTGGTGGACAGCCGGGATAACACCAGGAGGATATTGTGAGGACCTGCACAAGCCCCCAGAAACAGGAGGACACACAGCCTTAAATGGGGTAGAAGGAGAGCAGGAAAGGGGGAAATCTGGATACATCTGTAGGGCCATAGGGTGGGAATTTGAGGGAGGTCATCATCTCTGTGGAGCTGGCTCCTGAGACCAAGGGGAGAAGAAGCTGTAGGGGACACTCTCTCTGCTGAGGAGTGCTGAGAGCAGCAAAGAACTGGAAGAGCCTAGAACCGAGCTCAGCCTCAAGGTCAAAAGGAGAGGCTGAACTGTGGCCAGAGCCAGGCTTGGGAATGTGAAGACCCGTGTGACAGAGGGAAAAGGAGACCTGGCGTGGGTAGAACATTGTCTCTCCCAAGTTCACGTCTACCCAGAAAATTGGGCTGTGACTCTTATTGGAAATAGGGTCTTTGCAGATATAATGAAGGTTAAAATCAGATGAGGATGAGCCCTAAATCCAGAGATGAGTGTCGTTATACGAGATAGAGATGAGCACACAGACACAGAGGTGAGACGTTCGCAGGAGGAAGGACATGGAGACTGTGGCTACGCTGCCGCAAGCCAATGCCTGCCTGGGGCCTCCAGCAGCTGGAGGAGACGAGGGCTTCGAGTCCTCAGAGGAGCAGGGCACTGCCAACACCTTGATTCTGAACTTCTGCCCTCCAAAACGCTGAGCGGGAGAGTTTCCCACTGTTTAAGCCCCACAGCTTGTGGGACTTTGTCATAGCATCTCCAGAACACCAGCCCAGGGCCAGCACAGAGAGGCTGCTGGAGGTGAGGGCAGTGCCGGAGGGAGGTCAGGACAGACTGAGCCAGAGGAACTAGGGCTGAAGCTTTTGAAGAACCAGAGGTGGAAGGCAAAGCTGAAAGGATGGAGGCTTCCAGACCGAGAGTGGTCTGTTCACACGAAGATGGCACAGGGACCAGTGTTGTGGAACAACAGGTTAAGCCCTTGACTGTTACACCGGCATCCCATGTGGGCATCAGTTCATCTCGGCTGCTCCACTTCCGATCCAGCTCTCCACTATGGTCTGGGACAGCAGTAGAAGATGGTCCAAGTTCTTGGGCCCCTGCACCCAGGCGGGAGACCCAGAAGAAGCTCCAGGCTCCTGGCTTTGGCTCAGTTCAGTTCCGGCCCTTGTGACCATTTGGGGAGTGAACCAGCAGATGGAAGACCTCTCTGCCTCTGCCTGTCTATAACTCTGCCTTTCAAATAGATCAATAAATCTTTAAACGCAAGGGCTGAAGAGGAGCAGGTGCTCTTCTGGGAAATTCCTATCACATTCCAGTTCCCAGCCCTGGGGGTGGGGGTGGTCTCCCCATTGCTTGGCCTGGCTCTGCAGAGGGAGGCTGGATCTGTGGCTCTCAAAAAGCTGTGCTCTTCTGGAAGACCCTGGAACATGAGGTGACAGAGAAAACAAAACCCACAAAAATGACAAGGTGCAGCTTGGCCATTCGAGAAAACTCTGAAGGAAAAGCCCAAAGCAGAATCTTCCGGCAATTAAGTGACATCCCTAGTGCAAAGCAGAGAAAGCCACAGAGTTGCCCCAGGGCCAGGAATTACTCAGTTAAATAGCAAAAGCCCAGATGGAAATGGAGGAGCGGCGTCTCCCCCACTTGTACCTGTAGCTCTGCTCCCGTCCCTTTCACCTCGGTTGCCCTCTGCTATCGGCAGCTCCCCTAGGCCCTTCCCTAGCCTGTCTGTGCATATCCCAGCTGTCTGAGCACCTCCTTCCTTTCCCCAGGAGGGCAGGGACTCTGGCTGATGGCTCCCCTGCTCCTCTCAGGCCCAGGGCCAGGCCGTTTCCTTTCTCCAGGGAGCTTCCCAGCTCAGCTCTACTGCTTCTCTTTCCAAGACATGACCTCCTAAATCTAAACAGTGCAGAGAGCTGTGCTGATGGGGGAGTGGTCACACCCAGGGGCTGACCTCAGCATCCTCACATCCACCTCTCCAGTCCCCTGCACGACTCTGCACTGGCCCTTGCGTTTGTCCACCCAACAGTGTCAGGGCCAGAACCCCTGACCAGGGCCTCACACACTCTACCTCCAGCCTATGCTTCCCCCTCCCCCCAACTCTTGTGATCCGTCTAGAGGGAGGGATCACTTGGGAGCACAAGGTGGCTTAGCTCTCACAGTGCAGCGCCAGGATTGGCTCAGAGCTCGTCCAAGGACCACGGTGTCTGGAGGGGATGCTCTATCTAGTCAACCATGGCATTTTCTTCCAGGTGGGCGCCTGATCCCTGAGGGCCTGATGCATATTTTCTCTTGGTGTTTATACCCATGGGAGAGGCAGCCATTCTCGCCCTAGAGAGCCCCAAGATCCTTCTTTTCCCGGGCTTCTCACCATTCACAGGTAGGAATGGCAGTTTTCAACCTGTGTGAGGGAAGCCATCGACGGACTAGAGGATGGGGACCCGGGCAGGCAAAGGGGCAGAATGTGTGAGATGCATGGGAGGGTGCAGTTGTATTGAGTCACTTACTGATTTAAGATGCAGGAGTTCAAGTCCTGACCCCATTGCCTTGCTACAGAGCAGCAGCAAGTCCCTCACCCTCTCTGAGTGTCAGCTCACAGACTTGGGATGTCAGACAAGGGAGGGAGCAAGAGAACTTCTGGTGGAATCCCACATATCACAGATGGGGCAATGGCTCTGGAGAGGCCGAATTCCAGGAGCACAGACGTAGGGACAGCACCAGACATAGAGCCAGCCTCCAGTGCCTGGCCACCGTTCTGCCATCCACCGATTAGTTTGGAATGACCTAGGGCTGACCAGGTTTTTCCTCCAAGAGACCTCAAGAGGAGCAACCTCAGACAAATGTAAGGAGACTTGGTCAGGTCCCAGCAGGAACAGAGGGACACTTGGCTGGGATTGTGAAGGGAGCTGGGTGAAGGGACCATTTGTGGAGGTGCAGCAAGGTTAAAGGAATCGACAAGGAATGCTGAGACGGCTGGGGGCTAGCAACTGCAGGAAGATAATTCCAGCCTTAGGCCTGAAGAAGTGCATGGAGCAAATGATGTTATCAGGACCCAGGAAGAGTCGAAGTCCTGCAAGGGGGCCGCCCAGAAGCTGTAGTCAGAATCAAACCCGGGCAGCAGGAGGGAGGAGAGGCCGAGCAGGGGTCTGCATGGTAATCGAGGTGCTGCTTGGGACGCCTGCATCCTGACTGGAGTGCCCGAGTTTGAGATTTGGCTCTGCTTCCAGCCCAGCTTCCTGCTAATGTCTGTCCTGGGAGGCAGCAGGTGATGGCTTACGACCTGGTGGAAAACCCAGAATGAGGTTCAGGCTCCTGGATGCAGTCCAGCCCAGCTCAGCCCAGCCCCAGCTGTTACAGGCAACTGAAGAGTGAACCAGTGGATGGAAGATCACTCTTTCCTTCTGTATTTCTCTCTGCTTTTAAAATTCATAATTTTTTTTGACAGGCAGAGTTAGACAGTGAGAGAGAGAGACAGAGAGAAATGTCTTCCTTCCGTTGGTTCACCCCGCAAATGGCCGCTATGGCTGGCGCCCTGCACCGATCCAAAGGCAGGAGCAAGGTGCTTCTCCTGATCTCCCATGGGGTGCAGGGCCAAGGACCTGGGCCATCCTCCACTGCCCTCCCGGGCCACAGCAGAGAGCTGGAGTGGAAGAGGAGCAACTGGGACAGAATCCGGCGCCCCAACTGGGACTAGAACCCGGGGTGCCAGCGCTGCAGGCGGAGGATTAGCCTAGTGAGCCGAGGCGCCGGCCAAAATTCATAAATTTTTAAAAAGCAAGGTGAAGGAAGAGGAGGACAAAATCCCCCCGACTTTTCTCTCATGGGCTGCAAGCTCCTGCCAAAGCCTCCTGGCAATCTACCCCAAACTGTAAAGCAGATGACCCGAAAGCCCTGCGTGCTGTCCGTGACCATTGGTCTCCTGGAGCACAGGGAAGACAGGAAATGGACTGGGAGGTGGATCTGGGGCCTAGGACAAAGCAAAATTGTAAAGCCAGCAAATGGGGTATGTACCCCAACAGAAAGCCTGAGTCCTCAGGAGCCAGCAGTCAATATACACTGAATTTACTGCTTACTTGCTGTGTGATCTTGGGGGAGTCACATCACCTCTCTGAACCTGGTTTTCTACTCGGAGCCTCGTGATGGAGTGGTAGTAAAGATCAGTCTTGTGACGTTTCTTGTGCTTATTTCTCGACCAAGCATCCAGCCCCTCTCCACAGACCCCACCATCTTTACTGGAGAAGGGCATTTTAAACACAAAAGGGGGACTGCAGTGCCGGCATCCTACGTGGGGGAAGAGGAGACAAAGAACTGATCCAGAGGAGATGGGTTCAGGGCAGGAGCATGGCTCAGCCTGCTCAGCAAACACCCCGGCCCAGCACATGCATCTGGACACGGAGTGCACAGGAACACATGGCCTGTACGCTTCCCTGGCCCCGCTCCACCAGGACACCCAGGCAACTGGGGTGGCCGTGTCCAGCCTTCCTCTGCCGCCCCCGTGTCATCCGATGCTCATTTACAGCTGCATGAACAAAGGGAGAATGGAGGAGCGTACGCCAGACCTCACACTGCATCCCGCCAACAATAAGTTACTCAACACTTACTCATGATAGGCACCATTGCGACTTAGCATGGTTAGCTCATGTCAGTTCCAACAACATTGTGAAATCAAATCAGAACCATGACATCAGTAACACTGAAAGCCAAGGTCCAGAGAGGTCAGGAATTGTGGCCAGCATCACATAGTCATTGCCAGAGTCCACATCTAAACTCAGGTCTGACTGTTCCCAGTGCTCAAGCTTGGGCAGCCGTGCCAAGGGCCTCCGGAAAAATGCCATGTGCTGGACATCAGTGGAGGAGCCGTGCAAAGAGAATGGCAGGGCAGGAATGTGGAACGAACCCAGAACAATGGCACGTCTGCCATTGCTGGCCACTTCCCCTGGAGGGCTGGCTGCTGGTGTTCCTGGAGCTCCTTCCCCTCTGATAGCCTGTGAGCCGGACCCTGTCAGCCAGCGCTCTGGAGAGGAGAGAGGGCAATCCTGCTTCCAAGGCTCCAGGAGTTTGGCTCCGTTCCTCCCTGGCTGCGGGTTCCCAGGGGACTTTCCCTAGCCTGAGCTGCTGAGAGCCTCGCAGCTCCTCCTGCAAAGGCACCTGGGGAGCGCCTGTGCACTTGAAGGCCAAGGTGGGAGTGTGAGAGCCAGGCTTTTCCTTACATGCCCATGCCTACGTGCTTTGGAACCCTCCATTGGCTGGCTTGCCAGGGGCAGAGCTGAGGTCTCTGGTTAAGTGAATGGATCGGATGTGAGGAGTGGCAGCTGGACCCTTGGCCTTGGTTGGCCTCTGCAAAGCACAGGTGCTCTTCATCTGCAGCCAGGACAAGAGGAGAGGAGCAGGGAAAGCGAAGGGCCCGGAGGGGTGAGGGCCTCTGCTCTGGGCTTGCCAGGGTTGGGAGTGCACACAGCCCTGCACGCCCCACAGAACTGGACCCCAGCGGTGTGCCCCGGCTCACTGATTCCTTCACAGACTCCACAAACAGCTAAGGAGCACAGTGCAGTGAGAGCCCTGTGTGGGCTGAAGCAGACAGCATCGTGCCCTCAAATTGCTTAGCTCTAGTGGGGGAGATAAAATTATACACATACAACACGAAAGCGTGGTGAGTGATCTGTGGCATTTACGAGTGCTCTAAGGTTCAGAGGAGGGACAGCTGGGAGGGGCAGGGACTCTTCTATAGCTTTCTATGTGCCAGTCACTGTTCTAAGCTTTGTCTACATTAACTCTACAACCCTCACAACAACTCTCGTTTTCAGGCCAGGAAACAGGCCTCAAGAGGCAGAGCAACTATTGCGAGGGCTCACAGCTGGTAAGTAGAATTGACCCAGGCAGTGTGGCTGAGTCTGTGCTCTTAGGCCTTGGTTATCAGGCCTACACCTGCCTTGCCCTCTTGTCTTACCACCTGACTGAAACAGGCGCAGATGTCTTTGCCTGTATTACGTTCAGTTGATAAAAATCAGTGTATCTGCAGCGTGTTCATGTGTGTCATTGTTAGATTATAAACTACAAAAGAGTCTCATTCAACTGCATTTATTGAGTGTCTGCCAAGAGCCAGACACTGTTGTAGCTGCTTTCACATATTCCAGGTCAATTTGCTTTTTGCAACAGCCTTGGGAAATAGGTGGCAATTTCCCCTGTGTTGCAGAAGAGGAAAATGGGAGACAAACAGGGAAAAGACTTGATACACCAGTAACTCATGGATGCAGTTCTTTGAACGCAAAGCTATCTGATTTTACCAAGTTACCACTTTCAGTTTTAAAGATAAACATTAATATGTTTCATCTATATTACGTAGAACCATATATAACGGTACTTCAAAAGTCCAGGGAGGGGGCAGCACGGTGTAATGGGTTAAGCCACTGTTCTGCAATGTCAGCATCCCATTCGTGTGCTGGTTCAAGTCCCTGCTGCTCCACTTCCAATCTAGCTCCCTGCTAATATACCTGGGAAAGCAATGGAAGATGGCCCAAGTGTTTGGGCCCCTGCACCCACGTGGGAGACCCAGACGAAGCCCCTGGCTCCTGGCTTCAGCCTGCTCCACTCCGATCCAGCTCTCTGCTATGGCTTGGGAAAGCAGTAGAAGGTAGCCCACCCAAGTCCTTGGGCCCCTGCAGAGGCCCTGAAGAAACTCCTGGCTTTGGATTGGTGCAGTTCCGGCTGTTGCGGCCATCTGGAGAGTGAACCATCGGATGGAAGACCTCTTGCTCTGTCTCTGCCTCTCTCTGTAACTTCGTCCTTCAAATAAATAAAAATCTTTAAAAAGAAAAAGATGAATTTTGTGCAAAAAAAGTTGAAATCATTTGTAGTTGTTTTTCAATAATACGTATTTTTCATGGACTCTTTGAAGCCCTTGTGTAGCATAACCTAAAACTAGTGTTTTTTCCATTTCTTTGTTTTTGCTTATGAGGCTGGCTTTGTTTTTTTATGTTTTTAGAGCTAACATCTTAAGTCCTAACAGTGCAAAGCACAGAATGCAGGCTTTAGCATTAGCCCTGAGGTCAAACTTCTTAACAATAGGGCCGGTGCTATGATGCAGCAGGTTAACGCCCTGGCCTGAGGCGCCGTCATCCCATATGGGTGCCGGTTCTAATCCCTGCTGCTCCTCTTCTGATCCAGCTCTCTGCTGTGACCTGGGAAAGCAGTAGAAGATGGCCCAAGTCCTTGGGCCCCTGCACGCACATGGAAGACCCAGAAGAAGCTCCTGGCTCCTGGCTCTGGGTCACCGCAGCTCCGGCCGTTGTGGCCAATTGGGGAGTGAACCAGCGGATGGAAGACCTCTCTCTCTCTCTCTCTGCCTCCCCCCCCCCCCTTCTCTCTCTGCTTCTCCTTCTCTCTCTATGTAACTCTGACTTTCACATGAATAAAAAAAAAAAAAAATGCGGAGTAAGGTCTTGAACCCAGGCGTTCTCACATGGGATTCAAGTGTCCCGAGCAGGATCTTCGTGGCTGTGACAAATGCCTGCCCTCCACACACTTTTTGAAGTGCCCTCATGCTAATAGCCTGCCATTCAGAGAACACACTTGGGGAAACATTGCCTTAAGGAAGAGAACCCAAGTCCCACAAACCCCTTAATGAGCCTCGCTGCTGAGTAATCAATACAGAGGCATGAAAGCTTACCATGTGCAGGGCATCGTGGGAGAACATGGGGCGCGTGGGAGGCTCCAGAGCCGCACTGAGCTGTGGAGCCTGCTCTCAAGGAATCCATGGTGTGATTGGGGGAGGGAGACACGCCCACCCGACAGAGATTCCAGGAGGCCTGCTCCGAGCTGGGCTGAGGACGGTATAAGGAGATGACCTAGAGAGAAGGCAGGGCAGAGAGGAAGAGCTGCGTGGGAAACTGGCGACTTCCCGGGCACCACACATGTGCTTCCCCAGGAGAAAGGGAAAGATGGTCCCCTTGGAACCAAAGAAAGCAATCCCAAGGGAGGCTGAGAACCCAGCCAGGTATGCCAGCAGGTGTGGAGGAGGCGGCTTGACAGGGCCCTGGTGGAGCCAGCGCAGAGCGGCGGAGGAGCAGCCACTGCTACAGCCCCGCACAGAAGGAGCATCCGGGAAGAAGACCGCTCGGCTGCTCCCGCAGACGGGGGAGGCCGTGGGAAGTGGGTCCCAAGAGCGCAGTCCAGGGTCAGGGAGAGTGAGCTGGTCGCAGCTCGGAAAGGGTGCAGTGGGCAGGAGAAGCGGCTTGCACTTGTGCCTGAGACGTTCCTTTGCACTGGTGTGTGGTGCAGAAAAGAACAAAGAACAAAACAACAACACAACTGAAGTCTGAGCCCAGCCTCGTCCTGGGAGCTGCGCTGTGGGAATGAATCATGCAACAACTACGTGTGGAACACCTGCTTTGTCAAAGAGGCTGCGCCAGCCTACCTGGGTCTCCATCCTTCTGTGAGGACAGGGCGGGGGCAGAGGCCACACGTGGGAAAGAGCATCTCTCAATAGCAGACACTTAGTGAGGAGCGCTAGGTAAGCTCTCCCATCTGCAGGTCCTGCGTTCCTTCTCCCATCTGGCCTCAGGCAGAGGATGGCTTCCCAGGACTGGCGGCAGGGGAAAGGCGGAAGGGCTTCATGCCGCTCAGCTGGCTGATATGAGCAGGCAGGGCAGGCTGCTGGGTGCGGGGCAGGTCCAGGGACAGCTGGGAAAAACCTCAGGTAGGTGCTTTGGCAGAACCGAGAAGGGCCTGCCATAGCGTCTCTGGCTGGCGTGAGCAAGACGGGAGGTTTCCCAGAGGTGGTGTTCCTGAGCAAAATGGCAGAGTGATGCCGTGCATGGGCACTTCTTAAGCAGCAGAGCAATGGGTCAACTGGAGCCAGCTCCCAGGGACTGGGAACAGTCTCGGCCAAGTCCAGAGGACATGGCCTTCTGAGCGTGGGCAGAGGGCGAAGGGTGGGCCTCCTGGCGCAGCTAGAGTGTGGGCTGCAGAGTCCAGTCTCTCGTGGATATCCCTTGAGGGCCCACCTGAGGATGTCACATGGGGCAGATTGCCATTAGCTTTGCTATTTAGTTATTTATTTTTACTGTGAACCATCTTTATGTAGTCATTTTTGTTTACACCTGGAACTCTGGGAACTCAAAATTAACATCCTTGCCTGTGAGCTTCTTCGAGGCACCAGAGAAAGTTTCTACCTTATGCTCCACGTTATTCTGCTGTGCGTTGTCCAGATGGACCTGTAGGAGCCGGCTGCCATGCAGTTTCACACGGATTCTCCTGCTCACCGTTTCACGTGGGAAGACTAAGTCCTCAAGGATCTCATCGTGCGTGGTTGTCAGGGCGCGGCTCCTAGGGCGCTTTTGCTTATTTTTCATACAGCTTTTTCGAGTTGGCTTAGGTAGAATTTTCCTCTGAGTCATATAGACAACATGCTTCCCACTAAACTAGCCGGACTCAAATGTTCTGGAAAGATTTTAGTTGAGGAACGGGAACAAAGTGTGTGATAGCTTTCCGGCCACCGCCAAGTTCGATTTCTTTGGCAGCCATGATGTTCACCTCTTTCAGTGGGGCCTTGAGGTCCGAGTTCATTTCCAACTCCAGGAGTGCCTGGGAGATCAACTCGAACTCATCCGGCTTCTTGCCATTGGGCTTGACAGTCTTGGTGCTCGAGCTGAACGTGGCTTCTCCCGGTTGAACGCCAGCTGAGGAAGCTAGCTTTGCTCTTCAGAAAGCATTTGCTGGTGCTTTGTTCCGTGGCCTGGAAGACTTGCTGAGACCAGAGGCAGGGGACTTGGGTGAAGTTTGAGGATGGCTACAGGCTTATGGAGAGGGCGGGCAGCCTTCAGGGCTGGGAGGAAAGCCTGGCCTTGAGGAAAGATTGACCCCAGGTAGGGGGTCAGGAAGCAGGCCAGACCCCACGTGGACTCTGGGCCATGGGCCCTGCAGCCACACAGTGCTCCCTCTCTTTCCTATGGAAACCCCTCCCTCTCTCTACCTCCAAACACTGTTTGGGGACCTACCAGCCCTGTGTCCTGTAGAGCGGAGGAAAACCTGCTCCCCCAGCAGGAGAGCAGTGGAGAAGATGAAAGAAAGAATGGCAAGGCATCAGGGCTGTCCTGCCCGTCCAGAGGTGAGCAGGGAGGAGCCTTGAGCATGGAGCAAAGCCCAGGGGCTCACGGGTCAGCTCTGAAGCAGGGTCCCTCGGGGACACAGAAACGGGCAGTGGTGTCCATGGCTAACATTCTCCTTCAAGATTTTGAAGAGGTAAGAGAAGAGGAGAGAGTGACAACAGGCTATGAAGGAGAGCTGGATAAGCTGGTCTGGGAGGCAGCAGAGGGGATGTGCTAGATTCAAAATGCAGCCAGAGGAGGGAGGTGCAAGGACAGCAGACATCAAAGCAGTTCCCACTTAGACAGTCTGGGAACGGAGCAGGCGAGTGGCATTAGACAGTCTGGGCACGGAGCAGGCGAGTGGCAGATGCAATTACACTCCCCGGCCTCGAGCTGTGACACTTTGCCTGAGCAACTTGCAGAATGCTGCCACATCAGCCAGGCCTCGATGGCTCAGAACCTCCTATGGAGAGAGGAGCAGTGACTGAAGCCCAGCGCTTTGAAACCAAGGGCAGACGGTACGTGCTCCATCCAAGCCCCCTTTGCAGCTCCAGAACCAGGCCCGAAAAGATTCAGTAGCATTTCCCAGCTGCCAATCTCTGTTCCTCACACTGTGCTGATCAGTCTCAGAGACCCACAGGGATACGCGGGAATCCTCAAGATTGAAGTGTGCCAAACCCCAGGGTAGAACCAGACAGCCACCCCCCAGGGCTCATCTGTGGGGCAAGTCTGGGTTGGAGCTGAGGGCTCTTGAGTAGTAACAGGCAGAGAATGGGGAGTTTTAGTGAAAAACTACAGACAGACAACCTGCCATCCTACTCCCCCTGGACTGGAAGCCATGCCTGTGTTTTCCAGTATCATAGCCACTAACCACATGTGGCTAATTAGATTTGCATTCACTAAAACTGAATGCAGGAGCCAGCGCTGTGGTGCAGTGGGTTAAAGCTCTGGCCTGAGGCACCGGCATCCCATATGGGTGATGGTTCTAGTCCTGGCTGGTCCTCTTCTGATCTAGCTCTCTGCTATGGCCTGGGAAAGTAGTAGAAGATGGCCCAAGCCTTGGGCCCCTGCACACACATGGGAGACCCAGAAGAAGCTCCTGGCTCCTGGCTTCGGATAGGCTCAGCTCTGGCTGTTGTGGCCATCTGGGAAGTGAACCAGCAGATGGGAGACTTCTCTCTCTGTCTTTACCTCTCTGTATCTCTGTCTTTCAAATAAATAAAATAAATCTTTAAAAAAAATTGAATGCAATGAGAAATCCAGTGTCTAAGTCACACTGGCCACAGTTCAAGTGCTCAGTAGCCACGTGTGCCAAACAGTGCAGGTAGGGAGCACTCCCATCACCACAGGCAGTGCTGTTGGCTAGGTCTGTCACACCTTGCAGTAACATCAGCATTTAAGTTAAGCCACCCCTGAACTGTTTTACAGCATCAACAAAACAGGCTCCTCTGGCTCTGTCAGTGCCCTCCGGAGGCCAGCCCCTCCTCAGATGCCCAGAACTCCCCGCTCTACCTCTGTGGCCAGACTCTTCCAGGCAGTGATACGCTTCTTACCTACTCATCTCTAAATTGCCTTCTTCCATAAAGATGGGGCCCAGGAGGATTGCTAAGTGGAAATTGCCGTGTAGAGTGTGCATTCTGGGCGCTTGCCTTCTTCCCTACCTTGATGACCTGCACTGAACCTAAGTTCCCTGAACCTGCCTTATGGGAGCCTGAGCTTGCCCTGAGTGGTGAGGCCCTCACCCTGTCTTCCCAGCATCCTCCACTGCAGAGCGCCCCTCCTCCTAGGCCAAGAGCTCCCCAGTGTCTCAGGCTCTCAAGTCTCACTGACTACACCCACTTCCCTGCAGCACACCCTGCTCCTAAGGCATGGAAGTGGATACCTCTCAAAGATAGGCTATCCCCAAAGTAGGCTATTGTCCCGAGCCCTGCCCACCACATCCTTGGAATCTGTTTATCTCTCCCGTGCCTCTTCCCAGTCCTTCCTCACCACATGTCTTGTGCGCTGTTCACATGTGCAGAGATTGCTGCCCGGCCAGCATGTCCATCTGACCTCCTGGTCCAGGCTTCACTTCCCAGCCCTTTGCAGTTGAGTTGTGTTCTTGCGAATACGTCTGCCCACGGAATTTGAGATGCCATGTGTCAGCGTCTCTACTGCCACCTCTTGCAGACAGAAGACCCCGTGCCAGCAAGTTGTGATCCAGGTTGCAGAGGTTGGAGCGGAAGCTCACAAAGACCCTGCCTGATTTGGCAGACAGGCCCAGGGACTAGCACTGGAAGGCCTTCTCCATTCAGTTTCTTCCAACCTCCCGGGATAAGAGGGTGGCACTGTCCTGAGTCACCCACGGGTGCGGAGTCCTCCTGCTTCCTCTGCTCTGTGATCCCTCCTGGGTGGGGTCTTCAGTGAGGCTCAGGCTCCAGCTAAAGACATCTCTGCCCAGACTTCATCAGAGATAGTTTCTTCACATGGCTTTGTCAAGTGTTCATCAAGCCATAAATGAACAGCTGCCTCCTGCCTTGAGCCCGGTGCCTGCATTATTCATCCTTTTTGGCTTTCAGATCCTCTTTTTGGATTCAGACAGCTACTGCTCCTTCTACAGCCTCCCTGGTTTGCAGTGTAGCCCTCCCAGCCACCCCTAGCCCACACTGGCCTTTTGCTAGTTGGGGTTGGGTGAGTCCTGCTCTTCCCTGGGCTCCTTGTACTATGGACAGAGCCTCTGGGACACTGCTCCAGGCTTCTGCTTTGAATCACATCCTTTCCCCCCTTGTCCCAGCAGCCTTACACTCATTTTGTTGGCTCCACTCCATTGCACTGAACTTTCCTTAAAATATCTTTTTGCTTCTATCTATCTTTGTCCCATCATCCCCTAAGAAGTGAACATATTTGGTCTGTGGTCTCTCCATGTCTCCAGCGCTATCTCTCATTCCTCATCGCAGCCGCTTGTCTTATCCAGGCGGCACCCTCGGGTGCTATGGTACATATCATTGGTTGAATGTGCGGTGTGCGCCAGGCACAGTGTAAACAGCATTGCCTGCATTTTTCCATTTCATTTCATTTCCCCAAAGCAACCCCATGAGCTGTCAGCCCATTTTAGAGGGAGGAGGCTGACAGAGATCCAGAGAGGTTGAGTAACATGCTCAGAGCCACTTAGTCGTGAGATCAGGGCTTCCGGCCCAGGCTCCCGTGCTCTCTACTCATGTTGTGTGATGCGCGCCTCAACTCAACAGAACTCATGCAAAGCACTGTGGGTAATAGCTATATAGAGAGGAAGCAAGAGAAAATAAAGCAAGATTCTTTCCGTGTCCTCAAAGAGTGCCTGATACAGGAGACTGGCATCCCAATGTGCGTAAAACACAGAAAGGGTTAGTCATAAACATAGCCACGATGCTCTAAGCCCTTGGGAGCGGGAGTAATGATTAGCATGAGGGTTGTGAAGCTCCCTGCAGGAGGCTCCTGCTTACTCTAAACCAGAAACTACAGATGGGAGGAGAACTCCAAGCAGGGAAGGATCCCCCGGTCACCACAGGATGGCAGGAGCTGTGGCAGAGCAGCGTAGAGATTCAGTACTTGGACTCTGGGCCAGATTCCTGATCACCTTGACCTTATCTGTGCCTGAATCTCATCTTCTCCATCTGTGAAGTGGGTGTGTGTGCCACCTGTCCCGTAGGTGTGTTGGGAGGCTTAACCGAGACAGTGCGGTTCTAGGAAAAGCACTGGGTGTGGCTGGCATGTTTAAGTGCTCAGCGATCTTTCCTCTTGCCACAAGTCCCCCACTCTTAGCCTGTGAAAACCAGCCCTTCCTCAGTGTCATCTTGGGTTAGATGGCGTCACATGTCTTGACTCATGCAAGTCTCAGCACGATGCTGTAAGTTTTGTTTGCTGTGTGGATTGTTATTATTTTAACAAACAGGGGAACCTGGGCCCTGTAGGTTCAGAAATCTGTTCAAGGTTATCTGGCTACTGAGAGGCTTTCTCAGGGACTCCACCGGTTCTGCCTGGCTCTGCAAGGCCACATTTGTTTGTTTGTTTGTTTCCCCTTCTGATGAGTCATCAAGAAGTTCTGGGGTGGAGTTGCCAAGTGGAAGTGGAGGCATCGCGATCCAGGAAGACCTCCGAAGACATTAGGTGCCAGGCTGCGGTGGTGTGGAAGGAGAGAGCTGCCCAGGCATTCGTCTGGCGATCCGAGAATACCGATCTGTGTTCCTGCTTACTGCAGGGACGGGCAACCGGAGCATTTGGTGCTCCCTGGAAAGGTCTCTATTTCAGGCAAAGTTGCCCAGCTGGCATGGGGTGGGGGTGGGGATGTCTGAAAAGTGGTGTCCATCTTCGCTAACACAACAGGGGGACACACCAGGAGTCGGCATCCTGTTGGAATGGACACAGGATTTGAAGATTGGTGG
This sequence comes from Sylvilagus floridanus, assembly GCA_949820135.1. Classification (NCBI taxonomy): domain Eukaryota; kingdom Metazoa; phylum Chordata; class Mammalia; order Lagomorpha; family Leporidae; genus Sylvilagus; species Sylvilagus floridanus. Next base: position 101,030,629 of record OX463225.1, read on the forward strand.
ACATGCAGTCAAATCTCAGCCCCAAGCCTTGGAATCTGGGTGACGTGGATGAGGCACTTCTGAGGGCCTTTCCATCTCAAGTAAGATGACCACGATCACACCATCTCCACTGACCCCGGAGAGAAGTCGTTATAGCTCATGAGTTGGCACATGGGAGTCCACTCTGCAGAGTGGGCCATGCCCCAACGTGAGAGAGTTAAAGGAGTGAGTCAGGCACTCAAGTGAGTTCCCTCTGAGGGAAGAAAGCCAGCCTATCCCCTGTCTGACGGTGGGGAGCAGTTGGCTCCAGGACACTTCCTGGGGGCCCTTGTAGCCCTCTAGGGTTGAGTGCTTCCTTTTCCAAGCCCCTTCCCCTGCATCTGCCTAGTGCACCCCACATACGTTTTCATGGGTCCTCAAGTCCTCCACGCCAGCCCCATCTGACTCCTTGATGACAGCCCCACGGCTGTCACCCGGTGCCGGACCCAGGGCAGTCACTGAATCCCCGCTTACTGACTGGCTGAATCCGCGACGGGCATCTGCTCCTGCCCCCGCTTGTTTCCCTTTCCAGGGCTTCCTGCCACCAATGCCCCCCCAGCACACACACACACACACACACACACACACACCGGCCTTGGCCAGCGGGGAACCTCCCCTGTGCCCTTGGCCACTGTTTCCTTTTCTGGTCTTCATCGTGTCCCCAGTGGCCGAGGTTATAGATTTCAAAGCCAGGCCACAGAATGTGAGCTCTGGGCTGTTTTTCACCACGTCTGCCAGGCCTGCTGCTCACCCTCATCCTTCCCTGAAAAGCTTTGGCTGGAACCAGAGGCCAATAGGCCTAAGTCCCTGTTGTCTGGCCCTTCACAACCTCCAAACCAGCAGACCAGGGGCTTCCCTGGGGCACGGTGACCTCCTCTGGGAAGTGGGCCAGAGCCCATCAGCTGCTGTGGCTGCGAGGCCTGGGCTGAGTCCCAGAGAACCAGGGCCCGGCCCCGCTGCGGGGACCTTAGTGGTCAAAAAGCTCAAACTCGTCCTTGTCCAGAGGAGGCCCCTGAGGCCCAAAGAGACTCGGCAATTAGGATAAGATCACACAGCCATCCGGGAGCAGATCCGGGCAAGGCCATGGCCCCATTTCCCAGGCTGAGCTATTTCTACTTCTCAAAAGCTCCCAGTGGCTAGAATGGAAGATTCCAAAGGCTGGCTTTCCAGTCCTGCTGTTTGGCTTTCCCAAGGGAAAAGAAGGCCGTTCTGTTCATTCTTCCTTCCAATTTTAGATTAAGAGGGACAAGAAAGAATAGCACCTATAAGGATACTATTACTGTCTCTGTTTCATAGACAGACACTGGAACTTGGAGGTATTAAGGGTCTTGTGTGAGGTCTTACCGTTAGTACACAGTAGTGCTGGGATTCCAACCCAGGGACTGGCTCTATCACTTTGCGCTACTCAACACCACAGACGTCATGAGTCATCCCCCAGCCTCACAAGCACTGCTGTTCCCTGGAGCCCTATAGGGCAGGCTGGAGCTGGGAGAACTCAGCCTGTCTCACACCCGAGATTCAGTACCAGAAGCAGTGGCCAGGGTTTGGTAGGGAGGATGTGGGCCTCAAGAGGCCCCCAAGGAGAACTGCTTGGACAGCTCACTGTAGGGATCCAGCCATTCTCCAAATGGTTGCAGATGAAGATTCTGGTAGTGATTGAAAAGAATGGGAACTTTCCTTTCCTTAGTCCCACTCTTCTCTGAGCCTCAGTTTTATTTTTATTTTTAATCAGTAAAACTGGGCACTCAAATTGGTCATCCAAGATTCCTTGTTCATGAACAACCAATGAGTAAATATTGAACACTGCACTGAGCCTTTATGCAGAAGCATTAGCGTCCACCCTTCCTTTGTTGGAGAACACAGTTCTTCTGTCAAGGTCTTAGTGTAGAAAACACATAGCTAGAAGCGTAAAACCCTTTAAAATGTCCTTTAAAAATGTTTTTAAAAATTTTTAATTGGGGCTGACAATGTGTCGGCATCCCATGTGGGTACCGGTTCGTGTCCCAACTGCTCCACTTCTGATCCAGCTCCCTGCTAATGTGCCTGGGAAAGCAGTGGAGGTTGGCCCAAGTCCTTGGGCCTCTGCACCCATGTGGGAGATCTGGAAGAAGTTCCTGGCTCCTGGCTTCGGCCTGACCCAGCCCTGGCCATTGCAGCCATTTGGAGAGTGATCCAGTGGATGGAAGATCTCCTCTCTCTCTCTGTCTCTCCTCTCTATGAAACTCTGCCTTTCAAATAAGTAGATAAATGTTTTTCAAAAATCGTTAACTGAGTCATGATAATTGTACATATTTATAGGGTACAGAGTGATATTTTGATACTTGTGTACAATGTGTAATGATCAGATCGGAGTGCTTAGCATATCCATCACCTCAACCATTTATCATTTCTTTGTGTCAGGAACATTCCAGATCCTTTCTTCTAGCTATTTTGAAATAGAAAATAAATTACTGCGAACTTTAGTAGTCACCCTGTGTACTATAGAGCAGTAACACTTATTCTTACCTAATCAACCTCTCTGTGTCCTCACTCCCCTCTCCCCCTTCCAGCTACTCCACTCTCAACTTCTATGACATCAACCTATTTTGCTTCCACATGGCAGAGAGAACACATGTATTTGTCTTTCTGAGCCTGGCTTATTTCACTTAATGTAATCTCCTCCAGGCCCATCCACATAAACCAGTCCTTGACTGCAGGGTCAAGTGGCCCTTGTAACCATCACGGAGTACATCCTCCAAGGCCCCTCCCATGCTGGCCTGTTCTGTCTCCTTGATTTCTCAACCCTCAATGAGCTAGAGTGACAGGAATGCCACCCCCTCCCCCGTACCTCTCTGTAGCAGGATCCCAAAGAGTGCAGAGGGGTTGGGGACAGGTGGTCCAGGGGCTCCGTGCAGAACAGCATTCCTGCATGACGAGCTCAGCCTGCACAGACACACAGCAGAACAGGAAGCCCCTCCTCGATACTGTATTCAAAAGGCATCTGTCTCAACTGTGATCCCCAGCAGCTGGTGCCTGGACCAGGCTGGAGGTGGATGGGGCACAGTGGCGTCAGCCTTCCACCATGAACAGAGACCTGAACACGACTGACCCAAGGCTCTACAACATGAAGGTGGCAAAACCTGGACACGGAAGCAGACCTGGTTCCAAACCTGCCTCCTCACCACTTTGCAGTGAGATCTGGCATTTCCCCACCCACATGGAGCTAGCAGGCCCTTCTCCCACCCCAAGACAGCCCACCCTCCGGAGCCTTGGACTCCTTATGGAGGTCACAGGCTGTCTGGAAAGCAAACTGCCCCACTCATCCCTCCCTTGGCAGGCCTGGCCTCCCATCTTCTCTTCTCTGATGCTTGACTGGGAAGATATCCCGCCAGCCCTCGTCTCCAGCCCTGAGCCATCCCCGAGTGTCATCCTCTCGTCCTTCAGCAGGTGGGGGTGACTTCTGCCCACCCAGAGGCCCAAGGGCTCTGATAGCCGTGCCAGGTGGCATCTGGGGCCTCATGGTCCTGGTTGGAGAGGCCCGAGGCGCCCACCCCCTGGGAATGTTTGCCGCTTGGCAGGACCGAGTGACCCAGTTTCCCCCGCGGGGACGGTTGGCCAGCAGGCTGCGCCGCTCGACATCTGCGTGTCTCTCCTGCCCCCTGCCGGTCACTGGGAGGGAGGCTGGCCAGCGCAGGCAGCGAACCGCACGCAGGGGCTGCTGCGGCGCGCACTGGCAACAGCCCTGTCAATGTTTGCCGATCGCATTGAATGAACGAGTGGATTGTGTACAGGGCTGGACTCTGGGGCTCTAAAGCGGCCAAAGACACGGGCTGTCCTCGGCAAAGTAATGGACTCCGCAGGGCTGGGCCTGGGCTGCCGGCCACCTGCCGCTTTGCAGCCCCTGCCTTCCTGCAGGCCCCTCCCACCCCACCCTACCCCACCCCGCACTCCTAGCTCCAGCTAGGCTGCCCCAGGCCAGGGCAGCTCCCTGCGTCACCATTCCAGTCACGGTAGGTTCTTCCACCACAGCCCACTGAGTGGTCTCGAATCTCTGCTTGAATGCCCCCGGCGACTCGGGACCCACTGTCTATCAGGGTAGCCTCTTCCGTGGTCTGAGGACCGCGATCAAAGGAATGCTGTTCCTTCCTTCTTCACAGGGCATCTGCCCCTCTGCACTTCCTCTCGGAGACAGCCTGGCCTCACGAGTGGTCGCTCAGAAGTCGGGCCTGTCCTCTCCGGACAGCAGTCACAGCTCCTCAGAGCTGCTCCTCGCACCCATGAAGGACTCATCTTGACCGAGGCCATGAAAACCAAAGCCTGGGAGACTCAGCGGCTCTCCAGTGGTGAAGGGGCTGTGTGTGTGTGTGTGAATGTGAGTGTGTGAGTGTGTGAGTGTGCAGTGAGTGAGTGTGTGAGTGTGCAGTGTGTGAGTGTGTGAGTGTGTGAGTGAGTGTTTGAGAGTGTGTGTGAGTGTGTGTGGCTGTGAGTGTGTGCACATGTGTGTGAGTGTGTGTGCACGTGTGTTTGAGAGTGTGTGTGAGTGTGTGAGTGTGTGTGAGTGTGAGAGTGTGTGAGAGAATTGTATGAGTGTGTGCGCATGTGTGAGTGTGAGTTCGTGCGCGTATGTGTTATTGTGTGAGTGTGTGTAAGAGTGTGAGAGTGTGTGTGAGTGTGTGTAAGAGTGTGAGAGTGTGTGTGTGTGTGATGCAGAAGTCAAGATGGTGCTGGGGGCACCCTTGCCCCATATCAGAGTGCCAGGGCCCAAGACCCAGCTCTCTGCACCCTAGGAAGCAGCAGTGATGGTTTAAGTACTTGGGTCCCTGCCACCGACATGGCAGACTCGTACTGAGTTCCTGGCTCCTGGCTTCAGCCTGGCCCCGCCCTGGCTGTTGAGGGCATTTGGGAAGGGAACCAGCAAATAGGAGAGCCCTATTCATCTATCTTTTAAACAAAGTAAGTAAATTCATATCTCTAAAGGTGAAGGTATTTTTAGTCTGAGGACTTTCTGCAAGACAGCTGCCTGCCTCCTGCTACAAGTCCTCTATAACAAAGTGGGATGACTCGTTAATTAATTGTTGCACACTGCTTGGCATTTAGAATGTACACAGCTTTTTCAGAGGCACTACCCCAGTGAGTGGAAGTATTTTCACACTAATTTCAGGGATGAGAGAAGTGAGGCCTCGGAGAGGAAGAATGCTTATTTGTGATCATACCGAAGGCAGAGATAGTTGGCACAGAGACGTGATCTTTCAAGTCCAAGTCTACCCTTCTGTCTGCAAAAGTGTCACTGTGTCTGCCTCTTAAGAATGTAAAAAGAACAAGAAAAAAGGCAGAGAAAAAGTATCGTGTGCTTACTGTCTATCAGACACCATCCTAAGGGCTTCATATGTTTTAACTTCATGTTCAAAATGACTGTACAGGGGCCGGCGCCATGGCTCACTTGGTTAATCCTCCACCTGTGACGCCGGCATCCCATATGGGCACTGGGTTCTAGTCCTGGCTGCTCCTCTTCTAGTCCAGCTCTCTGCTGTGGCCTGGGAAGGCAGTGGAGGATGGCCCAGGTACTTGGGTCCCTACACCCACATGGGAGACCAGGAGGAAGCACTTGGCTCCTGACTTCAGATCGGCGCAGCACCAGCCGTAGCAGCCATCTGGGGGGTGAACCAACGGAAGGAAGACCTTTCTCTCTGTCTCTTTCTCTCTCACTGTCTAGCTCTATCTGTCAAATAAAAAAAATTTTAAAAAGTGACTGTACAAGATATGTGCTGGTCCTATAATTCCTGGGTTAGTAAGTCAAAACTGCCTGGCAGTCCAGCCCCTGAGCAACTCCTGCCCTCTCCACCGCAGCTCTCCGGGCTGGCTTGGGTTTGTGCACAGGTTTTCTCCTTGCCTCTCATCTACCTGTGAGGAGGGTTAAGGGAGAGTGCCCCTGGGGAGCCTGATGCAGTGGCCAAGACCCCAGAGTCTGGTTCACATTCAGACCCGCCACTTTCCAGCTGAGTGCCCTGGAGCAAGTTATCCAACCTCTCCTACTTGTGTTTGGTTTCATCATCCAGAAAATGGAGGAGCCTCTAGCTCCAGCCTCGAAGGGTTCCTATAAGTTAGGAGTTCACATTTTTTACAAAGTGCTTAGAGAAGTGAGTTTTTAAAAATTGAACATGCAGAGAGACAGAGAGCTAGAGCTCCCATCAGCTAGTTTATTCTTCAAATGCCTGCAATTGCCAGACCTGGTCCAGGCAGAAGCCAGGAGCCAGGAATTCAATCCCAGTCTCAGGAGTGGGTGGTAGAGACCCAACTGACTTGAACTGTCACTGTTGTCTCCCACGGTCTTCATTAACAGGAAGCAGAGACAGGACTTGAACTCAGGCACTCCAGTATGTGACATGGGCATCCTAACCACTAGGCCAAATGCTACCCAGCAGTGAATTTTTATTATTGAAGCTGGCAAAGTCTGGACGGTGGGTTAAAGCAGGGCCTATGTAGGGAAAGAATCCCAGTGCAAAAAGGCTTGGAGTACTGGCAGAGGGCTGGATGGCCTGCAGGGGACCTGGCTTTCCTGGGAGGCATGGTTTCTCTGAGTTAAAAAGGATAATTCTGGGATTTCTAATCCAACCAGGCAGTGGAGCAGGCAGCGGTCTCCAGCCTCTGCCAGAGGCCTTGGAAGAAATTCTGTGCTTCCTAAACCCAGGAGGACATGGCATTAAAATAAGTGACCCTTGGGGGCTGGGGCTGGGCAAGGTTCTCTCTGGTGCCTTGAGGAAACTTGGAAGCAGGAATAGAAGGATGGAGATGCCTCTACACCTGGCTTCGATGTGTTTTCATGTCTGTTCTCAGGGACAGTACAAATCTTCAGCAGAACTGTGTGCGTTCCTAGCTGATTGCGTGCTGACGATGGCAGCCATGTGTGAAGGCTTCCCACACATCTCTCGCAACTCTGCACACTCACTCATGTTACCCTTTTTTCACATTGGTGCCTTGACATGGGTACCAGCATCACTCTACCTAGGAGGAAATGGACACGCCAGGAGACAAAAACCCTTGGCCATCATCAGAATCCAAGACAGATCATGAAAACCTGGCCCAGTCACCCCAGAACCAGAATTCTTAATCATGTGGAAAACTGGTCATTATTCTGCTTCCACAAATGGTTGAAATCATATTTGGAAAAAAAATTGTATTTTATCTGAAAACTTAATCAGATCTTTCCTTCAAAAGAAAAAAAAAAGATTTATTTATGTATTTGAAAGGCAGAATTACTGAGGGAGAGAGAGAGACAGAAAGAGATCTTCTGTCTGCTTGGCTTACTCCCTAAATGGCCAGAACAGCCAGAGCAGGAGAAACCAGGAGCCCAGAACTCCATGCAGGTCTCTCCCACATGAGTGCAGGGCCCCAAGCACTTGGGCCATCTTCTGCTGCTTTCCCCGGTGCTTTAGCAGGGAGCTGGATTGGAAGTGGATCAACCGGGACTCAAATGGGCAATTACATGAGCTGCCAGTATCACAGGTGGTGGCTTAACCCACTGTGCCACAGGGCCAGCCCCTAACAGATCTTTGACTTTTCAGGGAAGCAGGTTCCTCTTGTACCTGGTAGCAGCATTTTCTCAGACTAAATGGTGCCAGCCTCTGCAGGCTTTGCTTCTCCACAGGTGTCTGGGTACTTTTTCCACGCTAGGCATTGTCCTGGGCCCTTGGATGCTGTGCAGGGTGCCACAGACTCAGGCTTACAGCCTGGGGAGGCAGAGGGGTCCTGGGCAAACAGTCACTCCAACAGATAGCCCCATACCACAATGAGTGCTATGCAGGAAAAGTCCAGAAAGTTCTGAGAGTATATGAATGATGGCAAGGCAGAAAAATTTTGCCTCTTGGGGTGGAAATGAAAATTTGTTGTGGGGAAGGCTGAATCCAGAGAGGCCTAGAGGAAACTTCCTGAGCCTGCCTCGAATCTGAAAACCTGTCTAAGTTTCAAATCGCTGGTGGCAAACACACCAGCCCCAGGGTGCTGGTGCTGGTGCTGGTGGTATAACAGGAGTGGCTAAGACCCTTTTGCATCACAACACCCCACCCCTAGCCTGCATCCACTCTGTACCTTCTGCTCTGTACCTCAGCTATATATACACCTCCCTTTTACAATAAAGTGAGACCCAGCTTCAACTGGGCTCCCCACCGCGTCTGATTGTCCCCCGGGGTGGGGTTCCAGGAAGGCTGAGTGGCGCACTTCCCCTCCTCAGCCAAGGCAAGCTGCCGGCAGCCTGACTAATTCTCCGGCAGTGACGAGGAAGAGTTGCCTTAATTCTTCGTATGAAATAACAGCTGCTTCTGAGAGTACTCCTGAGTGAGTGTAAATAATGGATGTAAACTAGAATCTCACACAGAATTTCAGCGCTGTGATCCCTCTTAATCCATGGTTACACTTTTCATGATAGGTTTTACCTGTGGTCAACTATGGTACATAAACCTTACTGCTGTGTAATGAGGAGTTAAGATATTTTGAGAGGCCACATTCACATAACTTATTGAAGAATACTGTTAGAACTGTTCGTTATTTTTTAATTATTAGTTGTTTTTGATCTCTTACTGTGCCTACATTATAAAATGTATGCACCTATAGGCAAAACGTATATGTAGCAAAGGAGGTGTCAGTCACCCACTGGGGGTCTTGGAACGGCAGACAAAGGGGCTGCTGGACTTACTGGCTACCTCTTGGAGAGGCTTGGAGGCTAGGATGCAGGAAAGCTTCACCAAGAAGCTTCGGAGATCAGATGGTCTCTATGGAGAACACTTGTGCATCCAGACAAAGCCAGCCGAGGGCATCCTCAGTGAGCCTAGGACCTGGCATGGTCCTACTGTCTCTCTCCTTTATGGAAATGAGAAATCGTGCATATTTACGGTGAGTCCCAGGCTTTCGTAGCAGAGTGATGTTGTCAAATCCTAGCTCTGGAGTCGTACTGACACTTCCCAGATGCCTCCGTGTCCACTCTATAAAATAGGATAATAATAATAATAATAATGATATTTCCTCCTGGGGTTACTGCAATATATAATTGAAGCAATGCATGTGAAGCACCTTAGGATAATAGTAGGGGGATGGCACTGTGATGTAGTGGGAAAAGCCACCACCTGCGACACCAGGATAGCCCATGGGTGCCGGCTCATGCCCTGGCTGCTCCACTTCTAATCCAGCTCCCTGCAAATGGCCTGGGAAAGCAGCAGAAGATGGCCCAGGTGTTTAGACCCCTGTAGCCAGGTGGGAGACCCAGATGGAGCTCTTGGCTTCTGGCTTTGGCCTGCCTGGCTCTGGTCATTGGGGCCACCTGGGGAGTGAACCAGTGGATGAAAGATCCCCCCACCCTATAACTCTGACTTTCAAATAAACAAATTAAAAGAAAACTCTTTAAAAAAAGAATAATACTGGGGACATGGCAGGTGCTCAAAGTTAATGAGTATAGCCTACATACAACTTTAGCTATAAAAGGTTAGGATACTGAGATGAGTCTGTATTTATCTCAAGCTAGGACAGAATTATTTTTCTTCCTATGTACACTGTTGTTTAAGCTGTCCCCACCTTTGTTGCCTTCTTTCCCTCCTTTCCTAGATACCTGCCTATTTATGTTGTCTAATTCCATAAATCATCGTGGGGAAAGGTCACACGATACAAAATTGCGGCATGTTTCTTCCATGAAAAGAGAAAGAGAACCGATGTGGAAATAGAATTCTGCTTGGCATTCCCCATGGTTATTTATAAAACTTACCCAGAGGGAGAAACAATTCTAAATATACAGCCATGTAGAAATTTCCATTTAGGGAGCCCCAAAGTGCTTTTTTTCTAATGTGTTATTCTGATTGCCAAGGCTGTTGCTAAATGGCAGGCACTGTGGGGGTAGTAGCACAGCCCCTAAGAGAGTTTTGCCCACAGCTCTCTGGACCCATGAGTGGCCTTCGGAGTCGAACCTCATGGCGAAGCTGCCTTGTGGTGGCTCCTGGCACAGCGGTCAGCAGGAGCAGGACAAGATGTCCTGCTTGATGTGCCCTGGGTATGTGAAAGCTACCTCTGGTTCCTGACCCTCCGGGGGAAAACCCACAGCCCTGTAGGCTCCCTGAGAACACACAGTCATTTCTCTCTCCCTCTCTCCACGAAGACGACAATGCTTCCTCACCAAGCAAAAATAACTGCTCGTCATAATGACATTTGGCATTTTGGCAACCCTTTATAGCCACGAGTTAGCTCAATACACACAGTGCCTCGTGAGACCAGAAGGATCAGTTCTGCTCTGTGAGGGGAAAGGAGAGATGGGAGTAGGACCAGGCCCAGCCCAGGGCAAAGAGGTCCTGCTCCTGCTCGCACCAGGTACAGCCAGCTCGGGGCAGCTGGCCAGGCTGTGGCTTTCTTTCTCCCTCAGAAAGACAGTGAGATGGAGGGTCAGCAGCCGTCCCTTCTGCTACAGTAATGGGAATGAAAATGTACCCTCGGAGCCACCTCTGCATTAATCAGAGGCCCTGGGTAACTGCCTGCCAAGCATTTCTTGAGCTCCGACTGTAAGTACACATGTACATCTCGCTCCCTGTGCTTAACATCATGGGGTCAGCACTGACGCTGTGGCGCAGGTTAGGCTGCCACTTGCACCGGCAGCTTCCCATATCAGAGCACTGGTTCAATCCGGGCTGCTCTGCTTCCCACCCAGCTCCCAGCGAATGCTCCTGGGAAAGCAGCAGTGCTTATGCCCCTACCACCCACATGGGGGACCCAGATGGATCTTCAGGCTCCTGGCTTTGACCTGGCCCAGTCCCAGTTGTTGCAGTCTTTTGAAGATTGAACCAGTAGATGGAAGAGTCTCTCCACCCCCACCCCATCCCCCCACACACACCTTGGTCTGCACTCTGCAAAGGAGTGCCTCCATTCCTTCCCTCAGAGGGCACATCCCCCAGAGCTGGGGTGGAGCAAGGCAGAACAGTGAGCATGACAAAAATCAGAGGCTGACTCAGAATGGAGAGGGCCATGTGAAATGGAATTTGCTGATGACAGAATGAAGGAGGACTTGCTGCTCCAGCTGCTGGGAGTGCTGGCAGTGGACAGCCTGCAGCTGTCAGTGGCTCATGGATTTCCTCAACCACAGAGTGCTGCCTTGCCCGAACTCATGCTTCTCTCCACAATGGCCCATCCAATGCCTGAACAATGAAGAAATTCAACTGTGCAGCCATCCCAGCCCATCTTGGGAGAACTCTAAAGGGGCATTCTAATGCCAGTGCTCCCCTTGAGGTCAGCTGAGACTGTTATTGGCTCTTCACTGCCACTCCATTTTCTCTTCTTCCTAATTCTAATTCTTTCCCTTCACTTCTGCAGGTGTCCATCTCAAAGTCACTCCTTCAGGAACCCCTTGCATGCTAAGCTGACTCCAAGTTCACTTCCCAGGGATCTCATTGTTAGAAAGCCAGATAGGTGGGCTTCCATTAAGGGCCCACTCCAGGGGTAGGGAGGTAGGACATGGGATCTGGGAAAGACTAGTTTGGTTGGGGTATGGAGAAATGAGCTAGAGCAAGGGGGATAGTGGAGTCAAGGAGACAGGCTGGGAGGCTGAGAGGTGAAGAGGAGCTGGACCAGGGCGATGGCCAAGGAGGAAGAGAATCTGCTAGCCAATGTGATGGAGGAGGGAAGGGTAGGACCTGGTAGATGATTTTCAGAGAGTGAAAAGGCAAGGGACAAAAGGTTTCTGTTCATTTTTTTAAGCTATCACATTACCAAAATAAGAAGATTGTTGGTATGGAAGGGTTGCGCTAAATTCTGTCTTAGGCTTGAGTTAACAACAAAATGTCCAAGTGGAACTGTCTTATGAGCAGTTGTGTGTACAAGATTAGAGGGTGAGTAAGAGATCAGGATGGGAGAGGCTGATTTGGGAGCTGTGTCAGATTGTGTTTTCCAAAGTTGGCCAAGCGGTGTCTCTGGTCTCCTTTGCGCTCCCACACTATGCACTGGTCTCCACCCTCAGCAAGCAGTAGAGTCCAGTTCCCCTCCCCTTGATCTGGACAGGCTTGTGATCACACCAAGAGAGCACAGGAGAAAGGGGTGTTGTGTGACTTCTGAGACCAGGTCAGAAAATCCTATGCAACTTCTGCCTGATCCTCTTGGAATGAAGCCAGAAGCCATGTAAGGAGTTAGACTACCCTCAGACTACTCTCCTGGAGAGGCTGTGTGGCGTGACAGCTGGCGTACATTACCAACCATAGAGTTGAATTGTCTTGGATATTCAGTACAGATGAAATGACTGAAGCCTCAACCAACATCAGACTGCAAAAATGCCATGACCTCAAATGGGAACTAACCAGCACTGTCCCCAGACTTATGGCCCATGATTGTTTTAAAGCACTGAACACTGGGTAAGTTGCTCTGTAGTGATAATGAAGATGACAGGGTCACCAATAGAGAGGATAACAGGATCTCATCATTGGTTTCTGCAGAATAACCTCTCAACCTCTGTGTATCCCACCCTACCCAGCCTCATCACCATCTACCTTCCACTTGGCTCCTGGGGACCCTTTTTAAGTAGTTCCTATGTAATCTTATCAAATTTCTTCCTTTCTGAAAATTTTCCACGGTTCCAAATGGCCAGCAAAGGTCTTCAAATTTCAGTGTATGTAATATTCGTTCTATGTGATGATTGATTTTGTGTCCATTTGACTGGGCTGGGCTACAGGGTCCCCAGCTATTTGATTAAATATTGTTCAGGGTGCGTTCCTGCTGTCTAACTACTTGAACAGACCACAGGGTTTTTTTTTTTTGTTGTTGTTGTTGTTGTTGTTTTATGCCTTCAGACTTGGTTCATGAAAACTTCACTCTTTTTGGGTCTCAAGCCTGCCAGCTTTCAGAGTAGAACTCCCATCATCAGCTCCCTTGGTTCTCACTCTTGCTGTCTGCCAATCTTGGGACTTCTCAGCCTCTATAATAGTGTGAGATAATGCCTAATAATAAACCATATGCATATAGCTGGTGTGGCCTACCACATATACCATATGGATGGTGTAAGTCATAGGCATACATATGGCATTCTCCTATTGGTTCTCAGGAGAACCCTGACTAAGACAGGTGGGGTTCAGAAATTTGTTTTTTATTTATTTATTTATTATTTTTTAGACAGGCAGAGTGGACAGTGAGAGACAGAGAGAGAGAGACAGAAAGGTCTTCCTTTGCCATTGGTTCACCCTCCAATGGCCGCCGCGGCCGGCGTGCTGCAGCCGGCACACCGCACTGATCCGAAGGCAGGAGCCTGGTGCTTCTCCTGGTCTCCCATGGGGTGCAGGGCCCAAGGACTTGGGCCATCCTCCATTGCACTCCCTGGCCACAGCAGAGAGCTGGCCTGGAAGAGGGGCAACCGGGACAGAATCTGGTGCCCCGACCGGGACTAGAACCCGGTGTGCAGGCGCCTCAAGGCGGAGGATTAGCCTAGTGAGCTGCTGCGCCGGCAGAAATTTGTTTTTTAAAACAAGGTCCTCAGGTAGTTTTGATTTGATCCTGATATGGGTTGGCAAACTTTAATCTACCTGATATAGTCATTCACAACCCAATATTCCACTACCCCTTTTGTTAAACATTAAAAATCTCACCACCACCCTCGAGAGGACAATGGCTCTACAGTAGAAACTCTGTAGCTTCTATATTATCTCCTAGCTTTCCTAGTCTGAATGTTAATTTCTATAATTTGTATTATGAAAACAGTAACTTTAACTTCTTTCTTGATTCATAAATGTATAAAATTAAGTCTATAAATTAATATTTTATGTGAAACGGGTTTAAATATGCATGCACATAAAATTTATAAATTAAATAGTAACTGGAGGAAAAGATAATTTTCAGATGAGCATTATTCCCATCACCACCCACTCCCCCAGAGAATGTGTTGAAAATGGCTCCTTTAGCCAGCAAGGTCTTCCTAAAGCTACTTTTTGTACTCTTTTTCTGCCTAGGAGGTGTTTTGTTCTTTTGAAAAACATTTATTAAAGATTTTGTGGGGCTGGTGCTATGGCATAATAAGTTAAGCCTCTGCACTGGCATCTCATATGGTTCGAGTTCTGCTGCTCTACTTACAATCTAGCTCCCTGCTAATGTGCCTTGGAAAGCAGTAGAAGATGGCCCAAGTCTCTGGGCTCCTGCACCCACATGGAAGATCTGGAAGAAGCTCCTGGCTTCAGATCTGCCCAGCTCCAGCCATTGAGGCCATCTGGGAAGTGAAGCAGTGGATGGAAGATCTCTCAATCTCTGTCTCTCCTGCTTTCTCTGAAACTCTGCCTTTCAAATAAAATAAACAAATCTTAAAAAAAAAATCTGCACGTGCAAGGCTTGCGTTTTGCAATGTATCCTCTTCCCTGTAAAGAAATGCTTATTTTTTCTCTGGGGCACACAGGCTCCACGCAGTCTCCCCACTCCGTGATCCAATTAGCTGTCTATTTGCTGGACTACAGCCTCTTCCATTAGGGCCTCCGTCCTGTTCATCTGTGAAGCCCATTCACTGGCACAGTGCCTGATACCCAATAGGGACTCAATTAATGTGGATGAATGAGTTAAGAAATGAATGATGATAGCCCACTGCCTGCCACATCACAAATGGCCAGTAAATACTGGTTGAAATGAAACTAAACTGAATGTGCAGGTCACAGAAACAGAGAAGATTTCCAGAAGAATGGGCTGTTGGACGCTGTCTGAAAATGATACCAAAAGATCGTAGAGAATGAGCATGTGGGGAAAAACAAAATGAAACGTTGGACTTGACAAACAGGAAATTAATGTCAAAATCTTAGACTAAATAGAGATTCATAAAATGTTTTTCATGAAACCCACAAGTGAAGAGCAGTACTTATCACTGCTTAAATTTTTTTTCTTAAAAAAAAAAAGTTTATCGACTTATTTGAAAGGTAGAACTAAAGACATAGAGAGAGGTCTTCCATCTGCTGGTTCACTTCCCAATTGGCCGCAATGGCCAGAGCTGGGCAGATCCGAAGCCAGGAGCCAGGAGCTTCTTCTAGGTCTCCCATGCAAGTGCAGGGGTCCAAGCACTTGGGCCATCTTCTACTGCTTTTCCAGGCCATAGCAGAGAGCTGAATGGGAAGAGGAGCAGCCCAGACAAGAACCGGTGCCCATGTGGGATGCTGGCACTGCAGGCAGAGGCCTTACTTGCTATGCTCCACATTGGGGGCCTGCGCCATGGCTCACTTGGTTAATCCTCCACCACTGGCATCCCATATGGGCGCTGGGTTCTAGTCCCAGTTGCTCCTCTTCCACTCCAGCTCTCTGCTGTGGCCTGGGAGGGCAGTGGAGGATGGCCCAAGTACCTGGGCCCCTGTACCCGCATGGGAGACCAGGAGGAAGCACCTGGTTCCTGGCTTCGGATCAGCATAGTTCCGGCCGTAGTGGCCATTTGTAGGGTGAACCAACGGAAGGAAGACCTTTCTCTCTGTCTCTCTCTCACTGTCTAACTCTATCTGTCAAATAAATTAAAAAAAAAAAAGTAGGCTCTACAGTGAGAATCGGGAGCAAATGGGAGATGAGCAGAAAGATTTGGAAAATTCACAGCCTGACCTGCGAAGTAAGGAAAAAAAGCCTTGTTCAGGACTGGAAAGTGATGTGGAGAAACTACTTGCTAAAGAGATTAGGTTAAATAAAAGGGAGCCACGTGCTAACTTGCAAGACAATGGGAGAAAGACTCTGAAAGCATTTCAGAGATCTTAGAGGCAGTCCCTCCCATCACAATCCCAGGAGAGGCCCAGAAGTGGAAATCTATTCCAAAGACCTTCCAGGGCAGGATTCTTTTGGGAAAACACCCAGGTAAGCTCCTAATTATGGCTTGCTGGCAGCTGCTGCAGCCTGAGTTCAAGCAAGCCCAGCTGGGACTCATGTTGGGCCAGATCTTGGCATTAATCACGTGATGATGGTTTCATGGGTGCGTGGAATGCGAGTGATGGAATCGTGGCAGCTTTCATTGAGATTTCAGAGTGAAGCCTGGGAGGTTAGGCAGGGATGTTGGAAGTCAGGCTTTAGGGTGGGAGTTCCTGCATGGAGTGATGTGTAGTGAAGCAAGACTCAAGAAAAGTAGAGGAGCCAGGAGTGTGAGACAGCACCCTCCGGGGAAAGCTGTAAGCAATGTGCCAGGAAGCCTGGGAACGCTGTAGATACATTGGTGTGCAACCTGAGAGAGTGCCATGTGGGAAGAGACCATGCAAACCATGGAGGCATGGAAGCCTCTGCTTAGATTTCAAAGCATGTTTTGGACAAACCAGGGGCCCAGACAGAGACTGGTTGTTGGGGTGGAGTCACTGCAAACAGCCTCCACAGGGCAATGCCAACCACAGTGTGAGCTCAGAGCTGCTGCAGGGAGTCCTCACCACAGCAATGCCTAGGGGAGCTGCAGAGATGAGACTTCAGCTTTTTTTTTTTAAGATTTGTTTATTTATTTGAAAGGCAGTTACAGAGAGGCAGAGAGAGAGAGAGAGAGAGAGAGAGAGAGAGAGAGAGAGAGAGAGAGAAAGTATTCCATTCGCTGGTACATTCCCAAAATGACTGCAATGGCTGTAACTGGACCTATCCAAAGTCAAGAGCCAGGAGCTTCTTCCAGGTTTCCCACCCAGGTGCAGGTGCCCAAGCACTTGAGTCATTTTCTACTGCTTTCCCAGACCATAGCAGAGAGCTGGATTGGAAGTAGAGCAGCCAGGACTCAAACTAGAGCCCATATGGGATGCTGGCACTACAGGTGGTGGCTTTACCTGCTATGCCACAGCACCAGCCCTGAGACTTCAGCTTTTTAAGTACTGAAGCATGGACTTAACCAGCAAACCTGTAAGGGTGATGCTGCCCCATGCCCTTGGGAGACCAGCCCTCAACACAGAGTGCCCACGATGCCAGACTTGGAGCTTCAGGATTTAACGTTTGCCCTGTGGATTTTGGCCCTAAAACCCATAGCATTTTGATCCCAGCTTCCCAAAACTCACATTCTTGTCACATACAACAATCATTTGCATGAGTTGTATGATGGAACTGTGTGTTGAGCTGTGGGATGTGCCTTTCTTTGACTGCATGTGTCACAGTTGCAATTTCACATTTGTAAAATAATGGCTTACAGTTTAGTGCATTTGATCCTGTTTGTCTACTCTGAAGTCTCCATAGGGATGGGACTGCCTGACTTGTTAGTGGTCACATTATCCACAGTTCTTAGCACTCTGCCAGGCAAACAACTGGCGCACAAAGAGAGCTTGTTATGGGAGGCTTCAGTGTGGTCAGGCAAGGTTGCCCTGAGGAGGTCACCTGGAGCTGATGGCACCTGTCGCTCTGAAGCATATGTCACTCTGAAGCACCTGTCGTTGGGGTACAGAGAAAACCCAAGGACTCACTATTCTAACAACCACCTGTGGCCATGTTCTTTACCCTCTGTGACTCCAAGTTTGTCCCCTGTATCTGGGAACTTCAAAGCTTGGAGGGATCATAGAAGTTACCACCCTCTGCAATTGTATGCAAGAAATCCCTCAATATCTCTGAAAACCTCTCAAGAGTCAATTCGTTCTATTACCCAGTTCCATCTTTCATCTTGATTCCAAGCTTCTGGGGTCTTTGGAACTTAAACTTCACAACTCACCCAAAACATTTCCTTCTCAGAGTTTCGGTTATCAGAGAGGTTAGGTGCCATGCCCAAGGTTCACAGCAGAGGAATTTAGGGCACTCTTTACAAAACATTTCTGGGAATCCTATATGTGGATTCTGTATTGCCTGGACTGTTATAGGAACACAGATAGCTTCTTTGACTTCTTCAGTCTGTGCTGGAAGTTTCCTTTCCTAAATATTTCCTAAATATTTACAGTTTCATTTCCTAAACACTTGACTTTTAAAATTTTGTGATTATTTATTAATTTTAAGTGTACATAGGTTATATTCTCATCTAAATAAAATCTGGCTAAGGGTCATGTCATATAATTTTCTCTCTGTAATTTCAATATCCTGAGCACATAGAATATGCTTAATAAAGATTAATTTATTGATTGGTTTAATGAACTCAGGGTTTTTAAATGTCATGAAAATTCAGCTTATACTCATGTACATAAATACAAATATTTTCAGAAATCCACTTTTCCCTCCTGGATAGTTTCTTGCTGTTGTGAGACGTTAGATTTCCCCCACAATGGGTCTCTTCTAGCTAGCATTGAGGGTACAAATATAGCTTCTGAGATCTCAGAAGTTGATGGCATTTGTGTGACAGACTTCAGGTGCTAAATACTCCCAGAAATATTTGCATCTACCACCCTTTCTCCATTTGAAACACAGTTGGTGGTAGAAACACTCATATTCTGTCAATTTAATCACCATCCGGTTTGCATAAGTGGGTGGAATTTGAGATGTGAAAAATAGGAAGACTGCATGGAATACACTATCAAGAGCTCTGTAAATTGGAATCTCCACCAGATTCAGAGAACAGCCAGAGGATTTTGCCTAATACCCAACAAGGGACTGCAAGCCAAACTTTTATTGCCTCTGACTTTTAAGGCTTTGGGCAATAATTGAGTATCCCTGAGTCCCCAACTCCTTTGCGAGACATACAGTTTTTCACCTCCAAACTACTTACAATCGAATGAAATACTCTCTTGTGGTTGCCATAAACTCCTGAGGTTAAAGTGCCTTTGTTAAAGCAGGCAAATACAAACATAGTGATCTATGAATTGTCTCTACCATTTGCTTTCAAAAATTTCTGGTAAAGTACTACATCTGTTCATGCGGATGTTCAGACCCCAAGGTGAAAACTTGCTCCAGTTATGGCGTGTTAAGGTGGGAGCTTTGAGAAGGGATCAGAAAGGATTAGATTGCTTTGCAATCAAATGGTGATAGCATCACAAGGAGAGACCACGCGGAGGGCAAATGATGAGTGTGCACCCTGTGTCCGCTGCTTTTTTCTGGCTCGCCTACCTTCCAGTCTCCCTGGATGCCCTGACCCAATAGGGCTGCCCACTCTTGAACTGTGGACCACTAAATCCATAAGCCAAAATGAGTCTTCTTCCTTCCTAAGAAGCTCCTCTTGGGTATTTTTGTGAAGAAATGAAAAGCTGACTAATTCCCACCTGTTCACAACAAAGGAGAGAATGACTATTGGCTAGGCAACAAGTAGTTCACCCATAATATGTAAGGATTATGGGGGGGAAATCCTCCAGAATATACATATTCTTCTTAAATACTTATAACATATATTGAATGTAAGCCTCACTTTTTTTTTAACTGAAAAAAGTGTTATTATAAGCCTATACGCCTATAACCTGGGGTAGTTGTGATGGTGAAGTAAACCAATGTAAGGAAAGTTTCAGCAGACTGCCTGACATATAGTATATGTTCAATAAAGGCTGGTTTTATTTAATCATCTATTGATGAGTGGATCATGTAACACGATTTGTTCACATTCCTGCTAATGGGAAGGAGAAGCTGCTCAAGAGCCACATTTCTGGGACCTGTTCCATCAAGGACGCAGCGGCAAATGTGCTGCAGTGAGGTGGTGGCCTGAGCTCTGACCAGTGCCTTGCAGGTTTATATGCCAGTCTGGGGAGTCACAGAATTATAGGACTTACTGGAGGTGGATTCCATCCAGAGAATCTAGGACTCCCAAATGGTCCCACTGCTGTTTCTCCCTTGACTCTATTGCCTCTTTCACAATCGCCACAAAGGACTTATAATTAGCCTGAGTCTTATTTTCCTAATCTGCGATTAGGATAATCTACTGGTCCTGATTCATATGATTACTATGAAGATCAAATTAGATAATGCAAGTGAAATTATGTCATGACATGTTTTAACTGAATCCTACTAAGCACCGTAAGCTCTACATGAATTTGTCATGTAATTCATCCAGTGGGTAGGTGGAAGAGACTACTGGTTGGCTCAAATATCTGTCCCCAGTCCCTGACTTTTTTAAGATCTCTGATGTTTTTGGCTGACTAAAATAAATTTTAAAAATGCACTCTGCAGCCCCCTCCCCGCTGCAGTTCGTTGTGTATATTTTTGCCAATGAGCTATCATTGGAATGTTAGTGGGTTGCTTCCAGGTGGTTTGCTTTTTTTCTTCTTTTTTAAGATTTATTTGAAAGGGAGAGTTATAAAGAGAGGGAGAGAGTAAGATCTTCCATTCACTGGTTCACTCACCCAAACAGCTGCAAAGGCCAGGCCTGGGCCAGGCCAAAACCATGAACCCAGAACTCCAATCCAGATCTCCCACGTGGATGGCAGGGGCAGTCCTTGAGTCACCTTCTGCTGCTTTCCCAGGAACAGTAGCAGAGAGCTGGATTGGAAATGGAGCAGCCTAGACTAGAACCTCTTCTCATAAGGGACACCAGAGTAGTAGGTGCCAGCTCCCCAGGAGGTGTTTTAAAAGGAAGAGAGCATGCTGTTGGCCTACCCCTCTTCCCTGTTGTCTGATTAGAATGCTTGTAATGGCTGGCCCTTATAAAGCCATATCAGATCATGAGGCAGCATAAGGATTGCAGAGCAGCAAAATAGATGGAAATGACCTGTTTGAATGCTTTCTGAACCATTTGGAGTAAGTTGAAGGTAAATTTTGCCCTTAAATATTTTAGCATGTGTTTCTGCAATCAGACATTCTCTTAATAGCCACAGTACAATCATCAAAATCAGAAAATATAACATCTGTACAATACTATTAACTAATTCACCATATGAGGAAGCTTCAAAACATTTATAGAAAGTGGAATTAAAAGAGAAGTTTTTGGAGCCAGTGTTGTGGCACAGCAGGTTAGGCTGCCACTTGTGACACTGACATCCCATATAAGAATGCCCAGTTAAGTCCCAGCTGCTCTGCTTCCAGTCCAGCTCCCTGCTATTGGAAGGGAGTAGAAGATGGCAGAGTGCTTGGCCCCTTGCCACCAACAGGAGAGACCAGGATGGAGTTCTTGACTCCTGGCTTTGGCCTGGTCCAGATCTGGCTGTTGAGGCCATTTGGGGAGTGAACCATGTAAATGGAAAAATCTTTCTATGTCTGTCTGTCTGTCTTTCTCTGTGGTTCTGCTTTTAAAATAAACAAACACATAAATCTTTTTAGAAATATTGAAAAATAAGTAAAATAAGTTTATTTTGGTGCAAAAAATTTTGAAATTCATGCATAGTTTTTTCATAATAGTCATTTTCCATGAACTCT
Source organism: Sylvilagus floridanus (assembly GCA_949820135.1). Classification (NCBI taxonomy): domain Eukaryota; kingdom Metazoa; phylum Chordata; class Mammalia; order Lagomorpha; family Leporidae; genus Sylvilagus; species Sylvilagus floridanus. Next base: position 101,051,782 of record OX463225.1, read on the forward strand.
GTAATATTCCTTGCATATATTCAGATGTCATTAGTTGTTCCAGTATTATCCTGTGTTGCTTCCTTGCCCTTTAGGTTTCAATGTAGCATTAGATACTGGTTATATGACATGTCTCTTTAGTTTCCTTTACTTGGAAAGAAATCTAACATTTATTTATGATTAAAAATGTCTCAGTAACTAGAAATAAAGTGAATTTTCTCAAATGTAAGAGTAATGAAAACCAAGAAAAATGTAATGAACATCATCCTAAATGGAGAACTATTAGAAGAATTTGCTTTAAAATCAGGAATAATACAGGAGTGTACTCATTATCACTCTTTCTAAGATTGTATCAAAGATCCACTTAGCACAATGTCACCTGAAAACCAAACCAGAAGGATTAGAAAGGAAGAAACTCTTATTATTTGTATGCGGCATGATTGTCTACATAGAAAACTAAAATGGATCTATATGCACTATAAAAAAAAAAGGAATAAACAAACTTAGAAATTTCAATGAAGGAAATTGAATAAGAACTAATTAAATGAAAAAATATTCCTTGTCACTGAAAGATTTAGTTTCAGAAGCATGTCACTTTTTCCTAAATAATTCATATTTAATGAAACCTCAGTCATAAACAGCTGTTCATGGAGCTTGGTGAATTGATTATAGGATTTATGAAAACTTCAATCTAGGCAAATGTTGCAGACAGGATGAAGGAAGTAATGAGGATTCTCAAGACACAAAAAGTGCTAACTATAAAAGATTGATAAATTCAACTTTATTTAAACTAAGAACTTCTGTTTACTAAAAATCAGATTAAATTGATGAGATAAGCCACAAACTAGAGAAAAAAATCTGCCATGTACCCTACAAAGGATTAGATCGAGAATATGTGAAAAACTACAAATATAAGACATAGCTCATTAGATGAGAAAGACATGTATAGATATTTCATAGATGAAGAAACACACATGGCCAGTAAATTTACGAAGAGACACGCAAACTCATGGGTAGTCAGGGAAACAGAACCAGAGAGAAATATTATTTTACACTTATTTGGTTAAACAAATTATAAAATATCAGTGACATGAATCAATAAGTTCACTTAAAGATTGATGGTGAGATTTTAAGTTGCTAAAAATCACTTTAGAAAACAATTTGACACCATCTTGTCAAATTTAGCATTCAATATATAATATGGATTAAAGGTTAATCCAGTAATTCTACTACCAGATATCCCCTGCCTTTCACCTCCCCAGCCCATCCCAAGAAATTCTTACATGAGTGCCTCAGGACACAGCAATGAGAATCTTCATGGTAACAGTATGCATAATAGCACAAAAACTGGAACTCAGCCATATGTTCGCCAAAAAAGAATATATGTATATGTATATGTATATGTATATGTATATGTATAAATGGTAGCATATTTAATACGGTGATGAAAAGAAACTATAACACTGTATGATAACATGGAAGGATCATACTAACACAGTGAATGAAAAATACAAGCCTCAGAAGATTAGATACTGTATGTTCAAATATAAGATCTGTATGAAGTGAAAAAAACTAAAAGAAAATATTTTTAAGTTAAATTTGTATGCACATGTGTGAAAGCACAGATTTTTATATGATATATATAGATGAACTCTTCATGATTGCATTAAAATTTTTATCCAATACAATTTGTTTAGTTGAAAAGCAAAGAGACAGACAGAGTAGGAGAGAGAAAGAAAAAAAAGGTCTTCTATCTGTTGATTCACTCTCCAAATGGCCATAATGATAGGGGCTGGACCAGGCTAAAGCTGGGAACCTGGAACTCCATTCAGATGTCCTACATGGTGGTGGGGGACCAGGTATTTAGGCCACCCCCCACTGCTTCCCCAGGCACATGGTAGTGAGCTGGATTGGAAGCAGAGCTGGATTGGAAATGGTACTCTGATATGGAATGCTGTGTCACAGGCAGCAGTTAAACCCACTGCACTACAATGCCAGACCCCCTTTAAAACTTTTAAAAAGTTCTGTTTAAATAGCTAAATACTAGATCAGAACATATGTAAAGGCAGGCAGTTGATAGGACAAAGGATCACTTAGGTAGATTTAAATACAGGGAATTTTTTAATTTTAATGCTGGGTTCATGAAAATCAGTATGTTATTGATAAATAATATAAAATTTAAAGGCCATGGATGAGTCATTAATTACTGTGTCATGAACTAATAATTATGATCAATCCATACCTAAGTTTAAAGAGAAATTTGTTGGTAATAGCAAACATTTATATAGTGCTTATAATGAGCCAGGTACTGCTCTGAGCTCTTTACATTGTTTAATTCATTTAATCCTCCCAATTAGGAGATTCTATGATTGTTCCCATTTTATATACAAGAAAACCAAGTCACAGAAAGATTAGTAGTAACTCTTTCAAGGCACATGGCAGAGTTGGGATTTTATCCAGGCTGGCTGGTTCCAGAGTCCATACTCTTAATCACTACTCCATAAGGTGTCCAAATAAATGAAAGACATAATTATATTAGGGCTTAGTCATGTAGAAGTTACAGCAGAGTGCTTTCTAAACAATATTAAAGAAGGAGCCACATGTACAGCCTGGTAAGTATATTAAAACCCACAGAATTATATACTTTAAATGGGTGAATTTTATGGTATATAAATTATGTCTTAATAAAACTGTTTTTAGCAAATCCACAAACCACAAATAAGCAAGCCTCCTTGTAATGCAAACTGGGTTCTAAGTGATTTTCTGCTATTTTAAGGATTTAAATACATGCCTAAGGCTAAAATATACTTTTTCTGCAAGCCAAACAAAATAAACATCACTGTGAAGATAGCATTCACTTCATGAAGGGAGTTGAAATACAAAAGTGTGATCTACTACGATTATGAGTGTGGAAAAACTGTCCAATTCCCAGCCCTTTTCTCATCTGCCAGGAAATCAAATGGCCCACAGCTCCCAAGATAAATTTCATATTGCAATCACAATTATCCTTGTGTATTTTCAGAATACACAAACAATAAAACCTAGGAAGGAAGAGGGTGCAAAGAAGACATTTGGTTGAAACATACTGATATTTTTTAGTTGTGAAATTCCACGTGTATTACTTTTGCTGCTTTCCTTTTAAATCTAAACCTGATTTTAAAGGAGATGGAACTCTCTCAAGCTATTTGTGACTACCAGGCTGTGTGTCTTTAAGACTTTTGAGTCAAACAGCTCCAAGGGGCCAACATGACGCTCTTTAAATTGGGCTAAGGCAGATTTTCTTCAACATTATTTCTTGGTGTTTGGTAAGGCACTGAAAGGAGAGATGGATCAACATGCTGCGACAATATTCAGAGAATCTGTTGGTTAACTGTTTTCATGACCACTGAAAGATCCCCTCACCCAAGTCAGTTGTCTTCACAGACCTGGGCGTTGATCGAAAGATAGAAGTCAGAGTGCACCTCCATGGCTGTATCACCAACACTGAAAGAAGAGTTCAAAGTCCCGGCCCTCTACACTCTGGGTCATGGTTATGCTTTCTCAGGCCTCGCTAAAGCACGTGTAAACACAGGCTGTTAAAACCTCACTATGCGGCTTCCTGTTTTAAAGAACACAAAGGACGTGAAAAGTCATGTATGTTAACTAAAACATGGATCCAACATACTGTTATTGTTGAATTATTACGGATACAGACATACAACTCAGGCTGTATTTTGGATGCTGTTAATAGAATCCAGGCCTTTTTCACCTAAACATTCAACTCCAGTCCTTTTGGATTCAGGCAGACTACCGAACTGAACCCCTTATGCAACCCTTTCCATGGCAGCCAGCTGTGGGTGTTAACTTCCAGCAAGCTGCCAGGTATTTCAAGTAGCTTGAGGCCTGGCATGCCTCAAGCATTGCCCCATGTCCTGGGCCCATTCAGCTATCTGAATTCTCTCCCTCAACTCTTGTTCATCTTCCTATCAGGAAGTTGGGGAAAGTATAATGATTTGGACATAATCATTTCCTTTGATCACTGAGTCATCTAAGCAGATCAGTTTAGGACCAAAACAGTAACTCTGCAGTCTGACTTATCTGGATTGCATATTACATTAAATAATACGATAATGGCTTACCTTCATTTTCCCTTTGTGTTATATTAATATAACCTTAAAACAAGAAAAAAATCCCCTAAGGTTTTTTTTGTTGTTGTTGTTAAAGAAACACTGTGTTTAAAAAACAATACATCTATTGCCTGGTATCTAGACTTTTATCTTCTTTTTAATTTATTTAATTTATTTGAAAGGCAGAGTTCCAGAGAGGCAGTGGCAGAGGGGAGAGAGAGAGAGACAGAGAGAGAGAGGAAGAGAGAGAGGTCTTCGATCTGCTGGTTCACTCTCCAGACGGCCACAACAGTCGGCTGGAGTTGTGGCGATCTGAAGCAGAGCCAGGAGCTTCTTCTGGGTCTCCCATGAGGGTGCAGGGGCCCAAGCACTTGGGCCATCTTCTACTGCTTTCCCAGGCCATAGCAGAGAGCTGGATCGGAAGTGGAGCAGCTGGGACCTGAACCAGCGTCCTTAAGTGATGCAGGCACTGCAGGCAGTGGCTCTACCTGCTATACCACAGTGCCAGCCCCTAGAATTTTATCTTTAAATATCATTTCCCTCTAAAGGAACTAGAACTTCTTGGAGAAATGGCTGGTTCCATGTCTGCAGTGGAAAATATATTGACATGATTTCATAATTATTAAAATCAGGTGTTAGGTACATGGAAGATTTTTATGGGATTCTAATTTTCATATATTTATTTGAAAGGCAGAGTGACAGAGTGAACAAGGGGCAGGCAGAGAGGGAGGGAGAAAGAGAGAGGGAGAGAGAGAATCTTCCATGCACTAGTTCACTCACTCCTCAAATGGCTATTGTGGCTGGAGCTTGGACAGGCCAACATCAGGACCCAGAAGCTCCATCCTGGTCTCCCACATAGGTGACAGGGGCTCAAACACTTGGGTAGTCATCTGCTGCCTTCCCAGTTGCATTAGCAGAAGCTGGATCAGAAGCACAACCAGGACTCCAACCAGCATTCAGATATGGGATGCTGGCTTAACTGTTAAGCCACAATACTGGCTCTTATTTCTGTATATTTTTAACTTTTTCTATAAAATTGTTTTTAAAAAAGCTAAAGGTAATTTCTATTTTTTAAATTCAAAGAGTTATAACATGTACATGGTAGACTTTATGTTTATATATGTATGTATGTATGTATGTATTAAAAGGCAGGGTGACACAGAGAGGGAGATAGAGAAAGTGAGGGGTCGGCGCGGTAGCGCAGTAGGAAAGCAGTGGAAGATGGCTCAAATCCTTGGGCCCCTGCACCCATGTGGGAGACCCGGAGGAAGCTCTTGGCTCCTGGCTTTGGATCGGTGCAGCTCCGGCTGTTGCGACCAATTGGGGAGTGAACCATTGGATGGAAGACCTCTCTGTCTCTATCTCTCTGTGTAACTCTGTCTTTCAAATAAATAAAATTAATTAAAAAGAGAGAAAGTAGGTGTCCCACCTATTGGTTCACTCCTCAAATGCCCACAACAGCTGAGGCTGGACCCGGTGAAGCCAGGAGGCTGGAACTCTCCATTGCTGTTCTTCCCTCTTGGGCCCATTAGCAGAAAGCTGGATCAGAAGAGAGTAGCCAGGACTCAAATCGGCACTCTAAAAGGGATACAAGCAATACAATACAATACAATACAGTACAAGCAGGCTCAACCTGCTGCCCCACAATGCCTGCCCCTAAACTTTTTTTTAAAAAAAGCATACAAAAAAAGTTAAGTCTTTCTCTCAATTCCAGGCTCTCAGTCTCCCTCCTTAGGGCAATCTACTAAGAATTTCCCACGTATCTGTCAGAGAAGTTTATCGTATTTTACACAACCTTCTGTGACTTATTCTAGCAGCTGGTTTTCAACACAATGAGTACACATTACAATAATGTGGATTTTCATGCTTTACATCTTAGGCTTCTTTTGCTTTTATTTGATCTAATCAACACACACATATTTTCGCCTTCTCAGGATTATTTACAAAATGAAAGGTGACTCGGGCTGGGCTAAACAGGTTGCCATCTGCAATCTTAAAAGTTTCCAGGTTAGGTTTCAGTTTGGGGGACATTATCGCTATCCTGAAAAAACGCCGTATTTAAAAACACCCCGCATGCTTTACTACACACTGGATCCTGAGAGATGAACTTGAAAAGATGACTAAGATCCTCAAGTCGCCTCTGCCAGGCGTTTGCCTTCGAGGACCGCAGTCCCCCCATGCGACAGACTCAGCACCACCTCCTCCAGCGGCCTGGGAGCTCCGGGCGCTGCACCTGCCTAATCCCGCTATCACCAGCGCTCCGCACAGGTGGTTTCTGGTCTTACACAACGCAGGTTTACGAAAGACCGAAGTTGAGTTTTGAGGCGGATAAAGACCAAAGGAGCCTGAAAGGTGGATTTGGACCTGCGGCAAGGTGGCCGTGTTCTATACAGAACTAACTACCGCTGGTGCCGGGAGGTAGCAGCCACCGCGGGGGAAAAAAGTGACGTATCCGCACGGAGCGGAGATGACTCACTCGATCACTGTGCAGCGGGGGAAACGCTGCACGCAAGCAAGTGCGGGACGACACAACACGAACTCAAACAGCCGCGGGCTGCGAGCTCGCGTACGTGGGCCACCCCGCTCCGCCCCAGGGCTGCTCGGCGGGAACGGGGAGCGCGGGGCAGAGCCGGGCTCCCTCGCCAGGGCTGCGTCCTCCGAGCGCCGCTGCCCGGCCCTCAGGGCGCCTCACGGCAGCGCCGCCCCCGGGCGTCAGTGTGACCCGGGGCCTGGTGAACCGTGAACTCCCGGCCCCGGCCTGCCCCGCGGGCCCCAGTGACCGCGGGCGGCGCCTTTTGGCGCACGGGAGGTGGGGCTTTTTCAGGTTATTCTCGTAGCGGCCAGAGAGACGGCGGTGGTGTGCGCTGGGTGCCCCGGCGGCGGCTTCCTGAGGGATTTGATGGGCTCCGGCAGCCGGGGGGCTTGTCCAGCCCCTTGTCCGGTACAGGTAGGACGGCGGGGGAGCCAGAAGTTTCGAACTTCAAAGGGCAAGAAGCACAGCCAAATGCGCCGCGGGACCAAACGTGTTGGAGGGGAGAGCGCCGCCAGCGCGGGGAGGCGGGCCTAGGTCACGGTCACCATCTCGCGACATCCCAGCGACGTCGCCCAGCAAGTGCGTGTTCTGCTCCTTCACCTTCAGTCAGCCTCCTCAGCATAGGGGCCTACCCCTTTAAGCGAGTGATGGACAGTAACTTCAGCCTATCAACCTCCTCGACCACATCCAATCAGATTTAAACTTCTTTCGGCCGCCAGAGGAGTTGGAAGCGAGGGTGAGAGAAAGTGAGACAGGAGCGCTCTGTGTCTCTCGCGAGATCGCTGTGAGCCGGCCTCTCAGAAAAAAACGCCAGAACGGATGGTCTGGCTTCCTAAACAGCGGGATAAAGGACGGGGTCACAAACCAATGAAAGGGATGAGGAGGTGGGATCGCTGCTTTTACTGCGCCAGAAGTACCGTTACAGAGCAGACTTTTTGCCCAATCAACGCCTCCAGACTTTTGGTCAAGTGACCGGAGTGCGAGGGGCGGAGCCACAGCCTGGCGCGAGGAACCGTTAAGATAGACAACGGACTTAACCAATGAGGTACTCGGACTAGTGCGTTGGGAACCCAATAACAGTGGTTGGGCGGGCGCCTTCCCGGAGCGCGGGGAGATGTAAAGATAGACAAATAATTTTCCCAATGAGACTGTAGAAGAGAGAGCTAATTGACCAATGAGGATTTCGGGGCGGGATCCTTCGCCGCGGCGGAGTCCAAGATGGCGGCGTGCGGTTCCGCTGTGTGAAACGAGCGCGGGGCGGCGGGTTAATCTGCTCCGCGGAGACGACCTCCGACGACCCGCAACAATGAAGGGGAAAGAGCGCTCGCCAGTCAAGGCCAAACGCTCCCGTGGTGGTGAGGACTCGACTTCTCGCGGGGAGCGGAGCAAGAAGTTGGGGGGCTCTGGTGGCAGCAATGGGAGCAGCAGCGGCAAGACCGACAGCGGCGGCGGGTCGCGGCGGAGCCTTCATCTGGACAAGTCCAGCAGCCGAGGTGGCAGCCGCGAGTATGACACCGGTGGGGGCAGCTCCAGTAGCCGCTTGCATAGTTACAGCTCCCCGAGCACCAAAAATTCTTCGGGCGGGGGCGAGTCGCGCAGCAGCTCCCGGGGTGGAGGCGGGGAGTCACGTTCCTCAGGGGCCGCCTCCTCAGCTCCCGGCGGCGGGGACGGCGGGGAATACAAGACCCTGAAGATCAGCGAGTTGGGGTCCCAGCTGAGTGACGAGGCGGTGGAGGACGGACTGTTTCACGAGTTCAAACGCTTCGGTGATGTAAGTGTCAAAATCAGTCATCTCTCGGGTTCTGGCAGCGGGGATGAGCGGGTAGCCTTTGTGAACTTCCGGCGGCCAGAGGACGCGCGGGCGGCCAAGCATGCCAGAGGCCGCCTGGTGCTCTATGACCGGCCCCTGAAGATAGAAGCTGTGTATGTGAGCCGGCGCCGCAGCCGCTCGCCTTTAGACAAAGATACTTACCCTCCGTCCGCCGGCGTGGTTGGGGCCTCAGTAGGTGGCCACCGGCACCCTCCTGGAGGAGGCGGTGGCCAGAGATCGCTTTCCCCCGGTGGCGCTGCCTTGGGATACAGAGACTACCGGTTGCAGCAGTTGGCTCTTGGCCGCCTGCCCCCTCCGCCTCCGCCACCGTTGCCCAGAGAGCTGGAGAGAGAACGAGACTACCCGTTCTATGAGAGAGTGCGCCCAGCATACAGTCTTGAGCCAAGGGTGGGGGCTGGAGCAGGTGCTGCCCCTTTTAGAGAAGTGGATGAGATTTCACCGGAGGATGATCAGCGCGCTAACCGGACGCTTTTCCTGGGCAACCTAGACATCACTGTGACAGAGAGTGATTTACGAAGGGCTTTTGATCGCTTTGGAGTCATCACCGAAGTAGACATCAAGAGGCCTTCTCGTGGCCAGACCAGTACCTATGGCTTTCTCAAATTTGAGAACCTAGACATGTCTCACCGGGCCAAACTTGCAATGTCTGGCAAAATTATAATTCGGAATCCTATTAAAATTGGTTATGGTAAAGCTACACCCACCACCCGCCTCTGGGTAGGCGGCCTGGGACCTTGGGTGCCACTTGCTGCCTTGGCACGAGAGTTTGACCGATTTGGCACCATACGCACCATAGACTACCGGAAAGGTGATAGTTGGGCATATATTCAGTATGAAAGCCTGGATGCAGCGCATGCTGCCTGGACCCATATGCGGGGCTTCCCACTTGGTGGCCCAGACCGTCGCCTTAGAGTAGACTTTGCGGACACAGAACATCGTTACCAGCAGCAGTATCTGCAGCCTCTGCCTTTGACTCACTACGAACTCGTGACAGATGCTTTTGGACATCGGGCACCTGACCCTTTGAGGGGTGCTCGGGATAGGACACCACCCTTACTATACAGAGATCGGGATCGGGACCTTTATCCTGATTCTGATTGGGTGCCACCCCCACCCCCAGTCCGGGAACGCAGCACCCGGACCGCGGCTGCTGCTGTGACTGCTTATGAGCCACTGGACAGCCTGGATCGCAGGCGGGATGGCTGGTCCTTGGACCGGGACAGAGGCGATCGAGATCTGCCCAGCAGCAGAGACCAGCCCAGGAAGCGAAGACTACCTGAGGAGGGCGGAGGACGGCATCTGGACAGGTCCCCTGAGAGTGACCGTCCACGGAAACGGCACTGTGCTCCTTCTCCTGACCGAAGTCCAGAATTGAGCAGTAGCCGAGACCGTTACAACAGTGACAATGACCGATCTTCCCGTCTTCTTCTCCTGGAAAGGCCCTCTCCAATCAGAGACAGACGGGGCAGTTTGGAGAAGAGCCAGGGTGACAAGCGAGACCGTAAAAACTCTGCATCAGCTGAACGGGATAGGAAGCACCGGACAGCTGCTCCCACCGAGGGTAAAAGCCCTCTGAAAAAGGAAGACCGACCTGATGGGAGTGCACCCAGTACCAGCACTGCTTCATCAAAGCTGAAGTCCCCTTCCCAGAAACAGGATGGGGGGACCGCCCCTGCGGCAGCTGCTTCTCCGAAACTCTGTTTGGCCTGGCAAGGGATGCTTCTACTGAAGAACAGCAACTTCCCTTCCAACATGCATCTGTTGCAGGGTGACCTCCAAGTGGCCAGTAGTCTTCTTGTGGAGGGCTCAACTGGAGGCAAAGTGGCCCAGCTCAAGATCACTCAGCGTCTCCGTTTGGACCAGCCCAAGTTGGATGAAGTAACTCGACGCATCAAAGTGGCAGGGCCCAATGGTTACGCCATTCTTCTAGCTGTGCCTGGAAGTTCTGAAAGCCGGTCCTCCTCTTCCTCAGCCACGACAGACACTGCCACCTCTACTCAGAGGCCACTTAGGAACCTTGTGTCCTATTTAAAGCAAAAGCAGGCAGCTGGGGTGATCAGCCTCCCTGTTGGGGGGAACAAAGACAAAGAAAACACCGGGGTTCTTCATGCCTTCCCACCCTGTGAGTTCTCCCAGCAGTTCCTGGATTCCCCTGCCAAGGCACTGGCCAAATCTGAAGAAGATTACCTGGTCATGATCATTGTCCGTGGTGCGTCCTAAAGTCCATGTGTATCTTGTATTTACTACTTTGACATGGTTCCTGTTTTGTGATGTGTAATGGGATACAGCATCAGATAACTTTTTTTTAATTAGTTGTTTAGTTGTAGCTTTTTCTTTTTTTATATATTTTTTATAAACCTCTTTAAAATAGAAGTCAGGACAGTTTAGTTATTATTTTAAATGAAAGGGATACCACAAAGGTAGCAGGCAGACAGATTGGTTTGCTTTAATTAGGAGTTCCTGCCTTTATAAGTAACTTCTTTCCTTTGTCTTGAGTTTTTTTTTTTTTTTATAACCTTGAGCTTAAAATAAAAAAGTCCTCAAAGTTACAAAACCAAAATTTTGAAAAGTTTGGCATTTGGAGAGAAGAATCCACTGACTATTAAGCTGGTAATATCTAAAAACTGCTTGACTGGTATGTAAGTAAATAAGTCCTGTACCAGAAGTAGTTGTGTGACTAAAATTTGATCAGGGATCCCAAAAGTTTATGCTAGTAAATGTGTAGCAATGTAATTATTTAAATCAGGTATTTGAGTATTTCTCTTAAAATACAAGTTATTCCCAGAGAGTTGCTTTACCATGCATTTTTATCATTAGTTGTTGAGTTCTGTATCCCCTGTATGCACTTTTGGTTTGTAGCTGTAACTAACTGTTCAGTAAAAGTTGAGGACTATGTTACAAACCATTGGTGTCTTATGCTTACAATAGTATGCAAGAAGTGAGTAGGTGCTTTTAAAATCAGAGTTCTTTGGTCAGTTATTGGTGTGTGGTGGTGTTTTTACTGACTTTTTCAGAGAGGTATAGCAGGTATAATTCTAATTGTGCATATTTCAAAACTAAGTGTTCTTCATCAAAGATGAGTGTTTTTGTATCCATTCAAATTTCTGGTTTCAGTAATAGAAAGAAGAGTTGTCTGCAGGCTCGTAAGTCATCTTCTGTTTCAGTGGGCATTAATCAGCCATATCTGGATTGCAGAATCTTTTTTTTAAGTCATGGTCTTTTAAATTTTGCTTGCATTTTTATTTTCATATTTGCCTAGTGATTACATAACATTATTGAAAGTTTTTGGAATTTCGTGCTTAAAATTTTCACTTGTGTCCAGCCACAGATTTGAAGTGTCAATGTGGGAAAACCCTTTTTTATTGTTTTATTTTCCCAGACACTTGGAATTAATACAGATTTTTTTTTTTTTTTTTGAGAAAATTTTTTCAAAGCTGATGATGGTATCACCTTCTGGTTCTTAACAAGGGGTTTTGTTGCTTAACAGCAATGATCCCCCCACCACCGCCTCCCCTTCTACCACAGCCTTTACTTTCTCAGGTCATTAGTAAGTATATTTTTCTCTTTTGATATAAATGTTGAGAACTTTGACTCAGGCCCTTGATATTTAATTATGATTAGAAGCTCTAGGACCTCCTGGATCATGGTCATGTTTCTATTCTGTGAAAGTGACTTATTCAAAGCCTGGCAGAACCCAACTGTTCTTTCTGTTATCAAAGCTGGTAGTTTTGAAATAGCACCAATAATAACCCAGGGAAATGTCATATAATTTTTATTTTCCATTATGACAGGTGTCTAATGCATGTCAGCATGAAATCCTCATCACTACTGTGTCATTCTTTTTGGTTATCTATGCATTTATGATTTTTTTTAAGGTTTTTTTGTTTGTTTTTAAACTGGAAAAACTAGCCATTTTGAGAGAAGGAAGGTAGGAAGGTACTAGGCTATGAGCACAGAAGTCCTTGATGTGCGCTTTAGGAAAAATGTCTGATATCCTACAAGTAGGGTTTGGTGCTTTTTCTTTCAGAAAGCAGTACTTGGCATGAAGTAGACACCTGTTCAGAAACTAATGCAAGTAGTCTGCATACATGGGATCAAAGTACAATTTGTGGCTAGATACATTTTTCCAGTTTAAATATCTCACTAACCATTAACTTTTGGATATCTTTCCATATGGTAGCAGACAAATGATTTTGCTCTTTCAGAGAGTGAAGTCCATGAAATGTAATATTACTATAGTCCAAAACGTGTGTGGTTTTTCTCTTTTTTTTTTTAAAGTTGGTGTGACAGCTTACTGAAGATTACTGTGGTTTTTTTCCCCCTCATGTTTGTTTAAATTCGTATCTGACATTGCTGCTTTTGTTAGACCTGGGCAATTGTGCTTCAATGTTTTGAAACAATGACTTGATACCATTTCTAAATGTATGTATAAGAAACTAATTATGTTAGTTTGGTGCTTACCTGCAGAGTGCCATCATCCAGATGATTTGTGTTGCCCATTCTATTGTGCAGATTTATAATATCTGTAAACTATTTACTTAAACATTCAGAATTTGAATGAAAGCAGTTGTCTAAACATGGTTCTAATCTTCATTAGCCAGAATTTCATAATCTCAACATTGGATGTTCTTTGTAACAACCAAATTTTTTTTTTAAATTACGTTAATTTTTTTTGGGTGGGGGAACTCAATTGAAATGAATGGGAAGGAAATTTCTTCAGTATTTCAGTTTATAATGACTTATTTAGTATTACTTGTAAAAACATCAAGGTAATTAAGACTTTAGATCGCAACTTCAACATCTGTGGAAAATTAAGCAATCAGTTCCTTTACTTAATTTTTTGTTATTATTCTGTTGATTGTTGTTGAGATTCCTGTAAAGAATTTTCCACATGAAAAATTTGAATTCCTGGCTTAAGATGTGTACTTTGAGAGCAAATAAGAGTTTTCCCTTAAGGCTTACATCTTAAAATGTCTACCCTCTGGCGGTGTAAGCTTTTGTCCTGATTTGAAGGTAATACATTCTGACCCTTCTTAACTCACTTAGATCATTTTGAGATACAATGGTAAAAGTCAGGTGTTTGGTTATTGTTTTCAGAGTCAGATACTATTTATTTTAAAACTATTTTATGAGCAGGTACTCACTGACAATGCTATTTTTTTGCAGGGGAGGGAGTTTAAATCCACTTTCTTGAGATAGTAAAGTTGCTCATTATGCAGGCATAGCTTGATCTGCAGTTTGGGTCCATATAGGAACCATTCATCAAAACTCTGTAGTAACAGAATTAGGAAATCCTCTTGAAAAGAGGGCCTTAATGACCTTTTATGTGAAAAGAGTTTTTGGAGAGAATTTCTGGACATCTTTTTTCTGTCTGCTACAGTGTTTGATTTTAAGATAGGAGTTAGGTATGAGACAGAGAAGAAAAGTGGAGCTGTCCCTGTTAACAGTGATGTCCCTAAAGGGAGAAAATGATTTCAGGTAACCACAGTGAAACGCCAAGCTCAATGAGGAGTTTTTTATGTATGATTTAAAACCGTTGAAAAGTGAGAGTCTTGAAGTGTTCTTTGACTGTTTCACAATTGTTTTGAGTGTTTTCTTAAAGTAACAGCTGCTGTCTTTGATAATAGAGATGAAGGTGGATTTTTAAATGGCTGTGTCCCTTTCTATAATGGAGTAGTCTGTGTTGCTCCAATATAAATTACAAAATGAAAATAGAAAGGGTGAAAGTTTCACTAAACTCCACCATTTTATAGTTTCATTTAAGTTATATCTAGAATATACTGGTAGACTATAAATTGATGGGCAACTTTTTTTCTGAGTTTTGACATATTTTACTCAGTTACATGAGTATAAAGGATATTTTTAGTCCTGTAACTTTCAATTGCAGTCTTTAAAGAAAACTCACCGTATTGTTCTACTTGTTATTTGTCTATTCATACAGTAAATTCATTTCAAGGTTTGTGCCAGTGGGTATTATTGGTGCTTTTTGAAGTTGAGTTGGGACTATCCAGGAAGGTCTTGTTAATGTAACGTTCATCTATAATGGCATAGGGGAAATATATATATTTTTAATATTGTAAACATTTGTACTGAATAACCTTTTTTTCCCCCCCGCAAGCAAAACTGGTGAACAGCGGATGAAGATATGGAATTCAAAGCTCTAATGGACCTTTTTGAAGAGAAGTTGTGGCTTATGTGGAGTTTACATGGGCCTCTGATGGAAGAAAGCTAATCTGTTTAGTATTTGTGCATTTTACTAAAATGGCAGCTTAAAGTTGTGTATCTGCTATTGTGATGCCAATGCCGGTGTTTTAAGTGGAAAAAAATGACCTCTTTGCTTTGTGCTGTGTACACAAGATTTCTGGAAAAGTAAAGAAAAACCCTTTTTATGGCTCACACAGCTTAAAAGTAGCTGTCACTCAAACGTGCGCTCACAGTTGAGCTGCTTTTGTTTTATTCTAAATAAATTGTTTCTTTTGAGGAAAATGTTTTTCTGCCTGGAAGTGAATTGACGACAAACCTTTGACCCCTTTGTTTGCAGCCAAGGGGGTATTTGCCGCTGCTCAGATCTTGTATGTTTTGAGCAAGAAGCAGGGAGATCATCAATTTCATTTTGACTATCACGGTGTGTCAATTCTGAAGGATCACTAGTGTTGCTGTGACCCCCTTTGTTTGCAGTGAAGGGGATCATTTGCTTCTCGGTCCTCAACGTGATGAGGAAATGGTGCTGTTTGCTGGCACGAAAGAAGCCGGGGCAGGCACCCTAAGCCTCACCACAGTGCACGAGTCGGGGGCTTTGCTGGTTTGAAGAGCCGGAGTTGCTGAAATTTAAGTTGTGATTTATTTTGTTCACCCATCACTTTGACCTTAGTTTCATTTTTAATTTGAAGAAAAGTTTGAAATTGCTTTATCTTGCACTTAACATTGCACCAAATTGCCAAAAGAAGGAGAAATGCTCCGTTTGCTTTTTAAATGTTAAATGATGATGTTAATAAAGCCTTTCCTGACACATTTGAGGAGCTCCTCCGTCTCCAGGGGCTTCTTACGAGAGTTATGCAGTGATGGGTTTAGTTCTGAATGGATGAAGAGTTCCTGAGAGCTAGCATTTGTAATTAGAACCGTTAACTTGGTATCTGTGCCTTATTTGACCTGTGGTTCCACGTGCCTTGGATGTGCATGCACCGTGACGGTTTCACAGGTACGAACGCACACTCAGGCCCAGTCACCTCGGTTGGTAGTACAGATTGTGAGGAAAAAAATGGAGGCATCCTTAAGGAGGAAAAAGTGTTTGCCTTTAGTTCCTGCATTATCCTGTACAGGGGCTCCTGAGCTTTGGAAGCCTGTTTCCAGTACAGGAGAACAACACCCCTGTTGGCCGCAGGAGACTTCGGTGCACAGTGACAACGCTGGAGTTCAAGAGGAAGCCAGCAGTGCTGCACCATTGGCTTCAGACACCATTGTTGTTGTTTGCCAGTTTTAAACGTAACTAGTTGCAGACGAAGACCACCTTGAAATGCAGGCTTGTTGGGCTTGTTTTGAATTGTAACCTCGGATGGAAGAGCCCTAGTGCTGTCTGTCTCCATGCGGGATGATGATTGCCTGGCAACAGGTGATTATCAACAACGATGCCACGGTTATAACTCTGCAAGGTGGTGTTCCAGTGGCAAACAGCTGTATAAACTTGTAAACAGGTAAGAGAGTTTTGAGAGGTCAAAATGCATTATAATTAATAGGGTGATGGCTTTAAATGTTTTGGGTTTGTTTTTCTGGTTGGAAATCTTGAGGCACTCTGCTGCCACTTAACTGTCTGTCTGCCTTCGCTGAAATGTCTTAATTACAAAATTCCAGGCCAAATCTTTTGTTCTACTGGATGTGTTTTTTTTTAAATTTATTTTAACATTTGAAAAAATGCTTTGAATGTGGTAGTCAAAGTTTTAAAATCTTGGTTATGGATTTGAGCCTTATGGACTTTGACATTTTTCCTTTAACCTTGGCCTTCCTTCACTCTTTGTTGTGATTTAATGGTGCAAGACTTAGCAGTGTAAAAATGGAGCTCATTTACAAACCCTGATTTGTAAACTTCAAGGGTTAGGGTCTTAGAGTATACAACAATAATGAAGAATGTTGTCAGATTGGTGATACTTCTGCCGAAATGTTTCTTTTTTTTCCTTGTCCTACAAAGAGATTACTTATAAAATCAGGCAACTGCAACTTTAGGGAAATAAATAGGCAGAATTATTAAAAGTCTGGCTTTCGTTTGCCCTTAACATTTTCATTGTCCATGTGGTCCTACCAGCCCCCACTGTTCATTGCTTGAGTGTGAGATCTTAGCAACTTAGCATTGGCACAACTTTTTTAGTATATATTACAACTTAGGTCTCGCTTTATGTTGAATGAGATCAAAAATTGGGTAGAAGTTTTCTTTCCTCCCAAACCAGTTAGTCTTTGGTAATTACAGTAGCTCATCTATAATAGCTACTTTTCCCACAGGTTTGCTTGAGACTTGGATTGTTTACCTGGACAATTTGTGTACCTATACTTTGATACAGTAAAAAGGAAAAAAAATTTTTTTAAATGGGTTTGTTTTTTCAGGCTTTCCAGGCTTTCATGTGCCATTTGCAAGTTTTTGAAATTTTTGCTTATGAGGTGGCTGCCATAAGACTTTGCAAAATAATGGCTCTGCATTTCCTTAAACATTTTGTGCTTGTTGGAAATGTCAGTTTTCAGTTTATTTTCTTTCTCTTGCTGGTCTACTCTGTAAGCCCCTTAAATGGTTTTTCCAATTAGTAAGCAAATGTTTTAAATCCCCGTGGAGATTTAGGAATATAATGCAATACTTATGTATTTCTACATGTTTGTTGTCTTTCTAAGTAAGATTTCAGGCTTTATCACTCAAGAGCAAGAAAAAGTGTTGCAAAATGGCATTTGTTTATTTGTATATAAGCCATATTATATAAAATGGGAAAGTAGCCAGAATGACAATTTTTTGAACTGTAGTACTCCTGAATTTTCATTTATTCCATGTTGCAGTATAAAGGAAAAATTATTAACTGAGTTGAGTGTTCGGTCCAGAGTACTGATTTTATAAATTGTAAACTGTCCTTTTGACTTGTATGATTTCCCAGTGTGTTTCCTGTGATCTGAGTGAGATTCTGTAAGGGAAAGCATTTCAGGATCACCTCAGAATTGGGCTCCTTTTGAAAAGTTTGGCTGTTAATAATTGAAAATAGGGGTTACACTTACTTCAGGAAAACTACTCAGATTTTATAAGTTTCGACTTGTGTAAGTCTTTTAATTGTTTACTAATCATAATTCTTTATAAGCTGTGTATCTGAGGCAATAAATGTGCTTGTGACTTGTCCAGCACTGATTTTTCTTTTTGCAGTAGTACAAGAAATGTTCAAAAAGTTCACAGAAATTGTATATTAAGAAAAAAATTGCATGGCAATCAAAAACTTAGGCATCAAAATAAGCTTGTTTTAATTCCATTTTCCGTGAACTCTTTGAAGTACCCTTATATATATCTGATTATGGCTTCTCTGACCTCCACTTCTGTCTCCTAATTACTCTCTGAGTGTCCCTGCTTAAAAGAGCCTTTCATTTAATAGCTGCTAAGTTTTTAATTCTTAGGAATTGATTGATTGACAAAATTTCTCCAAACCTCAGATACATTTGGTCTTGGTAACCAAGAAGGCATTTTGACCTTGAAATAAAATTATTTAATGTGCTCAACTCAAATAATCATAACCCAAGTAACATTCTGCTTCCAGCTAAAGTCTCTCTTTAACTGGAATGCTGGCTGTATCTTAGTAACTAATAACTAAGGTGCTGAAAATAAGAGGTAAAACACCAGTCTCTACCTTCTTTAGCAATTTTGACTCTTAGTTATGGAAAATAGGTATAAACAAGAAAATAGTTAAATATTGGGGAGAATTTTAACAATTTTAAGATAGCTATAGGAAAGATGTCCCAGGCCAGTGTTTGGTTAATTGCTAATGAATTTTTAACAGGTGATCTTGGTATATGAGTGTATATTTCATACTGGAATAGTCAACAAAAAAGGATGTGGCATTTTGGTGGAGGTCATTGGTATTGACATAATTAGGCAGACAGGCATGAGTAAGAATATATATAGCAGGCTTGTTGATTGATGGAAAAGATTGTTGGGTCAGCAAAAACAGGGAATCCTGAGGGGCAAGCCAAATGTGAGGAGGGTAGGAGTGGAAATGGATAGTCAGTTGGGGCATATTCATAGCAACCGTTTATTGAATGCCCATTTTAGGCCAAGCACTGTATACATGTGTCATTTAAAATCTAACCATAAACCATAATCTGACAGCTAGTAAGTGATGGAGCCAGTGTTCTAACCATGCCTTTGTCCCAGCTAGGGCTATCTTGGGCACTATGCTCTTGTACTTTCCTGGAGGCTAGGGATAGAATTAAAACTGTGAGCTTGAGAAATTACCTGGTCAGTGGATTTCCAACTATAGTGGCTCAACATTATGCAAAATTTGGGAAACAGGTTGTTGGCTCTACCCCCAAATTTTTTTGATTTGTTGAGACCGGGACAGTTCAGAAGTTGTTACTTGACAAGCTCCTAGGTGATTCTGAAACATTCTGTGGTCAGTGAGCTACATGTTGAATAATGGTGGCCTCTAGACGGTAGAGTGCTGAGGTGGAAACCTGGGATAATGTCATATTTTATAAGGCATCAACAAAAAATGGTGTTGGAAAAAAAGCTGAGGTAGGAGAGCAAGAATATGTTGTCTAAGAAACTGAAAGGAAGAGCTTCTAGAAGGTACATTTAGAAGGCACCTTCTGCTCTTCTAGCAGACAAGGAAAACAAAATACCATGGAATTTCTAATTTTAAAATGTCACTTAGGAGTTTTATAGTCAAGTAATTATTTCTCCAAGGAACTCAGTCTTTAATTTTACTTTATAACCATCTGAAGAAGGGCTGCTGTTCTGTTTATGAAATGCTGAAGAACACCAGAAACACTTGTTTTACTTGGCTAAGGAATACACAGCCAGGAATTGATTGAGATATCCTTGTGTTTTTAGATGTTAATGTAAAAATGATGTGACTAATCTTTTAAAATTAAAATAGTGATTTTTTTTCATTATATATGTGCACATGAAAGTTGTGTGCTCTAATGGACAATCAACTGTATCTACTACATTCTAATTAGGTTACTAGCAGGATTGATACAGAAAGGAGTTAAAAGATTGAGTATTCCTAATCTGAAAATGTGAAATCTAAAACATTCTGAGTGCCAGTGATGCTGACTCTCAAAAAGTTTCAGGTTTCTGAGTATTCCAGCTTTTTGAATAGGCGATGCTCACCTGGTAAAGCTAACATTCCAAAATCAGATTAACTATGAAATCTGAAACACTTCTTGTCCCAAGCATTTCAAGTAGGGGATACTCAACCTGTATAGATTAGGTTGAGTGTATCTGCCCTGTACATGATTGAACGATTTCCTGTTTTGAATTATGCACACTGTGTTTGTGTTGAGTACTGGTTATATCCCAGGCGTTATTCTAGGACTTGGGAGCATATTGGTGAAGAAACAGAAAACTTTTCTTTTTTCTCATGGTGCTCACATTCTAATGAAAGAAGGGAGTCAGTACATTTGTAAGTCAGTGCCATGTGGCCACAGACAAAGGATTTGGGCTGTAAATGCTGAATGCAGTGGAAGCCATTGGAGTTGATAAGCAGGGGAGTGACAGGATTTGATAAAGGCTTGACTCCCTGTCTCAGGGAAGTTACATAAATTTCCTTCATGTGTCAAGGAGAATAAGTAATTAGCATTTCAGATTTTCTCCAAGACTTGGAATGTGTTCTTGTTCAAAGAGAAGCAGTGTTCTTTTATTTAAATGCAGTTTCATTGTTGACTGCCCTGAGCTTTCAAAGTGGTCTTCCTTGTAGTTCATCCTCATTTTCTCAACATGCCACTTCATGTTCGTTCTGTTCTGAAAAAACTGTCATGATAGTTTCTGCTGTAGTCATATATGAGTGTACTTCAAAAGTTTGTAGAAAATGGGATAAATCTGTTTTGGTGAAAAAATTTTGATGTTCTTGCAGTTTTTTCATAGTATGTATTTTCTATGAACTTTTACCCTCATATAGTTTCTGATGTAACATACTGATCATGCATTTTATATAATTTTCAGTTTTTCTAGTGGTATCAACCAGATTCCCATGCTGAAAATTAATTTAGAGGATCTTCTTGTGAAATAGCTGTCATATTATGCAAGCCAGACATGTGTGTGAAAACAGTTTTTAAATGCTGAATTTGTTATTTGACCTTTCTCAGTTGGCCAGCAGATTTCCTTTTGGCTAGAAGGACTTAATGAAACATTTTTATGCATAAGGTATTGTATCTGTTCACAATGGAACCATCATTATAGGCAAAATTAACACTTTAGTGTGCTGTATGTACATATATTTTTATTACGCATTTTAAGGCACACTGGGAAAATTAATGTCCCACAAAACTGATTTGTATTTTAGCATATAGAAATTGGCTATCGGTAGGTTTCTCTAGCCCCCAAGTTTCCTATGTACTTACAGAAACACTTCACTAAACTGGACTGCTTAATCAGAATATTTCTGCTTTCTACAGAAGACATCTGAAACCTGGCTACATGGTAGTCACCTGAGGTTCTATAACACCAATAGGTAGGGCTCTTTCTCAGTGACTGATTTGAATTGATATTGAGTAGGGCTCTGGGAAGTCCCAAGTAGTTTGAAATGTCCCAGCTGGTTCTAATGAGTGCAGCCAGGGTTGAGAACCATGGCTCTAGGGAAAAATCTTAGTTACTCACAAACATACCCATGCAGTCTTTTAAGGACTGCTTGAAAATGAAAACTATAAACTTTGAAAATATAATGTGTCCCATTGAATGGAATGCGATCCCCAGGTGATTCGTGTGTACCTTCAAGATTGAGAAGCAATGCTTTAGATGTAGAATATAAATATTCTGTGGTTGAAATTAGTGAATAGAATCTTCTTTGTGTGCAAGATCCTATGATTTGTGCATTAGTCAGTGACTTTTACTTTAAAGCATTAAATAGTTTCAACAAGAAGACATAGGAAGTGAGTCTCAGGTAACTAGACAATTACCAGAGACAATCTCCTCATGACAGGGCAAGAGTTAACTATTCTTATCTGGGTTAGTTAGGGTTGGTTGATTCTTAATTATTTTGTTATGCTTACTTTTTTTTTTTTTCACCCTTCACATTCTGTTCTGGTTCTCTGTCTTTATTGTGAGATAGAATATTATTTATTTATATTTTGACAGCTACAGGTGATTCGGCTTAAGATACTATGTTTGCTGATAGGTGCTTTGTGATTTAGAAAATTTGATAGAGGTAGATTTAGAACTTACTGTGGGAGGATGGAGATGAGTTGGACTGAATAATAGTTGTGAATTGCTTTTGTTTTTTAATTGTACTGTGGTACTAGCTTCATAAGTAAACTGATTTCCTTCACATTGCAACAAATAGTATAAATATTAAAGCTCATATGGATTAAAGGGAATGGTCCATTATGAATGTTTAGAGAATACTCTTAAATTGCAATATATCAATTTAGAAACAGGAATGATATTCTTAATGCTTAATGTCAGTTTTTATAATAAGATTTTAAATTACATTTACCAAGCAACCATATTGATGTCAGATGAAAACTTGTGGCCATCTCACGTCCCACAGTTTTTTGTTTTTTTGACAGAGTTATAGACAGAGAGAGAGAGAAAGAGAAAGGTCTTCCTTCCGTTGGTTCACTCCCCAAATGGCCACTACGGCCGGTGCTGCACTGGTCCGAAGCCAGGAGCCAGGCGCCTTTTCCTGATCTCCCATGTGGGTGCAGGGTCCGAAGCTCTTGGGCCATCCTCCACTGCCCTCCCAGACCACAGCAGAGAGCTGGACTGGAAAAGGTGCAACCGGGACTAGTACCTGGCACCCACATGAGATGAGCCACCGTGCTGGCCCCCATATCACACTTTTAAGATTCTTACTTTTTTTTTTTTTTTTTTTTTTTTTTGGTGATTTGGAGGGAGTTTTTATCAAGCACAGCAGTGTCAGTAAGAGAAGCCCATGTAATCAGTATCTGGAAAACTTGAGGGTTTGTTTATTTATTATTTATAGATGAGAGGTTTTTTTTAGTACAAACTTATCATTTATTTCTCCTGACAAATTTTTCATTTGTAATACAACACTGCAGTGTTGTAATCTTACTGAAAACTCGTTAAACAAAATGAATGAGTTCATCTGAGGTTTAAGATTTGGTGATTGGAATTGCTTTATTTCTGTGATACATGAGTGTATTTTCCTTTAATGTAGCAACTTACAGGTATTTTAAACATTCAAAGACACCTTTTCTATTTGCTATTCCCTAAGTTTAGTGATGTTTAAAGCAGTATAATTTTTTAATATGTGTGTATTGAATCTCCATCTTCTACTTTAATAGCCAATTTTAAAGAGAACATATCTAAATACAGTAATTGGTTAAATATATTTTTTCCCCTTGGGTTTCTTTTTAGGAACTACTGACAATCAAAAACCTATAGTCGACTTTGGGATCTGGCTTTGTTATTCAGCAACTAAAAGATGAGTTCTAATTGGCAGACTTCTGGCACTGGCACTTGTCCTCCTGTTTCTATAGAAACTGGGTTGGAAGTCAGAGCTGCACAAAGGGAAAGGGTAAGTTTCTTTAAATTCCATATTTATAAACCCGTATCTTAACTGGCATGGTGTCAGTTTTCACATAAGGATATACATCAGTGAACTAGAACTCAAAAATGAGCTACCAATTTCCACTTGAGTGGAAACTGACATCAAGTCATTAAATATAGTAGGGTTTAAATATGGATTTATTTTTCTTGTGTCTCTGACTTCATATTTCTTGAAGCAATAATCTCAATATGATAATTCTCACTTCGAGTTACTTTTAATTTGGAGGTCATAAAATTGACATCCTCATAGATCTTATTCTATTGTACTTTTCTAGTAAGTGAAAATTGGAATATAAAATATGTACAGAGGACATTTACAAAGTCTGCATGAATTATAAGTCTCTTTATAGCGAGGTCTGATTCTTATTTCCATTATAAAGCAACTACTGTACTACTGACCAGTTTTTTAAGCCTTTCTCCTCCCTTAGCCGAGCGAGATGAGTTCATCTGTTGGGGCGCATAGATTTGTTATCACCCAGGCAGAAACCCATTATTCGTAGAACCTAAGATACCAACAATTGGTGAGTCACCTGATTGCTATGGCTTCAGAGGGCTGTGCAGTACGGCTGGAGCATTTAGGCTTAAACTTGTTTTATTAAGGATGATAAACTCTTGATTTACAGGTTGGTATATGTAAATAACTTATATTAAACTGTTACTAGCTTTGAGATATTTTAAGGAAAATATTATGGGGCCAGTGCTGTGGTGTAGCAGGTTAAGCCACTGCTTGCAACGCTGGCATCCCAAGTGGACACTGGTTCAAGTCCCAGATGCTCCACTTCTGATCCACCTCCTTGCTGGTGTGCCTAGGAAGCTGCAGATGATAGCCCAAGTAATTGGGACCCTATACCCACATGGAAGGCCTAGGTTAAAGGTCCTGGGACCTGGCTTCAGCCTGGCCCAGCCCTGGTCATTGCAGCCATTTGGGGAGTGAGTCAGTGGATGGAAGAGACAGTTATTAGCTCTTTCTCTTCAGTTTCCTATCTTATTTCCTTGGTCCTGACATACTTCTCTCTCTCTCTCTCTCTCTCTGTCTCTCTCTGTCTCTCTCTGTCTCTCTCTCTTTCTCTTTCTAATAATTATTTATTCATGTATCTGAAAGAGTTACAGATTGAGAAAGGGAGAGATATCTTCCATCTGATGATTAATCCCCTAAATGACTGCAATGGCCAAAGCTGGACCAGGGAGAAGCCAGGAGCCTGAAACTCCCATCCAGGTCTCCCACATAGGTAGTAGGGGATCCAAGCACTTGGGTCATCTGCTGCTGCTTTCCCAGGTACAGTAGCAGGGAGCTGGATCAGAAATACAGCATTTAGGACTTGAACTGGCACCCATACGAGATGCCAACATCACAGGCGGCAGCTTAACCTCCTGTGTCACAATGTTGGCCCAGCATAGTACTCTTAAAGGATTGACTTCTCTTTTCCCAGCTAAAAGAACATTGATATTAACTGACACGAAGCAAATAGGGGGCATGTTGGCTTTATTTCTACTCAAATCATATTTTACAAAAATAGCCTAAGAAGTAAAAGCTGAAAGTTTGTCAGTGTGTAAAGTAAAATCATGTTAGAAAATTTTACTTCACAAGTTCTTGGTTACTTTATTTTTTTAAAGATTTATTTATTTGAAAGGCAGAGTTAGAGAGAGGCAGAGGGAGAGGTCTTCCTTCCATTGGTTTATTCCCCAGATGGCCTCAAAGGCTCAAACTATGCCAGTCCAAAGCCAGGAGCCAGGAGTTTCTTCTGGGTCTCCCAGGTGGGTACAGAGGCCCAAGGACTTGAGCCATCTTCTGCTTTCCCAGGCCATAGCAGAGAGCTTGATCAGAAGTGGAGCGATCAGGACTTGAATCGGTACCCAAGCAGGCAGTGGCTTTACCCGCTATGCCACAGCACTGGGCCCCCCTTGGTTACTTTATGATGGAAAGTGGATTCTCATTTAAAATGTTGTATGTTTCTCTTATTAGCTTTTATTTTGCTCACCAGGACTTGCACAGAGTAAAAATATAATTCAATTTGTGGGCTTTTTTCTTTTGGAAGGTGGCTAGAAAAAACCTTACTGTGTAGCTATGTGCTATCAAGTATCCAGCCATATTTTCTGCTCCTTAATTAGAGTGGCCAACTTGTCTTGACTTTAACATTCTTTCAGTTTTCAACAGCTCCCTCATTTTTGACCAAGCCCAGACAGTTCATTACCCTAATGTCAGTTCATTCCCTGCATCCTTAGAAAACTTCCCCAAGATGTTATTGTTCATTGTGGATTGAAGTTTTTATAATAGACTAGCTTCTGTTGGAATGTACCAGGGACTAGGTTCTTTTTTAAAATTCCTTGTCTCAGTGATCCAAGGGAATGCCAATTTATGGCTTACAGAAATAAAACATGAAGAATTTTAAGTTGACTTTAAAAGTTGACTCCATGTACTTTAGTCCTTCTTCATTTATGTGTATATGTTAAATTGTAGATGATAAAATATGAGATAGTTGGTAGATACTTGTGGCAAATGAGTAGCCATATGAGACACCTGTGTAGACATCAAGCCACTCAAGACTTGTAAAGTGTTGGGCTTTGGTTTTATATTGAGTGTCTCATGTGGCAACCATGTAGACCTCACAGAGAAATCACCATCCAGGTTTTTGCATTATGTCTCAAAGACAGAGATACTATCAATAATAATGGATTTTTCCCTCTTATGGATGAAGCTGATTTTATGTTAAGCAAGTTTATTTATTAGGGAGCTAATTTTTTGCAAAACATACATAATATATATATATATATATATATATATATATATATCAATATGCCTAGAATATATGAAAAATATAAAAATTGACATTTCAGTTCATTTAAGTGTGCTTGCTGGTATTGTAAATTTAAACTCCTAGAAAATCAGAAGAAAAGTCAGGGCCATGATTTAATCAGCACCAATAATTTGGTTTTAGGGTTGGCTTTACTTAGGACTAGGCTGTGTATAACCTTAGGCAAATCATATGGTCTTGATTTGTTTTTGTTCATTATGTGTGAAGTAAGAATGATACTACTTACTCAACCTACCTCACAAAGTTGACATGATAATGAAGGTTATAGCTAGGAAAGTACTCCAAGAAATTAAAAGTACTAATTAGTGTCTTAGTATTAGAGATAGTATTTTATAATCAATATATATAGAAAATTCCCTCTTATAATGATGTAGCATTTTCTTAGAGTAAAAACAGCAAGAACTGATATCTTAACTGTTAATGCAACTCAGTATGTAGCTAAGAAGAAAACATACTGAACTTTTATGCTTAAATTATATCTCTATTAGATAATTTTTTTTTTTTTGACATGCAGAGTTAGACAGTAAGAGAGAGACAGAGAGAAAGGTCTTCCTTTTTCTGTTGGTTTACCCCACAAGTGGCCGCTACGGCTGGTGAATTGTAGCCAATGTGCTACGCTGATCCGAAGCCAGGAGCCAGATGCTTCCTCCTGGTCTCCCATGCGGGTGCAGGCCCCAAGCACCTGAGCCATCCTGCACTGTACTCCCGGGCCACAGCAGAGAGCTGGACTGAAAAGGAGCAACCGGGACAGAATCCAGCGCCCCTATGGGGACTAGAACCCAGGGTGCTGGCACCGCAGGCGGAGGATTAGCCTAGTGAGCCGCGGCACTGGCCAGATAATGTTTTACACAGATACACACATACACACACTCACACGGAAAATGATTTATTAAAAAAGCCAAGGTAGTACCGAGGGGAAAGTAAAGGATTTTGTATCAGATTATGTTTGCTTGAATTGTGATTCCACTACTTTGTATGTCAGTTTGTTAATCACCTCAGTACCCTAACTGTGCATATAAGTCTAATATCTGTTTTCTCTTTGTTACATAGGCACTGTTGAGGGTTAAAAAGAGACAAGCAGTGACGGTTGTGCTTTTCTTGCAACCCTGTGTGTGTCTGGGATGATAATCCTAAATTGTAGACTCCCAGAAATGTTAAATGACATCTTAACAATGCTCTCTGTGAAAATGACAATATTACATTAAGTGAACAGGAACATGATAATTTTTAATATGTTGAGCACATTAGTTATAGAAATTTTTAGCTTCTTACAATGTAGGATTCAGGCTTTCTTAATTCATACCATCTAGATTTGGAAGGAGCTGTTACCACTGAATAGGATGAAGAAATTCTGTTACTTAAGATTCATGAAGCCTGTCTAGAACAATTCAATTTAGGGTTCTTTAGTTGGTCCTTTTAAATATATGGTTGCTTAGATAGGAGGAAAAGAGCTAGTTGCCTAGGTAATTTAAGTCCCTTTTGAAAATGACAACTGCTCAAAAGGGAAGCGGGAATTAACGAGAGCAGATCCCAGTAAGTCATTGATTTTTTTAAAAGATTTATTTATTTATTTGAAAGGCAAAGTTATAGAGAGGGAGAGAGAGACAGAGAAATATCTTCATTTGCTGGTTCACTTCCCACAAAGGGCTGCAACTGCCAGGCCAAAGCCAGGAGCCAGGAGCTTCCTCTATGTCTTCCACGTGGGTGCAGAGATCAACACTTGAGACATCCCCCACTGCTTTCCCAGGCATACTGACAGGTAGCTGGATTGAAAGTGGCTTAACCTGCTCCGCCACAATGCTGGCCCATCATTGATTTCTTTTATCTTCTGTGTTTTGTTTGTTTGCTTCTTTTGTTTTTAATTTATTTGGGAGGCAGAGAGAGAGAGAGAGAGAGCGAGCGCGAGCGAGCAGGCTTCCTGGGTCATTCCACAAATACCTCCAATGGCCAGGGGCTGGGCTAAGGCCAAGCTGGGAGCCAGGAACTTAATCCAAGTACACCATGTGGGTGGGAGCAGAACCCATTTACTTGAGCCATCACTGCTACCTCCCAGGGTTTGCATTAGCGGGAAGCTAAAATCAGATGTTAGAGCTGGGAATCAGAACTTGAAGCTAGTCTCAACTCCCACTCCTTCTGTTTTGGTGCAACAGAAAAAGGTAACAGCTACTATGAATGAAGGGTATTTTACATTTAATCCTCATAATACATCTATGAGGTAGGTTGATGATATCCTCATTTTACAGAGGCAGAGGGGTTCCAGAGGTTGAGAAACTGATGAGATCATTTGATGACAAGATATCAAGGGCTAGGATTTGTTATTAATTAATAAATTTTGTCATTTGTGAGTGGGAAAGGAGTGGTATTTTTGTTTTCTTCATATGGTCTTGTATGTAAAATGTAAAAATTGTTAGATATTACATTTAAATGTAAAAAGTATTTTTTAAAATATTTATTTGGAAGGCAGAGAGAGATATCTTTTATCTGCTGGTTCACTCTCCAAAGGCTGGGCCAGGCTGAAGCCAGGAGCTAGGAACCTCTTCAGAGATTCCCACATGGGTGCAGGGGCCCAAGAATTTGGGCCATCCTCCACTGCTTTCCCAGGCACATTAGCAGGGAACTGGATTGGAAGTGTAGCAGTCAGGAGTAAAACTGGTGCCTGTATGTGATACTGGCACAGTAGGCAGTGGCTTAAACTTCTATACTACAGCGTTGGCTCCCTAAAAACTACATATTAAGTAGGATCTTAGACAGACATTTGGCCTAGTGGTTAGGAAATATCCCATATGGGGTTATCTGGGTTCCATTGATCTCTCTGGCATCTGACTTCAGCTTCCTGCTAATGCTCTCAGCCTGAGAGACAGAGGTGATGGCTCAGGTACTTGGGTCCCTACCACCCATGCAGGTGACTTGGATTGAATTTCTGTCTTCTGGTTTCTGTCTTTAGCCTAGGGCCACTGTAGGCATTTGGGGAATGAACCAGTGGATGTGAGCTCTCTGTCTCTATTTCTCTTGAATAAATAAAAGAGTATTAGCTGGATGCCAGTGTTGTGGCATAATGGATGCTGGTTCGTGTCCCAGCTTCTCTCTGTGTGCTGGGAAGGCAGCAAAGGATGGTCCAGATGCTTGGGCCCCTGCACTGATGTGGGAGACTCAGATGAAGCTCCTGGCTCCAGGCTTTGGCTGGGCCCAGTCCCAACTGTTGTGGCTGTTTGGGGAGTGAAAAGTGGCTGGAAGATGTCTGTCTATCCCTCTCTGTAACTGACTGAAAACAAAACTGTTGTCTTTAGGATAGCAGATTTGAATCTAGATTAATTTGGTTCCAAAACTCATGCTAAGCCTTGGGGAATACAAAGATAAATAAAACCTCACCCATCTTGTTGATCTTGCACATTAATGGAAAAGATTAACATGTGGGCACATATATAGTATAGTACTCTGTTGAAAGTTGGATGAGATTCCAGATGAGAGAATGACATTGCTGGGTTGGGTTTTCTAGAGGAGCCAGCCTTTTCTTTTCTTTTCTTTTCTTTTCTTTTCTTTTCTTTTCTTTTCTTTTCTTTTCTTTTCTTTTCTTTTCTTTTCTTTTCTTTTCTTTTCTTTCTTTCTTTCTTTCTTTCTTTTTTTTTTTTTAGATTTATTTATTTGAAAGGCAGTTATAGAGAGGCAGAGGGAGAAAGTCTTCTATCTGCTGCTTCAGTCCCCAAATGGCTGCAACATCTGGAGCTGGGCCAATCTGAATCCAGGAGCCAGGAGCTTACTCTGGGCCTTCCATGCGCGTTCAGGGGCCCAAGGACTTGGGCCATCTTCTGCTGCTTTCTCAGGCCATAGCAGAGAGTTGGATCTGAAGCGGAGCAGCTGGGACTCGAACTGGCACCCATATGGGATGCCAACACTGCAGGCGGTGGCTTTACCAGCTATGCCACAGTGCCAGCCCCAGAAGTGAGTCTTTGGATGAGTCAGATTATGAAAGATAAATGAGAGTGTGCATGGTGGAGACAGGTGAGCCTTTGGGATTGTAGCACACAGTGAAGCTTGTGCAGTGGTGTACATAGGAAGTGACAGGTTATGGCATCTTGGAGTTTAAGCCAGGCTTTCAGTTTAGGATTTTTCTCTATAGGGAATCAGTAGACATTTTAAAGCAGAGAGGAATAGAAAGATAGAATAATAATGATGATAATAGTTTAAAAAGCATTCTAAAGGAGATTCTAAGCGAGGTTGATGTTACAGAGAACTCTGTTTTTACCTCTTAAAGATGAACAAAATAATGGAGGACTCTGTTCATGTACGAGCTTAGTCTAAGTGACAGTGTTTTAGTCCACATATAGTAAAAGTCTTTTAAATGTATTTCCCATTAAAACAACCTTCAACTTTCCTATAGAACTTAAGAGTTCTTTTTAAAAAAAAAAAGGATTTATTTATTTTATTTGAAAGTCAGATTTACAGAGAGAGAAGGAGAGGAAGAGAGAGAGAGGTCTTCATCCACTGGTTCACTCCCCAGTTGGCCACAATGGCTGGAGCTGCGCCGATCCAAAGCCAGGAGCCAGGAGCATCTTCTGGGTCTCCCATGAGGGTGCAGGGGCCCAAGGACTTGGGCCATCCTCTATTGCTTTCCCAGACCATAGCAGAGAGCAGGATCATAAGTGGAACAGCTGGGATTCGAACCGGCACCCATATGGGATGCCAGCACTTCAGGCAGTGGCTTTACCCACTACGCCACAGTGCCAACCCCAGAACCTAGGAGTTCTAATGTAACATCTATTTATATAGTGTGAATATTTTATAATTAGAAGTAGTGTGGGAGAGTGTTGTAGTGTAACGTATAAAAACTGCAACCTATGACGCTGGTATCCCATATGGGTACTGGTTCATGTCCTGGCTGCTACACTACTATTTTTTTTTTTAAGATTTATTTATTTATTTATTTTAGATTTATTTATTGAGAGAGAGAGAGAGAAGGAGGGAGAGGTCTTCCATCTGCTGGTTCACTCCCCAGTTGGCTGCATCAGCCAGAGTTGGACCGATCTGAGGCCAGGAATCTCCAGGTCTCATGTGGGTGCAGGGACCCAAGGACTTGAGCCATCTTCTGTTTTCCCAGCCCATAGCAGAGAGCTGGAGCAGAAGTGGAGCAGCTGGGACTCGAACTGGCACCCATATGGTTTGCCGGCACTGCAGGTAGTGGCTTTATCCACTATGCCACAGCACCAGCCCCTGCTAGATGGCCTGGGAAAAGCAGTGGAAGATGGCCCGAGTGTTTTGGCCCTTGCCACCCTTGTGGGAGACCTGAAAGAAGCTCTGGGCTCTGGCTTCGGCCTGGCCATTGTGGTCTTCTGGAGAGTGAACCAGCAGATGGAAGATCTCAGTGATTCTCCTCCTTTCTCTTTCAAATAAATAATAAATAAACCTTTAAAAAGTAATGAAAAAGTAATACTGCTTGGGCAGGAATGCTATTGGAATGATCTTGATAAAGATTTTCTTAGGCAACTTTTATTTTTTAATACATATCAGTACATATTTATCAGAAATTTAAGAAACAAAGTAATAAGAAAACAAGGATTACCTCCAATCAATAAACAGTTAAACTTTGGGGGGAGGGATATACCATTCTCGTCACAAAGCAAGATTTTAATATACATTGAGATTCTAGAATCTAGTCAACCAAAGGATTTATGTAATACTGCTTTAAATTAAGAAAAACAGTTTTCCATCTTCACATATTTCAGTGACCAAATTACCCTGGCACAATTGAGGACTCAGATTAATTTCTTATTATAGTCTTTGCTTTTCATTTAACACTTAAAGCTAAGTGCTTCAAAGAGATTAAGATTTTAGCGTATTTTATCAAATACTAACAATTTATGTTGCAATTCCTCTCTCTTTTTTTTTTTTTACTACCAATTAGACATTCCTCAGAATGCTAAAGCAAGAAGAACCTTAAAAACTAGTTTACCTTCTCATTTTAAAATTTTTAAAAGTTTGAGGAAACTTTTCTTTCAAGCTGTTGTTTCTAGTGACTTACTAGATTAGATTTTCTTGTGTTCAGCTCTTACTTGATTGCCGTCATCTCTCTTTCTGGTCAGACTGTTTTTCCATCTCTCAGCCAGTGGTACAAAGAAAAAAGACACTGAAGAGAGGAGGTAACACGTGCCAGAGAAATAGAAGGAGCCAGTATACGTGTGGGTGTGATCATACAACCAGCCTGCGAGGAAGGAAGGGATTTCTGTTAGTGAAGCAGATCTTTACAACAGCACTTGTCAACCATGACCTGCACTTGGGGGAAGGAGCCTGCTGTGCTTACTGATCTGTATTGTGACCCATTAGACAGTTAAGCTTCTTCCCTGTATTATTTTTCATTGGCAAAATTAAATCAATGCCCATTGAGTTAGGGACTTAAACCTGTAAAAGACACTGTGGACTTAGAACTCATCTCTAATCTCATAAGGAAAGTTGGAAAATTTGGGTAACATGCCACTTCACTTTGTGATGAATCTCATTGGAAGACCACTATTCTTAAAAAGAAAATAACCATGAAAAAATATTTTCCAAAGAGAGAAGCGAAATCAGTATTTTTTTTTTTTCTTTGCCCAACAAACATTTGAGTACTGGCTGTTCCTGCCATATATGCTTGGTGTTCATACAATTCTGAGCCCAAACAGGGTCCTTCACTGAGCTTAAAGTTTAGTGGAGAGGTAGGTATTAATCATATAGATTACACACGATAAGTACTGTAACAGGAGCTGAGAGAATATAAGGTAATTTTTTTCTTTTTAAAATTTATTTATGTGAAAGTTTTGTTACACAGAGAGAGAAACAAAAGCAAAGAGGGAGAGATCTTCCATCCGCTGGTTCACTCCTCAAGTGGCACATAGCCAGAGCTGAGACAATCTGAAGCCAGGAGCCAGGAGCTTTTTCCCCCATCTCCCTCGCGGGTGCAGGGGCCCACAGACTTGGGCCATCTTCCACTGCCTTCCCAGGCCGTAGAAGAGAGCTGGATGGGAAGTGGAGCAGCTGGGACTCGAACTGGTACCCATATGGTACCACCACTGCAGGTGGCGGCTTTATCCACTATGTCACAACCCTGGCCCTCGAGGTAATTTCTTGATCAAATTATGACTAGTCCTCATGATAGCAGTGCTTTTTTTTTTTTTTTAAAGATTTATTTACTTATTAGAGTAACAGAGAGAGGGAGTTGTCTTCCATCCCCTGTTGGCTACAATTACCAGCGCTGAGCCAGGTAGAAAACAGGAGCCAGGAGCTTCTTCCAGGTCTCCCATGTGGGTAGCAGGCACCCAAACACGTGAGCTGTCTTCTGCTGGTTTACTCAGATCATTAGCGGAGAGCTGGATTAGATGTGGAGTGGCCAGGGAAGCAAACCCACATCCATATGGGATGCCAGCATCGCAGGTGTTGGCTTTACCCAGTAAACCACAACACTGGCCTGGAAATAAGCTTTTAAAAGCAGGAGTGGAAGGGGTCTCTAATCTTTTGGCTAATGGCAAACGTTAGAACTTGTAACTGAAACACTTTTTTGTTTTTTACTGAATATAGGATAGCAAAAGATAATTGTGCTAGGGTACCACACACTTACATTGTTACAAAAGTAAACACTGAAAAAGGCAAATAACTTCCTAGTATTGTTATGAAATTGTGTCTGGCCTTGTGGACTTCCTCAAAAGGTTTCACAGACCTCTGGAGGCCCACTGACTTCACTTTTCTAGAGTGGTGTTATGTCAGATAACCTATTCAAAAAATTTTAGTGTTGTATCTTGCACAGTTTGGGATATACATGTAAACAAAATAGATGAAAAAAGTACATGCCCTCGTGAAGTTTATGTTGTCTTGATTTTCTCACTCTCTTTTTTTTTTTAAGATTTTATTTATTTGAGGCCGGCGCCGTGGCTCAACAGGCTAATCCTCCGCCTTGCGGCGCCAGCACACCGGGTTCTAGTCCCGGTCGGGGCGCCGGATTCTGTCCTGGTTGCTCCTCTTCCAGGCCAGCCCTCTGCTGTGGCCCAGGAGTGCAGTGGAGGATGGCCCAAGTGCTTGGGCCCTGCACCCCATGGGAGACCAGGATAAGCACCTAGCACCTGGCTCCTGCCATCGGATGAGCACGGTGCGCCAGCCGCAGCGCGCCAGCCGCAGCAGCCATTGGAGGGTGAACCAACGGCAAAAGGAAGACCTTTCTCTCTGTCTCTCTCTCTCACTGTCTACTCTGCCTGTCAAAAAAAAAAAAAAAAGATTTTATTTATTTGAGAGGTAGAGTTACAGACAGAAAGGTCTTTGTCCGTTGGTACTCTCCCCAATTGGCCGCAATGGCCGGAGCTGTGCTGAATGGAAGCCAGGAGCCAGGAGCTTCTTCCTGGTCTCCCACATGGGTGCAGGGGCCTAAGGACTTGGGCCATCTTTCTGCTGCTTTCCCAGGCCATAGCAGAGAGCTGGATTGGAAGAACAGCCAGGACTAGAACTGGCAACCATATGAGATGCCGGCGCTGCATGCAGATGATTAACCTACTGTGCCATGGCGCCAGCCTCTTGATTTTCTCTTCTAAGATAATTTTGCTTCATGGGATATGTATAGTATACTTAGTGTGTTTTTGTGTGTATGAATATCTTTCCTCTGTTTTTATGGCTCTAAGACTTAATTTTTTTAAGGTTTATTTGTTTGAAAGGCAGAGTTAACAGAGAGAAGGAAAGGCAGAGAGAGAGAGAGAGGTGATTCACTCCCCAACTGGTCGCAACGGCCAGAGCTGCGCCGATCCGAAGCCAGGAGCCAGGAGGTTCCTCCTGGTCCTTCATGCGAGTACAGTGACCCAAGGATTTGGGCCATCTTGTTACTGCTTTCCCAGGCCATGGCAGAGAGCTGGAGCAGAAGTGGAGCAGCCGGGACTTGAACTGGCATCCTATGGGATGCTGGCACTGCAGGCTGCGGCTTTGCAGGCTGCGGCTTTACCCGCTACACCACAGCACCGGCCCAAAGACTTAATTTTTGAAGAACAGATTTATTTTACTTATTTGAAAGGCAGAGTTAGAGGGGGAGAGACAGAGAGAGAGCAAGATCTGCCATCTGCTGGTTTGCTCCCCTAATGTCCATGATGGCTGGGGTTGGGCCAGGCCAAAGTCAGAATGAATGGAATGTCTTACAGCCTTTTAAATTTAGCTAACTACATTGATTTTTTTTACTTATTGACTCCTTGTTCAACCAGGGACCTCAATTAAGTGTTTATTAGAGATAAGTGAGAGGAGTGAAATGAACTAGGGCACATCTTTGTATTAAATTGATTGTGATTGGCTTATAATCTCAGAAATAGGTGAGCAGTCACTGAACTCTTCTAGTAATTTCTAGAAAGGAACATTGGAGACAGCAGCATCCCTTCCTATTTTTGTCATTCTTGTCGTCATTGCTCCAGCATAGCAAATTTACCAGTACTCACATGTTAACTGGCTTAGAAGGTGGGGTGCTAGAGGTAACACTCTAGGAAGAGACTAGGTTGTTCGTCAGAGGTCACAGTGCAACTAAAATGTTAGGAAGATACAGCTGAAAACAGTGAAAATGGATTGAGGGGAAAACTGCTTATGAGATTTTCATTTATTTCATATATAGGTACTCAAAGTCAGAATGTATTTTTGAAATGCTACGGAGTTTAAGTATAGTTTAGATGTACTTAATCAGGGCAGGGAATCGCTTAGCATATTTTAGAACTATTTCCATGTATTATACAAAATTAGATGAATCACTTTTAAATCTGTTTCTCCCATTCATGCTTGATAATCGAGATACAATTTTTAAAATACTAATTAAGACCCAATTACTGGCCAGCGCCGTGGCTCAACAGGCTAATCCTCTGTCTTGCGGCGCCGGCACACCGGGTTCTAGTCCCGGTCGGGGCGCCGGATTCTGTCCTGGTTGCTCCTCTTCCAGGCCAGCCCTCTGCTGTGGCCCAGGAGTGCAGTGGAGGATGGCCCAAGTGCTTGGGCCCTGCACCCCATGGGAGACCAGGAAAAAGCACCTAGCACCTGGCTCCTGCCATCGGATGAGCGCGGTGCGCCGGCCGCAGCGCGCCATCTGCGGCAGCCATTGGAGGGTGAACCAACGGCAAAAGGAAGACCTTTCTCTCTGTCTCTCTCTCTCACTGTCTACTCTGCCTGTCAAAAAAAAAAAAAAAAAAAAAAAACAAAAAACCAATTACTATTCAGTAGGATAATAATGTACAGTTAAGTAAGTTCTTAGTTTTTTTTTTTTTTTTTTTAAGATTTATTTATTTGAAAGGCAGAGTTAGAGACAGAGAGGTCTTCCATTCATTTGTTCACTCCCCAAATGGCCGCAATGGTTGGAGCTGGGTGGATCCGAAGCCAGGAGCTTTATCCAGATCTCCCAAGGACTTGGACCATCTTCCCCTGCTTTCTCAGGCCATTAGCATGGAGCAGGATCGGAAGTGGAGCAGCAGGGACTAGAACTGTGCCTGTATGGGATGCTGGTGCTACAGGCAGCAGCTTTCCCTGCCGTGCTACAGTGCTGGCCTCAAGCACTTAGTTTTAGGATGCTAATTATAAGAGCAAATATGAGATGAAATTTTGGATACAGAGCTGTACCATGTCTTTTAAAGATTTGTTATTTAAAAGACAGAGTGACCTGGGGGAGAGAAAGAGATCCTTTCATCCACTGGCTCACTCCTGAACTGTCCATAAAATCTACATCTGGGCTAGGATGAATGCAGGAGCTTGGAACTCTACCTGTATCTCCCACATGGGTGGTAGGGACCTAAGTACTTAAACCATTTTCTGCTGCCTTTCCAGGTATATTAGCAGGGAACTGCATCGGAAACAGAGTAGCTGGGAGTTGAACCAGCACTCCAATATAAAGTGTCCCAAACGATAGCTTAACCTACCATGCCACAACGTCTGCCCTATGTCATATAATTATCTTAGGAAATTACAGAATATCTGAAATCCAAATGTTCCAAAACCTGAAACATTTTTTTTTAAGGGAGAGTGGACAGTGAGAGAGAGAAAGGTCTTTCTTTGCCGTTGGCTCACCTTCCAGTGGCTGCCGCGGCTGGCACACTGCGGCCTGCGCACTGCGCTGATCCGAAGCCAGGAGCCAGGTGCTTCTCCTGGTCTCCCATGGGGTGCAGGGCCCAATCACTTGGACCATCCTCCACTGCATTCCCGGGCTAGAGCAGAGAGCTAGCCTGGAAGAGGGGCAACCGGGACAGAATCCGGTGCCCCGACTGGGACTGGAACCCGGTGTGCCGGCCTCACAGGCGGAGGATTAGCCTAGTGAGCCGCGGCACTAGCTTGAAACTTTTTGAGTGTTGACATGACACTGCAGTGGAAAATTCTATAACTTTAAATTGTTTTCTATTCAAAATTATCAAACATAATTGTGTAAAATTACCTTTAGCAAAAGTATATAAGGTGCATTTGAACAATAATTTAATTTAGACTTGGGTCCCATTCCCAGGCTATCTCTTCATATACTCATATTTGCAAATATTCCAAAATTCAAAAAAGTCTAAAATTTAGCCTCATGGTTGAAGCATTTTAGATGAGATACTCAACTTGTATTAGCTGTCATAATCAAACTTAGATTTAAGAGACTGCTACATAAATTAAAGTTCACTGGTATTGAAACATCGCCACTTACTTGAAATAAATAGCCTTTCTGTACCACTGAAAGTAAAAGGATATTATAATTTGATCTGATTTTATAAGATTTTTTGGGGGGTGACAATGTGAAAAAGCTGTATACAAATGCACTTCCAACCCGAAGCAGTTTACTGCTTCTAAGTAAATTTTGTTTTAAAGAAATTACTGTTGGTAATTCAGAAACTGTTGTTTTCTAAACATTTTAAATGAAAGCATACATGCAGGTTGCTATTCAAAAGACTGGATTCCTTTGTCATCATAGCACAAACATTGTGAATGACAGGGCAAGATGAGACCATGCCAGCCATATTGCAGGATAACATGCATACATCTGAGTGTTCACTTCATGCTCAGTGTGACGGGATGTAGCCAGCACTCTGAGGAATAAACTAGAACTGATGCAGACTTAACTAAAGCTTGAAGTCCTCTAGTTTTTCAGTGTCTGCAGGCCACCTGATAGAAGTCCACCTGAGGTGCTTGTTAATGCACTCACACTCACTGACTTCTCTCCAGCATACTTAATCCTGAGTGGCACCCAGGTGATTGCTATGCTACAAAATTATTTAATTGAAATTATTTCATTTTAAATTATTAATGCAGATTATTTCCTTTTGTCTGTGGCTGTAACCTTGTTTGGCGTAGGACTGTCTAATGTTTCCTGTGATAAGTTAAAACCATTTAGAAGATTGGGCTGAGCTTCTTTGAACAGTTTGCAAACCAGTTTTCCTATGATCATCAAAAACATAATCTTTCATGTTTCATGAAAGTTTACTCTTGGTCATCTAGCTAGATGTGAAATATTCCCAGAAGGTTGTTAAAAACAAAGTTCCTTGATGCTAGTTCAAGTAGGTAGTTGAGAATTCTGTTACTAGCTGGTGATGAATCAGAACTTCCTGCTGTTGGGCTTGAACACAGGGGTGGACTTCAGGTTCTACAGAAATAGCAAATGTCTCCCATTTGTATGGCCACTGGCCACTAGCTGGTTATTAGCTGTCTTGTCCTTTTACTGTGGTGTGTGTGCAAATATTTCCTCTCCTGAGGAACAGCCTCAGGAAACATGATTTTGGAATGTTGAGCCTCTGGGCCTTTTTAAGACAGGAACTCACTAAAGGTCCTGGGATAGAAATTTGTATTAAGATTTACTGGGAATACTTTAAGTCTTGACTCTGTGCTGCTCTTTTTATTAAAAGGATTGTGGTTTCTATTAGGATTTGGATACAGTTTCTTGGCCTGGCACAGTGTTATATTTGTCAGGGAAGGGCTCCTCCTCACTTTTAAAACACAGTAGAGTTATTTGAGATTTATTTTTTAAGTTTTTATAGGTATTCATCAATCTTAGTAATACAACTCCAAATGAAATTCTGTGTGGCTTTGTTGTTTGTGGGGAAAATTATTCCTAGGTAAGAGGTTGATTTGCATCCTTTTCTTTTGCCTCCTCAGGGTTTGATATATTCCTCAGGATTTCTAGAGGACAGAGAACTTTGCTCTGGCAGAGTTCTCCGTTGTCCCCCACACACCCTAACTTCCATGATGGTTTTTAGCAGACCACAAGGTTGAGTTATTTTGTTTTCTGTTGGAGCCATTGTCTTTTCCTATAAAACCCAATTGATGCAAAATTACCCATATCACTCCATGGTATTTTTGATGAAATGTGAAGTTGGTAAATGGTAACAAGAGGGAGAGGTATACTTCTTTAGGTGCTAGCCTTAACTTAGCTTTATCTTATTCTAGAGTCTAATCAGCTTATAGCTAGCTATTCAGGATTAGAAGTGGTTTTCCTAAAGCTTATTAGACAAAAACATCACTTTTATGGGATAGCTGCTTGATCAAGGTTAATATAGCTTTTAAAAAATATACATTCTTTTGTTATTTCTCTTTATTTTTTATCTGTTTGAAAGGCGGGGGGGGGGGGATCGATCTCCCATCCACTGATTAACTCCTCAAATGCCCACCACAGATGGGATTGGGCCAGGTGAAAGGCAAGAGCCCAGAATCCAATAGAAGTCTCGCACGTGCGTGACAGGGGCTCAGATATCTGAGCTGTCACCTGTTCCCTCCCATGGTATGCATTAGCAGGAAGCTGGAATTGGTAGCAGGGTTGGGACTTGAACCTGGGCACTCCAAATTGGGGGTGCGAATGTTCCAAGTGGTGTCTTAACTGATGTGCCAGATGGCTATCCCAAACATCAACATATTTTAAGGTCATTTTTATTGTGTAGCTCAGAATGTTTTCAACTAAAGGTGAGAAAATGGAGATATGGGTTTTAGTAGCTTAACCAAATTTTCAATTAATGAAGTAGAACAATGCAGATTGTACTCCGTGTTAGAAGTTCTTTTGTTTTGTCATTATCAAGTTCTGGCAGAGTGTGGTAGGGAGAATCCCTCCAGGACCCAGTGAAATATGGGAGGATTTCAGGAGAGCAATTTTTGTCTTCTCTGTGTCCCATGTAGCATCTAGCGGAGTGTTATGATAATAACTTGTTTGATAATTATTGAATGGATACTTAGTTGTAATCAGATAATTACCTCTGGTGGTTTAATCAAATATGTATGAAAGTATATATTAGCATAATGTATGCATTTGTTAGTTGGGTATGAGGGTTGTATGGAGAAGAAGGGAATTACATTGTTTTACTTTTTATGCAATTAATATGGACCCTTGATGAAACTGAGCTTTTAGCATTTTGCGCTCACATGTCAAATGCCTTGATTGCAAGGTTAGGAGTTCTACAAATATTGTTTCTCTCTTATGTTGGAGGATATGATTGTATGCTTGCTTTTCTACTCAGGGCACTGTTTTTGTGTTTAGATTGCTTTTGCAAGTTTAATAAAACTGTAGCTAGGTTTTGAAGAGCAATGACATTTGGCCCAACTTAAGTCTGCTTACTTCCAGGATTAGGGAACCTAGAACATCCCTAAATTTGCTCTAGTCTAATGCAAGCCATGTTGTTAACTAAAATTAATTTATTACTGAGTATTAGAGATGGAGTGGGTTAGAGTGGGCAGGGTTGTACCTAAGGAGGAGGTAGAGTTAACAAGTATATTTCTTAAAACATATAATAAACTTTACATGATTCCTAAGGATTTATTTTGCTTTTTTTCTTTCCTTGAATTATTAAAAATATGTTATATAACACTAACCATTTTTTTTTCTCATTTTCATACAGGAAGGAGAAAAATATTGCTCATGTAATCAATGTTACCATATTTACCTAGAATTTTGACTGTGGATTGTTGTGAAAATTTTACTGTTTACTATATTCCCAATTTAAAAATGCCTGTAATCTTTTATAGGAATTTCAGCTTTTACAATTTGGTACTAATAGCAGCTGTAGGTAAGTAAAAATGAGAATCTCATTCAGTCCTGAAGATCTGAGTTTGAGAATTTAATAGTTGTTTTATCATCAGTAAGCCTTTTGATTTAGTTAAAGCGAAGGACAATAATCTGACTGCCCACACCTGTTGAGAACAATGTTAATATGTAAGTCAACATTTCAGTTGTTTATTTAGTAGTGGGTGCCAGAGTGGTAAGTTAGGGACAGATCTGAAGCTTTTCCTGCAATCCCTCCCTTCAGCAAGCTGCTTAGCAGTATAACATTGTGGTCAGTGAGAGATCATGATATAAAGGAGATTAAACTGAATTAAATATCCGTATGATCTTGTTTAAGAAACTACAAGCAACTTGTGGGCTAAAAATCTTTCTATATGATTTCAGTAACATCTATGTAGCTTACTTTTACTGTTTTGTGGCCCTTATAAGATTTTTGATAACTGCAATAATATTCTAATAATTAGTGGATACAAAATATTGTCATAAGCTCTCTTTATCCTCACATATAATGCTACGATAGTCTAGACTTTGGGTAATAAGAAACTTCTAAACTTTTTTTTTTACTAATTGACAATGAGACATAATTTATACGTTGTGTATTTTACATTATATAGATGCATGTGTGCATGAAATAAAAGTTTCACAATAAAGTTATATATTTTGTTTTCTAATGTACTCTGTTGTAGTCTACTGTTTTTCATTAACAAGGTAAAAAAAGATCATTACCCAACAAAGTGATTTGAAAACTTACATGAACAACTTTAGCTTTTTCTTTTTAGGTAATGGTTCTCACCAGACTTGCTTTGTCTTCTCATATATTGAACCCTCTAAACATTTAAAGTGTATACAGCAACATATAAAACATTAAACATTGCTGTAGGTTTGTTACTTTCCTTTATCATTTGAATAAGATATTTTATACCTGGTACTTTTGGCCTAATAGACTTGAAAAACTCCAGGGCACCTTTGGGACAGCCAGTGAGGAAGGATCAAGACAAAAAAAAATCCATCAGCGAACTGTATTTGTATGTTCCCTATCCTGAGTATTAATAATGGAGTCATTCTGCTAGGTATCTATTGATTTCTTTCTACCAGTTAGTACATCACAATTATGGACTTGACTTGAAAATTTTAGCCTCTTTCCAGGTATGAAGTGTAGTCTCGGAGACAAACAGTATGGGAAGCGGTATCTTCATAAATGTTCATAAGGGAGTTTGTTGTATATTTGTATAATTTTTTCCTTTAGAATAAATATGTCAAAAGTGAATTTCAGAGAGTGCTGTTTTTCTTCTCCTAGAAATAACTCTTAAAGACTTATTTACTTATTTGAAAGTCAGTTACTGAGAGATACAGATATCTTCCATCCCCTGATTGACTCCCCAGATGACCATAATGGCCAGGGTCAGGCCAGACTAAGCCAAAGCCAAGGAGCCAGGAGCTTCATCCCGGTCTTCTACATGGGTGGCAGGGGTTCAAGCACTTGAGCCATCTTCCACTGCCTTTCCCAGGCCATCAGCAGGAAGCTAGATTGGAAGTGGAGCAACCAGGACACAAACTGGCACCCATATGGGATACCGGCATTGTAGGCTGCGGCTTTACTTACCATACCACTATTCCGGTCCCTCGAAGAAACTTTTGTATCTTAAGTTTATATTCTTTTTCTTTTATGTTTAACATTTTACAAATCTTAAAAATTGTAGACTTAACATCATTATAGAACTTAGTTCTTTAAAAAAAATGAATAGTGGGTAAAATCAGATCCCTTCTCTGTTTTCTTACTTCAGGGCTGAAAAAACTGACTTTAAACTAAGTTCCTTTTTGTGGATGATTAGAAATGCTGTAGCAATCTGTATATTCATGTGTGTTTAGAACTTATTGTGTATATGAAACTAAGGTTTAATTCTGTTCCCTAGAAATATTCTTGTGTGATTAGTCAAGATTTTAATAGTATTAGATTAAATGTCCAAGCACAAAATATCCAATCAGGGAAAATGTGAATGTAAAACTGTACTTTGCCTTAAAGTTAACTTAAATAATCAGAACTGCTCCAATATACTTGCATATGTTTACCAGTGGCTTCAGATATGCCCTGCACAGAGAGATTCTGACCTCAAATATCCTCCTACACCAACATAGATAGCATACAAAGCACCTGCCTGCATCTGTTCTTTGGAAAGAACAGATCCCAGGCAGCTCTGGACAGCGGTTTTGACACCTCAGAGAGCAAAGCTGCCAGGCCAGCAGCCTTCAAATTGTGACCCCTGTTTAGATATAAAGATGCCAGTGGTTCTGGGTTTTTTTTGTTTTTGTTTTTATTTTTATTTTTTTGTAAGCATTTGTGTCTTTGAAACAACTCTGGATTGTCTCCCCAGACAAGTAGACATACATCCAATTTCTGCACCAAGGCCCCTAAGAAAATATAAGCATCTGCTTGGGATGCATTTATTGAATTACTCCTCGGATTTTGTGTTGTCCTATTGAGAGTAGGTACTGGAAGGGCAGGGATATCAGTTTCTTTACCTTGATATTGTCATTACATGTTCCCATTAATCCTCATCAGTGTTTTCTCTCATTGCTTTTGCACTTTAAGTTGTTACCTGCTATAGGTGGTCCAGAAAGAACAGCCATCCCAGCAAAGAAACTGGCAAGTCCCAAAAAACTGTGCACCGTAGAATTCTTAGACAGATCAACCTGTAGGGATTAGAACTCAGTGTTAGCCATGTTAAGGAAGAAATTTCGTAGAGATCTTTGCCTACAAAAGGACAAATTCTATTTATGTCTTCTTGCTTGGACTGCTGAGGTGATTTGGATCACCTTTGCCCCAGTAATATGAAAGAAAGTGGAGGTCGAATAGGGAACGGTAATTTTGCTATTCAGACAGTCTATTCAGTTTATTAGTAAAGCACTTTTTAAATCTCTTAGGTAGTTTGGGAGTCAAATTTCACAAGGAGTTGATTTCAGTTTTAGGAAGCTTGATTTTCGCCTATGCCCA
This sequence comes from Sylvilagus floridanus, assembly GCA_949820135.1. Taxonomy (NCBI): domain Eukaryota; kingdom Metazoa; phylum Chordata; class Mammalia; order Lagomorpha; family Leporidae; genus Sylvilagus; species Sylvilagus floridanus. The sequence continues at coordinate 101,095,750 of OX463225.1, forward strand.
CAGGTATCCAGCACTTAAGCTAGTGTTGATATGAGACCAGAAATGTTCAGGATTCTGTTCCAGGACATGAAGGACCTGGTTCTAAGAACCCATGGGATTCAATTTGGGGTAAAACTGGGGAGGATGTGAAACCCCCTGTCCCTATTAAGGTCCATAGGGTCCAGGCAACAATCTGAGTAAGAGAGAAGCCACACTGGTCAGGAAACCCCTTTGAAGTTCTCAGGGACCTCATCAAGATTGTGTCTAAGGAGAACCAGAAGAATTCCTGGCACTGAAGAGAGAAGTGAACACAAGCCTAATGGAGGAGGATGATAAGCAAAATGGAATCCTGCTGAGCCTTCTGCTTTCACCTCTGCCCTGGCCCATGGAGAGAGTCCTCATCATCCCTTCCCCCAAGGTAAAATGGATAACTGGACAGGAGGTAGCTACAGGGTTTCTGAGGCTTTTGGTGTGATTTCTTAAGTTATAAAATTAATACGAAATACGGATTCTTCTGGAGAGGTTGTCACTGGTATTTTTACTGAATGGTTTACCAGTGTTAATCAGTGTTTCTACTCACCAGTACAGGAAGTATCAATGCCAGGTAACCACCAGTGAAAATGGCAAAGAAGATGGTATAGGTCATAAGTAGTGGAAATGTTGTGGCTAGAGGAGCGAGCAGGTTAATGATGCCGCAGAGGATGAGGTAAGACTTGTGGTAGTGATACTTCTGTATCCAGTTTTGATCAGCAACCCATCCAGAAATTATCTGACTAACTGTTTCAGTGATACCTGCAACAATATAGAAGTCATCTTAGAAAATCCAAATTCCATTTTCCAGGTCCCTTTGCAAAATGAATGCAGATATCTTTTCTCAATGTGACCCCCATCCCAAGGTCAAAATGTGTGAAAAAAAAAAAAAAAAACTGGTTTAATTTGTGTGCTGATAGGATCTACCATTTCTTACCTGTTTCAAACAACATTTCATAAAATACCAAAAAGACTGCTCCAGGATTTGGTAGGAGACCATCATGTTGCCACAAGTGTTTTCTGATTGTGTTTGGAAATCTCATACTGCTGTACTGAGAATCCCTAGTTACAGTGGACTCTAAGCTCAAGAGGCCTTGTAGTCCTTTTGGTCCTACAAGTGAGGAAATGAGATTGCTGAGTAAGCTAGGAGACCCTCAGGTTAGTGTTCTGGGGAAGTCATGTGGTGAAAGGTTGGAGTATAAAAAGTTTTAGTTTTTTAAAAAAATATATAGATGTTGGTGCTTTTATTTTTATAGTTGAATATGCATATGAAGTTTGGGGGATTAAGACCTTCAAAGGTCATTAAGCTTAATTTGAAAATATGTAGGAAGTCTGGAAGTGGGAGATACTATTTTGAATATTGGAACTACAGTATAACTTGAAAAAGTTAAGAATCACGTTTTTCCCCTACTCGGTTTCATAACAGAGTATTCTTACCCTTTATTCTAATACAGATAAGGTAGCAATTAAATAGTGAAATAGAGATCTTCACCAAGAGTAGCATGAACTCCAGTTGTGTTGGCCTTCATATTTTTCCTGTGGTTCAAACATCAATTCCTCCATTAAAAAGGGGAATTAAAAATGGACACTGTCATTCCTGTGAGGGATCTTCAAGAAGTTCATAGAAATTGCATATCATGAAAAACCTAAATGGATTTAAAAACTGTTTTTTGCACCAAAATGAATTTTATCTTTCACTTCCATTTTCCCTAACTTTTGAAGTGTCCTTGTAAACATGTGGAGGTCGTTATTTCCTAGGACACATCTTGATGCTTTATGTTATGCTTTTTATTCCCATTGTATGGCCCTGATCTGATTTAAATTGATATTAGCAGACATTTTAATGGGAAAAAAATGTGTAGTCATTTGTCTTTCTTGTGTGTATAAGTTTTATTTAATTAAAGCAGAAGATCTTTGCAATTGGAATATTTGAAACTGCATACATTCAATTTTGTAAGGACATGATAAATGCAGTTTTTTTTTTTTTTTTGAAATTAGTATAAGGAAAGTTAAACTGCTGATTTCCAAGTAGTTTGAGCAGATCAGTTTCATGTCATCCCTTTTCGCTGTTTTGTCAGTTAAGAGAGTCCTGTTTCCATTTTTATGAATATTCAACTAAAACTGTTTTTTATTTTTAGTTTACATTCTAATTTATTTAAATTATCAGCCAACCCATTGACTAGTGATACTTAGCTACAAGTTTCAGTAAAAAATTATTCAATATTTGCTGTGGGCCAGGCACTTCATTAAATTCCACCTGCATTACTTTTTAGTCCAGATAATCTTATGAAGGTAGATGCCATTATCCCTATGTTACAGATGAGGAAATTAAGGTACAGAAAAAACAAAACACAGCCCAGGGTCACACATCTCAGAAATACAAAGCAAGAACTTAAATCAAGCTTCTTTTTTGTTGTTTTTCTTTAGTTTATATTAATATTAAATCTTTGTAAAATTCATTTCATTTTTCTTTTTGAGTAGGAAGCTGAAGTAGGCTTTCTTACCAGCTACAGAAACGAGGTAGGAGGCATCCATTACATCAATCCCCAGTGTTTTGGCTCTGGCCACCAGATGAAAGGTAGGGACGAAATAGGCTAATTGACTGAGAAGAAAAGACCAGGTAAATATGTAGAAGAAAGGATTCCCAAGGAGAGAAATATCAAAGAGTTTCTGTTTGCAGCTCCATGAAATAGCCTTTTTCTCATACGTTTCTTCATTACTTATTAGCAGCATTCTGTTCCTCTGAGGCTTGTTGAACTCTTCCCTTTGATTTTGTGAGACTGTTAAACTTTTACCAGCTTGTCCAGCCTTCTGCTTGGGGCTGCCCTTGTTGGTAGATTCTTGTGTTTCATCACCATATGTTTCTGTCTCACATAGTTCCACTGGACCGCTTTGGGGCAAACTACTGTCTTTATCTTTAATATCAGAATTGTTCTTACTTTTGATATGTATGGGTCTTAAGAGCATACTAGAAGGCACCAAATTCAATGCAATAGCTCCAAATAATAGCAGGGCCCCTAAATAGGAGAGAGAAATTGAGAAGTTAACAAAACCTCTCATTTGACAACACCTCTATTCATAGGCTTGGAAGAGACCCTACTACAGAGTCCAGTAATAATTCCACTGTTGTAACCCTCTAAAAATGGAGTCTTTTTTGAGATAGAAAAACCAAAAAGCTTTACCAGTGTTGGGATGGGAGGAAAGGTGGTTGTGCTGAAGGAAAAGAATAAATCGAGTGGTTTTTTCCTTGAAGGATGGAAGGGGGAGTATTTTAAATGGTAGAAAGTAATGTGTTTTAAGTGAGGATTTAAAATATCCTGAATTGAGCAGAATTAGTTACAGGACTGAACTGACAGTACACTCTGCTTTGCCATATAGGAGTTTGTCAGCTGCTCCCGCTCACTCAGAAACTACTCAATAGTTCTTAGTTAGTTCAACAAAACTGCTACATATATATATAGGTGTACTTGCATATATACACATATTTTTTGAAAAATACTTTTTTCAAAATAATTTTTTGAAAACATTAAAAAATTTATTTGAAAGGCAGAGTTAGAGGAGGAGAGAGAGATCATCCATCTGCTGGTTTATTCTCCATACAGCTGCAGTGGTTAGGACTAGGCCAGGGTCAGGACCAGGCAGAAGCCAGGAGCCAGGAGCTTCATCTGGGTTTCCCACGTGGGTGCAGAGGCTTAAGTACTTGGGCCATCCTCTGCTGCTTTCCCAGACACATAATGGAGCTGGATCGGAAGTTCGGCAGTCGAGACTGAAACCCCACAGTGGGTGCTGGCTTTGCAGGCAGCGGCTTTAGCCATTACGCCACAATGCTGGCCCCTATTTATTTGAAAGAGAGGGAGAGACCAGAGAGAGATCTTCCATCCACTGGTGTACTCCCCAGGTGGCCTCATAAGTAAAGCCAATGGCCAGGAGCTCCATTTTCATATCCCACATGGGTGGACAGGGGCCCAGGCTTATTGGCAGGAAGTTGGATTGGTTGGGAGTAGCCAGGACTTCAACTGGTCTAATATGCAGTGTGGCCTTGCAAGTAACAGCATTTTTTGTTTGTTTTATTTGCAAATGGCAGCTTAACCTGTGCCAGAGCACCAGCTCCTTCAGATTATTTTAACGCAAATGTTAACTCTCCAGAACAAAGAAATTGTGATGGAATGGTATTGTGAAAATTTATAATGGACAATATATAAAAGGTTAGCTATTAAGGAACGTAATTCTCTTTACTAAGCTATTTGGTGAAGGAGGCTATTTTAAATGCAGGTTTTTTTCTAAAGGAAAAAAGTGAAAGAGCACTTTGGTGAGGGAAGCAGGGTGCCTTGTTAGCCCATGAGTGTCACTCTTAACTGCAGGGTGTTTTCAGCTGCACATAGTGCCCTCCATCTCCTCAGACACAGAATTCTGGTGAATTCTGGCTTGCCTGTGTGAGCAGGCAAACCTGCAAGGTGTTCAAAATCTTTATTGTCATATTTGCTAAGGAAGAGGGGCATGTTTAGCTATGATGCTCATTTCCTTTAGGGTAATATGTTGTGAAATCGATTGCTCTAAAAGTCTTTATTTTCAGATATCTACGGGAGAGCGCTGACCATGAACTCTTGTAGAGTTAACATTTTATAGAAACTTAGAATGACTCACCTGTCCAGTCATAGAGATCTATCAGGAATTTTGTAAAGGGCGCTAATAGAAATGTCAGGCCCATCCCAGAACGGGCAATAGCTGTAGCAAGAGCCAGTCGTTTTTTGAAGTATTTGGTCATTACCACAGCAGCTACTTGATACAAGAAAGCAGAACCTAAACCTAAAAGAAAAATAATTGTTTGGAGTCAGTGTGAGTGGCTTGGTACCAGAGGAGATAGTCTCCTGGATCTGAGAAAATATAAATAAGCTTTTTGGATCCATTGATAGTAGACAGGATGATTTCTTTGCTTTTTTTTTTTTTTTTTTTTTTTTTTTGGGACAGGCAGAGTGGACAGTGAGAGAGAGAGACAGAGAGAAAGGTCTTCCTTTTGCCGTTGGTTCACCCTCCAATGGCCACCACAGCTGGCGCACCGCGCTGATCCAAAGCAAGGAGCCAGGTGCTTCTCCTGGTCTCCCATGGGGTGCAGGGCCCAAGCACTTGGGCCATCCTCCACTGCACTCCCGGGCCACAGCAGAGAGCTGGCCTGGAAGAGGGGCAACCGGGACAGAATCCGGTGCCCTGACCAGGACTAGAACCCGGTGTGCCGGCATCGCAAGGCGGAGGATTAGCCTATTTAGCCTCGGCGCTGGCCTTCTTTGCTATCTTTTCTAGTCTTAAATTTACAGTGGACTCACCAGGTAAAAATCCCATGGTCACACAAAGAAAGGGAATGCTTGTAGCCCAGCTGCTGATGAGGTATCCACCAGAAACAAGGAGAGTCCCAAGAATGGAGGTAGTTTTCTCTCCAAATATGTCACAAATAATGGCAGCCAAGGGACCTGAGGAGAAAAAGCAAAGGCAAGTACTAGGTAAATATACTCAGAATCCCTTCCCTTCTGATCCATGAGAAGAATGAATGATTGAAGGAAAACAAGGGGACTCTACTTTGCACTCTGTGCATCCTTCCAGAAAAGTGCTTGTGTTGGGTTTCTTACACTTTCACTCTTTCGCTTTTAGAAGGAGGGTTTAAAAAAGAAAAAAAACCAAGCAGATTTGGAGGGAAGGCTTATTAAATATGCATTATGAAACATCCACAAAATGAGATTGCATATGGCAGTCTATGATTAGAATAAAGCTAATATGATCATCTACTATATTATAACTTAAAAAAAAAAAAAGCTAGAGGAGGAAAAACTGGTTCAGTATTTTGAGTGTACTTCAGTGATTAGAACTTCATAATTTGTTCCCAGTTAAGGGCCTCCTCAGTGAACTTAAATGAAGGCTTTACCAGAGTGTAGAAAGAAAATCCATAAAAAATTGAATCATGGAATTAAGTAGTTGATGCTTTAACTTTGTTTGAACCCTGTTTTTCTCAACTTAGTTATCAAGTCAGGGAGAGGCTAAGCATTGTAATTCTGTACTTTCTCAGCACTAACATGTTGATAAATGAATGTGAGTGTTAGCAGTGCTTAGTCTTGAATGACTGACGCAGGAATCTCCTTGAAATTGCCCTTTGTGGTCTTTCTTCATGGACAGCAAGCTTATTACCAGTTTTATACCTGCAGAAAAACGAAGTGATGACATGATGGATCCAATCCAGCCAATTTGCTCCGATGTACCTTCAAACTCTTCTTTAAAGACCACAAAGAAAATTGCAAAAGTCTTGGTCATTGCCATCACAAACACATTTACCTAAATCAGAGCAGATCAGAGTGCAAGTCAGGCGGAATGTGAGCAATTGCAGAGGAGGTTACAGCTGCTAGACTTAGGATTCCCCATCCTGCCAGTATTCACTGGTGTGCTTTATTGGTGGTTATCTGTACATCTTTTATGTTATTGGGGAGTCCTTTGATTAGAGTGGCTGAGCACTTTACATTAAAGCATCTCATTTAATTCTCATTTCCAGGCTACAGAATAGATTTATGAATATTAAAGAGATCTGTAAGTTGAAGTTCAGAAAGAAAAAATTGCTTACAATGGGGGTGTTGGAGCTGACTCTAGACCAACCACTGCTTTACTCTGGTGTTACCTTGGCGTCTGATACAAACAGTGGATTCCAGTTACCTTTGTGGGATAAAAGAATTGTCCAAGAGGAAGAATTGGTCCTCTTAGTTCTTAGGTTAGCTTTGTTGTAATTACTCCTAAGTTGAGAACCTTCCCTCACTTGATCCATCCGTAGGTTGACTATGTAATTTATCAGTCCGAATTGGGACACTCTGGAGTGAAAGGGAATGCTTAATGATGGCAGGACAGCAATGGTTAATGAGGATGTATGGATCCCCTGTGGGTGGGTCATGTGCCCGCCCTTTATCCCACCTAATCCTTGGCGGCATGACTCTATCCCTTCACTAGGAGAATCCTTTAAATGCTGATTCCTTCTGTGAGGTACTAACTTGTTTGTAGGAATTTAGCCTGCAGGCAATGAAGAGTTATCCCTCCTCTTCCTTTGGCTTGCTAGCCAGTGTATTCCTTATAGGGTCAGGAGCAGGGACTCAAAGGGAAACCTAACCAGGGGTTGTGTTCACTGTCCAAGCCCAGCAGCCATTGGATGCTCACTGTCTCCAGTGGCTTCCTAGCCTCCCCTCTTCCTTTCTTTGTTGTTGTGTTGGCTCTTTTCAGGGCCATCTTGTTTGCTTTCAATGGCTGTGTACTGCTTAAGAAACCACAGAACCATGGGTTCCCTTTCACTGGTTCCTCTGCTCTGTCCTAACATCTGCTCCCTGATCAGTCATCCACTCTGAAGGTTTTAATTACCACCCACATACTCATGGAGGGGTAGTTTATGAGTATGGCTCTGCAGTCATCCTTGGCCTGCACCGCGGCTTAGCTTCCTACTAGAGGTGTGACTTTGGGTAAACATCAGCAGGGGTTACACTTCCTCTTCAGTAAAGTGAGCAGAATGGAAGTATGAATTAGCTCAAAGGGCTATAAAGATTGAGGAGATTCTGGGGACATGTACTTAATTCTTGGCACTTAAGCAGTTAATTGTGATTTTGTTACTATGTTACATCTCTGTTTTCCCAAGAGCTTCCCTCTCCTAACTGTTCACCTTCTCTGTCTACCTTTGGTCAAGTTGGCCAAACCCGGGTGGATCTTAGCCTTAGCCCATGCCTTTTCTTTTCAGTTACGTTGATTCAGACCATCCACCTCCTCACCTGAGTCAGGGTCCTGCTTCCTCTTAGACCCTTCACCTACTTCCCCTACTTTCTAAATAGTCTTCAAGACCTTGCTCTCCTTTCATCCCCATCACTGAGTTCTTGTCAGCCTAGTATTGTCTGGGGGCATTGAAGTAAGAGTCAGTGGTTATGCTCAGGGGTTGGGCTGGTGAGGAGGAAGTCTCGTAGCAGATTCACTTCTCTTTCTGATTTGACAGAAAAGTACAAAACTTAGAATGCGCAGTGATGTAGACCACAGGGCAGTATATTCAGAACTGAAAGAGATTTTATCAGGCCCCAGTTCAGGTTATTTAGAACCATGTTTTTTTTTCAGGGCAGTTACATCAGGAAATCAAACTAGAAAACATACACAAACCTCAGATGACACAGACTTGTTTCTCTTATTTCAGAATAAAGGATGGCAGTTGTGTCCTCTCATGAGCAAGAACCCTAAGATGAGGTATGTCATTCTGTGAAACAAGTGTCCTTATTCTGTGGACATGGTTTCTGTGCCGGTGTCTACAGGCTGCTCGCCACTTGAGTTCTTAGCCACCTGAATTTGGCCAGTTTTCTTCTTTGATCTGTCTTTGTGTCTGGGCATAGCAGCAGAGTGGATAGAACTTGCTTTGATAACTTGGTCTGTGGCTTCTGCTGTGTGTGAAGGCCAAGGTCAATGCCTTTGCATCTGCTTTGCTCCCCTCCCTTAATTTGAAGTGTTCTAGCTTTGTTTCTGTTTTGACTCAGATAAATGAGAATCTCTCCTGCTGGAGCCAGTATGTGGCACAGCAGGTTAAGTTGCCACCTATAACACTAGCATATATGTCAGAGCCAGTTCAAGTCCCAGCTGCTCCTCTTTCCATCCAGTTCCCTGCTAGTGTTCCTGGGAAAGCAGCTGAAGATGGTCCAAGTACTTGGTCCCCTGCCATCCACATGGGAGACTTGGATGGAGTTCCAGGCTCCTGGCTAGAGCCTGGCCCACCCTAACCATTGTGGCCATTTGGGGAGTGAGCCAGTGTTTGGAAGATCTCTTACTCTTTTATCACTCTGCCTTTCAAGTAAATCAATCTAAAATGATGATGATAATAATAATAATGGAAATCTCTCCTGAGGTCTCGGTTTTCCTTTAGTTAACTAAGTAGACTCCTGGAGTTTATTATCTTGTTTAATTGTATGCCTTGCACCAAGCTTGGTGGGTTTCTCTCCTGCCCCCAGACTTCACATCCATTATTCACACTGTAGGCAGAGCTGTTTTTGTGACGTAAATCTGATCCCATCACTCTGCTGCTCAGTTTTCCCTATTAGCTCCTCATAGCCTCAGGAGACACTGTCCTTAGCGTATCTTTTAGCACTCCTGCCCATCTCCAATTTCCTCACCTGTCCCCTATCTTACTCATAAGTGTGTCTCAGATCATTTCATCCATCCATCCTGTGTCTGCTGTGCTCCAGGCTGTATATCTTGGCTTGGTATATGGTAGTCAGTGGACACTAAGGAGCCTGCAGACGTGGTCCCTGACCCCATGGGACACTAGTGAGACTGAATACAGAAAACTGTTACATGGAGATACAAAGTGTGGGAAGAAGGGAGCTCCGGAAGAACACTCTGTTACCTCGCACTCATCTTTTCAGGAGCTCATCTACTGTAGAAAAGTACATTTAAAAAAATATTAATTTATTTGCATGAGTTACAGAGAGGGAGACATACAGAGAGATCTTCCAAACTGGTTCACTTCCCAGATGGCTACAATAGCCAGGGCTAGGCCAGGCCAAAGCAGAAGCAAAGAGCTCTTCTGGGTCTCCCACATGGGTGGCAGAGATCCAAGCACTTGGGCCATCTTCTGCTGCTTTTCTCAGGCCATTAACAGGGAGCTGGATCAGAAGTGGAACAGTCAGGACAGAAACCAGTACCCATATCGAGTGTGAGTATTGCAGGCAGCAGCTTTACCTGCTATGCCACAATGTCAGTCCCGAAAAAAGTAACTCACCAGAAACACAAGCATCCATATCACCACTGTGGGTGATGAGCCTGTAAGGATTCAGTAATTTGTGTGTGCTTTAAGAAGTGGCTGCACACTCCCCAAATGGGCTAATTAATTAATCAGTTCTTTTTTTTTCCTAGTAGCAACAACTAGATTGGTCAAATAACTTCCCATCCACAGAGGATAACAGTAAAAGTAAGAGTGGTTTCTTGGGAGGAGAATGGGAGGGAGAATGCGAGATTCTCACCACAATGACAGTTCTGCAAAGCCTGACTTGGGAGGTGACCCAGCCATAGGAAGAGCTCTCAGGGCATCTGTAGTCTTCCTTTAGTAACACATCTGGGGAAAAAAGTTGACATATCTTTCGGTAGTGAAGCTAATGTTTAACAAATAGTGTTCTATTAGGAGTTTGACATTAAATAAGCCCTGGCTAGGGATCTCTGCCCCTGCTTCCCCTTCTTGTTCCAGCTGTAGAACGTGTGCTGCCAGGGGGAGCGCTGCTTTCCCCTTTTCTACCTTGGAAGAATTCACACTGTACACTATATTACTAGTCACCAGGATCCATGTTTCCAGCCCTATGAGCTGCTTGCAGAAGGCTGACCAGGAGAGGAGCAGCCTGAGAAAAGGGTGTTTCTGTGAGTACATCTCAGTTACAACTTACCTGGGAGCCCTTTAACCGTGGAGCTGCCACTCAGCGGGGCTGTTTGGGACCCAACTGAGGAGACTGACCAGTATCAGAACGGCAGGCTGGTGCAGGGGTCATTGCTGCCTCATAGCATGCCCTGGAGCTCTGGGGAGCTGAGGGGAGTTACCTAATGCGGTTACTTAGGGATAAAGGAGAAAAGTCAGTCTCCTGCTTCAGAATCCACATCCTCCTTTTTCAGATGTGTCAGGAATACACTTTGTTTGGGGTGGGAAGTGAGCACCAAGCGAACAGAGGACAAGCCCAGCCTTTGTCAGGGAAGGGAGCCACTGCTGCCAGGGTTTCATATATGCTGGGCTGAGCTGGGGAGCTTGCCCCCAAAAGCACATTTCAGAATTCCGCAGTGGGGTTTCGAGGAAGGTACAGAGTGGCTGATGATCACTGGAGCATTCTCTGGCCTGAGGGATGGTAGGGAGGAAGAGTAGAGGACTGGATGTTGCTGCTGTCACTCAAGGAAGATGGGCTCAGCATGGGCCTCTGACCTCTGATCTCAGCAGTTACTGGTAGTTCTGGTCTCTTTTGGTATTCCATTTTCATCATACGTCAAGAAATTGCTAAATGGTCTTATTAAGCTGCTCTGATCCCCTCCCCAGAGAGCCTAGGTAGTAGGAAAGGGGAGAACAGGTTCTTACCAGGAAAAAATGAAACACAATCATCCATCCCCATCCTCCATCCAGGGCCTCAGTATAAGGTGGCGCCTTCCCCTCCCTCTTCGGCATGGTGCTTCTCTGAGGTGCGGCAGTCCTATGATGAGTGCAAGACACAGTTCACTTGACGAGGAACGTATCTAACTTCCACCTCTCTCCAATATAAAACCGCTTGCACTGTATTTTAACCTCAGTTACATGTGACGTCTGCCTCATGTTACTAAGCATTACAAATCCTGCCCTCTGGTTGTGGAATAGCCAGGCCTAGAATTATGGTCCTTATCCTTCCCCTAGCTCTGCCGGTCAGTTCCCAGGGACGCACATCACCCTCCTGGTCCTCTGGGTGAGCTCTTGACTTCAGGAGGCTGGGGAATCTTTGTTTCTGCCAAGGGCCATGTGGATATTTATAACAATCCATGAGCCATACAAAATTATCAACTGGAAAAGTAGCTGGCTGTAGATTTATTTAATTTAGTGTCTAATCTGTGTGTCCCTCCTTGGCAGGGCCAGACCAAATTATTTCATGGGCCTTAGGTGTTCCGTTCCCCACCCCTGCTTTTAGAGACATAAAAAGGGAGGAGGGGAGCACTGGGTATAGGCATTCCCTTTACAAAGCACTTGCGAAACTAAGTATTCTAAGGAACTAAGTAGATGTGACAACAAAATGCAACGCCTGTTTCTTGAGTGAATCTTGAATTAGGAAAAGAAAAGTTGTAGAGGCCAATTTGGAGGCAGTGGGGGGATTTGAGTCTGGATTGCATAATAGAGAATACTGTATCCGGGTGAGGGCTCTTGGGTAGGATGTCTTGTGGCTGTGCAGAAGAATGTTCTTGTTCTAGGGAGACACATGCTAATGTATTCAGGACTGCTGTGTTTTTAGGAATGGTTCAGTAAAACACATGAAGAGAGGTGGCACAAAGAAAATGTGCAGAAGAGATTGAGCACTCATTTCCCACTGTAAGGTTGAAGACAGTCTCCTTACTGGGAAGGGGAATGGGCTGTGTGGTGAGCAGGCTGGATGGGGACAGGGAGATACCAGTTGTGCAAAACGGGGTCAGCAACCACCCCAGCCCACCCCACGGTCGCGTCTCCATCTTACCCTTGGTGTGCTCAGCGAAGGACTCTTCCACAGACCAGGCAATTTCAGAAGGAATACACTGTCTTCTAGAACGTTTCTCTCCTAAGGCATTTTACCCCACTGCTCCGTGGAAACAAGTGAGCATTGTAAGAGCTGAGGAGAGCAGGCCAGCTTAGGTGGACTGCACTTCCTGAGGGGAGGAGGACAGGCTGTAATGTGATTCGCTCCAGGCCCGCCCTCCAGGCACCCTTAATGAGGTAGTTTTTTTTTTTACCCAGGGCTCAAAAACAGTCATTGACTAAACCAAAAGGAAAATCCTCTCCCTAACTGCCCAAGGCAGAGGGCGGGGCTCCAGGACTCAAATACCAGTGTCTCAGAAGTTCCCATGGGAGATCCTGAAGCCTTGCTTGTCCTGAGGAGGAAGTAAGCAGCTGTCCAGGCAGTGGGAAGTACTTCCCTGCGCCGCTCCAGCCAGCGCACCACTCCATGAGAGACCTCTGGGTGGCTTTGTGTATTGACCCCAGCCTTCAGGTTACTAGTTTGGGCCCCATTTTAATTAACTTTATTGCTACCTGATTACCTCAACTTCAGGCACCTCCCATGAAAGATGTCTACTTGTAATAATGATTTTTCTTAGAGTAATTGTAATAAAACTTTCTCACTGCATTTTGAAAATGGTAAAGGCTGTGTCTCCTAAATTATGTGGCTATTACAACTCCACTTCCCCCCACTCTGTCTCCTTCCTCTGCCCCACCCTCTGTATTAAAAAAAAAATCTTAAAAAGTCACCAGGAAATTGCCTTTCATCCCCCTCACACCAACATTCCAGATTTTAAACCAGAGTTTATTGTAGACTAAAGTGTTGTTTTCCTTGTTTTATCTGGAAAATTGTTACATATGTATGTCTGTTCATTTTTTGAAAGCAAGGGGCTTCTTAGGCTCCTAAAGCCAAACTTTATAATAATTTTTGATGAACGTGCTTGCAGAAGGACAGCTTAGTCTTTGGGGAGGGTGTCCTTGAAGTGTGACCATGGAACGATTATGCGGTTTTGTGGGGCTTGGTGGTAGGGACCAAAGAACCTTTCAACAGACAGCAAAAATCCAATGAGAAGGTAAATGCGTTTCAGAGCCAACACATTCCAGGAAACATTTTTAGTCCGTGTCTGTAGGACTGATTGCTTAGTGGTATGTCCGTTGCTCCTTTGAAGCAGGGCTGTCTGATTGTAATCACAGGGTGAGATGAACCGAGGCTTGGTATTGATAGAGAACTCCGAGGTGGAGGGCTGGGCTCTGTTTTGAAATGTGGCAGGACAGTGAGTCATTCAGAGGCTAAGAGGGCTACAAAGTTCTCAGAGAAGCTCCAAACCTATCTTTCATGTGGGCACATGAGCAGGAAGCTTTGAGTCGTGGTAGGACATGTAGACGGGGTTAGCAATTCAGCTTTTATTCGTGCAGAGTTTGGTATGTGCTAGGTAGAGCTTCCGTATGTGCCCAGCACCTCCACCCAGCCCCCGCCTGCCACTTGGAGTCCGAGGAGTTTCCCTGGTTGACGGCAGTTCGCAGGTGCTGTCGTAGCTTGTTGCCGCAGCTTGTGCCGCAGGGATGAAATGCATCCTGTGTGACTCCACTCCTGGAAGTTTACATCTGGCTTTTTCTGTACTTTGTGACTCTGAATGTTTCCAAAACTAAAATGGAAGTAATATTATCTCTGCAAGGTTGCTGTGAGGATTAACAATAGATACCTAAGGTGAATGCACATTATTAATAGATCTATTCTGGTTAACCAGGTGGGGGCTAATAACAAGAGCAAAGAATTCTTAAGCCACTTTTGAGATATTAGTGAACATTTTGGCATCTTTACCTAGTGGACTTAATAAAACTGATAAGGTCTTTAACTAAATATGAATGATTCCTTCAACCTCTAACCTTTTTATTTTTAAAGATTTATTTTAATCATTTTAAAGACAGAATGACAGAGACACAGAGATCTTCCATCCTCTGGCTCACCCCCGAATGGCCCCAATGGCTAAGGCTGGGTGGGCTAGGCCCGAAACAAGGAGTCTAGAACTCCATCCAGGTCTCCCAAGTGGATGCAGGGGTCCAAGCACTTGGGCCATCTTCTGCTGCTTTCCTGGAGCACATTAGTAGGCAGCTGGATCAGAAGCAGAGCAGCTGGGACTTAAACCAGCTGTCTGACACAAGAAGGCAGCACTTCAAGTGGTGGCCCAGTCTGCTGTGCCGCAACAGGAACCCTGAGCTCTAACCTGTTAACTCTGCCCTAAAGCTGTTCAACAAGAAAGCCGCTCGCTTTCCTAAGCCACCGCCACTGCCCTCATCCCACTGGCAAATATAGCTAGTGGAGAATTCTCAACATTTAGGAATTTGGAGAGTTTTATGCAGCATTACCATCTAGAATGAAGAGATTCTATTGTTAACTAAATCTTTGCCTGTCCTTATTCAGTTCTTGTGCAGGGAAGAGTTAAACATAGCAGCCCTGAGACTGCTGTGCTCCGAAAGGCTGGCTTGCAAGGGTGACCGCAGACTGGTGTCTGGGCGCTCTGATTTCATGAGGCTTCCCGCCACTCTCTGCATGACGAGCAGCTTACTGTGCCGGGACTGCAAACACTGGTGCTGAACACTTGCTGTCCTCTGGAGTCTGCGAGTCCGTGTGTGCTGGGCAGGGGGAGCTTACGTGACCAGCCCCTCCTGGACTTTGAGTCTCCAGTGACTCCCTGGTTGGCAATGTTTCACACATGTCACACCTCATTTGCTTCAGGAATCAAATGCATCTTGTGTGACTCCACTGAAAAAGGATTCTTGGAAGCTTGCACCTGGGTTCTCTTGGATTTTGCCCCATCTATCTTTTCTCCGCTAATTCTGCTTCATATCCATTTGCTCTAATAAACAACATACACAGTCCTTTGAGTCCTCTTAGTGAATCATCAAACCTGATGTCTGGGCTCTCCAGAGTGGGAACGAACTTCTGGGGAGAAGAGGATTGAGACTGATTTACTCCAAGAAATTGGTGTACACGATTATGGAGACTGAGAAGCCCAAGATCTGCAGTCAGCAAGCCGGGGACGTGGGAGAGTTGGTAGCATAGGTCTATTCTGGCTTGAGTCCCCACGCCTGAAAACTGAGACTTGTCCAGTCCAAGTCGAGGTCTAAAGGCAGGACAAGGACCGATGTCCTAGCTTGAAAACGCACAGAGAATTCTTCCTTAGATTTTTCTTATATTCTGGCCTTTGAGGGATTGCTTGAGGCCCAGTGACATGGGGGAGGGCCATCTTCTTCCCCAGTCTACTGATTGAAATGTAGAAATGCTCTAAGACACTCCCAGAAAAAAACGTTAGCCAAATAGTCGGGCACCTTGTGGTCCCATTGACAACACAAAGGTAACTTTTAGATGCAGTGCTGGGAAAGCCCCAGTCACCCTTCAGCTTTAGCTCTGTACAGCCTGGAAAATCTGCCCCTTTGGCATCAAGTATCCTAGAACCTACCTGAAAGGGTTGTGAAGGGTGAGAAAGGGTGTTAATGTATTCCCTTCATTCACTTCACAGTTGCCATCTGTGTACCAGACACTGCTAGACAGTGGTGGACTGAGGCTAGCAGGAAGTGTGGCACTCCGGGAGCAGAGCCTGCGTCATGTAGGGCCTGGGAGGCCGTGGCAGGAATTTTGGATTTTGTTCCAAATGCAGTGGGAGACATAGCACTGTGACTAGCACATAGGAAGCACTCAGGTCGTGTGTGTTACTGAGCATCACCA
Organism: Sylvilagus floridanus; assembly: GCA_949820135.1. NCBI lineage: Eukaryota > Metazoa > Chordata > Mammalia > Lagomorpha > Leporidae > Sylvilagus > Sylvilagus floridanus. Next base: position 101,111,709 of record OX463225.1, read on the forward strand.
CCAGGAGGCTCTGTCAAGTCCAGTCTGAACAGAGCCAGAAACAAACCCAGACATTAGATGTCTGATCTTTTCCTCTGCTCCAGTTGACTGCTCTAAGGCACTCATTCCTGTCACCTCGACTAGAAAACTCACCTTTAATTCTTCGTTCTTTGTTCCCTGTCAGTTTGCTTTCTCTGTCTCTTATTTGTTTCTGAGCTAATTATCTTGCTGAGACTATTTATTCTGTAAATTGGGGATAATACCTCCTAAGGTTTAAGATTAAATGGACTAAAAGCTTGCAAATTACTTAGTATTGCCTAGCATGTAGCAGAAACTCAATATTTGTTCTTAATAGTTTAGGATAGGAATTAAAGATACTTAGATGAGTAAAAGGAAGTTTTTCTTTTGAAAAAAAAAAATGAGTTTGGTCTACAGATCAATCTTAAAATTCCATATTTACTTTAACCTGTTCCAAAACCCCTTGTTAACAAGATAAGGCACAACATTCCTAAAAAGTGGATATTCAAGTTCCTCGGGTTAGCTGCCCTACCTTTCAGCTTTTCCACTCTCCCATGGGCCATACTAAAGTGTTTGCTATTACATCAATATTCCTTTTGGGTTATTCCATCCTCGTCTTCCACTTGGGAAAGCGTGTCTTTGCTGGTCCAGTTCTTATGGTAAGACTGTTTTATCAGGTATTCTTCTGTCCAAGTATTTATTCAGTGCCCATTTTATGTATGTCAGGTAAGTGTGGTGGACACACACACACCCCTTCCATCAAAGTCTTTAAGGGCTGCAGCCATGTCTTATTCAAAATCATTATTCTCTAGGGCTGGCGCTGTGGGTACAGCCATCACCTTTGGGTAAAGCGTCCCGTATGGGTGGCAGTTTGAGTCTCGACTGCTCCACTTCCAATCCAGCTGTCTGCTATGGCCTAGGAAAGCAGTAGAAGATGGCTCAAGTCCTGGAGCCCTGTACCCATGTGGGAGACCCAGAAGAAGCTCCTGGCTTCTGATCAGCCCAGCTCTGGCTGTTGGGGCCATTTAGGGAGTGAACCAGCAGATGGAAGACCTCTCTCTTTGCCTCTGCCTCACTGTACCTCTGCCTTTCAAATAAAAAAAAGATATTTTTTTAAAAAACATTGTCCTCACATAGCACCTTATACATTGTAGATGCCTATTATGTAAAAGGTTGAAGAGAAGATAACGTTGACTTACACTTCCAAACGCTAAGGGTTTTTTGTTTTTGTTTTTCTGACCAAACATACCTATTTGGTGGTCTGATGAAGAGGGTTGGCTGTGAGTTGGGAGTCCTGAAGCCAGTGGTGACTGCCAGTTCCTTAGCTTTAGTTACACGAGTGTAGAATAGGGCAATCAAGAGTACCTAATGTATAGGGCTGGTAATCAGCATTCAATCCTGGCATGTATTAAGTACTTAATGATATTAACTTATGTTATAATGAACTAGGAGTATGCTTGATTTAAGTATTTATAGGCACTTCCATAAGAATATAGACATTACAGAAAGCTTCCGAAAGAGGAAGTAGTTTAGAAGAGTCCTTTTTTGAAAAAAATTAAATTTGATAATTTTTTAAAAATAAGCATTTAATAAGAGTTTATTTAAAGAATCCAGAAAAACTGCAAGCTTGCCTTCAAGCAGATTTATTGGACATAACAATCTAACACACAAGTAATCTGGATCAGTACAATATAAGCTTTACTAATAACCTGATTGGTCTGTCCATACAGTGTTAAAAAGCAACTAACTCTAAAATAAATAGAATAGTGCCCATTGTACATTGAACAAATAACCTAACTTCTGGAACTTTAGAAGCTCCATAATATGTTGGATCAAGTCTGACATGCTGCTGGAGAACTGCTGACAGATATCAAGAGGCCATTTTGTGCACTGCCACTGTGATGCCATCATGTTTCTGGATCATGATGTTCCTGAGGGGAAAAGAGAAAAATATTCAGTAAAGCATCACAAGTTAGACAAGATGTTGTCTGGTTTAGGACACAATTTTAAAAAACAGTATTTTATTCTGGACACAACTTCTGGGAAATACAGAAAAGTTTAAGGGGGCTGGTGCTGTAAAGCCGCCGCCCACAGTGCCGGCATTCCATATGGACACTGGTTCAAGTCCCAGCTGCTCCATTTCCAGTCCAGTTCTCTGCTATGGCCTGGGAAAGCAGCAGAAGATGGTCCAAGTCCTTGGGACCCTGCACCCATTGGGAGACTTGGAAGAAGCTCCTGGCTCCTGGCTTCGGACTGCACCAGCTCCAGCCATTATAGCCATTTGGGCAGTGAACCAGTGGATGGCAGACTCTGCTTCTGCCTCTCTGTAACTCTGCCTTTCAAATAAATAAATTTTAAAAAAAAGTGTAAAATACAAAAATGAAGTGAATTCTTAATCCTATTATTCATAGACAACTATTTTTAATTTTCCTATTTGCATATATACATTTTTTCTCTTTTGGACAAAACAATATTGTGCATAGTTTTATATTATCTCTTCACGTCATCATATTCTAAAGACCCTCACTTGGAAAATGTTTAGTATTTCTATTACTTTAGAAGTAGTTTTGATGGAGGCTGGCACTGTGGCATAGCGGGTAAAGCTGCCACCTGGGGCACTGGTATCCCATATGGTCGCTGGTTGGAGTCTCAGCTGCTCCACTTCTGATCCAGCTCCCTAATACACCTGAGAAAGTAGTGGAAGATGGTCCAACTGCTTGGGCCCCTGCACCCACGTGGGAGACCTGGAAGAAGCTCCTGGCTCCTGGCTTCAGATCAGCCCAGCTCCAACTGTTGCGGCATCTGGGGAGTGAACCAGCAGATGGAATCTCGGCCTCTGCCACCCATGTGGGAGACCTGGATGAGGCTCCGGGCTCTGGCCTGCCCCAGCCCTGGCCATTGTGGCCACACGAGGAGTGAACCAGCACATGGAGGATTCTCTCTTTCCCTCTTTGCGTAGCTCTTTCAAATAAATAAATCTTAAAAAAGAACAAAGGCTTGATGCTTTGATTAGTTTTCTTTTGTGGTACTTAATTACTTCTGTTTTCCTGGGAGACTGACAATTTACTCTTCATTTAAGTGTCATTGTGGTCTGCCAGCACATTGGCTTCCAAGATTCTCGTCTGTTCCCATGGCCCAAAGGGTCAAGAACCTCCTCCGACATACTTTGAGTAGGGAGTCACTGAGGAACACAGAACAGGCCTCAGTCAAGTTGTCCAGGGGTTTTTCTGAACAGAAAGGAAAGGATCTGAGGCCTCTGCTCACCCATTATCTGATTCTAGGCACACCACAGGAATGTCGGTGGGGTCAGAGGTCAGCTTCGCTGCTTGCTGCGCCAGAACAGAGATCACTCCGGCATGCTCATCTGACAGCGTCCCGCGGCCTGAGAGAGAGAGATGGTATCAGGGCACCTGGTGAGCCACAAGGAAGTTTGGAGCAACAGTATCTCACCGAATGATTCACAAAGAGGAGGTTCAGGTCCTGGTCCTTTAAGTTTGGTGCTTACATGAAGTGACTGTTCCCTGACGCTCAGCGGTTACATCAGCGAGAAAGCCAGGCAACAAAAATCAATAAATCAATAAGCCATAACTGACATTCCTATCACCATCTGTAAACAGATTCAACATACTAGGATGCTGTAATTCAGGTCACTCTGAAAACCATAAATTCACTGGATAGGAACCTTGCCAAAACAAAAAGTTTAGAGGTGAGATTGACAAAAAGCAGTCAATATGCGCAAGAGGCTTGCTGAAGCTAATTCATTCCTCATGGGAAGGCGGATTTCCTCTCCTGAGGAGTCGCGCCGTCAGATCTCGATGGCATGTGTGAACATTCTGTGAGCAGTTATTTCTGCTAGCATAGCTACTTGGCTGTTTTCAAATGTCAACACGATTGTCTTCTACTCCTGACTGCTTTAGCTTGTATAGGATAACAGAACCTTGGGTCCCAAGCACAAACTGTGATTGCTGAGTTTACTGTGTCCCGTATGTGTGTATGAAGGCAGGCCAAGCAGAACCCTGCCTGTGGCTGGTGGGCAGAGGGATTTCCTGACAGCAGCTGACCGGCACGGCGCCATCTTTTGCACCTTGAGGCTTTCTTGAAGCAACTCAGTTTCACACTTCATTTCAGTATTTCCATTAGTGAGTCTGGCAAAAGCTTCAAGACATTTGCCTTTTTCCTCCAAGCAACTGAGTTATAGATTACCACTTTCAGTTACCCTTGCAGCAAAAATTCAGAGCTTTAAAAATTCTTGCACTAAGTCTAAGAAGTCCTGGGTTTACTAGTTCTGACATTAACTAAATGCTCTAGTTATCTGTCATTTTGGGCACTTCCTTATCTGTGATTGCTGTCATTCTCTGAGCATGTTACATCTGGGAGTGCACTGTTTTAAGCACATTATATAATCTCACGGCATTGTGATTTAAGTAAGAGGCTTTGGACCCTGACACCAATTCTAGCTCAGCCAATTACCGCCCTATGACCCTAGGCAAGCTACTTTACCTCTGTGCCTCACGCGTTGTTAGGAGGAGTGTGTGAGTTACCATTAGAATGGTACCTGGAACGCAAGGAAGAGCACGCTGAGTGCAATTCTCTAAGTACTAGTCTCAGTAAACAAAAGCCCAGTGAAGCTATGCCATGGAGGTCGGCGCCATGACACATCTCTGATGCCGGCATCCCACACTGGCAGCGGTTTGTGTCCTTCTGCTCCATTTCCGATGCAGCTCCCTGCTAAAGGTCTGGGGAAAGCAGTAGGAGATCGCCCAAGTGTTCGGTTCCCTGCCACCCTTGGAGACCTGGAAGATTCTGGCTTTGGCCTGGCCCAGCGCTGGCCATTATAGCCGTCTGGGGAATGACTCAGAGGATGCAAGATCTCTGTCTCTCCCTCTCTGTAATTCTTTCAAATAAATGAATAAATATTATATAAAAAAAGAAGTTCCTGAAAGGTTCGTTTAGGCCCAAGTTCAAACAGCTAGCAAATGAAAGAACAGGTGTGTGTGTGTGTGTGTGTGTGTGTTTGAACTCAGCTGTGCCAAACTCGAAATCTCCCGTTTTCACTGTTGAATGCACTTGGACTAGAACACTGCACCCACCCACCATGCAGGGACACTGTGGAAAGTGCAGCAAGGCAGGTGAAGCCTCGCATATGGCTCAGCACATGCTCACAGCTCTCATGGGCGAGTCCTGTCTAGGCCCAATTTGAAATGACTCAAATACTGTTTTAGGAGACTCATTTAGTCCTAGAACTGCAGGGAACACTCTTCCCTCCATGAGCTACCAGCAGCGTCTCAGTGCTCCGACAGTCTTTGGGATAATCTTAGTCCTGGGAAAAGTGCCCAGGAAGTGACAAGGGAACAGGGAATCAAGGCCACAGAATAACGGCACCCCAGCACCAGGTCAGCACCAGGTGCTGCGCAGGAGATACTTACAGCCCAGATTGAGGCCTTGTGAGTCTGTGCACAGGACTCCAACAATGGACGGGTTCTTCATCCTAGTCCAGAACACAGGAGAGGTGAGGCAGAGGACTTGAGAAAGTGGATGCAAACGGTTACGCCGTGGGCCTGCCATGCCATCCGGCATCGCCTAAGTGCTAAATGGGTGTTTCTCGACCTCTTCTCTACCACACCCCCCAACCCCGGGCAACATTAAAGTAGTAACTGCAGCCAGCTGCAGAGAAGAATGAGTATCAGCTGGGTTTGGGAAGGCTAGGAGCACGCAACAGTTCGGATGCGGGGTCTTTCGCTGTCCTAACCGCACGCTTTTCCTAACAGCTCATGGAGGACAACAGGGCAAACTAAGAGGAGCTGCCTCCCGGAAGAGAAGTGGGAAGCCGAGGGAGTGGCTGGGAAGGTGGTGTCTGCCCGTATAGCTTAGACTTCTGCAGCTTTGAATTTACACAGACGTTAACACATTCGAGAAATTTCAGGAACAGCGTATTTCCTTAAACTCCAAATGACAGATAGCACACACGGAAGGAGGCGCGCGCGCGTGTGTATGTACACGGTGCGGCCGACGGCACACCTGCGACACCCTCCTGAACGACCCTAACCCTGCGGACGGCGCCCCGAGGGGCAGGCTGCGGGCCCCAGCGGGAGATTAACTTCGGGCCACCGGCCCCGTCCCCTCGGCCAGTCTCCCGGGGTCGCGCGGCCTCCCCGAGCCGCCCCGCAGGCGCTCGCGGGTCTCGCCCGCTGTCCCGCACGAGTAACCCGCGCTGCGACCTCAGAACTGGCCGGAGAGGCCCGCACTGCTCACGTGTCCTCCAGGTGCTGCTCCAAGGTCGCCTCCATCCCGCCGGCCCGCAGCGCACCCAGCCCGGGCCCCCGGAGCCGTCGCGTTCCGCTTCTCTGCGGGCCTCCGTCACGTGACGCGAGCCGGCCGCCGACCGCGACGGCGCCGCCGATGGGACAAAATTCTCCGCGGCGCCACGTCCGACTTCTCTCCCGGAAGACAGCGCCGAGCCGTGCTCCCGTCTCCCTGAGGGTCCGGGCTGCGCGGGGTGGGGGTCTGCAGCCAGGCCCCAGCGCCTCGGTTCCTGGCCTGCAGTCTGGCCCAGTGGTTCGTGTCCGTTGGTCTCAGTGCAAACGACTCCGAGACCCAAGGGCCGGATGGTGTTTGACAGTAACCCTGCGGGCCCGGCGGGATGGAGCAAGTGGCCAGGAGCCACGGGCCGCTGGGGAAGGGCGTACACCCGGGACAAAGGACGAGGTGGCCCGCGGGTAAAACCCGGAGCGGGGCGCTGGCAAAACGTGTTGGAATTTTAACTAAGACACTGCTTTTCCTGTGATCAGGGCTCAGGAAGGTTTGGGGCCAGAAGGTGACTTGTGATACCTAACGCATAAGGAGGACTGGGGTGACACTCCCTGAAAACAGCTTTACAAGCTGTCAAAGCCAAGATTAAAGATAAAGGAAGGAAACCAGCCACACTTCCCACACTTCCACTGCCAGAGGTGACTGCAGTCCCTTTCAGGTGGATGTATTTGCAGAGGTGTGCTCTAAATGGCGTTTGTTCTTTTCTAAGCAAAATTGCTATATATATTGGACATGATTCCTTTGCTGAGCCTTTGCACAGGTTTTAGCATAAATGTCTTTTCGTGTTAATAAATACTTAGTTTTGAGGCTGGCGCTGTGGCACAGTGGGTTAAAGCCCTGGCCTGAAGCACCGGCATCCCATATGGGCGCTGGTTCGAGCCCCGGCTGCTCCACTTCTGACCCAGCTCTCTGCTATGGCCTGGGAAAGCAGTGGAGGATGGCCCAAGTCCTTGGGCCCCTGCACCAGTGAGGGAGACCCAGAGGAAGCTGCTGACTTTGGATTGGCACAGCTCCGCCGTTGCAGTCATCTGGGGAGTGAACCAGCGGATGGACGACCTCTCTCCCTGTCTCTACCTCTCTCTGCAGCTCTTTCAAATAAATAAATCTTTAAAAATAAATAAATACTTAGTTTTTATTAATTGCAAAACATTCCATGTCACGGCCGTCTGTGCTTTAACTGACTTGACCAACTCCGTGTTAATGTAGTTAAATTGCTTACGGCACCCCCACCCCTTCTGGATACTAGCTTGCCGGGTGAATATCCTCTTGCCTGAATCTTTGTGCAGTTTAAAATCTTCCTGGTAAGCTACTGGAAGTGGAATTACTGGGCCAAAGGAAATGGTTGTTTTTAAGACTCGATAGACGTGAATTGCCGGCACAGAGGTGGTGCCAGCGGGCACTCAGTGGCAGCACTTTGGTGAAAACAGGAGCGCACCTGTGTGTGCCAGCTTCGCTAAGCCTCGCCTCACCGGAAGCGTGCTCAAGCCCTCTCACCTGCAGCTGTGACCCAGCACTTTCAGCCTGGAGGGTAAAGTCCCTCTTCACTCCCAGAGGTCAGAGGGAGCTTCCAGCTTCCTTCAAATCCCACTTTGTGAGTTGCTTTTCAAGGGTTTTGGATTCCTGCCCTAGAAGAGTTATTTCTGTTAAAGGACAACACAATACAGACCGTAGACATTTTTACGAAAAAGGATTTAAAAGCTGATCTTACAAGATGGCAATAAGACATGTGTGTGAAGTACTGACTACTGGAAACCAAGTTGTGACAGCTGGCTGGGGAGCCAGCCTGCTTCCTGCTGGTCATGCGTTGCAGGACCGCCCCCTTGTGGTCACTCGGTGTGTGACGCTTTACCGGGCTGGAGGCGCAGCCCTGGGTTTTTGGTGTGGGTGGGTGGGTGGGTGGGTGTGTGTGTGTGTGTGTGTGTGTGTGTGTGTAACCTCTTAGGCAGCCTGCAAACAGAAATAAGATGACAGGGCAATCCTTATGTGAAGTCTAAAAACATGTGAATTAACTTTATTTTTTTTACAGGCAGAGTGGACAGTGAGAGAGAGACAGAGAGAAAGGTCTTCCTTTGCCGTTGGTTCACCCTCCAATGGCCGCCGCGGCCGGCGCGCTGGCGCACCGCGCTGATCTGATGGCAGGAGCCAGGTGCTTCTCCTGGTCTCCCATGGGGTGCAGGGCCCAAGCACTTGGGCTATTCTCCATTGCACTCCCGGGCCACAGCAGAGAGCTGGCCTGGAAGAGGGGCAACCGGGATAGAGTCCGGCGCCCCGACTGGGACTAGAACCCGGTGTGCCGGTGCCGCAAGGGTGAATTAACTTTTAAGAAAATATTTTACATACCCAGACAGTATAAACAAAATATCCTTTCAACATAAAGTTTTCAAAATCCAATGCACATTTCATGCTTACAAGCCCATTTCCATTCACAGGATCCACGTTTCAAGTGCTCAGCAGCTGTGAGAGGCTGGCAGACACAGCAATGGTCAATGTGGCTCCCAGATCTCAGATGACCGCCAAGCCAGATGGCGCTGAGGCTGCTCATTGGTATTTCGGCTGCAAGGAATGCTGGCGAAGGGAAAGGGAGGGAGGAGGATGGCAGTGGGCACACACCAGAGGCAGGAGGGCAGCCTGCTCCGCCAAGTCGCTTGCTCTCTGCTGCTGCTGGTTTGCCCCATGCAGTCTGGCACAGGAAGCATTTGCCTGCTAGTTATTTTTTTAAAGACTTATTTATTTGAAAGTCAGAGTTCTGAGGGGCGAAGAGAGAGAGTCTTCCATCCTCTGATTCACTGCCCAGATGTAATGGCTGGGGCTGGGCCAGGCTGAAGCCAGGAGCCAAGAGCTTCCTCCAGGCCTCCCATGTGGACAGGGGCCCAAACACGCGGGCCATCTTCTGCTGCTTTCCCAGGTGAATTAGCAGGGAGCTGGATTGGAAGTGGAACAGCCGGGACTTGAACCGGTGCCCATATGGGATACCAGCGTCACAAGCGTTGACTTTACCCTTTGCACCACACTACCAGCCCCTCTCTTTGTAATGTCGGAAAGAGCTCCTTTTCTGGGTCTGCCTCCCAAGTGCCACAGAGCACCACGGGAGTTCCATAGATTACTGAAGCGTCTTGATGGTGGCCCGGGGAAAAGACTGCGTGGCAGGCAAAGAGTCTTCAAGTCCTGAAGGCCGATTGCATTATCCTCTCCTGTCTCCCCTCCTCCATAAACCAGTGCTGGAAAAATGGAAATCCCAGCAGGCCCTTGTCCACGTGCCCTGACTGGGAAGAGGCAATGCAGAGGGGGAGCCCCAACCCCAAAAGTCATCTCACTTTTGTTTGCTGGGCCCCTCACCCCAAGCAGATGTCTCTGAGGGATGCCTCTGAGAAGCACAGCTCTGGGTGTGCCCTGGGTGCAGAGGACTCTGCTGCCCAGTGCCTGTGGAGCCCTCCTGTGCCACCAGGGGGCACCACCACCACAGACAACCCTGGGTTGAGAGCAGTGCATCCATGAGTCGGAGGGGCTGGCAAAGCATGGCCCGGACAGCGTTAGGCCATGTGGGCGGCCTTGGAGTCAGACTGACAGGGATTTGCATCCTGCCTGCCCGCCTCCCTCCACCTACTCGTGTGATGTAGGGGTACCCATCAGTCAGGGGGCTGGCTCAGCATGGGAATCAGAAGTGTGAGTGAGCTTCCCCGAGCTGCTTGTCAGCCAGGTGAGGACAGACGTCGGAGTATAACTGATGGTCGGTGGCTGTGAGCCACGTGGTGGCTGGAGACCTCAAGCAGACTGGTGTAATGTAGCTGCTGTGTCCCGCGGTGCCCAATGGGAGAAAGACACTTGTGAGACCTTCCCAGAGTCTAATGTAGCTCATACAGATTGTAAAATACGGCGAGCAAAACCGTCACCTGAGATGCCGGCCCTCACGTGTGTGTGAGGTCAGGTAGCATGGGGCAGGCCTGGGAGACGATGGAGGTGGGGAAGGGCCTGCCACCAGGTCCCCAGGAGCCTGCCAGCCCAGGCCTCCATGCCTCTCTGTCCCTTCGTGCTGCAGCACAGGACGCTGGAGGGGAGTAAGTGGGGGATGGGCACCCCATCCTTATTCATGGCAAGTGCCACCTGAGAACCAAGACCTGGATGCAAAGCCGGCTCACTCCTGATGCCAGAGTGACGCCCGTGGCAGGTCACGCACACCGGGTGACAGCTGTGTGCCTGGCCCCTCACAGCCTTAGCAGCCTCCACCTTGATAAGGACAAATACTATCACAGTCCCCGTTGGCAGTATAAAACACCCCTGAGGCTCGGATCCCAGTATTGGCTCAGACCAGTCTGCCTGGGAGAGGGGGAGCTCACCGAGACCTTCCTGCTCCGCAGCTTCGACTTCCATTGCTCCGCCAGCACCTGGGCCCTGGAACTCCGAGGGCTCTCGGGGGCCCAGTGCAGGGCTCTTGTTCTCCAGAGAAGAAACCCGAGGCTCAGAAAGCAGTGGCCAGTGCAGCACGCTCCATTGCGAACTCTTAGCTTGCTTTCCAGTGTGCCGATTGCAGGGTGCTGCTGGGGGCTGGCTGTGAGCTTTACTTAAATTAGCTCCGGCCACATCCTTGCTCTCCAAGGATTCCCGTGTGGAAGTCTTGGCCTCCAGTACCTCAGAATGTGGTGCAATTTGGAGGCAGGGTCTTGATAGAGGGAACCGAGCCGCAGTGAGGTTGCTGGGGTGGGCCCTCCTCCAGCACGACCCGTGTGCTTGCAAAGAGGGGAAATGCGGATACAGACGCGGAAAGAGGGAAGGCGATGGGAGGAGATGCAGGCAGCACAGGCCCAGAGCAGCACCTTCCCCACTCACGTTCAGCAGAAGCAGCCCTGCGACATCTTGACCGTGGACCTCTGCCGCACAGAACTTGGGACTGCAAACTTCTGTGGGTTAAGCCGCTCTGTTCGCTGGGCTCTGTTAGGACTGCCAGCAACAACACGCACCGGTGCGTCCATCAGGTCCACAAGTCAGAGACAGCACAGTCATGTGGCACGAGGACGGGTTGGGAAGGTCACCCTTGCAGAGCCAAGAGGTGAGAGCGGACAATCTTGCCAGCTAGCCCGCAGCCTTGGCACTTGGCTAAGCAGAGAATTTTTTCTTTCCCTGGACATTTGGCCAACAGCCGCGGCATTACTCATTTGCAGCTTTACAACTCTGAGCCCAGCCTGTAGGTGGCACTCAGTAAACGCGTGGAGAAGCGGCTCCTGGCCACTCTCACCCCAGCCTCTTTTAAGCCATGGGCTGCTCAGGGGACTAGCACATGAGGCATCAGTGGCTGGAAGTTGACACCAGACACTTGTCTCTTACAGTTTGGAGCTAAGCTCGAGTTCTGGGAGACTCAAGCAAAAATAAAGTCTGGATGCCTCGGGGTGGCCCACAGAAGCCCCGGTGCAGGCAGCTGTTTGCCTGCTGCGTTATTAGTTTTGCTGTGGAGGATGAATGAGCTACAGGCTGTTATAGCCGAGTCTTCGTTAGATGGCCCGGTAATGCAGCCGTGACAAATGGGAGCGCGGCCCTTATGAATAAATGCAACGTAAACCCAGTATAAAAAATTGTAGGTCAGAGCAAAGAAAATTTAGAGGAGCTGATAAAATACCCTCCCCTTAATTAGACTGTCTACATCACACATCAAATCAGCCCTAATGCCAAGATGTATTGGTCTTGGAATTGGGAAAATGAAATAAGAGCTTGAAAATGGATGGAAAAGAAATCACCTGTGTTAAGATGTATTTGCACCAAGGCTGTGCACCGAGACCTTGTGCTGAAGGCAGGCTCGTGGCTCCTTTTGCTGTGTTCCTGCCTGCATGCCTGGTCCCAGGTGAGCTGCAGAGACCCTGGAGGTGGGGTAGCAATGGGGCCAGTTGTCTCTGCTGGTGCCTTGGAAATGTCTTTCTGGGACAGTGAGATATCTTTGTGACTTTATTTCACCACCTGTAAATTTAGTAAGGTATTACTGCTCCTTACATCGGGAAAGAGAAGATAATGTTATGGAGACCGTATAACCTGCCAGCTCTGTCAGCCCCACCATGGAGCAAAGTGTGAAGAGCTATCTAAGTGATGGTTTAGAAACTGTGGTTAGCTCCAAAAACTTACCCACCAGCACCACACTTAATCGTCCTCTTGTGTAACCTTGGACAGGTCCTGGGATGTCTTGCTATCTCAGTTCTTGTTCACCATCAGTGCAGACAAGAAGGGTACTGTTGGTGCATTGTTGTGGCGTTACAGGCTCAGCGGCTGCCTGCAATGCTGACATCCCACGTGGGCACCCATTTCAGTCCTGCCTGCTCCACTTCCAATCCAATTCCCTGCTAAAGCACCCGGGAAAGCAGTGGAGGATAGTCCAAGTCCTTCGGCCCCTGCACCCACATGGGAGACCCAGAAGAAGCTCCTGGCTCCTGGCTTTGTCCTGGCCAGTCTGCAGCCATTTGAGGAGTGAAATAGTGGGTGGAAGATCTCTCTCTCTCTCTCTCTCTCTCTCTCTCTGCCTCTCCCTCTGTAACTCTGCCTTTAAAATAAATAAAAAACAGAGCAGTACTATTGTGGTGTGAACAGGATTTGGCTTCTTAGACTCTTGACTGTTTAACCCCCAGATCTCATGTTGATGGATGCCAGACTAACGGGGCCCCTGCTCCCAGACTGGGGGCCTCCAACGCTGTGAGCCTAAATAAGTTTCCCTTCCCCCTAAGCAGCTCTGCTCAGGGATCTTAGGTAAAGTGACAAAAAGTAAACTAGTATCTAACACCTATGTCGTGAGGGCTCCGTGAGACAGGGCAGGTGCAGCCCCTGGCATGGTGCCCGGCACCATGGCACACCCTGCAGGGTCCCCAGGAGCAACAGCTGGGGCGGATGTGGAGCAGCCTCCCATTCAGGGCTCTTACGTTCGAGCAAGAAGCTGGCTATGGAATGACAAAGCTGCAAACCACGCTGGAGGAAAAGGCGCAGGTGCCCCTGTCCGACCGTACTCACCACGATGCCAGGAACACAGCCCTATGACCCCCACTGTCCCTGCAGCAGCCGCCTCTGCCGCCGCCCTTGCCAAACAGTGGCCTCTGAGCTGAAGCCCTGTGCAGGTGAACTTCAGCGACAGAGCCTGGATCACACGCCAGGCTTCGGTTGCAAGGAGCCTGGGGTGGAAATGTTTTGATTTCTGTGACTGTCTTGAGCGTGCCTGAAAGACAGCAAAGCCATCTGTCTGGGGCTGGGCAGCAAGCAGGCATCTAAGGGTCTCCTCCAGAGGGCTTGTTGCTTTGCAGGGCAGGACACCCGCGGCCCCCTCCTCAACTCTCTTGGGCAGTGTGGCAGAGGGGGGGCTTTTTGCTCTATCTTCTGCCTTCCCAGCTCTACAGGGCATCAGAGAGCCGTCGGTCACTTTGCTTTGTGTGCCTAGAGATAAGGGGCTGGGAAGGGCAGCTGAAAGTCCCCCTGTCACCTACCGCACGCTGTGGCCTCACTGGAGAGGTGCAGCCCTCACCCCTGGCTTGCCTTGTCCTATACTGACAGCCACAGTAAATCAGCAGAGCTTTCTCACCGCAGGAGCTTGTGTCCCACACAGTAAATAAGCTCAAGATAACGAAAACAAAACAAAACCCCCAAAGCTCAAGCTGGATCTTGGGTAAGAGAAACCCTGCAGACCAACGATCATTCCCAACATCCGCTTGCACGCGTTGTGCTGTGCAGAGCCTGGGGCCAGCACGGCTGTTTCCAGGCACCAGGGTCTAGGGAGAGGACACGGGGTGGGCAGGCATCTGTCCCTCCCCACGCATGTCAGGGACACAGCTGCTTCTGGGAGAGAGGACAAGAGAGCAAGGGGAAGGAGAAGAATTTGAAAACGATCACCAGACTTCAGGTCTGAAACTTGGGTGATTGGTCTTTGCCCTACGTGATGCCCAGAACAGCATCAGGCTCGGGGGAGCTGTTCAGCAGGTGTCTGTTACTCTGGTAAGCAGGTGGACAGCTCCCCTTCATGGCGTTCACAGGAAACCGGCCCCGGGCAGCCCTTCCCCACTGCCTCCAGCTGCTAGGACATGGGTGGGACAAGGGCAGGCACAGGTGCCTGCAGCACCGGAGGTGCCCGGCCCCCTCCCAAGTCCTCAGCTGCCAGTCTCGTCTCTCGAGTCCTCAGTTTTAACATCTGTGTGCTTGGTCAGTTTTGCACTCACGAACATTGCATTTACTCTGGAATTTAAAGATGAAAAATCAACATTTACAAAGCATATCCATTCATACGTGTTGTCTGATTTTTTTAATCAAAGATTTATTTACTTGAAAGACAGAGTTATTGAGAGAGGGACACACACACACACACACACACACACACACACACACACAGGTCTTCCATCCACTAGTTCACTCCTCAAATGGCAGAACAGCCGGGGCTGGTCCAGGCAGAAGCCAGGAGCCTGGAGCCTCCATCTGGGTCTCCCACGTGGGTGCAGAGGCCTGAGCTCTTGGGTCATCATCCACTGCTCTGCCAAGCACATTCCTAGGGATCTGGATTGGAAGTAGAACAGCCAGGACTCGTACCTGTGCTTGAATAGGGATGCCAGCGTTGCGAGTGCTAACTCAGTTCACGGCGCAGCAACGCTGGCCCCATGCTGTCTCGTTTTCATCCCACTGCCGTTCTGTGGATGCTGAGGTCTGCAGAGGCCGGTGAACCTGTGCAGGTCCTGCAGGCTGGGCCACTCTCCGGGATGTGGGACCCAGGGGAGTTGGCTCTGCCTCAACTCTGTCTCTTGAGCCAGTTTAGACAGCGCAGGCCTGCGAGTTCATCTCATAAAACAACCAGGGCTGCCTTCTCCCCATCGCGTCCCCAGTGACTTCCAGACTGGTCCCTGTGCCTCCAGACCCCACACGGTGACTCAGCGGCCATGTTAATAATGCTAGGCGTGCTCCCCAGGAGAAAGTCGGAGGCGAGGAAACTGATGTCCTTAATTGCCAAGGGAGAAGAGAGATGATTCTAATCCCTCCTGTCAAGGTGGAGAAGGGATGGTCTGAGGCCGGCATGGATGACTGTCAGGAGATAACAGTGACCACTGATCTGAGGAACGAGGACTGCTCTCCCATACGAGTTGGTAGACACATCATAAGGCAGCGCAGACAGTGCCTGGGAACAGAAACACAGAGACCTCCAGCCCCTTTCCACTCGTTGTCCCCCAAGACTTCGTAATTTTATTTTATTTTTTATGCATATGATACCCACACAGGGCAAAATCGGTCTCTGCCCCTAAAGAAATAGTTAAAGGGGTTGGTCCTGGGGCCCAGCATGGTAAGCTGTGCCTACAACTCTGGCATCCCCTATGAGCACTGGCTTGACTCCTGGCACAGGAGTATTGGCCAAGCACTTGGGCCCCTGAACCCACGTGGGAGTCCTGGATGGAGTACTAGGCTCCTGGCTTCGGCCTGGCCCAGTGCCAGCCATGGTGGCTGTTTGGAGAGTGAACCAGCTGATGGGAATACCCACCCCCCTCTCTCTGTCATTCTCTCTGTAACTCAGCCCTTCACACAAATAATAAATTGGAAGGACAAGTCCTGAGAGTTGTCTTGTTAGGCGACTTTGCTGTGTGATTAGAGTGCACTTACACAAACCCAGATAAGCAGAATCGCTAAAGGCATGCTGGCATAGCAACTCGGGAGGGCATCCTGGAGGAGGAGCTGGGCCATTTGTTACTTAGTACCGCTGCCATGCCCTGGTGGTGGAGCTTGTTGATATGCTTGGTGGCCCGGGTCCTCACTGTGCCAGATCACAGCTCATTCAATCTGTGGCAGGCAGGGTCGCCCCCAAGCCACACCCTATCCCTTACCCAGAAGCCTCCGGGCCTGCAGGCACTTGGCCTCCCTGGGTCTCTTCTGGGTGGAAGCTCTTGTAGGCATCCACTCCCAGGACAGGGGGATGTCCCCCATCCTGGAAGACTTTCTCAGGCGAGTAATCTTTCAACACCATCCGCTTCTCTGGGGTTTCCCCAGATCCCTCGCTGCCTTCCTCCCAGCATGTGCAGGTGCACTGCTCGCTTTCACGTTGCCTGATGAGTCTCACATCACTGACCCACCCTGAGCTAGCAGCGAATTCAGCATCACAGATGGGCAGCACCATTATGATGTTGTAAACCGTCTGCTCTGGCTGAGCCGGTGATGGTGCTGACCGGACGTGGTCCTGGGAACGGTCTGGAAGCTGAGTGAGTGGAGGTCTCTCCACCTCTGAGGAGGGCCCTCCTGGAGTTGTTCCTTGGCCTCACTGCCTTCGGTGAATCACACCCTTAACTGCATCCATCACTTTGTCCTTGTTCTTCAAGGTCATGGCTGTGGTGTGATGGGACCAGCCTGACCGGTGAGCCATAGCCAAGGCTGAGTTGCCACCTCCGTCATCCTTGGTCACCTTGAATTTGGTTTCCAGAGCAGTTATTCAGTGTGGTGTCTGACTGGCCGTGTTAATGGTGAACTTGGAATGCTTTGGACATGATGAACAACACAACGTGAGATTAAATG
Organism: Sylvilagus floridanus; assembly: GCA_949820135.1. Taxonomy (NCBI): domain Eukaryota; kingdom Metazoa; phylum Chordata; class Mammalia; order Lagomorpha; family Leporidae; genus Sylvilagus; species Sylvilagus floridanus. The sequence goes on from OX463225.1 coordinate 101,128,509, forward strand.
ATGCATGTGAGAAAATGATGCCATCCAGAGATTAGGGGAACATCACACATAGGGGGTACAGCACACACTTTAATAGTAAGAATTTGTTTACAAAGTGGGAGTATGCAGTCGGTGCTGTGGCATACTGGGTAAAGCCACCCCTGTGACACCAGCATCCCATGTGGGTACTGGTTCTAGTCCCTGATTCTCCACTTCCCATCCAGCTCCCTGCTAATGCACCTGGAAAAGCAGCAGAAAATGGCCCAAGTGCTTGGGCCCCTGCACCCACATGGGAGACCTGGATGGAGCCCCAGGTTCCTGGCTTTGGCCTGGCTTAGCCCTGGCCACTGTGGCCATTTGGGGAGTAAACCAGTGGATGGAAGATCTCTCTCTCTCTCTCTCTCTCTCTCTCTCTCTCTCTCTCTCTGTGTGTGTGTGTGTGTAACTCTGCCTTCCAAATAAATAAATGTTTGTTTTAAAACTGCAGTCTGGTAAGTGAAGAAGCCAGCAGCCCCATTGTTCATGGTCGCCGTCGGGGACTAGGTTCTGGACACAATGGCAGGAGCTGCCTGTGCAGGCGGTGCGGGAGGCCTCGGGCAGCAGCTGTGCAAACATGGGCCGTGGGCTGCCACGACGCTCTGACTACAGGGTTGCTAGGGGATATGAACGTTCCAGTTCCAGGATGGTTTTGTAGGGCGCGTGGCCTATATGGTGTATCACCTATGCCGCCGTAAGGCATTGACTGTGTCTGCACTCCACAGCCTTAAGTGTTAAACCAGGGAAACATCCTAATCTTCAGCCCCATTTTGCAGATACAGAAGCTGAGGTTTTTGAAAGGTCAGCCTGCCAGCAACCGGTGAAAACTGACACAGGCCTGCCCCAGCCACACACAGGATGTGCGTACTCCTTACTCCTCAATTGTGAGAGCAGCCCAGGTAGCCTGGCTTAGAGACCACAGGGCTCTCCCTGCACCCCGCTCACTCCAGTCTCGGCCAGCGCCGAGGGAGCCCTGCTGAGCTGAGGCCTTAGTGCCTTAGTAGTTGTACAGGCTGAACCATGGCTGACAGCCAGAAGGCCTGGGGTCTCTGTCAGGGGGTCCTGAGAACTGAGGCTCAGGCAGGGCTGGTGGCGGCCCCCTGCAGGCGAGGGTCTTACTGCCTCGCCTGTGCTGCAGTGCCTCTGGGTGCTTCCATGCGTGGGCTGCTGGGGGGTGAGCTGAGGCCTGCTGCAGTGTCCTTGTCGCTCAGAATCCAGGACACTAAGATGCCCAGCTGCAGTGCTGGCTGCTGTGGCCCCCGGGAGCCTCCGATCATGTCACCATGACCTCAACACGCATCAACAGATGTGCACAGGTGAGATGCGCAGAAGCCACATGTCTCCGTGCTCAAGGCTGACCCTTGGTGCCAAGCAGGAGCAGAAGCTCCCTCTGGAATAGAGTCTCAGCTGGGGACACACGAGGCCAAAGCCAAGGTCACTCTGTGGCCAAAAGCGAGTTTCCTGATCAGTGCCGCCGTGGATCTGACAGAGACGGCTGCTCCGTCTCAGGCTTGTTTGTTCTGCTGCCCCGTGATGGATGCTGGTGACATTTAGAAGCTGTCAGGGAGATATTTCATCGAGGTTTCTGGAGGCGGGAGACAGCCAAGAAAAGCAATTCCCTGGTTAAGGCAGAAGGGAAGGTGTCCTGCAATGTTGATGGAAAGCCCAGGCCCTTCCGGCCTCTTGTTGGGGAGAAGAGGGACCTTGGGAGGGGCTGGGCTGACCTGGAGCTGGAGCAGGGACCTCCCCTGGTGGCCCCGGGAAGAGAGGCAATGCGTGGGGGAACTTGGGTGGAGGAGGCTCACCTCCATGGTGGCCAGGGGACTGGGCTGAGTAGACCCCTGAGAGAGGAAGCCTACAGGAAGGCAAACACTCTCTCAGCTGCTCCCAGGGCCCCAGATGTCCAGTACACTGACCCCCAAGTCCAGGAAGTGACCACGTGGCAAATCTCCAAAGGGACATGTTTGCTTTGTAAAATATGTATTTATTAAAGAGAGAGAACGAGCGCCCATCTATGGGTTCACTCCGCAAATGCCCACAGCAGCTAGGATTGGACCAGGCTGAAGCTGGGAGCCAGGAACTCAGCCAGGCTCTCATATGTGGGTGACAGGGACCCAACTACTTAGCTATCATCACTGCCTCCCAGGGTGCGCACAGGCAGGAAGCTGGGCTCAGGAGCAGAGGCAGGACTGGAACCCGGCACTCCACGTGGGCTGAGGGCCTCCCATGTGGTGTCTCCACTGCCGTGCCAAATGCCCAGCCCAGGGCAAGTTCTTTGAATCCCCCAACCGGAAGTGATCTGTGTGCCAGCCTTCTCCCGGGGCACCGTGTTAATTCCTTGTCACTGCCAAAGCACAATGCCCACAAGTTAAAACCACGGCTCGCCTGCGAGTACGGAACGGATGCACTTACTTCTCGTAAGTACTTTGCGGGCGCTGGGACTCACACAGGCGGACCCCTCAGGAAGTAAAGCCGACCCTACTCGCATTTTAAGGAGCTGGGCAGCTATAGGCACTGAAAAAGGACACGTTGCAGTAGACTTCCTAGTTTGTAGCTGAAGCTCGCAGCCCCGCATTTGTGGTGAATGACTTTTGACAATGATACAAAGGGCGTTTGGGGAGAAAAAGACAGCCTTTTAAATAAATGGTGTTGGGGTAACTGCCTATCCACTTCCAAAAGACTTGAGGTGGGAACCTTACCTTAAATCACAAGCAAAAATCAACTCAAAATGGATCAAAGGTCTAAACAGAACAATACAAACCACAAAAGTTTTGGAAGAAAACTTGGGGGAAAATTTTGATGACATTGTGTTTGATAATGATTCCTTGGGCATGATACCAAAAAAAAAAAAATAGGATAGGCAATTCAGAAGTAGATAAATCAGACTACATTAGAATTGCAAACCTTTGTGCATCAAAGGACACTATCAGCAGAGTGAAAAGGCCACCAAGGGACTGAGTAGAAACTCCTGCAACTTGTGAATCTGATAAAGGGGTCCCTATCCAGAATATATAAAGGATTCCTACAACAGAACACGAAAAAACAAATTATTTGATTTTAAACATTGATGAAGGGGCGTGGACATTCAGTTGCATTGGACTGCACTGCCACTTGGGAAGTCCACATTCTGTATTGGTCTGCTTGGGATGGAGTCCTGTCTTGACTTCCAATCCTGCTTCCTGCTAATGTGCCTATGAGGCACAGGTGATGGCCCAAGTACTTTGGCCTCTGCTACCCAACACGGGAGACCTGGCCCCTGGCTTTGGCCTGGCCCAGCCCTAGCTATTGTGGGCATCTTAGGAGTGAGTCACTGAATAGAAGATATCTATGTCTCTTCTTCTTTCTGTGTCACTCTGCCTTTCAAATAATAAATATATATATATTAAAAATTGACAAAGAACTTGAACAGATATATACAAACAGCCAGCAGATATGAAAAGATGTTTAACATCATTAACTGTTAAGAGAAACAAAATAAAAAACCACAATGAGATACCACCTCTTATCAATTAGGAAGACTCAGAACTATTATAAAAAATGGGGGCCGGCGCTGTGGCGCAGTGGGTTAAAGCCCTGGCCGGAAGCGCCGGCACCCCATATGGGCGCGTGTTGAAGACCCGGCTGCTCCACTTCCGATCCAGCTCTCTTCTATGGCCTGGGAAAGCAGTAGAAGATGGCCCTAGTGCTTGGGACCCTGCACCTGCATGGGAGACCCAGAAGATGCTCCTGGCTCCTGGTTTTGGATCGGTACAGCTCCACCTGTGGAAGTCAATTGGGGAGTGAACCAGTAGATGGAAGACCTCTCTCTCTCTCTCTCTCTCTCTCCCCCCTTCTCTCTGTGTCATTCTGACTTTCAAATAAATAAATAAATCTTAAAAAAAAATAGAAAGTAACAAGAGTTGGTGAGAGTGTGAAGAAATTTGAACCCTTATGCGCTGTTGTTGGGAATGTAAATTAGTGTCACAGCCATGAAAAAAATCAAATGTTTGTTTACCCTGTGACCTAGAAATTCCACTTCTGGGTATATACCACACAAAAATTGAAAGTAGGGACTCGTAGAAATACTCGTACACCCATGTTCATAGCAGCATCATTCACAAATCCAGAAGGTGGGAGCAGCCCGAGTGTTTATCTATAAATGAATGAATAAACAAAGTGGAGTACATGCCATGGAATATGCTTCAGCCTGCAAATGGTAGCGGATTCTGACACTTGCCACAGTATGGACGAACCCTGAGGACAGCATGCGAGGTGAAATATGACAATCACAACAGACAAGTGCTGTACGTGTCCACTTATACGAGGTGTCCTCAGTGGTCACATTCATGGATATAGAGAGTACAGCAGGGGCAGGGGCTTGCCCAGGGGTAGTGTTTCCTGGGTACAGAGTTTCAGTTTTGCAAAACGAAGGGTTCTGGAAATGGGCGGTGGGGATGGTTGCACACCAGTGTGAATGTTCATATCAGTGGCTGAGCACTGAAGAGTGGTTAAGACCATAACTTTGATGATATGTGTCTTTGGCCACAATCAAACATTTTGTTGCTGTTTTTTAAAAGATTTTATATATTTATTTATTTGAGACAGAGTTACAAAGAGGGAAAGACAGAAAGAAATGTCTTCTACCCGCTGGCTCACTCCCGAAATGGCCGCAACGGCCAGAGCTGGGCTAATCAGAAGCCAGGAGCTTCCAGGTCTCCCACATGAGTGCAGGGACCCAAGGACTTGGGCCATCTTCTACTGCTTTCCCAAGAGCATTAGCAGGGAGCTGGGTTGGAAGTGGAGCAGCTAGGACTCGAACCGGCGCCCATATGGGATGCTGGTCCCCCAAGCAGAGGCTTAGCCTATAATGCCACAGTGCTGGCCCCAAAATTAAACATTTTTTTTTGACAGGCAGAGTGGACAGTGAGAGAGAGACAGAGAGAAAGGCCTTCCTTTGCCGTTGGTTCACCCTCCAATGGCTGCCGCTGTCAGCGCGCTGCGGCCGGCGCACCGCGCTCATCCGATGGCAGGAGCCAGGTGCTAGGTGCTTTTTCCTGGTCTCCCATGGGGTGCAGGGCCCAAGCACTTGGGCCATCCTCCACTGCACCCCCGGGCCACAGCAGAGGGCTGGCCTGGAAGAGGGGCAACCGGGACAGAATCCGGCGCCCCGACCGGGACTAGAACCCGGTGTGCCGGCGCCGCAAGGCGGAGGATTAGTCTGTTGAGCCACGGCGCCGGCCAAAATTAAACATTTTAAAAAATGAAATAAAGCCAAAACCATAAACTCTGGTGTTATCTTTTCTACTGGCTAGACATTATTTTTAGCTTTATTGAATGGCGAGTTAGCGTGTAACCTCACAGTCCAAGCCCCTTGCTAGGAAATAGCGAAGTCCAAGGCAGACGCGCTCCCCGGGGGAATTAAGCAACCCTTGGGTCACCTGTGAAACAGTGTCCACAGTCACGCTGGGAAGACTGGCTGTGCGCTCTTGGCCTGGTGTGTGTTCTAAGGATCACTGTTCAAGAGCACAGTCCCGTATGTCGCTCTTTCCTGCCAGTCTCTGGAGCACGGGCTCTGTGTCTCATTAATCCTCACCCCCTCTCACGGGCGGACCTACTGGAGAGTGAGGCGCAGCCAGAACGGGCTGGCAGCTGCAGACCTGTGTTCTCGCTGCTTCTGTGACCTTGGCTGTCCTGGCATTTCCCTGGCCTCACTCTTCCCACCCATCAAACCATGAGCCTGCAGCTAAATCCAGGGTGCTGCTCTGGACACTGGGAATACTGGCTGGGTGTGGTGTAATCCCTCCCACAAGAAAGGAGGTAGAAGATGAAACGGATCAGAAATGAAAGAGCTGCTCTCAGGCACGTGGAGCACACTTAGGCATTTCTCCTTGCTTTTCTTGTAAGAGGAGCCCCGGGTGCCCCGGGCAGCCTGGAGCCCTGCCGGGCTGGGAGATGGCTGAGAACATGGTTTGTGGTTGTGCGAGAAGGAACAGCTGCTGTTTGCTGGTGCCAGGATGGTCTCCTCCCAGGAGCTGGGGGCCCTGGGTCATCAGGCCCCAGAGAGGGAGAAAGCTGGCATCCAGTTGGCCTTAGAGAAAGCAGCAAATGACTGCTCAATTACAATTTCACAAGACTCTCCTTGCTGTTTTCAATTAATTTCTTGACAAATTCTAGCTGCTCCTCTTAGGACTGGCCTCAGAGTCTGGGCCATGCAGCCGGGAGCTCTGGGGGCCTCTGGCTGAAACCAGCTTGAGTGCTTTGGAATGAGACGTCCGCGGCAGAGTGGAGCCGGGGCTGCTCCCTTCGGCAGACGCCACTGGGCCCCTGGGAATGTCGCTGCCCCTTTTCCCACGCCCGGCCCGTCTTGCGGTCCCCCAGTGTCTCCGGTGCCTCTGCCCTGCGGGCCCAGCTTCTCTGCTTGCCCATGGTTCTCAGCGGCTTGCAGGCCCATCCATCAGCGCCGCCTCCCAGCCCGGCTCGGCCCCCTCTTGTAGGCACATCCAGGGTGTCTCAGAAAGAACGTGCCTGCTGCCTGCCTTGGGAGACGCTGGCTCCCTGAGCGTCAGCTCTGTTAGTCAGGCCACAGATGCAACCGGAGCCCCGAAGCTCTCTTCTATTTTTTCTCCACGCTCTGTACCTGGCTGGAGGAGGGCTAGGGGAACATGGCCCAGCGGGACCTTATCTGGGGTTCCTTTGGCTTCCTACTTCCTATCGAGACTCTCGGTCTTCCTGGAGGAAACTGAGACTCTTCCTGGCACCGCTGCCACTCTCTGCCTGGCTGCCGAGCGTCCTGCTGCGACAGCAACAACCCACAGAACAGCAGGTCGTTCTTCAGGTGACGCAGGGGTGGAAACCAGCCCGGAAGTCACACAAAGGCCCCATGGCCTCTGCCCAGGCTGGCTGGGGTGGGTCCTCCTCCCTGGATGAGACAGGCCTTCCAGGCAGCAGGGTTCCTGGGCAGCCTTGTCAGGGCTCAATTAAAAAAAAAAAAATAAATAAATAAATGAAAGCAGCTGATTCTATGAACCATCAGGGATGGGGAAAGTACGGATGGATTATAACCCCATTCCCATAGCTCCCCAAGGAAGAACCATGATTCCACTGGGTGGCCTGAATTAGGGAGACAAATGCATTTCCATAACCTGGGCCTCCACTGGGAGTTGGACTCCCTTGATCCTGGGCTTGTGTTCTTGTCTCATTGGTATTTTCCTATGTGAGTGGATCATTTCCTTGTAGAGTCCCCTGGTTAGAAAGTATACAACACGTCTACTGACATCATCCCCTCCAGTACTCATGGCAGACATCACCAATCAACGTGGGCACCCTTCCCACTGAGCTTACAGATGGCTTCAGACTCAGTTTCAACACATTTCTCAAGGCAGCCATTACCAATCAATCAGCACTGACGTAGCGAATGAAACTCTGCCATTGCTGAATTCATTTATAACCCCAGATGGGAATGTGTATCAAGTGCTCATTAGGATACTTAGAGGGTCCTTGGGTTTGCTGGTTGGTTTTCTTTTTCGTGAGACTGAGGGCAGGAAGTGGCTGAGAGGGATGGAAGCAGATGGTGCAACTTGGGTTGAAGAGAGCAGAAGAGCCTCCTCGGCCCTAAGACCGGACGCGTCTCTGCTGACCTTGCCACGGGCACCTCACTCCTGCCCGTTGCAGTCTAGACCGGGGACTGGGGCCTTCCCCAGAGCATCACGAAGCAGTGCAGAGGGCCCTTCCGGCTGAGAACAGCCAGGAGCAGAGCCCGCCTGGTGCCGCACAGGGGCCGTGCCTTCTGGTCAGGGGCACAGCCTCAGGCTGCCCCGACCTCACCCTGGGAGCAGAAGCACACTCAGCCGCTGGATCCGGTGTGGGGAGGAACAGAGGGAGGCAGCAACTGTCCCTGTGCTGAGGAAGGTCCCCAGTGTGCCACCAGGAGAATTGTTTGTTTTTAATTTAATTGCTTCTATTTATTTTAATGAAATATTTCAAATGCACAGAAGAGCACATAAGCCGGGGTTGGAGAATATTAAGCCAATCGCCCACGCCCGCTCTGTGTAGCCTAAGAAATTGAAGGATTATCCTTTAATAGGCAGAGGAGAGTGATGTCGGCCCTGAGCGGGGCCAGGGGCTCCCAGGGGCTCTCCAGGAACATGGGCTGCCTGGCTGTTGTGGAAAATTGGTCCGCACAGATTTATCACCAGGGAGAGGGCTCTGGCTGTCAGTGTTCCCAAAGCAACCTCTGTTTATTGCTTTGTGCAGTGAGCCCTGAGCAGAAGCAACACCCGCTCTCCCATCTGTGGGACCCCAACCCTGCATCCCGACGGGCCTTGTGGACGGGCTGCTGTCCCCTTGTGTTCAGACCATCCTGAGTGTTTCCCCCCGAAGGTCTGCACAGTTCAGCCTGTGTGAGGGATGACGGGGATCGTGGCTCTCTGCCAGGGTCCGGCAAATGACCAGCTATTCCCTCATGGTGACTCACAGGCAGAGACCCTCAGTGTGCCTCTGGGGCTTGTGACAGCGGAGCAGAAAGGCCGTGTGGCGCCTTGGCATATCTGTGAGCTTTTCCAGGAAGACAGGGTCTCCGTAGGAGACAGGTGATGTGGCATGGAAGGTAAAGGGCTTGGGCTACCCTCCAGGGGCTTTGCACACTGGGGGATGCACGCCGCCAGCAGGGACCCGAGCTAACGACTTGGCTTGGTGGCCTGCGATCTGCTCCCCATTTGCAAACACAAACGCTGCACTAGAAGCAGCCTGGCCGCAACAATTCTTGTGTAACACCATTCATAGTGAACGCCCCCGCCGCAGTGCATCTCAAAAGCACCACCTGGCCATGCCCCTCACCTTCTCAGAACCCTCCAGGGGCCCCCAGTGCCTGTCGGGGAGAAGTCCAAGTTTGGGCATGCGGACCTCCACGAGCTGCTGCTTGCTCACGTCTCCCACGACAGCTTCCTGCATGCAAGTCTTGTTCTAGATGGTGAGCGGGGCTCAGCCCTGCACATTCCAGGTCAGGCTTTGCTCATTTCCAGGACACCTTTCGATTTCCTCCGCTTCGCAACCGGTCTAGCCCCGTGACCCACTTACAGTGATGGTCCGTGCTCAGAGAGGCCCAAGGACAGCTCCGGCCTGGAGGAGCTGTCCCACTCTGTCCACGTGGCTGGCCTTGGGCTCGGAGGCTGAAACTTTTACCCTCCCTAGCCTCTGGGACTGAGCACAGCTTGCTGGGTGGTAACCCCTAGGTCACAAGATCACACAGCTACTCCCCCCACCTGCCCCAGTTTGATGTCTGCCTCCGCCTGAGCCCTCCCGGGGCTAACTCCTGTCCTTGCTGGAACCCAATGGCTGACGCCCCAGTTCTCATGGTCCTTATTCATCACTGCCCCTTCACAGGGAGGCCACGTGTCAGTCCCGAGGGGGCTCGCCTGCACTCTGGGGGGGGGGGGGAGAGGCACTCAGAAACAGCGACACTGACATCTGTAAAGTCTTACGAAAGGAACAGAAGGGACAATGCTACAGGATGGTCTCTGGTGGTCCCTTCCCAGCTTCCTCCACCAGTTCTCCTTCCTCGGCCTTCCCCAGGCACTCCTAGGCCCCAGGCCCTGCCTCACATTCCCTGGCAATGTGCCATCCACCATTCCACTGATGGCTGCTGCGTATTCAGCCCCAACCTCTCTCTGAGGGTCAGAGAAGTTGGATAACTGGGTCAAGGCCACACAGCAGGAGCAGCAGAGATGCATGCTGTACCCCCCCCCATCTGCCCCTTGCTCAGCGTGTGCACTTGCCCCTTTGGTCCACGTGTCACCCTCCTGGCCTGCTCGGGGAGCCGGCAGCAGGGGGCTCTGTGCCGCCTGCCTTCCCGTTGAGTCTGGGAGAAGTGGAAGAAACTGGCTTTGGCTGCCTTTGGCTCCTCCAAAATGCTCCCCAGGAGGCTCGCCGAGCCTTGGCTGAGGTCACAGGTCTCCAGGGACTTTGCCCTGGAGGCTCTCTCCTGCTTTTCCCCTTGGCTGCTGGCAGGGCCATGGAAGCTCCTGGCTCCGCCGTCCCCAGCCCTGGGTTATCCTCTGCCCTGTGGGAATGGCCTCTGTGCTCTATCCTGACTTGAGGGGGCCTCCAGCTGATGGCACCCCTTCTCCTGTGAGCTTGGCCTGGTGAACATTGCCACCAGCGGCTTGGCTCCCCTGGTCCAAACCGGAACCATCTTCTCCCTCACCCAGCTCTGGGACCCGGATGCTCCTACATGCACCCCTTTGGCTCCAGCCTCACCCTGGCTGCTCCTTGCTTCCCAGCCATGTCTGCACTGCTCCCACACGCGCTGTTCTGTCTGTCTGCTGTCATCTTCTCTCCGTGGCTGCTGGGTGCAGCCTCCCCCGCAGGCAGCTGTCCACCAGGGAGCCTGTTCTTCGACCAGCACGGGACCCAGCACCTCTGCAGGAGCCTGTTTACTGCACTGAATCCTCGCTTTGCCCATCAGCCGCCCTCGTGATGAACGGCAGAGCAAATGCTGAATGCGAGAGCCGACTGCCAAGCTTGTAGCCTCTCCATGTCGCTGTCTCCTGCTCCCCAGAGAAAACCTACTTCATAGGGTCGTCGGAAGGACTGCAGGAGATAATACCTGGTCGGTGCATGGAACACGTAGGTGCTCAGTAAAAACTGGCATGAGTGAGGGGCCGGGCAGGGCGTGCCCAGGCCTTATCTCCTGTTTCCTGTGCACCTTCCAGTTCTTGTCTTTTGCCTCCCCTACCTGCAGTAGGTTTCCGGGGGTGCAAAGGGTGTGTGACTGTGTCTGCGTGCTGAGGTACTGTGCACTGTCCATCGGGACAGAAGATGGCCCTTGCCTTCCCAACAGTCTTGCGCTGTGAAGTTCCGATATACTGCAGGGGAATGACATTGGCAGTGAGCCCCCGGTCAGCCTGTAGAAGCAGAAGGAAAGTAGGTTTTCAGTTGTAGGCAAGTGAGTGTTGATATGCCAGGGCTCCCCTTTCTGGCCTAGTGGGGTGGCTGACTAAAAGGACACCAGTGGGTACCCATGTTCTGTTGTTCACCTTGACGCCAAAAACAGAGTGAAGCCACTACCTGAGCTCCAGCTTCCTGTTTCCAGGTGAGAGAGCCCACCCACCTAGGACCTACATTCCTGTCTTAGCAGCTGCCAGGCTGAGCTGGGCAGGGTGAGTGAGAGGAGACAATGTCTTCCTTCCACACATCAGCGTCCCAGAGTCCCCCTCCTCCCCCACGGCTGGGAACCCGGGTATCTCTGTCCCCAGTGCCCTCCCCCTGGCCCTTGTCAGGAGCCAACAAGGTCCACTGGGAACACACAAGTTCAAGGTCTTGGTGGACTTGCCTTTTTCTCCTAGGCTCCATCCTCGCTGCTCTTTTCTGGACCTGCCACCTCCCTGGCTGGGGATTATTGCCCAACAGAAGGCTCCTCCCAGGAGGTCCTGGCTCTCTTGCTGCAATGGACTCAGCCCCAGGGCTTTCCCCATGTGACCAGCCCAGCAGGCTGACAGTCCCGAGGGGACATACCTCCACCCAGGCCTTTCTGGAAGTGCAGCCACACCCGGTGGGACCCTCCGGACAGGAATCCATGGCTGTCTGTCCTCTGGGGCACAGGGTGCCTGCCTGCCCTGCTGCCCTCAGGCCCCTCCCTGTTCTGTGTGTATGGAAAAATGTATAGAATGGAGTTTGCCATCTCCACGTTCATGTGTGCACCTCGCTCCCCTTCCTGCTCCTGGCAGCCCTGGGGAGATTGGTTCTGTTGGCGTCTTGCAGGGGCCACAGAGGAGGGTCAACATAGATGGCCCCATCTTGCATTTGGATGAAAAGTTTAAGCAATGGGGCCGGTGTCATGGCATAGTGGGTTAAGCAGCTGCCCATGACGCTGGCATCCCATAGGAGTGCTGGTTTGAGTTCAGCTGTTCCAAATTTGATCTAGCTTGCTGCTAATGTGCCTGGGAAAACAGTGGAAGGTGGCCCAAGTACTTGGGCCCTACCACCTACATGGTAGGCCCAGATGGAGTTCAGGGCTCCTGGCCTCGGCCTGGCCCAGCCCCAGCTGTTTCAGCTATTTAGGGAGAGAATGAGTGAAAGGAAGACCCCTCTCTGTCTCTGTCTCTCCATCTTTCTCTGTAACTCTGCCTTTCAAATAAATAAAAACAAGTCTTTTTAAAAAAAGTTTCTATCCCAAGAAGCTAAGCTTCCTGTTGAGTGTGGGTGTCTTCCCTTGTCTGAAGTCTAGTGGGAGGCTTTGCAAATTAAAAAATGAGGAGCTGGCATTGTGGTGTAGCAGGCTGAGCTGCTACCTGCAATGCTGGCATTCCGTATGAGCGTTTGTTACCGTCCTGGCTGCTCCACTTCTGGTCCAGCTTGCTGCTAAAGCACCTGGGAAAGCAGTAGAAGATAGTCCAAGGGCTTGGGCCCCTGGCAGCCACATGGTAGACCCAGATGGAGTTCCAGGCTCCTGGCTTTGGTCTGGCCTAGCCCCAGCCATTGCAGCCATATGGGGAGAGAACCAGCAGATGGAAAAATCTTTTTTTTTTTTTGCCTCTCCCTTTCAAATAAATAAAAAATAAATCTTAAAAAAGAAAAAAATTAAAATGTGAAAGTGAGTTGTTTTGATTTCAGAAAGCATCAACCCCCTCTTTCCGGCCTATTAAGGCGAGAGCATTGGGGCCAGAGCCAGAAGTGGTGTCAGCAGCCCCGGGGCTGGGGGGACAGGACATGGATCAGCAGGGAAGGGCTCAGGTCCCCCACTGCTCAGGGTGGGCTTTTCCCCCTGAGGTTTGCAGTTCTTGGGGGTGGAGCTGAGGACTTTGGGCAGGGGACTGCCCCTGACATACAGTCTTTGTGTCCCTATGACTTTAACGACAATGAGTAGGGGGCCTGGACTTGATGCGGCAGCAGACCTGCGCACTCTGTGCATCCTATGTCGTCGCCAGCACTGGCTCTTCCCCAAGATTAGCTATCCCGATGGTCCTAACCTGCAGCCCCCACAGTGCCAGGACAAATTGGGGCTCAGCTCTCTTGACACAGGCAGCTGTAGGGAGGAGCCCCCAGCCAGGCACAGGCTTCAAGACCAGTGAGGCCACTGTGTGCCCCTGAGCAAGGTGGACTGACTGGAACCAGGACTGGGCACTGGTGCTGGGAATACAATCAGCTCCCCAGAGGCAGTGTCTGTTGATTCCCCAGGGAACTGCACTGCGTGGAGAAGACGTACATACGAACAGGACATGGTTCCCATTAGGAGGAAGGACGTGGGGAATGGTGTCCCCAACACCAGCCTTCTTCAGCGGTGGGTGGGGATCCATGAGCAGGCCTTAGAGTCAGCTTAGATGGGGGCAACTTCAGCCCTTCATCTATTTTTTCAAAGATTTATTTATTTATTTGGAAGGCAGAGTCAGAGAGAGAGAGAGAGAGAGAGAGAGAGATCTCCCATCTGCTGGTTCATTCCCCAAATGGCTGCAATGGCTGCAGCTGGGCCAGTCTGAAGCCAGGACCCAGGAACTTCTTCTGGGTCTCCCACATGGGGACAGGGGCCCAAGCACCTGGGCTGTCTTCTGCTGCTTCCTGAGGCCAATTAGCAGGGATCTGGGTCAGAAGTGGAGCAGCCAGGACTCGAACTGGCACCCATATCGGATGCCAGCGCCACAGGCTTTGGTTTTGAACACTATGCCACAGCGCTGGCCCCCATCTTTCAGTTTTGTAAACAAAGTCTTCTTGGAACATGGCCACTCCTGCTTCCTGGTGTCTGTGGCAGATTTCCCACCATAGTGGCAGAGTGGATGACTTGTGTTGGAGAGCCTACGGCCCTGAAGCTCACAATAGTTACTACTGGGCCTTCTACCGAAAAAGATCACTGACCCCTGGTTTAGAAGGTGGCAAGCAGCACACAGATGAAGTAACCCGGCTGAGAGGAGAAAATATCAGAGCGTATTGCATGTGATAAGGAGTATCCTGTGCACCTGCTGTCCATTTTAGGTAAACATGCCCTCATGCCTGTGGGTGCTGACTGGGTTATAAATTTTGTCTTATGGTGGGTCATGGTCATTACAGTTGAACAGCTGCACTAGAGCAGTGTTCATTTTTGCCATGGAAATAGATTCTTCTTATTTTTTTAAAAGATTTATTTTATTTATTTGAAAGGCAGAATGATAGAGAAAAAGAGGGAGAGAAAGAGAAAAATAAATCTTCCATCCACTGGTTCACTCCCCAAATGGTCACAACAGCCAGGGCTGGGCCAGGTCAAAGTCAGGAGCCAGGAGCCCCATGTGGGTTGCAGGCACCCATTTGGGCCATCCTCCCCTGCCTTCCCAGTCATATCAGCAGGGAGCTGGTTCAGAAGCAGAGCAGCCAGGACTCAAACTGGCGCCCATATAGGATGCCAGCATTGCAGGCAGCAACTTACCCAGCTGCACCGCAATACTGGCTTGGGAAATAACTTGTTAAGGAGGCCTGTTTGTAATATTGCTTTCTCTTGGGTTGCATGTGACCTACCCACCCGAGAGAGGTTGGGTGCTCTGGACAGAAGCCTGGAAGGGCCATAAAATAACACTTTGGTAGTGACCTGGGAGTGCTGGCTGACGTTATAACAGGCAGAGGGCAAGCTGGAGTCTGGGCAGCAGAGGCTGGACTTGGGGGCGCCCTGCTGGGAGGGTGGAGGCTTCCTGGGCTGGAGTCTGGAGGCCTGACCCCTGACCCCGACCCCTGAGTCAGTAAGTGTCTCAGACTCTGGTCGAGCTGCAGACTTAGAATCCAATGTTCTGTGATCTTCCGAGAAGTGCTCACCCCATCCCACAAAAGCCAGGAGCAGGAAGAGACTACACACCCAGAGACCTCAGCCGGAGAGTGGCTTTGGCCCTTCTTCATCTCTCACCTCCTCCTGACCCGGTGGTTTCTTTGGCCCAAGTTCTCCCCGTGCCTGAAAAGAAACTGGACCAGTTGGAAACGAGTTGGGAGCACTGACTCCTGGGCTTTCCTCTCCTGAGAACCCTGTCCCGGCCAGCAGAGAGAAGTCTCTGGGAAGGGAGTCCCGCCCACTGCAGCTGGCCTTGTTTCTCCTTGCCCGCCAGAGGCTTCCTGCTGGACTAGGGGTCCTCGGTGCCGGGAGGCTGAAGTACTCTGATCGTCTCGGAGGCCTGTCAGCTATCGGTGGCAGTGCTGGGCCGTTAGTGGCTGCTGCCGCTTCAGGGCCACTGCTGGGCTCCCGTGGAGGGGTTGGCTTGGCCATTTCTAGAGGAACCAACAAGGGAGTGAACCAGAGTTCCAGTGCGTGGGGATCCTATTCTGAGAAGTCCACCCCGGGTAGGACACACTGGAGATGCCCATACAGGGGCACGTTCTAGCCTCTTGCCTTAGGCTGGGCAGGCAGAGGGCTCCGAGCGTGTCCATGGGGAAGAGGCGCTTGGGACGCTGACTCCCACAGCGACCCCACTGCAGCAGGAGGGGCTGAGGGCCAGGGCTCCCCTTTCTGAAACCATGGCCTGGGGGTCGCACTGGAGATCAGCTCCCCCAGCCGTCCTCCTGGCAAAGCCCTTGCAGAAAGAGAACCGCATGGACCCGGTGTGCAGAGCAGCCACGGGAACGGCTCTGAGACTGGCATCCGGGGCCTCTTGTTTTGTCGAGAGGGAAAATAAAGTCCTGAACTGGGGAGTGGGGTTGGGGACAGCTTCGCCCGGCGTCTCCTGAAAGCTGAGCCTGAGGCAAGGCTCGGGTGCCAGTGGTTTAGTTCCAGGTGAGGAAATGGAAGGAGAGATGGGGTGAGGGAGGAGAGGCTCTTCCAGAGGGGCCGGGCTCTCCTGGGTCCTCCTGGGGAGCGGTCCGAGGCTTCTAGGTTGGAGCCTTCACCCCTGGCCGAGGGGTCCCTGGGTGGGCTGTGCTGGTGGGAGGAGGTGGCGTTCTGCAGCCTCCAGCTGACTCTGTGCTCAGGCGGGGCTCCCTGGCTCAGCTGCCCCTGAAAGCAGTCATGGGCCGTGGGGGTGGGTCTCAGGGGATGAGTGTGCTGAGGGACTCGTCGAGGGCCAGGAAGTCAGGCAGCTGGGCCTCCTCCAGCCAGGGCAGCTCACGGGGGCCACATCTGTGTGCGTGCATGTCCACCTCCCTCACAGCCAGTCACCCACAGACCCCATACCTCCTCACACCCACACACGCCCACACCCACACTCACCACGCCACGTCCCCCCAATGTCCACACCCACACTCACCACGCCACGTCCCCCCAATGTCCACACCCACACTCACAACCCCACATTCCCCAACATCCACACCCTACACACACCCACACACACCCACACTCACAACCCCACATCCCCCCAACATCCACACCCACACACACCCACACCCACACTCACAACCCCACGTCCCCCCAATGTCCACACCCACACACACCCACACTCACACTCACAACCCCACATTCTCCAACATCCACACCTTCCACACACCCACACTCACACACCCACACTCACAACCCCACATCCCCCCAATGTCCATACCCTCCACACATCCACTCACACACCCACACTCACAACCCCACATCCCCCAACATCCACACCCTCCACACACCCACACTCACACACACACTCACAACCCCACATCTCTCAACATCCACACCCTCCACACATCCACGCACACCCACACACACACTCACACACGCACACTTACAACCTTACATCCCCCAACATCCACACCCTCCACACACCCACACACACCCACACCCATACTCACAACCCCACATCTCCCCCAATGTCCACACCCTCCACACACACCCATACTCATAACCCCACATCCCCCCAATGTCCACACCCTCCACACACACCCACACCCACACTCACAACCCCACATCCCCCCAATGTCCACACCCTCTACACACCCACACACACCCACACTCACACAAACACACACACACAACCCCACCCCCAATACACATATGCAACCACACATACACACATACATGGCCATAGCCCATTCATACCCAAATATATTCACATAGATACATGTGCACACATACACATACATGCACAGTCACTCATTTCAATCTTAGTATTAGAAAGGAGAGTGTAAATCATGTCTGGCCCTGGGCTCAAGGCTGTGCACTCTGCCCTTTCATGTCCCAGGACCTGGGGAGATCCCTGCCCTCACGCTGACCCTGGAGAGCATTACAAGCCTGGCTTGGGGAGGGAGGGGAAACCCCAGAGGGGACAAGCAGGTGGACCGAGGACAAGGTGGAACTTACCAGCATCCAGCTGTGCCCCTTCTGCCATCCTCACCAGCTCATCCGCCAGCGTGGCCTGCTGAAGTGCGCCTCCATCCTGGGCCTGACGCTAGCCAGGAGGCGCAGACCCCATGCGTGCCCAGGTCCGGCCTGGCTGCACCCCCTTTCCTGGGCTCCTCCAGCAAGCCCCGACCCTCCCGGTCTGAGAAGACGGCTCTGTTAGGACAGTGCCTCTGTGCAGCGTGCTGGCTGTGATGAGGGTTCTGGCAGGTGAAGAGCTCCGTCCGCTCCTGTGAAAGGCCCCACGCTGGCCCAGCTCTCGCCCCAGCGAGACACACAGGAGATGAGACAGGGGGCAGAGGTGCAGGTGGAAGGAGGAAGGGCGTCCTAGCAGGCTCGAGTGGCAGGGCTGGCACTCACCAGCAGGTCCGTGTCGCGAGCCTTACTCCTCTGCTGCAGCTGGGCTGTCTCAGCTGTGTGACTGCAGACTCTTCATCACCCTGTCCGGGCCCAGGCTCCTTCTCTGTGTTTACTCTTGGGACCAGAGCGTGGGGGTGAATGTGCCTGGTGGCATCCAGGTGGCGGGTGCTGGGGAGCTGTGACAGTGAACAGTGTGTGTTCTGTGCAGGCTTCTTCCCGGCCTCCCTCTCTCCCCCTGGCCTGACCTTTCTCTGTCGGCAAAGCAGGTGCCCTTGTAACGCCTGCAACGACTCTAGGATCAGGATGAAGGAGGTCGTGCAAGGTGACCGGGCACCAGGGAAATGTGTCCCAGCATTTCTCAGCACAGGTTGAGAAACTAGGTAGCCAACTAACTAGTTAACTAGCTAACTAACTAACTGACTGACTCAAGCTATACTTTCGCAGTGCTTGCTTAAGAAGAAGCATCTGGGGAGTGAACCAGTGAATGGAAGATCTCTGTCCATCTTTCTGACTTTTAGAACAATAAAAATTGAAAGAGGAGGCCAGTACCATGGCTCACTAGGCTAATCCTCCGCCTGTGGTGCTGGCACCCCAGGTTCTACTCCTGGTTGGGGTGCCAGATTCTGTCCCGGTTGCTTCTCTTCCAGTCCAGCTCTCTGCTGTGGCCCAGGAAGGCAGTGGAGGATGGCCCAAGTGCTTGGGCCCTGTGCCTGCATGGGAGACCAGGAGGAAGCACCTGGCTCCTGGCTTTGGATCAGTGCAGGGCGCCAGCCATAGTGGCCATTTGGGAGGTGAACCAATGGAAGGAAGACCTTTCTCCCTCTCTCTCACTGTCTAACTCTGCCTGTCCAAAAAAAAAAAAAAAAAAAAAAAAAAAAGAGGAAGAGGAGCCGCAAGATCAATGGGAACTAATGATTGGAGTCTGCCCGTGAGCTGTGAAGCCGCGGGGCAGAGTTCAGGAGTGCATGGGAAGCCAGTTCCCTCCTGGGGTGAGGGTGGGGCGCTGAGATCCACCTCTGCTCCACGGGGAAGTCTTCGCTGCAGTGGGTGTGTGTGAGCGAAGCCAGGGTTCAGTGTTCAGAGCTTCACTGGCCGACCAGGGCCTGGCTTGCTTGGTCCCAGGTGGAAGGGGTGAGACCTGGGGCAGAGCTCCTCTGGGTCTGTGCTAATTTCCCTCAGCTCCCCTAATAACTGGCTACAAACCCAGTGCCTTAAAACCACAGACACGTGTTGTCTCGCAAGTCTAGAGACCGGGAATCTGAATCAAGGTGGCAGCAGGGTCGCCTGCCCTGCAAAGTCTCCTGAGCCGACTCCCTTCTTGCCTGCTCCGGCTCTGGCACCTCCCAGCACTCCCAGGCTGGTGGATTGCACCTTGAACTTCTCGCTCTGTCCTCACGTGGTCTTCTCCTCTCCCATCTCTTGTAAGGACTCTTGCCATTGGATTTAGGATCCACAAATAATCTAGGATGATCTCATGCCAGCATCCTTATATCTTTAAAAATATTTATTTATTTGAAAGGTGGAGTTACAGAGAAGCAGAGAGAGAGAGAGAGAAAGAGAGAGAGAGAGAGAGAGAGAGAGAGAGAGAGAGAGAGAGGTCTTCCATCTGCTGGTTCACTCTCCAATTGGCTGCAACAGCCAGAGCTGCACCAATCTGAAGCCAGGAGCCAGGAGCTTCTTCCAGGTCTCCCATGCGGGTACAGGGACCCAAGAACTTGGGCCATCTTCTACTGCTTTCCCAGGCCATAGCAGAGAGCTGGACTGGAAGTAGAGCAGCCGGGACTTGAACCGGTGCCCATATGGGATGCCAGCACTGCAGGCGTTGGCTTTACCTACTATGCCACAGTGCTGGCCCCCAACATCCTTAACTTATCTGCAAAGACCTTCTTTTCTTCCTTTTTTTAAAAAAAGATTTATTTATTTATTTAAAAGAGTTACAGAGAGGTAGAGACAGGTCTTCCATCTGCTGATTCACTCCCCAGATGGCTGCAATGGCAGAACTGTGCCAATCCGAAGCCAGGAGCCAGGAGCTTATTCTGGGTCTCCCACATGGGTTCAGGGGCCCAAGGACTTGGGCCATCTTCGACTGCTTTCCCAGGCCATAATGGAGAGCTGGATCAGAAGTGGAGCAGCTGAGACTCAAACTAGTGCCCATATAGAATGTCTCTGGAACTGGAAGAAATGAATTTCCACTGTTTGTATGTCACCCAATCTCAGGTGTTTTGCTACAGGAGCAGAAACAAAGTAAGACAAGGTCCAAGCAGAACTGATGTGGGGAAATTCACAGATCCGGCTGCAGAGTGTGCCGTGGTGGCAGTAACCAAGCAGGAAGAAGGTGGCAGTAGGCAGCTGTGACCTGTGGCTGCCCGGGAGCCCGGGGCACTGTCCCTGCATCTGGCTGGGAATCTGGTCCAGCAGAAGGTTGTGGGTCTGGGAGCTGGGCTCACATACGGATGGCCCCCGTGAGCCTGGCACATGGACAAAGCAGGGGGCTCCCCAGGGGCTGGGTGTCAGCAGGAAGCCCTGGGAGGCCCTTTCCTCCTTGGGCAGCTCTGTGCTGTGGTTCTGGGCATTGTGCTCGGATGCTCTGCTCCATCCTGTTTCTCACGACAGCCAACAATGCACTGAGCTCCTCAATCATCTTTATTAAATTCCCTTTCTGCTAAAGCCAGCCAGACCGGGTTCTATTCACAACGCAGCACCCTGAGCCACAGGAGTATAGGGGTGCGGATGGAGAAGTGGTTGGCAGGAGGCGTCAGGGAGTGTTGATGTGGTCATGTCCACGAGGATATTGGCTACATGGGCCAGGATCCTGGGGTGGCCAGGGCTGGGAACACATTTGAGAAAACCAGCACCAAGGTGGTGGTGAGGCTCACGTGGGCAGAGTGTGGAGGGCTAGGAGACCATTGAGTGTGACTGCAGGGAGCAGCCTTGTTGAAGGGATGGAGAGAAGCAGAGGAACTGTTGGAGGGAGTTGAAAGGGGAGAGAGTGGCCATGTGGATCAGCCAGTCTTTCGATTCTGCAATGAGACACCTAAGACAAGCGAGCTGGAGGAGGAGCTTATTTTGGTTCACAGTTATGGAGGCTCCCGGCCCAGGGTTCTGGTGTGGCGCAAGGGTTTGGCCTCCCAGGGGAGCTGGAAGTAGCAGTGGTGGGGCATGTGCAGAGGATCATGTGGCAAGCCAGGAAGTGGAGAGAATGGCTGCACCAACCTTCTCGTGGAAGTACCTTCCAGGGCCACGCCCCCAGTGGCCAAAGGACCTCCCCTAGGTAGGCCCACCTCTTGAATACCATCATTGGGTTAAGTTTCTAAACTTAGGTGCACTACTTTATGGCTTTGTGAATTCAGGTCCACCATGCGTTTGGGAGGTAAATCCTATTCAAACCATAGCCATTACCCGAGCCAAAGTTACAAAAGAGCAAGCGGGTGTGGATTTGGAAATGGTACTTTGCATTTGGACAAGGGTTTCTTAGAGAAAGCGGCTCCCCTGGTGCATGGGAATGAAGTGAGACCGAGTGGATTGTGGGGAGAAAGGACGAAGAGCACACGTCTCCGCTCCTGTTACAAACTCGGGGTGGTGGGGAGAAGAGGCATGTGGAGAGTGATAAAGGAGAGAAGCCTCCCGCCTGGGCCTGGGAGCTCCTGGGGCCCAGAGATGGAGACTGGGCCACGGCCCCAGCTGCCGGCTGTTTATTCTCAGGTCCTGTTACGATGATCTCTTCAGGTAACTGCATCTTCCAGCTGTGGAATAAGAAAGGCTTGCAGTCGTTCGAAACCTGGTTGGACGATTGAGATCAAAGTATCTTGAGCACCGACCAAAGTTTAAGGACCCGTGGTCCTGGCCCCTGGCTTTTTTTGAACTCAGATGAGTGCGGAGGATGAGCTGGTGTAGGGCATACGCTGACATGGGTTAGGGGCACTCAGGGACCTGGGGAGCGTGTTCTGGAGTCCACCCCTTAGGAACCAGGCTTTTGTTTTATTTAATAGAAAGCTTTTATTTAATAAATATAAATTTCGTAAGTACAACTTTTGGATTATAGTGGTTCTTCCCCCTATACCCACCCTCCTACCCTGACTCCTGTCCCACCTCCTACTCCCTCTCCCATCCCATTCTTCATTAAGATTCATTTTTATTATATTTATATACAGAAGATCAACTCTATACTGAATAAAGATTTCAACAGTTTGCACCCAAACAGTATAAAGTACTATTTGAAGTCTAGTTTTACCATTAATTCTCATGGTTCAACACATTAAGGACAGAGGTCCTACACGGGGAGCAAGTGCACAGTGACTCCTGTTGTTGATTTAACAATTGACACTCTTATTTATGATGTCAGTGATTACCCAAGGCTCTTGTCATGAGCTGCCAAGGCCATGGAATCCTCTTGAGTCCACAAGTCCACTTGAGTCCACAGCTCTGTCAGTATTTAGACAGGGTCATAAGCAAAGTGGAAATTCTCTCCTCCCGTCTGAGAAAGGGGCAGGAGCCAGTCTTGCCTGTGGCCCTACACGTGGGTGGAGCCCTGCTGGGCCTGGATGTTGTGCTGCTCCTGGTCCCCGTGTGGCGGCACCAGTGGGGCAGTGGTGAGGTCCTTGCGGGATCCATGTCCTCAGCTACGGAGGACTCAGCAGGACGTGCTGCCCGAGAAGCAAAGGCGAGCTCCTCCCAGCCACAGAAACTTCCAGCAGCTCCACCGTGGGCTTCCCAGCCCCAGACTGTGAGCAGGGTGTTTCTGTTGTTAACGGACTTCCTGGACTAAGGTGTTTTGTCCCAGCAGCCAGAGAGACCCTGGCGTCCCCCTGTGCTGAATCCCCGTGATTCCTCCAGACCCAGGGACCACCCTCTCCCTCCGGTTCTGGTTGTCGCTCCTCTGCCTCGACCTCTTCCTCCTTCCTTTAAGGCAATTTATTCTCAGATTTGTCTGCTGTAAAGTTTTTTATGGCTAGCCTGAGTAACAATCTTCTAAGACAATCCTTTTATTTATTTATTTATTTATTGTTTTATTTGACAGGCAGAGTTAGACAGTGAGAGAGACAGAGAGAAAGGTCTTCCTTCTGTTGGTTCACCCCAAAATGGCTGCTACGGCCAGAGCTACACCAATCTGAAGCCAGGATCCAGGTGCTTCTTCCTTGTCTCCCACGTGGGTGCAGGGGCCCATCCTCCACTGCACTCCCAGGCCACAGCAGAGAGCTGGGCTGGAAGAGGAGCAGCTGGGACTAGAACCCATATGGGATGCTGGCGCCACAGGCGGAGAATTAACCAAGTGAGCCACGGCGCGGGCCCCTCTTATTTTTTTTTAAGATTTATTTATTTATTTGAAAGGCAGAGTTAGAGAGGCAGAGAGTGAAAGTTCTTCCATCTTCTGGTTTACCAGATGGCTGCAAAGGCTGGAGCTGTGCCAATCCAAAGCCAGGAGTCAGGAGCTTCTTCCAGGTCTCTCACATGGGTGCAGGGGCCCAAGGACTTGGACCATCTTCCTCTGCTTTCCAAGGCCACACAGAGAGCTGGATCAGAAGTTGAGCAGCCTGGACTTGAACCGGTGCCCATATGGGATGCCGGTACTGAGGTGGTGCCTTTACCTGCTATGCTACAGTGCAGGCTCCAACAATTCTTTTCTCTTTTGTCTAAGTCTTCACATTCTACCTCAATAGAGTAGAGGTATTTTGTTGGCTATTTTGTTCTATGGACCCCTTTGAAAGTTATGAGTGCTTCTCAGAATAGAGTTTTAAAATGGATAACATAAAATATGCAGGATTAGCAAGAAAGTCAATTATATAGAAATACAATTATCAAAATACACAATATATTAAGTGCATAATTGTGATATAGTCATATAAGTACTTTTTTTTTTTAAAGATTAACTGATTTGCTTAAAAGTCAGAGTTACAAAGAGAAAGGGAGAGAGAGAGAAAGAGAGAGAGAGAGAGACAGAGAGAGAGGTGGAGAGAGATCTTCTATCTGCTGGTTCACTCCCCGGAAGGTCGCAAAATACCCATGGGTGGGCCAGGTTGAAGCCAGGAGCTACATTAGGGTCTCCCATGTTGTTGCAGGGGCCCAAATACTTGAGCCATTTATACTGCTTTTCATAGGCCATTAGCAAGGATCTGGATTGGAAGTGGAGCAGCTGGGGGATGAACCAGCGTGCACATGGGATGCCAGCACTGCAGGCAGCTGCTTTACTGCTACACACAGCGCTGGCTCCCGTAAGTGCTGCTGTATCAGCGCATCATGTAACATACTCTAGCCGGAGCCCTGATGAGTGCCGTGGTTTTGCTGTAGTGGGGAGCAGAGCGGAAATGTGAGTGGTGTCATTTGCAGCAATAGGAGTATGATGTTTAAACACCTGCCTGTTCTGTTGGTGACAAAGTCACAGGTACTACGAACCACTCTGCAGTTCATGGCCTACATTTAGAAAAGAGAAATTCATTTAAAAGTTAGTGTAAGGGACTGGCGCTGTGGTATAGCAGGTAAAGCTGCCACCTGCAGTGCAAACATCCCATATGGGCACCAGTTTGAGTCCCAGCTGCTCCCTTCTGATCCAGCTCTCTGCAGTGGCCCGGGAGTGCAGTGGAGGATGGCCCAAGTGCTTGGGCTCTGCACCTGCATGGGAGACCAGGAGGAAGCTCCTGGCTCCTGGCTTTGGATAGGCTCAGCTCCTGGCCGGTGTGAGCATAGCCATTTGAGGCCTGAGGGCAGCAGGGCAGGCAGGCACCCTGTGCCCCAGAGGACAGACAGCCATGGATTCCTGTCCGGAGGGTCCCACCGGGTGTGGCTGCACTTCCAGAAAGGCCTGGGTGGAGGTATGTCCCCTCGGGACTGTCAGCCTGCTGGGCTGGTCACATGGGGAAAGCCCTGGGGCTGAGTCCATTGCAGCAAGAGAGCCAGGACCTCCCGGGAGGAGCCTTCTGTTGGGCAATAATCCCCAGCCAGGGAGGTGGCAGGTCCAGAAAAGAGCAGCGAGGATGGAGCCTAGGAGAAAAAGGCAAGTCCACCAAGACCTTGAACTTGTGTGTTCCCAGTGGACCTTGTTGGCTCCTGACAAGGGCCAGGGGGAGGGCACTGGGGACAGAGATACCCGGGTTCCCAGCCGTGGGGGAGGAGGGGGACTCTGGGACGCTGATGTGTGGAAGGAAGGCATTGTCTCCTCTCACTCACCCTGCCCAGCTCAGCCTGGCAGCTGCTAAGACAGGAATGTGGGTCCTAGGTGGGTGGGCTCTCTCACCTGGAAACAGGAAGCTGGAGCTCAGGTAGTGGCTTCCCTCTGTCCTTGGTGTCAAGGTGAGCAACAGAACATGGGTACCCACTGGTGTCCTTTTTTTTAAAGATTTATTTATTTATTTGAAAGTGAGAGTTACACAGATAGAGAAGGAGAGGCAGAAAGAGAAAGAGAGAGAGAGAGAGAGAGAGAGAGAGGCCTTCCATCCGCTGGTTCACTCCCCAGATGGCAGTAATGGCCAGCCTGTGCCAATCCAAAGCCAGGAATCAGGAGCTTCTTCTGGGTCTCCTATGCAGGTGCAGGGGCCCAAGGACTTGGGCCATCCTCTACTGCTTTCCCAGGCCACAGCAGAGAGCTAGATCAGAAGTGGAGCAGCCGGGACTCGAGCCGGTGCCCATATGGGATGCCAGCACTGTAGGCGGCAGCTTTACCTGCTATGCCACAGCGCCGGCCTCTAAAGTGAATACTTTTTAACACATGTGCTCAATCAGGAAGACTCAGTAGTCCACACTGGGCAGGAGCAGTGTGGCCTTCAAATGGGACTCCCTGGGGTCTCAGCACCTGTCCCCTGCCTGGGTCATGTGTCCTCTATGGGTGAAGGTAAACAGTCAGGGGACCAGGCCATGTCCGTGAGAAGGTGGCCCATGAAGTGAGCCTTCCTGTGCACACAGATCTGCACAAAAGGTCCTGGAAAGTGGTGACACTGGCACCAAGTAAAGCCGAGAAATGGGGCCAGGCCTGAGTCTGCGGTGTGACCTGAACACAGCCCGCCCACAGGCACACTCTGCGCACCTGCTGCCCGCCTACCCTCACGCCCTGTGCAGCAGGTGTGCAGGAGTCCGGGGCAGGCCTCCCAGCTGCTGTTCTCCACTGGAGCACCAGGGGTGTTTCCAGCACTGTCAGTGTTTCTTCCACTCTCCCCTCCCACTCGAGACTCATCGCTGACGTCCGGCCTTGGCCTCCTGGAGCTCCTGCCCGCTCAGTCTCGGGCCACCTGTCAGCCACAAAGCAGCCTCATCACGGCTCAGAAGCCTCAGGAGTGCCCTGAACCCACCTGTGCCCCGGAGCAGGCACACTCTAAGTTCTAGAGGGAGATCGGACCCAGCAACTGTGAAGCCCCGGTCCCAACCCCCGGAAGGCCCTCGGCTAGCTGGTTGAATGGAGCCACCGAGCCGAGAGAGCTCCCAGAGTCCCTTCTGAGCTCACCGCCAAGTCACCACCTCGCCTGCCCTCCACTAATTCCTCCGGCGCTAGCACTCAAAACAGAGAAGAGGCTTTCAGTCGTGTTGCTGGGCCTGTTTCGCAACAGGATTCCGGGCTGCCATTGTGTGGATAATTAGCTTTGTGTGTGGTGGGAGGGCCTGGAGAGGCGGCTGTGAGTGCACTGTGATCTGGGAGAGGCGGGAGGGCAGCACAGGGCCCCAGAGCTGTTCTGTGCACCCAGCAGAATGCTCCTTATCCACGGGCCCTTTGCTCCCAGACTGGGGGCTCCGGGCAGGCTGGGGTGGTCTCTGGAATCTTCTGGTGCCAGCCTAGCTCTGTGGGCCTCACACTCCTCTTGTTCTGATTGACAGGCGAATTTCATAGGCAGACCCGACCACGGGTGGTAGAAGCTGCCAATAGCTAGCAAGCACTGCTGTGTGCCATGCGTTGTGCTAAGCATGCATGCTTGTTGTCTCACTTCTCCACAGGCTGGTCAGAGGGACCCTTTCAAAGCCCAGATTGCCTGGAGTCTGCCCCTCCTGAGGCCCATGGGAGCTGGCCTCTGCTCCTGCCTTGGCTGTACGCCCTCCCCTTCCTCCCTGGCTCACCTGGCTCCCAGCTTTTCATGAAACCGCTACGGGGCCTTTGCACTGGCTTCTCCTCCAGACTTCCCAGTTCACTTTTTCACTTCCCAGCTGGGACTTGAACTTCATGCGGGATGCTGACGAAGGGGCAGATTAACCCATGGCCTTCCTCTGTCACAGTGCTCAGCACACCTGGCCTTATTATTGCAAATCTATTTGTTTATTTGTCTGCTACCTGCCTCTCCGACCAGAGTCCAAGTTATGAGAAGATAGGGGCCTAGTGTTTTTTTTAAGTTTATTTATTTATTTATTTGACAGGTAGAGTTATAGACAGTGTGAGAGAGAGACAGAGAGAAAGGTTGGTTCACTCTCCAAATGACTGCAACAGCTGGATCTGCGCTGATCTGAAGCCTGGAGCTAGGTGCTTCTTCCTGGTCTCCCATGTGGGTGCAGGTGCCCAAGCACTTGGGCCATCCTCCACTACCCTCCTGGGCCACAGCAGAGAGCTGGACTGGAAGAGGAGCAACCCGGACTGGAATCGGTGCCCATAAGGGATGCCGGAGCCGCAGGCCACAACGCCGGCCCCAGGAGCCTAGCTTTGTTCGCAACCCGATTCCCAGCCCCGAGAACACTGCCTCCCGGGCACTAGGCCCTCAGTGAAGATGCAGCCAGGGAATAAAGCAGTGAGTGACTCGGCCCCACCCCCACCGTGTGACCGCTGTTCTTGCCCCCACGCCCTAGAGGAGAAAACCAAGCCTTCGTGGGTTTAGCAATGTTCTTGAGGGCACGGATGTGGTGAGTGACATGAGCCCAGAAGCCGAAGGCTCTGCCTCCGGGGTCCCAGCTCCCAGCCACTTGCTTGTTCAGTTTTCTCCCTGCCCTGGAAAATGCCCCCCAGCATCTCTCCAAGAAAAAGGGCTTGAGAACTACTCCTTATCCCAAATCCCACCCGAGATTTCATGAAAGGCGGAGTCCAGCAGGGAGGAGCTGGCTGAACTTGTGTCTCCCAGATCTTTGATCGTGGAAGTCTTTTACATGTGTGTATGTGTGTGTGTGTGTGTGTGTGCGTGTGCAGCCCTCACCCACTAACAGACTGCAAAACTGTATCTTGGGAAACACTGGCTTTATTCTTGCAGGGAGAAGTGGTCGGACAGAGAATGGGAGAGCGTTCCCTGGGTGTGTGGCATAGAGAAGGCTGAGAGGGGCTCCCGGCCAGGTGCGCAGCCGGGCCCCCTGTGGCCTGTGTGCACGGGTGGATATGGGTGCCCTCATGCCCACCCTGTGAAACAGGAAGCCGAGCAGTGGGGCTCCTGCTGCCCTTAACCTGCAGCCCAGCCCACGCTCACTTCTCCGCAGGCTGCTGAGAGCTTGCGACCCGTGTGCTTGCTCGTGTCCTGACTTTTGGTTCCTGTGCAGGCGACACTTGCTGGTGTCCCCCTGAGCCCGGCAGGCAGCAAGTCCTTACGTGTGTCACTCGGGAACATCAGCCTGGACTTGCTTTCTGTCTTGGGTCTCCTTTCTGGAATTTCAAACTTTTTTTTTTTACATTTTATTTTATTTATTTGAAAGTCAGAGTTACAGAGAGAGGTCCTCTATCTGTTGGTTTATTCCACAAATAGCTGCAATGACTGGAGCTGAGCCACTCTAGAGCCAGGAGCTTCCTCTGGGTCTCCCATGTGGGTGCAGGGGCCCAAGGATTTGGGCCATCCGCCACTGCTTTCCCAGATGCATTAGCAGGGAGCTGGACCAGAAGTGGAGCAGCCGAGACTTGAACCGGCACCCATCTGGGATGCCAGCACTGCAGGCCAAGGCTTTAACCTGCTGCACCACAGTGCCGGCCCAGAAACTTCAACCTTTGAAAAGGGACACCTGCTGCCTTATCTACTTGTGTCTCCTCAGCTACCTCGGTGTTGAGCCCAGGGTGAATGCCCAGATAATTCTTGTTGGCTTCAGCATGCGGGAACCACTAATCCTGCATGTTGCATGGTTTGGTGCAAGGAAGGATAAATGGTGATGTTGCAAATCCCTTAATTCATTGCCAGAGCCCTGTCCAGCGGAGAGCAGTGCATCAGGGCCGTGCGTGGAGCTGTCTGAGGCACTGCGGTTGTAGGAGACGTAGAGCAACTGTCAAAACCCTGGCTGCACCCATTTTTATTTTTGATGGTGCTTTGATGCTGTTAGGATTCAGGTCTCATCTTTGCCTCTGAGATCATCTGAATAGCCTTGGTGATGAGGAAGGGAAGAGCAGCGATGAGGCAGCCACAGGCAGCCGTATATATCTGGGAAGAGGTAGCGGGGCACGAGAGCCCGGCCTGCCCCGCTCGCCTGGCACAAGGCTGAGCGGGCAGAAGCTGGCGGCGTCAGAGTCAGCTGGGTTTTGCCCTCACCCTGAGTGGCCATGGGAGGCGCCATGCAGGTCTCCATCATGCTCCTCCTGGTCACCGTGTCCGACTGCGCCGTGATCACCGGGGTGAGTGCCCACATGTTCGCTTCCCCCCGGGGTGTCGGGAAGATGTCAGGGGCTGCCCAGCATGGGGATGCAAGCCCAGGGGCCACGCAGGTGGCTCTGCCGGCTCCAGCTCCATTCACCGGAAGGCAGAGAGATGGAGAGCTGGCCACAAGACCCACTGTAGAGAGGAACTGCGTGCATGGCCTTGCGGCGGGCTGGCCCTTGCACTGCTAGGGGGCTCTGCTTCTGAGAAGCTACCTGGGAATCAAATCCTGGTTTGAATGCATTAGGGAGAGCATTGACAAATGTGAAGCTTAGTCCTTGGGTGCCAGGAAGATCCCTAGTGTGCAATAGAGAATTCCTTTCTCAGGCAGCGAAGCTGCCCAGGGGAAGCTTGAGTGTGGAGGTGGGCTTGCTTTTCAAAGTTCTGGTCCCCATGCCAGTTTCAGCTTCCCCTACCTGCTGACTTCAGGCACCTTAGGGTCTGCGTGCATAAAGTTAGTCTCTGTGGTCTCTGCTCTTCAGAGAGGCTGTCCCTCCCACCTGCCCCCCACCCCATGCCCAGTTAGTTCCAAGAGAAAACTGGGTGACAGCAGCATTTGTCTGAGTGACCCCAAAAGCCAGCAGAGGCCAGCACAGGGCACTGTGTCTTCTCGTTTGAAACACTGGCATACGGCTTCGATTTCCCCTGGAGCCGCCCTCCCGCGAGGCGCCCACACGGTGGGTTAGGGTGGTGGAAGCATTGAGAATGAAACTGAGCTTGCCAAGTAAGAGCCCCCAGAGAAAAAGAGGGGAAATTGACTTCCACTTCTACCTCCTCCAAGATTTCTCACAGAGGAGAGAAACGCCAAGTAATTCCTGGAATGGTTAGTTTTAATGTTCACAGAAAAAAAACTTTGCTGTTCTCCCTTTCAGCCAAAAGACTGAGTTCACATGCAGAACAGACATCAAGGGCAGTGAACGCTTTTGAGACACAACATAAGCACAAGGGTGGCGACTGAATTGTGCTAATGAGTGTCGCCTTGCAGGCTGGCGTCCCGGTCTGGGGCTCGAAGACCAGGGAGGGTGGGAACAGAGTCCTGTGGTCACCACAGCGAGGGATCGAGCAGTGTGGCTCGCCTGGGTGCCCAGGTTGAACTAGGGCCAGCTCCAGCGTCTGCCCCAGAAGGGCAGCAGGAGGCAGGTCTGAGAGAGGTGGGGCAGTGTCCTGTTAGCAGAGGCATGGAGGGGGGAGAGCAGATGTGCAGAGAGGGTGAGGCGGGTGGCTAGCACAGTGTGCTGGGGGGATGGCGGGAGCCCCCAGCCTCCCCCTCCCTCCACGTCCTGCTGATGCCCCATGCCTGACTCTCAGGGAGGGTCCGGTGCCACCTCCTCTGTATTCCTCTGCTCCCTGGACTGGATCTGCCTCCAAGTTCAGGGCTGCACGTTCCATCCTCCACAAGTGACACAGCAACACCCCTCCCTCCGGAGAGAAGGGTCAAATGGGGTCTACTTCCCCCTAATCCTGGGCTTCCGAGGGCTGGTGGAGTATGAGACTGGAGACAGGCGCAGCCACGTGACTGCCACCTGCACCTCCTTGGGTGGTAAGAGGGCTTGGCGCCCCCCTTCCCCTCCTGGGGCTGAGTTGGTAGTACCCACTTCCTGCCGTGTCCCACACGGTCAGCCTTGGAAACGCTCCGTGTCTTTCTGTGGGAGACAGAGAAGGGAGCCCCAGGGTCACTCTCAGCCCAGCAGCAGCACAGGGCCTCTCTGGACGAGGAGTGTTTGGCTGCTTCTCCTTCACGCCCCACTCGCGTCTGCAGCAGTGGAGACCCGGCGTTCCCAGGCCCTGGCTGTTGTTGCAAGGGAGCTCGAGTGGCCACTCCACCCCTGTTCGGGAAGCCCAGCCCAGAGGGCTCCGTCCCGACCTGAGGGTCAGGGAGGCTTGTAGGGAAGCCCTGGGAGAGACGCCTGTGTGGGTCCCTCGGGCCAGGCTGCCTTTGGGGTGAGAGCCGAGGCAGTGCCAACCACGCGTGCTGGGTCCAGGCTGGAGAGTGCTGTCCATGGCCTCTCTGTGGCGCCCGCCTATCCAACCTCACCGGCTGAAGACAGCGCGTGCCTCCTGGTGTAGAAAAGCTGTGCCCCCTGACCCCTGGACCTGCCAGGAGAGGAATGGCTTCTGCTGTGCCTCCCAGGGTCTTTGTGGGATCTGACGCCCTGCTGAGCTCTGGCTCTGGCTGGCCGGATCCTCAAGGGGCATTTGGGATGCACGCTGCCTTCCTGTTCTCTTGGGTGGTACTAACGAGCAGCCCCCTCTTCTCCTCCTCGCAGGCCTGTGAGCGGGACGTGCAGTGTGGGGCAGGCACCTGCTGCGCTGCCAGCCTGTGGCTGCGTGGCCTGCGGATGTGCACCCCGCTGGGGCGTCAAGGAGAGGAGTGCCACCCCGGCAGCCACAAGGTACGGTGCAGTTGCCCAGTGGGGGCAGGGGTGGGGAGGGGCAATGCAGAGGTGCTGGGGCTTGCTCCGGCCAAGGCCGTGGTCTCCGGGGGGCTGAGGCTGGCGAAGGGCAGAGCAATTATTCTGCCTACAGCTGCTCTAGGCCTGGCCATGGAGGGG
Source organism: Sylvilagus floridanus (assembly GCA_949820135.1). Lineage (NCBI taxonomy): Eukaryota > Metazoa > Chordata > Mammalia > Lagomorpha > Leporidae > Sylvilagus > Sylvilagus floridanus. Next base: position 101,160,167 of record OX463225.1, read on the forward strand.
GAGCAGGCAGCCAGGAAGGTACCCACCTCGCTCAGCGCCCTGCTGATGATCGGTGCGCGCATTCCTTCGGGGCTGACGCTGGCCACCTGCGACCTCCTAGCTCAGCCTGGAGGCGTACAGATCTGATGTGATTGAGGTCACAGCTGGGGCTGGAATGATGCCTTTCTGATGCCAGCTTGAGTCGAATCTCACTGCTGCTGGGCACGCCTGCTAGCGTCCCGGGGTGCATGGTGGTGCCACTTGCACAGGTTAGCTCCGGGGGCTGGACATCCTGGGTCTGGCATTTGCTGGGTGCTTTTGGACAGTTAACGTAACTGCTCTGGGCCTCATGTGCACAACAAGGGGAACAGACTGCCCCTAACGTCTCCTGTGGATCTGACAAATGCAGATTTCGAAAGGGTCCCCAAGCCCTTTGATCTGTAGGACCCTTCCTTCAAGGACATGAAACAAAACCTGCCAATCAGCCCCTCCCTGTAAGCACTCAAAAGGATTTGAGTGAGGCAGGCGAGGTGCCTGGGCACATACTTTAAGGAGCATCCACTTTTTTTTTCTTTCTTTCTTTTTTTTTTTTTTTTTTTTGACAAGCAGAGTGGATAGTGAGAGAGAGACAGAGAGAAAGGTCTTCCTTTTTGCCGTTGGTTCACCCTCCAATGGCTGCTGTGGCCGGTGCACCGCGCTGATCCGAAGGCAGGAACCAGGTGCTTCTCCTGGTCTCCCATGGGGTGCAGGGCCCAAGCACTTGGGCCATCCTCCACTGCCCTCCTGGGCCACAGCAGAGAGCTGGCCTAGAAGAGGGGCAACTGGGACAGAATCCGGCGCCCCAACCGGGACTAGAACCTGGTGTGCCGGTGCCGCAAGGTGGAGGATTAGCTTAGTGAGCCGCGGCACCGGCCAGCACCCACTCTTGCACCCTAAGCACCTAGCCCCGGCCAGCTCCCAGCCCGGGGCGCCACAGAGCTTAGCCTTAGCTTCTGAATGGGCCGATGGTGCAGCAGCCACTGGGGCTTTCCTGGGGCAGGGCAGGGCCTGGCTGTGAGACTCAGGTTCACCGAGGCAGCCACTTCCACACCCTTGAGAACCTCATCCCGGCTCAGGGCATCCTCCGGCAGTTCCCCCTCCTGTCACACCCCCCAGAGGGGCCGGGAGGCTGGGGCTGGGAGCAGAGCGGGGCAGCCCACCTTGCTTTGGGGGTGTGGGGCGGTTTAGCTGCAGATCCACATTCCTGGGTGGGGGAGGGGCAGACGAACAGTGGAGACGTCCAATGCTGAGTGCTTGCTGTGTGCCTCTTGTTGTAAATAAATACTCCAGAACTCTTTACAACTATATGTGGTAGATGCTATTTGTTACCTTTAAAAATTTTTTATTGGAGCCAGTGTTGTGGTACAGCAGCTTAAGCTGCTGCCTACAGTGCCAGCATTCTACACTGGCACCGGTTCAAGTCCCAGCTGTTCCATTTCCGATCCAGCTCCCTGCTGTGGCCTGGGAAAGATGGCCAGTGGAAGATGGCCCAAGTCTTTGGACTCCAACCACCATTGTGGGAGACCCAGTGGAGTTCCAGGCTCCTGATGGCCTGGCCCAGCCCTGATCATTGCAATCATCTGGGGAATGAACCAGTGGATGGTAGCTCTCTGTCTCTGCCTCTCTGTAACTCTGCCTTTCAAATAAATAAGTCAGTCTTAAAAAATAAAACCATTTTACTTGAGAGGCAGAGTCAGACACTGAGAGCGAGCGAGCAGCAGCTGTGGGATGTGGCACGATGCTCAGCCACGCCAGGCCAGGTCCCCATCTACCCATGCTCTCACGGCTGTGCTGTGGGGTGGGCAGCAGGTTAGGGGCTGGGGTGGGGCAGGTGCCCGGGCTGGGCCACACCCTCCTCAGGTGACCACGCCTCTCTTCTCTCCCCAGAGGCCCTTCTTCGGGAAACGGCAGCACCACACCTGCCCCTGCTCTCCCAGGCTGCTGTGCTCCAGGTTCCCGGACGGCAGGTACCGCTGCTCCATGGACCTGAAGAGCATCACCTTCTAGGAGCTGTCCGCTCTTAGGACACGCGCCCGGCCTCGCGGGGCTGCCTCTGGATTTTCCTTTCCCACCATGCACCCAGCTCCCCTCAGCTCCCCTGGCCCATGGCCCACGGCTCCCACCTGATCCCCGCCCAGGACACACAAGTAGTCCCAGCGAGGGGCTGCAGCCCGGTTTCTTCCCTGCTGAGAAGCTGTGTGGGTGGAGAGGACCACACCCTCCACCCCGCCACCCCGCATGCACCCTTTCCCTGACACCGGCATCTGAGCACAGGCCCTCGGCTGCATGGCCAGGCTCGCTGGTGCGATGCCCTTTGTGCAAGGTCTCTGACCTCCAGACCTGAGGGCCCGGCGTCTGCCTTTGATGGGCTAAGTCCTTATTTGCAGAACACGGGCCCAAGGTCAGCTCTTCCCAGACAGCAGTGGACCATCCCTCGTGCAGGTGTGGGGAAACCATTATGATCAGTCAGCTTCCTGATGGCTGTGATCTCGCTGGCCTGAGCCCAAGACCTGTGACCTGTGACCTGTGACCGGCTTGTGCCCCTCCTGACCTTCACTGGGAACCATCGGAGCCCCCACTTCCCGCTGCCTCCTCATTAAACGCAATGCGACAGGGTTTGGAGTGACTGGACGGCTTCTTTGCAAGGATCAGTGGGTCTCTGTGCCTCCCGGGGTGGGAGGAAGGGGACAGGGGACAGGGAACAGGGCAGCGGCTGAGAAGGGTGTGGCTTTCAGGCCAATAGGCCGAAGTGCACGCCCAGCTGCACAAACTCCAGAATAAAACAACACCCACCAAGCTGTGTGGGTGCTCGTGGGAGTGGGGGAGGGGCGTTCCTGCTGGCCGGTGTCTGCAGCCAAGTGGATTTGATGGTCTCCTTGGAGGAGGGGTGGGGTGGGGCTGTAAGGGAGCTGGGGTGCGTGCCTGCCCACCCCCTCCCCAGGCCACCCTGTCCCTGTAGGTGAGGGAGCCCGCAAGGCCGGGCGCTTCCCCCACACGCGGGTCCCTGGGGGTCCTGTCTCTCTCAGGCTTGGGGTGGGGGGTGCCAGCGGGTCCCTGAGGCTGCACCCTTGGCCCTCGGGGGAGCTTGAGAAGGGCTTTAGGCCGGTGCCCCCGCCTACAGTTTTGCCTCCTCTCGCGGACTTGGTCGCCGGCTCCGGGGACTGATGCTTTCCTGGGGCTTCATCCTGGCTTCAGGAGCAGGTCCTGGCTGTGAAGTTTCCTCTCCAGTCCGCCCCTGCCCTCGGGGCTCAAGGAAGCGCCTGCTGCCACCAAATCCTGGCGGCCCGCGGGCCCCTGGGTGCGGGCGGAGCGGCCCCGGGTGAGGCAGCCCCACAGCCGCCGCCGCCTTGGGAGCGCCGTCTGCCCATCCACCGCGGGGCCGAACCGTCGTGGTGTCTAATCGGACCGATTCTTTTCTAATATCAGAATTTTGAGAAACGGATAATTAATCCCTGCCCCAGTCCCCTGCGGAATCAGATCAGGTGAAATTGACATCTCTTTAAAATTGAAGGCCTTCAGTCACAGCCACCAACTTAATTTGGCCAAGCGATCATCTCCAACTGCTGGTGTCTTGTGCCATCTAGTGGCGAAAGTGGGGAATAGCAAGAAGAGCCGAGAGAGGGTAGGAGCTCGGACCCCAGACCCGGGCAAGGTCACACACCACCAGAGGTTTAGGGACCACCGTTCCACATGTGGGAAGGGTCTGTCACCGCAAGGACCACAGGAAAAGTACTAACTGCCACCGGAGGCCCTGTCCCATCCTAGATACCTCTTTCTTGGTAGCAGCTGCTGTCTTACTGCTGGGAGTTTGGGATAGAGGCTAGGCACAGCTTCTCCAGGGTTGAGAAAAGTAAGGTGGGTGGGGGTCGGATACCAGGACTGCCCCTCCCCTCCACCTGTGCATCCCAGGACACAGCGCCGCAGGAAGAGCTGTCTCTCTCAGGCTCCTTCATCTTCAACTGTCTCTCTGTCTCTGTCTCTCTCTCCTTCCCTGGCAGTCATCAGGGGAGGGCTCCCATCATCCTCCCCCTGTCCTGGGGACGCCTGGGCCAGCCGGTGCTCACACCCTCCCCACGGAGGAGGAAAGACCAGGCAGACAGCATGGACATGGCCAGAGTGGAGAGTCTGCTGCTTTAAGGTTCCGTGGAAGGCCCACCTGCACGCATGCAGACAGACTCGGGATGGCGGTGGGCACAGTTCAGCAGGCTGGGCATGGAGAGCGGGGTGGCTGTGGCTCCCACACGGCCCCTTCCCTCCGGGCCGCAGGGAGTGAGGCGCAGGGCCAAGCAGCCAGGTGGGCTCCCCACAGGCTGTTTTGATTGGGGGAGCCCTGGCCGTGCCCCTTCCCTCGTGCTCTGGGCCCCTGGATCAGCTCCAGGCCAGGCCAGGAACCAACTGGCAGGATTTCCCTAGGGTGTCTGAGTCGTCTGCTCCCACCAGATGGGGAGGCACAGGGGCCGGGGTGCGTTCCAGCTGAGACCCTGAGGGACGCCCTCTTTCTGGTCAGGAACTGGACAGCAAGGCACAGAACCATCTTCCACAAACAGCGCTCCTTCTGCCCCGAGGTTGGGATGACTCAAACATGGCGGCCTCACAGCGGACATTGCTCGGCCAGAAAAGCGCAGGCAGGCCTGTCTCCTGTGGCAGCATGATGGCCCTGGCGAGCAGCATCGGCCTCTAGACGGTTCCCTCTCCCAGAAGCACCCACGATACGGAGGGCATAGAGACGGAAGTAGATGGGTGGGGTGTGCGGCTGGGCTGGGGGAGCGGCTGTGGATGGATTCAGGGTTCCCTTTGGGGATATGCTCTAAAAGATTGTAGGGATGGCTGCACCGCCTTGTGAATATCTTAGACATTGTTGTGCATTTTATTTATTTATTTAAAAAATGGGTTTATTTTGAAAGTCAGAGAGAGAGAGAGAGGGGTCTTCCATCTACTGGTTCACTCCTCAAATAGCTGCAACTGACCAGGGTTGTGCCAGGTTGAAGCCAGGAGCCAGGAGCTTCTTCCGGGTCTCCCACGTAGGTGCAGGGGCCCAAGGTCTTGGGCCATCTTCCACTGCTTTCCCAGGTCATTAGCAGGGAGCTGGATCAGAAGTGGAGCAGCCAGGACTCCAACTGGTGCCCGTATCGGATGCTGTCACAATGATGACCCTGTTGTGCTATGATATGGAAATCACATCACAACGAAGCTGTGTTTAGAAACCCACATAGTTGTCGTTAACATCCACAGAGGGAGAAAAGAATGGAAGAAGGGCAAGAAGTAGCTATGCAGCTGCAGGCCACAGGGTGGGAGCAGGGGCGGCCAGGGCCGGGCTGCATGGCGTGGCTTCCAGGGACTCGGGTCGGGCCCACTCAGGACAGAGGCGGGGCTGTTCTGCTGGAGAACGACACGTGCCCCTCTTGTTGGGGGGGGAGAACGATCTTGTGCTAACCCAAGGGGCATACGTCTTTGGGTGTAGGGGATGCTTTCATTTCCTCCACTAGGGGGCACTGTGCTCCTCTGTGGGACGTGGAGGCTCCACGCGAGTGGCTGAGCCAGTGGGTGCAGGTGGGTGCTCGGCCTGAGTCCTCCGTTTTTCCCAGGGATGTTTGCTGCCCCTTTTAGACCCGCAGCCTGGACAGCAAGCCCTGGGCAGCAGCAAGGCTGCAGTACCGTCTCGTCCTCTGCCTAGCGGGGCGGTTCTCAGACTCAGTACCCTAACACCACCGAATCCCTCCGGTGAACAACTTTCAGGTGGGAGGAGGCGCTGACTTCTCCCTCCCAGGGTTCCAGGTAATGGGTGAGGCCTGCAGCAGCTGCAGGTCGGTGGCCCTGTCCCCGTCCCTCCCTCCCTCTCCATTTGCTCCTGTCCCATATCTCCCACTCGCTGGGTGTGGAGCAGCGTGGGGCCGAGTGGAGACCGCTTGGCTCAGGTCCCAGGAGGGCCCTTCTTGCCCAGGACACTTTTAAGTCTGAAGGTCCCTGGGCAGCATGGAGGAGGTGTTAGTGCAAGGATCCTGCTGGTGCCACTTGTGGGTGTGGCTTCCCAGGCATCACAGCCCCTGGTGTGGGGCAGGCACAGCTCTGGTCCTGGCGGGTCCCGAGGGGCCTTGGTCTGGGGGCCCAGGTCCCATGAGGAGGCTGGCTGCGTCCACGCAGAGACATGCTGATGAGGCAGCAGCCGTGGGTGCGCCTCCGACAGAGGAGCCTGGGCGATCGGTCAGGGAACCGAACCCCAAGAGGAAAGCAGTGTGGCCAAGGGCAGCCAGAGATTGGCCTGTCGCTCTGCATTTTCTCCGTCGGTGTTTCTCAGTGAATTCCCAGTGAACGAGCTCTGTTCTGTTCCCGACAGGACAGGTGGGGCGGGGCGCAGCTCTGTGTTCACAGAGCAGTCAGCCTGAGCTGAAGCCGGGCTCAGCCTCTTGCCAGCCCAGCTGGAGCTCTGGGCGAGCGGCTAAAACTCCCTGGACCTGAGTTTCTCCACCCGTGAAATGGCAAAAATTAGATGCTGACAGGGGAGTCTGACATGCCTGAAGCTCCGTGGGGGTTTTTTAATTTTATTTTATTTGAAAAGCAGAGTTACAGAGAGACACACACACACTCAAAGAGAGATCTTCCATCAGCTGGTTTACTCCCCAAATGGCCATAATGGAAGCCGGGAGCCTGGAACTCCATCCGGGTCTCCCACGTGGGTGCAAGGGCCCAGACCCTTGGACCATCCTCTGCTGCTTTCCCAGGTGCATCAGCAGGGAGCTGGATTGGAAGTGGTGCTCACAGGGGATGCCAGCGTCAAGCGTCATGGACCCAGCCCCACCTTGGGACCGATTTAGGTATTTTTTGCTTATTTATGAAGCGCCGGGCCCCGGCCGGCCTGGCCTGTGCTGGCATCTCAGGCTCCCTTGGGAAACACTGATGCGCAGATCTTATCAAAGGGCTTCTGGCTACCTCGCTTCAACCACGGGGCACTGTCACTGTTGCAGAGGACGAGGGAGTGTTTACTCAGTATGGGCAGGGAGCTGGAGGCCCCGTGCTATGGAATAGTTTATTTTATTTTTCCTAGAAAAACCATAAGGGAAGTGGGCTCCGCCTGCTGTCCTGGCTGTGCTCAACTGTGTTTGCATCCGCCCGCCTCCCCCCACCCCAAGCATCTGTGTTCCTGAGGCTACCCCAGGAGTCGGCTGCGCCGGCCACTGTTCCCCACCCATAGTCACAGGCACGTCCCAAGCCCTGGGGTACACAGACGACGTGAAAATGCTGGTTCCTGGGTGACCACCAGGGAGTCTGAGTCACAAGCCCCTCCCCCAGCTCTGACCACAGCCCGGGTGGTCCGTGTACCCTTTCCTCCCCAGAAACACTGCACACCCTGTCAGCCACCTCAGGCTTCAGAGGGAGTGAGTCTAGCTTCCTTCCCTAGGGTGAGAGTCTGCATCCCATTAGGAGGAGCTGGGCCCAGCCAGGGTGCTGTCCTGACCCTTGCTCAGGCAGCCTGCAGGGCCACGGTGGGGAGGGAGGGCCAGAGAGGGAGGAAGGGCCTGGGGCTGTGCCCACCCAGACTTGGGTTTCAGAGCGGGTACTGGTGTCTCTGTGGAAACCTCAGTCCCCAGTGCGGACCATGGGGAAAAGGCATTCCAAGAAATGGGGTGGGGTGGGTCCGGGAAGGAGAGCGGGGCCCTGCCCCGGGCAGGAATCTCCATCACTGGAATGCCTCCACCTGGAAACTGCAGGTGAGGGGCTGGGCTGGCTGCCCCAAGGCGCTGAGCCAGGAGGCAAACAGACATGCAGCCCCCAGCTGGGACCCAGCTGGTGGAGGGGGCAAGACAGGGACTGGAGCCACCAGATGGGACACAGGTGCCTGGAGGGGGTGCCAGGGAGTTGGGGCTACAGAACCAGGGGGCTGCGGGGACCCTCTGAAGGTACGGGAATTTAACCATTGAGAGCCTCTGCTGTCTGCCTGGCCAGACCTGGACTTACCCGCCTTCCAGGAGGGACCTTGGGAAGGGAGGATGGAGCCTGCCACGGGCCCCCGGGGAGCCAAGCAGGGTGGTTGAGCCCCAGCCTGGGAAAGATGGCGGAAAGTTCCCGCCTAAGCTTCCAGTCAAGGGCTCGGGCGAGACAGGCCACAGCGACAGCTGTGAGGTGGCTGGGAGGGGCTCGGGAAACTCATTTTCTCCCTCTCCCTGGGGCCTGTGCGTGTCTGTGCTAGTGGAAAATGCTGCCTGTGGCCGCCACGTCCCAGTGCCCTGCTGGGAGCCATGGACCACAGAGACTTGCAGAGACAGCTGGATTCACAGCGTGTGGGCCCTGAGCTCTCGGGGAGCTGGGGACAATCAGAAGCAAGGCCATGTGCTACTCCCGTATCTCTGGCCTTCTTTCTCAGGCCCTGCACGCCCCATCTCCTGCCTACTCTGTCCTCTCTCTGTCCCCCAGGCTGCGCTCCCATCTCTCCTGGTGGTACTGGGCCCGCAGCTTCAAATTCTTTTCTCTGCTCCCTGAACCCAGGCAGCTCCACAGTCTGCTTCCACATCTGAGAAACAGCCCTGCGGTGTGTGTGCGTGTGCATGTGTATGTGTGTGTGCATGTGTGTGTGTGTGTGTGGGTGTGTGTGCGTGTGTGTGCGTGTGCACACACGTGTGCTATTATAAGGGGTCGTCCCAGCCATCCCTCGGAATTAGCATCACCTGGGGGTGCTTGTCCTGTACCCCGACACCTGGGCCCCATCCCACAGCCACCTGATCCAGATTTCTGGAGCGCAGTTCCGGGAAGCTGGAATCTTAGCAGCGTGAGAAATGTTGAAAGAGTTCAGCAAGAAGACAGGAGACTCTCTCTGCCGCTTCGAGTCCTGCCTCTGCCGGCCACTGGCCAGCTGTTTGACCTGGGGGAATTAACTCCTCTAACCTCAATTTTCTCTTTGGGAAAATGACATTCCCGAAAGAGCTGCTGGGGGGGCTGGAGGAGATGGGTGGCCTGGGGCTGTCACGGGGCAAGTGCTTGGCCTACTGCAGTTGCGCTCACGCAGGAATGTCCCCTCCCATCCTGCTCTAGGGCAGGCCTGGCGCCCAGCTCCCCTGCCCTCCAGGACAAGGCAGGCAGGGCCCTCTTCGCTCCCCTGCCTCCCCCGCCTCCTCCCTGTGGCCCTGCTGCCTTTTTTCCTTTGGTAAGCACGACCCTAGACAGACCCGCCCAGGGTTTCATTGCACCCTGCAGCCGTCTTCCCGTGAGGGTCCCCGGTGGAGCGGGCTGGTGCAGGTCAAGGCGAGCCCGGTGTGGGGCTGTTTCTAATACCCACAGAGGAGGCCATGGGTTTCCAAGCAGTCCCACCAGATGTCGAGCTGGAAGTGGAGAGGGAGACAAGCATTATTATAAAACAGCGTTGCCAGTGATGAACACTCAATATTTTTAACACATTCTCATCTCGGAGAAGATGCCCCTTTAACAAAAGGGGCTGGATGTGGCACATTCCTCCCCACTGGCACGGGAACCCCCAACCCTGTTGGGTGTAGCTCCGGCCACAAATCATACAGAACAAAGGTGGAGCCTGTGGCAGATCCCCTGGGCTGCGATGGCCCATCCAGGGTCTGTGGGTCTCTCTTCAGACAGGGGCAGTCGGGGTCCCGTGGTGTCTCCCCACTCCCACCCTCTCCCTCCAGGTCCCCTGCTCTGGTTCTAGGCTGCTCCAGGCTGGAGCCATCACGGGTGTGTTCCATCAAGTCCTGGAGCCTGGACACCTGCCTCCACTCTGGGCTCTGCCAGTGCTGGCTCTGCCCTGGGATGGGGCTTGCCCTGAGTCTGAGTCCCCTGCCATCTCCCGGGGCCTCTGCCCTGCCCTCCTCGGGGCAGCCCTGGTGGCTGGAGTTGCTGTCTGAGCTGCAGAGAAGTTGTTGGGTCTGTGTGGGGTTGGTGGTTTGCATTGTGCTGGGAAAAAAATGGGGGAGGGAATTAATCGCCTATTTCTATTTTTTGATATTGACTTTTAAATTTGCATTTGAGACAAATCTCCAACACCCCATAGCCTGGGTGGTGGTAGCTGCTGGCTGCGCCGTGTGGTAGGAGGAGAGGTAATCTGGGAGCCTCTGGCAGCTGGTTTCTAAGCTCTGTGCTCATGCCCTGGGGTAGACAGGATGTGGGATCTGGACTGAAACCCTGGCACCTCTAGCTTCTGCTCTTGGGGCTGGGTGAACGACTTTGCTGCTTTCCGCTCCATTTCCCTCATTTGTGCGGTTCAGGTGACGACAGCCACCCTGCGTACTGCTCACGATCGCGTGAGAGCAGAATGCAAACAGCTTGCATGTTCTGAGTGCCTGCTGCGTGCCTCACCAATCAGCACAAAAACCTTCGAGGTGGAGACATTTACACAGAGGCCGGCGAGGCCACGCTAAGGGCGGAGCTGCGGTGCCGGGCACACGGTGGGTGCTCAGGGCCCTAGGGTGCATCAAGGACAAAGCTAAGGTCTCCTCAACACCACATCCCTCAGACTTGTCCTGATTTATGATGGCGCAGCTCCCCAGGGCCAGAGGGGGCTGGGTTTCCAGATAGTCAGAGGCCGTGGTGCCCGGAGTTGTCCATTTTCATATTCTGAGGTTTGAAAAGGCACAAATTCCCTTTCCTATGTTATAGTTCATATTTGGTCCATTAGCATATGCATTTTTTGTTCACAAGTAAACTTTAATTTTTAATTGTGTTTTTTAAAAAAGATTTATTTATTTATTTATTTATTTGAGAGGCAGAGTTACGGACAGAGAGAGGGACAGAGAGAAAGATCTTCCATTCACTGGTTCACTCCCCAAATGGCCACAACAGCCAGAGCTTGGCCAATCCAAAGCCAGGAGCCAGGAGCTTCCTCCAGGTCTCCCACATGGGTGCAGGGGCCCGAGCACTTGAGCCATCTTCCACTGCTTTCCGAGGCTTTAGCAGAGAGGAGCTACAGGGACTTGAACCGACGCCCATATATGATACTGGTAGGCTTAGCCTACGAAGCCACAGCGCTGGCCCCATTAATTGTGTTTTATTTGTAATGAGACAGTTACCATTGTAACCATGTTTAAGCACACAATCCGACCGCGCTGGGCACACTCACACTGTTGGGAAACCATTGCCACCATCCTTGCCGGGAACTTCTTCTCTTCCCAGAATGAAACTCTGTACCCATTCGGTAACGAGCCCCATGCTCCCCAGCCCCCAGCCCAAGGTAGCCAGGATCCCACTTTCTCCCACTGTGAATTCCTCTGGGTACTGTGTGTGAGTGGCGCCATCTGCTGGCCGGCTTCACTTGTCAGCATGTGGCAGGATTCCCTTCCTCTTAAGGCTGAGGAGTAATCCAAGGGCCAGTGCTGTGGCCTAGCGGGTGAAGCCGAAGCCTGTGCCGCTGGCGTCCCATATGGCTGCTCCACTTCCGATCCAGCTCCCCGCTAAGGCACCTGGGAAAGCAAGAGAAGATGGCCCAAATGCTTTGGCCCCTACTACCCGTGTGGGAGACCTGGATGGAGTTCTAGGCTCCTGGCTTTGGGCAGACTCAGTCCTGGTGGTTGTGACTATTTCAGAAGTGGGCTAGTGGATGGAAGCTTCTCTCTCTCTGTGTGTCTTTCCTTCTCTCTGTGTGTCTTTCCTTCTCTCTGTAACTCTGCCTTTCAAATCAATCAATCAATTTTTAAAAAAGTACAATCCATTGTGTGTATAGACCCTGTTGTGTTTGTCCATTTGCCCACCAATGACAATTACACTGATGAAAATTAGGTTGCTCCCCAGAGCCTGGAGCTTCCTCCGGGTCTCCCACGTGGCTACAGTGGTTCAAGCACTTGAGCCAATTTCCACTGCTTTCCCAAGCCATTAGCAGAGAGCTGGATCAGAAGTGGAGCAGCCGGGACTCAAATCAGCACCCATATGGGTTGCCGGTGCTGCAGTAGGGGCTTAACCTGCTGCACCACAGCGCCGGCTCCTTGGACAATTTCTTGCTGGGTGGAGAGGGAGGGACAGAGCTCCCGGAGGGGCCTGAGGAGGTCCGGGTGCTGGAGCGGGCCTTCCTCTCTGCTGGGGGTGTGGTCCCTTGGAGGCTCCGCACACACCATGAGGGGTGAGGTCCACCCCGCCTGGCCTGAGCCACGGCCTCACGGAGGAGACGTCTTTGTCGCCTGCTTCCCACCCAGCGCCTCTTCTGCCTGCTGACTTTGCCCAGGTACCTGTCCAGCTGGTGTGGAGCGCCAGCACACGTCTGGGAGTCACGCCGCCTGGGTCTGGAGTGGGCGCTCAGCCTGGTGGGCAGGCTGCCCTTGTCCCCACTGGAGTCCCTGGACTCCCTGCTGAGGCAGTCGTGTCGTGATGGCTCAGGTGATTGTTTTCCTGGCACCCATGCGGGAGACCTGGATTCTGATCCCGCCTCCAGGTAGCAGGCGCTTGGCGAATGGACCAGCAGATGGGAACTCTTCTTTCTCTCTCTCTCTCTCTCTCTCTCTCTCTCTTTTCCTTGCAAACAGACAAATAAAGATTGGATAAAAAAATTCCTGGGTTGTCTAAGCATTGACTGTGTGGTGTTGGACAGATTACTTAATTGATCTGTGCTTCGGTTCCCTTACAGTGGTACAAGCCAGCACGTCATTCACGGGGGTGTGGTGCCTGTGGTTGGGAGCACATGGCTCTGAATGTGTGAAGGGCTAGGATGGTGCCCGAGCGATGGCAGGCACTCACCATCAGTCACCGATTTCTGATCAAGCTGCGGCTTTGCTCCGGGGCAGCTGGGTCTCCTCACTGCCTCCTTAATGATCCTACGGTGCCTGAGACAGCACATCAGGTCGCTAACGTCCAGTCCTCCAATGGCAGCATCCTAGAGAGTGCATCTGGGATCTTGTCTTGCTCCTCCTTCTGTGTCTAAGTCATTCTCTCAGTGGTTATCCTGATTAGAGATGCACCTGGCTGCTGGGCTTCCTGGCTGGGCTTGTCCAGGGAGGAGCAGTGTTCCATTTTTTATGTCAGGCTTTGTTTTGCTCGGGTTTGGTAGACACACGGGCATGGACATGACTGTGAGGAGGCAGGAAGTTCCTATTCTCCCCTTGCCATGCAGGGGTGCACCAGGGTGGGTCAGGAGGCAGAGGTGGGGAGAGGAGAGCATGGGAGGACCTTTCAGCTTAGGGCGGGGAAGTTGAGTGAGGTTAGGGTTGGGTGGTCTGAATACTTTCTGCAGGCTCTGGGCTACAGCAGTGGTGGGCACTGGTTCCCTGGGATCCAGCACTGGGGTGGTGGTGAAGGGCAAGGGCAGTATGGGGTGTGTGCGTGTGTGTGTGTGTGTGTGTGTGTGTGTGTGTGTGTGAGGTTCATAGGGACATGGCCTGGGTTGTAGGCTCCGGGTTGGTGGTTTGCATTTCAAAGGCGTGCCCACAAAGGAGTCATCTGCTACTGTAGGAATGGGCTCTCCCAGGAGGGGCCGTCTGGATAGGGTCATGGCCCCAGATGGCAGAGTGTCAAGAATACAGAACACGAAGAAAACACAGGCACCAGACCAGCTCAGCCTTCTCTGGCAGAGTCAAGGGCTCCCTTCTCCCTGCTCTCACGGCACCTTGTCCAGGGGCAATTAGTGGGCTCACGTGATGAGGTAGGCCGGATGGTGTGCACGCCTGTGCATCCCGCCGGGCTGCGGGCTCCTCGAGAGCAGAGAGCACCTGCCCACCGTGCACTTGGTGTTGGCCCGGCTCGTGGGCAGAGGGAAGGAGGTGTAGCTGGGCGTGGGGCGGGGAGGTCCAGTCTCACACACTAGAGGCCCCTCCTGGCAGGGGAGTTCCACTGTCTCGTTTGCCTCCTTGTTACGTGTATTGATTGGCCAGGCGAGTGGGGGAACGGATTTAACATGTGTGGAGTGCCTGTTACAGTCAGGCACTGTTCCACACCTTTAGATGAGGACAATTCCCACCCTTGAGCTCACAGCCCCAGGGGAGGAATGCAGGAAGTCAACCGTCCCCCAGCAGTGCATGGCCCATGACGAGAGCGCTCGAGGTCAAGGCGTGAACTGTGCTGGTGGTGGAGCCAGCGGTTACTGCAGTCAGTGTGGAGGTGGGCTCAGCAGCCCCTGACTGCTGATGGCTGTGCCACAGACATGGAAGTGCAGTGCTCAGCTTCCCAGCATCCCTTACAGCTGCGGGTCACATGTGTAGAATGAAGCTCTAGAGAAGCAGTCAATAGCAGAAGTCTGTTGGCTCTGCCTCCTCCCTCTTCTTCTGCTTTGGTATTGGATGTGATGACTGGTGCTGTGGCAGCCATGGACAACCATAAGGACAAGGCCAAACACATTGCAGTGGTGCCCAGTGGATGAATACCATATACCCCTGGACTTACTGTTTCTGTCAAGCCGCTGTAGTCAGACTTTCTGTCACTTGCAGTCGAGTTCGTTCCTAAGTGATCTAGCAAGAGAGATAAAGAAAGGCTCCACCCTGGACTTATCTTTTGAGCAGCAGCTGGAAGGAGCTCCCTCGGCAGGAAAGAGGGAGAGGAACGTTTGGACTGAGGTCTGGCCTGCGTGGAAGCAGAGCGGGGAGGGGCTGCAAAGAATCCAGAGGTGCCTGGGTGTGGCCATTGGTGCCTCTGGTCCTTCAAAGTGAACAAGATCCAGTGTGTGTGTGTGTGCGCGTACTGTGTCTATGTATATTTATGTGCATATGTATGTGTATGCATGTATAGGTGTGTGTATGTGCACATGTGTACATGTGTATGTGTGTATGCATTTGTGTATGTATGTATGTGCGTGTGTCTGTGTGTGTCTGTATGTGTGTATGCATATGTGTGTTTGCATCTCTCTGTGTATTTGTGTGTATGTATGTATATGTGTGTATGCATTTGTGTACGTATGTGCATGTGTATGTGCGTATGCATATGTGTGCTTGCATCTCTGTGTATTTGTGTGTGTATGTGTGTCTGTGCATATGCATATGTGTTTGTATGTATGAGTGTGTGTATGTACATGTATGTGCATGTGTGTGTATGTGTGTGTATGCATTTGTGTATGTATGTGCGCGTGCATGTGTATGGCTATGTATGCCTGTTCAGAGGAGGATCCAGGACCTGTTCCTTGAGTACAGACCCGGGTTTGGCCAGGTCTTTTCCTGCAGAGTGTCTCAGGGGCGGGGCCCCCGGAGCTCTCTGACTGCCGACTGTGTGGCTGTGCAGCCACAGACAACAGGCAGGTAAACCGGCGCAGACAGAGGCCATAAAACTTAATGCTGGACACAGGTCTGATATGTCATGAAATGTTATTATTCTTTCCATTTGTCCCAGCCATGTAAAATTATGCAAACTTTTCCCGGCTCTGGGGTCACAGGAACGCAGGCAGCAGGCCGGGTGAGGTCCAGGGGCCGCCCACTGCTGACAGTCACTCCAAGAGGTCCCAGTCTGGTCATGAGTAAAGCACCTGTCGGGGAGCTGGGCAGCAGCAGGGCTGTTGCGTCTTTGACCTGGTACCGCAGAGCCGGCCCTGGGAAGAGGGAGCATGAGCCATGGTGCCGCAGCCCAGACACACCAGGGGAGGCCTCGGCTTGGCCTGAGGGACCAACCTGGGAGAGGGGGAGGGCGTACCAGTCCAGATGAAGCCCTGTGCAAAGTGGGGACATGAGGACACGTGTGTCCTGGTCGGGGGGCGGGCAGGACACGTGTGAGTGCCTGGTGCCACTGGGGAAGCTGCAGAGCTGAGGTTGGGAAGGGGGCTGGGGCTGGACCCCCGGCGGGCAGGAACATGGTCTGTAGCCACTGCTGATCTGCTGCCCGTGGCTGGTGGACACCCCACACAGGGGTCCCTTTGTGGGGGGAAAGGAGCAGGCAGAGATGTTCGCGGCCTTCGGGCGTGCTGGCTGCTTCGCGCCCTCGGGGCAGCACTGGGTTGAGCCATTGCTATCTCTGTCCATCATGAATACCACGGGGGCCTCTCCGTCTTCCTCAGCCTCCGAGGCAGCCAAGGTTGGATCGTCTTTGCTAATCACAGAGTTTTGGCGCTGGGAGGGTCATGGGTTCCAATTAGGAGAAGTTGCAGTCCAGAGTGAGGTTGAAAGTCCAGCTCCGCTTTTCTTTAGCTGAGCGAGAGGGAAAATCACAAGTGTCCTACCGCCCTGTCCACTCATCTAGAAAGGGGGGTATCTTAGGGGCGTCATGCAGGCTTCCAGACCCCCTGACAGCCTGCCATGGATAGTATAGGTCTCAAGGTCTCAGCATACTATCTATGCTGAGATAATGATTTATGGCACCTGCGAAACATTCTTTGCCTTTCTCCTTCTCCCTCTCCTCCTCACTAAAGGAAAAGCCAGCTCTGGCTGCCTTTGCCCCAGGGAAGGTATGGGCCGGGTAGAAAGCAGGGGTGACCTGCAGAGGACATGGAAGTTTTGAGAGAGGAGTGGGGAGACAGGCGGGTCCGGCCTGGTGAGGCCTGCACCCTGCGCCCTGTGCCCTGGCAGTGGCCCAGGAAGGCTGCAGAGGAGCAGCCGTGTGGCCTAAGAGGAGCAGGGTTGGTCCAGGTGAGACACAGAGGCAGCCAGCAGCCCAGGCAGGGACAAGAAGGACCAGTGGGCCCGGCCCTGTGACCTGTCACGCTGCAGAGTCTCCTGGAGCTAGCGACGTCCTTGGGGAGTTGCACAAAAATGACGAAGATGGATTTGCTCCCTCGCCTGGAAGGATGAGGGCAAGCTGCAGAACCTCAGTTGATTTCTAAAGCATCAAAAGAACTGCTGCTCTGTACGCACCTGAGGTTTGGAGCTGAGCCATGGGCTCGTAAGCCCCACATTTCACAGCGAGGAAGCGAGCTTGGGGAAAGATGACTCACTCAGGGTCACACGACCGCAGGCATCTGGGACTCACGTCAGCAAAAGGCCCAACTCACTGTCGCACTTGGCATTGGCTATTCCTGGGAAAACGGCTAACAGCCAATCAAAGTGCATCTTTAGTTTCTCTTTTTACAAATGTATTTATTTGAAAGGCAGAGAGAGAGAGAGAGAGAAAGAGAAAGAGAGAGAGAGAGAGAGAGAGAAAGAGAGAGAGAGAGATCTCCCATCTGCTGGCTCACTCACCAAATGCCTGCAAGAACTCCATCAGGCTCTCCCATGTGCGTGGCAGGGACCCAGGCACTTGGGCCATCCCCTGCTGCCTCCCAGGGTGCACATCAGCAGGGAGCTGGAATCAGGAGTGGAGCTGAGACTGTGACCCAGGCACTCTGCTGTGGGATGCGGGTGTCCCAAGCATGTCTTGACCACTGCACCGTACGCCCGCTCCACCCCAGCACTCGATGTTCTTATGCTAGATCCTCCCCCGACCCCTTCAGTATCATTGTCTCTGTGCTGTGGAAGAGGAAGTGGAGACCCAGAGGAGGAATGGCCACTGGGCTATGCAACGGGAAGCAAAGGAGCTTGCCGAAGGCCACACCACTATGCAGTGGACTCGAGATTCAGTCACAGTGGCCACACAGGCGCTTCCCGAAGGCTCTGCTCCCCCTGCCGCCTGGCCTGCTGCAGCAGGAGGGGTCCACTCACTTCCATTTGCCCCCGTGGTGCTCTTCACAGTGGGGTCACCTGGTAGGCCTGTCCCCTCCCTGCCTGTAGGCTCCCCGGGGCGGAGGTGAAGGAAGCGCTGTCTCTGTGCACAGATGCACAGGTGATGCTTAAGAAGCTGCCTCGAGCCAGCTTTGTCATGGCTCACATCCAGGTGGCGATCACACACCTGCCCGGGCACTGACTTCTTTTATCTGCTTTTGTCGGTCAATCCCCCAGTGCAAGAAGTCTAGACGAAGGGGAGCTGTCCCCACACGGCACCAGACAGTGATGAAATCTTATCATGGCGTTTCTAAAAAGCTTTTGGCAGTTCCTGACCTGCCTCCCTCCACGGATAAGCTCTCCAGGCTCTGTGATCTCTGGGCAGAGTTCCAGCGTGTACCTGAGAGCTTGGGAACCATCCCAGTCTCGTGAGCAAACGCAGAGCCGCCAGGATTAGAGGACCTTGGTTCTTGGCTGTGAGGGCCATCTTCCGGCGGGGGAGGGTTTGAGTGGGACGTTCAGGGTCAGCATTCAAGGGAGTTTGCTGATGGAGCAGGCCGGGAGACGCTGCCAAGAGGCCTCACTGCTCAGGAGTATGATAGTCCCCGGGGCGGGGCCTAGAGGTGGGAGGGGCGAGCTACAGTCGTGACACCAGAAATGATGGGCTCCCCATAGCATGCTGGGCCCTGCAGTGTGGTGTGCAGGGCCTTAGACTAGGGTGCTCAGGCCGGTCCCAAGCTCTGTCTGTGTTTCCGGCCAGCCCTCCAACCTCCCCCAGCCCCCAGTCCTCACCTTCAGGACGGACGTCACACAGGTCATCTGGCACTTCTGCCGCATCTCGAGAAGATGTGCAGCACCATGCATGCGTTCCTTGGTGCGTGGTGTGTGTGGGAGGAACCACTGCTTGGATGCGGGGCATGGGCGTAGGGGGAGCAGGCCCTGGCCAGCAGGGCAGTGTCCTCAGGATGAAAATGGGAACCAGGCTGGACTGTGGAGGACTGATGTCACTCTCTGTGTCCCTCATTTTGGGGGAGGGAGGGTGCTACAAAGCCAGCTGGCCGTGCTGTGTCCAGTCACCTCCCAGGTGCAAGGAGCAGCAAGGTCCCAGCCTTCCGGGAGCCTGGCTGTCAGCTCCGGGAAGGGGAGCGGGTGGGGGCACTGTCGTGGTAGGGACCACACCTGGCTTCTCCTTGACTCAAGGTCAAACACTCAGTTCTCTGTTGCCCACCTCCCAGGACTCATCCTGAGGCCCTCACAGATCAAACCAGGAACCTTGGGTGTCTACCCCATGAGTGCGGCCGGCAGACGGGAGCCTGCATTGCCTGTGGTCTCGGTTACTCTCTCTTCTACCTCCACCTGGCTTGCACCTCACAGACGCCGTCCTGCAGGCGCCGGGCACCTGCTGGGTTTGTTCTGCACACCTGGTCCTGGAACTCTCGTCTTCCTGTCTCGCCCACTTCACCCAGTCTTCATCCCGACATGGCCGCTCCCGGCCTCTCCTCAACCCTGGGCCGTAAGCCTCTCCCCCAGGTTCACGGCTGTAGTCCCCCATTCCCTCTCGTCCTTACCCTCTCTCTAGGCCTGGGCTCAGGGAGGTCTACTCAACACCACCCTCTGCACGTGAGCTTCCTAGGAGTTCCCCTGCACCCCTGAGTGGGTGGGACCAAGAGACGGGCTCTTGCCTACCCTGTCCCTAACGGCGAGTAGCCCTTTCGGGTCCCCTCCTGCCCCCAATGTGGGGCAACCGCCTGCTTTCCTGGTCCTAACATGATCTGTTGTTTACCTCTTGGCTTCCCACCACCCTTCCAGAATGGACTCAATGTCCCTAGGGACGCGTGAGCCTCAGGCCAGCCTTCTCTCTTAGACCTGGAGCACAGCTGCCCGGTGGTCTAAATGCTGAGCCCACTACTCAGGTGAGACACAGCAGGCACTCGCTACCTCTGAAGCCACTCTGGGAACAGACTGAGTGTCCTGGAAAACGGGGCGGGGAGGCTGGGGCTGGGAGACTGTCGGCCGGGCATGGGGGGTGGGGATGGACAGGGCCGGAGTGGGGGCTGTCGGGAGCAGCAGGTGGAATCTGCAGCTGGCTCCCGGCAGCAGCCTCACGTTGGCTCAAGAAGTCCTGTTTGGAAGGGAAGATCAGATCAAGAGGCCAGTGCTGACCTGTCCCAGCCTGGAGATCAGGCATGTGCACCCTCGGGCTTTGGAGCCCCCACCTGGTGGAATTTGTGGCCCTTATCAGTGTGGGTCTTAGGGAGTGAGGGTGCTATCTTCACCGTGTTTCTGGAGTGCCCTGGAGTCAGGGCTTCTAGCCAGCGGCGCTCTGCTCCCTCAATAAGAGCTGTGGGGATGGACACTGGCCGCAGCAGTGGCCGGCCTGCCATCCAGGATGAAGTGCCTCGTGGTGCTCCTTGTGGTCCTCGCTCTCTCCCAGGGCGGGGAGATCACCAGGTGACTGTCAGATCCGGGGGGGGGGGGGCAGGTCCTGTCCCTGGTCCTGGGGAGTCACGGGAGGAATGGCAGCAGCTCCCTGGGACGAGCACCCTTGTCCGTCTTGCCTGAGCACCTTGAGGCCCCCGCCTCTACGTTGTCCCTACCGCCCGTGCCTTGGCAACAAGGGAAGGGCAGCCCAGGGAGATTAGCATGGCATATGTGGTGACACCACCCAGCATCGATCCTCAGCCCCTTCACCAGCTTAACTCTGTGCCTGGATTTCCTCCTCATCTGTTGTGAAACTAGTCCATCTCACAGGGATGTTAGAAGGTGTGTGTGAGAGTTAACATGTGCAAAAATGCTTTACACAGTGCCTGGTGCCTGCAGGGGCTGGACATGCATTTGTTAAAGTTGTCTGCGGCAGCAAGCCCTTTGTGGGTGAAGGCCCTAGGCTCGCCTCCAGAAGTTATAGCTGGTGTTTGCTGAGCTGTTTGCTAGGGTCCCAGGCACTTAGCCAGATCTTCACCTGTGGGTCACTAATCCCTACGGGTTAGGTCAATGTTATTTGCATTTCACAGGTGAGAAGATTGCTGCTGGGGTGGGGGGATTGCCTCTTAACTGCCCAAGGCTACGAGTGAAGGAGCTGGCACTTGGCCCCAGGAGGCCTTGCCTTCTTGCTGTGACACTGCACCTCCTCCAGTGCTCAGCTTTGAGTCTGTCTAAACCCTCAGCACAGGGAAGCCTGGGGTCCTCGCTGTGGAAGCTGGACCCCTGGAGAGGTGATGAGAATGAAGTCACCCAGCCAGCGCTGTTTGTGATGGTTCTGAAAATGAATTCCTCCAAGTCCTGGGCATGCGGGGGCCTCAGCACAGGCACTGGGAGGTGGGACAGGAGCCAGGAACTCCGCGGTGGCCACGGCACCTTTCCCTTCCTCTTTCCCTTCCTCACCTCCTCCTTGTTGCCCACCACCATCATCCGGAGCCTCGACGCCCCAGGCAGTCCCTGGGGAGCTGGCTCTGGGCTGAGAAATACTTTGGAGAATTTCCACTGACTCATGGCAAAAGCTATGCAGAGAATGAGCCACTGGGTGGTCCTGGGGCAGGAGGCTCGCCCTGGAGCTTCACCCGGTCCCCCGCGGGCAGTGTGGTCTGGAGGGGGACCCGGCCTCTGCACTCGTGCGTGCCGTGCAGTGTGCGACACAGAGCGCGCATTTGGAGCTGAGTGACAGCTGCTTGGCTGGAAGCTCCCCAGCAGCAGGTTCTGGAGAACATCTCGTGGGGCTCCACCAGCGTGGAGGGAAAGAAAAAAGTAGCAACCGGCAGAGGGCACTGCGCGAAGCAGGGACTCGCATCTGTCTGTGAACTGGCGTGGCACGAGTTTCTCACTTTGGGTGATGATAGCAGAAGGCCTGCGTGCCGCTGGCCTGCGAGGCTGGGCTGGCGTCTCGGTGACTTCCTCCTGTCTCCGCAGGATCCCGCTGTACAAAGGGAACACGCTGAGAAAGGCCCTCAAGGAGCATGGGCTTCTAGGGGACTTCCTGAAGAAGCACCAGGTCGAACTGAGCAGGAAGCGCGCCCACTCCGGCGTGGTGGCCAAGGAGGCCCTGACCAACTACCTGGATGTGAGTGGTGCTGCCAGCCTTGCTGGCCCGGATGCCCAGGCCCTGGCTTTGCCCTCTTTTGGGCGTCACAGAACCTGCGGGTTGTGGGGGCAGCCTCCCTGCCCTCAGCAAGTGCCACAAGAGGCAAAGGTCACGTCCGCCTCCCAGGCTCCCAGGTCCTGGCCCAGCCGGGCTGGGGGCAGCTGGTGCCTGCTTTACAGCTGCCCGGGACGCAGCTACTGCCTTCTTCTCCCCCAGGTCCCAGGTGGGAACGCCCCTGTGCCTTCTTGCATTCTGGAGCTCGCCTCCGCCTCACCGGTCACTTCTGGCAGGAAACCAGCAGCCTCTCGCTCCGTTCCCTGCTTCCGTTTCCTTATCTAGGTCACCCCCACCTCCTGTGCCCACGGTGGGGCAGGGACAGCTTTGGCGATGCCCCACCTCTGTGTCCATCCTCCAACTATCCCAGGCAGGACTTGCGCCTGCTGGTGGAATCCAGATGGGGGCCAGGGATGAAGAACCCTGCCCAGCATCCTTCTCCCATTCTTTTCCTGAAGCCTCCCAGATACTGGGGCAGGAAGCTCAGGGCCTGAAAAACCTGGGCCCACTCGTGCCCAGCATCTACACCCCCGCCCGCCCCCACCTCCCTTGCTGTGCCCCGTGCTAACCCAGAGCTCGATGTCCTCAGGTTCAGTACTTTGGGAAGATCCAGATCGGGACACCACCCCAGGAGTTCACCGTGGTGTTTGATACAGGCTCCTCGGACTTCTGGGTGCCCTCCATCTACTGCAAGAACAAGGCCTGCAGTGAGTGACCACTCCCCACCCCCACCCCTGGCCCCAACCTCGCTTAGTCGCGGGCTGCTCTGCCACAGCGGTCAGGGTGGCCAGCAAGTGTGTTTGGACTGAGGTCCTGCCCTGGCCTCTACTGCCGTGGGATAGGATGTCACTAAACCCTGACCTGTATTTCAGAAATCCACCGGCGCTTTGACCCAACCAAGTCCTCCACCTTCCAGCACATGCACAAGCCTCTGTCCATCCAGTACGGCACAGGCAGCATGCAGGGTGTCCTGGGCTACGACACGGTCATCGTAAGTAGGGCTGCTGGCCGGGCTGGGGTGCACCTCGCCTTCCTGTGGCCGGTGCCCATGGCAGGGGGATTTGCTGCCCAGACATTTGTTTTCCTCTGCCACCGTCTGCAGCCATTTGCTTTCCTCTCCTTTTTTGGGGGTGAGGCACAAACTTGCCTCCTCCCCAGAGAGCTGACCCTGTGCCAGTCAGCCTCTTCTGTGTCCACCTGTGTGCCTTGGGTCAGGCCCTCCCTCCCCCTAGGTGGCAAGAAGGCCTCAGGCTGGTTTGGCTTTGCCTGTTTGGACCAGCGTTGGATGGGCCATGGAGGGGCTGGAATGGGAGGTCCTCCAGCTGCCTGTCTAGAGCAGGACGGGCTCCCAGGGTTGAGGGGACAACGAGGAAGTCCAGGGGGCTTAACCTGGGGCCTGGCTCAAGTGAGGGCAGGGGAGTCGGGGTTGGAGCAGCTGGGGCTGTCACAAGAGCCACAGGGGCAGGGGGCTCTGAGCATGGGTGTACGGGGGAGACAGCTGAGGTCTCTTCCATGTGGGGTCTCCCACACACCCAGGAGCACCCATGGGAGGAGATCCACTGTGGCCAGGAGCAGATCTCTGGGACGGGTACAGCCGACTTCTTGTGAGCTGTGTTGCTCTGGGCAGACCTCAATATCCCACTCTGTAAAGTGGAGGTGTTTCCAGCACGTGGCCCCGCCTCTTCCTGCAGTCGGGCTCCCTGTGACTCAGTCACTGTGGCTGTCAGAGGGCTGTCCACCCCCGGTGCTGGAATGGACAGTCCCCTGGTCAGGCCCATGGCCATATCCACAGGGCCCAGCATTACACCCTGGAAGAATGAACCCATTTATTCTTGAGCTTAATCATCATTCACTCATTTACCTCACAAATGTTTTTTGGACCTCATTACAGGAACTGGGGGTCCAGTGAGGGACAAGAGGGGCCAAGGACCTGCCTTTCCCCACCCCCACCTAGGCTTACAAGGGCTGCACTCTGAGCTCCCTCAGGCTCCCCTGGGGCCCTATGGTTGCTACAGTGATGGCGTGACTTGGGGGTCCATTTTTAAAGATCTCTTTGGCCGCTCCGCCTTTGTGGGGACAGACTGGGAGCGGGAAGCCTGGTCCGGCTTTGGTGGTGGTCTAGGCTAGAGACAGGGTGGCGGAGAGTAGGCTGGGGGACACAGGAGCCTCCCCAGGGGCTGGGAAGACTGAGGAGCTGCCTTGGGGTCAGTGCTTCCTGGCAGTGTGCAGCAGTGATACGCCATCAGTGCTTGGTGTCGGTATTGCGAGCTTGAGAGACGCCTGTCCCCACTGGGGCCCTGTGGATGCACAGTGTGACCTTGCTTTTCTTGCACATTGTGTGCCTCTGTGATGCCCAGGTGCCACGGATGACGCACAGGGCCATGGCACATTCCTGGTCTAACCCCCTTCCTTGGAGGTCCCCCCACCCCCTTCCCTGCAGCAATGAACTGGCTCCTGTCATCCACAGCACGGGGTCTTGGGACGGGGGTGGGGTGGGGGTAGTGTTTCCTCTTAAGCCTGCACGAGCGATCGAGGCAAAGCAGCAAGCCGAGACTCTGACGCCAGTTCCTGATCTGGGCCTGGCTGCCCCTGTCCCTGGGACTTGGCTATTTCTGGCCGCAGGCGGCTCCCTGGTGGGTGTCAACATGACTCTTGCAGGTCGCTGGCATCGTGGACACACATCAGACTGTGGGCCTGAGCACCAAGGAGCCTGGCGATGTCTTCGTCTACTCGGAGTTCGACGGGATCCTGGGCATGGGCTATCCAAACATCGCCTCCCCTCACTCAGTGCCAGTGTTTGACAACATGATGCACAAGCACCTGGTGGCCCAGGACCTGTTTTCGGTTTACATGAGCAGGTAGGGGCTGTGACAACCCGGTGGAGATCGCCAGCTGAGGAGTGGGCCCTGCTCAGAGACACGCAGCCCAGGGGCTGTCCCCAGCATCCAAGCAAACCCTCCCTTGTTCTCGGGCACATCCAGTCTCTTGTTCAAGGCCCGGATGTGACCATGGGTGCAGCGGGCGTTCCCTGGGCCAGCACTGGACTCTGAGTTAGCCTCGGCTGTCTTGGCACAGGCACCTTTGCCTTCTTTTCCCCAATATGGCAACATCTCAGCAATCATCTGTGGATATCCGTTAGATGCACAGACTCTTAGAGACGGCACAGATCTTACAGCTGAATCTTCTCTCATTAGGGAGGAAACTGGGGTCTCTTGGGAAGTAGGGACACAGCCAGGCCTGGGGCCCAGGGCTCCTCTCCTGGCCCAGGGTTCCCACTCTACCTACCTGTTCCCTGTGATGATGTGGATCACCTTGGACAGAAGGGTGGGTGGCAGGATGGGGAGAAGGGGTCCATGCCCAGGAGGCTGAGGCCAGGGGACCCCAGGAGAGAGGAAAATTGGTACATTGCACTCAACCGTCCATTCACTCACTCGCTGGATGCTTCCTGGGCCAACACAATGTGGAAGGACCAGGCCCGCTGATGGGGCTGCATCAGCAATCCGCAACGTGGACAGGGAGGTTACATTTTAACAGGGAAGACAGACACAAGAGCACCCGCAATTTTAATCAAACCCTGTAGGAAGGGGGGGTTTGGGTGTGTCCCAGGCTTAAGGACTGGGAAGCCCCTCCTGACTGCTGCATGCACCACGCACTGTGGCAGGCAGGGCAGGCGTCCCTGGGGGATAGCAGGTGCGGGATGGAGAGATGGTGCTTGTAGGCAGCGAGGGCCACATGTGCCAGAGCTTGTAGCTGGGAAAGCCTTGCTGAGTTCTAGGAGCTGCAAACAATGGTGTGGGAAGCAGGTGAGGGAGACTGGGGAGGGTATCCCGGCCACGCCTGTGACAGAGCCCAGGAGGAACAGAAGGGGTTGGGCTCTGGCTGCTCCATGACCTCCCCTCAGGTTGGGCTGTGGGTTCCAGGTGCTGCCTAAGCCCAGGTCGGGGCTTCAGGGCCCAGAAGAGAAAGGGCTGTGGCTGACGTCAGAGCAAAGCCTGGCTGTGGAGGGGTGTGGGGAGCGCTTCTGAGGCCTTGGGGGTGGGGGGGGCTGGCCACTCCCGCTGGGCTGCGTGTCACTGTGCCTTGGTTCCAGGTCTGGCGAGGGAAGCATGCTCACACTGGGCGGCATCGACTCCCAATACCACACAGGCGACCTGCACTGGGTGCCCGTGACTGTGCAGGGGTACTGGCAGTTCACCCTGGACAGGTGGGTGAGAGGCATCCTGTGTGGGCCCCTGGCCAGAGGCTGACTCCAGGAGTGGGGACGGGGGCCCCGTGTCAGGTGCAGGGGCTCGAGGGCCACTCAGCAGAATCTGAAGAAGGTGGCCTTTGTCAGTGACGCTGTCACACTTCCACCTTTGTTGTTGATGAGACTAGTTCCACTGACTGAGCAATTACTACCTGCTAGGCACTGTGCTGAGTGATGGTTTGACTGTCTCATCAATGCTCACCAATTCCCTGTGAAGTGGGCGCTGTTATTATCCCCATTTTCTAATTCACTGACATGGAGTACGAAGCTCATGACCATCCTTTGAGGAAGTCAAGGAGGGAATTGCTAATGTACCCGTTTTGTAGATGGGAAGGTTGAGGACACAAAGGCTCTGGGATAACTTGCCTGAGACATGCAGCAAGTAAACGGCCAAGAGGAAACTGGACATCAGATCCTTAGGCAGCCAGAATAGGGTTCATCCCAACTCTGACGCATATGGACTTGACGCCCTACTGACATTTCTGGCCCCTGGAAAGTGGGATGTCCTGAATGAGCCCAGCAGGGAAGGGTGGAGAAGAGTCAGGGAGGGAGTGGGAGGTGGGGGATGCTGTATGTGCCTCAAGGTGCTCCTGCTGGCCCTCTGCAGGGTCACCGTGGACGGCAAGGTGGTGGCCTGTGAGCGGGGCTGCCAGGCCATCCTGGACACGGGCACTTCCTTGCTGATCGGTCCCGACAACGAGATCCTCCACATTCAGAGAGCCATTGGGGCCTCGGAGGGGGAGTACGGAGAGGTAAGGCCACAGTCCCAACCCCCAAGGCTCCCTGAGGGGGGCCCCTGGTACCTGGCAGAGGTGGGAGAGGGAAATGTCCAGGGAGCCCAGTCCTCAGCGGGGCTCAGGAGGTCCCCGGCGACCTTCGCTGCAGCCCTTGGGCTTCATCCCGCGCTGCTGTCGGAGCTCCGACGGTTCACGCAGCGGCTGCTGTCCGACCCGGCCTCACAGTGCACTGGGAGGGCTGCTCCTGACCGATGACTTTGGCTCTGCTTTCCTCCGCCTCCCAGGTAGCCCGGTGCTGCCAGGGTCCCAGTGACCCCTGACACCTGGAGGGGGCGACAACGAGGCAAACTCCTCTTTGTCCTATACCGGGGTGCGTCCTTGGCTTTGCTGAGTCTGTGGAGGACCCACTCCTGGGACCACACCCATCCCGAGAGCCTCCCCGTGGGGCTCCTGTGGCACAGAGGAAGGCGGTCTTTGCCCAGCCGATGGCGCTGCCCCTTCTAAGAGACCTTTGCTTGCTTCTTCAGTTTGGCTTCAGCTGCAAGAGCCTGAGCGGTAAGCCCGCAGTGGTCTTTGAGATCAACGGCAGGAAGTTCCCACTGTCGCCTTCCGCCTACACCAACAAGGTAGGGGAACGAGCGGGAAGGACCTGGGCCCCACCTGTGCAAGTCGGTGGCAAGTCAGTGAGATTGGGGATCAAATGAGTCACAAGCACCCAGCCCAGGGACCAGAGCTCTGTCCAGGGGCTTTTAGCTGGCTTGGGTGGGGGGGTGGGGGGTGGGAGGGGCTCAGATCTGCACGACCCTGCCAGGTCATCTTGGATGAAGTCACATTATGGTTTGAATCTCCATGTCTTGATCTGTTGATGGGCTCACCTGGGGAGGTTCTTTCAAGGACAAGACGAAATTACAGAACAGAGAGCCTGGGGTGGGAGTGGGGTGGAAAGATACCCGCGCTGAGGCCCAGCAGGCGGCTTGGGCTTCAGCTTCATCCCAGCCATGTCTTTCCCAGGACAAGGACTTGTGCTACAGCGGCTTCGAGGGCGGTTCTCAGCTGTGGATCCTGGGGGATGTCTTCATCCGGGCGTACTACAGTGTCTTCGACAGGGCCAACAACCGCCTGGGACTGGCCACAGCTATCTGATCGCACCACCCGCCGAGGACCACACTGTCCCCAAACACGTGTGCCCATGTGCATGAGCACGAGGGTACAGGAAGCTTGTTCTTAGTAAACACAGCTCTGCAAGGCCCGCCTGCCCTTGTCCTCTTTGGGGCCGAAACTCTGCACTTCTCTTGGGGTGGGGCCATGGCGGAGAGGGGAGTGGAGGCTGGGGGGACACAGTCAGTGGTGGGACTCTTGTGGAGGTGGGGAATGCCTGTCTGAGCCCTAGTATGTCCTAGATCTTTCTAGGAAAAGGGTACAAGACGGAGAGAGACCTTGGCAGGACAAGGCTTGCATGTACTTGGGGATGAGTCATAAGGCTTTGATGCAGTGGGGTTGCATGGAGAATGCTTGGTCCATGGAGAAAAAGGTTGTCCATCTTTTCTCATTGGCACTGGAAGACACAGGATGGGCCAGGCAGGGAGGTCAGGGGCAGATCCTCAGACCCTGAGCTGGCCATTTTCCTTGGGCAAAGTCCGGGGCCGGCACTGTGGTGTAGCAGGTAAAGCCGCCACCTGCAATGCTGGCATTCCATACGGGTGCTACTTCATGTCCCAGCTGTTCACTTCCAATCCAGCTCTCTGCTATGGCCTGGGAAAGCAGTGGAAGATGGCCCAAGTGCTTGGGCCCCTGCACCTGCATGGGAGACCTGGAGGAAGCTCCTGGCTTTGGCCTGGCCCAGTCCCAGCCATTGTGGCCATCTGGGGAGTGGACCAGCAGATGGATTTCTCTCTCTCTCCATCTCTCATTGTAACTATAATGTTCAAATAAATAAATAAATCTTAAAAAATTTTAAAAAAAGAGTCCGGTGCTAATGAAGACTCAGAACCACCTGCCAGCGCTCAGAGAGCAGCTGCGTAACTGAGGACAGGTGTGTGTCAGCCTGGCTCCAGGGGCCGACCATCGAGGCCAGACCCCAGCACTGGGACTGCAGGGAGGGCTGCGGCGGGCGATGAGCAGATGCTTCGGCTCCCAGGCCCTCGTGCTCCTTCCCGGGCACCAGGTGGCCAGGACGAGGCGGGCGGGGGCCTGGGGCGGCTTCCCTCAGCCATGATGCTCTTGGCCTCAGCTGCCGTGGGGTCAGGCAGTCAAGCTTCTTGGGGAGCTTCTGTGCGTGCTGTCGGCCAGAGAGAACAACCGAGCAGGCTTCTGTTTCCAAATCACGGCCAGCCTTGCCCCCTCCAGTTCACCACCCGCAGCAGAGTGGTCGGACATAAAGTGACACCTTCGTAAAAGGGGTGGGGCCGTCTCCCTGTCTAGTCCCTGCCCCCTCAATCCTGGTCGCAGGCTTGTCCTATGAGCAGCTGGGCGAGGGGCAGGCAGGCCGTTCAGGAGCCTAAAGGGACCGGTCTGGAGTGACGATTCACAAAGGAGACTGGCTGATGGAGAGGAGTGGGAGTGGTGCAGGGTTGGCTTCTTTCTCTGCTGCAGGTGCAGAAAAATTGTGCTGGGGGAGTCTTGTTGCTGTACAACAGCCCCAAACTGGTCAGAGGCATCGCTGCGGAACCCCCACACTGGGTCCACTCACCTGACGTCTAGAAAACCGATCTCTGATGTCGGAGTCGGGGAAGAAAGCAGGTGTTTATTGCAAAGTGCGGAGAAAGGAGCCAGCAGCTATTGCCTAATTCCCAGGCTCCCCAGAGTTAGAGGTGAAGGTTCTTACAGATTGACGTTGGGGCTGAGAGGTGCGTGATGAGCTCGTGTCCAGGTTCCTGGTTGGTCAGTGGTGCCCGTGGCCCTCCTTTGGTTGGTTAGCAATGCCTTGCTCCTTAGGGAAGTTATGGGGCCAGGTGGGCTCCAGCTGGTCTGGGGGTTGCATGTAGGTGGCAGCCGCCCTCTGCTGGGCCCTGGAGTTCCCCTACACAAACCACTCCAGGACGGTGCTGGCCATCAAGGTTCTTTTTTTCTTTTTCTTTTTTAAAGATTTATTTATATTTTGAAGGTCAGAGTTACATAGAGAGAGGAGAGGCAGAGAGAGAGAGAGAGAGAGAGAGAGAGAGAGAGAGAGAGGTCTTCCATCTGCTGGTTCACTCTCCAATTGGCTGCAATAGCCAGAGCTGCACCTATCCAAAGCCTGGAGCCAGGAACTTCTTCCGAGTCTCCCATGTGGGTGCAGGGGCCCAAGGACTTGGGCCATCTTCTACTGTTTTTCTAGGCCATAGCAGAGAGCTGGATCAGAAGAGGAACAGCCAGGACTGGAAGCGGCGCCCATATGGGATGCCGGCACTGCAGGTGGCAGCTTTACCTGCTATGCCACAGTGCTGGCCTCTCAAGGTTCTTATCTCTTGCAGAAGCAAATGACTTCCAGTGATTAGAACTGTGCAGGCCGGCTGGATCTCTGCCTCAAGTCAGTGAATTCCTTTAGATAAAGGACAGGCAAGGAGATCCTGGACACGAGGCTGGGTCCTGCTTTCACATTATAAGGGTTCAGTTTCAGTGCCCGTATTTCTTGTTACTCCTTAATCCCGAGGCGCTATGATCCTGTGACTGCTTCATGCTGCCTATGGGGCGAGGTGGGGTGTTTTCAGGATCAGGCGAGAGGACGTTGTCAGGAAACTTACCAGTCCCAGGTTTAGCGGCGGAGATCCGCGGCGTCACGTCAGCGTTCGGCCCAGTCGACCTCTACACAACGTGATCTTGCCGATGTATCACTGTTCCCCTGCAGCGGTAACGGCCACCCCACACCAGCACTCCCAGGCCTAAAGGAAAGCCGCTTTGGCCAGCAGGAGACTTTCAGTTCCGAGCCAGGACTAGAGCCGTTGCTGAAGACGGAGCGTGTAGCACTGTCATTTTCGGATGGGCCGAATATTACTTGTCAGTGTCTTACGGAGCAAAATCATCCTCCAGCCCTTGCTGTAAAACAAAGATAGAATATCTGGCAGACCTTTGTATATATTTTTCTATCTTCCTCGAACCCAAAGAAAGCCTTTTCTGTATCCTAGGGGAAGCCAAGGCCACCAACTTGGAGTTAGTGTGGCTGTTTACCTTCTTCCCTCTTCTAAGGTGTAAGGCGTGGGTGAAGACTTTTTGGTGGCAATGCTATTGTTTCTAAAATTTCCTAGAGAATGTCTACTGCATACCCAAGCCTTGATTCTTTTGGTTCACAAAGCTGTTTTCATCCACGAATGTTTCAGGACTGTAATCTCAGCTTCATCAGATCCAGCCTGCTAGGCCACACTTGTTCAGTAACCTATAATCCGTCACATACACGGGTTCCCCAGAGGGGTCTGGGGGCAAGGGGGCTTCAAGACGATACAGTTCAGTTATTGAATAATACAGCCTCGTATCTCCCAGTACTAAGTGACCCAGTACCCCACCTTTTGCTCCAGAAGTGGCAGTGCACAGTGGGCTGCATGGGCTCTGGTGGGCTGTCCACAGGTGAACCGCTCCACCTCCCACAGTAGGCCACAAGCAGTTGTCATTCCCGGATACCTCAGCCAGCCTTGGGTGGCGACATCTAGATCTTACACTGTCATTTGATCTTTTCCAGATTTGGGGTCCTAATCCTTATTTCTCAGAAAAGAAGCGGCCAGAGAGCTCCCTCAGCACCTCACTGTGGGTGCTGTGCGTAGATCCTAGCGTCAGATGGGAGAAGACCACGTTCCAGATCTAGTTAGCCTCTTCCTTTTGAAATGAGGCTCTCTCTGGACGGCATGAGCCATCATCTGAAAGTGCCAGGCCAGCATTGTCCTGCTGGGAATTATGTCCTGCAGAATTATGACAGGCAACAGGCACAAAATACGAATAGGAAAATAAACGCATCAAAGCCAACAAGATCATAACAAATCAAGTTTGCACCTTATTTTAAAAGATTTATTTTATTTATTTGAAAGGTAGAGTTACAGAGAGGCAGAGGCAGAGAAAGAGAGGTTTTCCATCCACTGGTTCACTCCCCAGATGGCCACAATAGTTGGAGCTGCACTGATCAGAAGCCAGGAGCTTCCTCCAGGTCTCCCACATGGGTGCAGGGCACCAAGCACTCGGGCCATCTTCCACTGCTTTCCCAGACCATAGCAGAGAGCTGGATTGGAAGTGGAGCAGCTGGGATTTGAACCGGTGCCCCTGTGGGATGCCGGCATTGCAGGCAGTGGCTTTACCCGCTATGCCACAGTGGCAACGCCAAGTTTGCATCTTAAATTAATGAACAGGATTATGGTCTAATAGCAGAAATAATGTAATTGACTATTCATGTACGTACAGCATGGAAGGTGGACTAACCATAGAGTAATCAGACCCAGAGAACCCTCAAGGTTAGCAAGCCTGAAAGCAGCAGAGTTACAATCCAAGAACAGGTGTGGGCCGGCGCCGTGATTCAATAGGGTAATCTTCCGCCTTGTGGTGCCTGCACACCGGGTTTTAGTCCTGGTCAGGGCGCCAGATTCTGTCCCGGTTGCCCCTCTTCCAGGCCAGCTCTCTGCTGTGGCCCGAGAGTGCAGTGGAGGATGGCCCAGGTCTTTGGGCCCTGCACCCGCATGGGAGACCAGGAGAAGCACCTGGCTCCTGCCTTTGGATCAGCGTGGTGTGCTGGCAGCAGCCATTGGAGGGTGAACCAATGGCAAAAGGAAGACCTTTTTCTCTCTCTCTCTGTCTCTCTTTCTCACTGTCCACTCTGCCTGTCAAAAAACAAAAACAAAAACAAAAAACAAAAAAACAGGTGTGCTAAGGTTTGTTGATGGACTATTTTACGTTAAGGGCATGGAATAACTCCAGATTTACAAACTCTCAAAGTTGAAAGGTCAATGCAAGGCAGACTTCAGTTCCTAAGCTTTTGAAATTTTAGGGCCTACTGAGCAGTGACATCCCCACTCAGGGACTGCAAGGCTAGGAACCTTTGAAGCCAAGTAGTCTGTGTGTAGTTTTAGTTATGCCAATGTTTCCAATTCTATTCTATCATGACAAGAGCAGGTTCTAGCTGAACTCATCCAACCAAAGAAGCCAAAAAGCCTCAGAAAAGTCTTTGCATTTTAGAGGAATTAGGATTAAAGGTAAACACTTTCATTCACCCACAAAACTACCCGAAAGCCCTGAAACTATAGAAATCACAAGAAAAAGTTTTCCTGAACCTAAGAAAACATTTGAATAAAGACCCAACAATATTTTAAGTAAAAAATACAAGTCCACAAATTTTATGAATTAATTCAATGTCTTGCAACTAATTTTTGTTTGATCTCCATTAGCAGCTCTGTGGACTTCATTGTTCTTTTCCTTTTTTTCATTTTTCATTTTTTTCTGGAACTTCTTATGCAGTCTGATGCTCTTAATGCTGTCAGAAGCCTGCATTCAAGAACATTGGTTAGAGTCTTCTCCACAGATCTGCA
The DNA here is from genome assembly GCA_949820135.1 of Sylvilagus floridanus. NCBI lineage: Eukaryota > Metazoa > Chordata > Mammalia > Lagomorpha > Leporidae > Sylvilagus > Sylvilagus floridanus. Next base: position 101,193,244 of record OX463225.1, read on the forward strand.
CACAAGTGTTTCTGGAGAAAAGAGACAAAAGACTCCATAGCTATAAAATCATATAACTCGTGAATTGACAAGGAAAGCCATTTATGTTCGTTCCATACAGTGTTTTAGAAAGCACTCAAAGGATTTTACGAAACCTCATCCCTTTTAGGCCTCTGGGCCTCTTTTTTTTTTTTTTTTTTTTGACAGGCAGAGTGGACAGTGAGAGAGAGAGACAGAGAGAAAGGTCTTCCTTTGCCATTGGTTCACCCTCCAATGGCCGCCGCGGCCGGCGCGCTGCGACCGGCGCACCGCGCTCATCCGATGGCAGGAGCCAGGTGCTAGGTGCTTTATCCTGGTCTCCCATGGGGTGCAGGGCCCAAGCACTTGGGCCATCCTCCACTGCACTCCCGGGCCACAGCAGAGGGCTGGCCTGGAAGAGGGGCAACTGGGACAGAATCCGGCACCCCAACTGGGACTAGAACCCGGTGTGCTGGCGCCGCAAGGCGGAGGATTAGCCTGTTGAGCCACGGCGCCGGCCTCTGGGCCTCTTTTTTTTTTATCAAGAAAAGCATCATGACTGATACAACACTACAGGACCATCTCAGGGCTCTAGGTTTTGTATGATTTCTAGGATGACTTCACATCTTGACACTACTTTCCATATAACCCAAGAAGCCAGATTAGTTATTACCTCGATAGGCTGACAGATCTATCCTTTGACATTTCCAGGGACCCAGGCGGAAATCTCAAAGTCAGAAGGGTTTAGATTCTTGATGCTCAGGGAGGCCTTAAACTATCTGGTCAAAATAAGATTCCTCCCTATCGTGAAGTAATATCCATCCATGTAGTCAGAGTGATTCAAGGTATGGATCAGATTTGTAAATAGTTATAAAGCGATCATGAAAAGATTTCAAAATAAGTACATATCCCAAAACACCCTTAACTCAAAATTTTAAAACTCAGCTCTTTCCAAACAACCGGAATTCAGCAAAGACAGCAGAGAACACACGAGGTTGCCTTGGTAAAACACAGAGTGTGTGTTCCCCTGGCCAGTCACTGGAAAGGAAGCTAAGCACTTGAATAGAAGAGTTAGCACAGAAAATCGTCTCATAACGTGGACCAACTTACCAGGGTCAGAACCCGGAAGAGAAGACAACTTCCTGCAGCTGGCCAGAAAACTGACAGAGTCATCAAGCAAACAGAAGCTATTAAAGGGAGACGTTGCAGTTTTTTTTTTAATCTCAAAATTTGAGATCAAGACTATTTCCAGATATTTCGATATAACATTTATATATATTTAAAACCTTGTTGCTTTAACAGAGGATCGGATTCTAATTCTGTCACCGTACCTTTGGTATTAATGCTACCTTTTAAGAAAGCACTGTAAACAACATTTTAAGAAGGATGGTTACTTTATCACACACAGATCTTACGAGATTTATCCCCTCACACTGTGACTCCCTCGATGCTTCTGCAGTTTTCTCAAATCTTGTGGTGGATTGTCTGATCCTTCCCTTTCCAGCCCGGAGTGATGTAGCCATTCTCCTGAGGACCACACTTTTACAAGCAGAGCCCTTTCTTTATTTAAAACCTTTTCTTTCATAACCTTCCTCACCAAGAACACGTTTTCATGCTGCAACTTTTTTTTTTTTGCCCATCTGCTAATTTCCTTTACTTACATTTTGAAATAATCTCCAAATGAAGACATTTTCTAAGTCAAAGAAGATATCAGATTTCAACCTTAGTCACTTTTAAGTAGTCTTGAATTATTCATCGTATATGGACAACTTACAGAAACATATTTGTTAACAAACCCAAATAGGTTTTTTTTCATAGACTGTAAGACACTAAGAGTACTTAGGTTTACATTTACCCTTACCCAATTTATACTTAGGAGCTGTACCTAGATGACTTAAGAAATAGACGTAAGATAAGCATGGCTACCGTTTGAAATCATTTTCCTGTCAAAGAAAACTCTAAGGCCTAGTTCATTCTACTTAGTGCGCAGAACACAATGAGCATTATATCTTCATCTGATTATGTGTTCTTTGGTCAAAATTACATTTTTACTACTTCAAATGACTAGCAAGAATAATATAACATTTCCTGACCTGCAAACACAGGCCGAAACATATGTTAGCAATTTTGAAAATATCTTCATTTCTTTTTCAAACAAATATAAAGCAGGTTACCTATCAAAATTTTACTTAAATTGTGTGACTCAACAGGCATCTGGCTTAACATGATTTTCCTGAACCACCATGCATCGTCTCGCGTTGGGATAACAGCACAAAAGCTTGCATACGTAGAGCTCACTCCATTTTCTTTTCACAAAACATCTCTGGCGGGAACACGGTGGCATAAACCAGACCTCTGTTAAGTGGCCCTTTCATTCAACCTCAGGGAGTTAGGCCGAGCAGTGCAGCTGTGAAACAGCATCTTTTTCTTTCCTAGCTTTAAACCAAAATTCCTTGATTTTGCAAAATCCACCCTAGGGGGCTGTAAGAACAGAGTTTTGATCACTCCGATCACTCATTGCTATTGTGCTGGGTCTGTTAAACCTGGTTACAAAGCGAGTTTGGCCACGTTTCAAGGCAATTTCTCAGGGCTGGGCTCTCTCTGGCTCCAAAAGAGAGAGATCCTTTAAAGCCACTGTCCAGTCACAGCTGAACCAAATTAGCTTGAGAGCTGCTACCCCAGAATGCAAGAGATGTTACCTTGGCATCGTCCTGCACGAGACTGCTACACACCAAGGACGTCTCTCTAGCTACTAAGCTGAATTTAAGCCTTGCTTCTTCCACCCAACAAGCGCCTTAGGCCGACGACCCCTGGTCAACACCTACTTGAGGCTGTCTCTGAAACAAACAGATGTTCAGGCAGCTGCAAGACAAGACCCAAGGGTGACTGTGGGCCAGGGGCTTGTGGGCCATGGGCGAGAAGCCCACTCGGGACTGTAGTCACTTCGTGGTCGCCAACTGTTGCCGAGCAACACCCCAAACTGGTTGCTGTGGAACCCCCAGGCTGAGTCTGTTCGCCCAGTGCCCAGAAAGCTGATCACTGACATCGGGTGGGGGAAGAAAGCAGGCGTTTATTCAAAGCAAGGGGCTGGGCAGCCATTGCTTAATTTCCCGTTTCCCTGAGGAGTTAGGGGTGAAGGTTCTTAGAGATTGACATTGACAGGTGCGTGATCAGCTCGTGTCCAGGTTCCTGGTTGGTCAGTGGTGCCCGTGACCCTCCTTTGGTTAGTCAGTGATGCTGGGCTCCTTAGGGAAGTTATGGGGCCAGGTGGGCTCCAGCTGGTCTGGGGTTGCCCGGCCCTGGAGTCCCCCTACACAAAGCACCCCGGGACAGCGCCGGCCATCAGGGTTCTTATCTGTTGGAGGAGCAGGTGACTTCCGGGGGTTAGAAGTGTGCAGGCCAGCTGCATCACTGCGAGTCAGTGAGTTCCTTTTGATAAGGACAGGCAAGGGCACCTGGGGCTAAGGGGGCCGGACCCGAGGCTGGGTCCTGCTTGTACAGGACAGGGGTAGGGTTTCGATCTCCTGTGGGCTTTCTCAGCTGTCCCTAAGGACAGACAAGGTGAAGGACCCCGGGGCGGTGGAGCTGCTGCCTGCAGCCAGCTGGCTCCTTGCAGGGCAGGGGCAGGGCTCGGTGCACTGAGGGGAGGGAGGAAGAGCCCAGGCTGTGGCACCAGGCTGAGCCAAGGAGCCTGGCAGGGCTGGGGGGCGGAGGTCACACGAGGACAGCCGGGAACTCAAGGACAGAGGAGCTTCCTGGGTCAGGCTGCCAGGCGCAGGGCCCAGGAGTCAGTGCTGGCTGCAGGCGACAACTCTTGGTTGCACTTTTCTTACCAAGGACCTATATTGCCTGTTTGCCAAGGGCAAGACAGAACTGGGCCACCATCATTATTTTTAGTCTTCTTGTAGGGTAAAAAAAGAAAGAAGATGACGAATGAGCTTACCAAAATGTGTTAGTATTTCGGTGGTTTACATGTAACAACTGTATTTTAAGTACCCAAACCTCAGTGGGAGAGAATGTGGAAAATCTAAAGAGGATGACTTGCACACACGTGAGGCTGGGATCAAATGCCTCCCACTCCAGTACCCCAGCCCACCTGACCCTGGTGGCCATCTGTGAGGGGACACTGAGATGGGCCTGTGTGGCAGCAGGTGGCGTGGGTGGCCCAACACCCCTGTGGCCATGGTTCTGCTTCTGGAATGTTCTCCACACCCCAGCCCCTCCATCTGGCATTTAGTCATCCTTCCATCTGCATCTCTTCTGTCTGCTCCTGGCCAGGCAGGGTGCTTACCACTGTGACATTTATTTCCTTGACTGTGGCCCTGGTGGGCACGGTCACTGCCCCTCTCATTTTGATATCTGGGAGCCAAGCCCATGGAATGCCCCAGGAAGTATGGATGAACGAGTGAAAATGAATGAGTGAAGGAAGGAAGGAATGAATGGTTCGGTCGGGGAGGTTCCCAGGAGTCAGCATGCTTCATGCTTCATGCGGGAGGACCCTGGAGGGGCGACAGTGCGCAGGCTACCTTGAGGGTCTTGGGGTTTCTGCTAGGAGGGGTCAGGGTGAAGAGGCCCTGGGAAGGGGCCAGCTGCACCTGTGGGTTGCTGGCCAAGTGAGGAGAGAGGGAGGCTGGGGGTCATGGAGGGGCTGTGAGGCTGCTGCAAGGGCTCTGCGGGCCTGGCTGGCTCACTGCCCTGTCTCTCACCAGCTCCCTCTGCAGGTGAGGCCAAGGCAGCCGGAGCGCCCACTGCAGAGGAAACCTGGGAAGCCATGGGGACCCTGTCTTTCTGCCCAGGCCACACCCCACACCCAGCAGGGCGTCCTGGGGGGCCTGATCCTGCTGCCCAATCCCTTCCTTCCTTCTCTGACCTGTGGACTGTTCCTCCCGAGGCCCCCCTCCCAGGAGGGGAGCCTACCCCCCAGCTCTGCCTCCTTGCTGCTCCACAGCGATCCTTGCATCAGCACTTATCACACTGTGGTTATTCGCTACAGCATCTGCCTGACCGACAGCACCCGCCTCCTTCCTCTCTCCTCAGCAGCCAGTGTGGCCCTCGGCGCAGCCACTGCGCAGGCTCGACCAGGATCTGAGGCTGGCACGTCTGGGAGGGGCATAGCTAATGATCACTGAGAATCACGAGAGCTCACAGAAACGTGAGCACTGACATGCATGTTCACATGCACACATGTGTGCATAGGTGCAGGCACAGTGCAGTGCAGTGCAGTGCAGGCACACACACACACACATACACACATACACACACCCGCTCATGTGCCCGCCTGCTCCGCCCTAGGTAAAGGCAGGCATAGGCCTCAGGCCCAGTTTGGGGGGGCCCTGTTTCCAGCCCTTCTCCCTCCTGTGTCACACAGTTCCCTGCCAGTTCTCATGCTAATGAGAGGAAGCTTTTTGGCCGGGGAGAAGCTTGGAACGGAAGTCTTTGAAATGGAAATGTTATGACATAATGATGGATTGTTTTCCCTGGGCTGTGCTGCCTGTTTCTTCCCAGCAGCAGAAGGGAGAATGAAACTGAGACAGGGGTGGCAGAGGCTGCCCCCTGTCAGGAAGCCTCAGACGCTAACAAAGGCAAATGAAACCCAGCCCAAGAGCAGGAAGCAGGCAACTGGTACGCTGGGCAAGGGAAGAGCCCAGGACGGGCAGAGGGACAGAGCCCGGCTGCTGTCCAGTAGCCCCGGTCCTGGCTACAACATGCAGGGGCTGCCTGGAGGAGGTGGGGTCTACTCAGACCCAGAGGGACAACTGCTCTCTCCTGCTGCACATGCGCCCAGCACCCCGCAGGCCTGGCCTCTGAGCCTTTGCTCATGGCAGCCCTTTGCCCGCTGTGCCCCTTTCCTGACCCTACTCTGAGAACGGCTCTCATCCTTCAAGACCCGCTTACAGTCCCCACCTCTGAGGCGGCCCCTACTGAATGTGAGCCTAACCCCAAATCTATAGGAATACTGGCCAGCTGGCCCCCAGCCCCTCACATGACTTAAGGCTGGTTATTACCCCCACCTGCCCTGTTCGTGAGATGATATGTTGAGTCCCCCCATGTAGGAGACCCTGTTCTAGGCACCGCATCCATTGGTGCACACAGCTCCTCCTCCCCACCTCCACCCTGGGACATGGCAATGGTAACAGCATCCACGGTGTGGCATTCTGCGAAAGTGGGGATGGAGGAAGGATTGGGAAGACTGAGCTTCAGAGGGTAGGGCCGAGGGCTCTGGGTGCAGGTGACATTTGGGTGAGATTTGGAAGAGGAGTCGGCCATGCACACAAAACCCATCAGTCCTTAAGGAAGGGAAGTTACTAGTGGGTAAATATGGAGACACTCCTGTTTGCTTATGCTGCTTATCTTTTTTTTAAAAAAGATTTATTTATTCATTTGAAAGACAGAGTATGAAAAAAGAGAGGACCAGACACAGAGATCTTTCATATGCTGGTTCACTCCTCAGATAGCTGCAGCAACCGGAGCTGGGCCAGGCCGAAGCCAGGAGCCAGGAGCTTCTTCCCGGTCTCCCACATGCATGCAGGGGCCCAAGTAGTGGGGCCATCTTCCACTGCCTTCCTAGGAGCAACAGCAGGGAGCTGGATCGGAAGTGGAGCAGCCAGGACTAAACCAGCGGCCATATGGGATGCTGGCATTGCAGGTGGTGGCTTTATCCTTATGCTGTTTATCTTCCTAGAGAAAACTGAGTCACATATCAATCATTTTGTATCCTTTACAACACTTAGTGCTTGGATGTATGCTGAATGAATAAGCAAACTCCCAACTGTTCTGCTGAAAACCACAAAACCTAGGCCAGGGTTGCCCAGGAGTCAATTCTAGTCCTGGAACGCCCTCTAGTGACTGGATTTCAAATGCCAGCCCTGTGCACGTTTTCTATATCCTAGGACATTCTTCCTCCTAGCCTCTGGGGGGGAACATTGGGGCAGTGGCCAATTATGAATAGAATGGACTAAATGTCCCCTTCATGCAGGACACAGTGGCAGCTTGTGCATGGGGCACAGGACACAGGGGATGTGGTCCCTCCCTCTGGACATCCCTGTGGTTGGCTGATTTTTCTGGATCATCCATTAATATCAGAATTTCATCTTCATCTGGTGCTAGTCTGGAAGGATGTGCCTGCTGTGTGCGCCTCAGGGGTTTGGGGACAGCATTAACCTTGCAGGCAAGTCGAATAGCCCGTCACTCCACCAGGGAGCTTGGAACTCCTCCAGGGTCTGGCTTGTTGACACCTCGTGGAGTTTCTGGGCCAGCAGTGGGGCTGCAGCTGGGTACCATGTAGACACCCTGTCTCCCCATTCTGCCTTCTGGTATTGTGCCTCTGTTTTGAGGATGCTCACTGCCCCCCCCCCCCCAAGACTGATGGCCTTGGTCCCTTCCAAGCCAAGGTCGAATCTCCATCCCTGAGCTCCTATTGCTGCCCCGCCCCCAACTCCTTGTCCTCTCCTCTGGCACAAGTTGTGGAACTTGAGAGCACCGTTTTTCCCCAGAGGGCTCTGATTAGCACTGAGATAAGAATCCCCGTGACCTTGGAGCTCCGTGTCTAGGGCTTGTGAAAGGGAATAACAGGATTCTGGAGACAGGCCTCCTGCGTGGCACCGGCCATACCTCCTGCAGCTTTGAGGTCTTGCTTGGGAAGTCCTGTGACCCAGGCTTCCCTCGTGAGACCCGGATCTCAGCCAGGCTTCCCTGCATCAGCCTCCTGGGGTTCATGTCTCGCTGGCAGGGTCACTTCCAAGTGGAGAAGCAGCTTGCGGGCCGCTGGACGTCTGGGTGCTCAGGCTTCTCTCACAGTGCCTCCGGACCCCTCTGCATCTCCCTGGCGGGTGGTCTCTGGCCTCCACTCCCGCCACAGAGATGCTCATGGCCCAGGTTGCAGCAGGTGCTTTGGCTCGAGTTCCAGTACCTTAAGCGTGTGTCCCTGTTGGCTGGGGATATATGAGAAGAACAGAGAATCCTCCAGTGTTTTCGTGAGTCCACATCGTTCGCAGGAGCCCCAGATGTAAGCAGTGAGGGAGAGTGAGGGCTGGGGATCGGGCAGGCTTCAGGAACTCGTGCCTCTGATCTGAGCGTCTGCTGAACTGGTGCATAGCAGTCTGGCTGCGGGCGTACAGCAGGCTGTAAGGATTTATGTGGACCCCAGAGGGAGAGGAATGGCTTTCTGCAGCCCCTGTGCTCCCCTGCAGAGGCTGGAGCACGTGTGCATGGGTCTCCAGACCCTGCCCTGTCCTTCGACCACTCAGCCTCTGGCATCTTCCTCCCTCCCCGTCCTGGCTGCCAGCTCCATCAGGCCCTGCTGCTGCCGGTCCCTCCCTACCCTCAAGGGTTAGAACTGCACAAGGAATGCCCTGTGCAGCTTGGGGACTTGCTAGACCCTAGGAATGCAGGGACCTGGAGACACCCAGCACAGCTCCTCCGACATAGCACAGGGACACTGAAAACCACCCGCCCCACTGCAGGTTCCCGGGCGAGGAAAGCAGAAAAGAATGACACAGGGTCCTGGCATCTTTCCAGCAAAGCTGGGGGCCATGGCTGATGCCTGGGGGACAAATACACTGGGTTTTTGCCTGGGCCTTGGCAGGTGTTCACTGAGCACCCCCAGCCCTGGGCACTGAAGTACAATGCTGGGTGAAGTGCCATCACCATCTTCAGAGCTTGATAAGGGTGAGAGTTCCCGGGTTACTGGATGGGACAGTACTTTGCATTTAACACTGAGTATTTTGTCCTCCCGTTCTCTCAAGGGGTCACACGCAGCATCCGGAAAGGGCCTGTCCTTCTGAAACTGGTCCCCATCGGCCAGATGGTTCAGCCAATGAGCACCCGAAAAATGCCTTGTCAGACCCCATGTCCTGGTTTTTGGTCTGCATGGTGTGGATCAGGGCCCTGCTGGGAGGAGAGAGAAGCAGCAGTGGCCTGGGACCTGGAGACCCGAAGCACAGCTCCATTGGCTTGGAAAGGCGTTCTCTCCCCAGGGCTCTCTGAGGATCTGGGATCAGCACCTGAGCTCTCCCTGGGGGCTGGACCCGATGCCTTCAAGAGCAGGCATCCAGGGAAGATGGCAATGCCTTGACACTGGTTTAGACAAATACATAGACATGTTTTGTTCTCACTGTAGGTAATAATTGTATGAAACTTCTCTTTTTTAAAAAATATTTTATTTATTTATTTATTTGGGAGGCAGAGCCACAGAGAGGGAGAGACAGAGAGAAAGGCCTTCCATCTGCTGGTTCACTCCTCAAATGACTGCAATAGCTGGAGCTGAGCCAATCTGAAGCCAGGATCCAGGAACTTCTTCCAGGTCTCCCACACAGGTACAAGGGGCCAAACATCCTCCACTGCTTTCCCAGGCCATAGCAGAGAGCTGAGTCTGAAGAAAAGCGGCTGGGATAGAACCAGAGCCCATATGGGATGCCAGTGCTGCAGGCAGGGGCTCAGTCCACTATGCCACAGTGCTGGTCTTTCTTCCCTAGTTTCTTCCTTCCTTCCTTCCTTCCTTCCTTCCTTCCTTCCTTCCTTCCTTCCTTCCTTCCTTCCTTTTTCTTTTTCTGTCTTTCAAGATTTATTTATCTGAAAGGCAGAGTGACAGAGAGAGAGAGAGACAGACAGACAGACAGATAGAGAGATCTACCTGCTGGTTCACTCCCGAAATGGTAGCAGGATTGGCCAGGGCTGGGCCAGAACACCAGGCTGAAGCTGAGAGCCAGGAGTTTCTTCCTGGTCTCCCATGTTGGTGCAGGGACCCAAATACTTGGGACATCTTCTGTTGCTTTCCCAGGCTCAATATTAGAGAGCTGGATTGGAAGTGGAACAGCCAGGACTTGAACCAGTGCCCATATGGGATGCTGATGCTGCAGGAGCCGGCTTTACCCACTGTACCACAGCACTGGCCTGGGCCTTGACTTTCTACAGAAAAACACCAATCACTCCTAAAACTGGGTCTCTACCATAAGATAACCCTGGGTGAGACTCAAATGAGAGCCAAAGTCCCAGAAGGCACTGTCTTTAGCCACAACGCCACTCCCTGGAACTTCTTTCACTCCGAGGTGGTGCTGCCTAGATACAGAAAGTTTTCAAAGCTTACATAAACTTGTGGCTGTCAGAAGACTGAGTTGAGCTCCATCCCTGTCACTCACTGGGCCATGTGACTTTGACCTTCCTCTTACTTCGGTTGTTACACTGGAATGTGCAAGAACTACCTACAAATGGGAGTGTTGCTGTAATCTGAGGAGTGTGAGCACACTGGGAAGTGCTGGGAAGTGTTTATGGGCTGGAACCAGGAGGACAACTGTGTCTTGATCACAGAAAATGGGTCTGGGTGGTCCGGGGGCTGGGAGATCTTGATTTTCTCATGGGGAAGACAGACAGCTCCATTGCCGTGTGCTCCTCCCATCTGAATGCTCCCCTCTGCTGGCCACATCCCCTCTGTGGCAGATGAATTCCTGCCCCTGACTGTTTTATCCTCTGTGTTGTCGGCCTTCCCAAGCCCCCGACAAACCCGCCTTCAGCTCATGCCTCCCCCTAAGCATGAGCTGGAGGGTGGCCATGCTGCGTCCGCTCTGCAGCTGGCTTGCAGAGACGGGATTCCTTGTTCTCTTGTGCCCTCTAAGCTGCCCTGTTGAGAGCAGCACCATGAAGATGTCCACATGGTGAGGCACTGAGGATGGCCAATCCACTTACGGGGCGGGGCGTGGCTGCCTGCGGGCTGTGTAAGGCCCATGAGACCCCTTGGTCTGGCTTTGCCGAGGCAGCCACAGGCTGGACTTGAAATCCAGTAAATCCATAGCAGGTCCCCTTTTCAGTTGATCATTGTGTATGGCCAGCAACTGATGCTATAAAATCCACCTGGCCCAGGCAGAGAAGCCCCTGACCCCTGATTTTAGAATTTAGCAAGACGCCAAGGTGTCTTGGGGTGGGGGCGGCCATGTCACTCCCAGGCTGAGGCTCAGCTCTGTCTAGGGATGAGCCCCTCTGTCAGACACTTGCTCCTCTCTCTTCCTTCCAGCCACAGGGCTGGAGGGAGTGGGGGCATGCTGGCTGTGGGGTCAGCGCTTGACCTCTGAGCGTGCAGGACAGGGACCAGGACAGGAAGAAATCTCAAACGTGGCTCAAGTAAAAGCAGCTTCATTTTACCCATCACTGGTAGGGGCTGTTTCCAGAAGCTTTCTTGTTGCTCTGATGGAAAGTGGGGAGGAGGGGAGGAGGGGAGGAGGCCGCTCCCTCTGGGGACTGGCCCAGCTCACTAGCACCTCTCTGCTGCTTCCCCTCCTCTCATCTGCAGTGGCAGGGAAGGGCATAGGGTAGGAGGTCAAGGTTGCTGGCTGGGAATCTTTCCTCCACCCCCTTCTCAAACCACTGAATAGTCTGGAAGGGACCTCTGTGCCATGGCCGCTGGGCGTGATGCTCTGGCTGCCCACGAGGGCTCTGGCACCAGGGTGAGTAGCTGCAGGTATCCCAGCTGTGTGACTGTAGGTGTGCATGGGTGCCCTCACTTGCAAGTGTGTCTGGCAGGCTGTGGGTTGGGTTGTGCCTCCCCCTCCCCGCTGGTGTCCTAACCCCTCTGGAGTGTGACCACGTGTGGAGACAGGCCCTCTATGTGTGTGGTTAAAATGAAGTCATTAGGATGGGAGCTCATCCTCGGTGACTTAATGACAAGGGGACTGTGATGGTGAGGAGCCCAGGCCACAAGGGTGTGGAGAGAAGCTCGCTTCCCACCCCGGTGTTGTGCTCTGCCAGGGGACGCGTGGCTGCATTGGATGGAAGTGGAGCTGCAGCCCAGGGATATTGTGCCAGTGTCGGGCCCCGGGTCTGGGTGGAGAATGAAGCCCCAGGATGTGGCCCTTTGCGAGGGAGATGGCCTTGCCCAAGGCAGCATCATTGGCCCGCAGGAATTGGGGCTTGCTGCCGGGCGCACACAGAGGCAAGACCGGTGGTGCTCTCTCTTTAAAAAAGACTCATTTTATTTATTTGAAAGATAGAGTTAAAGAGAGAGAGGGAAAGATACACACATACACACACACAGAGAAACGGGGGTGGGGAGAGAGAGAAACTATCTTCCATCTACTCCTTTACCCCCAAATGCCCACAAGGTCCAGGGCTGGGCCAGGCAGAAGCCAGGAGACCAGAACTCCATCCCTGTCTCCCGTGTAGGTGGCAGGGGCTCAAGCCCCTGGGTCACCCGCCCCTCTACTACAGTTTATTTAGTGCTTTCTCCTTTTTGTCAACCCATTTGCTTCTCTTGGTGGTTCTAACAGATCTGCATAATGGATCCCAATTTACAGCTGAAAGGATTGGATCTCAGAGGGTTCCAGTGACCTGGCCTTAAGAGCAGAGCTGGGATTCGAATCTCCACCTCTGGTATCGGCCTGAGACCTTGACTCCTGCCACCTGCTGCCTTTCCAGTTCCCACGCGGTGTTTTCTGCTTGTGCTTCCCCAGAGAGCCCAGTGTCCCAAGCCGCTCTGCAGGTCAGGAAGCCCCCACCTGTTGGAGTTCAGATGGCTCTTCAGGGTAAATGAGAACAAACACAGACACTTGGGCACCTCTATCCCCTCCCAGAAGTCATCCTTAATCATAGATTCCCCTTTTTTCTCCCTTCAGCTTCACAGGAAAGGTTGCAGCTCTTCCATCTAACTTCACCTTTAACAAAAGGGGCTTCCATGCTCGGCACACTCTCACTCAGGTCTCCCGGCCATGCGTCCTCCTCTTCCCCAGTGTGTCCTTCTCAGTTGTCCCCAAGGAAGGAAGCAAGAGCGCCCCAGGGCTGGTCTGTGTGTGCACCCCGTAGTGAGTCCCATGTCCCTCGGTGCTGGTGAGGCTGCCCTAAGAAAGGCCATCCCCCTCTCTGATGGAGACATCCTGGGGCTTCACTCTCCAGCCAGAGCTGCCTCCCTAACTCGAACCCAGGGCCCAGTGCTGGGACAACCTGAGGACTTGGTGAGCATTGAGGAAAGAATAGGTGTGTTGTCACTTACGACTGTCAACTTATGACTCGGGTTGAGAGCCTGCCTCATTTCAGGAGTCAACTCATACTCCAACCCCAGCAGGTGGATTTCCATCCTCGGCTTTACCCAGCTTTGACACGCTGTGGCTGAGTGTGGATCTGCCAGGTGGGGACCAGGCTCCTCTGTGTAACACCTGTCAGGGTTCATCAAAGCCTTTCACCTGTTACCTGGTTTCATTGTCACAGTCACCTTGGGAGCCTGCTGTTACTTCTTATTTCCATTGTATTTTGTTTATGGGAACACTGGGGTGAGAGTGGGGGTGGGAGCAGGAGGCGCAGGGCTCAGGAGCCCCACCCCAAATCCCTGAGGGCTCCTCTGTTCCCTCTCCCAGGCAGCCCATTGACACCTCCACTGCGGAGTTGACATTTCCCTGGCAGCCTTTTACCTCCGAGTCCCCTGAGATTCACTACAAAAGTTTGTCTGATCTTCCCTTTTTCCATCTCCCCTGCTCCCTGCCACCCCCAGCTCCTTTCTAGCCCTGTGTTTGCAGGCAAGTTGTCCTCCTGTCCCTAGGACGTGCCAGCCGAGCAACCACAGTGGTCCCCGGGGAGCCCCAGGCCGGCTCTCAGCTTCTCACTTCAAAGCGCCTTTGGAGCCCTCTGCTCCGCTGCGCAGGCTCAATGCCTTTCATTCCTTAGGAGGCTGGAAGTAGCACCGAGCAGGGCAAGTGCAAGTGTAAGTGGGTGTTGCCTTCCCTCCCCATTCTCTGGGACCCCACAAGGGGGAGGGGTCAACAGTTGGGCTCCTGGGATGGGGCTGAGGCTGTGTGGTCCCTGGCAAGAGGGGCTGCCCCTGTGCTCAGCAGCTGTGCCCATGCAGGACTTGCCAGGAGGGAGGCGCAGCTGCTGCCATCCTGGGGGAGCACTGAGGTGGACGGAGGCTGCTCCAGGGAGGCCGAGGGGCAGGTGTGACTGGGAGGGACGTCCAGGTGGCTCGTTCACTGTGGCAGGTCTGTGCGGTGCCCTTCGCAGCGGGCAGGTCAGAGAGAAGCGGGCTCGGGCTCTCTGCCCTCCTGCAGTCCTGCCCGCCAGCAAGGACAGTCCCGCAGGGAGTGGACAGAAGCTTTCCCCTGAGCTGGGGTGGGTGGACACCCTGTGGGCTGTTGCTGCTGTTCCCTCCTCACCTGGAAGAAACCCTTCCTTTCCCTGCTCAAGGGCTGGGTTGTTTTTGTTTGTTTGTTTTTGTTTTTATGTATTTATTTGAAAGACAAGGTTACAGAGAGAAGGAGAGGCAGAGAGAGAGAGAGAGAGGTCCTCCATCCGCTGGTTTACCCCCCAAGACGGCTGGAGCTGTGCCAATCCGAAGCCAGGAGCCAGGAGCTTCTTCCAGGTCTCCCATGTGGGTGCAGGGGCCCAAGCACTTGGGCCATCTTTTACTGCTTTCCCAGGCCATAGCAGAGAGCTGGACCGGAAGAGGAGCAGCCAGGACTAGAACCAGTGCCCATATGGGATGCCAGTGTTTCAGGCCAGGGCTTTAACCTGCTGTACCACAGCCCCGGCCCCAATAAATAAATCTTTTTAAAAAAATGTTTGTTATGAAAATTTAAAAAATAAAAGAGTAATGTGATTCTACCCTTGCCCCCATAGACCTGGATTCATCAGTAGTCAAGATTTGGTTCCCCTTATTTCATTTATTCTCCTATTAAGGCTTTATGTGAAATCTCCAAATGTAAAGGAGGCCTTCTGTGAGTCAGCTTCACCGTGGGGTCACCGAGCACAGCCCTGTTCAGAGGAGCCAGCCCACGCCTGCTGGCTGGGAGGGTGTGGGGGCACTGGCCAGGCCTGCCTGGGCCCCTTCCTCATCTCTACTCCAGACTCCGGGAACCATTCCTACAGCTCTTTCCAGGGCACGGAGCCCTGCCCAGCTGCCCTGCAAGCTGCTGGCCAGTTCCAGGTGACCCAAGAGGAGCTGAACTCTGAGGCAGGTGCACTGGTTCATCTTCCTGGGGGGCCCGTCCTCTCCACAGCCAGGGTCTTAGTCTGTTTTCTGTGGCTGTCAGAAAATATCGGAAGCTGAGTGATTTATATAGAAAAGAGGTTTATTTAGCTCCCAGTCCTGCAGGGTTAGAGCCCATGCTGGCATCTTCTTGACCACCATCTTCTTCTTCTTTTTTTTTGACAGGCAGGTTTAGGCAGTGAGAGAGAAAGAGAGACAGAGAGAAAGGTCTTCCTACATTGGTTCACCCCCCAAATGGCTGCTATAGCTGGCGCGCTATGCCGATCTGAAGCCAGCAGCCAGGTGCTTCCTCCTGGTCTCCCATGGGGTGCAGGGCCCAAGGATCTGGGCCACCCTTCACTGCCTTCCCAGGCCACAGCAGAGAGCTGGACTGGAAGAGAAGCAACTGGGACAGAACCGGCACCCCAACCAGGACTAGAACCTGGGGTGCCGGTGCCGCAGGCGGAGGATTAGCCTAGTGAGCTGTGGCGCTGGCCTCACATCTTCTTCATTGGTGGAAACAGCATGAGGTTCACAGGCAGGAGACTTGGCAGCACTGACCCTGTCACTGTCTCGGGTGACCTTAGGCAAGCTGCTATCCCCTAGATTTTGTTCATCCGCAATGCGGGAATTATAATCAGATCTGTTACACTGAGATGCAGTGAATGCACTTTGAAAAATGTGTGTGGTGTTGACCAAGTATACATCATCATCATTATCAGTATATTATTATTATTATTAAACAACTCAGCTCTGCCTCATCGCTCACACAGCCCCTAGCCTTTTCATATGCTTTATCTTAGGAAGACCCAAGTCAGTGCTTCTTAATCTTTAGTGTGCAAATAAATTACCTGGGATGTTGTTAAAATGTGGATTCTTATTCAGCAGTAGCTCTGTGTAGGCCTGGACTCTGCATTTCCACGCTCCCAGGTGATAGCAACACTTCTGATCTAGGGACTCGAAGTACCCCACTCAGGAGAGGAGAATGAAGTTTCCTGTAGTGGCTGGGAAAAAGTAGCTGGGTGGACACGTGGTGCACCGGTGCCCCGGTACCTTGGGAAGCCCGCATTCCGGGTCAGAGTGCCTGGGTCCGAGCCCCGGCTCCACTCTTGATTCCAGCTTCCTGTTAATGTGCACCCTGGGAGGCTACAGGTGATGGTGCAAGTACTTAGGTCCCTGCCACCCACATGGCGGACCAGATGGAGTTTGTGGCTCCCGGTTTCATCTTGGTCCAGCCCTGAGTGTTGTGGGCATTTAGTGAGTGAACCAGCAAATGGAAGACCTTTGTCTGTTTCTGTCTTTCTGCCTTTCAAATAAAAAAATTGAAAAAAAGGAAAACACAGCTGAAATATGCATTTATTAAAATAGCTTGCAATCAAAGATGGTGTGTTGGTCACAAGAGATGAATTTTGGTCCTTGGAAAGATCAAGAGTTGGGGGGGGGGCAGACCTGAGTAGTCCCTGGCTGATCACTTCCTGGGCTTCTCTGGGGAGCAGCCACCGTTGGTCTTACTGAGAGAGTCCGTGCTGCCCATTCTTGAGCCCACGCTGTTGAGGATCTTGTCAATTTCTCCTGGGATGTTTTGCTTCTCCTCATTCTCAGTCTCCCGGTGGTAGAAGTAGTTGAAGTTGGAGACAATGACGGGCACGGGGAGTGCAATGGTGAGGACCCCTGCAATGGCACACAGAGTGCCCACGATCTTTCCCCCTGGAGTGATTGGGCACATGTCACCATAGCCCACGGTTGTCATGGTGACCACGGCCCACCAGAAGCCATCAGGAATGCTAGAGAAATGGGACTCCGGCTCGTCCACCTCAGCAAAGTAGACGGCGCTGGAGAAGAGGATGACCCCGATGAAGAGGAAGAAGATGAGCAGCCCCAACTCCCGCATGGAAGCCTTCAGCGTCTGCCCCAGGATCTGCAGCCCCTTGGAGTGACGGGACAGCTTGAAGATGCGGAAGACCCTCACCAGGCGGATGATCCTCAGGATGGCCAGGGACATGTTCTGCTGGGCGCTGGGCTCCGTCTCCTGGACCAGCTCTGTGATGAGGGTTGCAAAGTAGGGGATGATGGAGATGATGTCGATGATGTTCATGATGTTCCTGAAGAAGTCTGTCTTGCTGGGGCAGACCACGAAGCGGAGCACCAGCTCGAAGGTGAACCACACGATGCATGTGGACTCCACCATGAAGAAGGGGTCGGTGAACATGGTCTGGGGGAAGGCCGTCTTGTTTGTGCTGAGGCTGGGGTCTCTGACCACCTTCAGCTCCCTGTCCTCCCGGAACTCTGGCAGCGTCTCCAGGCAGAAGATGGTGATGGAGATGACCACAACCAACACAGAGACCACAGCCACGGCACGGGCAGCGCTGGAGCTCTCAGGATATTCAAAGAGGAGCCAGAACTGCCGGTGGAAGTCATTAGTGGGCAGCGGTATCTCAGGGTCTTTGATGAAGCCTTCGTCTTCCCGGAACTGGTCCATGGCCTCACTGCCCAGCTCATAGAAGGAGATCTCATCCGCGAAGACGTCGATGGGAACGTTGGCCGGGCGCCGGATCTTCCCTCCAGATTGGTAGTAATATAGAATTCCATCAAAGCTGGGCCGGTTCCGGTCAAAGAAATACTCATTTCTCATGGAGTCAAAGAATTGCATCCTTTTCTCCCGGTCTCCCAGGAGGGTCTCTGGGAACTGATTGAGGGTTCTGAGCTGGGTTTCAAACCTCAGTCCTGCAATGTTGATGATCACCCGCTGGTTGCCTTCGTTCAAAGCCACGGGCTCAGGCCCTGGGGGATCTGTGTAGTCCCCTGGGAGCTTGGAGAAGGTGGTCTCGTGGTTGGTGTTGTCACTGACGAGTATCTTCCAGTTGGGGAAGGTGCCGCTTCCGGGCCGGCCTCTGGGGCTGGCTGGGTCGAAGTTGGTGGCATAGGCTGACTCTTCCTGGATTTCGTCCGAGTTATCAAAATTGACCAGAGCAACCTCCATTTCTTTCCAGCCGCACACATCCATTTTAGGGGAGGTGGGAAAGCAGCATGGAGGCCCTCAGTCTTTTCTGCCTGCTGTGAGCCATGGAGAAGAAGACATTTAGGGCAGCTATCCCGGCAGATTGAGCACTGACTTACTTTTACCTTGGGTGGGAACATCATGGCTGTTTTGGCAACCTTGTTCCTTTGAAAGTAATTTACCCCCTGAATCTTCACATCCTGAACACAACTAAAAATTGCAAAGAGGGAGCATGGCCCAGGGTGGGAAATCTCTCCCTGGCAAAAGGGGGTCTCCAGGCACCATGGCAGAGAGAAGGCCCGGTAAATGAAGAAGTAGCATTTCTCCATAATGAAAGTCTATTTCTCACCACCCCTCTACTACCTCTGGGACCGGGTGATGTGGGGTGGATAGACAAGCCCAGCTAGGGTTTCCTGAGGTAGGAGGAACCAGAAGGTGGAGGCTAAGTGGCCAGCCAGCAGCACCAGCCAGTCTGAGCCTTAAGCCCCTCACCTGGAGGTAACTCCTGGGCATGTTGGAGGACACATTAAATGAGATGCTTTGTGGGATGATGCTTGGTGGAAAGATGATTACACTAGAGTCACTGTGGGTTTTGCCATTGGAATATTTTTGGTCTAAGTTCAAGGTGTTGATGGGGAATGTTTTCATTTAAAGAAATCATTTTAGGTAGGAAGTAAGTTAAATGATTGTGTGTGTGTATGTGTCTCAGGTTCACATTAGCTTACATTTTTTTTGACAGGCAGAGTTAGTGAGAAAGAGAGAGAGAGAGACAGAAAGAAAGGTCTTCCTTCCGTTGGTTCACCCCCCAGATGGCTGCTATGGCTGGTGAGCTGCGCCGATCTGAAGCCAGGAGCCAGGTGCTTCTCCTGGTCTCCCATGGGGTGCAGGGCCCAAGCACTTGGGCCATCCTCCACTGCACTCCGGGCCACAGCAGAGGGCTCGACTGGAAGAGGAGCAACCGGGACAGAATCTGGCACCCCAGCCGGGACTAGAACCTGGGGTGCTGGTGCCGCAGGCAGAGGATTAGCCTAGTGAGCCGCGGCGCTGGCCTAGCTTACATTTCAATTAAAGATCACTGAGGCAAGGCAGGCTGGGGCTGACAGTGGGAGGGAGGTAGGGGAGCACTGTTTTACAAATAGGGAACGGAGTCACAAGGGTCCAATGACGTTCTCAAGAGCCCTGACACGAGCTCGGCTGCAGCCTCCTGGCCCACGACCTGTCCCCTGGATCTCGGGGTCCCTGCGTGGGAGCGGAGGCCTGTGGGGAGCCACGGGCTAGGCTCAGAGCTCCTTCAGTCTCGTGCCCTCTTTTCCCGGTTCAGGTGCCATCACCTGGGCCAGGAGATCAGGCCTGGTAGCTCAGCTGCTCCCTGCTGTGTAGGGCTAATGGCACCTGTCCTTGGGGGTCCCAGCGGGGAGGAATGAGACGTCGCGCATCATGTAGAGCGTGGTGCCCGCACGGGGTGGGCGTTCCACAGACGGGGCTGTTCTTCCCCTGCACACCTCGCTCAGGCCGCAGAGACCCCGGGGCAGAGCCCTCCAGCGCTTCAGGTCAGCCGCGGAAGAGGCTCTGCGGTGCGGGTGATCTCTGCTGCAACCAGACCAGGCACTTCCTGCAGGCAGGCTCTCCCCGGAACAGACATTTTCTGTCTGTGGGTCTGCGTCCTCAAGAGCACAGAGCGCCGCGGAGCCCCGCCCACGGCCTCGCCCCGTAGGTCCCCGTCGGTTGCCTAGCAACCCCAACACCTCCCACACTCTCAGGTGAGGCAGCAGCTGTCCCTGAGCCGGCGAGTGCTTGAACGATGCCCCTCAGGGCCCGCGGCGCCCGGGGACGGCGACCGGGAGCGCAGGGCTGCGTCGCGGGAGAGCTCAGACGTCGCAGGGCCGGCAGCAGGTGCGGGGACAAGGGTCTGGGCAGGTGGGCTTGGCGCGGGGTGGGTTCCCACTCCTCTGGTTAAGCGATGCCTGGAGGATGGAAGGAAGGCGGGGCGCGGAAGGCTGACCTGGGCGCTGCTTATGTCTGGACAAAAGAGGGCGCTATTGTCCTGCTGGAGGAACCCCGGTCTCCTCTGGGCATGCCTGGCCGGCGTCTTCCATGTGGACCTCAGGCAGGCCTGAGGTCCTGAGGTCCTGCCCTCCCTCGCGATGGCTCTTAGACCTGCCCTTCCTCGTCTCTGTCCCTCCTTCAGTCAAGCCCATCTCTGGGCTTCTGTGAACCCCCAGGCCCAGCCTCTCTGCCTCTCCCAGGGATTCAGTTTCCCCGCAGTCCTAGAAAAGACTCCCTGGCTCCACCTCCCTCCAGAGCGCCTGTCCCTGTGGAGAGGTCACCACAGGCACTCAGCTCCCGGAGGCTTTCTGCGCTAAGGCAGAGGGTGGAAACGGCAGCTCTGGAAACAGAGGGGTAGGGCTTGGAGCTGAGAGCAGCATCCTTCCAGCGACCTGGCCCCAGTGGGCGGCAGGCTGGGGGTGGCAGGGGCCCTGGGGACCTCAGATGCATCCCCAGGATGGATCCCTGGCCAGCCCTGGCCAGGCTCTGGCTTGGACGCCTAGCATCTGTGTGCTTCCCTTGTCTTAGGGCTTCTCATCTTTAAAGTGGCCTTGTCAGTGCCTGCTGAGCAGTCCGGTAAGGAAGTGAGGGCGTGGAGGAAGCATGCAGCAACATGCTAGGAGCGTCGTCAGCTGGGCCCAGGATCCCCTGTCTGTCCCCTGCTACTGGAAAAACATGTGTGTTGCACTCACTGCTGTGGCAGCTGGGTCCTTTCAGGGGCTGTACCTTCAGAAGCCAAGCCTGCTGGGGTGGGCATGATGGGGGGGGGGGGAGACCACAGGGGCAGATGTCCTGGGGCTGTCAAAGGCTGGGGAATGACTTTGGTGGCCTGTGCCTTAAGGCTGTCTGCCTGTGGTGAAGCTGCCTCCCCCTATGCTGTCTCAGCGCCCTTCCCCCCCCCCCCCCCAGTTAGTTCCACTCACCCGCCCTGCATTTCACATGGGACTCTAGCCTCACGATGCCCCCTAAGGTGGGAAGCGACAATCATCCCTACTTAACACATGAAGAAAGGTGGAAACACATGAATGAGTGGCCTCCAAGCCGTGAAGCTGTGACCCAAACCTGACACGCTCTGTCCTGTAGTCCCCACAGCCGCAGATCCACTCTGTGTGTGATCCTCAATCAGAATCATTCCGTCAGTCAGGGGCTGTGCCCGAGACACACGCCCAGAGACGTTCACACACACACGCACACACACACACACACAGCTGTGTGACATAACTGTCCTCTCACACCAGTAGCCACAGACTGAACGCACACACACACACATCCTCATATGCAAACACCCAGACACACAAGAGCAGACGCCCTTGTCTGCACTTGCAGCCCCCAGCAGCCACCCACAGTGCACAGATGTTCTGTGCCAGGTGTGCCCCGACACCCCCTTCTTGCACGTCGTCTCTCGCCTCTTGGAACAGGAGAATGTTCTGTCACTCGGAGTGATGGAAGCACACAGGGAGGGCTGGCGGGGGCTCAGACAGCTGGTCACGTGGCTCCCTTCCTTGTGAGAGTGGCGACGGGCACCGCGTGGGTAGCCTGTCACTCTCCCTGTGGAGTCTGCTCAAGGACAAAGCTAGATCTTCCTAAAGGGATGCAGTGATGCGGGCAACAGCTCTTCCCTTTAAAACCTGAGCAGCAGCAGCGGCGGCAGCAGTGGAGTGATGCTGAAAAGAATGATCACGGGCTAATTCACTCCAGTGGGAGTGCAAGGGCTTGCGATTGAACTTCCAGGACTGGGAGAACTCCCTGTCCACATGGGGGAAACACCCATGCTCTGGAGGTCAGCTGGGAGGCAGAACTCATGCACCTGTTGTTTCTGTGCACCCGGGAGGCCCCATGTCCCCTTCCTTGGGATCCCAGAGAGAGCAAAGCAGCTGCTTCTGATGGTGACAGCCACAAGGTCCCTGGAGGGTGATGCCGAAGTCCCAGGGCTGGCGCCCGTGTGCCTCCTGCGGGTTCTGCTCACGTGTGGCAGTGCTTGGGGGGCTGGTTCCACCTGTGCCTATACCTTCGCCCATGCAGCTTCTGCACGCACCTGTCACTGAGACACCTCTGGGTGCCTGGAACTGGGGAGCCTCGCTGTGTTTGGGGCTGGCTCCTACTTGTGAGCTGTACCTGTACAGTCCTTGGAGATACAGAGCCAGGAGGGGCAGCAGAGAGAGCGGAGGCTGAGCCAGGCGTCCGCTCCCAGGTCCCACTTCCAGCCTTTCTACTCTGTGCCCTGCCGCTGCTCCCCAAGGGGCTTGCTGGAGCCTCCCCCAGCCCCACCTCCCTCTTGTCCAGCTTGGCTCGGCTGCATGTACAGGGTGGGGACAGGCAGCTTCCTGCAAACCCTCTTCCACCCATTTCCAGAAAATGTGGGTTTGTGTTTAGCCATTCCCGGGAAAAGAAAAAGAGAAGATTTTCAATAAAAGCTAAAATATTTTAGAAAGAAGAAACTCCAAGTCTCTAACCATAGCATTGCCCAATACAGATGACTCTGTTATGAGCAGTACGTGTCACGTACAGGTGCTAAAATGTCACACTGTACCCCAGAAACAGGTATAATTAATGTTAACTTGAAATATTTAAAAATCCATAAAATAGGAGCCTCTCTATTTAACCCTCCACTCTTGCCCACCTTGGCCTCAGCCATTAGTTTTCATAAAGCCCATTTATTATCTGGGAAAGGCAAGATGTATGCAATCTCTAGACATGAGTTCCAGTTTTGCCTCTGCCTCTCACTAGTTGTGGAGTGTCAGGGAAGTCACTTGAGCTTCCTAAATTTTAGTTCCAATACCTGCCCCTCCCACCAACACCTGGCACCTTGTACAGGGAGGGGACTCTTAAGCCAGCTGTGTTGAGTGACTGGGTCTGAGACATAAGTGAGAACACAGATGTCAGTGCTCACAAAACCACATGGGGGCCGGCTGGCTCACTAGGTTAATCCTCTGCCTGTGGTGCCAGCATCCCATATGGGTGCCGGTTTCTAGTCCTGATTGCTCCTCTTCCAGTCCAGCTCTCTGCTGTGGCCCGAGAGGGCAGTGGAGGATGGTCCAAGTGCTTGGGCTCCTGCACCGCATGGGAGACCAGGAAGAGGCACCTGGCTTCTGGCTTCGGATCGGCATAGCTCTGGCCGTAGCAGCCATTTGTGGGGTGAACCAACAGAAGGAAGAGCTTTCTCTCTCTCTCTCATTGTCTAACTCTACCTGTCAAAAAAAAAAAAAAACCACCAGGGAAGGGAGGTGGGGCAGGCGCTGTGGTGCAGCAGATTAACGCCCTGGCCTGAAGTGCCAGCATCCCATATAGGCACCGGTTCTAGTCCCGGTTGCTCCACTTCCCATCTAGCTCTCTGCTATGGCCTGGGAAAGCAGTAGAGGATGGCCCAAGGCCTTGGGACCCTGCACCCACATGGATAACCCGGAAAAAGCTCCTGGCTCCTGGTTTTGGATCAGCCCAGCTCCAGCTATTGAGGCCATTTGGGGAATGAACCAGCAGATGGATGCCCCCCCCCCCGCCTCAGCCTCTCTGTAACTTTGCCTTTCAAATAAATAAATAAATCTTAAAAAAAAAGAAAAGAAATCACACAGGAAGGTGGCATCTTGCAGGCTGGGGCCGAACCTGCCCCCCGATGAAGAGCATTCTGGAGAGCAGGTGCACGATGACCATGGCAGGGCCGGTGCTGTGGCACAGTGAGTAAAGCTGCCATTTTGGACACAGCTTCTCATATGAGCACCAGTTTGAGTCCTGCCTGCTCCACTTCCAATCCAGCTCCCTGCTAATGGCCTGGGAAAGCAGCAGAAGATGGCCCAAGTCCTTGGGCCTCTGCACCCACATGGGAGACCCAAATAGAATTCCTGGGATTCCTGGCTCCAGGCTTTGGCCTGGCCTAGCTCCAGCCATTACAGCTGTTAGGGGAGTGAGCCAGCAGATGGACAATAAATCTGTCTCTCTGCCTTTTAAAATAAATAATAAATCTTTTTTAAAAAAAGACACTCGTGGCTCCTCCACCATCTAGGTCTTGTGTCCTGCCTCATCTGTCAACCCCACGACCTGTAAGCTGTTTTCATGCTCGCGTTGTCGTTTGGCTGTCAGCATAGATCCAGGAGATGGACAGACGGCTGCTATTGTCCCCTTTTACAGATGAGGAATCCGTGGCTCAGAGCAGTGAAGACAGAAAGTGGCAGTGCATGGGCCTGGCCCTTCTGTGTCTGATTCTAAACCTAATGCCCCCTGCCACCTTCCACCCCTGCTGCTGCCAGCAGTCCCACCCAAGGCTGGGGGTGCACCCTGAACTCGCCTAGTCCCCACCTCCCCTCCCCATGCCATCCTCACTGTGGTGATCAAAGTGTAGCTCTTGGAGCCAGCAGGCCCAGGTCTGCAATCCCAACTGTGTGCCCAACTGTGGCCCTGAGCAAGTCGCTTCGTCTCTGTGCCTGTTTCTTTGTCTGTAACATGGGGAGACTGCCTATATCCTAGGGCTGTCAAGATGAGTGGAGGAGTGGACGTGGAACTGGTAGGACAGCACCTGACCATGGCAAGTGCTGTACAGAAGGCACTACTGGTGTGTGGCTACCCCAGGAAGACTCGTCCTGCCTCCGCCTGGTTTCAGGGGCCTAACCGTGTCTTCCTTTGCACCTGGGACTGTCAGGCTTCACAGTGTCTGATTCTCTGCTCAGGTGAAGGCCTCCTTCTCCCAGATCGTCACACACCACCGTGAAGTGCCCTCTCCTTGCCCTCCTCTCCCTCTCTCCCCCTCTCCCTCACCAGCCTGTACAGATGTCACCTCCTTCCCGATTGCTGCCATGGCCTCTCCAGTCTGTTCTGTCTACCCCCCACCCCAATATGTGCCTCTCCTCTCCCTTGTTGTGGGATGCTGACCTCATCTGCTCCCTGCAGCCACTTCTGGGGTCTGGGACACATGTAGCATCCATCAGGAAGCTGGAAGAGGGAACGCATGTGGTCCCTGTTTCCCCTGGCAGGCACCCACCACTCCTTCTTTCTCCCCCGCCTTTCCCCACACAGGCAGTCCAGGGCCAGGCAGGCATGTCCTGTGGCCAGGTATCGACACTGAAGAGCAGAATGACCAATGCCAGCCTGTCATTTCTACAAGCACCCCAAACCTGAGTCGCTTCCTGGGGCCACCTCTCTGGAGAACCAGCCTACATCACTTCGGTCCAGGATTTATGAAGTTGTACGACCTTGGGCAAGCGACTTAACCTTCTCGTAAGGCACCAACTCCCTCCTCTGTGAAGCAGGGATAATGATAAGGTCTCCAGAGAAGTGCTGGCAGAAGGGTTCCCATCCGTGTCTCATGCCAGGACCTAGTGCATCACCCTGCACAGAGAAGAACCTCGGCAAATATTTGGCGAATAACGAGCCGATTGCTAGACAGAGGCAGGAGCCAGGGAACAGGGTGCCGATGCCGAGGGTGGAACTGCAGGCATCTGCCTGTGCGGGGGCGTGGGTGGGCAGTGGGGGCTGCCTGTGCGCCTGAGCAAATGCCACAGAGGCCGTTGTCTGCTCTCCTGGCTGGCGTTCTGCTGCCTCTGGCTTCTAGGACTGCGCCTCCCTCGGTTTTTATGTGCGCCATCGAGCAGAGGACTGAGAATGGGGCTCGGGGGCCTCCTTCATCCCAAGGCAACGGCGGAATTTCTGGGGCAGACGTGGGGCTAGTGGTGGGGTTGTGGGGGTGCAGCTATGCTTTCTTCTGGTGGAAGAACAAAGCCCAGACTGAAGCTGGTGTTCTTGGAAGACCTGGAGCTAAAGGAGCTGGGCACGTGGGCCACAATGGCCCTGTGCCTCCCTGAGAGCCTTGCTGGGACCTGAGCCAGACGGGCTGGCTTATGATTGTTGCCAGACATGCAACTGAAATTCCCTGTGGGCTTCAGGAATTCCAGGAGAAGGATGCTTGGGGCACTCTGCTGTGGCAGTGAAGACCCAGCTGCCGAGATCCGGGCGTGGGGCAGAGGAGCAACGTGGCTCAGAACTCACCAGCAGGAGCACTGGAAGAGAAGGTGAATCTTCTGCAGCCGATGTGAGCTTCCCACAGGTGCGTCAGCCAGGGCAGCTGTCCATGGTGGAGAGGTGCAGCTGGTCCCCGGTGCACGGAAGACTGGAAGGAAGAAAGCTGCTCAGCTGATGCCTGGGATTCAGAAATCCTACCCTCCAGTGAAACAGGATCACCTGGCTGCCTTTGTCTTTGGTGGAAGCTTGGGTTGGGGGCAGGGAGTGAGAAAGAGAGAGAGAGAGAGAACCCAGCAGTGGCTGGTGGGCAGGGTTGCAGGGTCAAACTGGGCATAGTGAACTCAGGAAGGGACGACCTCCAATCTCCTGGGTGAAGGTGCATGGATCGGATATTGACCGGAGGCTGAATTAGCTCCTGACTCACAATGCTGCCTGTAGCTGTGATAACAGGTGGACAGTGGGGGTGATGGTGGGCTCGGGTACCCCCACGATTGGCCCCAGCTCATAGCAGATCTTGCGATAAATGGGTAAGCAAGTCAGGCATGCTTTTCCTGGGCCCCTCAGCGAAGGAACGTGGCATTGAGGTTCTCATGATGGGCCCGGCTCATTGCATGTAGGAAAGGTTCTCTCTCACCCTGCCACAGAGCCATGGGAACTGCCCCAGCTTCCTGCCCTTGCCCTCCTGAAGGACTCTCTTTGGTAGTAGCAAGAAGGAAAGGCAGAGAGGTGAAATGAAACTGCATCAGAGTCAGAAGACCCAGTGTTGAATTTTTGAAAAAAGATTTATCCAATCCAGCTCCCTGCTAGTGTGCCTATGAAAGCAGCAGAAGATGACCCAAGTGCTTGGGCCCCTGTACCCACGTGGGAGACCCAGATGCAGTTCTAGGCTCCTGGCTTTAGCCTGGCCCAGCCCTGGCTGTTGTGGCCATTGGTGAGTGAACCAGCGGATGGAAGATCTCTCTTTCTGTCTTTCCTTCTCTCTGTCACTCTGCCTTTCAAATAAATAAAATAAATCTTCCTCATTTTTTAAAAGGTTTATTTTATTTATTTGAAAGGCGGAGTGAGAGAGGAGGGAAGGAGGAAAAAAGGAAGGGAGGGAGGAAGACAGAGAGAGGGAGGGAGAGAGGATTAAGGAGAATCTTCCATTTGCTTTTTCACTCCCCAAATGCCAGTGACAGCCTGCACTGGGCCAGGCTGAAGCCAGGAGCTGGGAACTCCATCCAGGTCTTCCACATGGGTGGCAGGGGCTGAAGCTCTTGGGCCATCTTCTACAGCTTTCCCGGCACATTAGCTGGGACTTGAACTGGCACCCATATGGAATACTAGCATTGCAGGTGGTGGCTTAACTTGCTGCACCTGGCAGGAGTTCCTACTCCTGGCTCAGCCTGGCCCAGCCCTGGCTGTTGTGGGCATTTGGAGAGCGAACCAGTACATGGAAGAATCTCTGTCTCTTTGCCTTTCAAGTAAAGTGAAAACAAATAAGTAAATTTTTAAAATGTTTCTTTTAGTTCCTTTACAATTCTTACCCCCTTTTCCCATGCTAATTGCCAGTTAGTTACAGACCTGTTTTCTGTCATTACAGATTAGTTGGAATTTTCTAGAATTGTCTAGAAATGGAATCATAAGTTATATATTATTTTTGGCCTGGTTTCTTTTACTCAACATAATTATTTGAAGATTTACCCATGCTGTTGCCTATATCAATAGTTCATTTCTTTTTTATTGCTGTTTAGTATTCCATTGTATGGCTATTACACAAATTACTTATACCTCAATTTGTTGATGGATATTTGGTTGTTTCTGGTGTTAGTTACAAATAAAGTTGCTCTGGATGTTTCTCTCCTAATCTGTGCATGGATTTATGCTTCTAAGTTCCTTTGAGCAAATGGGCAGGAGTGGAACAGCTGCCCTAGTTTTTTTTTTTTTAATATTTATTTATTCATTTGAAAGGCAGAGCTACAGAGAGGCAGAGGAAGAGACAGAGAGAGAGGGAGAGGTCTTCCTTCTACTGGTTCACTCCCCAGACGGCTGCAATGGCCAGAGCTGAACTGATCTGAAGCTAGGAGCTAGGGGATTCTTTCTGTGTCTCCCACACAGGTACAGGGGCCCCAGGACTTGAGCCACCCTCTACTGTTTTCCCAGGCCATAGCAGAGAGCTGGATCAGAAGTGGAGCAGCCAGGACCCTAACGGGTGGCCATATGGGATGCCAGCACTGCAGGCGGCGGCTTTACCCGCTACCCCCCTCCCCACTGTCACCACCCTGGCTGCCCTAGTTTGACAGAGCTAAGTGCTCAGCAGATGCAAGCAATCCCAGATTGGCTGAATCTTCCAGAAGCTTTGAAGTTCTTGAAGGCTTTCTTTCCCCTTGAAGAGAAAGCAGATGTAGATGCACAGGTAACTTGGGAAGAAGCAGAAGAGGTTGGGGGTGGGGAATACCTTATAAACGACCACAGCTAAAAACTGTCCTGTTTTGAGCCAACAGGAAATGGTCTTTATACTGCAATAAGCAAGGCTCAACAACTCGTCACCAACTTTGACCTGCAGGCTGCTATCCTGGGGCTTAGTTGTCCGAATTCCTGGGCACCAAGGGGTTTACTTGGCCTGGGACAGAAGTACACAGCCCCTGGCCAGACAGCTGGGTCTTGAGTGGTGGGCACTGCAGTGTCAGCAGCAAGCTAGGAACAAATACGCAGAGCAAACATTCCCTGCCCCAGCCACGCTGGGCCCCTTCTCTACTCCCAGCTGAGTCCAGGCCCAGGAGCAGCCTGCCTGGGGGCATGGGGCACCTCCTTTCACCTGGGTAGCTGGGCTCCACCTGGCTGGGGCTCACCTGCTCTTCTCTGGAGGATACTGGGGCTCAGCTGTTCTTCTCCCTAGGTGGCTTCTAGAGACCTGGATCCTAGATTAAGAGTGATGAGGTAAAGGGCTGCTGAGCTTCTAGCACCTCCAGGGGTATGTTAAATGATTAAAATGTTCTTTATGGGGCCAGCATTGTGGCATAGCAAGTTAAGCCACCACCTGCAATGCTGGCATCCCCTATGGGCACCAATTTAAGTAAATTTGGGGAGTGAACCAGCGGATGGAAGATTCTCTCTCTCTCTCTCTCAAATAAATAAATAAATCTTTAAAATAAAAAATAAAATATTTATTTCACTGGTTATTGGGCACAGAAGCTCTACTTGGTGCACAGGTTATGGAGGGTGGAACACAGATACATGCTCTTCAATGGGTTCACAGTGCAGAGGGAGGCCCAGCAAGAAGGCAACAGCAGGTGCACAGCTTGGGAAAGAGCCCACAACAGGAGCAAGCTCTGGGGGCTGTGGGGGTCTTTCCTGCTGTGCATGGGGAGGGGGCCAGGGTGCCCTGGGAGAGGACTGCTGCCTCTGATAGGCAGTCTGACAGCCAGCAGAGACGTCAGGCACCGATGAGGGGTCACAGTCAAATAGCACAAGGCCTAGAAGGCTGGGTGAGAAGCCGTTCTCTACTGCCTTCTAAAAAAGATGTATTTACTTATTTGGAAGTCAGAGTTACATAGAGTGAGGGAGAGACTGAGCGAAAGACAGAACTTCCATCCACTGGTTTACTCCACAAATGGCCACAGTGGCCTAGCCTGGGCCAGGCTGAAGCCAGGAGTGAGGATGACAGAGGCCCACGTACTTGGGTCATCGTCTGCTGCCTTCCTAGGTGCATTAGCAGGGAGCTGGATCAGAAGCAGAGCAACCAGACGTGAACTGGTTGCTCATACAGAATGCTGGTGTCGCAGGTGGTATCCTAACCTGCTGTGTTCCAGTGCGGGCCCCAACACCTTTCTTGTTTCTTTCCTCTGCTGGACATTGCTTCTCTTCTCTGTTCTCATCGGCACAGGAACCTGCCAATCTTGTCAGAAGGGTCATTTAGCAAAGAAAATGCAAATTTTTGAGCCGTGAGTGCATGGTGGAGAAAAGGTACAGAACTCACTGAATGATATTCAGTGCAGCAAACAATTATTGAGCGCCAATGATATGCTGAGGTCTGGTGCTTTGCCTACGTTACCCCATTTAATCTTCCCAGCAACAGGAGTGGGGACCATTGTTATCTGAATTTACAGTCTAGGGAACTGAGCAGCGAGGTTTGCTTGCTCAAGGTCATGGTGCTCCTGAGATGGCAGAAGCTGAAATGTGTATCGAGACTTGCAGACTCAAGCTCCGGGCTCATGATGTGTGTGTGATGTGTTTGTATGTGTGTGTGTGTTGTGTCTGTGTATTTCTGTGATGTGTGTGTGATGTGTGTCTCTGTGTGTCTGTGTGAGTGTGATGTGTGTGGTTCTCTGTGTGTGATGTGTTTGTGTATCTGATATGTTTGTGTGTCCTGTGTGTGATGTGTTTGTATGATGTGATGTGTGTATTTCTGTGTGTGTCTATGTGTGATGTGTTTACGATGTGTTTGTGTATTTCTGTGATGTGTGTGATGTACTTGTGTGTATGTCTGTGTATGTCTATGCGTGTGATGTGTGTGTTTCTCTGTGTGTATGTATGTGTGTGATGTGTTTATGATGTGTTTCTGTGTGTGTCTGTATTTGTGTAATGTGTTTGTATGTGTGTGTCTTTATGTATGATATTTTTGTGTGTGTGATGTGTTTGTATGTGTGATGTGTCTGTGTGTGATATGTTTACAATGTGCTTCTGTGTGTGTATGTGTGTGATGTGTGCATCTCTGTGTGTGATGTGTTTGTGTATGTGATGTGTGTCTCTGTGTGTGATGTGTTTGTATGATGTGTGTGTTTCTGTGTGTGTCTATGTGTGATGTGTTTACGATGTGTTTGTGTATTTCTGTGATGTATGAGATGTACTTGTGTGTATGTCTGTGTATGTCTATGCGTGTGATGTGTGTGTTTCTCTGTGTGTATATATGTGTGTGATGTATTTATGATGTGTTTCTGTGTGTGTCTGTATTTGTGTAATGTGTTTGTATGTGTGTGTCTTTATGTATGATATTTTTGTGTGTGTGATGTGTTTGTATGTGTGATGTGTCTGTGTGTGATATGCTTACAATGTGCTTCTGTGTCTGTATGTGTGTGATGTGTGCGTCTCTGTGTGTGATGTGTTTGTGTGTGATGTTTGTATGTGTGATGTGTCTGTGTGTGATATGCTTACAATGTGCTTCTGTGTGTGTATGTGTGTGATGTGTGCATCTCTGTGTGTGTTGTGTTTGTATATGTGTGTTGTGTCTGTGTGTGTGATGTGTCTGTGTGAGTGAGGTGTGTCTGTGTGTATCTGTGTGTGTGATGTATGTGATGTGTCTGTGTGAGTGAAGTGTGTCTGTGTGTATCTGTGTGTGTGTGATGTGTCTGTGTGTGTGATGTGTGTGTGATGTGTTGTGTGTGTTGTGTTTGTATATGTGTGTTGTCTGTGTGTATCTGTGTGTGATGTGTGTGATGTGTCTGAGTGAAGTGTGTCTGTGTGTATCTGTGTGTGTGATGTGTGTGATGTGTCTGTGTGAGTGAAGTGTGTCTGTGTGTGTGATGTGTCTGTGTGAATGAAGTGTGTCTGTGTGTATCTGTGTGTGTGATGTGTGTGTGTGTGAGTGTGTGCAGGGGTACTTAACTCTGCAGGAGGAAATCAGGCAGGGATCCCCCAGGGAGGCAGCATTTGTGGGAAAGGAAAAGTCCTCCCTGCTGAGAAGCACAGGTGCGAGGACAGCTGCCGAGTGAGAGGAGGCCTGTGGGAGTGGTGGTGTGGACATCCGGGAGCGCCGTCTCTCTGGACTAGAGTGTGGGCTGATGGGAAGAGGCGGGGCCACGACAGGCTGGGGAAGCTGGTGTGGGCTGTTCCCCAGCTGGGGTGCCTGCTGGCAGCTTTCTCAGTCAGCGGAGCCTGAGGCTGGGCAACCAGCCTGAAATCCAGGTCACTTACAATCCAAGGCAGAGCCGCCATCATCACCATCACCATCACTATCACCATCACCATCACCATCACCATCACCATCAACAAGAGCTTCACAATCTTTTTAAAAAATGTATTTATTTATTTAAAAGTCAGAGAGGAAGTTACAGAGAGAGAGAGAGAGAGAGAGAGAGAGGTCTTCCATCCGCTGGCTCACTCCCCAATTTGCTGCAATGGCTGGAGGTGTGCCAATCCGAAGTCAGGAGCCAGGAGTTTCTTCCAGAACTCCCACGAGGGTGCAGGGGCCCAAGGACTTGGGCCATCTTCCACTGCTTTCTCAGGCCATAGTAGAGAGCTGGATCAGAAGTGGAGCAGCTGGGACTCAAACCCGCTATGCCACAGCGCCGGCCCCGAAAATCACAATCTTCCCTTCAAAGGAAATTGTGTGGGGTCCATGCTGTGGCTTAGCATGTAAAAGCTGCCACCTGCAGTGCCAGCATCCTAAATGGGTGCCGGTTTGAGCCCCAGCTCTCTGCTGTGGCCTGGGAAAGCAGTAGAAGATGGCTTAAGTAATTGGGCCCCTACATCCACGTGGGAGATCTTGAAGAAGCTCCTGGCTCCCGGCTTCAGATCAGGGCAGCTCTGGCCGTTGCGGCCAACTGGGGAGTGAAGCAGCAAATCTCTCTCTCTGCTTCTGCCACTCTCTGGTTCTGCCTTTCAAGTATATAAATAAATCTTAAGAAAAAAAAAAGAAATTGTGCAGGAAAGTCCGGTATTTGGCCAGATCAAAGAGAAGCTGCTGGACTTGAATTAGGAGTGGGGTGGGCTCCTGAGCTCTGCCTTTGTGGCTCTTGGCTTTGTGCTCCTGGGAACCCCCTCAGCTCCCCAGGTCACAGTCTGATGCACAGCAGCTGCAGGCGCTACTATTTTCAATGCCACCCCACTGAAGACTGATCTCTGTAGTCCTCCCTGGCCCACACCTGGGTATGTCCTCTGGCCTCTTTCCCCAGCGTGCAGGCTGAAAGCCCCTGTTCATGTTGGCCCTTGCCCAAGAACCTGATCGCCTTGCTCTCCACTCTGACCTCTGGATCTCTTACCACCACCGCCCAGGGAGCAGGGCCAGGGGCCCAGGGTGGGCCTCCTGACCAATCGGACGCTGAGCCCTGAAAGACGAACTCTGCTATCAGATCCCGGGGCCTCTCAGGCTTCCGCTGGGCTTGCCCTTCTGACCCACACCCCTGTCCTCCAGGTTCTGCAGCAAAAGGATGAGCAGAGCTGTGCACACCTCAGGCGAGCCTCCCTCTCTCCAACTGGACGCACTGGGGCTGCGCTTAGGCAGAGAGAGGCAGCCTGAAGACAGAGGGAGAGTGAGCCAGAGGCGGGGTGTGAACAAGCAGCTGCTTCTGCACGGGGAGGGGACAGACTGCTGGCAGGTCTGAATGCTCCCAGCCTCTGCCGCCACCGCTATCCTAGGCTGTGCTGGCCTGACCCTCTCCCCGCCCCTCACCACGTTAGAGGTGCAAGCAGCTTCTCTCCTCCTCCTCCTCCTCCTTCTTCAGGTTTTATCCATTTTAAAGGCAGAGTAACAGAGATAGAAAGAGAGAAAGAGAGGGACCTTCCACTTGCTGGTTCACTCCCCCAAATGGCTACAATGGGCAGGGCTGGGCCAGGCTGAAGCCAGGTGCCTGGAACCCCATTCAAGGTTCCCATTTGGTTGGCAGGGGTCCAAGCACTTAAGCCATCTTCCGCTGTCTCCCAGGCACATCAGCAGGGAGCTGGATTGCAAGCAGAGCAGCCAGGACCCTGACAGGTGTTCTGATGGGGATGCTGACATTGCAGGCAGTGGCTTAACCTGCTGTGCCACAATGCCAGTCCCTGCAGGCAGGTTCTCTTCCTAAAAGCCCATGTATCTGGGAAATTCTGAGCTCAGGGGCTCTTGTCTGCCTGACAGCAGGATCTCATCCACACAGCATTGTGAATTGGAGGCTGCTCTGGTCTTAGACTAGGGTTCACATTCCAGTGGCATGGCCTTAGTGCATGCATCCTTAACTTCTGAATCTCGGTTCTTTAACTCTGAAGGGAGCTTGCCTTTCACATCGATACGCTATTGTGATAGAAAGGTTGATGGAACAATGTAGCCACAAGATGTGGGACCCTGCTGCTGCATCTTCTTTTAGACCCAGAATCCTACACTTGGAATTCTGGAACTGGAAAGTGTCAGGCATGATTTTCCATAGCTCCTGCTCAGTGAGAATGGTGCAGTTTTTACACTGACGGCCGTCCAGGCTCTGCACAGCAGTTGGTGACTTGTACACAGGTCACTGGGCCACCGTCACCTTGACCATCAGCATTTATTACAGCCACTTCAACCTCATCCTGGGGGAGAGGTAAAAGGGGAAAGAGAGCAGTTAGGAATAGAAGCCACCTGTTAGAGGTACAGGGTCTTAGAGGGGAACCTCATAGCCACAGATCTCAACTCAACTTGTATAGGCACAGAGGGCTGTGACTTGCCCAACATCACCCAGGTCTCTCAATTTCTCTCTGCAGGGCTGCCCCACAGTAGCCATTGGCTCAGCTGTCTTCAGCCTGGTGACATCACAAGGAAATCAGCCAATCTTTCCAGGCTCTGGCCCTGCTGTGGTGTGGGGCTGTTGTCCCCTACCATGCATCATTACTCCTCTCATTACAGTTTAGCTAGAATCCTGGGGGTGTGCAATGGACCAGACAGAACCAAGTATTGGTTCTGGGCTCCTGCCCCTCCTTGCATGGTCAGGGAAATGGGGGCAGGTGGGGCAGACTGGAGTTGGCTGGTAGGACAAGCACATGGACCGGCATGGCATCGGCAAGCAGTGGCTTTGGGAAGGGCAGCAGCTGAGGACCCCACGAGGTGTGCAACTTTAGCTAAGGAGTCAGTGTTGGGGGCTGGTTACAGGTGGCCAGGTGTCCCCACAGGGAGGAGCCCAGAGACACGGTAGAACCCTGGCACACGTGCATCCACATGGGGTGTCACCCACATCTGATCCCAAGGGCACAGTTTCTGGCATAAACAAGGCCAAGGCCTAAGCTGGAGGAAGTGGCTGCTAGCGAGGCTCCCAGACATGGGTTCAGGCCTTGGGAACCAGGAGGGGGTTAGTGGGACCTGGCTGAAGCTGCCAATAGGGTCAGATGATCTGGCTGTGGGGAAGGGGACTGTCGACCCTGGGGATGGTGCTGATCATGGGCCTGCTGGGGCAGGAGGGGAACAGCCCAGTGGTCCCAGCCCCCTCCGTCTCATTGTCCCTTTTCAGTCCCCCGGGACCTCTTATCAGTGCACATGGCTCCCAGCATTAATAGATTCGAGGTGAGTACTTGGAGTCCTCGGGGGCACGTGGACCAGTCCCACTTCTCAACTGGCAGGATGACCTTGGGTAATTCCTTGAGCCTCTCTGAGCCTCGGCTCTGGTTCTCCTCTGCACCCTGGGAATGACACCCATGCTGTGCTGTCCATGTGATGTCTTTGTGGGTTCAGATAGAAGCGGCTTGTTCTGAAGTGAAGAGTTTGCCTCACATCTCCCCATGAAGTCCTTCGATCTGCGAGTCCCCCTGGAGCAAGCACCTGGCCCTCCACAGTCTGGAGGGCAGGGCTGTGCCTCCCTGTACAGGCCGAGTGAGAGGACGGGCTGCAGCTGAGGCCAGCCTGCGGGGCCCTGGCAGCTAGCAAGGCTGTGAGGAGGGACCAACCTGGCGATGGGTGACGCTGCCAGGCTTTGCCCATCTGGCAGCCAAGCCATTTGCATAAAAACAAAGACAGCTCCAGCGGCATGAAATATTGATGCCCTGAGACTTTTCCTGAGTGGTATCTGAGTCTCAGGCCGCGAGGGCCTGGCTGCTGGCTGGGGGTGATGGCGCCTCCTGGCTGTTGAGGTTGATTTCTAAAGGCGCAGGGAGGCGGGGCTGTCAGGCTGCCTAGGAGTCCTCATGGACGTGCAGAAGTCTCGGGTTTCAGGTGATACTGACTTTAAGCAAACTGGGTTGGAAAAAACCATATTGGATCAGGTTCTGCCTGGCTCAGTTCCTGGTCTGATGAGGGCAGATGGGCGCTCGGTCCCTTCAGCAGGCCCAGCCTCCCTCTCTGACCCTTGCAGAGAAACCCACTGACCAGATGGCAACTTTTCCAGGTGGTAGGGTGGGGAGCAGGGGTCCCAGCTCTGAGGAGGCTCTTGGAGAGGTGCATTCCCACCAGCCTCCTGGAGGGGGCGTTGTAACAAAAACTGCCACACAGTGCACCAGGCTTGTAGGGCAGTCCGCATTCCCTCTCCTAACACTGCAGCGATGAGCAAGGTTGCAGGCCAGCACCCCTACCTGCCACAAAGGGAAACGGAGGGCGCTTCAGGCACAGGCACATTTGGGAGCTCTGTCCTCAGGCAGGGCCAACGCTCTGTTTCTCTCTACTTGGGCTTCTCCCAGGAGGTGGGGGTGGTAACAGAATCTGAGCTCCCTTCTCAGCTCTGTCCCCGCAGGCGTTCCTTTCTGGCCCAGACCCCTCCATCTCCATCTGCCAGAGGAGCATGAACATTCAGCTCTAGCCAGCTTCCTGCTGCCAGAGCAGGCCAGTCCTAATAGGTCTCTCTCTGTGAGCTCCTCCAGGCCGCTGGCCAAGGCTTCCTCAGCTTTGTATCCGTGGCTCCTGGTGCACAGAAGGCACCTGAGCAGCCTTTGATGAAATTAACTGAATCTTGGAGTGTGGGGCAGGGCTGAGCCCAGTGCTGGCCAATGGGATGCAGGGAGCATGCACAGGCCCATAGCCAAAACTGTTGGCTCTGGTAGGTGCCCTTTGGTGGGGGGAGGGGGCTCCTCTTTATCTGAACACTCCTGCAGGGGCTGATTGACAGGAGCTAGGGAGCTTCCTTCCTCTCTGGCCAGGAGTCCTCCCCCTTTTCCACTGGAGACCTAGACCTAGCAAGGCAGCATCTTGGGCTTTTGGTTTTCTGTTTTTGATTTTCTTTTCCTCCCATCTGAAAAGAAATACACGTTCACGATGGGAAAATTGTGAAAAATAAGAGTACAACGCAAACAACTGCGGTGTTCTCAACAAGTTGAGTCATGTCTTAACAGACATCCTTATTCTAAATGTGGCTGGCTCTGCTGGGGGAAGGGCTGGAGAAGTATCTCCCCTCACTCTTGGAACAAGTGATGCTAACCTTGTACTCACCTGCTCACCCCTCGACTCATGCGCAAACCCCTTGACCTGGTATTTCCACAGCAGAGACCAGGGAACTAGTAATCACTTTCAATATTTGCTCCACACAGCATGCGATTGTTCCAGTATGCAAATCAGATCTTTCATTCCTGTCTTCAAAATTCTTCAATGACTCACCATCTGCCACAGGGCAAAACTGTTGTCTCTGAATATCAGTTTGCCCTTCTTTCTCAGTAACATAATCTTGGCTAGGCACAATGTTGCAAGAACAAAGACCACATTTCCCAGCCTCCCTTGTGGCTTGGATCAGATGACCCGAGGCAGGCTCTTGGACACAGGAGCAGGCCTGGCCAACATCAGCTGGTCCAGAGACACACAACAAATCCTACATCACTGCAAGCTTGCAGCTGGCCTGTGATGCTACAATAGGTAACTCCTACAGCATCCATCCTTTGGTTCTCAAACTTGGCAGGAAAGTAATAGTCAAATTATTGACCATTCTGTGGCTGATCAGAGCAGAGACACAGAGATAAGAAAGAGAATGTCAACAAGGCAAAGAGACTCTATGACAAACAGAGGGTTTATATACGCACGAAGGACATGTCATCTGGAAGAGAAATTGCAGCAAAAGGAAGGGGAACCTTGGCGTGAAAGCAATTGAGCCCATCAAAGCCTCACCCAGGTGCAGCTCACCTGGCAATCTGCTGACAGTCAAGTCTCCACTGTGGAGATGGGCACAACAGGCTGGTAGAGCCTGTGTCATTAAGCAAGCCAGTGAATTAATGAACTCCTCTGGGCCACTTTCTCCATGATTCTATAATTTGGCTCCCATGTAAAGGTTGGGGTCAGCTTGAAAAAATTTCTAATCCATTTGACAGATACATTTCTTAGTTCACTTAATTGACATTCTGGTCTTATTCATTGGTCTCTAAGTAAGCTTTGTTAGTGTGCACTGGTGTCCCCAAATCTGACCAAATTT
Source organism: Sylvilagus floridanus (assembly GCA_949820135.1). Lineage (NCBI taxonomy): Eukaryota > Metazoa > Chordata > Mammalia > Lagomorpha > Leporidae > Sylvilagus > Sylvilagus floridanus. The sequence goes on from OX463225.1 coordinate 101,231,189, forward strand.
TGCTAGGGAATCCTGCTAGATTTTGAGTTTATTAGTTTGCAAGGATGAGGGCTAGACTCTTGCTGGTGGCCAGTTCATCAGAATAAAAGTTGTTTTCAGATGTCCCACCAACTGGACTCATGTAACCTTTCCTATATTAATATCCATGCTTTTTGCATTTCTGTAGTTAATATTACTATACAGGCACATGAGTCTCAGGTAATCCCAGGTTTATAACTACTGTTGACTGGTAGGAAAAGTTGGGGGAAGGAGTCATTGTACTTGACTTGCAGAGTCAGAGACTTACTACCTAATGGTATCTTTCCAGTCCTTTGTATCTCACCTAGAAAGATAATCCTGGGATGTTGCTTCAGAAAAAATCCTCCCATCATCCACTCCAACCTTCTTGTTTTATAAAGGTGGACACTTGGACTCAGAGGATTCATACAAATTGTCTAAATCCACACAGTCCCCTGAATCCTCCAGATGGGAGGTTTCCCATATGGGAGAGCCCAGATTTGTTCTCACTGTGGTGTGGCTGATGACTCAGGCATGTTGGCCTGAGTGCATCTCCAAGGACAGGAGCTGTGCCTGGGCTTAACCCAAGAACCTGGTATTGTGTGCATTCATTAGAGTCTCAACATGTGCTGTGGGCCAGCTGGGATTTGAGAGTGGGGAATGGTATGTGCACCCTACCCCTCAGTCCTGGGTTTGGCTGTTTGGGGCTTTCCTTCTGCCATCCGTTCTCCACAAGCTGTGATTCTGGCAAGAGCAATTCACTTACTCGTGCTTCATTACCTGTACTCTCTTTCCAACTGGTCATGCTCCCAGGAGATAATTAAAAAAAAAAGGCTTTCCTAACTGAAGAGCCATGGAGATTTCTCTCTCCTTTATAAAAACTACTTTATTTCTCCCCTCAAACATGTTTAATTTTGGTTCTAACATTGACTGAGTCCTGACAACTCCAGGAAGCTTTATGCAGAAAAATCAGGAAATGATTTTGATGTAATTTCAGGTCTCGACATGTTTCAGGTGAAGCATGCAGAGCTGGGAGTTAGAAGGCCTGAGTTCTCGTGTTGGGTGGCTCTGGTATGTGAAATGGGTCATTTGGTCTTTCAGGGACCCAGACTGTTCATCTATAAAAGGAAAATGTTGAGCTACTTATATTCTGTAGCTCCATTTTGAACTCACAAACATGTCTTGGCTGCAGAGTTGAGAAACTGGACAGCACTCTTGATTTAGTGGGCTCTGTCCTTGGTGCTGACACCTGGGGTCACTGGCCAGCTTCAGGAAAAAAGAATCATTTTTAGAGAAAGAAGATCATTAAATTTTTGGCAACTTCTAGTACTTGGACCCTAAGATATTGATCTAAATTCAGGCCATAGACCTGAGGCTTAAAGCTTATTCATAGATCTGCTGTTAAAGAATTTGATGCTGAACTTTAGGCCAACAGAATGGTTGGGCAATATGTCTTCCAAGAATAGCCTAGTATGTTGATAGCATGATTACATTCTTAGATTTTCTGGTACTATCCCAATATCAGAGTTTCCATAAACCATTAAAATACCCCCTGAAATACTAGTGTTTTGTCATTTACACTACATCTTCAAGCTGTATTTTGGCTATGAAAGCAGCTTAAAAATCTTTTTGCCTAACAATGTGTCTAGAATTCTGGCTTTGAAAATATGTCTTTGGCATAGATATAATCTGTTTGATATCTCTTGTGTTGAGATAGTAACGCCTCTGGAGGAGGAATTGCAGGATTCTTGCTTTATCATTTAAAAAAATGTGATTAGCGGGCATTCCTAAGTTATCATGTAGATGCCCATGTTCTGGACAAGAGAAATTTTGACTCTTTCTCCCTGGGTCAGGCCTACTCAATATTATGCAAGAGTTAAAGACGATAAAGTGTAAGACAAGTAAGGGCCTGGGTGATTGCCTGACACCACATATTTACTTCACCAGTTGTTTCGATACCATGTTGACACAACATTGTGGATAAAATGGGAATTGTCACATGAATCAGATGCTGGGCTGAGAAACAGGACAAGGACAGGAGCACAAGGATGGATCAAGAGCAAATGGGTCTGCTTTTCATGTTCCTCAGAGTCGTGTGGAAACAGATCTCACCCCAGGTCATCGGGGCTTTGGGTTCCCTGCCTCTCCATTCCCTCTTTTTTATTTTATTTTATTTTTGACAGGCAGAGTGGACAGTGAGAGAGAGAGACAGAGAGAAAGAGAGTAAGGTCTTCCTTTTCTGTTGGTTCAACCCCAGTGGCCGCTGCGGCTGGTGTGCTGTGGCCAGCACACCGTGCTGATCCGATGGCAGGAGCCAGGTGCTTCTTCTGGTCTCCCATGGGGTGCAGGGCCCAAGCACTTGAGCCATCCTCCACTGCACTCCCTGGCCACGGCAGAGAGCTGGCCTGGAAGAGGGGCAACCGGGACAGAATCAGGTGCCCCGACAGGGAGTAGAACCCGGTGCGCTGGCGCCGCAAGGTGGAGGATTAGCCTATTGAGCCGCGGCGCTGGCCGATCAATTTTCAATTGGCTTCTCCAACAAAGAAGGAGAGTGAGGAAGCTCAATTGCAAGAGGGAGTGGAGTCTGGTGCCACAGCTCAATAGGCAAATCCTCTGCCTGTGGCACCGGCATACCGGGTTCTAGTCCCGGTCGGGGCACTGGATTCTGTCCCGGTTGCCCCTCTTCCAGGCCAGCTCTCTGCCGTGGCCAGGGAGTGCAGTGGAGGATGGCCCAAGTGCTTGGGCCCTGCACCCCATGGGAGACCAGGAGAAGCACCTGGCTCCTGCCATCGGGTCAGTGTGGTACGCTGGCCGTAGCGGCCATTGGAGGGTGAACCAACGGCAAAAAGGAAAACCTTTCTCTCTCTCTCTCTCACTGTCCACTCTGCCTGTCAAAAAAAAAAAACGAAAGAAAATTGATCCCAGGTGCTTAACTCAGGAAGTATCTATGAGCACCTACCATGTGCCTGTCACTGTACCTTGATCACTAGGGAAGTGGAGTCTGAAGCCTTACTGGTAATGAGGACAAAAGTAGACAAGGATGGTCATAGAGAAGAGAACCCCCGGAAAGGAAGCCATGATATGGGATTACAAGTGTGGACTGTACAGGTAGCTAGCCTCAGGGTCAAGGCTCTACCTTAGCTGGTTAGTAGGTGTGTGGGTAGGTCAATTGATTCCTTTTAAACCTCATTTGTAAAAGGGAGTAAAAATAGCACCCAAACTTCACAAGGTTGCTGCTGGAATCAAACAAGAGTTCATGCAGAGTTTGTTTAGTTAGTGCCCACAAGTGCTCAGTGAAAGGTGGCTCTCTTTGTTACACACGGATGATGTAAATATAGCCTGTGGATTTCTCAGGAAGAACCTCCAAGTAATTTAAGGTCTCAGCTGTTGTCTCCCTCCATCTCTGTGGACTCTGAGGTTGTGGAATTTGGCCCTGCAGTTTCCGCTGTTCCTCAAGGATACTTTAGCAAAATTGTCACATCTTGTCATCTTCCAGGTGGCTGCACATGGATTGTTTGGATATTTGATCTACATCTTGCCTGGTGCAGACACAACCGTTGCCTTTGTACCTGGAGGGTTACCTCTGTGTGAGGGATGTCTCAACATCTGCCCATCACAGTCCTCAGGGGTGTCTTCCAGACTCCGTGAATCTAACACCTGTGCCAAGCATTTGCATTTCCCTGCGTGCCTTCAGGATACAAGGCAGAGGGGCGAGCTAGTTACAAAATGTAACTCCCAACAGGACTCTTTTTAATTATGCCTGCCATGATCAAGAGTGACTTTTTATCCTTCCATCAAACGAGACACCCTAATTTATGATTATTGTTGAGCTTTAAAAATATAGACAACACTTAAAAATGCTTCTGTTGTCATTGTCTCTTTTTTTAATTTTATTATCTATTATTTATTTTTTGACAGGCAGAGTGGACAGTGAGAGAGAGAGAGACAGAGAGAAAGGTCTTCCTTTGCCATTGGTTCACCCTCCAATGGCCGTCGCGGCCGGCGCGCTGCATCTGGCGCACCACGCTGACCCGATGGCAGGAGCCAGGTGCTTCTCCTGGTCTCCCATGGGGTGCAGGGCCCAAGCACTTGGGCCATCCTCCACTGCACTCCCTGGCCACGGCAGAGAGCTGGCCTGGGAAAGGGGCAACGGGGACAGAATCTGGCACCCCGACTGGGACTAGAACCTGGTGTGCCGGCACCATAAGGCGGAGGATTAGCCTAATGAGCCACGGCACCGGCCTTCATTGTCTCTTGTTCTTCTGTCATTTAGCTGGGTGGAAGCAGGTGCTATAGGGGGCAGAAGTGGCTCAACTTTTTCCCTTCTTCCTCCTCCTCTTTTTCCTTTTATACCTGGAGAATGTTTTCTTGTCCTTACTTTTCGCTGGTTAAGAGCCTTCCTCTTTTATTGCACTACCTTTTATCGCTATGTAACTGAGTGCATGATTCCTTAATTCTGCTGTTCTTCAGGTCTGATGATGACATTTGTCTGGAAGAATTTCTCCTCTTTCCAGATCCTGCAGCCACCCTTGGTAGGCTTTAGACAGCATCTCTCTGATGCAAGGTGTGGCATTGATGTGACCAATAACGGCAGCAGGGACACACAGACAATAGCTGCAGATACTAGGCTCCCGCTACCTGTGCTGCTACTTTCTCCTTCTCAGTCTCCTCTGCAGGTTGCTGCCAGCTTCCCTGAGGTTCATGTGGGCATAGCCTGGGCACAGCCCTTGACTTCCTACTCTTAAATCTGCATTTGCTCCCTTGGTGATCTCATTCAGTTTCATGCTGTAAATCTCTTGTACAATCTCATGATTCCAAAGCTATCTCTTAGCCTCAACTTCTTTCCTAAACTCCAGTCTTAGGTATCTCACTACCTCCCTGTGTCTCAATCAGATGTCTAATAGGCATTTAAAACTGACATATCTGGGGCCAGAGATGTGATGCAGTGGGTTAATGCCCTGGCCTGAAACGCTGGCATCCCATATGGGCGCCGGTTTGAGTCCCAGCTACTCCACTTTGGATCCAGCTTTCTGCTATGGTCTGGGAAAGCAGTGGAAGATGGCCCAAGTCCTTGGGCCCCTGCACCCATGTGGGAGACCTGGAGAAAGCTCCAGGCTCCTGGATTAGGATTGGTGCAGCTCTAGTTAATTGGGGAGTGAACCATCAGATGGAAGACCTCTCTCTGCCTCTCCTCTCTCTGTGTACTCTGACTTTCAAATAAATAAATAAATAAATCTTTAAAAATCCTGACATATTGAACATGAATCATCTGTTTCTCATCCATCCAACTTCTGGCATCATCCTAATCTCAGTAAATAGATTTGGAATTTTTCTCAACCCTCATTCTCCTGCTTTCTACATCAAACTTCTACAAGTCACCTTGTTCTATCTTCAAACTACAGCCATATCTCCTCTGTTTCATCTTCTTTCAAACCAGTATAGTCTTTTAAAAATATTTATTTACTTATTTGAAAATGAGAGAGAAAGAGAGAAAGAGAGAGAGAGAGAGAGAGAGAGAGAGAGAGAGAGAGAGAGAGATTCCATATGATGGTTCACTACCCAAGGGTTACAGTGGCCTGAGCTGGACTGGTCTGAAGCCAGGAGCCAGGAGCTTTCTTTTGGGTCTCCCATGTGGGTGCAAGTGCCCAAGCACTTTTGCTATCTGATGCTGCTTTCCCAGGTCGTTAGCAGGGAGCTGGATCAGAAGTGGAGCAGCTGGGACTCAAACTGGTGCCCATATGAAATGCTGGTGCCACAAGAGGCGGCTTTACCTGTTATGCCACAGCACCAGCCTCTTTCCTTATAGTCCTGAACTTCCATTATTCCTAACTGGCTTCCAAACATCACACAGTTGGTAGTGACAGAACTGAGATCTAAATCCAGGCTGTCTGGATCTAACCCATGTGCTACTGCCTTGGGATCCACTGCCAGGGTGTGGGATGTGGGTTTCCATCCGTGTTGTTGGAATCCACTGCCAGGTTTGGGTGCCACATGGATTGTTCTTGGTCATAGTGAGCTGGGACTGCCGTAACAAATGCCAGAGACTTGGCAAGCTTAAACAACAGAAACTGTAGGAAGCCACATGAGGATGGCAGCGTGGCTGGGTTCTGGGGTGGGCCCTCTTCCTGACTTGTGTACAGCTGCCTTACTTGCTGTGTGCTCACATGGCCTGTCCTTGGTATGTGCATATGGCTGTACAAGGAAAGACACTGCTCTCTCTCTTCCTCTTCAGATAAGGTCACCAATCCTATCAGGTTAAGACAGCACCCCTGTGAGTGCATTTAACCTTATAGCCCTATCTCCAGATACAATTGCGCGTGGAGGCAATGGCTTCACAGATGCGCTGGGATGAAGGGGCAGAGTTCCGGGCCCAGCAGCCATTCCCCAGATGCAGCAGTCTGAAGTCCAGCAACTGTTCATGCAGCTCATGATGGCACCTGGCCGGAGGCTCCTGCTGCCCTCATGACTCTGACCTGGGATAGCGTGGAGAGTTCTCACCGGTGCCCGCTCCAGCCGTGATTGCCCACATGCAATGCACTGGGCACCATTTCCTTTATTCGTCTCAGCAAACCATGTTCTATGTGCTGTCTTATCCCCACTTGGTGAGTGGGGAAACTGAGGCTAGAGAGTTTGCACACCCTGCCCCAGGTCACACGGATGATAAGCAGCAGAACCAGCCTGCGGGCTCAGCCCTAGCTGCAGAGCCAATGCTCTTTATTTTAAGACCCAGTGATTTTGGAGAATAAATTGAACAAAGCAAGTTACAAGGCTCTACTTGTTCCTTAAGTATAATTTTTATTGCAATACCTGCCTTGAAGACATCTTCTCTTTAAAAAACATTTGCTTGTTTATTTCTCCATGTGTGGTCTTTCATTTATTAGTTGTGAAAGTGAATTGTGTCAGGCTTTTGTGGACTTTAAATTTGTTTTTCTCAGAAATTAGCATTTACTAAAATGTCAGGACAATTAGCAGGAGGTCAGGGCCATGTGCACTGACCAGGTTTAGTGGCATCTGTGCCTCTGCTGTGATCTGGGACACCCTATCTCTGGGCCTCTGTTTCCTGCTAAGGGAATGAGGGGTCTGCAAGAGCTGACTTCAGGGGTCTTTTTTTTTTTTTTTACGCCGGGTGCTCTGGGTAGGTACCTAAAACCCCGCTGAGGCCAGGTGGAGCTGTCACAGACTTCTTGACTTAAGAAAAACTTATTTGTTTATTTGTACTTATTTGCGAGGCAGAGCAACAGACAGAGAGACAGGGGGAGAGACAAGGGGGAGAGAGAGAGAGAGAGAGAGAGAGAGAGAGAGAGAGAGAGAGAGAGAGAGAGAGAGATTGAGCAATGCTGAAACTAGGAGCCCAGAACTTAGAGTCTTCCATGGGAGTGGCAGGGACCCAACTACTTGAGCCATCACCTGCTGTCTCCCAGGCTGCACGTTAGCAGGAGCTGGAAGTGGAGGTGGGACTAGTGTTCAGGCACTCTGATATGGGATGCAGGCATCCTCTCCTAAGTGGCTTAGCTGCACTAAATGCTTGACCCTTCACAGACTTTCTGAACTGGCTGCACACTGAATTTCCCAAGTGCAGTGTATATGTGTGAGGGGGTGACATGGAGGATGGGGGCGGGGATGATCGGGCACGGACCCTCCCACGGTTCTGCTGCCTTGAGGTGAGGGTTCAGAACGTGTGTGGAAGGAGTGGTCTGAGAGCCAAGCTTAAGAGCCCAGAGACTTCTCTGTTCCTCCCTTGGATGCACAGGCCCAGTAGCAGAAGAGGCACGGAAGTGGGGCCAAGTCTTGGGGTCCCAGGAACCAGTGCTTCTGTCCTGGAAGCAGTTTAGTGCAGTGGCTGTGCCACACTGACGTCCACATGGACTCCTGCTCCAGCTTCTCCCCGTCACACTCCCCAGAGAGGATCCTTAGGGGATAACATCCATGACATCGTATCCTGTTGGTTCTGTTCCTCCATGTTGTCTTCACTGCAGACATGCAGGTGACATGGGGCTGGCCCTGACGCACACTCTACAAGCTAGGAGACTTGGGCCTAGCCGATGGCTGTATCCTTGGGCCATTTCTTCCAGGAGGGCATATGGCTACTTTCTTGCCCTTGGCCTTTCTCTATCTGTGCCTGTCCCTCTGACCACCCTGTCTGGTCTCCCTTCAGCCTATCTGCTGGCCCAGTGCTTAAGCTGAAGTCATTTTCAACTGGATCTTCTCCTAATGTAAAACTCATTCAAAGACAAAAAACCCTACACCTAACCGTGCAGTTTCTTTTGAAAAACAGGAAATGTCCTGTGGCCTCCCCAGCTCCCCAGGGACCAGGATGGGGCGAACTCCTCTGTCCTGCCTGTCCTGACTTCTGACCCAGGCCATTGCATGACAATGACAGACCTCTGCTCTTGGGAACAGGCTCTTGTGAGTGGGTTTGCCATGGAGGGTATTTGGGACTGGGGTTCTGGCCCCCTGTCCATTCCCATGCCCCAGGACACAGAAAAGACAGCTTGGGCTGATGCATATTTCAGTTTGCAGACTTGGCTGTGTTGAGAGCGCATGAGGCTTGGGAAGCTTCATGGGGGTTGGGGAGAGACTGCAGGCTCAGGATGGGGCAGAGAAGGGAAACAGGAAATGACCTGGAGCACAGGAAACCATCAGGGGAGAAAAGGACCTCTGAGGCCGGTGCCATGGCTCACTAGGCTAATCTTCCGCCAGCAGCACTGGCATACCGGGTTCTAGTCCCGGTCGGGGCACCGGATTCTGTCCCGGTTGCCCCTCTTCCAGGCCAGCTCTCTTCTGTGGCCAGGGAGTGCAGTGGAGGATGGCCCAAGTGCTTGGGTCCTGCATCCGCATGGGAGACCAGGAGAAGCACCTGGCTCTGGACACAGCGTGCCGGCCGCGACGGCCATTGGAGGGTGAACCAACGGCAAAGGAAGACCTTTCTCTCTGTCTCTCTCTGTCTCTCACTGTCCACTCTGCCTGTCAAAAAAAAAAAAAAAAAAAAAAAAAAAGGGCCTCTGGCTCCTCCTCCTAGGTGAGGCAGCTGCACCTGCCCTTCCAGGCTTTCAGTGCCCACTAGTGGTAGCGGAGGGAGCTGCAAGTGTCCCTCTGTTCATCTGCCTTCTGCAGTGGTTCCTGAGGTTGCCAAATGCAATTCAAGATGCCCAGGCAATTTGAATTCCAGATAAACCTGAGTGATATTTTAGTGTTAAGTATGTCTCAAGTATTGCATGGGGTATACAAGTACTAAATACTGATTTGTTGCTTATCTGGAATTGAAATCTAACTGGAGCTCCTGTAATTTTGTGAGATCTGAACCCTGACCATGGTTCCTGGGTGTGGGTCTGCTTCTTCCAGACAGCCACGCAGGATCCTATGGTCTGGGCTGCCCGCAGCATGCTTAGGCTTTGCAGTGGGCCCCCACAGTCCTTCTGAGCCCTTTTCCCACTGGAAAGTTTACAGCCTGAAATTACATTCTCAGTCTCTGGTGGGTTAATAAGAGGTAATGGAGAGCTGACAGGACTGGAAGGCAGAAGCTCTGAGCAGGAGTCTGACTTGCAATTCATCTGTTGCTCAGGAAATAGTGTGGCCTCCCCACACCAGCGTCATAGGAGGAGTGAATACAGTAAGACCCATTCCACAGGCTTGTGGGAAAGACTGAAGGAGGTAAAACTATTTGCCAGATATACAGTGCTCAACAATTACTAGCTGATGCCCTTTTTGGTGCAAATAGCAGAAAGCGATGGAGAATCTTGAAGGCCCTGGGCCAGAAGGGACCCAGTGAGTGAGAGAACCTGGCTCAGAAGTGGAAGGAAGGCCACATGGGGTGCTCTGTCGCTCACTGTGCTCCTTACACGGCTTCTGCTCTCTGGGCCTCTGCAGAGAAGCTGGTGCTGACCCTGCCCTCTAGTCTGGAAGCCAGGCCCCCAGGTGTGGGGGCGGGCGGAACAGGAGCAGGTGCATGGGGAGATGGAGGCACTCAAGGCCTGGGAAGGAGGAGCAGAGGGCCCGGGAACGTTAGGACTTGGCCACGAGAAATGCTGGGGCCGGGAGGAAGGAGGCACGTGGGATTCAGCCAGCCATGGCTGCTCAAAGGTGGAATGCACCGTGACCTCTTCACAGGTGGGGGCTCTTCAAAGGGTTTGTAGAAAAATGGAATTAAAAGAAAAGTTATTTTTTCAGAAAATTTTGAAATCCACGCCCAGTGTTTTCTAAATTGTATTTTTTCATGAACTTCTTGAGGATCCCTTACATGCATGGATTCCCATTTTTAAATGCCAAAATAAGCATCTTTTAATTTCATTACCCAATAAGTTTTTTTGCAGTCCCCTGTATATGAGTTTCAGTACAGAACAAAGATTACATTATACTTGGTATGAGAAAATGATGCTTGGTTTGAGAAAATACTATCTCCATTGACACCAGTTTTAATATGAGGGATATACAAAAGTAAGATGACAATTATAGGAGGGGACTATATAAATGCAAGAAAAATTTAATCAAGCCATACTCTTTCTTCCTAACTGCCACAAAGCCAGAGGTAGTAATAGAGTTCACTGCATATGCATTCTGCTTGACCCTTTTAGTGTGGCTGTGATGCTGTGTCCTGTCCCGGCAGCTTCAGCCTTTCAAGGATCAGTGGAGCTCACCCATGGCATCATCCTTTGCGAACAAGAATTGCTCATGCTGAGCATTTGCTTTTTAACAGCAGGCAGTGGTGTGAGTGTACATGATCATGGGAGATCCTTTCCTGGAAGGGATCCTTGCAAATAGTTTCAGGGCCTGAGTCAAGAGTGCCAATGGTGGCCCATGGGTCATACGTATGAATAGTTAAAAGGCACAGGTCAAGATAACGAGCTGCTGCATAAAGTGTGCTCACTTTTGACCTTGACCTACACATGTGCATTTGCAACAACCCTGGGAGGTCATCATCAAATTTAGTCCTCAAGGATTCCTGGACATTCTGTTCCCTACCCAGTCTGTAACCCAACTCCTTCCTCCTCCTGTTCCTGGCTCTGTCTAGCACCTTGAGAGTCTGTATTAGTTTTCTTTTGCTGCTGTAGCAAATTGCCACACACTTAATCACTTAAAACAGCACAGATTTATTCTCTTATATTCTGGAGTTGAGAAGTCTGACTTCCATCTCCATGGGCTAAAAGCCAGGTGTTGGCAGGGCTGAATTCCCTCCTGGAGGTGTTGAGAGGACCTGCTTTCTGACAGATGCCCACCTCTAGAGCCTGCTCGCGTTCCTTAGCTTGCGGTACCTTCCTCCAAATCTTCAAAGCCAGCAGAGTAGCAGCTTTGGTCTCTCTCTGACTTCCTTGCTTCTCTCTTACTGAGAAAGATTTCTACAGTCACCCTGGGATGCCCCTCCCCTACCTGGGCTTGGGTCTGCTTGGGCAAGGAATCAGAGGTTGCAGGCACCTGGAAACTGGCCCAGAAGAGGGGAATGATCAGGGTGAGCAGCCCCTTGGCCCTGAGGACTGCTTGCCCTGGGGAGAGGGTTGGGGCACAGAAGAACCATGATGGAGCCTTTGGAGGCTTGAGGCTCAAGGCCGGGGCCCCTCGTGGTTGGGTCTGAGGGTGACACAGTCCTCTGACCCAGGATTATTAGCCTGAGCTCAACGGCTCACATAAAATGTGTGCAGTCTTGTTTCTTTGTGTGTGTGTACATTTTGGGGGAAGAAGTTTCATGGTGTCCACCAGACCTGCCAAATGACATAGAAAATTTAGCTACTGCCACTCTGGTTACTCTCTTTGGGGGAAAAATGGGTCCTTTCTGGGTCATGTCCATATCCTGCAGCCCACAAGGATACAGAGGCTTCCTTGTCTTTGGGGTGTGGCACTCCCTGCTGGCCCCTGCACACACAATGAGCCTTTGCATGGCTATTCTGGGGTCTGGCGGGGCCCATGTGGGTTAAGTGAAGCTCTGACCCAGTGGGGAGAGTAGGAGGACCTGAGGGATGTGGGAGGAGCTGCTCCTTTCTCTCCAGCAAACAGCTGTGCAAAGGCATCGTCCACGTCCCTGGGCTCACCTGTCATGCAGAAGGTAGGACAGGAGCCAGATGGGAGACTGAATGTGGATCAGGCCACTACTGTTCCTGGCTCCACCTGCCTGATGGGCTTGACAGGTGAGCCAGAGAGGTGCTCTCCCCAAGAGGGATCTGGCAGAGAGGGGAAACATCCATTTCTACCATATGCTTTTTATTTTCTAAGGGTTGGAGCCAAGTTTCTTCCTCCCAGTGAATTTCCCTCAACAAGGATATTTTAAAGCTTTGGAAAACATTCTTGTCCTAGTTTAATTGTATAAAGGCTTTTTGTGCTAGAAGGGAAAGCTGAGAATGAGGGAGAGAGAGTAAAGGAATGGGAAAGGAGAGAGAAAGGAAGGGGCGAGGAGGCAGAGAGGGAGGGAGGGGCAGGGTGGGAGAGGAAGGGCAGGGAGGAGAGAGGAGGAGCAGAGACACAGAGCGAACGCATTCAAGAAATTCAAGAGCAGCTTTTTCCAGAATGAGCTTTCGGTCCTGGCTTGCTGCCCCCGCAGCCCACCTCGTTGAGATGAGCCACCTGGGCCTGTGGCTCTTCGTCCACTGTCGCATCCCCTCTGCTTCCAGCCCCAGTGCCTGCCAGGCTTCAGGATGCCTCTGTGATGAGGGGCACCTTCCCTCGGGGCGTCCGATGCAAGGGAGTGGTAAAGAAAGGTGCTGTGGGCCCAGAAGCTGGGACTGCAGAGCCCTGTGGGGAAATTGTGCCCGGCTACAGCGTCAGTGCCCGAGACCTCCCATCTGGGCATCAGCTCCCTGTGGGCACTCCCCTCAAGGAGCCGGACCTGGCTGGCTTCCAGGCTCAGCCTCCTTGCCAGTCCTGACCTCAGCCCGAGAGGTTCAGGGGGCTCCACGCTGCCCGTCGAGTGTGGTCTCCTCCAGGAGAGGGGCCCTGGAGTGGGAGCTGAGCAGCATCCGTAGAATTTGTCTTTTTCTGAGAAGGAGCTTGAATGTCCCCGCTGCTCCTCCCCAGAAATTGCTACTTCTAGGGTAGAATGTCACCTTGAGGGAAACTGAGGCAATTGTGAGCCATCTGCTGTGCGGTGGGGACTCCCCACGATGCTGTCTTCCTTTGAGTGACAGGCAGGAAGGACTAGCTAGGACTCTTGTGTCCCAGCCCCAGTCAGCACTGCAGCTCTCTGTCCTCCCAGACCAGGGCTCCGGCGAGAACCCAGGTTGCCTGCAGGCAGGGGCTGGCCCCATGGTGTCCAGCTGTCACATTACCTTGCTGTCAATGCCTCAGAGGACAAGTGGAGAACTGGGTCAGGGGAGTGCAGGCGGGAGTAAACCCCGAGCCAGGAGTGCTGTGCAGGCAGGGGCTGTGCCCTGGTTACCCTCACTGCTGAGCCAGGTGCAGAGAGGCGCAAGGACCGCTGATAATCCAGGGACCGCCTGGAGCCTGGGCCTGCTTGTCTGAAGCTCCGTGAGTTTCAGATGAGTTTGGCGCTGACATCCTCTGGTTTCACGGAACAAGGTTGTTCGCAAGAGTCCCTTTGCATAAGGCTCTGGGGATGAAGTTTAAGAATCAGCACTACCCTTGCTTGGAAGGTGAGCGTTTGTTTCTTTGTGCATTGGACAGTGATGAGCTGAGCACTGCCTTTGTGCGAGGCACTGCATAAGGTGCCTGGGGTTACACTACCTGCCGGAGAAGCCAGGTCCTTGACCAAGGAAGTTGGTAGTCCAGGCAAGGGGGCAGGAGGTGGCCAAATGACCTTACAGATGGATAATCGCAGACTGGGAGGGGGACGGGTGTTTTCAAGGCAAGGCACAGGGAGCCGAGAAGGCTGCAGTGGCACAACAGGGTGCCCTGGCCGAGCCCGGATGGTCCTTTCCCAGGTGAGAGGCTGGTGGAGGGGACTGGGCAGCACAAGAGAATTGCAGGCAGAGGGGGCCCTTGCTCAGGGGCTACTCAGTGGAGGGGAGCCGGGGTGGAGCTAAGCAGGCCAGTGCGGCTGGAAGCAGAAAGTGAGGGCGAAATAACGAGGCAGGAGGTGGAACAGGTAAAAAAAGGGGCAGGTGTGAGGGCCTTGGAAGCTCCAGATATGTCTGGCTTCCGTCTGCGAGAAGCAGGAAGCTATTTTGGGGTTGGAAGCAGGAGAGCAGGGTGGACAGTGACTGGGAGGGAAGAGGAGGGGTGCACGTGGGGGAGCAGTTAGAGGAGATGCAAGGGCTGCCCACAGTGATGATGGCAGTGCAGAGCGAGAAAGAGGGAAGAGCCTGAGAATTACTGAGATGGAGCTGACAGGCCTTGGGGACCGGATGGGCGCGCTCAGAGACGGATGATTCCCACTGCAGGAAACCTGCCCGCAGCTCACTGTGCCGAGGGTTTGGGAGAAGCTCTTCTGTCAGTGAAGATGTCTCGCATTGTCACAGAAAATGCCGCCCCTGGAGGAGAAGTGGCTTCAAGACGGACTAATTAGTCGCTCTACAATGTGATGAAAGAACTGGATTCTTTCCGGCCTGTTTCTCTGCTTGGAGCTTTTGTCCTCAAACTATTCCCTCGCCAAGATGGCTGCTGAAGTTCTGACATCACCCCCAATCATAACTACGTCTGGGCTGGAAAGAGGAAGAGTAATTCTGTACCTCTTTTTAAATAAAAGATTAATTTTATTGTTCTGGACGGCAGAATTACACACAGAGAGAGAGAGAGAGAGAGAGAGAGCGAGCGAGCTATCTTCCATCTGCTGGTTCACTCCCCAAATGGCTGCAACAGGGCCAGGCTGAATCCAGGAGCCAGGAGCTTCTTCTGTTCTTTCATATCTGCACCTCTTTTTTTATTTGACAGGCAGAGTTAGACAGAGAGAGAGAGAGAGAGAGAGAGAGAGAGAGAGAGAGAGAGAGAGAAAGGTCTTCTTTCCGCTGGTTCACCCCCCAAATGGCTGCCACAGCTGGAGCTACGCTGATCTGAAGCCAGGATCCAAGTGCTTCTCCTGGTCTCCCATGTGGGTGCAGGGGCCCAAGCATCTGGGCCATCCTCCACTGCCCTCCTGAGCCACAGCAGAGAGCTGGCCTGGAAGAGGAGCAACTGGGACTAGAACCTGGCACCCATATGGGATGCTGGCGCCGCAGGTGGAGGATTAACCAAGTGAGCCACGGCACTGGCCCTGCACCTCTTTTTGATTAACGATTTCCCAGTTCCCATCTGCCCACACAAGCTTCCCTTCACTTTCCCTTGGTCAAAGCCAGTTCACACAATGTTTCTTGAATAAATAATCAGCATGAAAATTGGATCACTACAACCGGCCCAGATAAATCAGGGTTAAAATCACCTTTGGTAAGGGGTAGTTTAACAACTGGGAGTTCTCTTATGGAGGAAAGCAAGGAGAATGAATTTGGGGAAGGCAAGCCAAAGGGTCTTCTAATCAGGGGTCATTTCCCCACATCCTCCCAGGGACAAGAGAGGCAGGGAGAAGCCTCTGTGAGCTGCCCACCGAGTGGACAGAGGCCTTCCCCAAGCCGGGTATCCTCGCTCTGGGATGGCACAGGACACTCGTCAGCGGGTCTAAGGCGATGGACTCTGCAGTGGGAGATCTCTTGAACATCTCAGGCAGCGGATCCTGGATTGATCAACGTGTCCACTGCCTGACTAGGAATCTGGGAAGGCAGAGGTCTGGGAGGTTGGATTCTTACAGATCTCTTCCGTGTGCCCAAGACTGATGGTCTAATACCTGGGAACCACAAATCCACCACCACCCTCACTTTTCATGTAAGGGCAGTGGAGCCCAGAAAAGGGACTTATGCTCCTCAGCTGACACAGAGCTGGCTGAGCCCTGCCTCAGGAAGACCCTTCCCTAGGGGAGCACCGCGTGCTTGGGCCGCAGCCCAGATTCGAGGGCTTGCAGTTAGGACCCTTCCCTTTGGTCTGGGCTGTAACAAGCCTCAGGGTCCGCAGCTTTTCCACAACCCTGCCATCTAAGAGTACCACCGTGTCGTGCAGGTCAACAACGCATGCTCACACCCGCTTCCACTGTTTGGGACAATCAGACCGCGGGCCGGTGGGCCCCGGGAGCCTGTGTATCTGGGTCCCTCCACAAGGCTGTACTTCCCCCACCATCTGCAGAGACGAGCTCCTGGGCCAGGCTACTCCTGGGTTTCTGTCCTCCCTGGGGACGCAGCTCCGGCTCTGTGGGGCCTTCTCGGCTGCACAGCTCCAGCCGCGCCAGCAGAGGTCACTGCGTGGATGAAAACGGGACGCGCACCGATACCGAGCGTGGTCGGCAGCCGCCCCCGCGTCGTCTCGGCGTCCCCCTTCCCGCGCGGTCCTGCGAAGGCCGGGCTTTTGGAACAGATCTTGGTTCCCACCGTGCCACCCCAGGGAGGCCTGGGGCGGGGGACGGGCAGGGGCCGGCGCTGCGGAGTGGAGGGCGCCAGGAGGGGGCGCAGCTGGGCCGACGCTCCGCCCCGCCCTGCCGGCTTTGCCCAGCCGGTCTGTGATTTTCCTCTCTCGGTCACGGTCACGGTCACGGGCTCCGCCTGCAGCCGCGGGGCCGGCCTGGGGCGGAGGTTACTAATCGGAGGCTTCTGCTGCCTGGGACACTGGGGATCCACGCTGTGGAGCGGGCTTAGAGGTTGCATTTTAAGGCCACTGCCCCTAGAGCACTAGAAGGGGCTGTGGAGCTAGTAGGCTAAGCACACAGGCTTCTGACGCCAGACTGCTTGGACTTGAGCCCTGGGCTTCCCACCTCCAGCTGGGCACGCCAGTTAAGTTATGCCACCTCCTGGCCTCGCAGGTGCCACACCTGGACAAGGCTACAGCAATAGCCCCTTCCTAGAGGTTGGCTGTGAAGGTGATGTGTATGGTATATGTGTTAGCTCCTAGCTCTTTTTCCTAGCAACCTTGTGTCCTTGAAGCCACTTACACAGTCCCCAAAGGTGAGCTCCGGCTGGCTCCAGAGCGCTCAGTGTTTCTCATTGCAGCAGGAATGGGACCCTGAGCTCAAAGGCTGCAGGGCCCACATAAATGCCCCCTCCTCCAGGCCTCATGCCTCAGACTGGCTCAGATGACACATTCTCCCGCCCCTCTTCAGAGCTCTGGGGGCTCAGGGGTCTCACTTCCCATGATGCTGCAAGCCCTTGGCCCCTTGCTGCCCTCCCCAGGGTCTGGAGGAGGCAGAAGGGACAGGAGCCTCTGCTGAGTGGTGCAACGAGGGCCTGTGTGTTTGGTCACAGCCTTGTTTTCTGGAGATGGGCCCAGCCTCTGGCTGTGTCCTTTGCGGACTCCACAGTTTCGGTCTGTGGCTGTAGCTTTCCAGGCCTCCGTGGTGACCATATCCACCCAAAGGGCTCCTTGTTTATGGCCATCTGGGAGCAGAATGGCAGCTGGGGCGCTCCTGCAAGTGCCTGCCAGCATCTCCCAACTCCTGGGTGCAAGGAGCAGGCTGCCAGACTCTGGAGACCAGGCAGACCAGACTCTGGAGCTTCCGTGCACTGCCAGTCTCACAATCCTGGGCAGCCCCTGCCTGAAGGGTGTGTGCCAGGAGGAGCCCTGGGTGGCGAGTGGGGGCTTGGGCTCTGGCCCAGACACTGCCATTTGTTGGCTGGGTGTCCTTGGGTAAGTCACCTTACCTCTCTGATCCTAGGATCTTCATTTACAAAATGCGAATAATGGCATCAGTTCTGCCTGGTCCCCAGGGGTTCTGGAGAGACTGCCTGCAGGTCTTTGAGAGAAGCAAAGGGCTAGAAGTAGCCACTGGGGTTCCTGTTGAGTTACTGAGCTGTCTGTCATTGGACCCTCTGCACCGGGCACTGCTGTGGACAACCAAGCAGTTGCCCGGCAAGTGAGAGAGATGTGGATGAAGGAGGACGTTGACCTTAGGAGATCTCTACTCCCACCCACTTTATTGGAGAAGCAGAACATACATTCCTGAGGGCAGAGAAATCTACAAATATAGACTTCAAAGAAACCCACAAGTGTGGTTTAAATATCCATCTGTAAACACAAAGAAGTTGCCAAACTAACAACAGCTGGAAGTTCAAGTACTCCAGAATTCTGGATTCTTCAAATTCAGGAAAAGACAGTCTAGGGAGGCTTCCTGGAGGAGGGAACAGGATTCTTAAGGAAAAAAGGTACAGAGAAAATGGTAGTAGATGGTAGAGGTGGTGGTGGTGGTGATGATGATGACGATGTTGGAGCTTGTGGAGACCAGGATGATCACATAATCTGGTGAAGGTAGGAGAGACTTGGCAGTGGCTCCTGGGATGTAGAGATGCTGGGAGAATGAATGGCGTATGAGGAATGGTAAGCAGGTCTCCTCGGTGGGCTGTTGAGTTGAGACAGGAGTCTGGATGGGAGGGTGGACACGTGGCTAGGCTCTTGAGGACAGCACCAGCACAGGGCCCTGCTCCGTATGGCCCATGGGCAGACTGGCTTCCCAGGAAACAGAGGTCTGCTTGCAGGAGGCTTAAGGGAGGGTACCTGGTCCCACTGCTTCCGGGGGACAGGGTGGGGGAAGAGGTTGTGCTGCGATGCGGTTGCAGCAGAGAGCTTAGCTGCTCCCACAGGGAGCTGGGAGGCTCAGCCCGAGAGTTCCTATTTGATGCTGGGAAGCCAAGGCCTTTCTGTCCCCACTGAACAGCTGCTGGGTGCGGGCTGTCCCAGGGGAGTAACCCTCGGGGAGGCTGCTCCTTTCTGCAGAGGGCAGTGCTGGAAGAGGGACCCAGCGGTCAGCAGCTGGCACTCCAGAAGCTGGGAGAACGAGAGTCTCCATCCTGAAGGGAACGTCTAGGGGATGTACCCACGATGGAGGCAGGTGTCTGAGGCCCAGGGCCGGGCTGCAAAGCCAATGCTAGTTTCTGAAGTTCTCCTAGGGCAGGCTGCTTTAGCACTTCCTTTTTTTTTTTTAAGACATTTATTTATTTGATAAGCAGAGTTAGAGAGGAAGAGGGAGGGAGCGAGAGAGAGAGGGAGAGAGAGAGAGAGAGAGGGAGAGAGAGAGAGAGAGAGAGAGAGAGAGAGAGAGAGAGAGAGGGGAGGGCTTCCATCCACTGGTTCACTCCCCAAATGGCCGTAATGGTCAGGGCTGGCCTCGTCTGAAGCCAGGAGCCAGGAGCTTCTTCCGGGTCTCCCATGTGGGTGCAAGGGCCCAAGCACTTGGGTCATCCTCCACTGCTTTCCCAGGTCATTAGCAGGGAGGTAGATCAGAAGTGAAGCAGCTGGGACTCGAACCAGCACGCATATGGAATGCTGTCGTTGCAGGCAGCAGCTTTATCCACTATGCCACAGCATCAGCCCCATAGCTCCTATAAAAATAGCCTTTTACAGAGTGTGAGCAGGAGTGCTGAGTTTGGAGACCATTTAACATGGAAATCCTCAGCCTGTGTGAAGCGGATGTCTTAACGTCATCCAGAGGCTTTCTCAAGCCACCCTCAGTAGATTCTGATAGGAATCTACCACCCTCTGCTGCTGCACTAGGACTGAACTAGAAGCTCCGTGAGCTTGGGCTCAGTGGTGAATGACTGGGGCAGAATGAATGTGACCTCTGCCCTTGACCTCAGCCCTATGTCTTGCTGAACCTCATTTGTCTTCTCTGTGGAGGTCACTGTGCCCTCCCTGCCCTGGCACAGACTCTTCTGCTAGGATTGTCCTCTCTCCCCCTCCATCTCTTGACTTGCTTCTGTTTGTCCTCCTGAGTCCAGTTTGGTCATTACTTCTCCCTCCCTCTGGAATAAGTAGCCCTCTTGTGGCTGGGTTTACGTGGGCATGGTGCCAGACAGGGGCCAGCATTGTAAAGCCACTGGCTGTGATGCCAGCATCCCATACGGGCACCAGTTTGAATCATGGCTGCTCCACTTCCCACAGGCTCCCTGCTAATGGCCTGGGAAAAGCAGTGGAAGATGGCCCAAGTGTTTGAGCCTCTGCCACCCCTTTGAGAGATCTGGAAGAAGCTCCTGGATCCTGGCTTTGACGTGACTTTTGTGACCACCTGGAGAGAGAACCAGCAGATGGAAGATCTCTCTTTCTCACTGCCCCTCCTCTCTGTAACGCTGCCTTTCAAACAGATAAACAAATATACATATAAAAAAACAGTGACATGTGGTGAGTGCTGCCTTGGTGCTAGCCATTGCTGTGGCTCTACGCGTCTTTGGTACACCGCATCACCAGTCACCATCCTGGTATGGACCATGCTTTGTCTCCATGGCTTCCTTGCTTGTTGGCTTCCCTAGAGACCTGTAAGCCCTTGCCAGGTAGGTTCCATGGCCTTCACCTCCGTGACCACAGCATCTAGTATGGTGTCTGGCATGTGGTAGGGGCTTGGCACCTGTGTGTAGAATGAATGGAAGAAGAGGCTTCTAGGGATGCAGTCTGAAATGGCCAGATGTGGCTCCGCCATGGCGCAATACATATTGACTACTGAGTGAACAAATTGGCACATAGATGGCTGCATTGCTGGGGGGACAGGTAGATGGGTAAGTGGATGGACAGGTGGGGAGATGGACTGAAGGGTGGATGCTACCCTGTGTGGAAGAAGAATCAGGGCAAGAAAGAGGGATGGCAGGAAAGGGCCTTGAGTTTCACAGAGACTGACCTAAGTAACTGTGACCTTGGGAGGAGGCTTCTGTGGAAGCCCTTCCAGCTCCATCTGTCTTGCCCAGGTGAGGCTGGGGAAGTGGTGCTCCTCCTCTTTCCACCTGCAGGGGCTGTGTCCACAGATGAGGTGCTGGGGACCCCTGCTCATTCTGACACATCCCTGAGGGCAGCAGGAAGGCAGGTGCATAAGCCAGGTACTCTCATAAGGGATTACCTGGTAGATGAGGTCTTACTGGCTCTGCCAAATGCCTGCCCCCACCAGGGGGTTTCACTGGTGTGGCACTGCGCTCTTGGAAGCAATCAGAGATTTGGAGGGGGATTGTTGCAACTGTACTGGGGCAGGGGCAGCGCTGCATAAAGGGCTGGGACCAGGGAGACCAAGTGTCCTGCAGTAAAGGACGGTGCTGCTTTATCCTACCCCAAAGGCCAGCAGCACCCTCTTTGAGAGATGCAGTGTTTCGCCAAAGGGAGCGTTTTCTTTTTTTTTTTTTTTATATAAAGCTTTTATTTAAAGAATATAAATTTCCAAAGAACAGTTCATGGACCACAATGGCTCCCCCCCCACACAACTTCCCTCCCTCCCCCCACCCTCCCCTTTCCCGCTCCCTCTCCCCTTCTGTTCACATCAAGATTCATTTTCAATTCTCTTTATACACAGAAGATCAATTTAGTACATATTACGTAAAGATTTCAACGGTTTGCCCTCGCATAGAGACACAAAATGATAATACTGTTGGAGTACTAGTTATAGTATTAATTCACAATGTACAGCACATTAAGGACAGAGATCCTACATGATTTTTTTTTAAAAAAATTGATTAATTGTCTATGCGATTTCCAATTTAACACCAAGATTTTTTAATCATTTGCAATTATCTTTATATAAAGAAGATCAATTCAATATATACTATGTAAGGATTTCATCAGTTTGCACCCACTCAGAAACACAAAGTGTAAAAATACTGTTTCAGTACTAGTAATAGCATCACTTCACATTGGATAACACATTAAGGACAGATCCCTCATGAGACGTAAGTACACAGTGACTCCTGATGTTGATTTAACAATTTGACACTCTTGTTTATGGCGTCAGTAATCTCCCTAGGCTCTGGTCATGAGTTGCCGAGGCTATGGAAGCCTTTAGGGTTCGCCGACTTCGATCTTATTCCCACAGGGCCATAGTCAAAGTGGAAGTTCCCTCCTCCCTTCAGAGAAAGGTACCTCCTTCTTTGATGGCCCCGTTCTTTCCACTGGGATCTCACTCGCAGAGATCTTTCATTTAGGTCTTCTGTTTTTTCCAGAGTGTCTTAGCTTTCCATGCCTAAAATATTCTCATGGGCTCTTCAGCCAGATCCAAATGCCTTAAGGGCTGATTCTGAGGCCAGAGTGCTATTTAGGACATCTGCCATTCTATGAGTCTGCTGTGTATCCTGCTTCCCATGTTGGATCATTCTCTCCAAAGGGAGCGTTTTCTACGAATGGTTTGCAAGGTCTGTCTCCAGGTCTGCTGCCGTCCACACACCCAGAGCTCAAGGTTTGTCCCCCTTTTCTCCTCCCTCTCTCCTCTGCAGGATAGCGGTGTTACTGACTTGGGATGTTTGCAGAGTGCCATGAGCCGCGGGGAGGGAGGTGACAAGCAAGTGAGAAGCAGCAAGGCCACTGGCCTGGGTCTGGCTCCCTGGGACCTGAGGGCTTCTGGGAGAGGCGCAGGGGAGAATCCTGTCCTGTGCCCATGCTCAGAGCCTTGGGAGCCTCTCAGGAGCCTGCAGGAGCTGGGGGCATTGAAGGGGGCAGCCACCCAGGTGTGCCTGGGACCCCATCCTGCCCCTATTCTTGGTTTCTTCCCGCAACCCCAGGACTGGGCTGGCACATGCGGGCACATAGCGGGGAGGGAGGTAGCCTGGCATGAGGTGAGACTGTTTCCCCAAACACCACATGTCCTGGAAAGACAAAAGTGAAAATGCAAAAAGCATCTGGTCTTGGGACTTGGTCACATGGATCACACGGCGGGGTGACCTGTTGCCTTGGCTGTCGGGTTGTCGGGTTCTGACAAGGTGGAGGCAGTGGCTGTAGCTCAGCCTGGGGGTGAGAGAGTAATGCCTCTGTCTGCAGAGCAAACCCCTGCGCTCTGCTAGAGATGCCCTCCAGCCCCAGTACCATCCTCACACCCACTTTTGAGATAAGAAGCTAAGGCTCAGGTCTGTGGCTGGCTATGGAGCCCTGACCCCCATCTTCTGACTCATGACCGGGGCCTGCATTCCTCTGAGACCCCAGTCCAGCTCTTCCCTTGTAGGCCAGGAGCTGGTGCTGCCCACTTACAAGGAGGGTGCTGCTGCTCCAGAGGTTTCTTCTTGGTGGCAGTGGGGGACTTGGGGAGGATTATGGGGAAGGTCCAGCATTGACTGCAGCTCAGCAGGAACGTGGTGAAGCCCAGCAGGTCAAATCCCTGGGTGACTGTGAGGCTGTTGTAACAGAAAAGGGGGTGGAAGTGCTGGGCTTGGCGCAGAGGGGTATGGGACTGCGGGCACCACCCCTGGGCAACCCAGAGGGCAGGACGGGGGTACACTGCTCCGGCCAGCTGGGTGCCTGTGACAGTCTGGAGCCTCTTAGCCCAGCTTCCTCAAGAACTCTGCTTAATGCCCATAGATTGCCTCGAGCTCCCCTGGGCCTCAGTTCAGGCCAGCAGCCTGGGCCAGAAGAAAGTGAAGCTGTCAATAATTCATGCCCAGCTCCCCTCACTTCCCCGGCGTGGCTGCCTTATAAGTGCTGCCCAGGGTTCAGGGGGACGAGATGGCCTTAGCCGAGACTCCCACGGCAGGGGTCCCAGAGGTTCCTGGCAGGAGAGGCTTGGGGGGCCTCAGGCTTGTCCAGAGCTGCTGAACTGACTGACTTTGCAGTCTCTGGTGGGGATTTGGGTGCTGGCCCCACCCTCTGCAGGCTGGCTCCTTGGCTGGCCCTGAGGAGCTGCAGCAGGGGTGCACCCCCAGAGCAGCCTTGGAGGGTGTCTTTCAGCTCCACCCTTCCTCACCTTCCACATCCCACAGGGGCTGTGCCCACCTCGCCCTGCCCTCTCCCCATCACCAGCCTTGATTCAGACCTTAGATCATCTTCTTCCTGGACAACTGGCCCAGACACTCTGAGCACACTAGCCCCAGGAATCTTTCTAGACCAGAAATCGCAGCCTGCCGCTCCCTTGTTTCAGAGCTTTCTCGAGCTCCACATTCCCCCCAGGGGAAAACCCGCATTCCCCGCGTCAGCAGGCAGGGCCCGGCAGGGCTTGGTGCCCAGGCTTTGAGCCTCATCCCACAGCCGGTCAGTGTGCTCCCCGAGCTGTGGCCATTGCACCTTCCCTGCACCTCTAAGCTCTCTGTGGCCTTCCAGCCTTTCTTCTTCTTGCACCTCTGCCAGGAGGGGGTGAGGTACCAATTGCAGGGTGGTGTGCACTTGCGGGTTGTAGTGGGGGGTCACTGGGCTGTGGCGGGGCCAGGCAGGGGAGACCACCTGACAGACTTGGGTCCTGCTTCCAGCTCTGCCAGTTGCTTGTCTGTTGTGACTGGTGCCATAGTCTTCTGAGCCCTGGTTCGTGCTCCTGTGAAAGTGTGCAGCCTATGGCATGGAAGACAGTGCTCCTGCCATGCTAGCTGCCATTGTGATGGCAAGGAAGTAGGCGCTGAGACTGGTAGAGGAGCCAAGGAGCAGCCAAGGGGCAATGGTGCACGAGCTCTTGGAAGAGACTTCTGCAGGTAGTTATACCCGAGAGGCCTCCGGGAAAGGGAGAGGACAGCCACCCAATGCAAGGGGTCCACCGAGACTGCCGGGGGAGAACACAGATGCATCTCCATCTGAGCACCGTTGAGAAGAAGCCGTTGGCTTCTCTACCCCAGTGCAGAGAGTTGCCTGCTCGGGTCCTGTTTCCCCAGGCTAGGGACTACACAGACACAAGTGCTGTTCCCAGCAGTGTCCACTCAGGTGGGACACTGTCATCAGGTCTCTTGGAGATGGTTGAGCAGAGAGAAGAGAGGTGAGAACCTCTCTCAGTTCTAAATATAATTGCAGGCAGAGGGGAAGGAGCCCTCACATCTGCACCCTTTGGGCAGATATGCCCTTGGGCAGGTACAGACTTATTGAGTAAGTCCATGAGGCAAGTTCAAGACCACTTGGAGCTGTGTTCCATGGGCAGAGAGCAGAGTGACTGCCACGAGAGTGAGTCTGAGGCTCACGGAGGAGGAAGGGAGAAAGCCCACGTGTGCTTTCCTCTTTGACCTTTTTCTTTGGTTCATTCATCAGTGGCCATTGTCTCAGCATCCAACAGTAACTTGGAGCCAGCTTATGGCATAAGAGAGATTTGATAGGGGGGCAACCCTCTCTACAGGGTGTGGGGACAGGGCCGAAGAGACCGTCTTTCTTCTGCGCCCCCACTCCGACACTCTGCTTTCTGGTGGTCCCGTGTGGAGAGGCAGTGCATCTAGGAGAACCCTGGATAGTCCCTGGCAGTGGTGGCAGAGGCAAGAGCTGGAGGCCACACACCTCCTCCCCAAAGGCCAGCACGGTCCTCACCACCGTCATCCCTTTTGGCGCATTCTTGCAGTGGGAGAAATTGCAGATGTATTTGGAAATGGGCCTCTGTGGGCCGCGGCTTTAATTCAGATCAGTTTCCTTAGAGGTCCTCTGCAGGGGTGGGTTCACAGGAGCCTCAGCCAAATGTCCGCTGGGCTCTGCCCTGGGCCCGGCGGGGGCCTCCCCAGCTACACATATCTTGCAGATGTGAAAGGGGTTGAGGCAGGAACTGCAAAGGAAGCAGCAGCTAATGAAAAATTCAAGTTAATTGTTTGTTCAAAAGCCCTGTCGGCTTCAAATAGGACTTTGGGGGCTGGGGAGGGGGATGTGGGGTGGCCTGCGGCCACTGTCAGCTTGTCAAGTGCTTGTTTCCTGGAGGACCCGGGTGGGCAGGGTCGGCAGAGGATGGGGAGATTCCTGGGCAGGCAGCCAAGTGCTGTGTCTCTGGCGTCTGCATCCGGGAAAGGAAGAGCCTTCGTGGAAGCTGTGACTTCCATTGTCTCAAGGCCCAGGGCCCCTGTTTTAGCGGCTGTCTCGGCGTGGCAGGCGTGTCCTTTGTGTGCATGGAGAGGGCTGTGCAGAGGAAGAGGGCAGAGTGTCCTGTGAGCTCCCAGACTGGTCAAGACCCACTCTTATTTTCTCCTTTGAGCGCCCAGGCTGTCACAGAGGGGAGGGGAGCAGGAGTTTGTTTGGTAGTGGAGGTAACTAGTGGTGAGTCCCCCACGGAGGCCCCTTGGCTGGGCTAATGCGTGTGCCGAGTGAGAATTATATGACAGCCCTGGCCAATATTGGAGGGGGAGGCCAGGATGTGGGGAGAGCTGCTGGCTGTGTGGATTCTGGGAGTGGTCCCAGAGGCAAGGATGAAGAGTGGAGAAATTAGATCAGACTACTTGATAAACGGATTGAGGTTGCAAGAAGTGGCCATTAGATCAGTGTGAAAGTTGCAAGCAGAAAAGGCAGAGTGTAGGAGGGTGTCTGTCAGTGGGCCTGGCAAGGAGGGATGGCACCATGGGGTCTGGGGCTCTGGGGCCAAGCAGAGAGCAGCCTGAGCCCCAGAGCACAAGAGTGCCCTTGAGGGGCAGGCAGGAAAGGCCGAGCTTGCCAACATCGAGGCCAAAGGATAAAGGTGCTTCCAGGCTCAAGGCCCATCGCGGGGCACACATTGGGTTAAAGTAGGTCAAGCTGGCTTTCGTTGCATCTGTTGCCCTGATGGACCTCTCTTGCTGAATATAACCCGTACCCCAAGACTTCTTCATCGCTGGAAAATAGGACCTCAGTGTTGCACAGTGGAAAGGGCATGAGGCTCGGAGCCACACACACCTGGGGCAAAGGCACCTTTGGGAAGCTCTTGCCCAACCCCATAGGTGAGGTTACCGTGTTCCCACGCACCCAGTGCCTGCATGTCTCTGCCTCTGAACTCCACGTGGTCCAAAGTGGTGAGTCTAACTCTCAGGCTGGCTTTTGCTATGAGGCCTCTTTCCCAGCCCTGGCCTCTTTGTAAAGAATGAACTACCCCCTGAGCTATACCCCAGGGCTTCTCTGTTGGGAGTCTGAAGCGATGGGGGAACCACAGCTATGTATTTCTTATGGCTCCCACCCCCTTGGCCTGTGCTGGGAGCACCTGACTGATGAGAGTTTGTGGAAGTGAACTGCTGTTTGGTGACAGCCCCTCTCAGATCCCAGCTTTCTTCTTGGCACACTGTGGGCCGGCAGGGCCTACTTTGGCATTGCACTGTGTCCTGAAAGAAACAACCATAAGTAGGAGACCCTGCACACCCAGTGCACATGTGGGTGCTTGCCTGCTCTGGGGAGTGCCTGAATGCCCGAGTCTCATGTCTTTTCGCATCCTGTGGAGGAGACATTCTCATTCTCCAGGAAGGGAATGGAAAGTGAGCAGGGATCCAGGGAGGGGGTGGGGGGTGGTTTTTTCTGGGGATGCTCAAGCTCATTTTGAGAAATTTCTGCTCTTGAAGGGTTTGCAGCCTGGGCTTTTCTGCAGAGCACCTGGAGTTGCCCTTCTGACTGGAGGCTGGAGGGGAAGGGAGGCAGGGACCGGGTTAGAGGCAGAGACCGGCTCTGACCCCGGTGAGTGGTGGAGCAGTGAATTGTGGGAAGAAGTGCCGGGGGTGGGGGAACAGGTCCCTCCTGCCAGTAGTGGGTTGGGTTTTTCATCTATTCTAAGGACAGATCAATGGGAACCAGCCCATGCTCCAAAACACTGAGGGTGGCCTTAGAAGAAACTTTCTGATGCTTCTAATGTTGGTTGTCTCATTGCTACTTCAGGAAGCGATTTCTAAAGCCTAGACAATTTCTGTTAGTCAGCTTCAGGAGAAAGAATAGCCATGATGACCTTTCCATTGCTTTATTTTATTGCTTTCTAAACTGTAGGCATATAGTGGGTTTTTAAAAAAATATTTAACAATGAGACTTACAGAGAATTCCTCCATCCACTGATTCACTCTCCAAATGGCCACAGCAGCCAGGGCTGAGTTAAGCCGAAACCCAAGGCCAGGAACTTCTTCCAGGTCTCCCACGTGGGTAGCAGGGGCCCAAGTACCTGGGCTATCTTCTGCTGCTTTTCCCAGGCCATAGCAGAGAGCTGGATCAGAAGTGGAGGAGTTGGGACATGAACCGGTGCTCATATTGGATGCTGGCATCACAGGCAGCGGCTTTACCCGCTATGCCACAATGCAGGCCTAGGGAATGTAATTTTGCAACAGATTCAAACCCCACACATATTAGCAAACAAAACTCCCCTTAGTTGCCAAACTACCTCCTTTATTCTCACTTCCTTCCAAGGGTACCACACTGTTAACCCTTTGATGTGTGTCCTTTCAGAATTTTGCCTATACATTTACATATATATGTGCATCCATGAAAGCAGATATAAAACTTTTAAGCAAATATAAAGATTTTTGGTTTTTTAAAAAAGATTTACTTATTTTATTTGAAAGAGTTACAGAGGGGCAGAGACAGAGAGAGAGAGAGAGAGGTCTTCCTCTAGTTCACTCCCCAAATGAATAGCACCAATCCGAAGCCACGAGCCAGAAGCTTCTTTCTGGTTTGCCCAAGTGGATGCAGGGGCCCAAGGACTTGGACCATCTTCTACTGCTTTCTCAGGCCATAGCAGAGAGCTGGATCAGAAGTGGAGCAACTGAGATTTGAACCGGCGCCCATATGAGATGCTGGCACTGTAGGCGACACCCTTACCCCCTACGCCACAGCGCTGGCCAGCAAATAGAAAGCTTTTTTTTTTTTAAAGCAATTATAAAGCATATATAAAGCTTTTAAGAAGATTTCATTGCTCTGTAGTATATTTTTACATGAAATATGTTTGGAGATTTATCCATGCTTGCATACATAGATTGTCCTTAATTAAGTATATAAGGACATGCATTTGGCACAGTAGTTAAGATGCCACTCGGGACTCCTGTATCCCACTTCTGAGATCTTGGGTCTGAGTCCTGGCTCCACTTTTAATTCTAATCTCTTGCCTGGGAAGCAGCAAGGGGTCACGTCCTTGGGTCCTTGCAGTCCACGTGGGAGCCCCAGCTAGAATTCCAGGCTCCTGGCTTCAGCATGGCCCAGCCTTTGCTGCTATGGGTATTTGGGGGAGTAAACCAGTGAATGGAAGATCTCTCTCTGCCTTTAAAATAAAAAAAAATAAATTAATAAAACTTTTAAAATAATGCCTGTTAAAGTCTATAATGATTCTAACTGTTTTTGATGGATATTGGTGGGTATTTTGATGACAAGTGAAGCAGAGCATCTTAAAAATGATTTATTAGTCTTTTAAGTGTCTTTTTTGACTGAATTACCAATTTATAACTTTTGTCCAGTTTTATTTATGCTGAATGTTTGATCTTTCATAACTGATGTAGTTATTAATCCTTTTATGTTATCTATATTACAATGTTTTCTCTTATGTCAGTTAGCTTTTAACTTTGTAAGTTTTTGGAGTACAAAAGTTGTAATTTGTAGGTAGCCAAGTTTGTCAACCATTTTCTTTATAGCTTTTAGGCACTAGGTTTTACTTAGAAGGTCTTTACCTTCTCAAGATTATAAACACCATTCTCTATTTTTGTGTAGTGTCTTAAACTTGCTTTTCACTTCAGGCGTTGTGACATACTGGGAATTAATTAACTTTGGTCACTGGTGTGAATCTGTTCTTTATCTGTTGTAGGTCTATAATTCTGAACACCAAAGACATGTTTACTTTTGAAATCATGTGATTGCATACTTTTATATTTTAGAAGGCCAGTGTTTTAGAATTCTAAAATGTTTGTAATAATTAACTTAAACAATGCAGAAATACACAAAGTAAAAAAATGAAGGTTCCTCAGCTTTCCAGTTCAATTCTGCCTTTTTTTTTTTTTTTTACAATAAATGGGTCTTATAAAAGTAGGACATGCATTTGTTGGCTGTTTGTCTGTCTTTAATGAATTACTGTTTGTATCCCTTTATCCATTTTTTTTGACAGGCAGAGTAAGACAGTGAGAGAGAGAGACAGAGAGAAAGGTCTTCCTTTTTTAGGCCCAATTTGTACATTAATACTTCAACTCTTTGTCTAACAATGAGAGATCTTGAAAAAGCTCATGGAAAATGTGTACATGTAAAGATTTTTTCATGGAAATAAATGTATCCTTTTTAAAATTATTCTTTTAAAATTTTAATTGGATTGGGGAGACAGAATGGGGGGTGAGAGAGAGAGATAGAGAAAGAGAGAGAGAGAGACTCCTATCTGACGATTCACTCCCCAAACACCTGCTGAGGGTGGGGCTGGGCTGGGGCCAGAGCCAAGAGCTGGGAACACAACCCAGCTCTCCCACGTGGTGACAGGACCTCAACTACATGAGCCATCACTGCCGCCTCACAGGGTCTGCAGTGGTGGAAGCTGGAGTGGGGACCTGGAGCTGGGACTCCGCCCCACATGTGACCTGGGGAAAGTCCTGGTAACTGCAATGAGTTTCACGTTTTGGCTCCACATTAGGGAGAGTCCCACCTGTTCTTCCTCAGTGACTCTTAATATTGTTTGGGGAAAAAAATGACAGGCATCTGTGAGTATGCTTTTAAAGAATCAGGTATCCCTCCACTCTGATATTACATAGTGGTTTTAAATGATGCCTATGGTGAGTTTTAAAGGAAAGCTTCAGGATACAAAGTTGTGTATACGGTAGATAACAGTGTGGGACGCAGGTGTCTAAACACCTGCAAAATGCCTCCTCCCCAAATCTATCTTTTAATTCTACTTTCTCCACAAATTTTTGGAGGCCCCCTTGTATGTCCCAGGTATCTTGAAAATTCTACTCTGTAATAATGATCTATTACATAGAGCTCCAAGTGTATTAAACATCACAGCTGTTCTTCACAAAAAAAAAAACCACAAAAATAATGATCTATTACATGACAACACGACTGTCCTATTTTGTTTCATTCATTTATTGTTTAAAGGGCTGTATGTTATAATGGGGAATAGCATTGGACTAAGAGTGAAAAGGAACGGTGTCTGTGACTTGGCACATCCACTAACTTGCTGTGTAACTTGTGTGAGTCTGCCAAGATCTCCATGCTTCAGTCTTCTAGGCTGCAAGGTGGAGAAAAGATGTTGCATTAAGTACTCTAAGATCTCTAAATTTCATGATTCAACTGCTGCATCCACAATGGCCTGATTTTCTGAGTAGGGGTAGGGCAGGTTCACATTCTGGATTTTATTGTGCCTAGGTCTATGTTGGTGATTCTGGTTCCCTGGTTTACATGTTGACAAAGAACTGGAAGTTGGGGTGACTATCAGCTGAAGAGTAGGAAGGTACCAGCTTGGCAGAGGGGGCAGTTTGGGGGCAAGGAGATCACAGCCCCCTGAGGAGACACTGGAGCAGGACTGGAGAAGCAGGCAATGAGCGACCTGGCATCTCAGACAAGTCGCTTTCCTTATCTTGGCCTCAGAATGTTGATCTGGAAAATGAGTATGGGGGTGGTGGTTGTCTAGGGGTTTGGAGCTCCCTTCCAGCCCTGCTGTCCTGTGATAGCCCATGTGAGGGCCAGACTAGCTATCTGGTCACCTCTCCTCCTTCCTGCCTACAAGGCAGTACCCTCTCCTCCCCCTCTCCAACATGATCTTAACAGCATTGCGGACTGGCTATTCCTGGTGTGTGTGCCTCTGAGAACTTGGGAACAAGACTTCTCAATACCTTCTTTTTTATTTAAGATTTATCTTATTTATTTGAAAAGCAGTGTTACAGAGAGAGAGAGAGAGAAATCTTCCATCCACTGGTTCACTCCTCAAATGGCCACAACCAAAGCAAGGAACTTGAACTCCATCAAGGTCTCCCATATCAGTGGCAGAGGTCCAAGAACTTGGGTCATCTTCTGCTGCCTTTCAAGGCACATTAACAGGACCTGGATTGGAAGCGGAGCAGCTGGGACTCAAACCGGCACCCATATGGGATGCTAGTGTCACAGGCAGTGGCTTAACCTGCTATACCACAACGCTGCCCCACCAACACCTTCTTAAAAAAATCTTAATAAAAAGCATTTTACTTCTTCCCCACTGGTTAAATGAACAATTCATGCTCGTTTAGAAAAAAGAAAGATCATAGACCTAGTAAAGAGGTCTCATAATCTGAGACATCCACCATGGGCATTGTGTCATTTTTTTTCTTTCGTCTCTTCTGGGTGTTTTTTCTATCTACTGTATACACAATTTTGTATCCTGAACGTTTCATTAAATTAAATTTCATTTCATTCTCTACAAACATCATTTAAAACTATGTTGTAATATCAGAAGGGAAGGATATTTTACTATTTAAAAGTGTATTCACAGGTGCACGCCATTTTTTTTTTTTTGTCCCCAAAGAGTATTTAGAGGCACTGGGGAGAATTGTGTGACTTGCCCTGGTGTGAAGGCAAAACGTGAAGCTCCATCCATGCAACAGGGCCCTCCCCAGGGGGCAGAGCTGCCCGGCGGCAGGTGGAGCAACCTTATATTGGCATCTGCATTGGGCATCACAACTGACTGTAGGCATTGTATTCTCACACCTGCCTCGTTCACTTCTCCCAATGGTGCAGTGTGGAAGGTGGCTGGCAGTTACCAGCCCCTGTCTTGGTGCAAACTGAGGCTCAGAGGAGTGAGTGATTGGTGCCAGGACAGGGAGTCGGTGGTAGGACTGAGACTTGAACGCTCATTTCCTGACTCCAGGCTTAGTGATCTTGCATTCCCAGGTGAGGCCTCTTTGCACCGAAGCCCCAGTGCAAAGTGAAACTTGAGTGATGCTAGTGGGCAGCAAGATTTCAGAAATGAGAGGTCAGGGCTGTTGCTGGAGGGAAAACCAATCCTCTAATCAATCCAGACATCATTTATTTATAGCCATAGAAGCTCCAGGAAGGTGCGCATCAGCAGCGTGGGGGAGGGGAAGGAGGCAAGGTGGCTTCCTGATGCAGGCAGGGCTGGGCCAGGGGAGGCGTGGGGGTGGGGGAGAGGTGGTGGGAGGGGGCACGGGTGGGCCCAGCCTGGCGCTGCTCCAGGCGGAAAGTGCCTCTCCTGGGTCGATGGAATGGACCTTGGAGAACACTCTTTGCTTTGTCCCTCTTGCATTAGGTTCTTTGAGAGAACTGTGGTTTAGCTGCCTCTCGCCCAGCCCTTGACTCCTCTGGACAGAAATAACCTGAAGGAAACTGCTCTGTTGGCCAGAGCAAATGACGGGCTTGGTGTTTCTCCAGAAAGCACTGGTCTCTGCTGGACTTTTCCAAGGCTGACCCGTCCAGTCTGATTTTCCATCAGCATTGAGACTACTTAGTTCTCTGGTGTGGGTCCTCAGGAATGGGGGCCGTGCATGGCAGCCCAGGGAACAGGCCTCTCCACCACGTCACAGATCCAAGGGGCAGCAGATGGACCATGGTGAGAAGTGACAGGGAGAGCTGCCCAGGAGTCAGGAGGCCCAGGCTTGCATCCGGCTCACCCACAGCACCTGTGCTTTGCAGGTGCGTATTTCTCATTTTAAAAGGGAAGGGTTTTGAGTAGATGATGTTCAGGAGCTATGTTGGCATGGGTGTCCCCTATCTTGTCTAGAGATGGTTTAGCTTACAGGGCGAGTGCGTGGACCCTGGAGCCAGAGCTTGAATACCACCAGCGCCATCACCAGCCATCGGGTGGCCCTAAGAGAATGTCATTCATTGGCCTGCGCTGTGGCATAGAAGGTTAAGCCTCTGCCTGTGGCGCCGGCAGCCCATATGGGCACCGGTTTGAGTCCTAGCTGCGCCACTTCACATCCAGCTCCCAGCTAATGCACTTGGGAAGGAGCAGTGGAAGATGGCCCAAGTGCTTGGGCTCCTGTGCCCTCGTGGGGGACCCCGAAGAAGTTCCTGGATCCTGGCTTCGGATCAGCCCAGCTCCAGCTGTTGTGGCTATTTGAAGAGTGAACCAGCAGATGGAAGATCTCTATCTGTATCTCTCCCTCTCTCTGTCTATAACTTTGCCTCTCAAATAAATAAATAAATCAGAGAGAGAGAGAGAGAGAGAATGTCATTCAACCTTTTTGGCCTCTGTTCCCTCACCTGTCCCTTGGGATCATTAAATGAGTCAATTTGATGAAACAGGGGCGATGCTGTGGCATAAAGGGTAAAGCTTCTGCCTGTTAGTGCCAGCATCCCATATGGATGCCGGTTTGAGTCTCAGCTCCATTTCTGATCCAGCTCTCTGCTGTGGCCTGGGAAAGCAGTGGAGGATGGCCAAGTCCTTGGGTCCCTGCACCCACGTGGGAGGCCTGGGAAAAGCTCCTGGCTTCAAATCAGCACAGCTCTGGCCATGGCGGAGTGAACCAGCAGATGGAAGACCTCTCTCTCTGCCTCTGCCTCTCTGTAACTCTGACTTTCAAATAAATAAATAGATAAATTTTCTTTAAAAAATTAATGAAACATTTGGAAGAGTGCCCAGCACGTAGCAAGTGCTTTCTAGGTGTTTGCTAAATAAGTCAGCGTTACTGTTATGCTCAAGGGAGGTGGGAGTGAGTACCAGACTGGCCTCCTCCCCCTTGGAAGGTGCACAGCACATGGCATGTTTCATGCAGGGGTTTGCAGCTGTTGTCCAAAGCCAGCTGGGACTCACAGGGGAAGTTGGAGTTGATCAGTAGCTCCACACAGCCAACCCTTTCCCAGGAAATAATGACAGCAAGTAACTTTCAAGGAATCTGCTTCCTGCATTGTTTGATGGGGTTTTCTCTCACATGCAATGCCTTTGGTGGGTGTAGGTTAGAGCTGGAGATTTCCAGAGGTTCACAGCTTGGAGAAGTAGTGCCCTGGCTTGTCCTGTCTGGCCTGTAGCCCAGATCTGGGGCAAAGGCCTTATGCCTGCTAGGGAATCCAAGTTTAAGGTCATCTTGTGGAGCAGGAAGTAACCAAGGTCAGGAGGGAGAACTGACCATGAGCCAGGCTAGGAGATTTGGTGGTCACCTTTAATAACTGATTTTACTAACCACACAGAAAAAACATGCAGACTTACCATGCTTTTAGAACCCACCCCTTATTGCTGAACATGTAGACTATTGTCAATTTTAAGGTATCACCTACTGAACTAGTAAAAATAATTATTTCAGATCTTAAAAGTAGTTATGTATATATTGCTGGGGGTTTGATAAATTCGTTCAGTTATTCAAGAGAACAATCCAGTAATATTTAAGAACTATAAAATTATTCCTACCCTTTGACCTGATAATTCCACTTCTGAGAATAAACTCCAAACAAATGGTCCAAAAGAGAAAAAAAATAAAGTAACTTGTACTTAGTTGCTCTTAGAAATGCTATTTATAAAAATTGGAAGAAACCCAAATGCCCAGACACTGGGGTTTGGCCTAAGACTCATGGTGTATTTACATTCTAGAATATGATAGAACTGTTCAAAATGACAAATATGGGAACTATGTTAAGGCACAGAGAAGTATCTACATGCAAAGTAATGACAAGTGGCTAAGTTGGCTGCATTTTTTTATGACAACTATGAAAATATAGGCCTATAGTGATTCAATGAATTGACAAAAAAATGAGATGCAAGTTGGTATAGATTTTAATATTCACCAAATGGATCCTTTTACACCCATAAGTGAGTACAACCAGCTATGATTTGCAGGGACCAGTGCAAAATGAAAATGTAGAGCCCTTTGTTCAAAAATTAAAATTTCAAGATGATGATGGCAGAGATGGTGTGGGTCCTTTTCAGCATGGGGCCCTGTGCAACTAGTCTATGTGAACGTGGAGCTGTCCCCGACCCAATCCAGTCTACTCCCTTCACCAGTGAGCAAGCAGAATTTTTTTAACTTGATCTCATTCTATTTATGATATCCTTAGTATTTCTTTCTTTCTTTTTAAGAAAGCTTTTATTTAATAAATACAAATTTGATAGGTACAGCTTTAGGAATATAGTGGTTCCCCCCACACACCTGCCTTCCCATTTCCACTCCTGTTCCACCTCCTACTCCCTCTCCCATCCCATTCTTCATTAAGATTCATCTTTATATACAGAAGACCAACTCTATACTAAGCAAAGATTTCAACAGTTTGTACCCACATAGACACACAAAGTATAAAGTACTGTTTGAAGACAAGTTTTACTGTTAATTCTTATAGTATAGCTCATTAGGGTCCTGCATGGGGAGCAAGTGCACAGTGACTCCTGTTGTTGATTTAACAAATGACACTCTTATTTATGATGTCAGTGATCACCCAAGGCTCTTGTCATGAGCTGCCAAGGCTATGGAAGCCTTTTGAGTCCACAGCTCCATCAGTATTTAGACAGGGTCATAAGCAAAGTGGAAGTTCTCTCCTCCCTTCAGAGAAAGGTACTTCCTTCTTTGATGACCACTTCTTTCCACTGGGATCTCATTCACAGAGATCCTTCATATAGATTATTTTTTGCCACAGTGTCTTGGATTTCTATGCCTGAAATGTTCTCATGGGCTTTTCAGCCAGATCTAAATGCCTTAAGGGCTGATTCTGAGGTCAGAGTGTTATTTAGGGTGTTTGTCATTCTATGAGTTTGCTGTGTGGCCTGCTTCCCATGTTGGATCATTCTCTCCTTTTTAATTATATTTATTGTTGTTACCAGATACTTGGTCTTATTTATGTGATCCCTTTGACACTTATGCCTATCTATATGATCAGTTACACACTTAAAATGATCACTTTATCATGTAAGATGACATTATTGCCACCCAGCAAGCAGAATTGACAGTACTGTAGCTCTGCTTAGAAAACTCAAAAGCACCAACAATCTGAAGTTCTTTCTCCAAGCCTGAAAGCCAGTGCTGAGGTTACTGAACTCTGGGACCTTGTGGTCTAGGGAGGATGTGATCCTAGGACATGGACCATTTATCCCTAGGGCTTGCTGCTTCACTTGGAGAGTTCATTGCACTTCATTTATTCTTCCATTCATTCACTTGTGCACAATTATTTATGAGTCATTGTATACAGGGCACTGTGCTCAGTGGTGGGGAGACAGAGGGAAGAGACACAGAAGCACAGGGTTTCGTGGCAAAGACAAAGATGATACCTATTTCCAGGGCATGTGAGTGAAAGCTATTATGGGCTTGGACTGATAGATCAGACATCACTGATTTTTGGGGGGCATGGGTAGGGGTGGCTTTTCTCAGGGCTGCTGGCTGACACCGAGTTTTGAGGAAGACCTGCCTTGATGAAGAGAGGGAAGGGCATCTGGGCCAAAGAAAAGCCTGTTATACACAATCGAAGACAATGTACTGAGGACCTGCAAGTAATGGCTTTGGGTGGGAAGTCCACTCAAGCTTCAGTCTTTGCCTGAAGACATGCCCCCAAGCTGGGTATCTCCCTTCTGCATTTATCTAGCTGACCTGGTGCTTTGCAGCTCATTGCTTCAACCTATGAAATCTTCTAGGCTGGGCTCAGAGATCGCTTCTGGCTTCATGCCATCTCTGTTTCTTCATCCAGATGGTCAGTGGGAATGAGTGCTGGACAGGACCGGCCAACACTGGGGCTGTAGCAACCTGCATGTCCCTGCTTCATTGGAGACTTCTCCCAGCTCTCCAGGGCTTTGTGAGAGGCCCTGCTGGACTACTTCCTGACATCGGAACTTGTTGTGCCCTCCGGCCCCATCACAAGACAGTCTTGCTAGTGGGACAGTGTTGTTTTCACAGATCACAGAGTAGGACAGGCCCCAGAGGTAAAGAGAGCTCTCTCCCTTCCTGGCCCCCACCTGCACTACCACCATCCTGGCCACATGCTTGTCCCTGGCTCAAACTTCTGCACCTAGATCTCCCTAGAGTGGGAAGCCCAGAGATCCCTGGGACTCAGTTGGGGCCTTGACTGCAGGAAGCAGGAACCAGGCACTGACCATGAATGGGTCCCATTATTCTCTCCAGGTGTTTTTTTTATGTTGTTCTTTACATATCCAGCTGAGAGTGTTTGCCGTTTTTTTTTTTTTTTTTTTTTTTTTTTTGGTTAGTCACCTGGGGCAGGTATTTGGTGCAGTATTTAAGATGCTGTCGCTGGTTGGGTCTCTCACAGCCGATGTTGGAGTGTCTGGAGTCTTGACCCTTCTTCTAATTTTTTTTTTTTATTAATTGACTGGTAGAGTTATAGACAGTGAGAGAGAGAGACAGAAAGGTTTTTCTTCTGCTGGTTCACTCCCCAAATGGCCTCCATGGCTGCTGCTGCACCGATCTGAAGCCAGGAGCCAGGTGCTTCTTTCTGGTCTCCCATGCGGGTGCAGGTGCCCAAGCACTTGGGCCACCCTCCACTGCCCACCTGGGCCATGGCAGAGGGCTGGACTGGGAGAGGAGCAACTGGGACTAGAACATGGTGCCCATATTAACCAAGTGAGCCATGGTGCCGGCCCCCTTGACTCTTCTTCTGATTCCAGTTTTCTGCTAGTGTGCACCCTGAGAGGCAGCAGGTGATGGCTCAAGTACTTGGGACCTTGCCACACACATGGGAAAACTGGTTGGAGTTCTTGGCTCCTTGCTTCCACCTGGCCATGTTATGGCTGTTGCAGGCATTTGAAACGTGAACCAGCAGATGAGAGATCTTTATCTGTCGCTTTGCCTTTCAAATAAAAATGAATTAAAAATCATAAAAATTAACCATATTTTATATTTACATGTAAATAGTTGGTTTGCATGTAATAGTTGGTTGAATGTAATAGAAAATATTTGAGAAAAAATTATCCAATTTATGTTACCCCAAAAAGACTCATCATTAAAAATCTGTGTAACCATTTTAATCCTATCTCCATGTGTGCGTACACACCACAGATGAATGGGCACGCTGAGAACTAGGAAAATCATTTTAACAAGATAGAATCATACTCTCTGTGGCATTGTTACTAAATGTCTTCATTTTAACTGGAATTTTAATAGGACAACAAGAAACTCAAGGAATCGACAGAGAGAGAAATTCTGAACAACACATAAGTGTTTTTCTACCACAAGAAATATTAGTCCCTAAAATAGGCTTCAAAGTTAAGAGAAGATATAAATATTAAGAGGGTAGAATAAGCTTTAAATAAAATTTCAACTTTAGGCAGTATCTAGTGACTGTTTCAAGGGATGGGAATGTTATCTTGTGACTTTCCTCCACAACACATTTATTAAATGCATTTGTTTCACATTGTCCAAAATAATAACATTACTTTCTGTTTCTGTTCCAGAACCATAATTTCTAATTGTTTCCTTTACAGACTGTGGATTACTACGTGGATGCTCCCTTCTAGTTGTTGCTTTGTTTTCTTCTATTTATTTTTTAAGATTTTGCTTATTTATTTGAGAGAGGGAGAGACAGAGAGAAAGGTCTTCCATCTGCTGGTTCACTTCACAGATGATGGCAATGGCCAGAGCTGAGCTGATTCGAAGCCAGGAGCCAGGAGCTTCTTCCAGGTCTCCCATGAGGGTGCAGGGGCCCAAGGACTTGTGCCATCTTCCACTGTTTTCCTAGGCCATTACCAGGGAGATGGATCAGAAGAGGAGTAACCAAACACGAACTGGTGGACGCGTAGCCTATTATGTCACAGTGTTGGCCCCTGTTGTTGGTTTCTTTTCTTTTCTTTTCTCTCTCTCTCTTTTTTTTTTTTTTTTTGACAGGCAGAGTGGACAGTGAGAGAGAGAGACAGAGAGAAAGGTCTTCCTTTGCCTTTGGTTCACCCTCCAATGGCCGCCGCAGCCGGCGTGCTGCAGCCGGCGCACCGCGCTGATTCAATGGCAGGAGCCAGGTGCCAGGTGCTTCTCCTGGTCTCCCATGGGGTGCAGGGCCCAAGCACTTGGGCCATCCTCTACTGCACTCCTGGGGCACAGCAGAGAGCTGGCCTGGAAGAGGGGCAACTGGGACAGAATCCGGTGCCCCGACCAGGACTAGAACCTGGTGTGCCGGCGCCGCAAGGCGGAGGATTAGCCTATTGAGCCACGGCGATGGCTGTTGTTGGTTTCTTAACCACACAT
This sequence comes from Sylvilagus floridanus, assembly GCA_949820135.1. NCBI lineage: Eukaryota > Metazoa > Chordata > Mammalia > Lagomorpha > Leporidae > Sylvilagus > Sylvilagus floridanus. The sequence continues at coordinate 101,270,746 of OX463225.1, forward strand.
TTGCTTCTTGAACTATTTTGGCTCACTATTTAGTTAACTAGATTCATTGTCAAATAATTTTCTGAGGAATAGCTGCTTAATTTGCATGCATGGTGACATATATCCTGTGACTTTACACATAAAAGTGACATGTCAATGTATCTTAAGTTAGGCCTTTCTTTAAAAATATATTTACTTATTTATTTTATTTGAGAGGCATGGAGGTAGAGAGAGAGAGAGAGAGAGAGAGAGCGCTCCAATCCTCTGGTTCACTCTCCACATGCCCCTAACAGTTGGGGTCGGGCCAGGGCTGAAATCTGGAGCCAGGTAAATCCAGGTGCTCTGATGTGGCACATGGGCATCTTATTTTTTTAAAAGGTTTATTTATTCATATGAAAGGCAGAGTTACAGAGAGGCAGAGAGAGAGAGAGAGACAGAGAGAGAGAGACAGAGAGAGAGAGACAGAGAGAGAGGCTTTACCCGCTACGCCACAGTGCCGGCCCCTCAGGCGACTGCTAGGCAGAATGCCTGCCCTTAGTGTGCTTTTCTTCCGTAGGCACGACTTGCCTGTCTTTGAGACTGAGTGTCGCTGAGGAGTCTGAAGCACTTTCTCCTAGAGAGTTGGTGCAAGGAGAACATGACCAGAATGGAGCTCCCCTCGATTGTCCCCCACCCAGCATTCCCTTAACACAGTCACGCTCAGCTGCCCAGGCCAGACGCCTGCCTTTGTCCTCTCCCTCTCGTCTCACTTTCAGTTCTTTGCCAAAAGGAGTGACTGTTTTCAAAATGTATCTAGATTCTGACCACGTCACGTTTCCTCCACTGATTTCACCCTGACAGAAGCCATCACACTTCTCCCTGTCCTGTTGTAATTGCCTCCTAACTCCTATCCAACCTCCAACCTACCCTGTCCTGCAGATAACCCACACAATGCCGTTAACCTTTGAAAATTAAATGATGCCATTCCCTACTCTCAGACCTGAGTGGATTCCCATTGCATTTGGCATATATCCTGCAAGATCCTGCCAGATAACCTTGCACTGACGTCTCCCCTAGCCAGCCAGCCGCATGCCCACTGAGTCCCAGCTGCAGTCTGCCTGATCTTCCTTGATCCGCCATGCAGATTCCCACCTCAGGATATTTGCCCGTGCTGTTTTTGCTTTCTGGAACACTCTACCACCCACCCCTCCCCCAGCTCCCCTGATATCCTGATGACGTCCGTGTTTTCTTCAGACCCCATGTTCAAAAATGCTTAACATGGAGAGATTTGATTTATTTTGTCTTTATTTATTTCTCCCTTCCTTCCTCCTTCCTTCCTTCCTTCCTTCCTTCCTTCCTTCCTTCCTTCCTTCCTTCCTTCCTTCCTTCCTTCCTTTTGTATGTGTGTGCGGGGTGGGGGTGGGGGGCGGGGAGAATGCTCCCAAATGCCTGCAATGGCCAAGGCTGGGCCAAGTCAAGGCTGGGAGCTCCCGTGTGAGTGACAGAGAAGCAACTACTTGATCCCTCACTGCTTCCTCCCAGGGTGCCCATTAGCAGGAAGCTGGAATCAGGAGCAAACCTGGGAGTCCAGCCCAGGCACGCCAGTACCGGATGCAGGTGCCTAACTAACATCTTAACCACTGGACCCAACGCCTGCCACCGGGGCAACTCTTCTCATGCCCATACAAAGAAAATCTCTCTCTCACATTTCTCCCCTACATGCTGGCTTTCCATTCTTCAGAGTCATACTATCAGCTGGCATGATGATCTTCCTGTTGACTGCACCTCTTGCCAGAATGTGAGCTCCTTGAGAGCAGACTGCTTTACCCACTGCTTCATTGCCACACCTAGGACGGTGCCTGTCACCTGTGTGTGCTCACATGTACTGGTTAAATTAACGAGCAAACAAGCACATTCAGATTGTTCACGCTATATGATATATATATCATTTGTTTTTCCTTTCTGGTGTCCTGTGATTCTTTCTTTATCCTTGAAGTACATGATTTCAGCAGAATGTTTCAGTATAGATTTTTCTTCACATATTTAGATAAAATATTTATTTATTTGAAAGGCAGAGATTATATAGAGATAGAGGGAGAGAGAGAGATACCTGTTATCTTCTATCCAGTGATTCACTCTTCAAATAGCTGGGGCTGGGCCAGGCTGAAGCCAGGAGCCTGGAACTCCATCTGGATTTCCCATGTGGATGTCAGGGGCCCAAGTACTTGGGGCATCCTCTGCAGCTTTCCCAGGTGCATCAGCAGGGAGCCGAGTGGAAAGCAGAGGTGCTGGGATTTGAACCTCTTGTCATTGCAGGTGGTTGCTTAACCCGCTGCACTACAACACTGCCCCCCTTCTTCTCATAGATTTTTTTTTGAGAGGTCTTCTATCCTCTGTTTCACTTCCCAGAAGACTGCAATATTGTTGATAGCATTTTGGTTATACATATCCTATATTTAACTTTTCTAGTGTGGTTTAAACACCTGTGATATTTTTTATTTTCTTTTTTATTTCCTTCCTGAACTCTGCTAACTTGTCTTCCATTTATTGCTTATAAATCTCATCTTGGTTTTTCAAGTTATTTTATTATAATTAGTTTTCCAAATTTACACACAGTACAATTCTCTCCTTGTAGTGTACAGATCTATGAATTCTGGCAAATGCATGTAGAGCTATGTGTCCATCATTGTCATCAAGATACAGAGTAGTCCCATCACCCTGAATACGTCCTTTTGGTGGTCAGTTCCTTCCTTTCTCCCAGCCCAGTCCCCTGGAAACCACCGAGCTGTTCTCCAACCCCCAAGTTCTGCCTTTTTCAGAAAATCATATAAATAGAAGGATCTATAACACTGCCCTTTTGAGTCTGGCATCTTTCATTTAACAACATGTGTCTGAGATTCATCCACGCACTTGTGTGAACACACAGCTCCTGGCATTTTATTGCTGGGTGCTACCACTGTGGAGGAACCAGCTTGTTTATCCAGTAACTGCTTGAAGGGAGAGCCCAGTTGTTCCCAGCTTTTAGTGACTATAAATAAAGCTGCTGTACACATTCATACCGTGGTTTTTGTGTGAACACAATGTTTCACTTCTCTTGGATATCTATCTAGGAGTAGGATTATTATGTTATACTTTAAGTGTATTGTACAGGGCTTTGTAAGAAGCAATTAAACTGTTTTCCATAGTGGCTGGAAACCTGCAGCCACAGCCGTCTGAAAGCCCAGTAGTTCCACGTTCTCTTCAGCACTTGCCATTGCTAGCATTTTTCGTTTCAGCCAGTCTACTAGGTGTGATTTTTCATGTGCATTCATTTAGTTTAGACTAATCCCCTGGGCACCTTTTCCTGTGCTTACTTTCCACCCATATATCTTTCTTAGGGAGGTATGCGTTCAAATAGTTTGCCCATGCTGGGAGGGGGTGGTTTGCTTTCTCAGTGTTGAGTTTGAGAGTTCTTTATATATACTGGATACAGGTCCTTTGTCAGAAAGGTGGTATGCAAATCCTCCCCCCACCCTGTCTGTGGTTTGTCTTTCTGCTCTCCTAACAGCCTCTTTCACAGAGCAAACGTTTTTAATTTGGACAAGTTAAATTTATCCTTTTAAAAAACGGATTGTGTTTTTTTTGGTGCCATCTCCAAGAATTCCTTGCCTAACTCAACACCCTAATGGTTTTTCTCCCTGGTTTTCTTTCAGACATTTGACAGCTTTGCATTTTACCTTTCGGGCTAGGGTACAATTCAAGCTGATTTTCGCACTTGGTCTGAGTGTTCATGAATATTCTGACTGAGGGTTTTGTGTGGGACTAGGGTGGCAAGCCCTTCCCAGGGGCATCGCTCTTTCCCCGGGGCTCTGAGGATGGACAGAGAGGGCGAGAGGAGGGCTCAGACCTCCCCACCAAACACCCCGGGAGGTGTGAGTGGCTGTCACCTCTCACTGCAGGAAATGACAACCGGGACCCTCACATTGACTCTAGAAAGCCTTGGGGAGGCAAGGGCTTGGACGGGCACAGGAAGAGGGTCCCAGAGAGCAGCTGCAGTGTGAGATCTGACAGGCAGGGAGGCCTGGGACTATAGAGAGCTGAGGTTTTTAAAATAACAGCAAGAATGGTGGTGGCTGTCTTTTTACCAGATAGGGTTCTGAGCCAGGCACTCCGTCTACATGCCTTCCAATCTTTGCAGTCTCCTGGAGAGGTGGGGGGAAGCACGGGTCAGAGAAGTGAGGTTACACCCTCAAGGCCACACAGCCCTCGGCTGCAAGACTTCAGCCCCAGGGGACGATGGTAGAGGCCAGCAGAGGGCAAGGAGGGAGGAAGACTGGCAGCTGGTCAAAGGCTCCCTGGAGTTGAAAGACCACTGGTTCTTGGGCTGGGGGCTGAGACCGTTCATGGAATTGGTCTCCCTCTGATGTTCCATGAAGGTGCGATTACGACGCCTCCCACCTGGCAGAAGTGGAGGCTGAAGGCTGAACAAAATGACCCCGGTGGCCGCTGAAGGAGACTCTCATTGATGCAGTCCTGATGGAGCCATCTGGGCCTGCTGTCCCGTGTGTTTCCTTCCAGGGCTGACTTGGCATTTTCAGGCCAGTCCCGGTCTGGGGAGCCGTCTGGCCGACAGAGTGACCAAAAAACAAGTTCCTGCTGCCAGGTGGGGACCTCATTTCCCCTTGGCCTCCCAGGTGGGGCACAGCCAGCAGAGGACATAACCCATCAAGGGCTGTCTGTCACCCTGAGGGGTCTCTAGGGGGCCCAGCAGGGACAGGGGACAGGAGGTGTGGGATCAGGGCGAGTTGAGGCCTGGAGTCAGGGAGAGGTGGCCATGATGAAGGACAGCGTTCTGGAGCATTCCACTGTTCCCTGTAAAGGTTTTCTTCCCTCTGCCAAATATGGGGACTCTTTGGCCTGGGTCACTGAGCTATTCCTGGAAGGTCGGCCGTGGGCCAGTGTTCCAGGAGGGCACTATTCTTGCTCTTTAAATAAATGTGGTGGAGCCATGGCCTGCACCCCCAGGGGGCCGGCAGCCCAGGATGTCTCCAAGGAGGCTCCCGGAGAGGCAGGGGCAGAGCTGTGAGGGCGGAGAATCTGGAGTCCACCCACTGCCAACCCCTGGGCAGCCCAGGCAGAGGCGGTAGAGCTTTGGTAACTCCTCATGGCAGCAGTGACAAAGGAGGAGCAGCCTGGTGCCCAGCCTCAGACTCAGAGGCCTCATCTGAGTGCCTGGCCCAGGGCCTGACTGGAGGGGCAGGTGGACAGCACAAGAGCCATGGCATTGTCACTAAGCCATAGAGTGCTCCTTCGTCCAAACAGACAGAAGGCGAGAGGAGGGGAGAAGGGAGGAGAGTCAATGCATCTAAAGGAGCTGGTGTTTGGTCCTCAGATTAGCACACCAGTTGGGATTCCTGTGTCCTACACTGCAGTACCTGGGTTTGATGGCTGGCTGCCCACCTGACTCCAGCTTCCTGGTAAGGCAGACCCCGGGAGGCTGTGATGACGGCCCAAGGAGGTGGGTTCCTGCCACCCTCATGGCAGACCTGGGTTGGGTTCCCAGCTCCTAGCTCTGGCCCTGGCCCAGCCCTGGCTGCTGCAGATGTTTGGGGGAGTTTACCAGCAGACGGGAGCTCTCTCTGTCTCTGTGTCTGCTTATCTTTCTCTCAAGTAAGGAACTACATCATAAATAAATCCAGGAAGTGTCTGGGCAGTGTGAACATGGATGTCACCCCCTTAATCCAGACCCTGAGTGAGAGGCAGTGGTGCTGCAGTGAGCACCAACCCGGCTTTCCTTCAGCGGCAGGCCCGTCACATAAGCCCTCAGCCTCAGTTCTCCCAGTGGCGCTTTTCAGGTTGTCGGGAGCAGCACCAAATGTATGAAATGTGTGGTTCTGTGTCTGACACACCGTAAGCACTCCGTAATTGCATAATTGCAACAAAGCCCATCATCATCGTCATCACATCATCATCATCATCATCATCATCATCATCATCCTCACCACCGTGGCATGATGCTTTCATGTTCATTTGGCATCAAAATGCGTAGGTTAGCGACCACCTCCAGCCTGGGCTGTGATGTGCTCCAGGTGAAACTGCTTGACTGCTATGAGCTTCATGGCTAACCATCAAAGCAATACTGCTGCTCAGAAAATTGCCAGGGTCACTAAGACACTTGGTATTTGCCACCTGGCACAGGGCAGGCTCCAAATGCATTGGATTAGAATGAAGAGACATCCACAAAGCCTAAGTGGCTCCACTGGGGGGTCCTTCCGGTAAAAAGAGAATCAAGCTTCCATGGCCGAGTGGAATTTGTAATCATGTGGGATGACGTAGATTAGTGTCTCAGGCTGCAGAACTTGAACAGCAGGTGCATCAGCCCAACCCAAGCTAGCGTGAGACATGGGGCATTCCAAAGGCATCCAGCTGGGCTGCAGGCCCAAGCGGATAGAGAAATTCCTTCTTCTGCATCCCTGGCTCTCAGGCATGGACTTCATTCTCAGGCAACTCTCCCCTTGTGGTGGCAAAGCCAGCTGCTGTCAGTGCAGGATCTGCCTCGTCCTACAGCTTGCTCTGGAGAAAAGCACAACGCCATCTCTCCCTGGGCTTGTGCCTCAGCCCCCTGAAAGGAGTGTTCAGGTCACATGGCCCCTCCTGGACCCCTGACCAGATTGGATCTCGGGTACGAGCCCAGCCCTGCAGCAGGACCTTGCAGCCTTTTGATTGACAGCTCCATTGGACTCCATGGAGGGGAACTATTCCCATAAAGCAAAGAAGCATGCAGTTACCAGAAGGGAGCAGGCTTGCTGGGCAGGCATATGCAATAGCTGTCGACTAGAGTTACAAATATGCCCCAGGTAAATCCCTGGGTGACCAAATGCATCATCTTTATGGGCTGTTAGGGGAGTGGGGATGCTGGTAAGATTTCATTTGATGGGCACTCAGGGACCTGGCAAGGAAGGACTCCTGAGCTGGGTCCCCAATGCACTGTTGTGTTCTTTGCATAAGGTGGGTCCCAACTTGCCCTGAGACCACACCCAGAGCCACAGCCCCACCTTTAAGGCAGCCTTGGAGGCTGAGGCGAGGTGGCCCCGGAGGCCTGAGGCTCTGCAGGCTGAAAACTGAGACTTTGCTTAACAGAGTGCTGGGAGGGATAAAGTGAAATCAGATGGCATTGCAAAGAACCAAGGACTTGGGACCAGACGGCATGGGTCTGTGCCAACCCTGCTTCCTCCTCACTGCAGGACCTTGGGCAGGCGGCTGCCCCCCAGCGCATGTCTCTGCCAAATGAGGGCCTGGGCTACATGGTCTCTGACGTCTCTTCCAGTGCTGACATTCTGGGAATCTGTGAATGTTATTAAATTCATGAATCGGCTTCTTTGCCTGGAACAAGTCAGCTTAAAATACATGCAAATTGCACTAAGTATAGCTGTTCCCTTGCTGAAGAGGCAGCCTGGCATATTTACATAGTTTGGAATTGGCTGCTGTGCACATGGGCGGGGGAGCTGTGACAGGCTCCGAGGCCAGCCAGCAGCAGCCACCTCCACTGCAAGAGGAGCCCAGGGCCTTTCCCGATCTGGAGTCCTGAGGCCTGGTGGTAGCAGGGCTGTGGAGGGGGCAGGAGCTGGCCTGTACTGGAGCCTGGATCTGCTGGAGCCCCATCTGAGTGCTCACCCTCTCTCTAGTCCTGCTTAATCCTCTTGAAAGTTCTTAAAAGCAAGTATTATTGCTCCCATTTAGCTGGTGAGAAAACCAAGGGCAGCGGCTCGCTCAATGTCACAGCGATCTGGTTGACTCCAGCATCCATGGCCTCCCTGGGACACCTGGCCAGCAGGATGGCCTCTTCACACACCCAGGCTCAGTCGGACTCACTGCTCTTTGGCCAGGCTCCGGTTGGTCAACACTGGATGCCTTTGCTAGTTCAACAAATACGTGGTGAGCGCCTGCTGTGTGTTAGGCTCTAGGGATTCCACAGCAATTGAGACTCCTCCTGGGGCTTCTTTCCCACTGGGAGTCACAAAATAAACAGGTGGTTGAAGTGAAGTGATTGCAGGTTGTTCTAAATGCTCAGAAGAACATCAACAGAAAGCAGATGCCCGGAACACGAAATCTTGCTTAGAGGAGAGCTCTGAGAAAGACCGGCAGGAGGTGGTGACGTCTACCCTAACAGAAGTATGTCAGGAATGGGGGCCGAGCCAGCACCGCTGGGTCCCGGCCTCGGCACCCCTTAGCTGTGTCACCTCGAGCAAGTCCCTTACTCCTGAGTTTCAGGGCCCTGATCGTGACATGAGGTCACAGTAGCTCCCTTGCCGGAGGCTGTGAGGATCGTAAACAGTTACACACACAGCGCCCAGAGCCAGGCCTGGTGCATAACAGCTGCCCTCTGTTATTGTTACCGTCGCTGTGCTTTCTGATCCGGGCCTGGGCTCTGACTACTTTTGGCAGGAAGCTGCACAATCCATTGACTCCCTCTATGGCTAACCCCAAAGACTGCCAGGCCTGGTTCTGGCAAATGTAAGAACCAGGCCCGCAGTCAGGGTCCTGGTTCCAGTCTTGGCTCTTCAGCCTTCTGCCTGGGAAGCCTGGCAGGTCGGGGAGTCCATGGGGTCTTGGTGATTTCCCACCTGCTGGCCATGTCTGTCTCCTGGGATGGTGGTGACACACCAAGGCATGACAATGCTTTGAATAGCTCTGTTGAGGCCCCGTTCTCCATCCTACCAGCTGCATGGCCGCTGCAAGTTTCTGTGTCTCGGGGCCCCCCGGTTCTTTCTTCTGCCAAAGGAGACTGGTATCCCCACCTCTGTGCTGAGGGGAGGCTCACGTGAGGTGCACGCTGTGAAGGTACTCCAAGTTCTGGAGTGGGATGGAAGTGAAGGGAGCTGCTTGGAAGCCAGGGATGGCCCACACCCCTGCCTCCTGCCAGCCCAGCCAGCAGAGGACAGGTGCGCCAGAGCTGCGGTGCTGAGAACACTGGGTCAACACTGGGGCCCACAGAGAAGGCCCTGGGCCAGGACTGCGCCATTCCCCAGGCAAAGGCGGCCAGGGGGTCTCCCAAGCTGCCTTTTCAAAGGCGAGCATGGTGGAGCCAGACGACTCGTGCAGAAGTCGGTGTTCTGGATCATCCTCCCGAGGAAAGCTGGACTCAGGATGGCAGGAGTCACCATAACTGGATGGAACTATGGCTATGAGTGGTCTTGGGGCCCCTGGCTGCGTGTCAGTGGGTCCTGACCCCAGCGTCTCATAGGTAGGATGGCTCAGTTTCAGAGAGGTTAAGTCACTGGCTCAGGATCACGTGGCTCATAAATGAATTTGAACCCACGTTAGGTCTGACTGATTCTCAAAGGTGGATCCCAGTGTTGCCGGCCCGAAGCTTATATAGGTACCTGTATTTGTGAGGGGAGTTATTTCATATTTAAGGAACATCATAGAAGGATACAACATTTGGTAAGACAGTGAATGTCTGTTTAGAATGAGAAAAGGAAGGGTCCATACAAATCAAGGCCCCGAAGCCCCTCCTCAAGCCCACTGCTGACAGTGCTATCGTTGTATTGCTTTTCTTCTCTTTTTTAAAAATTATTTATTTGTTTGAAATGCAGAATTACAGAGAGAGAGGAGGAGACAGAATGAGAGAGATCTTCCATTCACTGATTCACTGCACAAATGGCTGCAACGGCCAAGGATGGGCTGGACTGGGCTGAAGTCAGGAGCCAGCAGCTTCTTCCCAGTCTCCCATGTGAGTGACAGGAGCCCAAGCACTTGGGTCATCTCCTGCTGCTTTCCCAAGTGCAAGCAGGGAGCTGGATCAGAAGTGGAGCTGGTATTTCAGATGGCAGCTTAACCTGCTGCACCATAACACTGGCCCCGAATATATATATTTTATAAAAGTCTCCAAGAAGCAATGGCCTTGGTGCTATAGGAAGCCACCTTGTCTAAGCCCAAGCCCTTCATTTCCTGTGAGAAGGAGCCAGGCCGTCAGGTGGGACTCAACCACTTTCACACCTGGACCCCCACCGTGGGAGAGATGTGTCGCGGAGGAAACAGTGTGCAGAATCAGACACGCTGGGTGCAGGGCACCATGAGGCCTTTGCAAGGTGGTGAGACCTCCTTGAGCCTGCATTTCTCCAGCTGTTATGGTGGTCTGAGGTTCGAGTGAGATGCTACCTTTGAGAGAGTAGTGTGCCGAGGTAATGGACACGCGGGGAGCATTTTAACCGGAGCCGGAGGGCACCTCCAATCAAGGAACACTGCAGCTGTCTGGGAGTGGCACGTGGTGCTGGCTCTCCACACCCGGCTCTCTCCCTTGGCAAGACAGGAGGTGGGGGGGGAGGGTCGAGGAAACAGCTGGCAGGGTACAGCTGTTGGACAGCTGGAACAGGGGAGGGACAGGGGTTGGGGTCACACGGTTCTGCATGTACGTAGTGGGTCATGGAGATGGCACTGGACTGGGAGTTCAGGGCCCTGGGCTCTTGGCTTTGTCACCCACTGGCTGTGTGCTCTTTAGGCAAACCCTTCCCGCTGTGGCCTCGGTCTTCCTGTCTGTACCCCAAGTCAGAGGGTCTGGGAGGCCCTGGCTGGCCTGCTCTGGATGTTGTTTCTTCACAGCTGAGCTGCTTACAAGAGCAGTTTTCCAGGTGGATAGAAATGAAGGAGGTGGGGCCGGCACCGTGGCATAGCGGGTAAAGCCGCTGCCTGCACTGCTGGCATCCCATATAGGTGCCAGTTCAAGTCCCAGCTGCTCCACTTCCGATCCAGCTCTCTGCTATGGCCTGGGAAAGCAGTAGAAGATGGCCCAAGTCCTTGGGCCTCTGCACCTGCGTGGGAGACCTGGAAGAAGCTCCTGGCTCCTGGCTTTGGGTTTCCAATTGGCACAGCTCTGGCTGTTACAGCCAATTAGGGAGTGAACCAGCATATGGAAGACCTTTCTCTCTCTCTCTCTCTCTCTCTCTCTCTCTCTCTCTCTCTCTCTCCTCTCTCTCTGCCTCTCTCTGTGCAACTGACTTTCAAATAAATAAATCTCATAAAAAAGAAAAGAAATGAAGGAGGCGAGTTATGCTTGGGATAAGTCTGGAGTGGGTAGTTGTGAGCCTGTGGGAGGCTCTGGCTAGACAAATCTGCGTGATTGGGGCCAGTGCTGTGGTGTAACAGGTAAAGCTGCCACCTGCAATGATGGCATCCCATATGGGCGCAGGTTCGAGGCCTGGCTGCGCCACTTACAATCCAGCTCCCTGCGAATGGACCTAGGGAAGCAGTGGAAGACAGCCCAAGTGCTTGGGCCCCTGCACCTACATGGGAGACCTGGAGGAAGTTCCTGGATCCTGGCTCTTGGCTCCTGGATCCTGCATGGTCCAACCCTGGCCCTTGTGGCCATCTGGGGAGTGAACCAGTGGATGGAAGACCCCCCCCCCCCGTCTGTCTTGCCATCTCTTTGAAATAATAAATAAAACTTTAAAAAAAGAAAGGAAAACTCTGCATGCCATCCATCCCTGGACTATGCATGGCTGTGTTTTTGTCACGACCCATCACCAAGGGCTGGCACTTAGAGGAAGTGATTTCCCGGAGGTTCAGGGTGTTGATCCTCAGAGAGCTCCGAGAAAACTTGCATGGTTGACGGTGCTTCCAGCAGAGGACTTGGGGAGCTTGGAGGGCTCTTACGTGCAGGGGTCCTTCCAAGCCCCTTCTTTTGTTGCTTAGAAGCAGGGCCAGGAGCCTTTGTTCTGCCAAGGGGCGAGTGGGTGTTTATGACACCATTCGTGTGCCATACAAAATGATCAACTTTGATGACATTAGCCTGTGGTAGGTTTATTGAAGTTCGAGGCCTGCCTGTGGTTGTCTTGGCAGGGCCAGATGGTGTGATTTCCTGGGCCTTAGATGGCCCATGGGCTGGGTGTTCCCTGCCCTGTTAAAGCTAAATAAACATCCGGGGCCTGCTGGTGGAGATGCTGTGGCTGGCAAGTCTGCCCAGCACCTTCTGTGGGCAGGTCCATGGATGGGGCACTGTGGCCTCATTTTACAGTGGTGGGAAGAGACCATGTGCTGTGGGTTGGGAACGGTTTGAGCCTGTCCCCAAGGATGTCATATGCTGAAGTTTAAAACTCATTTATGAGGTGTGGAGAGGGCAGAAACTCAACCTGACGTAGGCACTCAGAGGTGGGGTCTTCAGGAAGTGTTAGGATAAGATAAGGTCACAAGGGAATCCTAGACCAGAAGACAGACAGACACACACACACACACACACACACACACACACACACCACTCTGCCTCTAGCCACGTGATGTCCTGTGCTGCCTTGGGATTTCACCAGCAAGAAGTCCATCACCAGATGAGGCCCCTCGATCTTGCACCTCCAAGGTGAAACACAATACACCTCTTTTTTTTTTTTTTTGTAAAGTAGCCTTCCTCAGCTGTCTTGTTATAGTGACAACAAGGAGAAAGCTAATGTAGATCCTGTCTCAACAAGCTCATTTGAGGAAGAGAGAGGGGTAGTTCAGGGAGGATCCCAGGTGCCTCATCTTGTAGACCAGAGTTGTCATTGGTTCTTTCTATTCCCACTGGGCTCCTTGGGGAAATACTGAGCTTCTGAATGCTGCAGGTTCAAGCCCACCAGATCCCTGAGCAGTGTTGAGAGTCTACTGTGCTGAATTGCTCCAGGTACCCTGGGGGCAAACCTGTAGAGTGAGCCTTCCCTGCAGTTGCTGCCATGTCTCCCTACCCTAGGTCAAGGGCATCTTCTTGTGTTTCCGCATCTTAATTCCAGGCTCCCTCCTCATCCCTGCAGTCTGATTGGCTTCCCAGCCATTAGGACCATGACTTAGGGCTCCTTTCCCTTTTCCTAGAGGTTTGAGTCCCAGCAAGCTCAGTGCCCCATATCCCAAGGTCCAGGTCCTTCTCAGGCTCCAGGTGGCCAGTGGCAGGGCCAGCCGGCCGGGCCTCTTGGATGGGACCCAGGACGCGTTGTGTGAGGCTAACTCCCTCTGACAAGCTCAGGAACTGTGCCCCAGGGGCTGGCCAAGTTGAGGCCCACGGACACTCCTGCTGGCAGGGCAGCTGGTCGGATTGATCTCATAATTAAATCAGGGCCAGGCCTGGCTCAACTCTCTGGGCTCTGACCCTGCTTGGGCTCTGGCTCTTGGCTCTCAGGATGAGCCAGACTTTGCCTCTGAGAAGGCAGGAGGCTCACGATTGTGTGGGGTGGGACACTGTGGGATTACATGGCAGGTTCTGACGGCTCAGGCTGTGGCTGAGCAGGGCTGCCTTGGCAGCGCTCAGTGGCTGCAGTCAGGGCTGTGGTGTGGCCAGAAGGTGAGAATTCTCGGGTGAACATCTCGAGGGAGCAAACCCTTGTTGGACTCCTCTCTGCCACTCTCCACCACGGGGAGCGGTGGCTCTGTCACTGCAGGCTCTCAGGCCAGCCACTGAAGTCATCCTGAATGCCTTTGTTTCTCTTCGTCCGCACACTGAGCCTGCAAGCGGATCCTGCTGGTTTCCCCTTCTCTGTGTGCCCAGAATGCAACTCCTCTCAGCAGCTCCTCTGCACCTGCCCTGTTGTGTTATTGCACAGCCTTCTGCCTGGGCCCTGCCTGCCACCTTGGCCCGACAGTGGGTCCTAAACACAGCCACTGGGGTGATGCGTCCAACCAGGCCTCTCCTCGCTGGCTTCCCAGCTTGCTCAGAGTGGAGACCAGAGTCCTCTCTCTCATCTACAAGATCTTTACAGGAACTGCAGGTCTCTTTCCCAACTTTTCTACCTTCATTTTCTTTCTTTCTTTTTTTTTTTTTTTTTTTTTTTAAGATTTTATTTATTTATTTGAAAGGTGAATGGCCACAATGGCAGAAGCTGAGCCAAACCAAGGCTGAGCCAGGCCAGGGCCAAGAGACGCCATCTGAGTCTCCCACATGGGCAGCAGGGGCCCAAGCAGTTGGGTCACCTTCCACTGCTTTCACAGGTGCATTAGCAGGGAGCTGAATCAGAAGTGGAGCAGCTGGGATTTACACCTGGGCTCTGTTCCAGGAAGCTGGCCTTGTGAGCCGTGGCTTAACCCACTGCCCCGAGGTACTGGCCTCCACCTTAGTTTTCTGTTGCCTTCCCCCTTGCTCATTCTGTTGCAGCATCACTGGCCTCAGACCCATGCCCTCTCCTGCCAGTGCCCTCCATGGGCCTGGAATGCTCTTCCCATGGAAATGCATGGCTGACTCCCTGAAGGTCTCTGCTTCAACGTCACTCCACGGAGGAGATTTTCCCCGCCCACATTGCTTAAAAGAACACCCCCAGCTGTCACTCTCTGTCTCCTCATCTTGCCTTATGTTTGTGAATAGTATTTTCTTTCTCACGCTTACCCTACCTGAATGTCAAGTCCATGAGAGCAGGGGCTCCGTTTTGTTTCCTGATCTATATTCTGAGACCAGCAAGGAAGGGGACACATGCGTGAGAGGCTGGGGTATGACAGGGGCTTAATTCATGCATGTGCAGTGGTATGACAGTTTTTTTTTTTTAATTTATTTGAGAGGTAGAGTTACAGACAGTGAGAGGGAGAGACAGAGAGAGAGGTCTTCCTTCTATTGGTTCACTCCCCAGTTGGCCACAATGGCTGGAGCTGCGCCAATCCAAAGCCAGGAGTCAGGTGCTTCTTCCTAGTCTCCCATGCAGGTGCAGGGGCCCAAGCACTTGGGCCATCTTCTACCGCTTTCTCAGGCCATAGCAGAGAGCTGGATTGGAAGAAAGGGCAGCCAGGACTAGAACCGGTACCCACATGGGATGCTGGCAGCGCAGGTAGAGGACTAACCTACTGCGCCACAGCGCCGGCCCCATGACAGGGGTTTAATTCAGGCTGTGGCCCTTGGCTTCTCAACCAGAAGATGCAGCAGTCAGTGGGCCTCCAAGGCCTGCTCCAGATTGGACGATGCAGGATTGCCGTGCTCCATACCTCCTCCCTGGGAGGCAGTCTGGGCAGAAGGCATGGAGCAGGTGACAAGAGCCCTAAATCTCTGTCTCTGTTTTCAGCTGCGTGTTTTAGGCAAATCACCACGTTCCTGGAGTCTCAGTTTCTTCATCTGTACCCTGGGGCTCAGACCGCCCGCCGGGATGGCTGCCATGAGACGCCTTGTGAGGCTCAGTGCATGAGAAGCTGCTTTGAAGTCTGGATCATGAAGAAGAGGGAGAGTTAGCAGCATCGGCTTTGGGTTCAAATGCTGGCATTGGAGTTCAGTGAGCCTCCATGCCTCAGTTCCCTCGAGTGTAACGTGGGGGGTCACTAGCACCACCATATAGCGTGGTTGAAAGGACTGCATTGGGTAACACATGCAAAGTGCTCACAACAGGGCCCGGCATGGAGTACGTGCCACCTCTGCAGTTGCTTTTCTTGTTCATCCAGAGTCGCGCCCTCCTTCTGCCACCATTCTCTCAGAGCCTACTTGGTGTGCGACCACTGGGGCAGTGTTCTTGTCCTCTCTCTCCTCAGCTGACTCCCCCTGCCCCACTTTTCCCTTCGGAAGGGAGGACTGGACTTACTGTGTGAGATTTTGTGACAAAAGGATGAAGTATTGCTTACCTCTGACCCCTTGAGCCTAGCCCAATGCCAACCCATACAGCTGCTCCACAAACGTTCCCCCGAGGGAACTGGTGAGGTCCCAGCTCATGGCAGCATTTGTTAATGACCTGTCCATTTCCTGGGACTCGGTTCTTATTCCCATAACAACTCCCTGAGCTGGGATGTATCGCCCCATTTTATGGATGAGGAAGCTGGGATTCAGGGAGCTCAACTGCCCGGACAGAAAAGCAGAGCTAGGACTGCAGCGTGAACCTCTGGTCCTGGAGCTGAGTCTCCTTGCCTGGCAGGGCACCTGTCCCCCAAGAAAAGAGGCCCCATTTATTGGGGACATAGTGACTGCAGGCATTGTGTCCAGGACGCACAATCTGCATATCATCTCCTTGACTGCTCTGTGGAGGGCGTCTGTCCCTGCCCCCCAGGCCCTGCTCAGAAATAAGGAGCCTGGGTCAGGCCACAGGAGGCAGGAGGAAGGGCTGGGGTGGGGGCAGGGGTGGGAGTGAGGGTGGGGAGCAGGGAAGGTCATCCATCCCACTTCCGGGCCCTGGAAATGTGAAGGGAGGAGGGGTTGGGGAAGGAGGTCAGAGTCCCCCGGGCTTCTCCCCTTGTTTTCTCAGGAGCTGAGGCCCAAGGGAGGAAAGCTTTTTCAGGAACTTTGCTCATTCACACCTGGCAGCCTCGTGAATCCCATTGACAAAAATACCCGGGGAAGGTGCTCCAATTCCATCGCACCTTGTAATCCCCAGACTTCCTGGTTCTTCCCCAAGACGCTGCTGTCCCGTGTTTTCCAGAGGTCAGAGGGCTTGGGGGGGGGGCGGGGGCAGAGTTGAAGCCTTGGTGACTTTTGCTGCAATGTCACACCATCTGAGTGTGACCTCACCAGGACGTCCATGGCCTTGAGTGGGCATGGAGCTGGGTCCTGGACTGGCTTCTCCTTCGCTGAGTGAGTGTGGGCCCTTACTGAGCCTCGGTGTCCTAATCTGCGAGCCGAGACGCTGACTACCATCCCACAGTGATTCCAGAGCTGCACGTCATAGCATGGGCAGGCTGCCCAGCACAACGCCTGCACGTGCCTGGCGCTCCTTACATACATGGACTTGACTCATTTATTCCATCAGCATGCTTAATGGACACCTCCTTTGTCCAAGGAAGCCCCTCATGCTCTTGATGGATACTTTTCAAGGGTCCCTTAGGACTTTGTTGGTATTTGACTATGCTTGTGTGTATGTGTATTCATGTGTGTGTGTGTGTCCATATGTATGCATGTGTATATGTGAATGAGTGTATATGTGTACATGCGTGCTTGTATGTATATGTGTATGAGTATGTATGTGTATGTGTCTAGATATATGTATGTGTATGTTATTATGTGTGCATGTACATGTTTTTGTGTGTATGATTTATGTGTATGTCTATGTTTATCTGCATGTGTGTTGTGTATGTATGTGTACTTGTATGAGTGTTTATGCATGTGTGTATATGTGTGCATGTGTTTCCTGTGTGTACCCATATGTATGCATATGAGCGCATGTATGTGATTATATGTATGTATGTGTCCATGTGTGTTCTTGTGTGTACATGAATTTGAGTGTGTATATGTCTATATGTATGCATGTATATGTGTGTTCCTGTGTACATGTGTGCATGTGTATGCTCATGTGTATGTGTGTTTGTGTGTAAGTATATGACTGTATGTGTGCATATATGTATGCATGTGTGTATATGTGTGTAGGTATGTCCGTATATGTGTTTCTTTCTCCATCCCCTCTCTGTCCTTTGGGGGAGGAGGAGGGGAGCCCCTCCATTCTTCCACAGCCACCATAAGGAGCATCTTGGGTGGGAAGGGTACCAGGAGCAGGGAGAGGGGCTGGGCAAGCAGGTGGGGCTGTATAGGAGGTCTGGCCCCAGCTGGAGCAAGGACGCTGAGCAGGCTGAGGATGGGCTGTGGCGTGTGGCGGCAAGGTGCCTGTTTTTCGATGGCTTACACACTCAGGGCACAGGGGACAGAAGTGGGGCTCAGCCGGCATCCCAGCCTTGTTTCTGTGATCAGCATTTGGGAGGAGCCTACTCACTCTATACTTCTAGGGTGGGGTTAGAACCCAGGCACCCTGGCTGGGCTCTCTGCCTGTTCTGGCTGTCTCACTGCAAGGGGAGTGAGGCAGTCCTTCCCTGGGGTGGGGCCTTTCCCCATCCCATAGCTCTCTGTTGCTGCTTCCCAAGGCTCAGTGAGACAGGGCTTCGAGCCAGAATGAGCTCATGCCCATCCTCGCTCACCCAGGCTAGAGGGACTATTTTGCTTGCATTAAGGCTCCTGGAGAAGATGAGGTTTCTTGCTTGTGTTGCAAGATTTACCTGTGTGCCCTCAATCACACAGCAGGAGAAGGTGATGGTGACAAAAGAACTAACACCTTCTGGTTGTCACGCTTGTTAAGAAGGTGGGCTTTGGTCTCACAAAGTTCTGCTAGTTAATTTATCTGTGTGACCCTGGGCTGTGTACACAAACTGGGGTTCAGTTTCCCAGTCTGTAAAATACAGATAAAAATTCCCATCTCATAGGGTTGTTGTGATAATCAAGTGACATCATGCATACCCAGCACTCTGCAGGGCAAGTGGCACAAAAAAAACCCACCTTGGCACCTGCAGGCTACCTTATATGTGTACGTGTGCGCACACACACATAGACACACACACACAGCCTTTTTAAAATCTTGATGCTGACCCTGTGAGGTAAGCATTTCAATCTCAAACCGAGATAGAAAAATACAAGATTAGTGATGCTAGCTTTCTTGTCGGGTCCCATAGACAAAACAGTATGCAGTAAAGCCAGCGCAGAACCCAATCCTGATGCCAGGGCCCAGCATTTCCTAAGGCAACACCATCACTCAGCCTTAGGACTGGATAAGCCTTTAGAGCTCCTTGAGATACGTGAAGGGTTTGGCCCTGGTGTGGTGTGGGATGGAGCAGGCTCTGGAGGGCACCTTGTCTGGAGTCTGCGTTAGGCCGTGGACTCGGGTGACTCAGATCAGCTGCACCCAGAACCCTGTCTGATCCCAGAAGAGCAGTGCTGGGGAACGAGGCACAGGTAAGGGGGTGCTGGAACACGACCGTCTCTCTGCTGTCCCGAGGATGTAGATGTCTTGGCCACCACTGTGACTATGTGATGTAGAGTTTCACTCATTCAGTGAGTACCTACTGTGCCTGGCTCTGTGTCAAACGCTGGGGAGTCAGAGATTCACAAGACACTGAAAGATGCCTGGCTGAGGCTGGGAGGGAGAGGGAGGCACCACGAGTCACTGGAACAGGATGGCTGTGCTTTCACTTCTCACATGGCGCTTGGTGGCTCCCCAAATGATCAGTGAGACAGAGTGTAAATCTTCCATGGCAGCAGCCCCGGGAGAGAAGCACACTTCCCTTGGTGCAGGGAGCTGTGCAGATGGGAGACTCCTCCTAACTTCACTACAAGCCATTAAGCATCCGGAGCCTGGCTGGTGTTCAGTTTGGACTAGATACAAGGCCAAAGAGCCACGATCTTTTTCTTGATAAGCCAATGATTTGTGGGTGTGTTGTGTCCTGGCCTGAGAGAGGGAGTGTGTGAAGGCGTGGCCCAAGGACGCAGAAGGGAGAAGATAACCAGAGTCCTCAGAGTCACCCCCCCATCAAAGACCTGCAGACTTGCCTCATTTAC
This sequence comes from Sylvilagus floridanus, assembly GCA_949820135.1. Lineage (NCBI taxonomy): Eukaryota > Metazoa > Chordata > Mammalia > Lagomorpha > Leporidae > Sylvilagus > Sylvilagus floridanus. Next base: position 101,289,911 of record OX463225.1, read on the forward strand.
ATATAATTTAAATAGCATTAATTTCACATCAAAAACATGTGGCTCTTCCTCCAGTGCTGTGCTCAACCACCCTAGGGAGACTCCAGGTCTGGATTCAGGTGTCTGAGGCCCAGTGCCCCTGGGACAGATTCATGGAAGGAGAAGTCTTGGGTCCAGGGGCCCCCATCTAGCTCTGTGTGGACCATTAACTCACTGTGGTCCGTTCTTGACTGGAAGACCCAAAGGGTAGAGTATTTCATTATTTTCTGAGTAAATGCTTTTTTAAAAAATAGGTGAAAATAACCCTGAGCAAGTCTCCCTTGGACAGAGGGGGAGGGGAGGAGTCTAAGTTTGATGAGCAGTTCTTGCTTTGGGGATGTGAACAGCTTTGGACCCTTGCCCCAGAAAAGTGGCCACATCCCCATATCATGCATAATTTCAGGTTTCTAGATCCCCTGGGGTCAATCTTTGGTCTAGGTTAGAACCTTGGATCAGAAGGGGTTGGAAATCCTTCCATTGTTGCACCTCTGACTTCTGAGTGTCCTGCCCCATGGGGATCCTTTGGGCCTGGAAATCCAAGGTGTAGGATGCGGTCGCCTATGGTTATTGAACTCTCACGTGGTGCCACACACGCATTTCATCTTCCCAAGATAAGGTAGGCATCAGGATTCCTTGCACCCAGCTGTGCCTTGAACACCCCCCCCCCTCCAGCTAAAGAGCTGTTGTCTGCCTCTAGGGTTCATTTTGTTTCTCGGCCGTGCTGGTGCTGCTTTGTTCTCCCTGCCCACCACAGTGAGCCCTGGACAAGGTGGGCTCTCCCCTCTCCCACCTTGCACACCATCCCATTGAGCGTCTCTTCACTGGACTCCAGCCCCTGTGATGGAGCGTGCAGGGCGGGAGCCCTCGGCTAAGCAGGGCAGGGTGCAATGTGCTCCAGTGGCACAGTGACCTGCACCTGGGACTAGCTGAGCTCCCTTGCCAAAGTGGAATGGAGCATGGGGACCTTGATGGGCAGCTTCCACATATCACTGCCCCCGGTCCTCCCCTTTTCCCATTGCTTTTGTCTAGCAAAAACTAACCAGTCGGGACAGACGAAACTCCCCTCAGTCCCCCAGCTCTCAGCTTCGTGAAGGCAGAAGGCACCAGGCTTGAGAGCCTGACTCATGTCCTGCTTTGGGACAAGAAGTCCTGGCTGCTAGGCCCCTTGGGAAGGTTCTACAGGGGACCTGAGTCTCATAGGTGCTTTCTGGTTTCCACCTCTCACCAAGGAAATGCTCACTGTGATGGGGCCTGCAGAAGCACTTGTCCCAAATGGTTCTCTTCTTCTTACACCCCTCCCTTGTAGCCTCAGTGCCCACTGCCCAGAAACACAGGTCAGAGCGGGGAGACCAGCTGCTCTTCTGGTCAGTTTCCTAGGACAGAGCACCACCAAAGGAAAAGGGAAAAAGTAGAGATCTTCAGTGAGAGTCTTAGGTGGAGAAGGAGCTGGTGGCTGAAGTTGGGCTTACCCCATGGCCACCTGCCTGCCATCTGAATGCTGGAGAGTCGGGTCAGGGAGTGGAAATCAGATGTGCCTCCGCAGTGTGGGCATGTCAGAGTCTTCCCCGAGGGTGTGCCGCTGCAGAAGCAGGCCCCTCCCCGAGGCAGGCAAAGGGACACACTCTCCCACTTGGGAGTTCACAGCGTGGTTGGTACAGACCACTGAAGCAAAGGTGGATTCAGGGACAGGGCCAGCAAAGTGGGTGCAGCTGGGGGCCGATGGTTCCCTGAGAGTTGCCTTTCCCCACACGCCTTCCAGCTCCATGGAAGACACAGGGGGTGCTGAAGCAATGGGGCTGAGGGGCCCAAACACTCTCTCCTCCCACTTATGCCCTGCTTAACCTACACTGGGCTCCCAGGCAAGGGCAGGTGCACGCATGGCCACGGTGGTCCCCGATGCACCCAGGAGCGCCCCTTCCCATTCTGCCCTGTCTAGGCCCTCGCAGTCACAGAAATGGGGTTGGGAGCGAGGCATGCATACTTAACATGTTGTAGGAACGATAGCCCAAGCAGGCAAGAAAGAGGGTGGGAGCCATTGGCGTCTGTCAAAAATTTTATTTTTTTTCATTTCACACAGAATGATGTTAAAATAAATCCTCATCAATATATATTTATATACTTATTTACTTGTGTCAATATTTACAAAAGACTGTGGAGCTCTATGAAGACTATGTACACCCATGATCAGGTGGACAGGCAATGTTCATTGAGGCACATATGTACACATGTATGTATAACCTATGTACAAATATCAGACCCTACTGACACAGGAACTCTCAGCTGCAGAAGTTCTGGGTGGGGCAGTGTTGGTGGGGCTGCAAGCTTCCAGAGTTATGTCAGCAGAATGATAACATCTACACATCCTGTGCAATGCAGTTACAGCTGGTGTCTAAATTTTCATAAAGCAAACAAAGAGTTAAATGACTCCCTACTCCCATGAGTCCTCTCCACAAGTCCTGCTCCGCCTTCGGCTCCCATTGGTCCCCAGCTTCTTATCACCATGGAGACCCCAGTTCCCTCTCGGCATCATCCTGACGAAGCTTTACCATCAGCCTCGGAGTTCCTTCTCCTATTGATCCCAAGGAGGCTTATTTATCTGCCTCTCCTCTTTGAGTTTTCAGCAATTCTTAGAGACAGGACACGGGAGGGCAGCTGCAGAGCCACGCGCACGAGCAGCGAGGAAACCAGCGGAAACCCTAATTAGAGTCTGTGCTGCATGATCTTAAGTGAGCAGCCATGTCCACATTTTATATCTACACACACACACACACACACACACACAATATATATAAAATCTCCAGAGACAGCTTATCTAAGCACAGAAGCACACAGGCCTGGAAAAAGAGCTAGCATCCTCCACTCATGAGCTTTATAGCTACGGCCCTGATGAAAGCTACGGAATCCTCCTTGATTGCTGGAACCACTAATCCTGACTGTTCCAAGATTACCCTCGGTGGCAGAGGGGTGGCAGGGAGGCAGAAACCCAGGGAGAGGCCCATTTGGCTGGGGCAATGTTTGCTTAGCAGGCTGGAGCCCGGTCACTGGCCTTCCCAGCTTCCTGGGGCCCTTCAGACGAAGGAACCATCGAAGCACAAGAACAAAAGGAAACTGGGTCGCTGGATCCCAAGTGAAGGCAGAACTGGGGCAAGCACAGAGCCTGGTCAAACCCTCAGGAGCTGAGGCCAGCTAGGCCTCCCTTCCTGCCCCTCCATCCCAATGCTCAGCCTGGGGTTGGTTTGCTCCTGTCCAGCCCCACCGGGCAGAGCAAGGTCCTTGCCCTGCGACTTCCTAAGTTTAAAAGGCAGAAATGTCAGAAGCTGGCGTGGAGACTGTCTGGGAGCACAGTGAGCCCCTGAACAGTGCCTCCCTGCCAGCATCTCCTCTCGCCTCCTACAGCAACCCTGGGAGGTGAGGCGTTCACACAAACGAGGCAGCTGGCATAGCAGTCCTGGGAGGTGAGGCGTTCATACAAAGGAAGCGGCTGGCACCGAGGGAATCATTTTCAAGGAGAAGCAGAGCTCAGAAGGCCTCTCGCAAAGATAGAGACAGGACATAGACCCAAGTTCAAGTCCTCCGGGTAGCTACCAAAGGCCCAATAATGGAGCCACGCAGATGCTGCCCTCAGTTATCTAGCTGTTGCAGCAGCTGTCCATGGAATTATGTAATAACACCTGCCCTGTGCATCCAACAGTGGGATGAGGCAGGGACTTCTCAGCTGCCAACACATCTGGAGCACATCTCACTATTCTAGGAGCAGAGACAGGCACAGACCATTCTGTCTGCTGAGGCTCACGCAGCGTAAGAAGCAGGCATCCAGACAGGTCTTCCTCGACTGCCCCGGTTTAAGTCTGGATTATGGGTTCATACCACCTGATCATGGTGTGGGGACGTTCCTGGGAGTAGGGGAGATGGAAAACACTCTGTGCCACCTCAATTGCTCTATGTGCCAGGAAGAAATCCCTCCCTTCCAGGGCCAGGCAGAGGGCACACATTCAACGTGATCACCCATGGGTCTCCACAGTGTCAGGTAAGATAGAGCGAGGACACCTTTCAGCTTGCACCTGCTTTCTTGAGTGATGTACACAGCTCACCCCAAAAAGGCAACCAAAGCGTAGCTGCTCTAGGGCAACCAACTCTCAACCTAGACTTAGAATCAACCGCAGAATGGGTTGCTAGTTCCCTAGATTCCACAAAGCTCTCCTTCCAGGAGGCAGAGGTGTACTCTCGTTCCTCATTAAACAGGTGACTTGCAGATCTCACCGAATGCAAACCTAGGGCACCATCCATCACAAAGAGAAAGCCACACAGAACAGTCCTCCACCAGGTCTTCCAGCTCTGCACTCCCCCAGGACTACAGAGCTGGACTCAGTTTTCTGGTGCTCAGAGATGAGGTTCCAGCCAGCCAGGGCAGGCAGAATAAAGGCTCGAGCACCTGGCTCTGGGATCACACTTCCCTTTTATCCCTGAGTCAGGCAGCCGCCTGGGAGGGAAAGGAAAGAGGTGATCCTGGAGCCTGTTCTTTTGTTGTGAAAGAACTGCCTTCCGGACAAGTCCCCAAGCAGGAGAAAGAGAGCGGAACTGGAGATGGGGAGAGAAGGCAAAGGAAGACCATTGTAAAAACTCAAACCAATGCAGCTGATTCCTTGGATTGCCAGATTTATTTCACATGAGTGAGACCGGGAGTTTGGTCAACGTATACTTGTAGAACTTTTAAATAATGGTATACATATATACATATACTATACATATATACACGCACAGAGAGATATATGTATATATGGAAAACCCCTAAGAACTCAGGACCAATGAACCAAAACCTTCATTGACGAAAATTAGTTTTCTTACTATTCTTTCAGGAGAAAGAGGCAAATGACAGCAAGGGCACTACCGATTAGCCAGGGCGTGCTCGGCGGCCCACTTCTGGCCTATCTTGTGGCTAGCATCATTCAGCCTGTCTCTTTGGTCTGCTCCATCTCCATTTCTGTACATCGAGCACTGAGGTTTAGAAGATGGACCCTGAGCAAGGCAAGGTCTTCTGTCATCGTCCAACACTCTGCTTACTAAGGCAGGAAAGTGTACACTCACCTACTTAGGACTTGTTTTTCAACAACAAAGGTTGAAGCACACATGGTTTCCCATTGTCACTCAACAGAACTGCAGAGTAACCAGAACATTCCCTTCCCTGAGGTTTCCCCGTCGGTTAGCTGAGGTTTTGCTGTACTTACATGTAGAGGGCAGGGTAGATGGAAAAGGAATGCAGTGGGTCCTGGGGTTGCCAGTCTTCCCTGATTGTCCAGTCTGACTATCTGACCTCCCAGATGCTGAAGGAAAGGGGGATATTCTGAAGCCCCTGGTGGGGTGTGCAAATATTTGTGCATTGACATACCCTAGTGGGTGGTGGGATCTTTATTTCACGGCTGTCATGCCCTAAGTGCCTTGTAGATCTCGACCCCAAAGCACAAGACCTTGCTCCCCTCGGCAGCGCTCATGGAGTCAGCCTATCCTGAAGGAAGGACAGAGGGCAAGGCCCAAATTGGCCTGGGCTCCTGACCCCAGGTGCAAACCTCTGAGCCACATGCCCTCAGCATCTGTCTCCCTGGGGAAAGGAAGAAGGGAAGCGGGAGGATCAGGTAATGGCTTTGAGTGCATGGAAATGATCTTCCGTGATGGCTCAGGACGCTGTCTTCCTATCTATTGGTAAGTGCTTTCCTGCAGGCTGCCAGGACACCCTGCCAGACCGACAGAGGGCCAGCAAGGTGGGCTGGCGTGAGGTCATTCAAAGTCAAGGTTTCAGTGTGTAGAGCTCGTGAGGATGCCGGGCGACAGCAGGCAGAAACGGGAGAGGCAGGTGGGAGAGGGGCGGGGAGTTGCAGACACAGGGTGGTGCACGGAGGAAAGAGACGGAGCAGAAAAGAAGGCCTTCCTTGGGCACAGGCTGCACCTCTGCCTATGTGTCCATTGCAGAAGGAGGTCAGACCTCAGAGCACAGGAGTCACGTGAACACGTGGGAAGAAGAGAGAACCACAGACCGAACGAACGTCCAGAAATCAAGAGCATTATCTGATACTCCAGGTGCTTTCTATCACTTTTCAGTCCTGAGAGTGAGATTTTGAAAGAGCTATTGCTAAAGAAAACAGTCACGGTTTATTTTATTGCACTTTTCCTCTTTAAAATGATTCAAACACAAACTATGAGAGATGGAACTGAGCTTTGGTGGCAAGGGAAGCAGAGGGGATGGAGAAGTGAACTGGATCAGAATGAGGAAGAGACCCACCCCTGCTTGTAGAGGACCTCCTACCTCCACCTGTCCCTGCTGCCATTGTGATAGGGGAACAGGGCTGGTCACAATAGCTACTGAGACAGTTCCCAGCATCCTCTAGCCTGCTGGTTGACTTGGGTGGCTAATGAGGTTCATGAGGTTAAGGGCGTGGGTTCAAACCTGGTAATGGACTCCTTGCCAAGGCTGGGGGAACCTCCGCTGTGTAACCAAGGAGCACCCTGGACGTGGCAGCCCTCTCAGACTGATGCAGGTTGTTATGACAATGGGGCACTGTCACCCTCTCTCCTGGGTGGACGAGTCAGCACTGTGCTTGTCTGTCTGCTATACAGCAGTGCCACCCTCACCTGCAATTGACACACTAAAGCTCCCTCTGGGGGGAAGTTCACCTCCACCTCTTCTCTCCACCACGTGCACAGCACTGAACCCTGGGCCAGAGGATTTTCTGCACAGCTGACTCTGATCATGAGGAAGTAAGTTGGCCAACGTCTTCATTACAACAGAGTGAGAGATCCAGGGAGAGCAGAAAGGACAAGCTGGCTCCAAGACCCTCTCCCACATGGGGCAGCCTGGGGGCTCAGGCCAATGGAATCTTGAGGGACACTCCAAGGACACACATGGATGCCATCCTCAGAAGCCCAGCTGAGCGGCAGCCCCCGAGGACAGCAGAGAAGCTAAGAGAGCAAGTCAAATACCACTCCTCTTGGGGAAGCTCAGAGCCATAATAGAATCCTTGAATTGGGGCTCCTGAGAAGTTGACTCAGAAATTTGACCAACCCAGTTACTCTCTGCTCCTGACAACTTTACCTCCTTCTGCTCTGGCTTTCTGAAAATCCAACTTTCTCAAAGGTTTGAGTCCAGAGACACCTGATGAAGCTCAAAGGAAAACTGGCACCTGGCCTTCCAAGCACAAGTCCCAGCAGGCTGTACTAGATGCATGTAATTTAGACTCACGGTTTCATTCCCTGCTGTTGCTGCTCCCTGGGTGCAGAACAGGAGCTGTGACCATCAACAGCAGGGGAGGCTTCGGCACACCTGGGACAGGTGCAGGAAGAGAGACTGTGGCGCCTGATCCAGGCCTGAACACAAGGCCTGATTTACATTTCGGGAAGCTTTTGCCAAAATGCACTCACCTCTCAGCCAGCCCCACCAGTAGGAAGGACCAGGTCCACAGCTCATCCAAAATGGTGGATAATTTTAGGAAGTTTTAAATCTAGTCTTAAACTATAAAAGCCCCTGTTTAAAAAAATGTTTGCTTCTTTAGCCTTAGGTTTATGTCCTGAATCATGTTTTAATTACATGGAATTGGTATGCCACTTCCTCAAGGCACAGCCGTGGGAGGGGAGGCAGGGCATCCAGGGGGAGCCCCAGCAGTGGGGTGGGGACTGAATACCTGGGGCAGGGAATCAGGACTTGATCTCTTCAAGCGAATGCCCAGGTGCTCACTGGAAGAACAAGGTCTCTGCAGGGCATCTACATTCTGACCTGCCCACTAACAAGTCTGATGGGAATGGAAGGGCATGGAGCTCTGAGCACACAGGGACCACTGGGGGCCTCTTCATCCTGGCCTGTGCCCAGGATCCTGCAGTGGCACAGCCTCCACTGCTCTTTAGAGAACAGGGCCAAATCTGGAGGCCCTGGATACTGTGGGTAGGGGGCCTGGGCTGTGGAGCTGTGTGGACTCACTTTGAAAGAAGGACAGGGAGGTCTATACTTGGTTGCCATGGGTCCCAGGTCCTTCCACATCCTGCACCCAGGGTTCTGCTGGGAGAAAGGTGAACAGGCGGAAACCCCATGAGAATCCTGGTCTTCATCAGACATCTGCTTAAGGGGGTAGCTCACCTTTCTGCTTTAAGTCATGAGGGTAATTTCTCGGGATTGAAATCTGGAGGTAAGAGAAGAGGCTGGGGGAAGTGACTTCTTGAAGAATACCAAGGGACATGGACACAGACTAGGGAAAAGTGATCAGGCTTGATCTTTTCTGTATGCCTATTAAGTCATTGCTTTGGGGGCAGAACAAAGGATCTGAGCATATGTCCACATCTGGAGTGTTTCGTGTGTATGTTCTTGGACACGTGTGCCTAGTATAGCACTGTGCATTGTCTGCAAACAGAAATGACAGCAAAGTATCCTGTGAGTATTCTGTATGCATATCTATTGTGTCTATGTAGTTTCTGTACATTTTGTGTCTGAGTTACAGGCTGTGTACCTGCACATGGAGTATGTAGGTCTTTTGTATTGCTAAGTACGATCCGTGTCTGTTTCAAGTATGCATGTATCTATTCAACTGATAAGAACAGATACTACACTTGATCTTAGCCAAAAGGCTGAGAAGTGATAATGCGTGTATCTATTTAGGTTCAACCATGTATCTTCTGTGCTTGCCCTGTATGTTAGTTTGGGCTCTGTGTATTTTATATGTGTGTTGTGTGTTTTGCACCTGTGGGGGGCGATGTTGTAACTCTATTTTGTGGTGGATATGCGTGCATGTGTGAAGATTTTATGGTCCCGGGCCAAGGAAAGGACACAGAGATAAAAATCCCTGCCCCCTGATCTGAGCCTCTGATATGGCTGCTTTCCCTTCTATTTCCTGAAAGCCTTTGTCCCTCTCACCCCACGTCTTGGAAACTCAGCACCACCTCCTGTGAGGAGAGGAAGAAAAGCATGGAGGCTTTGTGCTGGGCATGGGATGCCCTGCAGCCACCTGGGGATGCGGGTGACCAGGAACTAGTGAGCACCCTGGGCCTAGCACCTGAAGCTGGTGCCCCACCCCCCAAGACAGCTGTGGGTGCTAACTGGACTGGAACCAGATACCATGATTCACTGCTGTGGGAAAGAGTAAAGAAGCCCAGTGTGGCAAGGCCCCCGCCCTCCCTCCTACCCAACCCCATCTTACCCGAGGGCCAACCTGCTCCGGCCTTTAGGCCATGCACTGCCTGTTTGCTCTCCACCTGTTCTCGGGGCCAGGGGACAACTGGTTTCCTATCCTTTGGTTCTTTGTAAAAAAGGAGCCCTGGCTTGTCAATTTAATGGACAAAGAGCTTGAGTCTGGTGGTCAAGTTGGTGCCTTGGGATCGTCTAGGGACTCCATCTGTTGGCCCTGGACTCTAGAGATTTCCACAGTGGGGAGGGTCCCTTTAAGTCCAATCAGTGGAATCTGGTCCTAGGGAGTCCTACCCCTTGGTGTCCTTGGTTTCAGAGCAGGGTCCATTAGGGACAAGTTCCTGAAAGTGATGGGTAATGAAAACCAAGCGGGGTGAGGAAAGGTGAGAATGGCGATGATGAACAGGATGCACTGTAGACAGGGGGCCTGGGGTGGGTCTGGCCCAGGACAGCTGGAGCTGTGAGGGCCTGGGGGCCCTTGTGCACTCAGTAAGACAAGCTTCAGCCACGGGGAACTGAAGCTGCAGCACGTGGAGGGCAGAAAGACAATTCTAACGTCTAGGAATCCATGGAGACTGGAGTGTCTGAGGCACTGGCAGCAAACCCAGGCCCCAATGCGGTCACTGAGGAGACAGATGAACCCAGTAGGCCTCTTAGACAACCAACCCACCAAGCAGTGGATTTGCTCCTGAACCTGAACTCCAGAGGATGAATATATATATATATATATATATATAATGTGTATATATATAGTGTGTATGTATATATATATGTCTATGTACATATATATATATACACACGAATGTATATATATACTCTAGTGCACACAAACACATGCATAAATTGCCCTGTGTCAAAAATATTGCATAAGCTTATACCATGTTCCAATGCAATTTTCTATAGCTAGTTAGGTAGAGGAATGTCTGAAAGAGATACTGGATATCTATTTATATACACTGGATCCACAGACCCACCTGGCTCTGCTCAGGACCAGATGATGCTCTGGTCAGCTGTGCAGCCACGCCTGTGACCAGGTCAGTTCCTAAGGTGCAGCCCCGTGGATGTTTCGATGCTGCTTTCCCTGCTCACTCTCCTGGCCTGGCAGATGTCTACACTCCCATTTGGAAGAGCAGGGATGGGAGGGCTGGAGGGCCAGAAGTTTAGGTTCCCCATTCCAAATTGTCTATTTCCTCTCCTGACAGAGGGCTTTAGCCTTTCTTCCAGTGAGGGGGGGGACCCCCTAGTTCAATGCCACTCCATGGCTATTAATACTCTAAATATGAATACTGTGTAGGCTACTAAGAAAATAGGTTATCTCCTGTGTTTTAAATATTGAGATTCATGCAACGAACACCCATGCAGCTCTAGCACATCACTGGTAAGTTTCACTGCAGTGTCAGTGTGGCCGGGCCACATCACTAGGAAAGCAGATTTCCTCAAAGTCCAGTGTAAAAGAAGAAGTCGCACATGTTTTTGTGACCCTGAAGCCTGCAGAAATGGTGAAATCTGGGAGCTGCGAGGTCCCTTGGTTTGTGAGTGTCTCCCTGCAGGCCTAGGGGAACCAATGTGAAACTTGACAACTCACATTCCGTCATGCTCACTGTCCCTCCCCCGGGCTTCCCTCACACCGACACTGCAGAGAAAAAGCAGAATGCAGCATTTTCCGTTATGAAACACGAGCCTCCCGAGCATCTAACTTGGCAACTGCAATTTGCAAACCCCAGCCTGAGACACGGAAAGGAATTCTAACACACAGGACTGTGTGTTCTTTTAAATGTAAAAAAAAAAAAAAAAAAAAAAAAAAGGAATGACCTTCTGAATAATGAGCCAGAGCTTTAAAGCTAAGCCATGATGGTGCTCCTCTGTGAGGGGCAGGGAGGGACCTCAAACAGGACGCGGGGTCGGGGTGAGGGGCATGCATCTCCTGGGTGTCGTGGGCATTTGGTTAGGAAAGGAAGGTGGCACTGATATGGTGTTTTGAGTACTGGATATGAGGTGGCCTTAATGTGTCTTTCTAAAATCCTGGCTCCATAGGTGACTCCCATCTTTGGAAACCCAACAGCAGGTGATGAAGGTTTGCATGAAAGCCACGACAGATATTCTGTTCTAAATCAAAAATCAAGAGGTCGAAAGTCACTTGCACAACTATTGCTTTCCATGCAGAACCAGAGACACACTGTAGAACACACTGACTACAATGCAGGCTATTATGCAACATCTGCATTAGTTCCATGGAGCTGTGAGTTATGTTAAGAGGTTTCGATCAGACATCAGTTAACATTTTGGTAATATTCACATAGTTTGTGTTAGCCAAGGTACAGTTGGCTGTTTTCAAGTTTTCCTCCCTAAAGTCCTCATTACTGTTGTTCACACCCTCCTGGATCTCCATGTAATCGGACTTACTAATGGTGGAGGCACTTCTACTTTTCTTTAGGTCAGGGGAGGATGGGATCTTTGGACAGCTTGTCACTTGCAAGTACTGGGCCTGTTCCTCTCCCTCTGTCTCCCGGTGGTAGAAGTAGTTGAAATTGGACACTATGACTGGGACCGGTAAGGCAATGGTTAACACACCTGCGATGGCGCACAGAGATCCCACTATCTTTCCCCCAATGGTGGTTGGAACCATGTCTCCATAGCCTACGGTTGTCATGGAGACGACTGCCCACCAGAAGGCATCCGGGATGCTGGGGAACTGAGAATCTCGCTCATCGGCTTCTGCAAAGTAGACAGCACTAGAGAACAGGATGACCCCGATGAAGAGGAAGAAGATCAGGAGGCCCAGTTCTCTCATGCTGGCTTTGAGGGTCTGCCCTAGAATCTGGAGACCTTTGGAGTGTCTGGACAACTTAAAAATCCTAAAGACTCTTACCAACCGGATGACTCGGAGGATGGCCAATGACATGGCCTGCTGGCCCTGCTGGGCGTCCTCGGGCTTCTCGGCCAGCTCTGTCCCCAGGGTGATGAAGTAGGGGATGATGGCCACGATGTCGATGATGTTCATGATGTTGGTGAAGAAGCCGGCTTTGCTGGGGCAGGCAAAGAACCTCACCAGGAACTCAAAGGAGAACCAGATGATGCAGAGCGTCTCCACGATGAAGAAAGGGTCGGTGAAGGAGGTGGACTGCTGGTAGCCGGCGGTGCTGTTGGAGTAGGTGTGGAAGGTCATGCCACTGCCATGCATGTCTTCGTTCTCGTCCCGGAAGATGGGCAGCGTCTCCAGGCAGAAGCTGACGATGGAGATCAGGATCACCATGACGGACACGATGGCTATAATCCTGGCGGGCCCTGAGCTCTCTGGGTATTCGAAGAGAAGCCAAACCTGCCTCTGGAATTCATTTTCGGGCAGGGGTCGTTCCTCCTCTTTGATGTAGCCCTCGTCCTCCCGAAACATCTCCATGGCCTCCTCGCCCAGCTCGTAGAACCGGATCTCCTCGGAGAAGATGTCCAAGGGCACATTCACGGGCCGCCGCAAGCGACCCCCGGACTGGTAGTAGTACAGGATGGCGTCAAAGCTGGGGCGGTTCCGATCGAAGAAGTACTCATTGCGGAGGGGGTCGAAGTACCGCATGCGCTTCTTCGGGTCCCCTAACAGGGTCTCTGGGAACTGGGCCAAGGTCTTGAGCTGCGTCTCAAACCGCAGCCCTGAGATGTTGATGACCACCCTCTCGCAGCACTCGTGGTCTGCCTCGGGGTCGTAGGTATCCTGGGGGTGCCCGGGCAGGGCAGCAGCCTCATCTGCCGGGTCTCCAGTGGCCACTGTCATTATTGGGGCTGAGAGAAGTGCCTCCTGCTACGCCTTCCAGCTGCCTGGTGGCAGGGAGCTCAGGGTGCTGCGAATGGCCCCAGAAGCATTGGCCTGGGCGCCCCCAGAGCTCTCTGAGAGCCGGGGACAGCCTCGCTGGGCTGCAAGACAGAGGCAGTGAAGGACGTGAGACCACTCGGCATTGGCAGCCTGCCCTGGGCTGCTGCCTGGGTCTCCCATCTCAGCTAAGGGCTAAGCCATCTGGGCACAACCACCAGCACCATGGCCAGAAAGTAAAATTCCCTTTCACCTTGTAACTCGGCTGGGGCATGGAGCGGGTGTTGGTCTTTCAAGGGAGCTCTGGCACTGGGGGAAGGTGGTGGGCGCAGCCCCCCTCTGCACCACGAAGCTCCCTAGAACACAGCCCCACACAAGGAGGGGAGCCCTTTCCCACACACTGCTTACAGATGCTTGCACCCTGGGAGGGATCACGGTGCAGGATCTTGGTTTGGGGTGTTCTGCCTGCCCTCTTCCCTTCCTCCCCCCCCCCATAATTCTACACATGGTTGCCGTTCAACCACAGGTGGGTTTACCTGGCCGGCAGGAACCTGAAGCTCTCTCCTTTGCAGAACTGATCAGATGGTGCAGGTATCCTATACACACACACAGGCCGCCCGACTCCCCATCACGTCCTCTCACCGAGCTAGAAATGGTGAGTCATGCCGGGCAGGAGGGCAGGCTCCAGGTCCTGGAGGTGAGCTCTGGGGCTGGGCCCAGCTGGAGGGGTCGTGGGCTGCCTGGCCAGGGGCGTGCAGGAAGAGAGCGGCTGGCCTTGGGTCTGGAGCCTTTGCAAGGAAGGTGGCAAGATACACAACTCAGCAAAAGCTGGAGTCCTGGCTGTCCTCAGGAGGTGCGACCCGGCCTGGAAAAAACAGGAGCAAGGTGGAACCAGGGCTTGGGGGCAGCTGGTGCCAAGGTTTCGGAGGGCTCTGGCAGCTTCACTCGCTGGAGGTGACAGGCTCTTGCCCAGATCTATCCCTCAGCCTCGCAGCCTCTCCTGGGCAGGCTTCCCAGGGCTGGAAGCGCCTTCTCCCAGGGAGCAAACCTTCGGGCTTGGCTGCCTGTCTTCTCCAGGGGCCTCCCTGAGCTGATCCACATCCCTGGTCCTGAGCAACCAGGGGAGTGGGGGTGGGGGAATGGCTCTGGGCAACGCACCCCTGGCTCTGCAGGTCGGCACAGCACCACCCAAGGGGAGGGCTTTGCTCACTGCAGCCTGCCTACACGCTCTGACCTCAGCCAGGTTGTGCAGAAAGAAGCGCCCCACTGCCCCCCTTCCCCCAAAGCGCTCGTTCAGAGCTCGGCGATGGAGACCCCTCCCACAGCTAGGTCGCCTCGCACCGGAGCCGGCCGGGTGGCTGGGCCGCTGAACTTACTCTCCCCCCAGGGTCCCTGGGCCGCAGGCCTCCCTTGGAGCTGGGTGGCATTGAGCTGGGCAGGCGCAAGACCACTGATTTCTCCCCCAAGAGAAAAATCCTCACATCTCCCCGGCGGGGAGCTCAGAACAAACGCTCAGCTAGCCCGGCTGAGACGCGAGAGGGGGAGCCTGCAGGAAGCCGGCTTCCGGGCTGGCCCCCTGCCGACCCAATCCCCAGGCCCCAGGGCGGGGAGGGGTCCGGGCCCTCGCGGCAGCGCCCCGGGCAGCGGCCGGGATTCCGCCCGGCGCGCTCCCCGCGCCGCTCCGCGCGGCGGACGGGATCCTGCAGCCCCGCCGCTGCAGCGAGCGCCGCCTTAACCCCTTCCTGCCCGGCGCGCTCTGCTCCCGCAGCGGCGACCCCGAGCGCAGTCCAGCTTTTGACCTCAGGGTCCAACTGAGGGACCCGCGAGGCTACCCTCTGCACGCGAAAATGATCGAGCCTGGGCTCGGGCGGGGCGTGGACAGGCCGGCTGCTGTCCTAGATCTCCGCTTCCTCCTAAGCCGCGGGGCTCCGCGCCAGCCCGCGGCCCCCAGCAGCGGGGGAGAAGCCCCTCTCCGCCGCAAAGCCGCTCTCGGCATCTTGCCGGAGGGGCGAACGCAGCCGGGTGATCCCGCCGGCCGGCGCTATTTACCAGACACGGTTACGCTCAGCTGCACTTCCCATCACCCGCAGGCTCCTCCGCGCCCTCCTCCCCTCGCCCGCAGAGGGTCCCCGAGCCCGTTTCGCGCGCTCGTCTTCGGCGGGGCGCAAGCCCTCTCTCCTCCGCTCCGGCCCGGGCTCAGTCGGGCAGACCGCAGTGGTCGGCCCGAGCGCCCCAGCGCAGCAGGCTGTGCCGCTGGGTGCCCCACAGCTCCAGTGCGCGCAGCAGCCAAAGGCAGAGGAGGCAGCACGCGCAGCGCGACGCCCCGACACCGACTTACCCTTTCGGATGGGCACCGGGAGCCTCCATGTTCCTGGGCTGGGGCCAGCGCCGGCAGGACCAGGCGGCGGGCGGGCGGGCAGCGGCGGCTGAGGGGTGCGGGCGGCCAGCCGGGAGCCGGCTCTGCAGTCCCGCGGGCGGCGCGTACGGAGCGCCCGGCCGCCGCCCGCAGCCGCACCGCGCCACGCAGCGCCGCACCTGGCCCGGCAGCGAACTCGAATTAAAGGGACCGGGGGCCGGCGGGGGCCGGAGGCGGCGTGGCGAGGCACGCCACTGCCGCCGCCACCGAGCTGGCGGCGCGGACCCCGGCCTCGTGGGGAGGGACCCCCACCCCACCCCCACTCTTTGGCAGAGCCGCGATTACTGACCCTATCCCCCGCGGGCAGCTCAGCTGGGGGACTGCGAGGAGGCGTGCCGCAGGGGCAGAAGTTGAGGAGCGTTTGGGAGAGGCTCCTGCCGGCATAAAGAAGCGGGCGATCCCAGCCCTGAGGCAGGATCCGGCCCCGCAGGACGTGCGTTGCTGTTCTTTCAAGGCGGCCAGACGGGAGCAGCGGACCCCTCAGCTTCCTCTCCCGTCCGCGGGCCCTTTCCTCCGCCTCAGCTGCCCACCTCCCTCTTACCCAGCCGAGCCTTGGCTCTTCAGAGGGGTGCAGCAGGTGCGGGCTGCAGGGTGGCAGAAACTCACGCCTTGCCCCCGCCTCGCGGCCTCGGGGAGCCGCAGGAACAGACCACAACTGCAGGGCCGGCCCTCTGGCCTCCCTGACGCCCTCCCCACCAAGGGCCCCGGGGCAGGGAGAGCCTGGGGCACGCAGTTACCCTTGGGAGGGGCTGGCCACTCACAAAGTGAGTCCTTTCACACGCTCTGGGCTTGGCAGCTGACAGGACCCTGGAGTGGGCAGCCGTGTGTGTGTGTGTGTGTGTGTGTGTGTGTGTGTGTGTGTATGTGTGTGTGAGCCCAGCAGGTCCTCTGCTTCATGGAGGGTCCCAGGGGGTCCAGGGTGCCTTTAGGAGCCACCTGAGGACAGTCCCAAGCCCCTTCTGTATGTCTCCCGCCCGGAACAGTAGTCACCCAGCCAGAGGGAGTCACCCAGACAGAGCTGAGATCAGACTTCAGTCTCCTGGTGACTGCCAGCCTCGGGCTTAGCTTTGCACGGTCTCTGGGAGCCTGGTCACCAGGGTCACCTTGCCCATTCTTTCTGTTTGCTGCATCCCTCACTGGGCCTGAGGTCTCACCCTGCTCTTTCGACCCCCCTCACTCTGCCCTGTGCCACTTCTGGCAGCCTCCCCCGACCAGCACCAAGGGCCTGCTATCCTGCTGGCCACGCTGAATTCTTGGGCCGACAACAGTCTAGAAGTCCCCCATCCACTCCGTCTGGCTGTATTTCCTTTACCTCCCTCTGCTAGAACAGAAGATGGAGAAGAGAGAGGTGCCTGAGGGAGAATTAAACATTGGCCCTATTGGAGACATGCAGTTCTCATGTGTCAGCTCCGGGACGAGGCCTTGAGAGGCGTCCTTGTCGGCGCCTTGGTTTGACAATGCCGTATAAGAAAAGAACATAAGGGGCCGGTGCTGCGGTGTAGCTGGTAAAGCTGCCACGTGCACTGCTGGCATCCCACATGGGCTCTGGTCCCAGCTGCTCCTCTTCCAATCCAGCTTGCTGCTGATGCACCTAGGAAAGCAGTGGGAGATGGCTCAGGTGCTTGGGCCATGTGGGAGACCTGGATGAAGCTCCTGGCTCCTGGCTTCTGCCTGGTCTAGTGTTGGCCACTGTGGTCATCAAGGGAGTGAACCAGTGGATAGATGATTCATTCTCTCTCTCTCTAACTCTGGCTATCAAAACAAACAAACAAATCTTAAAAAAAAAAAAAAAAGGTAGGAATAAGAACATGAACCCAATTCCCAGTGCTAACACTTGCTAGGAGTGTGAACTTGGCCAAGCCATCAAAACTGTGATTCTCAGTTTTCTCATCTGCGGAATGAAGAGCAAAGCAGCTGCACCAGATAAGAAGGATGCAGTTGGTTACAGAGCAGCCAGCCAGCTGGCTAACAGGGACGCTTGGTCACTTGCTTCCTTCCAGGTCCCCAGTGCTCACCACTTCTTGACGTTGGCTGCAGATGAAGAACCAGCGTGTCTCTTAGTCCCTTCCATGGGACAGAGCTACAAACCCCAGAGATCACTGTCACTCTCTTGCCCTGCGTTTGGTTTCCTGCTTGAGGGCCAGACCTTGCCTTCAGCAGAGAGCTGTGGTGACTGCCAGAGAGCATGAATGGTGACAACTGTCCACCAAAGGAAGAGTTGGGGTGGGTGTGAGCCTAGCGGTGAGGATGCCCATGTGTCATATTGCAGGACCTGGCTTTGGTACCCAGCTCTAGCTCCTGATTCCAGCTTCCTCCCAGTGCAGACCCTGAGAGGCAGTGATGGTTAAAGAGTTTGGGGCTCTGAAACCCACACGGAAGACCTGGTTGGAGTTCCTAGCTCCTGGTTTTGCCCTCAGCCCAGCCCTGGCTGCTGCAACAACTGGAGATTGAATCAGTGGATGAGAGATTCTCTCCTCTCCTCTCCTCTCCTCTCTTCTCCTCTCTTTCTCCGCCCCCCACATGCACGCACAAATAAATAAATAAAATGAGTTCAGCACTGTGTATGCACCTGCGCAGAGGGCCAGGCGGGAGGGTTTCTTAGTCCTTGTGATCCTAGAAAGACTTCACGAGTTCTCCCCCAGGGGTCACTCCCAGGGAACCAGCCCTCCCTCCTGGCATGGCCACTGCCTCTGCCTGATGCTCACCCACCAAGCCACTCATCCATGTGGTGTCACAGCCCCTCTTGTCCCTAGGGAGGCAGAGCAGGGGCACACTGGGCTCATAGCCTCCATGGTTCCTTTGATTTAATCCTGTAACTGCCCAGTGGGAAAGATGGCATTGCCTCTACAGTACAGGACACGGAAGCTTGGAGAGGCCAGTCGCTGTCCAGGATGGATGAGGACTGAAACCTCAGCTGAGTGGCACTGCAGGTCACCATGCTATTCTGCTGCCCACTTTGGCTGTTAGCAGGGTGCCAGGCTTCTAGGCTCAACTTCTGGTCCCCAGAGCATGGATTCAGTTCAGCAGCCCCTGCAGATGGCACAGGGCATATCCCCACAGCCTCTGCAGTCTGTTTTAGAAGGGGGTTAGTGGCCGGCACTGAGGCTCAATAGGCTAATCCTCTGCCTTGCGGCGCTGGCACACCGGGTTCTAGTCCCGGTCGGGGTTCCGGATTCTGTCCTGTTTGCCCCTCTTCCAGGCCAGCTCTCTGCTGTGGCCTGGGAGTGCAGTGGAGGATGGCCCAAGTGCTTGGGCCCTGCACCCCATGGGAGACCAGGAGAAGCACCTGGCTTCAATGGCAAAGGAAGACCTTTCTCTCTGTCTCTCTCTTTCTCTCTCTCTGACTGTCCACTCTGCTTGTCAAAAAAAAAAAAAAAAAAAGAAGGGGGTTAGTGCTGGTGATGCACTGGGCGTGCATTCACTTAGGGATGCGGGGCCGTGGTGCAGCCTCCGCTCTGCCCTGTGCTGTGTGCTGGGGCAGCTCTGCTGATGCTTCTCACGCCTGTAGGACCTGGGTTAGAGGATCCGGCCAGGGCTGCACACGGTCTGGGCTGTTGTCTTGGCAGGTAGACCCGGTGGCCCAAGGTCATCCACTTGAACTTTGTGTGCAGTAGTTGACTTGTAAAATGAGGATGAGCTTTGCCCTATCCTTTGGCCTCATAGGGTTCAGAGAAAGGAAGGAAGGAGGGAGGGAGAGAGAGGGAGGGAAGGAGAAGGGGAGAGGGAGGGAAGCAGGGGGGACGCTGACGCTGGCTGTGCTGTGTATTAAGATCTCCATTGTCAGAATCATTCATGTGCTTGTAGAAGCGAGCAGCCTGCTCGGTGTGTAGGGACACACTTTCCCCGCCCTGCTGTGGCTGCTGTCATGGCTGTGTGTCCCACCCCGTGTCGGAGGACTGCCCTTGCCAGTGGAGTGAGCACCTGTTGCAGCCCCTGCTTACTCAGACATCTTCCATCAACTCACAAGGCGAGGTCAGCCTCTTGCAGGAAGCCTTCTGAGATGAGCTCCAGCTGCCCTGGAGGGACTCCTGTGTGGAGGCCTGGGCCTTGGTGCCGCTTCTGAGTTGCTGCTATGTGCTCATCCCACTGCAGTGCAGATATCGGCAATGTGCCAGCAGACACGCTTTCGCTCTGTGACTCAGTTTCTCTAACTCTGCATCTTCATCCTGCAGCTGGAAGGTAGAAGCCTAGGGCAGTGGCTGTGACAGTGAGTGTCAGCGGTCCACAGCATCGCCCTGCTGGTGCTGTCACCTCCATTGGCTCCTCTGCCAGGACCAGAGTCCCCCATGATTAGGATGCAGGTGTCCTGGCAGATGTCTTTTGTGTTCCCACCCCTCCCCTTGGACCACCTGTGACGGCAGTCACCTGTGGAGGGCTGTGCCTGGGCCAGCTGTGGTGTCCCCTCCAATCACCGTGTCTCTTGATGTCAGGGGAGGTGACTGTGACAGCTATGAGGCAGCTCAGGTTCCGCAGGGGCCTCCGCAGATGGTTGGCATCAGTGTGGAGTCCCAGGCACTCCCAGAGGTAAGCGGCCCCATCTGTGGACCAAGGCCACAGCCGAGGTTGTGTGACCCAGCCCGTTGGGCCTGTGCCCGCAGCTGGCTCGTGCCCAGGCCTCACTCCCGGGCTGCTGACTCATCAGCTCTGCTTCTCCTTCAGGTCCCCTTGTTGGGAGACACACCACCAGTCCCACCATCGCCCAAGCAGAAGCCGGGGAGTCCTCACCCCCTCTCATTTCCTCCTCCTCCACCCTGCCACACTCTCCACATCCCGTCAGCTCCTTGGCCTTGCATCCCTTCACTGTTCTCAGATTCCCTTCCCACCTCATGCCACCCAGAGTCGAGTCTGGCAGGCCTGGTCCCCAGAGCCCTTCCCTGCTCCCTGCCTCTGGACCCTTCTCCTCCCAAGTGGGGGTGACCTCTCTGAAGTGCAGGTCGGCCCCTGCCACCGGGCTCCCCAGCTCCGCACTGGCTCCCCAGTGCTGTGAGCAACCTGCTTTTCCGGAAAAGCACATGGAGCCTTCGAGAGCTGACAGTCTCCTCTGTCCCCTGTCCCTCGGTCCTGGACTCCAAGCTGGCATCCAATGGAACCACTTTGTAGGCGGTATGTGTTCAACATTCCAATCACAAAGCTAAAGTTAGAACTGAATTTTTTTAAAAAAAAACTATTTATTTATTTGAAGGCAGAGTTACAGAGAGAGGAGGAAGGAGAGATTGGGGTGGGGAGGGGAGAGGGAGAGATCTTGCATTCAATGGCTCACTCTTCAAATGACCACAACAGCAGGGACTGGGCCAGGCTGAAACCAGGAGCCAGGAATATAATCAGGGTCTCCCATGTGGGTGGCAGTGGCCCAGGCACCTGGGCCATCTTCTGCTTTTCCAGGCACATTAGCAGGGAGCTGAATCAGAAGTGGAGCAGCCAGGACTCCAATTGTCACCCACTTGGGATGCTGGCACTGCAGGCTTAACCTCTTTGCCACAATGCCCAAGTTAGGAGTTTTTTTAAATTTATTTTTTTATTTATATTGAAAGACAGAGGAAAGGGGAGGAGAAGAGAGGAGAGGAGAGGGGAGGAGAGGAGAGGAGAGGAGAGGAGAGGAGAGGAGAGGAGAGGAGAGGAGAGGAGAGGAGGAGAGAGAGAGATCTTCCATTTGCTGGTTCCCTCCCTAAATGGCTGCAGGAGCCAGGAGTTTCTTCTAGGTCTCCCATGTGGGTGCAGGGGCCCAAGGACTTGGGCCATCTTCTACTGCTTAGGCCATAGCAGAGAGCTGGATTAGAAGTGGAGCAGCCGGGACTTGAACTGGCACCCATATGGGATGCCGGCATTGCAGGTGAAAGCCTAACCCGCTATGCCACTGTGCCAGCTTCTTTTTTTTTTTTTTTGACAAGGCAGAGTGGACAGTGAGAGAGAGAGACAGAGAGAAAGGTCTTCCGTTGCCATTGGTTCACCCTCCAATGGCTGCCGCGGTTGGCGCGCTGCGGCCAGCGCACCGCGCTCATCCGATGGCAGGAGCCAGGTGCTAGGTGCTTCTCCTGGTCTCCCATGGGGTGCAGGGCCCAAGCACCTGGGCCATCCTCCACTGCACTCCCGGGCCACAGCAGAGAGCTGGCCTGGAAGAGGAGCAACCAGGACAGAATCCGGCGCCCCGACCGGGACTAGAACCCGGTGTGCCGGCACCGCAAGGCAGAGGATTAGCCTGTTGAGCCACGGCACCGGCCCTGTGCCAGCTTCTAAGTTAGGACTTCAGAGACGAGTATACAGACAGATTAGACTAAGACCTAAGTCAGACAGGCCTGTAGTGGGTTCTGGACTCAGCTGCTTGGCACTCATGGAAAAGCATTTGTCTTCACTCTCAGGTCCCAATCCACAAAATGGGCCTACAAAAGCCTAGTGCCTGCTCCAGGAGGAAGTGAGCTAAGGTGCACAGGGGTCCATCTCAGTGACCTGCAGGAAAGACTCCGGGAACACAGGCTTCCAGGTGCTGCCGGGTCTCCCTGCTTTGGCCCCAGCTGCCCCTTAGCAGGACTGCCCTGTCCTCTTCCTGCCCCGTCACCCAGGGCTGTCTCCACTCCACTCATATTGCATCTTCTGTGACGTCTGTGTGGACCCTCTCACTCTATGCCCAGGACACAGACCTGTCTTACCAGGTGCTGGGGGAGGGGGGCTGTCTTGGTCCCCGTGGCATCCGTAGGCTCGGAGCACCCTGAGGCTAATGTCATCGATCTCCTGCCTTCGCATCCGTGTGCCTGGTTCCCAGCAGGCACGGAGCAGCTACCCTGGCGGTGTTTGTACACCAGCAGCCACCAGACGCATGGCCTGTGCAGGCCCCCACGGCTTAGCCAGCACCCCTTGCCTTTCAGCCTGGACTTGGCATTTCTGGAAGGCTCCGGCTTCTGAAGACTTTTGGGTCACCACAGGGCCCGCCAGGGGTGCTCCCGACTCTTGCCCAACAGGCCCAGAGAGGTGAAGATGGAGGACCAGCCTCGCAGCAGCTCCACCACTAGGGGGTGTGTTCGCCCAGGTACCACCAGCTCACAGGACAGCAGTGAGGGGAGGAAGCGTCTGGGGGGAGGGTGACTCCCTCTCTATGCCAGAGTGGTTAGGTAGCTTGCAAAGATCACACCGCTAGTACAGGGAAGAGCCAGGTTTGAGCTCAGGCACAAAGGCTTCAGAGTCCATCCTCCAAGGATTCGGAGAGACTCTGACTCATGGCCCTGCAACTTTTGCATCCGGGCCTTCAGGGATGGGCACCATTGTCTTCCACCACTAGCCACTGCAACATGGGACAACGGCCTCTTACAGACCTGGACCCGCCCTTCCTGAAGCTCTTACCCAGGGGTCTCTGGCCCGCCTGTGGCTGTGAGGAGTAGTCCTGCTGCCTGGGGCCAGCCTGGTGCACGCTGGCGCCCCTCCTGTCCCTGCCCTGTGGCTGGCTGACCCGGGCCTGGCTGTTACCTGAACTCCCAGGCTTTGGTGCCTTGGTTTATGGAGAGGAGAACACAGCAGACCAACGAGAAACGACTTGAGATCAGGGAAAGATGCTTGGCCTGCAGCTCCAGCTCCAACTCTGCCACCCTAGGTGACCTTGCGGGTCTGTCACCACCTCTCCCTGGGCCTCAGCTTCCTCATCTGTTAAATGGGCAGTCTGAGCTACCTGACCCGGGTGGCCACTTCTTGCTCCAGATGATGAACTCTTTGACTGCCTGGCTGAGGAGTGGGGGCCCAAGCAGACAAATGGGTGTATCTCTCCATCGCCGTCAGCTCCAGGGGCACTCCTACTGCAGCTCTGAGGCCCAGAGAGCTTGCCGGAGCTGCTTGAATGCGGGGGGGGTGGGGGGGGGGGATGCTCCCCGCATCAGGAGCTCCCCCGTCCCACCTCAATGCCTGTTTACCATGGGAGGAGGGACTTCCGGAAACGCCAGCTCACTGTGAAAATGAATCCTTAAAAATGCAATGCAGGGCAAGGCCGATGCTCCGGGAAGGGTCATTGCAAAGGGAATGCAGGGTGTCTACAGGTTGGAAGCCCCACAGTGGTGACACGGACTCCAGCCACAGCGGAAGGTCCAGGTTGACTCCCAGGCCTTCCATGGGCAAGAGCACCCTGGGAGATAGTGGAGACACCTGGATAAGACCTCTTCCAGCCCAGCAAGGAAGTAGCACTAGGTGTGGAAGGCAGGATGGAAATGTTAGGTAGCATACATGCTTGCTGAACGGTGCCGCGAGGCAGCAGGCTTGTCCCGGGGAACTCAGATCCCCGCTCTGGACTGACTCAGGGGTAGGTAGAAGAGAGAGGAGCAGGCCAAGCCAAGATGGGTCTGGGAAAGTGGAAGGAAGATGAGCCAGGAGCAGGGAATGTCTGGGGCAGGAGAGAACCTTGTGGCTTCCCCCACCCCTCCACACTCCCAAACCAGGAGTCTGGGCTCCTGAAATTCCAGGCTCGTCCAATAGTGTCACCCAGTGGCCAACTGGGAGAGATGCAGGGAGGTACCCTGCTTAAATTAGAAAGCTCAAATCAGGTGGGAGAAGGGGAAAGGGCCCAGCCAACTCAGAAGAAGAGCAGAGTGGCTTCCTCCTGCTTGTGGACTCAGCGTGGGCTCCTCGTGGGTCTCTGGGCGTAGGAAGAGGTGTGCGTAAGGGCTTTCTTCTTCCAACTTTGCCCATAGAGTGCTTGCAGCTGCTCTTCCAGGCTTCACTTTTGGGGTGGTGAGGGGTAGACCCTGTCCCCAGTGGGTCCTGGGGGCAGCCGTGGACTTCACAGTGGGCTGCAAGCCACTTGCTTTCTCTTCCAGCTGCACCCTCTCTGCAGCCCAGAACTCCCAGGTTCTTTCTCTGAGAAAGGAGGGAGCCCCAGAGCTGGAACTTTAAAAGGAATGGCACGGTTCCTAAGGCAGACACAGTGGAACCAGGGACCCAGGGCCAATGGGGAGTCCTCTCTCCAGGCTTCTGTGAGGACAGCACTTCGCAAGGCAGGTGCTAGTTTCATTTCCATTCTACACGTCCAGAAACCAAAGCTTAGTGACCACACACGGAAGCTTGCCTGTGATCCTGTGCCTAGCGACCAGGTGCAAGAGGCGGAAGTGGAACCATGAACTGCCTGAGCCATTGACCACAGCTGTAAAGCAGGTGCAGAGCCCAGCATTGCAGGGGACACACAGGCCCTGCTCCACAAATGGCAGTAGAGTCTGTAGGTTGTTCCGCGGGAGGATGGCTAGCGAAGCAGAACTCTGTCTCGACAGTGGAGCTTCGCCCAAGGTGGAATGAGTTGGCCTGCACTGGGGAGGAAGGTACAAAAGCACATGAGGAAAATCCCCTTAAAGGATGGAGCGCTCTGCCCATGCCTGTCAAAGACACACCCAACAGGGTGAGTGACTTCCAGGATAAGGGGACAGCAGGGACAGGGCCCAGAAGCTGCCACAACTGCCTCAAGAGAAGTGACCCCTGCGGGAAGATTGGAGCCAGCAGTGCGGAGGTTCACAGCCAAGGGGAGTGGTCACTGGGCAGAGAGTGGGCGGGGCCTCGGAGGTCCTGCTGAGGCCTTGGGATTCCTTGTGTCTGTGGACAATAGGGAGCCAGCGAGCACTGGAGTAGGAGAGGGCCAGGATCCAGCCAATGATTCAGAAAGATATCTTAGGAAGCGCGATTTGTAATAAAAACGTCGTGGATCCGAGGGCAGAGGCAGGAAACCAGCAAAGAGGAGGCTGCTTCCCTGGATGCTGGAGCTCCAGGGTGGGCGCTCAGACCCTAGTCCCGCAGGAGGAGGTAGAAGGCATGGAGGCGCTGATGAGAGCAGTGAAGAGACAGTGTGAGCCAGGAGATCCTGAGGGAGGGGCCCCCATGTCCAGGGGTCCCGCAGAGGCAGAGGAGGGAGCGTGGGGACTTGTGGCCCAGCTGAGGCCCTGGCAGGTGGTGTGGGGGAGGGGGCATGGAGCGGACATGGAGAGCAGTTTCAGCCGATGTGAAGTTTGCGGGACTCCTCTGCCGGGCCTGTCCTTCGTCAGCTGGGCAGGGGATGGGCTGGGCTGAGAGACAGGAGCCATCATTTCAGGCCTGTGTTTGAAGAGAGCCTCAGGGGTAAGAGTAGAGTGGGGAGGGGTGCGAGACAGGGTCGTAGAGGAAATAAAGGGACAGGAGGAGAGGGGGTCAGGGTAGGCGCAGCCCTAGCTGGGACAGGAGATCCGCGGACGTAGGCATCTGGGCCTCTGACATACTCCCCACCTGGTGGCAGAGACCCTGTGCTCCTCCTGCACAGGGGCACGGGGGTGGGGGTGGGAGGCAGGATTGGGCACGGCTGGCCCTGCCCAGGGTCAGTGTGGGCGCTCCCTCGGGCTCAGGACTTGCACTTCAGGCAGGCATGGAACATTCTAGAGCTGACAGTGGTGCTTAAAAGGCTGGCAGAGCTTCACTGGAAGTTTCTCCAAAGCAGGCTGGCTCTCCTCATTCATCCTCGTGGCTCAGGGAGAGAGGCCCCACGGCCAGTCTGGGAGGCAGAGGATGCCCCAGCAGGTGGAGGCTGACCATGGGAAGGAGGCCCACTGAGGGCCTTCAGCAGGCTCCCTAGGAGGCCGGGGATCCTGCAGCACCGTGCTGGCGGGGATGAAGGGGAAACATGCCGGACTCAGCAGCTTCCTGGCCAGCCAGGAGCTCACACAGCGGGCAGCCCCAGCCACCACCTGGAGCGCCCCTAAGACGTTCTGTCCTCTTCCACTTCTTCCCTCCAGGAAAGTCCCGGCCGGCCAGCATCCAGGCCTCCGACCGACTTTCCACGCAGCTGGGGTGCGCGGCCTGGAACCCTCTGCTCCCCCATGGCTGCCCTTCCCTTTGTGGGTAGGAGGGGTGGGGAGGGGACCAGGGGAGCTGAGACAGGAGCACAGGAGAGGGTGGGCAGGGCAGCCAGGCCCTCTCACTTGTACAAAACATCACGGAGCTCCTGCTTCCCGAACACCAGTACCTGGAATCCAGCAGGTGGCTCTGACCGGGCACATCCAAGATCAGGTTCTCTTTCCTTGCCATGCCCGCATGCCTGAGCCCTCCCATCTCACCAGGCAGCACCACCTCCCCCAGGTACTCATCCCCCCCCCACCTTTGGGCATGCCCATTCTGCTTCTGATCTCCTCCAAGGAAGCCAGCCTGGTCCCAGACACTCTCTTACCTGGGTCCCTGCTCCTACCGAGGCTCCTGGCACAAGCCAGAGTGACCAAAAACAAGCAAACAAACGAAATATCCGGGCTGCCACGCTTTTATTCAAGACTCCCCGGTTGTTCAGCGGCCTCAAAACAGAAGCCAGGGTCCTTCTGTGGCCTCCAAGGCTCTCTACCATCTGGACACCTTTGTGACCTCATTTCCAGCCGCTCTCCCCACTCCGCCTCGGCCTGGCCCCTGCGCCAGCGCCAGCACACGTGTGCAGGGCCCGTGCTCCCCGCAAACACGCTCACAACCCGTCCCTTGTTCCTGCTTGTCCCTATGGGGTCTCTGCTCCGCATGCCTGCCTGGCATGTATGCAATGAGGGATGCTGCAGGTAACACCTGTTTGAACTCTAAGGCAAGCACCCGGTAGCCGACGTATAGCAGTAGCCCGGCCTGTGCGCCCGGAGTCCTGGCTGGGAAATCTGCTTCCACTCCCACGGAGAGCCCTGGTCCTCTGTTAAGGGGTCAGCGCCAGCACAGAGAGGGGGCAGGTCTGCTTTGCAGGTCGCGCTGGGGGCTGCGCCGCTACTGGCCAGCAGAGGGCGCCCGGCGCGGCGGCGTCCACACACTGCTGCCCCCTGGAAGGCTGAAGCCGTTCTCCGCCCACGCACTCTGAGAGCCGCAGGCCGGCGCTCCTAAACTGCAGCACCTGACTCCTTGCGTGCCGCAGCGCAGGTCCTGCGAGTTTTTTTTTTTTTCTTTTTAGGGCGGGTGAGATTTTGAAGGTTCAAAATGATTTTTTTCCCCCAGCTGTCAAGCACCAAGTTCCAACCTGAGGTCACGTCCCTGACCACAGCCTCCTTCCCCACTCTGAAAATACGAACCCAGAAATGCGGCTGCGGAGAGCCTCATGGCCTCCACCAGGCCCTCCCCCACAGCACTAGCGCCTCTTCAAGGCCAGGGCCGGGTGCAGGTGTGCCTGTGAAAGCTTCTTGGGCACAGAAATTGGTGGCTGGGGTGGGGGGAGGGAAAGGAGGGACAGGGAGAGGGGAGGGGTGGGGAGGGGGAGATATAAAGAGATAAAGAAAGAGAGAGAGGGAGAGAAAGAAGAGGAAAGGGAGAGAAGAGGAGAGAGGGAGGAGGAGAGAGGGAGACAGAGAAAAAGAGAGGAGAGGGAGGGGAGAAAGAGGGAGGGAGGGAGGGGGGAGATATATAGAGAGGAGGGGGAGAGAGGGAGTGCGATGGAATGAGAGAGAGATTGATTATAGGCATTAACCTGGTGAGTACCCAGGATCAGGTGGTTCCTATTAGACTTTTCTCAGCCCCCAGACCAAACTTCACATCCCTTGCATCTCCGTCCCTCCTTCCAGCCCCTCCCTCCTCCTCTGCCTTGCCTGCACCTGCGCAGGGGCCCCAGGGATGGGCAGTGTATTACTGAGCGGCGCTGCAGGTCCCAGGCGCTCGAGGCTCACCACCCCCCACCCCGTCCGAGTCCTGTGCTATGCTTTGCCCCTGGCTGGTGGAGATGGGGGATGTCTTCCCGCTCGGTAAGCAGGCTCTGCCCCCAGGCACAGCCCTCGGAGGCCCGAGGGCAGGGCTGGGTGTGAGCCTCAGCACCCGCCCACGACTGGCCGGCTGGGGGAGTGGGTGCAGGACTGAGTCCGGGCAGCATCTCCCAGCTCCTCCCATCTTCCATATTGCTCTTGCTTTTTGTGCGTTTTCACTGAAAATTCCTTTGAAAACAGCCTCCCCACCCACCCCAGGTGCCCCGTGGGCTGGGTCATTTTGCCTGCAAAACAAGCAGCTTTGGTTACGTAATGGGGGAGGCTCTCCACTGGTGACAGGCTGAGCCCCGGGGTGGCCCACTGAGCTGCTGGCCTGTCCCGCCCAGGCAGCCCTGGGCTGCCGTGTGGAAGGGTGAGAATTCAGCCCGAAGAAGAGCCACTGGGCGTTCTGTTTTTCCCGGTCAGCCTCCACACCAGTGCTGGTGTGACTTCTCTGGCTCTCTGAAATGCCAGCACAGCTGAAATGCCTCCAGGTTGCCCCATTAGGACTGCCAGTTTCTGGGGACTCCTGGCTGTGGACCCTGCTGTCCCTGTGTGGCTTGCAAAGTCCCACTTGTTATTTCCTGGGTGAATAAGGGCACAATTTTTTTCCCCATAAAAATCGATCAGTGGGCGAATTTTAATCATAGCCTTCCCAGATAGCTTAATACCTTAGCCTAATAAAATACAAGGGTCTCTGTACAGTGGATTATAGCTCCATTCAAAACAGTGACAAGGATTTCTAGCTATGGTGGAGAGAAGAGGATGGCAAATCAAAATGATCAGAAATAATGTGACATTGTCAAAAACAGTCATTCCGGGGGTCTGGATATAAACTGTGCTCCTGTAATAAAATAGGAGACCTCCAGTAGATACAGAATATTTACTAGGCCTTAACAGGGCTGAACCACTAATAATAAAGTTCTAACCGTCTGGTTCACCTGGTTATAGGTAGACACTGCTGTTTTATCTGTTTGTTTTATTTTTAAAGGTTTATTTATTTGAAAGGCAGAGTTACAGAGAAGAAGAGGCAGAGAGAGCAAAGTCTTCCATCCACTGGTCCACTCCCCAAATGGCCACAGTAGCTGGAGCCAGGCCAGGTTGAAGACAGGAGTCAGGAGCTTCTTCCAGGTCTTCTATATGGGTGCAGGGGCCCAAGGACTTGGGCCATCTTCTGCTGCTTTCCTGGTGCATTAACAGGGAGCTGGATCGGAAGTAGAGCATCTGGGACTCAAACCAGTGTCCATCTAGGATGACGGCGCCACAGGCAGTGGCTTTACCTGCTATGCCACAGTGCCAGCCCTGGTTTTTTATCTTTGAAAAAATTATTTATTTATTTGAAAGGTGGTGATACACAAACACACAGAGAGACAGATAGGCAGAGAGCTTCCTTCACTTCCCAAATACCCACAACAGCTGGGACTGGGCCAGGCCAAAGCCAGGAGACAGAAACTCCATGTAGGTCTTCCACATCGGTGGCAGGGTGCCATCGCTCAGCTCCCCACAGGGTGCACATTGACAGGAGGCTGGAATCAGGAGTGGAACTGGCACTCGACCCCAAGTACTTTGAAGTGGGATGTGAGCACCCCACATGGTGCCAAATGTCCCCCCGGGGTTTACCTTGAACGCAATGTATGTTGGCATCTGAGAGGGCATCATACAACATCACACACTGTATGCTGGAGACTGATCAGACACATACAACACGTTAAGAAATGCTTATTCTTGAAAACTTGCTGAACTTCGGGTAAGAATGGTTGAATTGTGGTCTGCTGCACTTTTGCTGAGGGATCCTTCCCTCCCCCCAGCTTTGGTGAGGTAGAGCTACTGGAATGGGCTGGCCGTGCAGCCTTGATGTCGAGAGCAGACAAGAAGTCTCACGTGCAGCAGAGTTGTCAGGGAAAGAAGCAAACGTGGTATACAACAAACAGGCCCATAGCCCTGTGTGCCTGAATTGTGAAGATGCTTGGTGGGCAGAGACCAGGAGAGTACCCAGAAAGTTGACAGGATTGTGGAAATAAGAGATCTACAAAGGAACCAGGTGTGCTTCCCACACCTCCCTGGCTGACCAGGAGGCTCTGCTCATGCACCTGGCAAAGATAAAAGTTGACGTATAATTGTGCCTGAACTTCTGAACATTCTCCCAAGCCCACACCCAGCGGTGGAGAGTGAGGTCCTCACTAACGCAGGTGCTGAGCCTCTGGCCGAACACTGACCAACCACTGAGCTATGAAAGCACGGGAGCTCCTCCACAGCCTGGCTGGCAAAAAAAATTTAAAAACGAGAGGAATTGTGGGTGGCAGTGCTTTGCTAGGAGACAGATGATCACAGATTAAATCCAGGCAAGTTACTAAAAACAAATAAACAAGACAAAATAAAAACAACAATAATCCTCAGAGAAAAATATCATAAGCCAGAGTTGCTATGAAACATCCAAAAAGTATAGTTTTGAACAAATTACAAGACACACAGATAGAAATGAATGCTCCCAGATGGGGGGCTTTGTAGAAAAAGGTTTCAAGGGGCTGATGCTGTGGCGTAGTTGGCTAAGCCTCCATCTGCAGCACCAGCATCCCATATGGGCACTGGTCTGTGACCTGGCTGCTCTCCTTCTGATCCAGCTCTCTGCTTACCACCTGGGAAAACAGTAGAAGGTGGCCCTAGTTCTGGAGTCCCTGCACCTATGTAGGAGACCTGGAAGAAGCTCCTGGATCGTGGCTTTGGATTGGTTCAGCTCTGGCCATTGCGGCCATTTGGGGAGTGAACCAGTGGATGGAAGACCTTTCTGTCTCTCCCTCTCTTTGTCTATAACTCTGACTCTCAAAAAAAAAAAAAAATTCAAAACAGCTATTATAAATATACTTAAGGAATTAAAGGAAAATATGATAGTAGCTCAATAAAAGAATCTGAATAAAGAAATAAAAACTAAAAAGGAGCCACATATAAATTTGAGAATTGAAAAATATAGGAATTGAAGCAAAAAAATTCATTAGATGGGCTAAACAACATATCTGAGATGTCAGGGAAAACTGATTTGTGGGTATATCAATAGGAATTAATTATATTATCCAATAAGAAGAATGAAGAGCAAAAAAGAGGAGATAAAAGTGAATATAACCAATAATGTCTTTGAAAAAACAGCCAATGTACCAAATATGTGTAATGAGAGGTCTCAGGAGGCCAGATCTGTGGTTCAGTGCCAGGGACCACCCCATGGCCTGGATTCTGCTGAGGGCTTGCTTGGCCACGTTGCATACGTGATGGGTTGAGTTATATCAATGGCAAAATTCATTTGTCATGATGCTGGGGCAGCTAAGGAAATGCACTGGGCTCTGGCAAGCAACAAGTGGGATTCGCCCCAGTTAATAATGAGTCCCCCTCAAGACCCCTCCACATTGTGCTTGTTCTCTTAATCTGAGGACAGCAAGTCCTACCTGTGAATACCACCAAGTGTTTAAGGAAGAAATAATTTTAAAATCTTACTTTTAAATTAATTAATTAATTTGACAAAAGTACAGAGAGAGAGGGAGAGACAGAAAGATCTTCCATCCTCTGGTTCACTCCTCAAATGGCTGCAACAGTCAGGGTTGGGCCAGGCTGAAACCAGGAGCCAGGAACTCCATCCAGCTATTCCAAATGGGCAACAGGGGCCCAATCATTTGGATCACCTTCTGCTGCTCTCCCAGGTTCATTAGCAGGGAGTCAGCTCAGAAGTGAAGCAGCCAGGATGTGAACTTGCACTCATTGCAGATGGCAGCTTAGCCCACTGTATCACATCACCAGCCGCAGAAGAAAATGGAAGAGAAAATACTTCTCAACTCATTCTATGAGGCCAGCTTTACACAGATACCAAAACTAGACAAAGACATCACCATAAAGTATAAATACACACCAATATGCTTCATGAACTTAGAAGCACACGCTGGACAAAAGTGTATCAAATCAAACCCAAAATGGAGAATAATATATCATAGCCAAATGGGGCTTATCCCAGTAATACAGGTTGGTTTAACTTTTTAAAAAGTCATTGTAATTCACTGTATTAAAAGTTAAAAAGCAACACTACAAGATCATCTTAATAAACATAGAAAATCATTTGACAAAATCCAGTATTATTCATGATTAAATACCTCAACAAATTGGAATGGAAGGGAAATTTTTTCAATTTGATAAAATCCATCTATTAAAAGCTCACCTACTTCCAGTCCAGCTCTCTGCTGTGGCCCGGGAGGGCAGTGGAGGATGGCCCAAGTGCTTGGGCCCTGCACTCGCTTGGGAGACCAGGAGGAAGCACCTGGCTCCTGACTTTGGATCGGCGCAGTGTGCCTGCCATAGTGGCCATTTGGGGGATGAATCAACGGGAGGAAGACCTTTCTCTCTCTCTCTCTCTCTCTCACTGTCTAACTCTGCCTGTAAAAAATAAATAAATAAATAAAAAGCTCACCTAATGTCCTACCTACCTCTGAAGGACTGAACGCTTTCCTCTGAACAGAGAAGACAGGGTGTTTGTTCCCACCATTTCTGTACAGTGCTGCATTGACAACTGTAGCCAATACAATAAGGTAAGAAAAAGAAATAAACCATGTCCAGACTGGGAAGGAAGAAGTAAGATTGTCTTTATTCGCAAATGACATGACTACCTATGTAGAAAATCCAACAGAATCTACACAGAAACTGTTATAATTTATGAGGGTTTAGCAGGATGTCAGGATATAAGGTCAATGTGTAAAAATTATGTGTACATTTCAAATTGTAACAATAAACAATGAGTAACTAAAATTAAAAAGCCAGAAGTTACAATGACACTACATCACTAAAATGTAAATTTATTAGGCACAAATATGACAAAGGGTGAAAAATCTATATATTGAAAACAAAACATTTCTAGTAGAAATTAAAGATCAAATAAATTGAGATATTTCATTCTGAGGTCAGAGGTTTGTTGTTGTTAAGACACTGGTTCTCCCCAAACTAATCAATGTATTCAATACAATCCCAGTAGACACTGACATATTTTTAAATGCAAATTACCTAGAATAAGCAAAAAATTTTTTTTTGAGAAAAAGCAAAGTTAAAAAACTAACATTATCTAATTTCAACAATTATTGTAAGCCTGTGGAGATAATAATAATGTGGTATTTATGTCAAGAGACAAATTGATCAATGGAACATAAAAGAAAGAAATTGACCTGAGAGGGCAGCGATGTGGTGCAGCAGGTTAAGTCACCACCTGTGGGTGCAGGCATCCCATATGAATGCCAGATCCTGTTCCAGCTGCTCCACTTCTGATCCAGGTCCCTGCCGATGCACCTGGGAAAGTAGTGGAAGACGCCCCAAGTGTTTTGGCCCCTGCACCCACATGGGAGATCCTGATGAAGTTCCTGGCTCCAGCCATGGCTATTGGGGACATTTGGGCAGTGAACCAACAGATGGAAGATGTCTCTCTTTCTCTAACTCTGCCTTTCAAATAACTCTTTAAAAAATATTTTAAAGATTGAATCATATATGGGCAATTGAAATTTACTTATTTGGAAGGCAGAAAGAGAATGAGAGTGCTCTCACCAGCACGTTTGTTTCCCAAATACCCTCAATGGCCGAAAACTCAATCCAAGTCTCCCACACGGATGAGAGGGATCCAAGGACTTGAACCATCACCTGGCCTGCTGCCTCTTGCAGTGTGCAGCAGCAAGAAGCTGGACTTGGGAGTGGCACTGTAATAAAGGAGGTGAGCGGGGCCAGCACTGTGGCACAGCTTGTTAGCACCCTGGCCTGAAGTGCCAGCATCCCATATGGGTGCTGGTTTGAGACCTGGCTGCTCCACTTCCCATCCAGCTCTCTGCTATGGCTTGGGAAAGCAGTAAAAGATGGTCCAAGTCCTTGGACCCCTGCACCCGCATGGGAGACCCAGAAGAAGCTCCTGGCTCCTGGCTTTGGATTGGTGCAGCTCCAGCTGTTGTGGCCAATCGGGGAGGGAACTATACTTCTCTCTCTCTCTCTCTCTCTCTCTCTCTCTCTCTCCTCTTTCTGTGTAACTCTGACTTGCAAATAAATAAAATAAATCTTTAAAAAAAAAAAAAAAAAGGATGTGAGCGTCTTCACTGCTGGGCCAAGTGCCTCCCGGACAATTGAATTTGATAAAGTTGCAAAGGCAGTTCAGTGTTGGTAAGAGTCTCAACAAATGATGCTGGAGCCGCTGACTATCTATATACAAGCATTCGAATGTAGAACTTTTTCTGATACAATACACAAAAAACAACTCAGAATGGATCGTGGACCTAACTCACCCCTCATCCCTAAGCTAGTCTCGGACACAGTCAGAGTAGACTGGTCCCGATTCCCCAAGAATACCATGTGTTGAGACCTGAGCCTTTGTTTTTCCACCTCACTGCAATGCCCGCCTCCTTCCACTGATTCTCACGGCCCTCCGCCTGCTTCCTGGGAAGTCTTCATGATAGTAAGAACATAATGATGATGCTGAGGCCGATGCTGACGGACATCTGCTGAGTCTCATGTAACCCTCCCACCAATCACACAAAGGAGCCATGGCCCCTTGTGTTTCACTCACATAGCCAAAGAAGTAAAACCAGAGAGGGTGCAGCACCGTGATACAAACCTCGGTGCCCGGGGTCAAGCAGGCTTGAACTAGTCTCAACACAGCCCCTTCCTGGCTCTGTGACCTGAGAAAGTCATGCCATGGACGGAAGCCTTCATTTAATCATCAGTAAAATGGGAACACTAAAAATGCCTGGATCAGGGTTGTCCAGGACTAATGAGAGACTGGAGAGAAAACACTCAGTGCACTGCTGATAGTAAGTGCTTAGTTACTGGCAAGTTGCCAGTACCTCCTAGTGCCAGTTTCTTTACCAGTCCCTATTCTATACACTTCCCCAAATATGGAATTCCAGTCCCTGGAGCTTCTAGTTTATAGCGACAACACCATGCTGCCATGTTATCTTTCTCTTTTGTCTTTATTGCATCAGTCACCTAACAAAGGTTTCCAGGGCCAGGACTAGTTCCCGGGTTTCTCTGTGTACCTCCCTTACTGGACCTGCACTTAGTAGGTGCTCAGTGTATATTAAGTTTGCAGGAAGGACATAAGGAAGGAAAATGAAAAAGGGAGGAAAAGGAATGGGAAAGAAAATAAGGGACATCTAAGGACAAATTAAAGAAAACATTAATGCCAGGGGTTGGGGAAGAAGCGAGAGAGGCAGAAACCCTATGAGGTGGGCAGGAAGTGAAACAGCCGGGGCAGAAAGTGGGAAGAGTGATATTGAAAGTCATGCGATGTAATGAGAACATTGCTCTGTGGAAAGACTAAATAGGGACCCTTGGGCAATGTTGAATTTCCTCTTTTCTTGAGTTCAGAAAGGTATGGATAGTTGAAATGAGAAAAAAGGCCACTGATCACTCTGGAGTGCCTCAAACCATGAAGTCTAATTGTCTGGGGATGATGGTGGAGGCTGGAGGGGCTTTCAATGTGTCACGGGCTGTTCAGGTGTGATGACGGGGAAAGGCAGTATGTACGGGAGCGTTGGTGGGCACGGATGATGCAAAAGGCAAGGAGCAGCCGCCCACTCTGCCCTCCACATGGACCGTGTCTTGATTGAAAGTTTGCTTCTAGTTTTGATCCAAGGACTTTTAAAAGGAGTGAGCAATGGGAGAGGCTCTAAGGAAGCAGGCGGGGCAGGGAATGTCTTCTGCTGAATTCCCATTCGTCCTCCAGGTTTGCTGTGAAGAAGCCTCTTGTGTGTGAGGGCAGGGCTGCCGGTGCCCCCTTTCCTGCTGGCTGCACTGTGTGACGGGAGTTGCTCCATGCTGTTTTGCATGAGAAGAATGACGGCAAGGCTCCCTCACCCAGGCCTCCCTCACCGTGCTCTCCCAGCGATCAGAGCCCCATCTTACTCACCTCTGCACCACCTGGCACTCGGTGCATGGCACACAGCAGGTGTCTCCTAAGTGTTTGTTGGCTGATGTCTCTCTACAGAGCAATGGACAGGAGGTGATGACTTGAAAGGAGGCAGGAGGCCAGGAGATTGGATCGCAAGGATGCTAATGGCCCCCTCTGTAGTTCCTGTGTGATGCTGTGGACTTGCCTCATCTTATCGCCAATTGTATAGCATTCACGCGTACGTCTTAGGTCCCTCTCCCCCAGCCAGGCCCTCGAGAGCACAGACTGACCTGTGCCTTATGCAGGTGCAAAGTCAGGGCTTAGGGATTGCTTACTGAGTTAACAGACACAAGCTCATGATGCTGTTGATACGTGAGGACTTAGCAGAGCTGACTCCTCTGGGACTCATGACCATGCCCTTCAAAGTCAGGACATGTCCTTGGTGGCAGGGTCTGCCCAGCTCTCCCCAGTTTGCAGCTGATTCTCTTCATCTCCCAGTCAGGATCCCCAAGGACCTTCAAGAGTGACTCTCAAATGTGGCTCTCATTAGAATTTCTTGATGGAGATTTTAAATTCCTTGTGCCGGGGTCACATTGCAGGTCAATTGGATCAGAGTATCTGAGGGGTGAGAACTTGATTGTCACTCATTCCTTCTGTGTTCGTTCAACAAATGATGATAATGACAGACAGGTGGGGCACTGGCAGAGGAGAGGAGTGAATTAGGGAGAGAAAGGAGAACAGATCCCACGAGGAGATAGAATCACAAGAAGAGGAGTTAAAGCTGAAGAAAACAAGAAAAAAGAGAAGGTATTCATTTATAGCCTTGTGATGCAGTGGTAGTGAGTCAAACAGAGAGAAGCATCTTTTAAAAATCAGATTAATTCAGGATGGCCCAGGTGCTTGGGCCCTGCACCCCATGGGAGACCAGGAAAAAGCACCTAGCACCCGGCTCCTGCCATTGGATGAGCGCGGTGCGCCGGCCGCAGCGCGCCGTCAGCGGCAGCCATTGGAGGGTGAACCAACGGCAAAGGAAGACCTTTCTCTCTGTCTCTCTCTCTCACTGTCCACTCTGCCTGTCAAAAAATAAAAAAAAAAGAAAAAAATCAGATTAATTCGAAACTTAGCTAACATCTCTAAGGGTCCTGTACTTAGTTCATTTTTAGGGTATTTATCTATTAAAATCAATTGATGACTATGGTGTTACTTACACCATGCCTCTTTCCTCCTCCAGGCTGTTGGCTGGAGGAAACAGATCCTGCTTGATGCCCTTACCCCATGTCCCTGGGGCCCAGCACAGCACTCCAGGGGGAGCCCAGTAACCTCTTACCCAACAACTCAACCGATTGCTCAAGGTTTCACCAATTGCTCATGGTTTCAGTTCCTTCATCTACTAAAAAAAATGTTTCAAAAAAATCATAAAATGGATGTTGCTACAAGGAATAATTTAGATAAAATATATAAGCTCCTGGTGCATGTTAGGCATTCAACAATTACTAATTCATTGTTATTGATAAAAGCTACAAATACTGACTGTGCACCCACTCCCAGGCCCTGTGTTAGGCGCTGGGAAAAAAGGGACAACTGAAAGTTTGAAGGAACTGTACCCTTTGGAAGGAGTAAGGCTTTGAAGACGCCGCATTGCCACCTTCCCTTGCTCACCTGCTTCCCTCCCCAGCGAGAGCCGCAGCAAACTCCCCCATCCTCTCGCTACAGCAAGCCCTAGAACCCTGTTGACCGGCCTTCCAGCCCACCACCACCAGATGGCAGCACAGAGCGCTCGGACTGCTAAACCCAAGGCAGGCAGCGGATGCGTCTATGCTCTGTGCAGGGTTCCTGCCTGCCCGAAGCACAGGGGATGGACAGGTCTCAGCCCCTGGCGCTCGGGCCTTGGTTTGCCGTTTGGGAGTCACAACCAGTGCGTTGGGATCGGTCCCTTCTCTCCCATATCCAACCTTCTCACCTTGGGGTCACCTCACACTTGTGGGTTCTCCCCAGTCCGTCGGGGTGCCCTTCCTCTGACCTCCTTTCCCTTGAACATTGCGCTTTGGGAAGGCCCAGAGTGCCCCATCTGGCTCCTGGGGTGCCTCCCCCTGCAGCTCCCCTCCACAGCTGCGGGCGGCGGCGACTCCCCGCTCCTCCGTGTACTCGCGCTGCTCCCCGCCTGTTGTTTGCACAATTCCATGCTCACTCTGCTCCTCTGCGCAGGTGTCAGGTGTGAGGGGACTTGGGGAGCAGGATGCTCTCTAAGGGTTCATCAGGGTTTCCTGTCACCCCAGCAGAGGGGAGGGGACCCGAACAAGTCTTTCCTGCAAGAGAAAACCAAGCCCCCTGTGCCCCACGTTCCTGGCCACTGAGGGGCTGAAGCCGAGAAGGAGGAGTGCCAGGGGCTTCCCGAAAGCCACAAGTGCGAAGCTTGTGGTGAATTCGACCAGTTCCCCCTGCCCCCGCACCCCCTTGGTGAGGGAGGGCCCTGTGAAAGCCCAAACCCGAGAGAACTGAGATTTCTGTTCTCCTGGGAAAGCCAGTGCCCTCGGAGGGAAACCCGATCTCATTCCTCCAGGACACAGGGACTGAGCACTACTGGCTTGTAGGTACAGGGCGCACAAGCTAAGACCCGGTGCCCCCAGTGCCTACCAGCGAATCGCTAGAGAGAGAAGGAGAGGAGCCCAGGCCCAGTGGGGGCACGGAGAGGAGGAGTGGAGAGGCCAGCAGAGGCCTCTGAATAGGCACTGGAGCCCTGAAGGCCTAGCAGGGGTGGGCAGCCCCGCAAAGCCAGCAGGAAGAACCAGCACCTGCGGCAGGCTGAGGGCGCCGACACTGACTCACTGTGCCTGGAGCACTGGGTGCAGGAAGCGAGAGGTGTGGGGAGAGGGTAGCGGGGACCAGGGCTTGTACGTCAGTCTAGGGGGCTCTGCTTAGGTCTCTTGGACTTGACTTTGGAGGTAGGGGAGTTTCAAGGGTTTTAAGAACATGAGTGGAGCCCGGCCTTGTGGCATAGCAGGTAAAGCCACTGTCTGTGACACTGGAGTTTCACATGAGTGTCTGATCTTGTCCCAGACACTCTACTTCTGATCCAGCTCTCCGCTATAGCCTGGGAAAGCAGTACAAGATGGCCCAAGTGCTTGGGCCCTGCACCAATGTAGGAGACCCTGAAGAAGCTCCTGGCTCCTAGCTTCAGCCTGGTCCAACCCTAGCTGTTGGGGCCATCTGGGGAGTGACCCAGTGAGTAGAAGATCTCTCTGTCATTCCTTTTTTCCTCAGTATCTCTGACTTTCAAATAAATAACTTAAAAAAATTTGGATTTTCCTATTAAGGAAATTCACTTTGACTGCTGGAGGGGGCACTGCAGGAGGCAGGCAGAGCACATGGCAAACCGTTGCAGGGGTCCAGGCAGAGAGCCCCTGGGTATGAATGGAAAAGGAGGTTGCAGGGACCGAAGCAGTGAGCTCAGGGCCCAGTAGACCCGTGGAGTCTGAAGGGTGCCCCAGTGGAGAGGGCAGGAGGTTTGAATGCTTCTGCTTGGGTTCTGGGCTGCATCCTCAGGGAAACCTGGGAGTCTGTAGGGATGAGGCTCTGCCCTAGAGGAGAGTGCAGCAGGAGCAGGGCAGCAGTGGGAGAGAAGCGAGGGGTGCAGGGCGTCGAGGAACCTGGAGAAGGGGGAGCCAGCGAAGGGAGGGGAGAAGGCAGGGCCAGAGATCAGGAAGGAACATGCAGGGAGAGAGAGTGCTTGAAGGCACGAGTCGAGACAGGCTGTGTGCCCAAGGCAGCTGGGGGCCAAGCAGAGGCAGTGGCAAAGGGGGCGGTGGGAGAAGGACTCCTAGGACCCTCTGAATAAACATGATTGGAAAGGGAATGGCGGGTGTGGGTGGTGGGAGAAGGGAGTGTGGGAGTACAGAGATGCTTTCTTTGAGGTTTTTCATTTGTCCTTACATGGAAGAAACCAAGGGCCAGGGAGGATGGGGAGGGAGGCCATACAAGGTGAGTGGTTGACACAGCAGGAAAATAAGGGAGAGAGAATTCCTGAGGCAGGAAGTCAGAAGGGGACGCAGAGCACAGGCGGAGGGAGGATTTCAGCTCAAACCCAGGACACCTGTTTGATGAGGGGCAAGAGGCAAGCACGGGCTGGGCTTGGCTTTGGCTGAGGGCGAAGGAGCTGAGGTCGGTGTCTCAGTCGGTTCTGTGCAGCTGCAGATAAGCTGTTCTTTTGGCTCACGGATATGGAGGCTGGGAGGTGCAGGAGCAGGTTGCCAGTGTGTGAGTGCCTTCCTGCTGTGTCAACCCTTGGCTGCAGGGGGAGGGGGAAGGGGAGCGAGAGCCAAATCCCTTTTATAACAGACCCACTGTCCCTTGATTACCCAGTCACCTCTTACCAAGCCCCGCCTCCCAGCACTGTTACACTGGGCACTGAGTTTCCAACCTGTGAACAAAACCTCCAAACACCTTCAAACCACAGCATCAGGGGACTCAGGAGCCTGGGACAAGATGACTTCCACAGAGCCCAGCAACAAGGAAGGGTTAGCATGGCTGCCATCATCATGGCTGTGTGCTCTGCGCCAGCAGGACCCTTCCACTGGCTGAAGGATTGAGGAGGCTGCCACACCACCACTCGGGGTAGCACTGTGCTGGAGAGGGAGAGGGATCACAGGACAGCAAGACTATGGGAGCTGAGAATTTCGCAGGAAAGCACTGAGCATGATGACCACGGGCTCTGGTTGCCTATGGCAGCTGTGAAGACAGGAGGAGGAGGATGGGTTGCAAGAAAAGTGATCAAGGGTGGAAGGTATCAACAGGGACCACATAGGTTGGGGAGGGGGCTGTGGTTTAGGGAGGGAGAGAGCTTGAAGGCCTGGGTGGGAGTGAGAGGTTTGGGTTTAACCTTCCATCGGACCAGAATGTGGCCCTGTGTGGGGCGCTGAAATGGAGTCGGGGTGCAGAAGACAAAGGTGTTGGGGGGATGGCCCACAGGTGCTGCCCAGACTTGAGGGGAAGCCTCTAAGGCAGGTGCTAAGGCTTTGATGACTGGCGGAGGAGGAAGGGCAGGGACCAGGCTGCTGACAGATGGCCAAATGAGGAAGGGAAGCTGGTCCCAGGAGCCTCTTGTGAGCTGGGGTTTTTACAGGCAGGCAGGGGGTTAGTGGCTCTGGGTGGGGTGGGGGTGAGGGTAAGGGACAGTAAACGGTCCCTCCTGAAATGGCGGCAGGCTAAGTGGTGCTGGCAGGAGAGCGTGGTGTTTTCCTAAGGCGAGGAATACAGGGAGCAGCACTGTCAGGCAGGTGAAGATCCAGGTGCAGGGGACGGGTTTGGGAGAGAGGGGGCCCTGAGCAGTGTGGGGCTTACAGGCAGGTGTTCTCTGCTCCCACAGCCAAAACAAAGCAGCTCTCGTGTCATTTCCACTGACAGCACTGTGGCTCTAAGGCTGCGTGAAAAACGCTGAGCCGCGCCGGGATTTGGCCCAGCTTCATTCAGCCTTTCCCAGCACCGCACCTGACCCTGACCCTGACCCTGGGGCCCTTCTGCCTGGATTTCCCATCCTCAGCTCGGTCAAATGGGTGGAGGCCTTTCCAAGTTGTAGACACCGACAGCTGAGCCTCAGCAGCCCCCGATGTAACCCAGCCTAGAACGTGGCCAGGACAAGCTGGAGATCAGCCTAATGCGTGTATTTACTTACTCTTCCCACCTGCACAGACCGCCCACTTGGGCAGATGTTTCATTCCCCGGGAGCTTGGCTTACCAGACTCTGTATTCTGCTGAATTCCTAACAGGCATGCACCGTGTAACCTGAGGGAATGCACTTGATGCCCCCTGAACAATGAGGAGTTGAACCAGAGGGGTGGATTTTCAGCATTTCAGGTGGAACACCCCAGCTGTGGGAGCAGGATTACAGGGAACCTGGCTGGCTGTGGATGACCTCCCAGCTCCATCTGGGCTTCCTCCTGAGCGGCTGCCCTTGGACTTGCTTGAATACTGCACTTCTATGTGAGGTTTTGTTTGGAAAGATGACGATTCAGCTGCCCCAAACAGTGTTGGAATCCATGATCTTGCCCAGCTCTGAGGCTGCAGGAGCCTGTTGCTGTTCTGAGCTACAGGACACGCCCTTGGTGGCCCTGTCCATTTTACTGCCAAGCACTTGCTGGCACCTGGGCAGCCTTAGGGGCTCTCTGCACTGCCCTTGGTGGCCAGCTGGCACTCTTTGGTGGCAGTGGTGACACCGTCAGAAACCTGACTTTCCTGCAGCACTTCAGATGTGTTCTGCAGCGCCCTTGATGATGAACCACATCCTGAGTCTGGCGAGTGAAACAGACAGGTCCTTTCGCCAAGGGACAAAGCCCGGACCTGTTCTCTGTCACCTCCCACCAGCTGGGATGCTTTGCTGACAGGCTGGCAGCTGGGAGAGATCACTCGGCCACCAGGAAACCTTCCCAGCTGGGACCCTTCTGAGGAGCTGTGCCAGAGAAATGACACCTGTGAGTCACCGCTCGAGGGAAAACCCAGCTGCTCAGCCCAGCCCCCACCCTGTGGCCACGAGTCAGGCCCAGGGGCCAGGGAGAAGAGGAGGGACGCTGCTGTGCTTTCTCAGTTCCCGTAGCAGCTGGGCCGACTTGCAGTTCCCCATGTGACCAGGGAAGCTGGGAGGTGGGACTGGGCCCAAAAGCGGACCCACTCCGGGGCAGATGGTGAAGCCCACAGCTGTTGAAGGCAGAAACCTTGGGCTGAGCCATCACAGCTGCTCCTCAGACCTTCTGGGGCCTCACCTTTGACCCTTGCCCTGTTTCTGATCCCCGGGTGGCCGGCTACATAGAGCCAGGCTCATACTCCACTCGTGGTGTTTTCTGGGCAGTATCATGAGATGGGGTGAATTTGAGGCTGGGTGTGATGAATCAAGTGGGTTAAAGCCCTGGCCTGCAGCGCTGGCATCCCATATGGGCACCAGTTCTAGTCCTGGCTTCTTCTCTTCCTATCCAGCTTTCTGTTATGGCTGAAAAAGCAGTAGAAGATGGCCCAAGTCCTTGGGCCCCTGCACCCACGTGGGAGACCTGGAGGAAGCTCCTGGCTCCTGGCTTAGGATTGGCACAGCTCTGGCCATTGCGGCCATCTGGGGAGTGAACCAGCAGATGGAAGACCTCTCTCTCTCTTTCTGCCTCTCCTCTCTCTGTAACTATTTCAAATAAATAAAATAAAAGTTTAAAAAAATTATTGGGATATTGGGAGAAAGGTGCAAGAAGGTGGGTGGGGCTTGTTTCTCAGCCCAGCAGGATGGTTCCTGGTGCTGTAGGCTGTCTTCTCAGAAGGGAGGCTCAGCTAGCTGCAGGCCTGTATGCCACTGGGGCTGAAGGGCTGACCCTGGCACAGCACCCGAAAGGACAGGGGCAGCAACTGAGCACCGTGGTGGTTAGGATGTCATCTCCCTTGACAATGGCAACTGTGGAGACCAAGAAGCCCCTCTCTGGGGTAGGGGTGGGGGGCAGAACCTCTTCACTTAGATGGAGGCAAGTCGTTAGTTGCCAAGGAAACCACGTGACTTTGGGTTCCAGCCTCAGAAGAGTTCTAGTGCCTGGGAGCCTGCTTTGCTCTGCACATCACAGACCAGGCGTAGAGGTCGGGCTTAGTTCTAAGAAGCAAATCTGGGGAGTCTGAAGTAGGTGGAGGTGTCTGGCGCTTGCCTGGAGCAGTGGGGCCAGGGCATAAAAGGTCTGCAAAGGCAAAGGGGATTTTTGATTACTGCAGAGGGGGACGGAAGGGCAATGTGTCAATGAGTCCCTGCAGCTCTGGGTGGCAGAACTGAGGCCAGTGCGTGGAAATAACAGGACGAGGAATTCTAATTCACCAGGTAGACCTCACTGATCAAAAGCAATTTTATTTTTGAGAGGTAGAGTTACCTACAGAGAGAGAGAGAGACAGAGAGAAAGATCTTCCATTTGCTAGTTCACTCCCGCAATGGCCAGAGCTGGGCCAATCTGAAGCCAGGAGTCAGGAGCTTCTTCCAGGTCTCCCACGTGGGTACAGGGGCCCAAGGACTTGGGCCATCTTCCACTGCTTTTCCAGGCATAGCAGAGAGCTGGATCAGAAGAGAAGCAACCGGGACTGGAACCGGCCCCTGTATGGGATGCTGGCACTACAGGCAGAGGCTTAGTCCACTACACTACAGTGCCAGGCCCCGCTGATCAAATTTAAAGGTGTAGAGCCCAACAGTTAGGATCCAGGCCTGTACACTAGAGTTAAGGTAGGCAGCCACCATGAATCCTGGTCATAGGTGTGGTTCTGAGACCCACTCAGTGTCTGCCTACCCATTGTGATTTTAGACATCTGCACCAGTTGCCATGGCAAGTTTAGGGAAACAAATCCAAATTTATAGTCTCTCTTAAAAAATATGAGGCTCTGGTCACCCAGAGTCACTCTTTCTGGAACAGAAAGCAGGTCTGGGTGGTGAAGAAGGCCATGGTGCTCCCAGATACCGCAGTTGCCGCCTGCTTCCAACACCTGCCCGGCTTTGCTGATCCCCTGGTGCCTGGCCACTGCAGTTCCTGT
Organism: Sylvilagus floridanus; assembly: GCA_949820135.1. Classification (NCBI taxonomy): domain Eukaryota; kingdom Metazoa; phylum Chordata; class Mammalia; order Lagomorpha; family Leporidae; genus Sylvilagus; species Sylvilagus floridanus. The sequence goes on from OX463225.1 coordinate 101,334,386, forward strand.
AGTGTGCAACCCTGTTCTAGTCGAGGGCCTGGGGTTTGAATCCTGGCTTTGCTACTTTTAGGCTATATTGACCTTAGTCACAGCTTCCTTCTCTGAGTACAGGAATGAAATTACTACTTACCCCATAGACTTAGAGAACCCAAAGGAAGCGACTAGCACAGAGTGAGGCCCACCTTGCGAGCTTCTGGACCCTGGACTGCTGGGAGCTGTCCAGCAGTGGAGGGGAGAGTATGACCATAGCAAAGCCTCAAGGGCTCCATCACCGGTGCTGGGACTGTAGAGGCCAGGACGGCAGAAACGGGACAGACACTAACACTCTGAAATAAGAGGGCCATGCTTCAGTTCCTGGATTCTGCCCAACAATCAAATTTAAGTTTTTGGTCTAGGAGCCAGCATTGTGGCATAGCAGGCTAGGCTGCCACCTGTAACGCCAGCATCCCCTGTGACTCCTGTTCGTGTCTCCATCATACCACTTCCAATCCTGCTCCTTGCTAATGGCTTGGGAAAAGCAGCGGGGAAGATGGTCCAAGTGCCTGGGCCCCTGCTACCCACATGGGCTACTTGAATGAAGCTTCTGGCTCCTGGCTACATCCTGGCCCAGCTCTGGTTGTTGCAGCCATCTGAGGAGTGAACCAGTAGATCTCTCTCTCTCTCTTGCTCCTCTCTCTCCCCCCTCCTCCTTCTCTCTCTAAATTTGATTTTTTAATAAATTAATTTTTTGACAGTTAGACAGTGAGAGAGAGAGAGAGAGAGAGAGAGAGAGAGAGAGAGAGAGATAAAAGTCTTCCTTTTTCTATTGGTTCACCCAACAGAAAAGTGGCCACTATGGCTGGCATGCTGCGGCTGGCGCGCTGTGCCGATCCGAAGCCAGGAGCCAGGTGCTTCCTCCTGGTCTCCCATGCAGGTGCAGGGCCAAAGGACCTGGGCCATTCTCCAATGCCCTCCCGGGCCTCCAGAGCTGGACTGAAAGAGGAGCAACCGGGACAGAATCTGATGCCCCAACCAGGACTAGAACCCTGTGTGCCGGCGCTGCAGGTGGAGGATTAGCCTAATGAGCTGTGGTGCCGGCCCTATAAATTAATATTTTTAAAAAAGGCACTAGCCTATGGCTGTCTTTGATGCACATCAAAATCAGATCTAATTTGGAATGGCTGAGAGCAACCCCACCCCTTCCTGCTCTGGCTCAGTGCTATTCTTGTTGCCCAGCAGCACCATTTCCTCCCTTAGTTACTCACCAGTCAGTGCTGCAGGCTGAGTGGCCATGGGGACAACTAAACCTGTAGATGGGTTCTTCCAGCACACCAGGACCTACCTGGGCTCTGCACATGTCCCTGGGTGAAGCGTGCGTGGTATGGGTGCCCCTCAGGTGGCCTGGGCCCAGCCTGATGAGAGAGACTTTGGTAGCTGTAGGTACAACGTGGAATGATGGATAGGTTCAGTTCAGTGTCCCAAGTCTTGGTGTATTCCTGACTCTGGGAGCAGAATCTGCTTTATGTCCCTACTCTCCGGGAGCTGTCAGGGGAGAAGCAGCAGGGGGTCCAAAGCTGTGAGCACAGCTGTTGCATAGCCCTCATGTACCAGACACGCTGAGCAGAGGCTTGCAAGAGAGGAGGGATCACCATGCTGGCATCTGAGAATGGTCCCATGATGACGTAAGTGCCAAGGGCTGGCAGGTGCAGTGGGGTGGAATGAATGATGCTCCAAGTCCAATTCCTCACGGCTCTCCACTCCTTTATTCTTCCTCCTCTCTCCTCTCCAGCACTCATTGTGATCCTGACACCTAAATAGCATGACAGCCACACAGCAACTGTCAATAATCAGTTCACTTGCCTCCACCCCGGGTGGTGCTTCTGTCTCCCTCTAGCTGGCCCGATGGGAGCCGAGCAGCAGGAAGCTGCTGCCGAGGCAGGGCCTTGTCCCCCTGCAGAATCATTCGGCGGGGCCGCCTCTGGCAGCCGCACTTGTGCAGATGTCTGGGCTCAGGCTTTACTTCCTGTGCTTGAGATAATCAGGATCTTCACAGAAGCTTTTCTGTCTCTGCCTTCTGGGCACCTGTCCCTGAGGAACGGATGGCTTCTTGTGCAGCCGTGGCCTTGAATTGCGCCTCTCTAGCTGCTGACTTGTCATCCCAAGCCATGCCTGAATGCTTTTGGCTTGGATCCGGGGAGCTGGAAAGCTGTTCAGACAGTCAAGTCTAAATTAAACATTAGAGGGTTTCACATTCTTTATAGCATGACCTCTTTGGGATCTTTACTTGCTGTTCTCCTGGTTCTCCCAAATGAATAATTGAGTAAAATCCTGTTTTGACGTTCAGAGCCGATTTGCTCACATTCTGCTGACCTGCACCTGCTCTGTCAGAAAGTGGGTAAGTGCAGGTGGCTGGAGAAGTGCAGGCAGACAAGAGACACTTTTTTTTAAAGAAAAGATTTATTGTTTTTGTTTGTTTGTTTGTTTCAAAGGCAGAGTGACAGAAAAAGAGGAAAAAACACAGAAAGGAATCTTTTACCCATTGGTTCACTCCCCACATGACTGCAACAGCTGAGGCTGGGCCAGCCCACAACCAGGAGCTCGGAGCTTCAAAATTTAGGTCTTCCCCCTGTCTGGCTGTGGCCCAGGTTATCATGCCATCTTCCATTGCTTTCCCAGGCACATGAGCAGGGAGCTGGATCAGAAGAGGAGCTAGACTGGGACCTGCCCTCCTATGTGGGATGCCAGCATGCAGGTGGCAGCTTAGCCTACTGTGTCAGAAACCTGGACCCCAGAAGTGCTGAAGGCGAGGCATGCTTAAGAACTGACTTTCTTTCATCCTTTTTTTTTTTTTAAGCAAACAAAACCTTTCTTTATTGCTCTGAAAGTGATTCTTTATCCCTCTGTTCAGCAGGATGAGAAGGCGATTATGTTTGTTTAGAGAGCTTATTGTTATGCAAAGTAACTTTTTCAGCAACACACATACACATACACACACTGAAGGTGCTAGGGTTCATCTCATTGGAAGCACCATTTCCACTTTATAGAAATGCCTTGCAATAGGGAAAGAGTCTAGGAGTTTGGCTCTAAGTACAGATGTCTTTTTTCATAAGATGTAGTTTGAGGTATCTCTGCATAGGATTCATTAATTCTTGGTCCCAAACTTAAGCATAGCCTCAGATTTCAGAACAGCTTTTGTCATCTGTACATGACCAAACTCAGCAATCCTGGACTAAAACACATGTTTGTCTCCTCAAATCTACCCAGTTTACATAGATTGATCTGTTACCACTGAAAATCTCAACAAGCATTTAATTTGGCAGGTAGCATTTAATTTGGCAGGATCTGGTTTGAACCACAGATTTGTAGCTATAATTAACAGATTGGCGATTCTTAGAATTGTGTCCAGCAAGGAATGCATTAGGCACTGACAGTCTACAGGAAAACACCATTTAATCCTAAAACCATGGGTCATCTCCTATGTGTCAAGCCCTAGATGAGACTCAAATGAGAGGACAAAGCCACAGAAGGTACTGTCTTCTGTCAGGAAGCTTGTGTTGGGGAAAATAATAGCTACATAGCAGAATGCAAAGCTAGCTGGCTATTGTACAGTTTTGCACAATCAAATATGGCTACACATCTGTACATATCTGGTCAAATATGTGAAGACCAAACCAGGTTCTGGGTTTTGAGATGTACACCACCAAAACCTACAAGTAAAATCTCTCCCCATTGAATCTGCATTTTCTGGTAGCAAGTGGTGGGAACATAGGCTCTGGAGCTAAAAGGTGAGAATCTGGCTCCCTCCTTGTGAGCTGAGTTTAGACATGCCATACAACATTTCCATGCGTGCATCAGTTTTCTCATCTCTAAAGTGGGCATAATACTGACCATTTCACAGGGTTACTGAGAGGTTTAAAGAAGTTATAACATGGACATGCTTCCAACATGTACCATATGTGTTGGATAAGACATGAACATGTTTCCGATAGTACATGGATAAAACATGGTAAATATTTTATAAATGCTAAGACATGGATAAAACATGGACATGCTTCCAACAGTCCCATATGTGTTGGATAAGAAGGTACCAGGAATAGCAGAATCAGAGAAGGGAGGCAGGGAAGCTTGGCATGTATCTGAGAACAGGGCAGAACCTAGTTGATTTGAGGGGAAAGAAAGGTTGGTTGGGGCCACCCCAATGAAAGTATGAGATGCTGAGGCCAGGTGAGAACTGGCACTCATTTATAGGTAACGGAAGCCACTGATGGTTTTCTGAACAGAGCTTCTAAACAAGAGATGCTGGAAACAGAATCTCTTTGTATTTCAAAGTTAATAGAATATAGTGGGTGAGGAAGGTGGAGGAATCCAAGATGACTATATATATGGTTATCTGTCTATAATCTATGTATATTTGCTATTTGTTTTGTTTTCCTGGTGACTTAAAGGCATTGTGGAATCTGCTAGAGATAGGGGAGTCAGAAGAAGGAGCTAGCTGCATGGGAGACAGAAAATACTTTGTTTGGATAATTTGGATGGGAAGTGCCAATGAGTCATCCCAGGGGCAGAGACTGGCAGATTGTTGGCAATAGAGGAACATGCGAGAGCTAAGGATAGAGCAATGGCTTTGGAAGTGAGCCCGAAGACAGTCAAACCGTGAGAACACTGACGATGGCTCAGGACGAAATTGCAGAAGAAGGCGGAGGCCTGGGCTTTAGAGGCGGGAAACTGAGGGGGAAACGAACAGAAGCCATGAGAGGAATAATGATTATGAGGGGAACGAGGCAGCAGAGTGGCACTGAAGCCGCAGAGGGAACATGGGGTCAGCCTTCGGCACAGGGTCCTGGGGTGGGCACAGCGAGAATATAGCCGTGCAAAGGCAAGGAGGTTCAGAGAAACACGGGGAAACCTGACAGGCTTTGTAGAAGAAAGGGAGAGAAGAGTGACTGAGCTCAGCCATCCTACCTGTGTGCTGACTGCACAGATTAAGGCTGGAAAAGAGCTACAAAAAGGGGCTGGACGGCTTCCAAGTGCCAAGATGTTAAGGATCGATGTTAGCAGCAGGAATGGAGAGTGTGAGAGGACACATCTCAACAATCACTTAGAAAACAAGGATCGTTTATCAAATGGAATGGCTTGATTATGAGCTATGAATCAATTGCAATATTTTAATGTGAAATATTTATTCTTAAGGAAATTGCTTAGGAAATAATCAAATATATTTAAGATGTTGCCCGCAAAGGCTGTGGAGGGGAAGCAGCACATATTTCCAACTATACCACCAGGAGCCCCCCACTTCCTGTGAGTTACCAACCCCTCTGTGTTGGGGTGACAGCACCGCTTCCCCAGGATGTTGCCTTGTGGTAAGGATGGAATGAGGCATTTCGGAACCTGAATGCGTCTGAGTTATTATCCTGGTATCTTGCACGTGGTCAGCTGGGGCTCAGTGTTATCCATCAAGACTACAAGCTTTCCTCGGCTGTCGACAGTGCAGTCTTGGAGGAGCAATTGGCAGTGCAGGCCCTGGGGTGCAGCTGGACAGATGCTCAAATACTTGCCTCAAATAAAGAAATGTAGCTTATGAAGAAACAGAAGGTTGTGCATGACCAAACCCAAGACTAAAGGGAAGAGTGAAGAAAGGTTTGGGAAAAAACAGAAGCACATGGTGAGTTTCAGTGCGTGAATGCACGTGGGGAGGGGACAAGATGGCCATAAGACTGGGCAAAAAGCAGCCTTTGGCGACTGCTAGAACGGACTCCCTGGCATCATTGCCTGGTTGACTTAGGAACCCTGCACACTGTGGTTTCACAATTTCCTGTTGTGACTGTTGGTGCCCTTTATGGAGCCCCTCAGTCAAAGCTGCAGGCGCATAGTCCAGGACCACACACTTCTTCTGACTTTGTGGCCGGGCACCCTCTTCAGTGGCTCTGTCTCCTCCATCCCCCACCTCAGGAAACCCAAGAGTGCCAGACCCCAAGACACAGCTCTGGGTTCAAGGTCGTCGTCTGCCTTCTTTGAGTCTTGCTTATCTTCTCACCATGAGGACCCAATATCTACCTTTTTGAATCTCTATGGAGACCAAATAAGGTACTGCATTAAGTACTCAGTAACCTGGGAAGTCCTGAGTAAAGGTTGTCTTTTTTATACAAGTTTGCCTTTGTTATATAGGAATTTGTCTAGAATCTTTTCAACATATTTCCATTATAATCTGTATCATGTTTTGGGAAATACTCTCTGTAAACTGACTACTTCTTGTCTGAGCTCATTTTTTTGTTGCTGTAACTGAATATTTATAGACTGATCTAGAAAGAAGGTCTTACTCAGCTCATGGTTCTGGAGGCTGGGAAGTTCAGGGCCGGGTGGCCACATCGGCCAAGGCCCTTCTTACTGACGGGGACTTTCTGTAGAACCCAGGGCATGGTGAGAGAGCATCCTCACTCGGGTATCTCCTCCTCTTTTCAAAAGTGTTTATTTATTTGAAATAGGGAGGGGAGAAGGAGGGGGAGAGTTTTTCATGTGCTGATTCGCTCTCCAAATGCCTGCAACAGCCAGTGCTAGGCAAGGCTGAAGTCTGGAGCCAGGAACTCTGTCTGGGTCTCCCATGTGGGTAGCAGACACCCAAGTATTTGAATCATCTTCTGCCATCTCCCAGGTGCACTAGCAGGAAGCTGGATTGGAGCAGAGGAGGGACTGGGTCCCAGGCTGCCTGATAAGGTATTCGAGCAACCCAAGGGACTGTTGAACCCACTGCCCTACAAAGCCTGTCCCTCTCCTCCTCCTCTTGTAGTCACAGGCCCATTGGATGACAGATTTATAGCCCCATTTAACTTTTTTAGTCACCTCTGGAAGATCCCAGCTCCAAATCAAAGAGTGGGATTAAGTTTCTTCTCCATAATATCTCATAAATTTCAACCTAGGTTCTAATGGAGACATGCAGAGCACTTTCTTCTGTTCAATCTAAGCCTACTTCCCCAGGGACCCACTAAAGCAAGTGTGCTTCAGGAACAGCATTCTGGGATCTGCTGGTCAAGCCTGCATTCTCTCATCCAGAACCTTGCCTTTCTCCTTCGTCCTCTATGAGGCAGCTTTCATCGCTTAGTTCTGATGTCAGTGTTCTGGAGCCCAGCCTTGTGCATAAGGTTTGTCTAGTGGGGAGGCAGCTAGAGCGAATATTGCACTTCAAATGTGTGCATCGTGGTTCACCACGCTGGCAAGGTGATCTGTCAGTTATCTGGGGCCAGTTTTTAATCCTGGTATGCTTTTTTCCTAATTAGCTGCTTTGCTATCTCTTTCAGAGTATATGGGGGGAGGGGAAGAATGCAGCCTTATTTAAACATTATCCCAAACATCTGCTAGTAGCCTCTAGCACAATCGAATAAATTTAGTGCATTACAAAGTCCTTAAAAATGACTTCTGGACAATCCTTTGTTTATTTTCCCTCCATTAGCAGGAGTGATGGAGAGCTGCTTCTGTGTATTTACATGGATCTCTCCTCTCTCTCTCTCCCTCTCTCTCTCTCTCTCTCTCTCTCTCTCTCTCTCTCTCTCTCTCTCTCTCTTCCCCCCTCCCCAGCATCCACACAGACTGGAGTGTTAATTAATGGGGATGTTGCACTGCACAGGCTGTCACAATGTGTGATCGAGACAGCCTCAGAGTGATGTAAATCATCACCATGCACTCCATCCTCCAGGAGAGATGGGAGACTTGCATGCAGGCAACAGTCATTGCTTCACATCAGTCTGAGCTGTGCGCCAGGTTTCATGGGCTGTCGAGGGGTGGAGTGGTCCTGGATTGTTGAGGCTGCTTGAATGCACCACATGAGATAATGAGTATGTGCTTGGGAAACTGTCAAGTACTGAGTAAAGGTGATCCTTTCAGCCTGGTTTCCCTTCAAGATACACTTGGGGTTTTTTATGGGTGGATTTGTCTTACTTCTCATGAGAGGGTGGAGTCCTGGTTGGTTCTGATCTTTCGTGATCTGCCTGGCGTGGACCAACCTCCTGGAGGGAGGGGCGGGGAAGAACGGTGACCCTAGAACCAGTATTTGAAAATGTGTGCAGGAGGAAGGGTGGGGCAGTTGCCAGGTGGATGCAGGAGGATTCCTGCTTCCTCATGAGGGATATTCACTTCTCCATAGCTTATCTGCTGAGGACCACGTTGCGTGGTGTGTGGCGGCTCAGCCACATGAGGCAGGTGATGACAAAGATTGACCTCTGATGGCCTCCTTGTTTTCTGAGGAAGAGGCAACCTTGGTGGGGCCCACTGGCTACTTCCCAACTCACCACCCAATCTGGAACTAGTCTCTGAGCTGTCTCATTCCCTCTGTGGTCACATGCCATCGAGAGAGACTCCCTCTGTTTTCTTCTCTTTATTTACTATTCTTTAGTCTTCCCCACTCTTTGAAAGCCGAGGGAAGGTTGAGTTGCCATGGCAACCCCTACCCCTACCTCTTTTCTGTTTCTTGACAATTTTTCTACATTTTAATAAAATCACTATTTATAGTGCACATAGCTGCATCCCCCTCCACCGCAGCTCTGCCAGGGAGGCTTCCTGTCTGACCAGAATACTAATGACTAAGACATGGCTTTCTGGTGAGGGAGCTGGGAGGCCCTCCGCAGCCATCACTTTGGTGTACACACATGCTCTGGAGGACTTTGTGCAAGCACATATGCAGGGTTTGACCCACATATATGAAGAATCACAAACTGACAGAGCTGAAAACTGCTCCTTGGCCACTACACCCATGCTGGATGCACATAAAAGGGATGTGGTGGCTATGGCCGGAGGATAGCAGGTGTGAAGTGTCTTATCTTTACTACACTGGGAGAGGGAAGTATGCCCCTGGGCTGTAATTGTGCCCAGCTGAGATGTCATAGCACCTGCCAGGAATTGCTGAGAGATCTGCAAACAAGCAGGTGAACAGAGGCAGCATGGCCTTCTGGGGGAAGCACAGAGATGTCATCGTGTATGAGCTATGAGAGGAGTGTTCTCATTTGCACCTTGTACTTACTTTTTAGGGCTGCTGTGAAGGGCAGAGACACTATACCTTGGGTGATTAGTGGCAGTACAGCCTCAGGACTGGCTATCTGGATTCTGGAGTCAGCTTCCAATCCCAGCTCTGCCACTTTCATTTTACAACTTGTAGGTCACTAATTTACTGCTCCATGCCTTGGTTTCTTCATCTCTAGAATGGGGATGATGATAATAGAGTCTATATCTTTAAGAGCTGTTTTAAAGATCCAGGGAGTTAATATAGGTAGAACAGTGCCTGGCAGAATGTCTGTTGTCATTGGTTGCAGGTTTTTGATAAGTGAGAATGACTATTTTACTAGCTTACCAGCATCCATAAAGACTATTCCAAACCTGGTCTTCACCAGGTTTTGAGTGTTTGACAGAGAGGCCTGGTGTTAAGTACTGGCAGAGGGTATTTTGTTATGGAATGGAATATTTAGATTATACTGAGAAGCAGAATCTGATTCTAAATGAAAAAGTGTAGCGGCTTTTCAATTCCTAGCATCCAATAGTGAAAATATCCATTCTTTACCATGCTGTTTTGGGACTTGGTTTTTTAAAAGATTTATTTATGTATTTTAGAGGCAGGTTACAGAAAGAGGAAGAAAGAGGGAGAGATGGGAAAGGGAGAGGGAGAGGGAGAGGGGAGAGAGAGAGGGAGAAAGAGAGGGAGAGAGAGAGGGAGAGAGAGAGAGATCTCCTATCTGCTGGTTAATTCCCCAAATGGCTGCAATGGCTGGAGCTGAGCCAATCTGAAACCAGGAGCCAGGAGCTTCTTCCAGGTCTCTCACGTGGTGCAGAGGCCCAAGCACTTTGGCTATTCTCCACTGCTTTTCCAGGCCGTAAGCTGAGAGCTGGATTGGAAGAAGAGCAGCAGCAGGGACACGAACCAGTGCCCATATGGGATTCCGGCACCGCAGGTGGAGGCTTAACCTACTGTGCCACAGTGCTGGCCCCCTGTTTTGGGACCTAATGAAAATGTTTATATGGAACAAGATGAATTTTTTTTAGTTGAAACCTAATTTGGGCCAGCGCCGCAGCTCACTAGGCTAATCCTCTGCCTGTGGAGCCGGCACACCAGGTTCTAGTCCCGGTCGCTCCTCTTCCTGTTCAGCTCTCTGCTGTGGCCCAGAAGTGCAGTGGAGAATGGCCAAGTGCTTGGGCCCTGCACCCCATGGGAGACCAGGAGAGGCAATTGGCTCCTGGCTTCAGATCAGCACGGTGTGCCGGCCGCAGTGGCCATTGAGGGGTGAACCAATGGAAAAGGAAGACCTTTCTCTCTCTGTCTCTCTCTCTCTCTCACTGTCCACTCTGCCTGTCAAAAAAAAAAAAGAAACCTAATTTGAATTTATGTTGTGTGTCCATTCTTTTGGCTAACAGGTAGTGAGTCTCTGAGTGATTTTAGATGGTAACAATCTGATAGTAGTATCCCTTAAAATTTTTTTTCCCATTATACTTGAAAGGCAGAGAAAAAGAGAGAGCAAGAAAGCAAGTGTTTCCATCTGCAGGTTCACTTTTCAGATGCCTACAATGGTTGGGACTGGGCCTGGCAGAACGGTGAGCTGGAAACTCAAGCCTGGTCTTTTTGTGTAGTTGGCAGGGATGCAGCTAACTGAGCCATCCCTGCTGCCTTCCCAGACTGCACATCAGCAGGAAGCTGGGATGAGCAGTGGAGCTGGGACATGAAGCCTGGTGCTCTGATATGGGGTGGGGGTACCCCAAGCAGCAACTTAACCACTGCACCAAATCTGCTTCTGGAATGAAAGTGTGCATATGAATCACCTGAGGATTCAGATTGCGAATCTGTGGGTTTGGTGTGGGGCCAGAACTTCTGCATTCCTATTAGGCTTTTAGGTCCCTGGGGAGCAGTAGCAATGTTCTGATGTCTCTGAGGCCAGTTCTTCCCCAAGGCGCCTTTAAACAGAGTTGTGGGTTTAGAGGAAGGACTGCTCCTTTTCATACTTAGGTACAAAGATGGAATTAACCAACGTTAAAGAACCGGGCCCTTGGCCGGCGCCGTGGCTCAACAGGCTAATCCTCCGCCTTGCGGCGCCGGCACACCGGGTTCTAGTCCCGGTCGGGGCGCCGGATTCTGTCCCGGTTGCCCCTCTTCCAGGCCAGCCCTCTGCTGTGGCCCGGGAGTGCAGTGGAGGATGGCCCAGGTGCTTGGGCCCTGCACCCCATGGGGAGACCAGGAAAAGCACCTGGCTCCTGGCTCCTGCCATCGGACGAGCGCGGTGCGCCGGCCGCAGCGCGCCGTCTGCGGCGGCCATTGGAGGGTGAACCAACGGCAAAAGGAAGACCTTTCTGTCTGTCTCTCTCTCTCTCTCACTGTCCACTCTGCCTGTCAAAAAAAAAAAAAAAAAAAAAAAAAAAAAAAAAGAACCGGGCCCTTGTGAGAGAATGAGATTATGAACAATGGCTGAAAACCAGAAGCCTCTTCTTTTTCTGAGGTTTTGACACAAGAAATCAGGGAAGGCAATGTACAGTTTCTTTCTCTGTTGGCCTGAAAGCTCAGAGGTGCCTAATTATGTTGTATAAGTGCTTTTCTCTTGTTTTACAAGTCAAGGGCTGTCACTCACTTTGTTTTGTTCTTAATTCCAGAGCCCAATAAAACTCATCATTTTCCTGGATGTTGATTTCTTTTTTTAGTGGTGGTGGCAGTTGATTTATTCAGAATATTTTTGCAGATATGATTTTGGATCCAACTCCAAGTGAAGCTGAGCCAAATGAAGACATAATTATTAAAACATTAACTTGAAATTTTGACTCCTGTTTAAAAGCATGGCTTTCCTACTATAAATCTCTGGAAAGCTCTTATTTCAGTCCAAGCTTTGTTAAAAAAAAAAAAGCATAAGCCCAACACAAAGCTCTTGACATGTTTTTAACAACGAACAATAACGGTGATATGTAACAGCTGCAAGCTTACTTCCGCGTCACCAGCGGGGGGAATTAAAGGCCCACATTGTAAGAGGAGAGGTTAGCTACTTTATAGGATGAATCAACCCATGACTCACAATTAAAAATCCCAGTAGTTGCAACTTCTCTTTAGAGGAATAGGCGAACTGTGAAGGAATACGTGGAATCAGAGGAAGACATGTGAAGGAGACCTCCCTTTTAAATTCTGTATTAATCATGGCTCAGAGCATGACGGGGATCATATATGCTCATTTCTTCAGAAAGAAGATTTAGATTTAGACTTCTGGCATGTCATCTGCCCCTTTTTATTGCCCGACAGTATTGTGTCTATCTGACAATATTGTTATTGTTATTAGATTACTCAGCAAGGTCTGTAACATCACTCAAAAACACCCAGAGATTAAGGCTCACTTAGCTCTTGGAGATGATAATTCAATCAACTTGTAACAACTCATATGGGAGATGGGAGAGTACGGCAGGGATGGACAAGAATATTCATCACAAAATGCTAAGGTTTTCTGTGGCCAGTGAGGGATCCCAGGGAGGTTAAACAGACTTTTCAAATGGAAAACACACAATAGGATTCCGGATTAGACTCCTCTGATGACAGATAACTGTTGGGAAAAGAGGAAATGAGAATTGTCTGAGAATGGCTGTCACCATCCATCCCTCAAAGAGAAGTTTTTGCTCCTTCCAAGCTTCTAGGTGGCTGTTACAACAGCCTTGTAATTTCTTTGAGTAAATCACCAACACCGATTCCATTAATTGCATATTACTCTGGCTCCCTAAATTCCTCTTTAATAAATCTGGAGGGACTGGGTTGTGTAAGTATTTGAGGTCCACTTGCAACCTTTTGAGTTAGTGTTTTGTTTTCCAATAAGCTGTATTCTTCTTCCGTTAGTGCAGGCAGGAAAATCTGTATTTTCACTTTTGCTAAGGAGTTTGCTTAGAATTATCAGTAACTATAATCTTACTCTAAGTTAGCCAATGGTTGATGATGTTAGTAATTACTTATTTTTCTACCTGTTCCCTGTCTTCTTTCCCCTTGATCATTTTTTAAAGATTTGCTTATTTATCTGAAAGGCAGAGTTACAGGGAGAGAGAGAGAGAAAGAGAGAGAGAGAAAGGGAGAAAGATCTTCCATGTACTGGTTCACTCCCCAGATGGCTGCAATGGCTAGAGCTGGGCCAGTCAGAAGTCAAGAGCCAGAAGCTTCTTCCGGGTTTCCCACATGATGCAGCGGCCCAAGCACTTTGGCCATCTTCTGCTGCTTTCCCAGTAGCAGGCAGCTGGATTGGAAGTGGAGAAGTTAGACTTGAACTGGTGCCCATATGGGATGCCAGCATTGCAGGAGGCAGCTATACCCTTTGGGCCACAATGCTGGCATCATTAATAATGATTTAAAATCTAGTGTCTGTGGTTCCATGTGGGCTAATTTCCTGTAGATTCCATAAGAATGAGAGTATGTGTGTCTATTTTTGAACTGGGAGTCACTTTGACTAGGTTTATAGAGCTATCAATGGACAAATACTGTAGTTTAAACACAGGAGCTCTTGTCCAACCAGAAAAAAAAATCCTTTGAAGAAAGGATTGGATATTGAAGTAGCCCTGTGATGAAGTCTAGAAACTCCTGGAAATGCTTAAATCCTGAGGTTAAAATCACACTTAAGATAAAATCTGATTCCCTGTTTCTAAGCCAAAAGCTTAAAATAAGGATCTTGAGGGTTCATGGAATAACAAACAGCTTTTCTTAAACAGCCACTGGATGAGGTAAGTGTGGCTGACTTGAAAGCACAGATTAATTTCTTCAACACTACTCATGTGTTTCAGAAGTAAGAGAGAACATTTCCAAGCGAGAGACGTATTTGCAGTTGTACTGAATCCAAAATAGTTTTAAGTACCGCAATAGTTTGAGACAGCTTTTAAGGTCTTCACCGCTAAGACAGGCATCTAGTTTCCTCCATGTGCATTGTGTTGCCCTGGTATCAAGAACCCCTAAAGATTAGTCCATCAATGTCCAGCAGCTTTTGCAACCCGTGAAAGATAAGCAGCCAGGCCCTGGCTGCAAGGAGCTGAACGCCCTTCCCCATCCTCCCCTGCACCTCTTACTTCCTGAAGACACTTGCGTTCACCTAATTGTTCTTTCCTCCTCTCTTAGGGTACAATTGTGTTTCAAAAAGTTTGTGGAAAAATTAAGATAAGTTTACTTTGGCACAAAAACTTAAAATTCCCTCTTTCAAAATACAAGTTATAAACTTTTTGAAGACCCTCCACAGGCACAAACAGTTACAGAGCATTCGTTGAACGCCAGGCACTATGAGTACAAAGATCACTGGGAGTCAGCTCTATGGCTCACGGAATTGAGCAAGAGACCAACAAGTGATATTCTGTGTTCCATTTTTTGGCTGAGGTTTACCAGTGGGTAATCCAAAGGAAACATAAGCGAAATCTTCCAAGGGAAACGGTCAGTCTCAAAAGATAGTTAGTTCTCAGGACAGTGTGGATGAGTGGGGGAGACAAAGAAAGGTGTGAAAACATTTTTGAGCAGAGGTATCAAGAAATGTGAAGCTAGAGAGGGGAGGCAGCATATTTTATATATAAAGATTTCACACTGTTTCAGAGTGATCGAAAGCACAGAGTACATACTGGAAAGTGACAAGAGATAAAATTAAGAAGGTAGGCAGGGGACTCCACACAAGGGGCCTTGAATGTCATGCTAAAAAGCTTGGGCTTTTTTCCTTGTAAGGATGAAGACGTCATTGAAGAATTTCAGGCAGCAGGATTATCAACATCCTTGTAATTTCGAGAGATTCCTTTTTTAGTCAGAGAAATGTACAAGATTACTGCAGGAATATAGGAAAGAAATCATAAGATTCCAAAAACAATTCATAGATTGGGGGTGGGTAGGTAGGAAAAGTTGCATTAAGAAATTTTTGGCTGAGATTAATTGATCTCAGGATTTCTTTTTTTTTAATTATTATTTTTAACAGGCAGAGTGGATAGTGAGAGAGAGAGACAGAGAGAAAGGTCTTCCTTTTCCGTTGGTTCACCCTCCAATACCGCTGCGGCCGGCGCACCGCACTGATCTAAAGCCAGGAGCCAGGTGCATCTCCTGGTCTCCCATGCGGTTGCAGGGCCCAAGGACTTGGGCCATCCTCCACTGCACTCCTGGGCCACAGCAGAGAGCTTGACTGGAAGAGGAGAATCCAGTGCCCCAACAGGGACTAGACCCCCAGGGTGCTGGCGCCACAAGGCAGAGGATTAGCCTATTGAGCTGGGCGCCGGCCGATCTCAGGATTTCTAAACAGTAGTGTTAAGGAGAAGTGGTTCAATTCCCCAAGATAAATATGATTGAGGCAGGATCGAAGAGTGTAGGAAATGAGAGGCTCCCTACTGAACATGTTAAGATTTTGATACTTTGAATAGTCTAGAGACCATCCAAGAAAATATCTCAAGCAGAGACTGATACACAGAGACAGGTTGACTGTGTGGGTCAGGAAGCCTCATAGTTGGTAACGCAATCATGCCTTCCTGGACGTTCTAGAAGGACCATGTAGAATCCAATGGCAGGCAGTAGAGTTGGGCTTGCTGTGTGCTGGAAAATTGTTTATAGCTACTTTCCATCTTACAGCGAGGCAGCCCGATTGTTTTGCCTCATGTCTATTTATTCTTCCCTTTGCTTTTCTACTAGGCTTATGTACTACATCACCAAAATGGATTTAGGGTTGACATGATGATGACTTTAGCTCAGCTCCCTAAGACTGTATGTAGCTCCTTACCTAGCTGTTTCCACCTGTAAGTCTCAATCTCAGTTCCAATTCCAAGGAGAGAAAATAGAACTGGCCTGGGGGAAGGAGGGCTAGGTTACCACCTAAGGGCAGCAAATAGGCTGACCTGGGTTTTACGGTGATCCCTTCTAGGTTGTGGGTTGTCAGGTTCTCTAAGGAATTTGAACAGGGCAGACATGACTGAGAAAAACAAGTGGAATATGTTAAGAATAGCACTCAGGATATAGATACATGCTGCAGATAAACATTTGAGGAAGTAGGGAAAGCTAAGGCATTGAGGGAGATTACCCAAGTCAGGTGTAGACTCTGGGATCTGGGAAGGCGAAGCCCGAGATCAGAACCTGCACCAGCAAGGTAAGCCAAGAGGAAGGTAAGCTAGTGAAAGCAACTGACGAGGGATGGAAAGAGAGGTAAGAACTTGTCAGAAATCTGAAGAAGGAGGGAGAGATTCATAAGGCCATCTTCTCCATAGACCAAGGAGGCTGAGGACCAAAGTAAAACAAAGAAAACTGTAGGGAGGAAATCAAAGAGATCAGTGAAGAGACGGAGGCAGAAGCTATGTTACAAGATGACATCAAGGTAATGTGAGATAAATGAGGGGTAAGGAAGCAGAGAAACCTTTCTAAAACGTTTGACTTTGAGGGGATGGGAGGCAAATAGCTACAGATGACTGAGCTAACATTCATACACTGAGCAGAGATTCTAAAGCATGGAGGTATTGACTTGGCCAAGACACAGAATTCTATTAAGTTCTGGAAGCAGTTGAATGAGGTGGGCTGGAGCTCCAGAGGTTGCGACTTTTCCACTAAAGAGGGAGAATTAGCCAACAAGAGGTACTCAATAAGCATTGTCGAGTGAATAAATAAGTGGGCTGATACTGTGATGGTTGAGTCAGTTTGCAGAGCTTGAGTTTTCATTTCCCTTGGGGTCTCACTGCCGAGGCAGGACTAGGTTTGCCAACATGAATACGGTGTATGATAGAGACAAGGGAAAGGCCATTCTTCCGCTCACAAAGAGGCCCTGATGAGAACTCCCCCAGTTTCTTCACTTCCTAAGGAAGCTAGAACTTGAAATAGGAGGAATGGTTAATGGCAAGAAGTTTGTCTATGCACAAAGAACCCTGGATTAGAGTCAGAAAACCTTGATCTAGCTACTTTCTGAAATTTACTGAGTACATGATCTTAGATAAATTGCAAAGCTGTCATCCAGTTTCTTCATTTGCCAAAGGGTATGGTGCTAGCTTCTCTGCTTTACAGATTTCTTTTAGCTACACATACATAGAATAGCACTCAGGATGTAGACCAGGGCTGGGATAAAGGGTTGAGAGAGTAGTTTATCGATATTTAAATCTTTGACTGAAGTATAAAGGTATACCTGAAGTACTGTAAACATTATAAAGCACAGTACAGGTTTAAGGCCCTAGTAATGTGGACTCCAGACAATCTGAGAATGTGAGTTGCCTCTGGGATATGCTGTGGAGCTGTCTAATCTCATCCATCTAAATACACCTGTATAGCTTGCCTCTAGAGTAGTTTGCTAAGTTCTTTCATGGCTACTCACATACTGAGAGCTTGACCTGATAATGCAGAGCATTCCCACTGGCACAGAGTGCCTGAAGGGATAAACCTATTTGAATCACAAATTCATTACTTTCTCAAGATGAGGACATACAAAGTTCAAATAGCCTTATAAATTACCTGCAGAAAATATAAGGCAAAAATGAACTCTGTCCCAAAAATCACACCTACATTTATGAATGGGACTCCTAGCTTTTAAGTGTTGAATGATGACACAGGCAGTTTCCTCTGCAGAGCTGTGGCTTAGCTGTAAAGACAAATGAAAACTAACGACTTAAGGTATATCTATTTTGTACTAACTTCTGCATTCCTGTTGGGCCCCCTAAATTCCTACTTTCAGATTCAGTTTATGTGGAACTGTGTTTTCATGGTTAGTGTAATGGGTATAAATTAACCAGCTTAGCAACAACATCTGCCATCTACTTCTGAATTTCTCAGGTTAATGACAAGGGGCACATGAGTCGATTTGTGTTCTTCACCTTCACCTAAAGGCATTTATTATGCCAAATTTGACCAAACACAGGTGAGGGACTGTGCCACACGTATTCATTTCCTTGTAGATCGTGTGTTTTGCAATAAGATTCCTGGGTTATTAGTTTTACCATTTCCAAAAACGACTTCACTGCCCTTAAACTCTAACAGAGTATTTTCATCAGATATTTTAGTTCTTAATTTGGCTTTTCTATTGCCATGAGACAGTTTTCTCTTCTGTGACTCAAGTTATCAGATATCATTTAGAGAGAACACAGAAGAAATTTATTTAAACAAAATAAAGCAATTTATTTTGGCTTTGATGAATGAATAATATAAACAGTAGACATAACAGGAAGGAGGGCAAAAGATTGTAAAGGTTTTAATACAAAACCAAGCCCAGGAAAGGGAATCAAGGGTTGGCTGGTTTGTATGCAGCAATAATTCCATACCACGTTGTTCCTGTTCAAGTCCAACAAAAATGTGAGGCAAGGATGGTTCCAGGAGAGCACCTGTAACTCCTGGGAAGAAACCCCACTTCTCTTAATTTATTCTGTAAATGTTTGTAAAAGACTTAAAAGATTTGGTCCTTTAAAATAAAATTCTTACAAATTATGGCTCATTAAATCCACCACCAAAATTGTGCAATGAGAAAGCTTAAAAATTATTTCTTAATTGGAGGCTTAGAAAAATGTCGCTTCATCTCTCTCATACATAGATAATTGCCACATGTGCAAGGCGATCTAACTCTGCACTGTGGTGGGGGGTTGTTTTAGATGAAGTAAAATTCCAGATGGAAACAAGAAAGCGCCTTTGTTTTGGTAATGCAGCATTTGTTGACATTCCAAAAACATAAACACATTGTAGTAACTAGGTGCTATTAGGACAATGAAAGATTTAGCATCAGCATTGCTAAGCATAATAATAAGAATAAAGGATATGAAATGGGTGATAACTAGAAATTATAATGTGGTACAAAAATATTGGACATACAGAGAATATGAACAGAAGCTCTCTGCGAGCAGGGTCATCTTTGTATTGATCTTCAAACTCCTTTTTAGTACTTTGTACAGGATAATGCACACAATGGGTACTAGATACATATTTTTGAATGAAAAAGGTATATTTGCTTTATTACAATTTACTCATATAACTGGCACAAAGTATAGAAGTACAGTCTTATTGCAAATAAAAGTTTTCTTTCTTAAGATTTTATTGGACCTCAAATAGTGTAAGATGGGCAAAGGAAGAAAGCCAGGGAATGCTAGCACCCAGGAAGTCTGCTAAGTGTAACGTACAGCAGTCTTTATGTCATGTGAGAGGACACACAACAATCTTAGAGATGCTGGAGCTACTGACAATGGCCCAAGTTTTATATTTCTTCTTTTGCTCCAGCTGTTGCGGTCACTTGGGGAGTGAACCAGCAGATGGAGGACCTCTCTCTCTGTCTTTATCTCTCTCTCTCTCTGTAACTCTTTCAAATAAATAAAATAAATCTTTAAAAAAAAAAGATAAAGCAAAAAATACATAAACAAGCAAACAAGTAAAAATAAGGGAAGAGGAGGGTGAGGGAGTCATATGGGACCAATTATTAATATAAATAACAGTATTTTTTGTGGATCTTTTATTGACTTCTATATATAACACTTGCAATGAAAACACTTTAAATCCATGGACAAATTTTATAAAATGGATCACATAATCAAAAGTCACAAGTATTTACTGACAGTTACTTAACAGAAGGCCCAAAATTATAATGACAAGAACATCAGAGAACATGGTGTATATAGTAGCTTATTTTAACTTTACATTAATATATGACAAATTAACAAAATTCAATGTTAAAAGATGATGAATATAGAAAAAATATAAAATCTATGTTTCTTATTCAGAATTTCATTGTTATTATTATTTATGAATGATTATTATTTCATTCCATACAAAATAATACTTACTTGACTTATCAGTTTGATAAGAGGAACTAAACTTAAGGTTATAAAAATTTAAATTCCAATATAATAAGCATATGTTCCATTTAAATATTCACAGTAACATTGCATTGCTAATCAGTAAAAGTACAGAATGTATCACAGACTGTTGACTTCCAAGGGAAAGCAGTAACAGTGTCTAACTGTTGTTTGAGAAAGAACAAAACTGTATCATGTCATGGATTAGCACATGAATGTTCACCATATTCCAACTGAGCAGTCATCAGATTTTAATTTTATCTGGAAAATTCTTAAGTGGATTTTTAAATATGTGGAAAACTTTACAAATATTTTAACTACAGCTAAGTGTTAACAAAACTGTTATCTAACATTTGATAACCAATTATTTCTGAATAGTTTCAGAAAATAATGAGTGTTCTAAAAATAAAGGCATTTTTTCTCCCCACTCCCTACCCTGTCCTCCCCTAATCATAGAATATGTATGATGAAAAACAATAGTATGAAAAACGGTTACTATGGTGAGTCTGTTTTTTTCTGATTCTCTGAATCAGATTGGTTGCAGTTTCTTGAGTTGATTATTGCTTCTTTCAACCATTCAGAAACCAGTCATCGTGATGGATTTTAAAGAAAAGAAATGAGAAAGATCAGTGAAGGAGATCATTTTTCAGTCCAGCATTTTGACATCAACCATATTTAGTATCTGTGGTCAGGGTGTGTGGACTTCATGTGGTTTTTTTTTTTTATTTTTTAATTTTTGACAGGCAGAGTGGAGAGAGAGAGAGAGAGAGAGAGAGAGAGAGGGAGAGAGAGAGAGAGAGAAGAAAGGTCTTCCTTTGCCATTGGTTCACCCTCCAATGACCATCGCAGCCTGTGCGCTGTGGTGGGAGTACCACGCTGATCCGATGGCAGAAGCCAGGTGCTTCTCCTGGTCTCCCATGGGGTGCAGGGCCCAAGCACTTGGGCCATCCTCCACTGCACTCCGGGGCCACAGCAGAGAGCTGGCCTGGAAGAGGGGCAACCGGGACAGAATCTGGCGCCCTGACCAGGACTAGAACCCGGTGTGCAGGCGCCACAAGGCGGAAGATTAGCCTGTTGAGCCATGTGTTTTAGATGTGTTTAGATGGAAAATGTATGGCTCTCATTTTGTGGAAAGATTATGATTGGTGTGTATCTAAAAAGGCCTGACAAGAGCCAACAGTGCCTTTTTGCTAAAACTTGAAATTTCCTCATGTATCTTTTAAAATTACAATTCAGTCAAAGTTTTAAGTATAATGGCAGTGACAGGACAAAAACAAAGTAACAGAGGGTGAAGAGGTAAAGAACATGAAATTTAGAGGTACTTGGCCAAATGATCTCAGAAAAATCATTTGATTTTCCTAAATCTTGGTTGTTTCATCTCTAAACTTCAGATGGCACTAGTACTTCAGCGGATGCTTTAGAGTTAAATAAAATGAATGACATTTGCAAAGATGCAAATGTTATAAATAAATTTAGACTTCCTATGAAAAATTGAGGTGATGTATTTGTCATTCTGATATCTGTATAATTGCAATTTCTATAAGATTTTAAAAATGGATTCTTATTTAGTATATGATATGGAAATATTACATACACTGCTTTCCCTTGTATTTATATATATACACACGAAGGAGCTTTTTAACATACATGGTACCATTTTATGGGAAAATTTTAAAAATGGTCTATACAGTGTCCTTAAAATTGAAAATAAAGAGAAGAGGATATTCTTATTTGGTTTATAGTCATATAATTTCATGGCATGTAAGGAAAACACTTTGACAGTTTTAAGTAAATTTAACCTCCCCCCACCCCTTCCCCCAATATTAACAGATTATACCATAGAAACAATTTACCAGAAGAAATACCACTACAGTTTGTTTAGTATGGTCAGTTCACAAATTATTCTAAGATACAGTATTAACACAATACACCAGAATCACCATTTAGCAAATTTCATCAACTTTAAAAAAAGATGAAATCACTTCTCACAATGATCACTGACATGAATACGTGAGACTCACTTACACCTAAAATGAAAATTCAGATTCACAAAACCAAAATTATCAGATTAAATGTTTTAATTGCTCCACTTGCCAAAATATACATTTCCTACTATGATAGAGGCCTTGAAAAACTGCCCCCTTTTCTGAATGGAAGGGATACAAGACTAAACCTCTGGACAAAGAATCTTAGTATGGCAGAATATGTCTGTATTATTCAAATGGCCTGTGATCATCTTAACAGTTTACTAGTGTCCAAGTTTTAGTATTCTTCTAGCCTAATTTCTTTCTACCATAAAACCAGCAACAAGAATATACTCATTTTTCCAAGGGGTACAGTTACTTCTTGATCTCTGTGTGCAAAAGTTACAATCCTTCTTTTCCTAACTGTCCACTAATGCCAAACAGAAGTGTTTGGGTTATCCCTGAATTTTATTTCTCACTCCTGAGCAAAATTAATTAGAATATGGCTCTAATAGGCCTTCTTTGTATTCAAAAAATTCATAAAATTTTGTGAATATTATTTTAAATCATGTTCATTGCTTCTGGGACCAAAAGGGTATTATTATTACTTTTTTGGACGAAAGTATCTTACAATCAGCTCCAGTTCATTGGTAAGCATAATATATTTGATTCTAATTTTCTAAGTTTATTAAACAACAAAACTTTAAAGAGGAGATTGATGTGAACATTCTGTTTATGTAACTTACTCAGCATATAAATATGAAACGACAAATCATACTAATTAAGCCATGGTGAAAATGAAAAGCAAAGTTTAACATTTTAATGTCTTGCTGAGGTCAATTAGTTACGTGAGAAATATGAACATTTGGATTTGCAATCTGCTCATTCACTTGAGTAGAAATATGTGGCATCTTAAAGACCAAAAAGGAACAACATGTGCACGTATCCAACAGGGCTTTAAAAAGCTAATGGGAAATCCACATTATTTTTTAATTCCGTTTTCTCCATGAACTTTTTGAAGCCCTCTCATATTTTGACAATCTGAAATGTTAAGGAATTTTCAAAGATGAAAATAAACATACAGATGACTAAATTTTAAAAGTATTTACAGATAAAAGAAGTTGAGACTCAGAGAAATAAAAGGGACCTTCCTAGGGCATGTGAGAGTTATTGGCAGAGCCAGAGCTGCAGCACAGGCACTTGCTGGAGCTCCATTAGACTGCTTCTTATGGAAATGAACCAAGAGACCACAAGGCACTCCATTGTTTCAGCCTTTTACCACCTTCCCCAACTCCCAGGTCAAGTGTGCAACAAAGCTCTGCTACCATTTTAGCACTTCACATACTATTTTCAAATCACCTTAACATCTAATTTAACAAATACCCTCTCCTCTTTTCTGGCTATTTTATTCATCTGTTTCCATTCTGCAGAATGATTTTCTACTTTTTCATGATCCCATTATAGATCAATGAAAATTCTTAGAGTAAAAAGAATCCTATTTCCTCTTTTCATGATCATTTTGAAGAATGATATATTTATGACACTATGGCACTTTCAAGGCTTAAAATCTTATTTCATTTTATTCTTTCCTTTAGAAATGCATGAGAAAATCTGAGTACTTAAATATTCTTCAAAGAATTTTTCAAGTAATGTGTATAATGAGGATCTGGGGATTGAGAAAGACTTAGGAAATTATTGAATTATTGTGCCCATTTTGCAATTCAAGAAAATTAACACTAGCAATGGTAACTGACATATCAAGGTCCCACAGGTAGGAAGTGGGTAAGAACCATGGTCTCCTGTTTACTAGAACAGTACCGTTTTCACCATCCAACCTGTGAACTATATTTGGTATGACAGATTAATCATCTGATACCATTCCATGCTTTTTTCATAAAAGTCCAGGTTTTGTCTTTATTTGAAACTGTATCCGGTAATAATAAAGTAGGCATGATATACAACATACACTAGAATGCTTAATGCTGTGTCATTGGTGCTTTATGGAGGCAGTTTTTATGTCTATCTTTGTAATACCTACTGATCTTTACAAAAACATCTGAATGTCTGAGACCTCCTGTACACACTGATCGGTTCATTTCAATCAGCCCAGTAGCTGGTGCGGATTACTTCACTGCTGACCAGGCTGTGATCATCAGTGATGAGGATTCAGTTGGTTTATACTGGACCAGCCACCCTCTGGGCCAGTGGCTCTACTACACGGGCTAACACAGAACAAAAACAAGTTGGTGGCTCTATTTTCACTTGAATCACACACCTCTGGGTTGGAGGTTCATATAGCTCAAATCTGAGAAAGCTGCCATCCCTTTATTTCACTTTTGCCAATAGTGATGCAGACTCAAAGCTCTGAATACCAGGAAATTATTAGTAGACTATGAAAAACTCATTGTAGACATTGCCTCAAAGAAAGTTACCCGGATTGTCCTATCCATCTGTTTTGCTGCTAGTAGGTATAAAACTGTTTTAGTTACTGACTCATATATTACCAATGAGATGCATCATCAGTATTTTCCTCTATAGAGCATCAAAAAGTTCATAATCTTGGTTTTGCTACTGAAATATTTTCATAGTGACTGAAATTCTGCAAGTGCTGTTATTATAACTTAGCATTGCTCTGCATTCAAACAATAGGGTATTGGTTATTTAAGCATTTGTTCAGGTACATTTTGAAAATAAAACACAGAAATGAGAAAAGTTTCCTATATACTAAGTGTTCACAGTCTGACTTTCCATAAGGCGCATGAAAAAAATATACAAGCAGCTACCGTTCTGCTGAAGTGTCACAGTAAGCACGTTAATAATGGCACCGCAGTGGAACATCCTCCAAGTGGCACAGCATCTTCGTCACCTCCTAAATCTCCTTTCCAAGTAAACTTTAACTGAAAAAGAGTTCCACTTCTCAAAGAATATAAAAATAGAAAACGAGTCGAGGAAAATTTATGTAAATAATTGTAAAGGAAACATCATAAATATTAGATGAAATATTATATATATATAAGAATGTGCTTTGTCTTGCCACACCAAACATCTCAGGAAAATGAAACTGAATGATTAAATATAAAATTCTGAAAAATATAACTTGACATTAAAATTTTAGTCAAGATAAACAACTTAAACATACTAATAATGTATTTTTGTAATGTGAGCTCAGCTGAAACCTACCTATAAGACTAATTTGCAAATCTATTGTTTTGAGTTAAAAAATAAAAGAATGTTTAACCAAGCAAGGCACATTTCTTTTAGGCAAGTCCGTCTTCAATACCATTCATCTGGGCACAGTGTAGACTTCTCTTATTTATGTGTAAATGGGCTAACTGCTGCACGAGAGCCTTTGGTACAAATCACACCTGCACAAAGTTGCACACAACCCCAAACACAGAATATATCTCATGATTAAACAGTCCAGTGGTTAATTGAAAAAAACAAAACAGCAATACTTGGCTTATCAGAAACACTTAGGTTTTCTTTATCTGCAGCACTGATAATAGTTTTTGGATGATAAAATTTTGTCAAAACGTTAAAAGGTTGAAATGATATCTTAATATTCTTAACATTCTTCTATATCTTTGATTCTTATCTCTTATGCTGCACACAGTATGAAGAGAATCCTCCAGTTTCAGAGCTGTGTCCTTTATATAAAGCATTTGTGAGAGACATATTATTTAATGTCAACTGAAATAAAAATATGACCTGGCAGACAGATCACCACGCATCAGTGGTGTAACTGCTGCTGCGTTCTTGATCCAGGCAGTGGAAAACTGAGCATCCAACTGGTTGGTAAAGCTCTACAGTTCTTGATGTGGGGCTCCTCAGGGATCTGTCAGAGTAAACACAATCGTTTACTGTATATTTAGTCATTCAAAAACCTTTCAACTTCATTGAATGATACCACTTCTATGGCAATATACTTTTCTTTCCTCATTTTATGATCATTGGCATGAATCCTGCATTGTGTGATATTAATATCCCTGTTTTCAAGAAAAAATATATATGTATGTATCTACAGATGAAGTAAATATAATAAAATGTTAAAAATTGTTAAATCTTAAAGTAAATTTAAAAAATCCTTCTAAGAGGTCAAAGAAAAAAAAAGAAATGTCACACTGTACCTACAAGTATGTATTACTGTTAATAATATTTTAATGGAAAAATAGACTGTCAATAGATTTTCCATTCATTATGTTTTTAAAAAATTTTTACTGTTACCCTGAAAAGCTCAAGTAATTCTTCTAAATGTATTAACTACATATTGATTGAGTTTTTTTAAAAAGTGGAAGTCTTTTTTTTTTTTAAGATGTATTTATTTATTTGAAAGGTGGAGTTATAGAGGCAGAAAGGGGGGGGTGTCTTTCATTCATTTGTTCAGTCCTCAAATGGGTGCAATGGCTGGAACTGGGCTGATCCAAAGCCAGGAGCCAGGAGCTTCTTCCGGGTCTCCCACAAAGGTGCAGGGGCCCAGGAACTTGGGCCATCTTCCACTGCTTTCCCAGGCCATAGCAGAGAGCTGGATAGGAAGTGGAACAGCTGGACATAAACCAGTGCCCATATGGGATGCCGGCACTGCAGGCAGCGGCTTTATCTGCTGTTCCACATACTGGCCCTCATATTGATTGATTTTAATTTATATACATTGGAAAAAGTTTCAGGGCCAGCGCCGTGGCTCACTTGGCTAATCCTCCGCCTGCAGCGCCAGCAGCCGGTTCTAGTCCCAGTTGGGGCGCCAGATTCTGTTCCGGTTGCTCCTTTTCCAGTCTACCTCTCTGCTGTGGCCTGGGAGGGCAGTGGAGGAGGACTCAGGTGCATGGACCCTGCACCTGCATGGGAGACCAGGAGGAAGTGCCTGGCTCCTGGCTTCGGATCAGCGCAGCGCACCAGCTGCAGCGGCCATTTGGGGGGTGAACCAACAGAAGGAAGACCTTTCTGTCTCTCTCTCTCACTGTCCACTCTGCCTGTCAAAAGTAAAAAAAAAAAAATAAGTTTCAGGGTGCTCTGAAATGAGCTTTCTAATTTCATTGTTTCATTAACGACCTCCAAATTTAGTCCAAATCAATGTGATGGTTTGCTTTTTCAATGGGAATATTTATCTTCATCATTAGAACCATCTGACGGGTTGAGTACCCATTGATTTTTATAAAAAGTATGTATTTTTTCAATGTATTTCCAAGGATTTGCTTCTTTTCTCGTTGTACATCCTGCATCTAAACTGAGAACTCTTTTGAATTGAATAGAAACTAATAAGTGTAATTGAGAAGAAAAAAAGTGTCTCGAATGAGTACTGTGCAAACCACGTTCTAGGTGCTGCAGCATATCACGCCTATAGTTTATCTTTTCATTACAAATAACTAAAATGTATTGATCCTTTACAATTTGACTCTGCAGTTATGTATCACTTTAAAATATCCAGAATAAAGACAATTAAGACAATAACTGGCCCAAGAATTGTGGAGAACCAAGTGATCAAGATTAAAGGGTTGGCCTAGTGGCTAAGATACCTCATGGGATGCCTGTGTCCCATATCATATAGCCTGGGTTCAAGTCATGGTTTTGCTCCAAAGTCCAGCTTCCAGCCAATGTGCACTCTGGAAGGCACTGGTGATGGCTCAAGTAGTTGTGTTCTTGCCACCCACGTATGAGATCTGGATAGAGTTCCAGGCTCCCAAGTCTTAAGCTGGCCCAGCCCCTGGTGTTGTGGGTACCTGGGGAATGAGCCAGTGGATGGGAGCTTTCTCTGTCTCTATCAAATACAAAAAATAACAAAAAAAAAGAGTTTGGTGTTCACCTCTCCTGACTATAACAGGATTATTGAGAAATGTTGGTCATAAGGCACTATGACAATCTTGTTCACTGCTCCATCTATTGATTGATTGATTGATTGATTGATTGATTTTTAACAGGCAGAGTGGACAGTGAGAGAGAGAGAGACTGAGAGAAAGGTCTTCCTTTACCGTTGGTTCACCCTCCAATGGCCGCTGCGGCTGGCACACTGCGCTGATCCGAAGCCGGGAGCCAGGTGCTTCTCCTGGTCTCCCATTCGGGTGCAGGGTCCAAGCACTTGAGCCATCCTCCACTGCACTCCCTGGCCACAGCAGAGAGCTGGACTGGAAGAGGGGTGACCAGGACAGAATCCGGTGCCCTGACTGGGACTAGAACCCGGTGTGCCGGCGCCACAAGGCGGAGGATTAGCCTAGTGAGCTACGGTGCCGGCTTTCACTGCTACATCTAGAACTTAGAATGGTGACTGGCAAAAAGTAAACATTTTACATGTTGAGTGGATAAATAAATCTCTACTACTTTTCTTAGTATCTGAAACATAGAAGGCAGTTGTTAAATATGTGTTGAAGGAATAATTTGGTATATAAATTTGTATTTCTGGACTCTAGAAATTTACTAATTGTATAATATAAATGATACTTATAAGGACAAAAATAGAGAATGCTAAGCCTAGCTTCAGGTTTCAATATGTGAATATTATTTATTATAATACACAGAGAAACCTGTCTCTCATGCATACTTCTGGTTTTATCAGGTACCCTTAAACCAGTGGTAAATACCCAAAGATTATGGTCTGAAATTTGAGTGTGCTTTTCAGGGAAGAGTCATTTGCTTTAATCATTCACTTTAATTTGTGGACACATTTGATAAGGAAATTGTGCCACTCTGGCATGCAGAGGCAACAATTAGATCATTCTTTTGTCTGGTTTGCCTGGGAAATCCAAAGAAAGGAGAAATTTTAGAAGAGGTGTGGAGAAACTTCCTCTCTATTCATATGAGGAGAATCATTATTTCCTGCTGCAGAGAAGAGTACATCAGTTACAATATGACCTAAAATAGTAAAGTTATCAAAATATCTGTATACTCCTATTAATGTTTTAGTTTCAGTAATTCCATCATGTGTTGCTTTCAGAAAGCTGCCAGTAATCTCTCAATATCCACATATGCTATTGATTCCCTCTCATCTCCCATCTTATTGTTTAGAAGTGATCTAAATTTTGCCAGTACTGTCACTCTAAGAATCTGCTTTGACTTTTTTATGTGTTAAATGTTCCATTTCCTTTCATGAGTGAATAGCCACTTTAAAAACAGCTGACCTTTGTGATCCTACTGTTTACATTGATAACTGCATTAAAATTAGGTTATTTTGAAAAAGAAATGACTTTATACACTAAGGCCATATCTACGGTGATGGAATTCTGCAGTGGGATTCACTGGAGAAACCTTTAACACCAGATTCATTTACTTTCAACAGTTTCCAATGAAGATCCCATGGAGTTTTAGTATTTACCATTGACTAAACAAGATTGACCTTATAGGGAAGTCTCTTGGGCTGCATACCAGATAAGACCCTTGGGGATATCATTCATTTGTTTTGGCTTTGCTGTGCCAGTTGAGTCAATGAGTCAACATGTGTAACTTGAGTATCATTTACAAACAAGATTCTAGGAACTATTATGTAGGAAACATGGTCTCTGCGAGGTATTCCAAGTTTCAGGTACCCTTGGTGATATCTTATATAATGCTATATTTCAGTTAATTACATTAAGGAATTCCATCTCTGTCACTGACTAGTATTTTTGTGGAAAACTTTCTGGAGTATGTTTCACCAGATGGAAGCATTCACCAGAGAATTTATTACAAGAAACTTTACCCATAAGAGCATGGTGAACAGTAGTGATTCAAATGAGGCATAGATGGACATCATGAATCTTTGGTTTATAGGCTAAACACAACTCAAACTAGAATGTTCTTTCCTCCTTCTCCTTTTCCCCTCCAACAAATTCTTATTGAACATCAACTGTATCCCAAAGATTATTTCAGGTATTAAGGGACATAATATAAGCAACAGACAAAAATTCTTGTTTTCATGGAAGGGTAGAGAAAACAGACAACAAAAATAAATACCTAATAAGCAGAGAAAAGATATAGGGACTGTTATGGGGCTGCAATTTTAAATAGTGACCAGGAAAGGGTTCAATGAAGCAGGTAATATCTGAAGCAAGTGATGGAATAGGCCACAAAGATATCAGATACCAGAACATTCCCAGTGGGGCTGGTGCTGTGTAGTGGGTAAAGCTGCTCCTCTGACACTGGCATCCCATTTGGGCACTGGTTCAAGTTCCAGCTGCTCTCTGCTATCACATCTGAGAAAGCAGCAGAGGATGGCCTGAGTGACTGGGCTCCTCTACCCACATGAGAGATCTGGCTGTTGCCGCCAGCCTGGCCCAGTCCTGGCCACTGAGGCCATTTGGAGAATGAACCAGCAGATGAAAGACCTTTCTCGGTCTCCCTTCCTCTCTCTGAAACTCTGGCTTTAAAATAAATAAATTTCTTTTTTTAAAAAGAACATTCCTAGCAGAGGGTACAATAAGTATCAAAAGCCCTGAGGTGGAGCATACTTGCTATATCTGAAGAAGAGGAAGGAGGCCAGTGTGGTCGCACAGGATCAAATGGGAGAAGTTTGGAAATGAGGCCACTAGGAAGCTAAATTAGGGAGGGCCTTGTAGGCCATTATAAAGCCTTTAGTTTGTACTCTGTGTGAAATGAGGAGTCAAAGGGAACTGAACACAAAGAAGTAACATGACCTGACACGTGTTTTCAAAAGACACCCTGGCTTCCATGTTGAGAACAGACTCAAGTAGGAGACAGGATGGAAGCTGGGGATCAGTCAGGAGGGTACTATAAAAATTCAGATGATAATGATGGTTTGGTTCAAGTGGTAGCACCAGAGGTGGTGATGAGTGGTATGGTTCTTGAAATCTTCTAACAGTAGAGGCACCATGATTTGTTTGTGGACTAGATAAGAAGTATGAGTGAAAGAGAAGAATCAAGGACAACTCTAAGGATTTTAGCTTGAGCAACCAGGAAACTGAAGTTGCTAGAAGGAGTCAAAGGCCTGATGGAGTCAGGTTCAGGGGAGGAGGGAAGGACAGTTTTAGCTGTATTATTTATTTATTTTTTATTTGACAGGTAGAGTTATAGACAGTGAGAGAGACAGAGAGAAAGATCTTCCTTCCGTTGGTTCACTCCCCTAATGGTCTCTATGGCCGGCGCTGTGCTGATCCGAAGCCAGGAGCCGGGTGCTTCCTGCTTGTATCCCATGCGGGTGCAGGTACTCAAGCACCTGAGCCATCCTCCACTGCCCTCCTGGGCCACAGCAGAGAACTGGACTGAAAGAGGAGCAACCGGGACTAGTACCTGATGCCCCAACTGGGACTAGAACCTGGGATGCCGGCGCTGCAGGCAGAAGATTAGCCAAGTGAGACATGGCACCAGCCAGCCGTATTAAATTTGAGATGTCCAATAGAGATGTCGAAGTAGAGGTCAAGTAGACAGAAGGGAATTCAAATCGAGTTCAGGGGAAAGGTCTAGGTCGGAGATACACATTTACACAAAGGTGGTCTAAAGCTATGAGACTAGAACTGAATGCAGAAAGAACAGAAGTCTCATGACTTCCCATGTGGCTCTGCAACATTAAGAGCAAGGGAAGATGAGAAAGAACCAATAACAGAGACTGAGCAAGGGAAGCCAGAGAGGTAGTAAAAAAATCCAGAATGTGGTACCCCAGAAGTCAAATGAAGAAGGTCTTTTCAGGAAGAGAGAATATTACACCATGCCAAATGCTTCTGATGGAAGGAATACTGGGGAGTCCTGGGCAATGACCTTGACAAGCACCCTTTTGGAGGAGTGGTAGGTGAAAGCCTGATTGGAGTGGATTCAAAAGAGAACAGGAGGGGCATCACTGTGGCCTGTGTTGCTGGCATCCCATATGGACACTGGTTCACGTCCTAGCTGCTCCTTTTCCAATCCAGCTCCCCTGCTAATGGCATGGAAAACAGTGGAAGATGGCCTAAGTGCTTGGGCCCCCATATGCTCATGGGAGACCCAGAGGAAGCATCTGGCTTCTGGCTTCAGATTGGCCCAGTTCCAGCCATTGTGGCTAACTGGGGAGTGACCCAGCCAATAGAAGACCTCTCTCTCTCTCTCTGTAATGCTATCTGTCAAGTAAATAAATAAAAGCTTAAGAAAAGAGAGAATAGGAAGGGATTCAGTGGTAAACAAAGAGAGATAATTCCATATTCTCATAACATAAATCATTAAGACAAATAGATGTAAAATGTCAAGATCATATATTTATTGAATTCATTCTAAGATACTGATTTTTTAAATATTTATTTATTTGAAAATTTATTTTAAAGATCTATTTATTTGAAAGAGTTACACAGAGATAGATAATGGTTTTTAGAATTGAGCATCTATGGCCGGCGCCGTGGCTCAACAGGCTAATCCTCCGCCTTGCGGCGCCGGCACACCGGGTTCTAGTCCTGGTCGGGGCGCCGGATTCTGTCCCGGTTGCCCCTCTTCCAGGCCAGCCCTCTGCTGTGGCCCGGAGTGCAGTGGAGGATGGCCCAAGTGCTTGGGCCCTGCACCCCATGGGAGACCAGGAAAAAGCACCTAGTACCTGGCTCCTGCCAGCGGATGAGCGCCGTGCGCTGTCCGCAGCGCGCTGTCCGCGGCAGCCATTGGAGGGTGAACCAACGGCAAAGGAAGACCTTTCTCTCTGTCTCTCTCTCTCACTGTCCACTCTGCCTGTCAAAAAAAATAAATAAAAAAAAATTGAGCATCTATGAAACTGAGATGCATCTCAAAATCACTGTTACATTTTCTTTATAATTTAGAGTTTTTCTTTTTTATTTTTTAGTAGTACATAAAATAATTGTGGTTCTTATAATCGAAGTCACCTAAGTTTGATGAACTATATCACTGCAATAGGGAAACTTATAAAATCAGGGTCATGAGAGATGTCTTGGAGGAAGTATTGAAGTAAAAACACAAGAAGGTAGAAGTTAAAGGGGTGAGGAAGGAGAGAGAGGGCTGGTAGTGGGAACATTAGAAAAGATCTTCACAGCTTAAGGCAGAAAGGGAGCTTATCCCATAACTGGAAGCTCAGGGCAGCGGGAGAACAACAGAATGAGAGGAGAAGCACAGGCACGGAGGAGGTAAGGCTGGCTACGTGAGCACACGGCCACAGCATGTGAGGCCACAAAGGCCACGCTAGTCCCTCTGGTCTCTATCCTCAAAAGGGAGAAGACTGAAAGAATTTGAAGCAGGAGAGGATGATGCAATCATACTTCAGTCTCAAAAAAAAATCATTCTGGCTACCAGATAGAGAATGGGTCAGACTGGGCACAAGAATAGGAGGAGGTCAATTAAGGGGCCTACACACTTTTCCAAGATAGAGATGATAGTAGTGGTGGTGGCACTGATACAGGAAAATGGAATGTTTGGGGCCAGCACTGTGGCACAGTGGGTTAAAGCCCCAGCCTGAAGTGCTGGCATCCCATATATGGGTACCAGTTCGAGTTCTGGCTGCTCCACTTCCTGTCCAGCTCCCTGTTAATGGCCTGGGAAAGCAGCAGAGGATGGCCCAAGTTCTTGGGCCCCTGTATCCACATGGGAGACCTGGAAGAAGCTCCTGGCCTCCTGGCTTCTGATTGGCTCAGCTCCAGTCATTGCCGCCATTTGGGGAGTGAGCCAGCAGACAGAAGATCTCTTTCTTTGTCTCAACATCTCTCTGTAACTCTTTCAAATAAATAAAATAAATCTTTTTTTAAAAAATAAGAATGAGAGGCTGGCGCCGTGGCTCAACAGGCTAATTCTCTGCCTTGCGGTGCCAGCACACTGGGTTCTAGTCCCGGTTGGGGCGCCGGATTCTGTCCCGGTTGCCCCTCTTCCAGGCCAGCTCTCTGCTGTGGCCCGGGAGTGCAGTGGAGGATGGCCCAAGTGCTTGGGCCCTGCACCCCATGGGAGACCATGAAAAGCACCTGGCACCTGGCTCCTGCCATTGGATGAGCGCAGTGCGCCGGCCGCAGTGGCCATTGGAGGGTGAACCAACGGCAAAGGAAGACCTTTCTCTCTGTCTCTCTCTCTCACTGTCCACTCTGCCTGTCAAAAAAATAAAATAATAAATAAATAAATAAATAAATAAAAAAGGCCAAATACAAAACAGAAAGAACAAAAGAATGTCATCCTCAAATGTAATCCCTAAATATCCCACTTCTCATCTTACATTCCTCACCTTTATCTCACAGTGTTTCCATAAGTCTTCAGACTGGGGGTCACGTGTGCTTCTTGGCATTGCTTAGGGGGAGGGGCAATCACTTCTATTCACAGCTGAGAGGTGGGAAAGACTTGGAACTGCAGTGGAAAATGTTGAAATTTTAAATGTATGGAAGTCAACAGATTATAGTTATGGTCTTCAGAGGAGTAGACTATTGGTATAAATCATTGTATTTTATACATATACTATCAGCAAGGCAATTACTTGAGTATGGTATATGACAAAGAGGTAAACAATATAACAAACCTTAACTTTAAATTCTTCATATTGTGCATTTAAAATTTCAATTTTGAAATTTTATTACAAAGTTTACAAACAGCTGATATGGTTCCTCTTATGTGTAGTTATGTCACCACAGTTGGTGTATATTTAAGTTTGGCACAGTATCAGCTTAAAACAATAACAAATAACAATGTTAATTTCTATGTTTCTCTCTGGATTCATCAACTGCAGGGAATATGCATTTTTGCCAGCACATTAATGGAGGTGCACTAATCCAGTCACACCTCATCACATGAATATCTTGCTACAAACAGTTTTATGTATATCTTTTCAACACCCAAGACACTGCATCTGAGCCCAGCAGTGAAACCCGCAGTTTGGCAAAGCTGACAGGCATTACATCTTGCTCGAAGCCCACATCACCATCCATTTTCATTTCACAAATGACTTAAGACCTTAGAGAAGAGGCAGTGGATATACAGGACAAAATTCTATTTTGTTTTAAGAGCACAGATGCTTTTAAAGATCCATGTAGTTTTGGGGTAGGGCAATAATGTCATAAATTTCAAGGAACAGACAATCTCATTCTGCTTTCAATCCTTCTGTCCTAAGGGATCTCCCTTCTTAATTAGAGAGAGTCAAAATGTTTACACCACTTTCTGGCATGGTTCTCTAGCAATCTGACCAAAGCACAAGAAGATGAAAAAGAGGTCTAAAATACTATTTTTTGATTGTTGACTCAAACACATAAAAACAGGAAATTAACCTTAAAAATGAACAATATCCATTGTTTTAGCAGATATTACTATGACTGATTATACTTTCTGAGGTTAGATGCAGTTAAATCAATCATAGAAGCAAATAATCTTTTATTATTAGAAAAGTCAATCTCTTTATCCACTTTAAATGACATTCTGGTTCAAAAATATCTGATTATGAAAAAGGGGTTGATTTTCAATATGCTGAATGAAATGGGTTTCTGGAGATATGTTCTTTACACAAACTCATTAATTAGTCACAAGGGCTGAAATGAAACTGAAAAGCATAGACTTATTTTATTCTGCCTTTCAAATCACTCAGTAAAAGACCATAGGTTTTGCAGCCAGAGTGACCTGGTTTTAAGCTGTTGCTGGGTTTACAGCTGTGAAATCTTAGGGAAATCCCTTAACCTTAGCCACCTATTTTACCCTAAAATGAAGTTAATAGCACTTACCTTGCAAAGCCGACAAGTGTCCAGGACATGGTTGACCCTTCCTAAATGGCAATTATTATTGTTATTATGGAAAGAAAAATAGTAAGACATTGGTTATTTATGTATTTCATATTCATAAAGCTTTGTAGTAATTATACAATGCTTGTGAGTAATGATCACAAGATACGTTAATCTCTTAGCAAAATCTCTAACGCATGTCATGCAATTACTTTTTCTAAGTGTTCTACTTGTATTAACATTTAATATTCACAACAAACCTATGCAGTGATATTGCTTATCCTCATTTTACAGATAAGGAAACAGAGGCACAGAGAGGTTAAGTAACTTGCTCAAGGTCACAGAGCAGAACCTGGATTCAAACCCTAGCAAAACAACTGCAGAGCTTGCGCTTCTAACCACTTCATTAAGTGCCTGAAAATAACATTAATATAATATAACGGTGATTCCTTCAAAAAATATACAAGGTATTACATTCTGTGCTAGGTACTGGTATCCAAAACTTCAAGCATCAAAAAAATCAAGACATAGAACTCATAACCTTTCAGGAGCTTCCAATATGGCTACTAGAATCAATTATACGACCTCAAAGTTATGACTCAAAAACCATGCTGTTTTTCTGGATTGAAAAAAAAGGGTTTCCTTGCATTAATGTTACTTAGTAGCCATAAAACTTACATCATAGCTATAATTTACCTATAGAATTAAGATTTTCACATCTTCTGAATAAATGTGAATAAAACTGTCAATGTACTTTGTTCACCTTTAAGAATAGACACAAATGTTATTTTATGTAATTGCTACAGTGTGCCTAACATATTACAATAATGGATCACAAGAATATCAAACGTTTGGTTGAAAGTAAATCAATGATAAAGGTATCTTAAATTTTTATTTTATCCAGCAAAGGAAGCTAGAAAAAGGAGTCCTGTTTATATACAAATAGGTAAGAATAATAACCCTGTGACCAGGTGTACACAGATTTCTTGCATCCATTTTTTTTCTTTTTCCTTTCTCTTCCCTTTTATAGTCTCAATCATCATTTTCCATTCCAATAATTAAGTAAAAATAATTAAGTACATAGGCTCTGACTACCTGAAAATATATTGTAAGCTTTAAACATAGGCTTGCTGTCACTCTAGGACAAAACAGTAAAATGCTATCATAATAAAAATTGTACAAAATGTATAATTTATATAATGTAGACTAAACAAAATGATTATGTTAAATGCAGTTATCATTATTTCAGTTTTAGCCACTTTTGTTTCAAACAGTACTACCGTATACTACTAGATAATTACATAAATTAAAAATTAGATCAATAATTTAACTTCAGTAGGTTTTGCCTTTTGTCCTTTTTAAAGGAGAAACAGATTGTTTAGAAACCAAGAGGGCTAGTGAATAGAATGGAATAATTTTCAGTTCAGCTTGGGTGATGATTATTTTGGAAAGCGATGACTTTTTTTCATCCTTTTACAATAAACCATGGAAAGAAAGGACAGCAACATGGAAATCAAATGGGAAAGGTGATGTGAATGATCTTTAAAAAGGCACCTGGCAACAGGTAATTTATATAAAACTGTCAGTTTTACAAATATCAATCTGGACATGAATGGCAGTTCCCTGGTTCCCTGTACAAAAGGGGATTGCTCTCGTTAATGCTCACCTGATTCTGTGTGTCTTCCGGCAACCCTTGGCATATGGCTGAAACTTGCAGGTGGTCCCCTAAGAACTGGTTACTTCCCATCCCTCCTTTTTATTGACAGTCTGTAATTCCCTCAGTTAAAAATGTGCATCCTTCATGTATTTGAAGTTTATTTAGCTTCCCAAGTGCTGTGATGGTTGACAGTCCTGTTATGGAATCTGGATTTTTTTCTTTTTTATTAAAGAGGAAGTCTGAAGGTCTCTTGTAAGGTTTCAGGTACACTGATTGAATCTCTTATTTGCTTATGTACAGAACTCTTTTATATTTGCTTAATTTCATTTGTTGGCTTGAAACTTCTTGGAGAAAGACAACTGTAGAGAAGCATATTTTAACATTATTGTCCAATAATTGGCATTTAATTCAAACAATGTCTTATTGTGGTTTATATCCAGTGTTCCAATGATGATATTTTCCTTTTTGATTCAGTCATTATGGGGTGACATCAATGATTTTCACAGTGATAAAAATGCATTCCACGATTCAGTCCCCTCTTTAGACTCTCAGACTTAACTTTATTTGTGCGGTTTATTCAAACACTGTTTTTCCTTATGAAATCATATGAATAGGAACCATCTGGAAAGGTTACTGTGGAAACGGCAGGGGCTAGGGGGTGGGGCTAGAGAGCAAGAGATACCATGACAACCTTTTTCGGGTTTCCCAGGAAACATAGGTTGCTATGGGAACTGCATCAGTCAGGTCCGAATTAGTAACTTCCGCTGGAAGGGGTGTCTGCCACTTTAATCTTCTGGTGATACTGCAGAAGCTTATCTCTCAAATGCATTAGGAAATTCTTTGTTTCTCTCAGCAGCATTGAAAACATCTGTTTCTAGACTTTGATAGATGTTGGCTGGGGCATATGCACAGAACTTCAGAAGAATCTGTTAGTTTAATACTTTCGAAATGCTTTGTAAGTCCCAAAGAGTTAAACATATTAGTCAGATCAGAACATTCTGGGCATTTCCCTTTGTTCAAAGTTGTAGGAACCCTTAAAGTTCTGGGAGGAGTAACTCAAACAGAAATTCCAGTCCAAAACCAACTAAACTTCTGGTGGGGTTTCAAGTCACTGTTTTAGTTATATTTTCCATCCACATATCCAAAGTGTAGGCAACTGAACTACATAGTTAATAGGTAATGTCTAAGGGTCCATCAAACTGAAGCATCCTGTAAGCATTTACCTGCTTTACTTAGTAAAGAAATAATTACCTTTCAATTTTGAGGTTAAACAGTTCTAACTGTTCTGTAGTTTCATTTCCTCCCAGGATGTACTTTTTTTAAAAAAATAGGGCGTGTCCTAGAAATCAAGTGCAATGTTAAGTTTGTTGTTCAGAAAATTAAGAGAGAGGGAGAGGATAAAAAGAGCCGAGAGAATGCAGCCCACTTGCAAAACAGGCACCTGTTTCAGTATGAAGCAATAGGGAGAGGGAGAATGGAATGTGCTTCCCACTTCTTCACGTCCTGTCCTTGATGGATGGTCTGGAAATGTATAAAACAAGGGCATACACAGACCAAGGGGGCACGTTCCACACAGTACTGAGCACTCGTGTCAATTATTAAACATCGGTGAATATCTTTTTGATGTTGACACAGGAGTTGGGGTTATTGTTCGTGGTGCAAGTGGCAGTGGAGTTGCCCGTTTTGAAAGGGGTCTGGGGGAAAGCACTATGGTTCATACCCCCCTCTTCGATCACCATGTACTCCGACTTACTCAGAGTCGAGTTACTCCTTGCTTTTCGGAGCTCCTCGGCTGAAGAGGAGAGGTGCTGGCAACTTCCCACGTGCATGTACTGGGCTTGCTCTTCCCCTTCGGTCTCCCGGTGGTAGAAGTAATTGAAGTTGGAAACAATCACAGGAACGGGCAATGCAATGGTCAAAACCCCGGCGATGGCACAGAGAGAGCCCACAATCTTGCCCCCTATGGTCACAGGGTGCATATCGCCGTAGCCGACTGTTGTCATGGTCACCACTGCCCACCAGAAGGCATCCGGGATACTGCTAAAGCCGGAAGTGGGGTCGTCTGCCTCGGCAAAATAGACGGCGCTGGAGAAGAGGATGACCCCGATGAAGAGGAAGAAGATGAGCAGCCCCAACTCCCGCATGGAAGCCTTCAGCGTCTGCCCCAGGATCTGCAGCCCCTTGGAGTGACGGGACAGCTTGAAGATGCGGAAGACCCTCACCAGGCGGATGACCCTCAGGATGGCCAGAGACATGGCCTGCTGTCCGTTGCCCTGTCGCTCGGCCAGCTCGGTGCCCAGGGTGATGAAGTAGGGAATGATGGCCACGATGTCGATCAGGTTCATGATGTTTCGCGAGAAGGTGGCTTTGCTGGGACAAGCGAAGAAGCGCACGAGCAGCTCGAAGGAGAACCAGATGATGCACAGGGTCTCCACCACGAAGAAGGGGTCGGAGAAGCTGGAGGCTCCGGCGGGGGCCCCCGACGTGCCGTTGCCCGCCGCCTCCACCACGTCCTGCGACGACGGCGCGGCCGGGTAGTCCTTCTCGTCGCGAAACTCGGGCAGCGTCTCCAGGCAGAAGATGACGATGGAGATGAGGATGACGAGCACCGACACGATGGCGATGCCCCGGGCCGGCCCGGAGCTCTCGGGGTACTCGAAGAGCAGCCACACCTGGCGCTGGAAGTCGCGGCGGGGCAGCGGCCGCTCCTCCTCCCGCAGGAAGCCCTCGTCCTCGCGGAACTTCTCCATGGCCTCCTCGCCCAGCTGGTAGAAGCGGATCTCCTCGGAGAAGATGTCGATGGGCACGTTGACCGGCCGGCGGATGCGGCCCCCGGATTGATAGTAGTAGAGGATGGCGTCGAAGCTGGGCCGGTTGCGGTCGAAGAAGTACTCGTTGCGGAGCGGGTCGAAGTACCGCATGCGCCGCTTGGGGTCGCCCAGAAGCGTCTCTGGGAACTGGCAGAGGGTCTTGAGCTGCGTCTCGAAGCGCAGCCCCGAGATGTTGATGACCACGCGCTCCCCGCAGCACTCCTGCTCCCCGGCGGCCGGCAGCGGCTCGTAGCGGTCACAGCCGCCGCCGCCGCCGCCCTGAGGCGGGCCCCCTCCGCCGTCGGCCGCCTCGGGCTCCAGCAGGTGGTCCCCGGGCACCACCGTCATGTCGGGAGGCAGCTCGGGGTCTGCGGCGGGCTCGGCGTAGCCGGGGTTCACCAGGGTGTGGGCGCCGCTGCCGCCGCCGCCGCGGCTCGCGGGGTCCTGGGGAGGGTGGGCGCGGTGGCGGGCGGAGGGCTGCGGCGGCGAGCGCAGGAGGCTGAGGTGCTCGTCCATGCGGCGGGGAAGAGGCGGCAGCGGTGGGGCCGAGCCGCTCCTCCTCGCGCTCCCCGCCCCTCGGCCGCCTCCGTCCGGAGCCGAGCCCGCCGCCTGTTGCTGCAGCCGCCGCGAGGCTCAGCCTGGCTCTGGCGCGGCCGGCGCGGCTCCGGCACACAGACGCCTCCCCACGCCTCCTCCTCGCCCCCGCGGGGCTCGCGCCCGCCCTCCGCGTCCCCGCAGGATTCCCGCCCACCGCGCGGGCGCGCGCCCCGCTCCCCGGGCGAGCGCCGGGCCTGCGGCTGGCCCCTGCCCTCCTCCCCGGTCCGTAGCGCTCGAACGCCCTCATTTTGCACCTCGGAGCGCCCTGGCCCTCGAACCTCTCTGGCCAGCCGAGCTGGCCCCCTGGGAATCCGGCCCCCTGGGTTCGGCCCGCTTCTCGTCGGCGGCCCCCTCCCCCCAGGTCTGGCCGCACGTTGCGGGGCTTCTGGACCTCAGAACGCGGAGGCGGGCGGGGAGGGAGGATGAGGAGGGGGCGCCTGGCGCGCGTCCCCGAGCCTTGTCGAGGGAGGCGATGGCTGGGCTGGGCGGGCGCCCCAGGCAGGCGGAGAGGCCGGGGCCAGTGTCCTGAGCTCACTTGGGAGTAGTGGACCGCCCAGCCCTGGGCCGGAGATGTTCTCAATAATGTAGCTTGGGCCTGGCTAAGCCGAATGGAGGAATGGGTGCTTATGGGTTCCGCAACCGAACTCTGAAAGCAATGGGTCATTACAGGCGTTCAGGGACCTCGATTCTGTAGCGAGCACTTCACGGAGGACCGTTTCTGACTGGGATTAGCAAGGGCAGCCTGGTCTTTACAGGACCCTGTTTCCTGTCCATGAGAAAAAAAGGAGGAAAAGTGGGAAACGTGGCCAATGCTAGTTAGAAAGTTCAACCTCCTGGGGTCGACGTTGTTGCGCTGAGCCGCCTGCATTCCTCATAGAAGTGCCTGGTTCAAGTCCAGTCTGCCTCCAGTCCCAGCTTCCTGCTAATGGGCATCCTGGGATCCAGCAGGTGATGGCTCAGGTGCTTGGGTTCCTGTCCTGGCTGTTGCCCACATTTGGGGAGCAAACCAGCAGATGGTCTTCTTTCTCTTTCTTTCAAATTAATTAAATAAACCTTAAAAAAAAAATCGGACCCCCTGACTTGCGTCTGACTTAGGAGGGATGGGAGCAGGTCCTCCTCCCTGGACTCCACTTAATATGCTGGTTCCACATTCTGTTTCTCCTCCTACTGCTTGATATGGGCTCAGAGGTAACTGTCGTTTATCCTCTTTGAGCAAAAACTATTTCTCCAAATTGTGGTCACTTCGAACACAATTCCTGTTTCCAGAAATTTTAACTATTCCAGTATGTCAACCCTAGGCTTAAAGAAGAAATTTGGGATCCGCGTTGTGGCATAACAGGTTAAGTTGTGGCATCCCTGACTGTCCTGGCTGTTCTAATTCAGCTTCCTATTAATGTGCCTGGAAGGCAGTGGAAGATGACCCAAGTACTTGGATCACTGTCACCCGTAAGGGCGGGAGATCAGGATGGAATTCCTGGCCCCTAGCTTTGGCCTGGCCCAGACCTGGCTGTTGTGGTTATTTGGGGAATGAGCCAGCAGATGGAAGATCTCCCCCTGCCTGCCCTCTGATTCTCCCTACCTCTCTGTCACTCTGCCTTTGAAATAAATAAATAAATAATAAAATCTTCTATTAAAAAATCGTGTTCCTTTGTATCATTCAAGACATTTATGGAAGAGAAGATATTAGACAGATCCTCATAGTCAGAAGTTGGTTGACAATTTGATTTGATGAGCGACTTGTGGCCATTAGTTACCCATCGCCACTCCCAAACATGGGCTCTCTAGGCAGAAACTAGATTTTACCTAATTTGTATTCCTAGCAAATACCAAATGTCTTGTAGATAGTGGGAACTCAGTATGTGTTTGTGGAATTGAATAACCCAGAGTTTTTGTTGTTGTGTTTCTGCCTGCTCTTGGTGTCAACCTTTCTTTTTGAGCCCAGACCCCTACTGCATTTCTTGGGATGAAGAATGAGGGGAAACTGAACTTACAGTACTGAATGTTGCTCAGTTATTCCATAGGCTTATTAGCAAGGAGTGGATCCAAAGTGGAGCAGCCAGGACTTGAACTGGCACCCATATAAGATGCCAGCACTGCAGGTGGAGGATTTACCCACTATGCCACAGCGCTGGCCCGCTAGCTGTTTCTCAATTCTATGAAGCTAATTCCCATCCTAGAGTCTTTGTACTTGTACTTCCCACCAGCAATATTTTCACATGACTCTGTCACTTTAGATGTACATCCCACTTGTCACTTCTTCAAAGATGCCTTCCCTGCACCCGGCTGCTCCAGGACAAGTGCCCATGTTCTTTACTGTCCCTTCATCTTCCATGGCTGGTTGGTATGCAGCTTTGCAAGCAGTAATATGTGAGGGGGTCATGTTGCACAGTATGCTTTCTTGTAAAACACACTCTAACAAAATTCCAGAATGCTGTTTTGTGTGACCATCCCCTATTATTTTCTTAAGTTGACGATTAGAGTAGCAGTATAATCAATCATATATTTAAATTTAAGAATGAGACAGACTGCTTGCTGCAAAGGAAAGCTCATAGAAAGGAAAGACAGAGACCCTATTTTTAAAGACCAAATGTTTCATGAACTTCTATGTCTGGCTTAGAGAGTGATTTATTCTTCCTCATGCAGGAATTAGTACAGAGATTAATATTAATCAATGGCAGGGAAGATCAGAGCAGATGACGGTCCTGTGATGGATGGTCACAAGCCCTTCCCTGCAGTGAATCTCTCTTCTTCAAAGATGACTATTTCCAATCCTTTCATGTATTCGCCTCATCTGGAAGACTCTAGTTATGAACCTCACAGGACAGCCCTTACTTTATATTTGAGGCCCAGACGAGTTTAGCGATTTGTTCAAACTCACATCGCTAGTTAGTGGTAGAGCAAGGCCGAAAATCTTGGATCATTTCCAAGTACACTGTTTGCTCTACTGTATCACACTGTGAAACTCTTATGCTGATCACTGTGAGTACTTAATAAATGCTCAATTTCTAACAGCAGCCTATTTGCTTCTGATTGCTGACTAGTTCGCTTAAATTCATATTTATTTTAGCTGGAAACCACTGCCTTCTGATGGATAGTCGATTGTCTATAGGAAATGAGTTGGTGGGCACATTCCAGCCCTGTTGGACAGCAGAACCCATCACAACAAATCAGTGTCAAAAATGGCACTTCAGGGGAATACATACCATTTATTTAGTACCCCCAGTGGAGTAGCTCAAAGTGATTTGAAAATGTCTCATTAATCCTCAAGACACCCTTGTGGGATAATAATAATATTAGCATAATGTTTAAGCTCAGAACTGTGGGAAAGCCAACAGCTTCTCTGAACATGTGCAGGCTTTCCTTACATTTCAATCTTGAATATTGCAGCCTAAGTAAAACCAAAGGGTTGACAAATAGCAAGCATAGATCTTGATACTTGGTCTTTCTATGTTGCTCTAGGCATAGCTTAGGTTTCCTACTGACCACAATATTAGTAGAAATAGATCACTAGATGTGGGTTCTGGCCAAGCTGGCCACCTAGCTGTTTCTCTCTCTTTCTCCTTTTTTTTTTTTTTAAACATCTATTAATTTATTTGCCAGGAACTTCATCCAGGTCTCCCACAGGGGTACATGGGTACTTGAGCCCTGTTCTACTGCTTTTTCCAGGCTTATTAGCAAGGAGTGGATCCAAAGTGGAGCAGCCAGGACTTGAACTGGCACCCATATAAGATGCCAGCACTGCAGGTGGAGGATTTACCCAC
The DNA here is from genome assembly GCA_949820135.1 of Sylvilagus floridanus. NCBI lineage: Eukaryota > Metazoa > Chordata > Mammalia > Lagomorpha > Leporidae > Sylvilagus > Sylvilagus floridanus. The sequence goes on from OX463225.1 coordinate 101,378,441, forward strand.
TATGCCACAGCGCTGGCCCGCTAGCTGTTTCTCAATTCTATGAAGCTAATTCCCATCCTAGAGTCTTTGTACTTGTACTTCCCACCAGCAATATTTTCACATGACTCTGTCACTTTAGATGTACATCCCACTTGTCACTTCTTCAAAGATGCCTTCCCTGACCACAACCACTCAGTTTCAAAGTTCTTTTCCTTTTGGGGTAGGTGTTTGACCTGGAGGGGCCCACATCTCAGATCAGAAGGTCTGGGCTCAAGTCCAGGCTCTGCTCCAACTCTAGTTTCCTGATAATGCACACCCTGGTGGCAGCAGGTGGTGACTCAAGTGGTTGAGTTCCTGCTACCCAGGTGGGAGACATGGACTGAGTTCTTGTTTCCTGGCTTTGGCTTGTCCCAGCCCCAGCAGTTTCAGATATTTGGAAAGTGAACCAATGGATGGAAGACCTGTCTGTGTCTATCTCTTTCTGTCTCTCTGCCTTTTAAATAAGAATAAAAAATACAGAGAAATAAACAAGACCCGTTGTTAATAGTTCTCCTTCCCCACCTCAGTAACTTTCTAGTCTCTTACCTACTTTGTTTTTCTTGTTGCATTTATTTACTTGAAGTTGTATTTCATGTTTATTTGGTTACTTGCTTATTGAATGCCTCCTGCACAAAAAATATAAATTCTCTGATGGAAGTATTTAGGCTTTTTCACACCTGTATCCTCCGAATCTAGAAGAGTACCTGGCACATAGCAGACGCTTAATGAATGTAAGTTAAATGGAAGAAAGAAAAGACACACGGTGAGCACATGAGGCATATTAAGGTACAATGGGCCAACCAGTTTTGCTGGTGTAGAGAGGTTTGGGGGGCAATAGCTGTCCAATTCTGGTTATATTTCACAGGACCAGCCAGGCTTTGTGGATAATTGTTTTTTAAAGTGCTGCCTTCCCATTTTTCTCTAATGTCACTTCTCCCTATCATCCTGAATGGGTCTATCTTGCCCTCCAGAAATATGATTTAAACTCCCTACTTGACATCCTTCCTGCAGATACCCCGAACCTAGTACTTGCAGCACTGAACTCGTTATCTTTCTCCCCAAACTTGCTGCTCTTCCTGTTTTTACTTTGTGTTAGAGCATAGTCATCCCTGTCCCCACATTCAGATGGTCACTAGGAGCTTTCCACTCCTCTTCCAAGTCCCTGTTAATCCCGACTTCACCTCTCTATTCTCACTGCCACTGCCCCAGTTCAGGCTGCCATGGTAGTTTCATAACAGACTCCCTGCTTTTCAGTCTTTTATGTATGTCATCCTCCAGGATGTAGCTGAGCTATTTTTGTGAAATATAGACTCGATCACGTTGCTCTCCAGTGCTTCCATGATGAACAAGCCTGGTCCTGATCTGTCATTCTGGCAGGGTCCCCATGCCTCTTGCTGGCCCCTGGGCAGGTCATCCAGTTTCACACGGCCACACATTTGCTTGTGTCAGCTGCTCATGCTTTGGCTGGATGGATATTTCCCCCACCATTTTGCCACTGGTGAATTTAATCTTCAAGTTCCAGCTTAGAGGCCACTTCTTTTGAGACAGCCCACTCTCCTTGTCAGCTATGATTACTACTTCAAAGAAATCCCAATAAACCTGATTACAAATGAATTCAGTGGCACTGCTTCTCATCAGAGGTCCCATGGCATTTTGTTCCTAGCTCCATTAGAAGGCTTTCTTCTACTATATTTAGGTGTGTTTGATAGGCCCTGTCTTCCTGTGAGAATGTGAACTCCAAAATGCTCATAGCTAGCATATTGAACAGTGAATACCCTGTGCTAAGCACTTTATATGCAGTAGCATCCAGAAAGCCCTATAAAGCAGGCAATAGCAATAGTACTGTTAGGCTGTTGCACAGATGGAGAAAATATGTGCAGAGTGGGAAAGTCACTTGTGCAAAAGGACACAGCTAGTAAATGGTAGAACCAGGACTAGGAGAGGTTCACATTCTTAAGCCCTACCTTGAACCACCTCTGTGACGGTTACAGGTCACTATCTTATCCATCTTCTTTCCAGTCTCCAATATTGTGTAGCTATACAATACTTTTCAAATAGTATAATAGAAGGGACATGGCTATGAGACACAAATACTTAGTCACTAAAAAGCTGATCGACAGTGATGAAGGATGTAGTTCCTTCTTCATTAAGAAGATCATTAATGGGGTTTTCTGAATGCATGCCATGTATATTTTTTATGAAAACAGAAAGACACCAGATACAGGGAGGAAGTTATTCCAGAAAAAGGTGCAGATCCCAGTTCTGACTGGGGCAACACTGATTCTCATGTTGCTGTGTCTGACAGAATGACCCAGCAGTTCACTGTCTTATCACATGGCAGAACAATTTTCAGAAAAAACATTTCTATTTAGGGAAGACCGTACTTCTATCAGGAAGTGTGCTGACCAAAGAGTTAAAAGTATTGTGTTAGAACAAGCATTTAAATAAACCTTTTGCTTCCTTCTTGAGCCTCTATTTGTAAGAGAGAGCGATCAGACACTGACACACCTGCATGGCCTTTTCTGCTTCTAGCTAATTTATTGAGGAAGCAGGCACAGTCACACCTCTAATCATAGACAAGAAGTGCAATTAATGATGAGATAAGCTGCAAAGCCCCCTGGTATGTGCCAATTACTTGTTTGCAGATGGGAACCCTCTTAACATTTATAGAAACAATTGAATGGCTTTAGAGTACTAGCCAACATTGACTTTCTTTTTTTTTTTTTTTAAACATGTATTTATTTATTGCAAGTCAGAGTTACACAGAGAGAGGAGAGGCAGAGAGAGAGAGGTCTTCCAGCTGATGGTTCACTCCCCAATTGGCTGCAACAGCCGGAGCTGTGCCAATCCGAAGCCAGGAGCCAGGAGCCAGGAGCTTCTTCCGGGTCTCCCACGTGGGTGCAGGGGCCCAAGGACTTGGGCCATATTCTACTGCTTTCCCAGGCCATAGCAGAGAGCTGGATTGGAAGTGGAGCAGCCATGCGGGTCTCGAACCATCGCCCATATGGGATGCTGGCGCTTCAGGCCAGGGCATTAACCCGCTGTGCCACAGCTCCAGCCCCAACATTGACTTTCCTTTAGCAAGAGGTGTATTGGAAATAATGCTTTCACAATGGTTTTCCTCAAAGTGGATTTGACCAGGATTGTTTAAAAATATCTATAAACTTTCTTTATTTTCCCATGTTCCTTCTGTGAGGTACTCTATTGTCAAGCTATGTGTGAGCCACAATTTAGCTCTTAATTTCAAAAGTTAAAAAGGATTATTTTAGTCACATGATTGAGCTGACATTAATGTGACCTACTGAGAAAAACTTGACATGAAATTAGAAAGCAAACACAGGAAGCTATTGAAAAACTATAAATTCAAGGGTAAACTTTGATTGAGTTTCCTTTTTTTTGGTATTTTGGTGAAAACAAAAATCTTATTAATCTATATACATAATATTACAGTGTTGTTACTTTGTCATTAGGTTTTGCAATTATGTTGACAAAGCAATTCAAGAATATGTCTGTAAATTAGCATTACAATTTTATTTAGTTTTCACTACAATAGTATTAATGTTAATGAAAGTGTATAAAGACCCATAATGATTCATTTAATAATGAGTATTATAATGACAAAGGAATATGATGATAATTCTTTGGGAACTTCATTATACCTGTGATACAATGCAATATATCATTGGTTATACAATGAATGCAAATAAAATTAAACCATATTGTGATGTGTAAATCTCTTCTTGACTCAGACACAGCTGCAAGAATTGAAGATCAATGCTGGCATTGTGGCTTAGTGGGTGAAGCTGCCTCCTGTCATGCTGGCATCCCTTACAGGTGCTGATTTGAGTCCCAGCACTTCTGATCCAGCTCTCTGCTGTGGCCTGGGAATGCATTGGGCCCCTTCTCCTTCGTGGGAGACCTAAAGGAAGCTCCTGGCTTCAGATCCTCAGCTCCCACCTTTGCAGCCATTTGGGGAGTGAACCAGCAGATGGAAGACCTCTCTCTATCTTTGTCTTTCCCTCTTTCTGTCTGTAGCTCTACTACTTAAATACATACATAACTAAATAATCTTTAAAACATGGGTTGTAATTTAGTTACTACTAGTTATGACACAGAAGGACTCTGGGCCCACCTTATCATTAATAGTAGAATCAAAGTTATCAACCAGAGAATATTCCAGATACTCACATAAAAGAATATAATCTGAGAGTGTTTTAAGTGCATCTGAGTACTTTAATACTTCATAAATGGTCCAGCTACATTATCAACCCTTGATATTGAGAAACTAATAAGCCAATAGTTTATTTTTTTTTTAATAATGCTGTGTGCTTGAGTAAGAGGAAACGTTGCGTAAGGTTAGAAAATTGAAATACTGCCTTTTGGTCAGTTTTTCCTAAATCCCAAATGACATTGGAGGTTAAAAAAAAGTAAATACATACCACATACAATCTCCTATAAGTGGAGTCTTTCTGGTCTCATTTTCCTATGATCACAAACAGGACAACAGTAAATTGATGGCATGACCATGAAATGTGGTATATTCAGTTTTTCAGATTTTTAAAATTCACCTCATGAATGACTTCTTGGTTCAATAAAGCAACACGTTTAAGAACTCAGAATATATTAGTTTTATAATATCTCCATTAGATTGTAGGGAGAATTATATGTCTTTTTATGATCGCTTTTCTCAGAGCCCTGTATTGTGCTTTGTACATAGTAGGCCACTATAGATATTGATGGAATATTTAATAAATTATTCATTTCCTATATTGACCAAAGAACTCAGCTCTCTGCTAAATCTTACCATACCTTTCTGCTGCCTAAATACAGTCTTGGTCAGAGCCCGCAGGTTTATGTCATTGTCTCAAGTTTTAACATATTTATAATTTGCATTATGTTGTAAACCAACAAAATTTCTGGGTGTGCAAAGGGAACAGTTACTGCTTCTTTTGCACCTGGATTTCATCTCCGGGAGAAAAAGGTGATGGATTTCAAGCTTACATTTCAATATGGCAATGACATCAAGACAAGCTGACATATATATGTTAATCACTTTCCCCAGTTTTATCCCCAGCCATCCTTCCCCAAAGCCTTGGGAAGATATTTACTTAGTGGCACCCTCTATATAGTTTCGGGTTTGCAGAAATGTAATAAAATCCATGACTCCTGTGTAATCTAGGGCAGAGAAAAGCATGGACCTTCTGATCTGGGAAGTAGTTGCTAAGACAGATGAATTCCTCAGAGTCAGAACAGTCTCTGACTCCAGTCATCCCAATTTCTGCCAAAGAATCGAGAAAACAAATGTATCATTCTCTGAGGGCAAAAGACATGTTGGAAATCAGGTAACTTAATTTTGAATATGAAATATCTAATTGATTTGCAATACTGTCCCTGGTGCACTGCCCATTGAAGATACAATATTCTGAGGTTTCTGGACCTGTGACACCAGCTGGAAAAATAGCACCTTCCATTCTTGCTCAGGGAACAAGATGACACAGAAAATGCATGAAGGACAATGATGGAAAACCCTGTAATTCCCGTGGGTTGCTGCACTTTATCAGTCAGAGACTAGGAGCACACAGATGCATTAAGGGGCCGATTTTGTCCTCAGCTCCATCATCCTCCAGTGTAGGTGAATCATGCGACCTTTGACGGGAACCCTCACACACAGAATTTAGATTAGGACATGAGCAGGCCAAAGAGGATGCACTGGCAAGAGACAAATGTGTTCTTTTAACCTGTCTGTATCTGGTTCATGAAAACATATTCCCAATTGTTCTTCCTGTGGTCTGACTTTGGTCATTTCTTTTTTTGTTCTGGAACTGCATTAAGCTGCAGGAATGGAACTTCAATTAATATTATAATAATCCTCATTGCTGATAGTGGTTTTTAAGCTCATTGCCATCAAATTTCTGCATGATGTTTTAAAGACGTGCAAGAGCTTAAACAGCCCTGATTAAATATTTCCAGTTCTTACTAATATAAATCCATACAGCTTAAAAGCATTAATTTGACAAATGTTAAGAATAGCAACATCCACAATAAATTTATGTAGGCACTGTAAATTGCTATGTTAATCTGATTTCTTTTCTTAAATGTTGCCTCCAGTCCCCAAAACAGACTATTGAGAGTTCTGCTTTGTCCAAAGGATGTCAGAAATAATTTTAACTAGTAACACAAGGACAAATACGGCATGTCTATTATACATCTGCCAAGGGTAACAGATTGTTACAAGAGGAAAGAAATCAATATCATAATTTAAGTAAGAAAATAATCAGATAAATAAGTTAGTGGTTTTTAAAAATAGGTTGTTTGCTCTGTCCCCTAAAAATCAAGCATCTAGAAACAGTCATGCATTTTTGCATTTGTACATGTATTTTCACTTAAAAGTTGTGATCATGATGGCTTATGAGGATATTTGCTTTTTGAGACAAGTTGAGGTCCTAATTTATGTACAAGGAAATTGGCTTTCAAAATAGAGCTACCTCTGGAGTGAATTTTGTTTAATCAAGCCAGTTGTTTAATATGGGGGGTGGCATTGTGATACAACGGGCAAAGCTTTGTCTTGGTTCTCCAACTTGCATATAGGAGTGCCTGGGTTTGAGTCCCCCTCTATTCTGATCCAGCTTCCAGCTAATGTGCACCTTGGGAGGTGGTAAATGAGGGGTCAATTCTCTGGGTCCCTGACATCCATGTGGGAGACCCAGATGGAGTTCCTGGCTCCCAGCTCCTGGTTCCTGGCTTTGAGTTGGTCTAGTCGCGGCTTTTGTGGGAATTTGAGGTGTGAATCAGCACATGGAAAATAGCTCTGTCTTCCTTTCTCTCTGCCTTTCTGCTTTTCAAATAAAAATACATAAATAAGTAAATCCTTGAAATGTAGAGGATTAGAGATAATGTTAACATAGCACCAAAGCACCTCATACATTACCGGCTTACAACCATCTGTGTATATGTGTATGTATACACACACACACACACACACACACACGGTATTTATATTAGTATAGAATGTAAGCATACTTAAATGTTTAAACTTCAAAAAAGTTGATGACTAATATTATATATATGTAAAGTATAGATATATGCCTATAGACACATATACTGTTATATATGTATATAACATAGATATAATAAAGATACAGGCCTATAGATACATATACTGTTTTACAAAGATGACTGCTAATCATGGCAGTAATAATTATTGTCTTCTGGAGTTCTTAAATCATTTTGCTCCACGAGTTCTGTTGGCCGAATGTATTTCCAGTGTTCTATTTTTAGTGTAAATCTTTCCTAATGATATGATGAGCACCCGACCTCCTGAACTGATTCCGGAGCAGTGCAGAGCCTGCGTTGCTAAGCATTTAACACTGTCTCTCCCTCAGTGGTGGAGACAACTGACCTCACTCATGTTTCCCAGTTTTCACCTTTATTCTCTCCTTTCCTCCAGAGGACATTTTTTTCTTTTGCACATGTTTGTGATGTTTCTTTTTTCCTAATAAAAAGATTTATTTATTTATTTAAAAGGCAGAGCTACAGAGAGACAGAGGCAGAGAGAGAAAGAGAAAGCTCTTCCATCCTCTAGTTCGCTCCCAAGATGGCCACAATGGCCGGAGAGGAGGCTATCTGAAGCCAGAAGCCAGGAGCTTCTTCTGGTTCTTTGATGCAGGTACAGGGGCCCAAGGACTTGGGCCATCTTCCACTGCTTTCCTAGGTCATAGCAGAGAGTTGGATTGGAAGTGGAGCAGCCAGGACTCGAACCAGCACCCATATGAAATGCCAGCACTGCAGGTGGCGATTTTACCCACTACAACACAGCACTGGCCCCTGTGATATTTCTACTCTGGGGAGTTCCCATATAATAAATTCCATGTCATGACTTTTAAAATCAAGTGGTATAAGGTCCACACTAATGGGCATGTTTGCATGTACTCTAGTACAATTCCTCAGTTCTCAGGCCTATCATTTTACTACAGCACTATTTTATATATACAACTGGGAATATGTGCAAGGACACTAATTTAGTAATCTTATCACCCCTAATTATATTTTGTGGGAGGTTTTATTTTTACAATTCTTAATTCATTAGGTAGTCTTATTTCTTTAAAAAAAAAACTTATTTGAAGGGGGAAAAGAAGGAGAAGAAGGAGGAGGAGGAGAAGAGGGAGAAGAGAGAGAGAGAGACAGAGACAGACTGATTTTCTATCTGCTGGCTCACTCCTAAAATGGCCACAGTAGTCAGGGTGGGACAAGCTAAAGTCAGGAGGCTGGAATTCCATCTAGGTAGCCCATGTTGGTGGCAAGGACATAAGTATTTGAGCTATCACCTGCTGCTCTCCAGGGTACACATTATGAAGAAGTTAGAATGCAAGCCCAGCCAGGACTAGAAGCTAGGTACCCTGATGTGGGATATGGACATTCCATGTGGCGTATTTTCTGCTGTGTCAAATGCCTACCTAACACTAAGTAAATTTAAATAGTCTTCTCACAAAAATTTTAAAAAATAGTGAAAACTGAAAAAAGAAAATTTCCAAAACTTTCATGCTAATTCCCATAACACACTCTTCAATTTTACTCAGTTATATTACTTAGAACAAAAAGTATATAATTTCATATTCACAAGTTTTCCTAATATGATGGCATAAGATAATACATGCTTTTCTTAGTGTAATCTTACATCTTTGCTGTTGGCTAGCTTGCAGGTTGTTTTCACTGGGTTTCCTTCTAATTCCTAGCCTTTCAGTCTGAAATTTGCCCAATGTACATGCAGGTAGGAATCCAGAAGGTTATAGGAAGATCTCAGCACTCTTAAGTTCAGAGACACGGGTTTGAATTCTAGTGCCCTAGGTTCCAAAATCTCTCTGAACCTCCAATTTCCTCATGTAAGATCAGGGGATGACAACAAACAGCACACAGGGTAATTATGAGGATTAAATGAAATAAGATACAATGTATACCTAGCACGATGTCTGTTACATAGTTCATCTGAATGCTCTAGAAACGTTTGCCTGGATTTGCTGGAGGTAAAGCCTTAGTACTCAGCATTGCTTCTCATTGGAGAGGATGAACTGACCATTGGTCAAAGAGTTGTGTATCAGTAGTCAGCTGTGAGTCCATTTAATTCTATTTGAGCCAATGAGTGCCCACCAATCACTTTGTCTTGCACTCAGATCTTTATACCAGTTTGGGTTAACATCTATAGCAACACCTCTGACAGTTGAGTTTCCTGAATTTGTTGAGCTAAACAAGTTCATTCACACCACCTGTGCTGAAGATCCACCCAAAGGGCAGGATTCGAGAGAGAAGACTTTGCCCCATCTGAGGTCACCTTTACTTAAAGGATGCTGGCTGCTAATAAGTATTCCATCAAGAGACGAAGAAGAAAAATGACCTGACATTCGGAGCCTGACTTGAAAGATGAGATTCACACATCAGCAAACCAGGTGGAGAGAACCATGAGATCTGAGGATGCTGGAGCCTTGCTGGTCTCTCCCTGCAGCCCTGGGTTGCTGCCTACACATCACCCATTTCAGCTACTCAGTCATATCACTCCCTGGGCTGATGTGTCTCACATTGGCCACAGCAGAGAAGTAACAGCAACATGCACCCTGCCCTCTTTTCTCTCTGATTATCTTATGGACTCCCAAACAGGTGACAAACAGATGAAGGCATTGGTAAAAGGAAAACCAAAGCGGTCTAGGGAGGGTGGATCATGGGGTTGGCAGGAGCAACAAATCCCAGTTTCAGAACAGGTTGAGTCACTGCCAAGCAACTCAGATTGACAAGTGTGAGCTACTGTTGAGGTTCTTAGTGGCAACCGTTGCCAGTTTAGCAAAAGAGCAGTGCTTTGAGAGCCAGATTTGGAGAGCAGATTTTGTGAAAAACCTAGGGTTCTTCTGCCTCCCAGGACTTGGTTCTAATTTTGTTGTTGGGCTGTCCTCAATGCACCCACTTCTCACGCATTCATTTCTATTTGGGGGCTTATTGTGGAGGAAGCCAGCTAATGCCACATCCAGAGAGAGAGAGAGAGAGAGAGAGAGAGAGAGAGAGAGAGAGAGGCCAAAAGTATTTTTTTTCCCTGGTTGAAGCAGAAAAACCAAGTCAAAATCATCTGCATTTTAAAGCATATTTACAGCTGGCTTTGTCACTGGCAGAGCTCAGCAGTCGGCTCATCTGGGCTTACTGGAAGCAGATATTTCATCCACATTTCGTGGCTCACTTATATAAGTAAATCTCTCTACAGCTCAGCTCTGCTTCCTTATCTTTACCCTCCTGAGATTCTGCTCTAATCTCTGTGTCTTCCCAGGCTTCCTGGAGATGATATAGGGGCAAAGGAGGGATAGCAGGCTAGGAAGAGGCTGCTTTCTGGTAGTCACAGATGTGGATCGGTGGAGAGCTGGTAGTGAGGGAACAGCTGTGACAGGCAGCACACTATGCTCCCTGTAGGCATCACGTTCCCCTGAGCCTGGGGTGAGCTTGTGCTGGGCCTGCATTCCCAAGACGCTTAGGAGTGTGGACCGAGTTTGTGGGTTTGCTCCTACTCTGATCTGACCCTGGTGATAAGCAAGTTGTGCAAGGTGGTAGGCTGAGTGCCCTACCTCAAGCCTTTGGGTGTTAATGTTCTGGTTCCTTCAGTATGTGAGTATGCACTGGGTTGTGATTCCAGAATCCCCTCCCTGCCCACTGGTATGTGTGAAATAATCCTAGTGCTACCCTAGTGCCAAAGAAAGCCTGTCCTTTTGTGGGCAAAGACCAATAGGATGCACCACATGGCTTAATAATGACCCTTTTCTGAGATAGCATTTTCCAGACCAACTGTTGCTCTATGAGTTGTAGCAAAAAGGCAGATCAGAGAGGATGTGCCCTATGGGACTAAAGTGATGTGCATAGCTCCTCTCTGCTTGCTGCCCAACCCCCCCTTTCTCCCTGTGAGCATCTCATCTTTTCTAGAGAGCCCTTTCTGATTACAGCATACCCACAGATTCATTCTGAATTCACTCTCTATTTCTGGTGCTATGAGCACTTTGGATTTCACTTGAAGCTGTGACCAGGCATTGACCAGGTATTTACCAGGAATTAGGTCTTGAGCAGGACTTTCCTGTGTCCAGGAGAGCATGGCTGGTTTTGACTGGGCTGGAGGTTCTCTGTCCAAGTTCTGCTCTTGGAGATGATGCCATGGCTATAGCCATTAGAGAAGCAGTCAGGGGTGGGGAACTTTTATTCTGCCACAAGCCACTTGGATACTTATAGCATCATTCATGGGCCCTACAAAACAATCCACTTATGTGTTGTACTATGCGAATTAATGGTAAAACTACTACTCAAACAGTACTTTATACTTTGTGTATCTGTGTGGGTGCAAACTGTTGAAATATTTACTTAGTATATACCAAGTTGATCTTCTGTATATAAAGATAATTGAAAATGAATCTTGATGAAGAATGGGAGAGGGAGTGGGAGATGCGATGGTTGCAGCAGGGAGGCAGGTTATGGGGGGAAAAGCCATTATAATCCAAAAGTTGTACTTTTGAAATTTATATTTATTAAATAAAAGTTTTTAAAACATTAGCCTGCTATAGATTTATTGAATTTGGAGCCCTGCCTGTGATTGCCTTGGCAGGGCCAGACCAAATGATTTCATGGGCCTTTTACGGTCTGTGGGCTGATGTCCCCAGCTTGCTCAGAACCCGTAGGAACCCTTGCAGCAAACAGAGGAGAGGAAACAGCCTTGTCGAGGTGGGATTTTTCTCACCATGAGATTTCACTGTAGAGACTACATTTTCCCAAAGTTGCTACAACTGCAAACTCAACATTTGGAGAAAAGTCCGCTAGAGTAATTTACCACTACATTGTTGTTATATTCTCTTGATATTCTATTGCAGCCCATAACAGTTAGAGTTGTGATAAAGAGTAAAATTCTGAGCAAAATATTATTACTGGTCATAATAGTTTTTTTTTTTTTTTGAAAAAAAAAATGCTGATCTTTAGTCCATTTCACAGATGAGGAAACTGAGCCTTGGAACTCACAGAAATGTTGTAAAGATATAATTTGGTAATCTGAAAAGTGATTTAACACAATAAGAACCTGATGTGTTAGGTGTTGCCATCCTTGGTTTTACACATTGATGTTTGAGGATGTCATGGAAACAATGGCCATTATTTTGAGATAGGCAGCTGATCTCTCAAGCCAGTTATTTTTTAAAATTTATTTTATTTATTATTTTAAAGTCGAAGTTACACAGAGATAGGAGAAGCATAGAGAGAGAGGCCTTCCATCCGAGGTGGTTCACTCCCCAGTTGGCTGTTTTTGAAGGAGAGGAATCCTGGTTAGGCCATCAGAATCTAGATTCATGGTTCACTTTAAACAGTTTCCTAGGTCCTAACTCAGCTCCCAAAAGAAATTCCCCAGGGATGAGTCTTGTGAGTCCACATTTAAAAACAAACACAAAAATCAAAACACTTTGCCAGGTGATATTGTTGAACAGCAAGTTTTGGAACCATACATGGTTTTACTTCTAATTTGGGTCATTAGCAATTCTTTGTCAGAGGTGACAATTTTCCTGGAGATGAACTCACATTAACAGACTTATCCCAAGTGACTGATGTATGGGTCAGAGTGACAACTGACAATAGAAATACTGAGTATCAGGCTCAGAATAGGCACAGGTCATGTATCCTTGCAGACTAAATGCAGTCAGGAGAGGTCAGAGACCCAGAAGCAGGGGAGGTGGGTGATCCTAAGAGTCAGAACCATCAAACACCGTGAACTTGAGGCATCCACCTGTCTCAGAAGAAAGTACCTGCCACACAAATAGAATACTCATGTTTATGATCCCAGATGTATCACCAAATTTTTATATTTGACCATTTTCTTTATAGAAGCCTCAAGCCCCATCTTCATTCTGAAAATATGTAATTTTTTTAGATACAAAATGCAGTATGGTTTATTAGCATTGCCTTTTTCTAATGAAAAAAATTCCACTGGAAATATCCATAGTTAGATTTTTAGAGAAACAGGTGCTCTAAACTTGGCTTGTTACTATGAAATTAGCAAACTCTTTCAGGAGCACCTTTTGGCATGAAATATTGGTATTAGTCTTTGGCATTATGAATAATGCTGAAAAATTGGAAGCAATCTTGTCCAAGAATAGGAGTAGGTTAGTTCACTATCACATATGTACACACATAATGGAAGAATACACAGTCTGGTTTAGAATTGAATTTACAAGGAACATTCTTAAAACATATTGTTAAGAAATACTCATACAATGTATTGTGTAGAAATAAATATACCAAAATGTTAACAATAGCTTTCTCTGGATGGTTGGATTATGAGTGCTTTTAAAATTAGTAAGTTAATTAATTTTCATTTTATTTGAAAAGCAAAGAGAGAGAGAGAGAGATCCTCCATTCACTGGTTCACTCCCCAAATGCCCATCGCAGCAGGGAGTGGGCCAGGCAGAGGCTAGGAGCCTAGAACTCAATGTGAGTCCTCCACAGAGGGGCTCAAGTACTTGGGCCATCGTCTGCTGCCTCCCACAGTGTGCATTATCAGGAAGCTGGGATCAGGAACAGAGCAGAGACTGAAACTCAGGCACTCTGAAACGGGATGTGGGTGTCCTTAGCATCGTCTTTGCCAAAGGCCTACCCAAGTGATTTCAATTTCCTCTTCTTACTTATCTGTGCATCTATTTTAATTTGATCATAATTCATATACTAATTTTATATAAAATAGGCATAATTATAAAAGTCGTAATCTAGAAATTCTTTTTTTTTAAATCTTTTATTTGACAGATAGAGTTAGTGAGAGAGAGAGACATAGAGAAAGGTCTTCCTTCTCTTGGTTCATCCCCCAAATGGCTGCTACGGCTGGTGCTGCGCCGATCTGAAGTCAGGAGCCAGGTGCTTCCTCTCCTGGTCTTCCATGCAGGTGCAGGGCCCAAGCACTTGGGCCATCCTCCACTGCCTTCCTGGGCCACAGCAGATTGCTGGACTGGAAGAGGAGCAACCAGGACTAGAACTCGGCACCCATATAGGATGCTGGCACCGAAGGCAGAGGATTAACCAAGTGAGCCATGGTGCCAGCCCCCTAGAAATTCTTCCAAAGGTTATCTGAGTCACCATCATTATACTTAGGATTTTGATTTTATCTTTTAACCAATGGAAACTGACAGATGTTTGTAAACTTGAAAGTGACATGACAAAGCTATTTCTGAAAACATCTTTCTGGTGAGGGTACAGAAGACGGAATAGATTAGGGTACTGACTTGGGACATGACAGGTAGTGGAGAAGCTATGGAAGTATTGATGGTGAATGACAGTGTAAGTCTCTCCTGAATTAGTAGCCCTGAGAATGGAGAGAAGAATTTTCCTAGTTGCTAGGAAAGCACTTCTCCATTCTCTTCCCCATTGCAGTGCTTAATATATTTTCCATACATTTCTAGTGATATAAACCGCCATATTGAACATTTACTCTGCCAACTCAAACCTGAATTAGTGCTTAAACACCTGTGTTAGACAAAGCCTGGTAGATTCAAATCTAGTTTGTGCTGAGTGTGTCTCAAAAAAAAAAAAAATGAGTAATTGCTGTAGTGTACAAAACAAAACCACCCCCAGCTCACATGTGTTTCTGTGATTCCTTAAGATGCTGGAAGAAGATGAAAACAGTCACCAGTGTTGGTTTTTAAGAAAATGTCAGATCCAAAACATTCAACCATATTCTCCCTCTGACTCAATATGCTTGTGGTTTTTATTGAGGCACCTTCATACAATGCTTTCAGTTGAGATTTTATTGTTGACTAATGAGTAGAATACAAGCTTTAGATCCAGATAGAGTTGGATTTGCAATAATTATGTGATCTTGAATAAGCTATTTAATTTCTGCTTACTCATTGTGAAATGGAAGGATTTATATTTTCTTTATAAGGCTGTTGTGGGAATTTCAGTTAATAGAAGGATAGTATTCTGTATGTTCTTGGACCATGAAAAATATTTCAGGAAATTGCTTTTTATATAAGAGCAATTTACTCTTTCACGAACTTGCTCTAGGAAAACTATATCTAAATGGCTATATTCATTTCTGTTTATGGAAGTTCAGGGAAGCTACTGATAAGCTAGAGCCTTTCATAAAAAGATGATGAAAATGGCAAAACAGTCTAGAAATAATTTTTTGATGCTTCCTCCTCCAGATACTGAGAACTATGTAAAATAGTAACATTTCTGTTTTTGTCTTGGCTGCCAGGAAACTCAGAAGCATATTTGATATTCAACTGTATGAACCTTTGGTTATTTACCTCATTCTTTTATCACCTTACATCTTCTTTTGAAAGAATACACAAGTACATTTAGTAAATTAAATATGATAAAATGCTATGAGTCATGTAGAAGAAACTGAATGGACTTAACTTGCAACATAGAAGTCTAAAGGAGGAATCAGAAATTGTCTTCAATATTTGAAAAATTGCCACCTGGAAAACAAAGAAGGCTTATTCACAATGCTTTAAACATCAAACGTGAACAATAGACAGAAATTGCAGGATTATTAAGTAAAAAGAAAGAAAACATTTTATAATTACTGTCATGGAAAGGAATTTCTATCAATATAATAAGTCCTCTATCATTGGAAGAATTAAACTTACCATGCAGTTCTTTTGTAAGACATTAATTAACTCATTTACTTATTTGAGAGGTAGAGGCGAGTAGACAGAGATCTCTCATTTGCTGGTTCACTCCCCCAAAGCCCACAATGGCTGCGGGACTGAAGTCAAATACCAGGAACTCAACCCAGGGCTTCCACGTGGGTGGCATGAAATCAGTGCTTTAGCCATCACCACTTCCTCCCAGGTTCTGCATTAGCAGGAAGCTGGAATTAGGAGCTGGAGCTGGGCATATTTTGATGTGGGTATAATAGATGTCCTAACTGGCATGTTAACCACTAAATGGAATATCTGCTCTTATAGTTCTTTACAGAAGCAGAAAATACAATCCTAAAATGTACATGGAGCCACAAAAGACCCTACATAGCCAAAGTAATCTTTTTTTTTTTAAGGGAAAGGATTTATTGGTGGGGAAACCCGACAGAAGGGAGGGAAGGGGTGAAGAAGGAAAAGAGGGAGAAGGAGAGTGTACGAGAGAGATCAAGAGAGAAAAAGAGAGAGAGAGCGTGCTTGAGAGAGCCACGTGTTCAGGAACAGGTCCTATTAAACCTTTGATGGGGGGTGGGCAAGGAAGTAGGAGCAGCAAATCCCATTAGGGTGGGGGTGGAGCTGACACTGGTGGTTGGGCCATGGGGTCATCTGGCTTCCAGCCATGGCAGTGGGGGCTAGAGCCTAGGATGGTGTCCATGGTGTAGATGGTGCCATAGATAAGATGGTGCCATTTTATTAACATCCCCCCCCCTTTTTTTTTTATAAAGCAAGAGTTGTATGGGTTACATTAGCCCCAAAAGTCCAGGACTGGTAGAGGGAAGATGGTCTTCTTTAGAGCTACTTCCTGCGGACATGGGGTGATGAAGTTCTCTCTGCTGGCATGGGGTGATGTCTCAAGCCACTGTGTCCTGTGTGGGGAGCCGAGTATAACCCTGTAGCAGCATTTGGTTGACTGCCTGGCTGGTGAAGGCCTTGGTTCGTTCTATTATCAGCTCCTGTAAACACTTAAACAGACACAGTAGTATAAAGACAGGGTGAGGATAGCAACCAATGATCCTAAGAGTGGCATTAACCAAGTAATGAGAATTTCACAGAGGAGAGGAAATGAAAGGGGTCTCTGGAACCTTGTGAAGACTGTTTCATGGATGTGGTTTAAAGCTGATCTCAACTAAGACAGGGAGAAAGGAATCAAAGCAATATTGATCAAGAAGAATAAAGTGGTAGTACCACACTTCCTTATTTCAAAATATATTGAAAACCTACAGTAATTAAAATAGTATGATACTAGCATAAAGTAGACATAGGACCAATGGAATGGAATAAAGAGCTCAGAAACAAAATCATGCATCATGTACAGCCAACTAATTTTGACAAGTGTGCTAAAAACACAAAATGGGGAAGTAACAACAGAAAAATCCCTCAAATAACCTGGTTAAAAGTGGACAAAAGGCCGGCACTGTGGTTCACTAGGCTAATCCTCTGGCTGCAGTGCACCCCGGGTTCTAGTCCCTGTTGGGGCGCCAGATTCTGTCCCAGTTGCTCCTCTTCCAGTCCAGCTCTCTGCTGTGGCCCAGGAGTGCAGTGGAGGATGGCCCAGGCCCTTGGGCCCTGCACCCACATGGGAGACCAAGAGGAAGCACTTGGCTTCTGGCTTCGGATCAGCGCAGTGCGCTGGCCACAACGCACCAGCCATAGTGGCCACTTGGGGGGTGAACCCATGGAAAATGGAAGATCTTTCTCTCTGTCTCTCTCTCTCTCTCTGTCTAACTCTGCCTGTCAAAAAAATTTTTTTAAAAAATGGACAAAGGATGTGAATAGCTATTTCTCAAAAAGAAGACACAGGGACTGGTGTTGTGGTATAACAGGTAAAGCCGCTGCCTGTGATGCCGGCATGCTGCTCCACTGGCTGCTCCACTTCTGATCCAACTCTCTGCTGATGGCCTGGAAAAAGCAGTAGAAGATGGTCCAAGATTTTGGGTCCCTGACACCCATGTGGAAGACCTAGATGAAACTCTTGGATTTGGCATGGCCCAGCCTTGGCCATTGTAGCCATCTGTGGAATGAACCAGCTGATGGAAAAATCTCTCTCTTTGTGTCTCTCCATCTCCTTCCGTAACTGTGACTTTCCAATAAATTAACAAATCTAAACAACAACAAAAATAAGACATACAAATGGCAACCCAGTAAGGAAAAATGCTCGGCATCACTAATGATCAGGGAAATACCAATTAAAATTATAATAACATATCACTTCCCACCTGTTAGAATAATTAACAAAAGTAAAAAATAGTATATACAGTGTGTGTGTGTGTATATATATATATATATATATAATGTATATATACAATGTGTATATATATATATGTATGTGTGTGTGTGTGTGTGTGTATGTGGGGAAAAGGGAAGCTTTGTAGGCTGTTGTTGGGCATATAATTTGATACAGACATTATGGAAAACAAATTGGAGGTGCTTCAAAAAGCTAAAAATAGAACTGGCTTATGGTACGGCAACTTCACTTCTGGGGATCTAGCCAAAGGAAATGAAATCAGGATCTCAATGAAATGTATGTATTCTTATGTTTATTTCAGCATATTCATAATAGTCCAAATATGGAAGCAACCTAAGTGTCCATTAATTGATTGATGGGTAAAGAGAATGTGATATATACACACAGTGGAATATTATTTTGCCTTTTAGGAACTCCTACCATTAGCAACAACATGGATGAGCCTGGAGGGCATTGCGCTAAGTGAAAAAAGCCAGACACAGCAAGATAAATAACTACATGATCTAATTTATTGTGAAATCTTAAATAGTGGAAATTGTAAAACCAGAGAGTAGACTGGTGTTTAACAGGAATGGGGGTGGGGGAGATGGAGAGACGTTGTTCAAGAGGAACAGTTTCCGTAAAGTGAGAAGAATAAATTTTGGAGTTCTAATGCACAGCAAACTGTCTACAGCAGTCCCCTTTGTCATGGGGGACACATCCTAAGGCTCCCAGGGGATGTCTGAAACCTCAGATAGCACCAATCCCTATATTTACCCTGTTTTTCTCCTACACATATGAGAGTATTTCAAAAAGTTCATGGAAAAAAAGAAATAAGTCTATCTGGGCGCAAAAAACTTGAAATCCATGCATGGTTATTTTGTAATACTGATTTTCCATGAACCTTTTGGAGGTATGCATGGGTTTCAATAATCTTGCTTCCAAACAAAGTTATGTTTTCGTTTCAATCTTCATGAACTTTTTGAAGTACCCTTCTACACACCTATGATCATGTTTAATTTATGAATTAGATGCTCTAAGAGATCAACAAAATAATAAAAGAATGATTATAAAAATATACTCTAATAAAATTTGTGTGAATGTAGTTTTTCTTAAGATGCCTATTTAATATTTTCAGAACTGCTGTTGATGACATCTAACAGTGTAAGTGAAACTGCAGAGAAGCGAGACACTCCAGGGACTTAATACTGGATGCACCAGAAAACCAAAACCACAACATATCAGTGATTTAACACAATAAGAGTGTACTTTCCACATCACAATTAGAGGTGACTCAGTGGTCTATCTCCATCTGGTAGCTTTGGCATCTGTGATCACAGAGGCAAGGAAGAGACAGAGAGGCACTCTTAATGACTCCAGTCTGAAAATGACATAGGATTCTTTTTTTCACATTTCTTTGGCATGTGCTAGTCACATGGTCCCAACCCTACTACAAGGGGACTAGGGAAGGTAGGAGTGCATATGGGTTTTTGGTGCGCACTATCTCTCACATGATGACTAGGATCACTTAGCTAGTTAGTAGCTTAACTAGAACTAGGAATTAGGTCTAATGATTTCCAATTTTTATTGCTGTTGTTGTCAGCTGTCTCATCTTGCTGACGAGATGGACTATAGTACCCAGGGATCAACTCAGAATATTTTGTGGATACATGACTTGGAAGCAACCATTTGGGGACAAAGCCTGGCAGCCATGCTGTGGCTTCTTAATGAGTTTTCTTTTTTTTTTTTTTTCATTTTCAATTCTCTTTATATACAGAAGATCAGTTTACTATATATTAAGTAAAGATTTCAACAGTTTGCCCTCATATAGCAACACAAAGTGAAAAATACTGTTGGAGTACTAGTTATAGTATTAATTCACAGTGTATAGCACATTAAGGACAGAGATCCTACATGATATATTTTTTTAAATTGATTAATTTTCTATGCAATTTCCAATTTAACACCAAGATTTTTTTTTTCATTTTTAATTATCTATATACAGAAGATTGATTCAGTATATACTAAGTAAGGATTTCATCAGTTTGCACCCACACAGAAACACAAAGTGTAAAAATACTGTTTCAGTGCTAGTTATAGCATTACTTCACATTGGACAACAAATTAAGGACAGATCCCACATGAGACGTAAGTACACACCTGTCGGAATAAGATTGAAGTCTGCGAACCCTAAAGGCTTCCATAGCCTCGGCAACTCATGACTAGACCCTAGGGAGATTACTGACACCATAAACAAGAGTGTCAAATTGTTAAATCAACTTCAGGAGTCACTGTGTACTTAATGAGTTTTCAAATGTGTCTATTCATAGATTTTCTGAATCAAAATTATCAAACCAAGAAGAGAGAACATGTGGGCAGTCTTGAGCACCCAGAACCACAGGGATCCATAGTGGAAGAAGGTGCCAAGTGGGAGGCAGGGGTGGGGGTGGTGGCACAGAGGCTAAACCTGGAAAACTCCCTGCCTAGTGCTTGCCCAGGGTCATCCATTCTGTAGGCCAGTACTTAGTTTTTCTTCAAGCCTGTATTTGTTAAGTATTTGCCATTACTTTTTTAGAGAAGATTAATACTCCATGGAGAAAGACGAAGAGAAGGCAGCTGGTGGCAGGCAGCACACATTCTCAACTGTCTTAAACAATTTAGCTAGGTCCCAAATGGACCCAATCTCCCCTGTATTTACATGGGCCTATCCCTTAGACGACAAATAGCAATCCTGAGCACAACTTTTGATAAACTTATTCCTCATCTCTATAGGAACTTATGGAGTATAATTCTAAAAGTGTAAGTTTCTCCTTTTTACTTCCTTCTTAAGTATGTTTTGAGGTCCATTATTGTTTGGTGCTCCAACTACACACTCTCTGTAGGACACCCCGGAGGATTACTGGAATGGTTTGGGAGTGGGTAACCATTGCATCCTTCCACTTGGGATACTTATGTCTAACCCTTCTGACCATATGTGTATCATGTACAGAGAAAGGCTTCTTAGACCTGGTCTAGTCCCTCCTGACCTTCTAAATTTTGCAATTCAAGAGAGTACAACTCTCATTTTCTGTGATTCTTCAAGAAACCCTGTTCTTAGCTAGAGGCACCCTGAGACATCCAGAAAAAGAAAAACAGGAACCTGCAATGATGAGGCTTAGAGTGGGAAGTTTATATGAAAAAAAGAAGTTAATGTAGTTAGAACATTGATGCTTACATCTCTCAACTTAATAAAAAAAACTTGTTAGAATTTCGTCAGCAATGTATTATCACAATTTTATATGGAAGTCATTTATACACACACAGTGATGGTTTTATGTCTGGGTTACTGGTAAACAGGGTGAGGTAAAATAACAGAATATTGTCTTTCATTTTGCACATGTGTCAAAGAATACCAAACCAGAATATGTGCATTTAATGGATTCTTTTCTAATATAGCCTCTGCAATTGGAATTTGCTTTACTCAGGAAAAAAATCATCTACTTGTTTTTATCTCACACAGCTGTGAGAAAATAAGCCTACCAAGCTACACAAAATGATTGAGAACATTTGTCTCTCAGCACTTCTTGCTGGTTGGTGGTAATAAAGAGAGAAATGGTCTTTACTCAGTACTTTTCCAAGCCTTCCTTGTCCCTAGGAGGCCCTAGACAAAAGGTATACATGATTGAGATACACTTTTTTGATTTATTCACAGAGAAATGAATTTACATTTATTTCCTAGGGGAAAATAGTGATATATGTTGTTCTCTAACAGAATACCTGTCCCACTGTAAGACAGATGAGTCTTTAATTTTCTTATTAACTTAATTGGTTAATGAAGTCTTTTCTTTTTTTAAAAAGATTTATTTATTTATTTGAAAGTCAGAGTTACACAGAGAGAGGAGAGGTATAGAGAGAGAGAGAGAGAGAGAGAGAGGGAGACAAGGAGAGAGAGAGAGAGAGAGAGAGAGAGAGAGAGAGAGAGAGAGGTCTTTCATTTGCTGGTTCACTCCCCAATTGGTTGCAATGGCTGGAGCTGCACTGATCTGAAGCCAGGAGCCAGGAGCTTCTTCTGGTCTCCCACACGGTTGCAGGGGCCCAAGAACTTGGGCCATCTTCCACTGCTTTCCCAGGCCATAGCAGAGAGCTAGATTGGAAGTGGAGCAGCAGGGTCTCGAACCAGCACCCATATGGGATGCTGGCGCTTCAGGCCAGGATGCTAACCGGCTGTGCCAAAGCGCCAGCCCCAGGGTTCATACCCTTTCATTAGTTCATAGCCCATAGCCCTGATTCTTGTGGTTGGGGAAATTTTGGCGGTATTGTTTTCCCTTTTCAGTCACTTTCCTCATTGGTCTCTGGAAAAAGAATGAACAATGTAATTACATAATCCAGATTTGATCATCTTCAAGATAGACTTCTCTCCAATTTTATCATTTTTCCCATCCTACTGAGTCTAGATGTCACTCATTCTCTGGCCTGACTCCCTCAAATCATTTGTCTTTCTCTTCCCCCTGGCATGGTATTATTGTACCCCTGTCCCCCCGTCCCCAGCCTTGACCAGACCTCTGTCTCTCAGACTTCTTGAACTCAAAAAACTCCCATAAGCTGCCCTGGTAACCAACTCAAAGGAAATTTTCCTGATGCTAATGTTTCATGTTGGCAGAAAGTGGCATGGGAGGTGGATTAGACAGAGAGAGAGGTGCAAGCACCCAGCAAATGCCCAGTGTTCTTCACTCAGAGAGGTAAAGCCCCAGGGGATATCTGGGATCCTCTTGCATAGCTATCTTGCTTTACAGAAAAGGAAATGAAAGATGTTGTAATTGAGGAAATGGCCCAAGTCCTGGCTAGCAGACTCCTGAACAGCTCCCATCTCCTGGCTCCTGACCCAGTGCTTCCCTGCCACTGAGAACTGCCCCAGTCACCACTGGCCATTCTGCTCGGCAAACCCCAGGCTTGTTGAGGGTTCTCTTGTTGCAGCCAGAACTTTTCATTCTACTCTGCTGACTCCCAGCCCTAGCTTACCAGGCCTGTAACTGTCATTGGCGTTGAATGAAGTTCTCCCAGAGTCAGGTGGTTTTGGGGGTGGGGGATCAGTATCAGATTCACAAGGTATGCCTAAGCTCTTCTGAAACTCTCCTTATTGCCCTGATGTTCCCAAGAATGCCAGCCAGTCCTCAATGTTGCCTTTTGAACTTGTACCTGCAAATTAACTAATTGAAGAAAGCTACTAGAACACAAATACAATCTTACCCCATGTTAGTCGTTCCTGGATGGGGAAAAGGGAGTCATGTTAATTTTGGTGATTTTTCCTCTGCTCCTGTCTCTGGAACCCATTGCTCTCTGGCCCACAGAGCATGAGTTGATGAGCTCATGGTTTAATTGAGTTAGAGATTAAATGAATGCTTTTTTCTTCTAACGAAGAAAGAGAGCCGCCCCACACTAAGGCTAGCAATTAAAACTGCAAGGAGACACTGGCAGGGGTGTCAACAGCAAGGCACTTTCAGTGGAAAGGAACAAAAGCTCTCACTTCCAGCAGGATCCAGAAAGTTCGAGAGAAGACCAACGTTAACACTTAAAGCTGTGGGGTGGGGGTGAGAGGGATTTATAAGTCTAGACAAACTCAAAGACACACATGTGAGAAAAAGGGGTGATTAAATAGTATCTTCCATGAAGATGAAAGATACTTCTAGGTGAAATGTCTAGCTAGTCGAGATGATTCTGACACTTTCCAAATCGAATTCTGTGGTGATGAATGAAAGTCAAACTCAGTCTCACCAGCTGGTAGAACCACCTACCCCATTTCCTCAAGGGATTCCCCATTATTTCCAGGAATTCACAACTGAGGGCCTCCTGCATGTCCCCAGCCCAGGCTGTCAGTGACAGTCACTGTGAGATGCCCTCTACTTGTCCGTCTCTAGTGCCCAGAAGCCCCTGGAAGGGTTTTCTTGCTCATTCGTCATGTCTGTGTCCACTCAGGGCCGCCACCTCTCAAAGCTCCCAAAGCTGCCAGGCCTCTAGGCAAAAGTGGGGAGCGTGTGTTGCTCTGAATCTCAAAAGTCTCCCTCCTAAAATGTTCTGACTTCTGGTGTTCATCTCCAGTCACAGATATTCAGAAATAACCGAAGGGCCACTTGAACAACTCCATTAGTAAGTCTTCCATGGTGGCCTGCTCTGTGCCTGGCTGCAGTAGTGAACACATGAACTTGGCCCCTGCCCTTGTCACTGGCCTGCTCTTCCCCTCCTCTGCCTAAGCTCCCTGCAAACCTGATTATCCTATCTCTAGTCACAAACAAGCATTCTCATGGACACTCATAATTGAAAAAGGTCTTAGGAGAAGGGGGTGTTAAGGAGAGAGGAGCTGTCCATAGTGGAACTGTTGGGGCTTCATTTGGCCAGCCAAAAATGCCCTGTACATCTGAAAAATGCACACATCTGAACTGCATAGATACATTCCATGCAATCAAACACTAAATTTATTTACCTGATAGCTATAGTGTGTGGCAGGAGGAAGGATTTTGGAAAATCAGCTTAATAATTACAGTGACTATTTTAGTTTTGCACATTTTGAATCTTTTTAAAGCTACAAAAGCCATTTTTGTATTTGTGTGTATGTAAAATGTGGTATGTTATAGCAAAATATGCCTCTGTTTTACCACATTGGCTTATTAATTCCAGAGATATTTATTTGGCACCACTTATATGCCAAATACTCTGAGAGTTGATTAGAATGTAACAAAGACAAAGGTAGACAACATTGGCTGCCTTCAGAGTCTTCTCTGTGGGGTAAGGCACTCGACACAGAGCACAGATGAGCATAGTGAAAAGTAGTTAGCTCAATGTGATTAGGAAAATATATACTAAGAAGGAGGATAGTGAGTATTGAGGGAAGGGCTGGAGAAGGGAAGTCTTCAATGAGGCAATGTGGTTATTTTTAAAGTATTGTCCATTTATTTGGAAGCAGAGGAGGGAAAGAGAGCAAGAAAAGAAAAGAAGAGAGAGAGAGAGAGAGAGAGAGAGAGAGAGATCGATCTTCCATCTACTGGTTCACTTCCCAAATGCCTACAACAGCCATAACTGGGCAGGCCAAAGCCAGGAGGCTAGGACTCCATCTTGGTCTCCCACATGGATGGCAGGGTCCCAAGCACTTAAATGATTACCTGCTGCCTCCAAAGATGTATTATATCCAGAAAACTGGATCAAAAGTTGAATAATAGGGATTTGAACCAGCACTCTGATGTGGAATATGAGTCCCAAACAGTAACTTAACCTACTGCACTCAATAAGATGATGTTTGGTCTCTGAAGGAAGTGAGATGAAGCTATGCAGTTATCTGCAGAAAGAATATTTCAACTTTGGGTAACAGAAAATGCAAAGACTATGAGGTGTAAAGTCACCTGAAATTGTCAAGAAGCACCAAGAGGCCAATGTGGCCAAGGTGCAGAGTGAGGGTGAGGGAGAGTATGAGGGCAGGAGACCATCAACAGAACAGGAGGCCAGATCTTGGAGGGCTTTGTGGACCTGAGTGACATGGGATGTCATTGGAGGGTCTCCAGTAGAGTAATAACGTGATCTGACTCTTGTTTTAGTGGGGTCATTCCAACCACTCACTGGGGGAGTAGACAGAAAAGGGCAAGGTTGGCAGCGTGGAATGTGCACATGGACGGGGGGGAGGTGCCAGAGGCTCCCCCCAAGGCAGAGCTGAGGAAATGGGCACAGGCACAGGCCAGTCCTTCACAGTTCAGAATGCTCGCCTCACATTACAAAACAAAATTTTGGTTTTTGATGATGAAATGAGTTAATAAACTAACAGTGCAAAAATGGCTTTTGTGGATGGTAAGCATTTGATTGGTGTTAAGTTATTATTTATTTTCTATGTTTTCTACCATAGTTATTTCTACAAATGATTTTCTACCACTAATAATCAAGCTGTGTATCCATGTTCATAATTAGTTAAAATGAAGATAAAGATCAGAAATCATGTATAGTAAAGAGGATTGTAACTGGACCAGAAATTAGATTATTACTATAATTAAGCACTAATTCAATTTCTGTGCTTCCCAACAGCCAAGATGAAAATAAAATCCTATAATTTATAAGGTTCTGTTTTATAAGAGAAAATATCTTCAAGAGACACTGGGTTGTTCTTGGCACTAAATTCCTATCTATTTGTAATAGACTGGACTCTGATTATACTTAATTATATATTTAATGTCCTCAACAGCAATCCAACAGGTAACAAATATTCTTTGTTGGGCTGTTTTTTTTTCTATTGGTTAACAATTGAATTATTAGATAATAACTCAATAAAGCCTTTAGAGAGACAATAAGTTCTTAGAAGAATTGAGTTTAAGTTCCAGTTATACATATGTGAAGCTAAGCATACCTAAACTTTCTGATCTTTAGTTTCAACATCTACAATGCAACTCATGCTGAGACTTGCCTGGCAAAATTGTTGTGAGGAGCACATGAGATACCGCATTTAAAAGCATAATACATGCCGGCACCGCTGTAGCTCAATGGGTTAATCCTCCGCCTGTGGCGCCAGCACACCGGATTCTGTCCCAGTTGCCCCTCTTCCAGTCCAGTTCTCTGCTATGGCCCGGGAGTGCAGTGGAGGATGGCCCAAATGCTTGGGTCCTGCACCCACATGGGAGACCAGGAGAAGCACCTGGCTCCTGGCTTCAGATAAGCATGGTGCACCAGCCGCAGCAGCCAATGGAGGGTGAACCAACAGAAAAGGAAGACCTTTCTCTCTGTCTCTCTCTCTCACTGTCCACTCTGCCTGTCAAAAAAATTAAAAAAAAAACATAATACACAATTCTTATCTTACTTACATCGGAGCGCTGCATTCATTTAATCTAAGTTCTTAAATTTTTAGGCATTTAAACATGGAAGAATGTTGTCTTCACTAACCCAATCAACACAAGTTTGCAGTACCTTCAGGGTTTCTGCTATAGACACTGAGTGACAAAAACTAAGTTCAGGCCCACCCTCATGGAGCTTTTATTCTAGTATGGGAAGACGAATGCATAAAAATATATTTACTGAAAATAAGTGATAATAAGGGATAAGGAAAAGAACTAAAGGGGGGTATGTGGATAGGGGAATGGATCCCAAGACACAGAGTGAATGTGTTCTCTGGCCGCCTCTGTCACTGACTGCTTTCATTTGCACTTTGCATGTATTCTACTTCGTGAATGCATCCACTGTTTCCACAAACATTTGCAGAGTTAGTCCCCTGTGCTGGATCTGGGCAATGCGTGGAGTAACCAACCAGTTTATTATTAAGTCGATGCACTTGCATCTCCTGACTTGGTATCTTGTGACCAGTAGCAGGCGTGGGTGGGATAGAGTAAAGAATGAGTCAAATGATGGCCTCAGTCTGCCCCAAACCAAAACTAGGTTCTCTTCTCTTCGCCTCTGTACACTCACGAATAGCAAGCTTGCCATTACTAAACACCAAGAACTGAGTGGCTTCAACAACACAAGTTGATTTTCTCATAGTTACGGAGGCTGGAAGTCCCAGATCCATGTGTCAGCAGGGTTGGTTTCTCCTGGGGCCTCTCTCTGTGGCTTTCCCATGGCCGCCTTCTTGCTGTGTCCTCTTGTGGTCTTGCCTCTGCATACAGCATCCCTGACCTCTGTGTGTGTGTCCTTGATTTTATACAGACACCTGTTAGATTGGATCAGGACCCACTCTAATAGCTTCATTATAACTCAAACACATCAATGCCCCATCTTCAAATGCAGTTACATTTTGAGGGATTAGAACTTCAACATGTGAATTTGGGGGCACACAATTTAGCCCATAACAATCCACTTCTTACTCCAGTCAGGCTGTTCTGCCACTATCCCATAAATATCCATTAGGTTCTTTCAGACTGGAAGCTTCTTCCTATCTCCTTATCCACTTCCCAAACATCCTTCAAGGCCCAACTAGAAGGCCATTTCTCTGAGAAGACTTTCTTGATCATTCCAGCAAGTGTGATAAATCCTTCCTTGGAATTAGCATTTATATATTTCACTTAGTTTTTGAGAGGCAGAGAGACATATTGAGAGGGAGAGAGGGAGGGAGGATGGGAAGGAGAGAGAGAGAGAGAGAGAAACTCATCCCATTAATTGACTCATTACTCCTTCCCCAAACGTTACAATGACTGGGGCTGGGCGGAAGTCCAAAGCTAGGAGTGCAATCCAGGTCCCTCATCTGGGTAGCAGTGACCCCATCACTTGAGCCATCACTACAGCTTTCCAGGGTCTGCATTGACAGAAAGCTGTATCCAAACACAGGTATTCCAATGTGGAAGGTGGGTGTCTCCACCAGTGTCTTGGCCATTGGGCTAAATAGCCACCTATCTTTAGCAATTCATGACAGGAGTCAAAATCCCTTGAACTGTAAAAAAGAATATATACAGTGTATTTTATAGTTAAATTGTAAATTCGTGGGAGATAAGAATTAGGTAAGAATTGTATCTCCTCTATGGCATTTCCCCAGAAATATATTCTATTATATACATATTAAGTATGTGCTGTGATGAACATGAACCCTAGTACCTCACTGATACGGAGACTTTCATGGGCAATGAAGGCAGATACATAAACAGGAAGATGGGTGTTGTTAAGTATATTTATTTCCAAGTACATCTTTCTTGAGGGTATTTCTTGTTATTTTCTAGAATCTTACATTAAATCCTTATCTGGTGATAGCAACATCTTCACTATCAGAGGGAAGCTAATCTGTGGCCTCTTGTAAGGTGATAATAAGCCCAACGTGATCTGTTGGGTTATAATTTTCATCTGCATCACAGATTAATTTGTTTGGATTTTGTTTAAAATTCAGGTTTACCAACTGTTCCAGTTGTCTGGGCCTAATACCCAACCTTACAGCATTGATTTGCAATCGGCCTCCAGGACTGCCCCCCCCCCCCCCCCCCGCTTTCTGAAAACTGGGTATGGAACTGGTGGGGTGAGCTGTGGCTGCCCACATGAGGCATCGCAGAATCTAGCATTTAAAGAAGCTCTGTCTATACCTATTTTTTTTTAATTCAAAATCACTCTCATTAGAAAACAGTAGATGGCTTTTGCTGCTGTTCTGTGCATACCTCACTGGCCATCTGGCGGCTCTCTGGCCGTTGGCTGGCTGGATTTGTGGACGTCTTTCAAGAGCAGATCAGTGTAGTGGTGAACAGCCATGGTCTCGAGTCAGCCTGCTTGGGGTAGAAGCTCAGTTCTGCCACCTACCAACTTTGTGGCTTTGAGTAGGTTTGACTTAACCTATCTGAAAAATAGGACTAATGATAATACCTTCTTCATAGGACTGTGGAGTTAGTACATGGAAAGAACCTAGGACAGAAACTGGGGCACCTTGAGTACTCACTGAATGTGGGTTGTTATGTAGAATTTTTTTTTTTTTTTTTACAGGCAGAGTGGACAGTGAGAGAGACAGAGAGAAAGGTCTTCCTTTGCCGTTGGTTCACCCTCCAATGGCTGCCGCGGACAGCGTGCTGCAGCCGGCGCACCGTGCTCATCCGATGGCAGGAGCCAGGTGCTAGGTGCTTATCCCCCCATGGGGTGCAGGGCCCAAGCACTTGGGCCATCCTCCACTGCACTCCTGGGCCACAGCAGAGGGCTGGCCTGGAAGAGGGGCAACCGGGACAGAATCCGGCGCCCCGACCGGGACTAGAACCCGGTGTGCCGGCGCCGCAAGGCGGAGGATTAGCCTGTTGAGCCACGGCGCCGGCCTTATGTAGAATTTTCTCTGCCTTTGTGATAAACTTCTTCACTGATTTCATCTCACGACTGGGAAAGGTCCAGGCTCTATCCTATATGTGCCTGCTATGTAACCCCACAAGGTGGTGTTTCCTTGCTCAGCAAGGAGTTTTAAGCAAAATGCTTCTCTCTAAGGTGGTGAGTTTTAAATGGAAAAGGTGTAGTTTTGGACGGGCCAAGGTTTTTCGTTTCTTCACACCCCCTCAGGCACTAGCCTGGAACAACTCACTTGCATCTTCAATCGCATCCTTAACTGGTCCTTGGCTCCTCTCTGACTCCCTCACACCACTGCTCCAAATCTGTCCTGTGCATACAAAGTGAAGGGATCTCTTTCAACTGCAAGTTTGAGGAAGTTACTTCATTGCTGAAAAGCTGCAATAAAACCCAAAGACCTTCCTCTGGCCTTCGAGGCTCTGCCCAACCTGGCCCGAGGGGCCTCTGGGGATCTTTCTCATCCTCCAACATGCCCATTCCCCTTCAGGTTCTGCCCCACTGTCCCTGCTGATTGCTTCTCTCCAGATGGCTGCCTGGGTGGCACTTGGCCATTCAGATCTCAGCCAAAGCAGAGGCAGGGGAATGTAATGGCCACAGGCAGAACTTCGGAGCCAAATTGCCTGGATCCGAACCTCGGGCTTCACTACCTCCTGGCTCTGTGACCCGAGTAAAGGTCCTCAGCCCCAGTTGTCCTGTCTGCAATAGGACTGACGCCCATACCCACATCATAGGGTTTACGTACATGAATGTTTGTTTTGATCAAGACACAATAGATACTATGCGCTTCTTTAAGTACCAAAAGTGTTATTTTCACAAAGAATCCTTTTCTAACCCATTCTCTTGACATCAGCTTGGCATGAGAGTGCCTTATTTTTCTTTCTTCATGGTCCCTGTGCTTTTCAGAGATCACGTCTCTGTGTATGATTGGCTCTCACTACATTGCAGCTTCCTGGCTTCAAAAGGCTTCTTTGCTCCTTAAGGACCCAGCAGCTCACGTCTCAGAAGAGAGCTTAGCATCACTCATGTTGCAAGCATGCAGCTCATTAAGGAAGGACCCAGAGATCAAGCCTGGATTCTACCAGGACGGGGGCTTTTATGTAGACACTTGACCTCCCCAGGCCTGAATCTCCTCAACTACAAAGTGAAAACTAGTATGTATGCTTCAGATGGGTACTGCTTGATACCAAACATCAAAATATTAACAGTGATTATCATTGGGAGATGGGATTACAGGGGATTTATTTTTTCATTTTGCCTGCCTATATTACTTTTAAAATAATGAGTGTGGATTTATTTTGTAATTAATACAACTCTCAAATTAAATAATATTTGTGGAGGGCTTAAACACTGATCCACAATCGGTTTTTAATATACAATCAATGTTAACAGTCCAAAGTCCAAAGGGCTTCCTTCCTCCATGGCACTGGGCTGCTGCCTCGTACCCCAGTCTGAGGCTTCGGGCTCAGTCCTCCTAAGACCCCAGATGGGAGGACCGGCTCCTTTCTCTCAGGCTCGGTGGCTGTCAGCTGAGGTGCTTTCCCTTTGCCACTGGCTCATGCTCACCTTGTGGAGTCCAAGTTCACCCCCCGGTGGCGTGTGGATGAGCTTTCCACAGTGCTTGGTATGCATCCCACGGCTGGCAGGCTGCAGAGAATATTAATGTGGCAAATTCTGTTGTTTGTTCCACACCCCACCCCCAGTGTCGAGGAAAGAGCTTGTGTCCAGCTGCTGGAATCTAATCAGGAGCAGATCTGCACAGCCCCGGGAGGCGGGGCCAACACAAAGCATGATTCTTCAGCCAGAGAGTTTCCAGTGCAGGATGGAGGCTTCCCCACCCCTCTCTAACATGGTGGCTGGACCAAATGCTTATTCATCGTGAGCTGGGGAGGGGAGCAGGACACCCCTCGTACAGGGCACTCGGCAGCAACTGATGATGCAAGAGGCAGGGGAACTGGAGTGAGTCCTCACTTTTCATTAGGAATTCTACAGTTTCTGTGCCTGTCATGTTATCTGTCAGTGCAGCCAGCTCCAGCTAAGGCTTCTGGGTCCTAATGACCCACTTTCTATTTGGCCTTCTCAATTCTGTCTGTGATTATGTCTTTGAAGATCAGCTTGGGAGAATTTGGAAATCGTTGCTTTTGTTTGCTGTAGGCAGAGGAGAAGTAGCTTCTCAGAGCAGGTTTCAGCTCCTGCAGCTTTCTCAAACATGGTGGCATATTAGGAATGAGAGGAGAGCTGCAGAAGTCTGCCATTTGAAGGATTCCGTGAATGCTAGATGGACGTGCAGTCTCCGGCTGCTGGTCCTCTGCAGCTCCATAGAACAGGCTGCAGGCTGAGATGATTTTACCTGCCTTTGTGGGGCCTCTTCCCTTGGAATCAGGAATTCAGGGGTAGGCAAGCCCACAGCCCAAAGACTCTCTAAGCCAAAGTATTGCTTTGGTCATCCAAAATAAGGCCTAGGAAAAGCAGACTTATTATAGGTGACTAGTCATGGACTCCAGAGCCCAGTGAAGGGAGAGTCCAGAAACGAATTACAGACTCCTTCCTATAGCACCCCCCTAGCCCTCCACACATCCATGCATGCAACCACCCATCCTTCCACACAACAAAGCAACATTTTTTGATTTATTTAAATTTTTATTTGATAGGCAGAGTAGAGAGAGAGAGAAAGATAGGGAGAGAGAGAGAGAGGGAGAGGGAGAGAGGGAGAGAGGGAGAGAGGGAGAGAGGGAGAGAGGGAGAGAGAGAGAGAGCGAGAGAGCGAGCGAGAAAGCATTTCCATTCTCTGGTTCATTTCTCAAATGGCTGAATGGCTGGGCTGAATCCAGAAGCTTGAAGCTTCTTCTGGGTCTCCCACATGGGTGCAGGGGCCCAAGGACTTGGGCCATCTTCTGCTGCTTTCCCAGGCTCATTAGCAGGGAGCTGGGTCGGAAGTGCAGAAGCCAGGTCTTGAACTGGCACCCATATGGGATGCTGGCATTGCAGATGGAGACTTAATCTGCTATGCCACAATGCTGGCCCCAACAACAAAGCAATTTTTAAGCAGCTGCTTCTTGCATAGTATACCCTGTGGGAGGCAGCAAGTGTAGTATGTATGCATGCATGCAGACCCTCGGGTCATCCTCTGTGGGTTCAAACCCTGATTAGCTATGTGTTCAAGGGCAAGTCATTATGCATCTTTCAACTCATCTGTAAAACAAGGCTTGGCATCTGCCTCATACGGTTTTGTGAGGAGAAGTATTTAGTATAATATTGGGCATGTCCTAAACATTCTATACAGTGAGGTCATTATTGTTTCAGGGGAAGACTCAGAGAAGTTATAGTCACCATCTTTGATCTTGTGATGCCTGTTTGAATGTGACAGTGGCCAGCATGGCACAGACCATGAGTCAGATTACTCATTCTAGGGTAAGTGAGGTTATCTTGCAAACTTGGCTCTAAACTTCCAGGACAAAGGCTGTTGCTTTGGTCATGGAATTACATGGTCAAGTAACTGATGGTGGACTAGATCTATCTGGTGTTTGACCTCTCTGTTCTAAGGGTACATGCTTTCCACACATCCTGCATTTGTTGTTGTTTTTCCACCTACATTTTTCCCCCTACAATTGTTTCCTTTTCTTTAGCCTGAGACAAAATAAAATCCATCACCTGGGGCCAGCGTTGTGGTGTAGCAGGTTAAGCTGCCACCTGCAATGCCAGCATCCCATATAAGCATCTGTTTGAGTCCTGACTGTTCTGCTTCCAATCCAGTGCCCTCTTAATGTACCTGGGAAAACAGCAGAAGATGGTCCAAGTACTTGGTTCCCTGACACCCGTGTGGGAGATCTAGATGGAACTCCAGCTCCTGGCCTTGTCTTGGTGCAGCCCCAGTCATTGCAGCCATTCAGGAGTGAATCCACATGGAAGATCTCCATCTCTCCCTTCCTCTGTAATACAACTTTTCAAATAAATAAATAAATAAATCTAAAAAAAATGAATTATCTGAAGTGGAGGTTGAAAAATGGCCCACTCACTATTTTTCCCTTCTTGACAACACTTCATGGTGCTCTCCTTCAGCACAGGCCTCATTGGAGCAAAGATAAATGAGCCAGTTTGGCTCTCTAGGTCTCATATTATGTCTGGGCCAAATTACTGTAGGAAATCCTAAATTATAATTTGTTTGTTATCATTAATTCATCTAATTATAAATTCCTCATGAGCCATGGAGTTTTAGAGGAATTATTAACCAACCTAGTATAGTTAATATGTAGTTCTTTTTTTAGAAAAGGATTTATTTTTATTTATTTGAAAGACAGAGTTACAGAGAGAGGCAGAGACAGAGAGAGAAGTCTTCCATCTGCTGGTTCACTCCCCAGATGGCTACAACGGCCAGAGCTAGGCCTATCCGAAGCCAGGAGCCAGGAGCTTCTTCCGGGTCAGCTAGATCAAAGCCAGGAGCTCGGAACTCGCTCCAGGTCTCCATATGGGTACCAGAGATCTGCTTCCTTCCAGATGGTACATTTGTAGGAAGCTGGATTGGAACTGAAGAAACCATGAATTGAATCAGGCACTCCCATATTGGGTGAGGTTGTCTCAGGTGGTGGCTTAACTTCTGCTAACATGCCCTGTTATCTCATTTTTATCAGATGAAGAAATTGGGTAACAGAGAGGTTGAGAAACTCACCCATGTCATATAATCAGTACCTGATAGGAGCAGAGTTCAAATTCAGGCAACTAGGTACCAGATTTGATGTCCTTAGCCTCCTAGTTACCCATTTATTAAGTGCTTGTTGACTGCCCTAGGTGCTGGGTACTGTGCTGGGTAGAGGGAATTCCAAGTCGGAGTGGATGAAGCCTCTTCCTTTTAGGGACTCGGAGTCTGGCTTGGGAGTCAGACGTGGAAACAAATGGAGCTTAGATTTCATCCCAGACCTCTGGTTTCAGAGAGGGATGCTGAATGAGGAGCAGGAGTGTGCCCATGAGCAAAAGCGAATGAGGGCAAAGGGGATTTTAGGGAAACTCTGACAGATCCCCGAGTGGAGCATGCCTCCAGATGGCTTAGCAGGTGTAACCCTAACTGATACGAGTGGACTAGTACTGGTCTTTCTTCCACAAAATCCTAGCAAGTCCTCTGATTCCTGTACAATCTATACTCACTGTGTCTGTTCAGAACAGGCCCAGAAGAGCAAGTTCAGACCGAGTGTTCGAGTGGGTCCTTTCCACCGCCCGGGAGCAGCAGCATCCCAGAATCCTTCTGAGCCCCTTCCACGCTCTTTCCTTTGGAGGGACTTGAGCTTCAATCTGTTTCATTTCTTCTTTGCCCCTAAGGTTAAAATCCTCTCTCTCTTTCATTCTCAAAACCCCAAACTACTTTGAGAGGTGATCAGCAACTCATAACGTTTCAGCCAAGGAAGGGGAGGAAGGGGGCTGCTGCCCTGGTGTCAGTGGGTCAGGACAGGATCTGTCCCTCTCTTAGGGAGAACAGCATGAGGCCAGGTCACACCCATGGGGGTTCCTTATACTTTGAGACTTCTCTGCAAAATGCCTTTAAAACTTGCTTCAATCATCTGGCCAGGTAAGTGGGTTGCTCCAAGGAGAATCCCTGCTTTTCTTTAAAAAAAAAAAAGACATTTTAAAATTTATTTGAAAGTCAGAGTTAGAGAGGGGGGAAGAAAGAGAGAGAAAATGTCTTCCATTTGTTGATTCATTCCCTAGGTGGCCACAATGGCCAGGGCTGAGCCAGGGTGAAGCCAGCAGCTTCATCCATATGGGTGGCAGGGGCCTAAGCACTCGGGCCAGCTTCTGCTGCTTTTCCCAGGTCATTAGCAGGGAGATAAATCAGAGGTGGAGCAGCCAGGACTTGAACTGGTGCCCGTATGGGCTGTTAGCATCACAGGCAGTGGCTTTACCTGCTACTTTACAATACAGGAACCAAGAATGGCTGTTATAACCTCAAAAGAATCTCAGGAAGTACCTCCCCACATTCTCTTTCTTCCCCTTAAACAAGGGTGCCGGGGGAGAGATTGGAGGTGAAAAGCCAGTCTTCAGAGAGGTTTTAGAACTGGAAGTGATCCCTGTGGGAAGCACAGAACAGGGGTATAGCCTCCTCCTCTGGCTGAGTACTGAACTAAGTTTTTAGCTCAGTGATCCCTTATTATGATGCTCCTAACACCTGCCTTCCCAGATGCGTGAAGTGCTTGCTTTAGTCCAGTCCTCTTACCCTGCCTCCAATGCCTGCTGTGGGCATGTCCTGAGACATGTCACTATCCTTGCCCCTGCTCATGTGCCCTCACCATGTGGCTGGATTTCTAAAATGCCTTCCCAAAGGCCCTTCTCTCTCTGCTCCCCAGCCCCCGCCTCGCACCTATGGTCTACCCTGGACTTCTTGAGATGCCACCAGCCTGTGACTCTCCTCTTCAGAAACCCTCACCAAGTCCTCTGGCCCCAGAAACATGTCCCAGCCTCTCTGAATGGCTTTCAAGGTCGCCACAGTCTGTCTCCTGCTGAATCACCCCTGGCATCTGTTCTGGGTTTGAAGACAATAAATTCATCAGTGTCCTCTTGCTGTTGGAGTCCCTTCTTGCTGACATGTGGAGGACTGACTGCACTAGGGGCACAGAGCGGACAGGCAGCAAAACTCAGAGGAGGAAGCAAGAAGGACACAAGGCCACCTCCCATCTCTCGGGGCCTCTCTTTTCACCTTGCTTGTTTGGGTCTCTCCCAGGCCTGTGGTTTATATGAGACTGAAATCCTGTCCTGCCTGTTCTTGTTCATAGCAGCAACATGGTTGGTGCTGTTTCTATCACGCTGACAGGTTGGTGACAACCCCAGCAGGCTGAGCACATTCATCCCTGCCACTGTGGCGAGCCCCAGCCTGGAAACACTGTGCCTTCCCCTTGTCATCTCCTGGCAGCACCCAGAGTTCTAGAGAACTCCGGCTTCAGGGAGCGGTGGATACTGTTGAGGAGCCCATGTTGTGCTGCAGTGGGTTAAGCTGCTGCCTGCAAACCAGCATCCCATATCAGAGTGTTGGTTTGAGTCCTGGATACTCCACTTGCAATCCAGCTCCTTGCTAATGTACCCAGGAAGGCCGCAGGAGGATGGTCCCAGTGCTTGACTCTCTGCCACCTATGTGGGAGACCTGGATGGAGTTCCTGACTCCTGGCTTTGGTCTGGCCCAGCTCTGGCTGTTGTGGCCATTTGGGGAATGAACCAATGGAAAATTCTCTTTCTCTTCTACTCTCCCTGTCACTCTGCCTTTCAAACAAATAAAAATAAAGCTTTAAAAAAGGGAAAAGGTTTATTGGACTGAAAAATGTGCTCCTTGGGAAAAATTAAGTCCTTTGAAGGCTGGAGATGAGGAAACCAGCTAATTCTTGGGGACACAGTTAGGATGGCAACAAACAAATGTATAAATACAGACTTGTTGTTTAAACTATAGTCAAAATGGATTGACTAGGCTACAGACCTATAATTTGCCTACTAGATTGCATGTTATTTTGAGAAGGTGAATGAGTGAAAAATTCACCAGGGACCCAAGATGAAAGACTATGAACTCAGATTCTAATGTAAAAGAAGCTCCCCTGCCCCCAACCTAATCTTCTTAGATAGTCAAGAGCCGCAGAAGTGAACTGCACTGAATCCTGGTGTTGTCAGCATAGATTTCAAAGAAATGGGCCAATCAGAAGGGGAGTCAGAGTGTGGGAGAACACACTGTGCATGTCGAGGGTGCAGCATGGGACCATTTGGTCCAAACATCTCCTCTCTCAGTTGGGAAACTGAGATCCAGAGAGGGAAGGTGGCTTGAGGTTGGTGCTGTCAGACTGGCTCAGAAGGGAGTCACACTGGAAGATAGAGAGCTGGGGGCTGTCAGCCAAGAGCTGAGAGGAATGCACATGAAGAAAGCATGGGGAAAGCTGGCAGCCAAGGCCGACGTTCTTTGGGAACTCTACAGCTAGGAGCAGAGAAGAGAAAATCTCTCAAATGTACATGGGTGGATGTGGGAGAACAGAACAGGTCAGGACAATAGAAGGGTGAGAGGATTTTGAGAAGGAAAAGACCAGCCCATAGTAACAATTACTCCCAACGTGGCCAGGAAATAGCAAGGAAATACTTATTGGATTTGCAATAGGATCTTCAGAAGCACAGTTTCAATAAAGTGAGAAGGATGGAAAGACAATCAAAAGATGTGTGTGTGGTGAGTATGTATGTGTGCAGGGTGTGGTGTATGCGTGGAGAGTGTGATGTGCAGGGGTGTGTGGAGGGTACAGTGCGTGAGTGGTAAGTGCGATATGTGTACATCAGTGTGGTATCTGTATAGAGCAGTGTTTACAGCATGCATGTACAGGTGTAGTGTGTGTGCAGGAGGTGATGTTTGTGTGGAGAGTGTCACGTGTGTGTGTAGTGTACGTATAGTGTATGGCATGTATGTGGAGGGTGCAATGTGTGTGTGTATGTGTGTGTAGAATGGTGTGTGGTGTGTTGTGTGTGTGTTGAGGGTGAAGCTTGTGGGATGTGTGTATGTGGGGTGTGTGTGCAGAGTGCAGTTTTTGTGTGTGTGGTATGTAGAGTATGATGTGTGTGTGCATATGGAGGATGTTGTGTGAATGTATCTCTCTGCGTGTGTATGTGGAGAGGGTGTGTGTGTGTTGTGTTCTGACTGAAGATTGAACACTGGTGCCTTAGTTCTCCCACCCTACCTGGGAGGCAGTGGTACCTAAGGTGAGGGGAAGGTTGGTCCAGTGGCTGGGTCCTGGAGCAGGAGTGGAAGAGGGGGCCCTTCCCTGACACTGCGGGAAATGCCCCAGTCAGGGACCAAGAGCCAAACGAGGAGCTGGCTTCCCACAGAAGGATTTTTGAATGAGCCCCTCACCCTGCAGGATCTGGAGCATGTATTGAAAGCTGATGGTGAAGAGCCAGAGGCTGAGAACCAACAATGTGCTCAGGGAAGAAGGGAGGTGAGGAGCAGGGAGAGAACAGTCTGGAGCAGTCGGGCTCCTGTAGCCGCTCCTTGCGCCCCACTTGTGGATAGCAATTGTGATGTCCCATGGACAGAGTTCTAGTGGAAGCACATTGGGTGCAAGTTCCACAAGACTCGTGCAAGGTTACGTGCCTTCCATATTTGACTGAGTTATTGGACAGACTTACAGCTCTGGGAGGCACACTTTACAGTCAAATCAGAACTTGCTTCATGCAGAAGCCTCGGCTCTCTAAGAAACACAGATGGCCAAAGACCACTGGCATATACCTTCTCATTCTCATGACTTCCCTGGGTTAGCCAACCACGTACATGGAAAATGATGACACTGGAGGAAAGGGAAGGGCAGGCCGCACATAGCTCCTTTTCCTTCCAGTCAATCCTTTCGAGGAAGCCGTGATAGGACACACATGTTATCAGGAGATAAATGAAACCCTTGCGTTGATTCTGTGCATGTTACTACTGTTCTAGCAAGAATGAAACACATACTTGTGTATGTGTAAGATCCAGGAAACACAAAGTGTGTAATTTCAGTGATACTGCATGTATGTCCTTATATTGTCATTCAAAGGTGACATTATACAATACAAAGAATAGCAAAATTCATATAGTAAAAAATTAAGGTTTTTTTCTTTACTTAGAATGATACTAAATTAAAAAAGAAACTATGATTAGTGAAAAGAAAGGAACAGTTTTAGCTTTTAGTAATTTTTGAAAAAGATTTATTTATTTATTTGAGAGGTAGAGTTATAGACAGAGAGGGAGAGACAGAGAGAGAGGTCTTCCATCTATTGGTTCACTCCCCAAATGACCAAAATGGCCAGAGCTGGGCTGATCCCAAGCCAGTAGCCAGGAGCTTCTTTC
Organism: Sylvilagus floridanus; assembly: GCA_949820135.1. Classification (NCBI taxonomy): domain Eukaryota; kingdom Metazoa; phylum Chordata; class Mammalia; order Lagomorpha; family Leporidae; genus Sylvilagus; species Sylvilagus floridanus. The sequence continues at coordinate 101,417,925 of OX463225.1, forward strand.
AGGTCTCCCACATGGGTGCAGGGGCCCAAGCACTTGGACCATTTTCCATTGCTTTCCTGGGCCATTAGCAGGGAGCTGGATTGGAAGTAGAGCAGCTGGGGCTTGAACCGGCACCAGTATGGGATGCCGGCACCTCAGCAGAGACTTAACCTACTATGCCACAGAGATGGCCTCTTTAGCAATCTTTTATGGCATGTTCCCCCTTGATGTTTGAGTGAATTTTGTTTTTTGAATTTGCCTTTTAGGCTGGGCCCTGAAAATTATGTTGTCAAGTCAGGGGTGGCATGTTGGCTTTCTGTGTGATCAGGCCCAAAGGACAACCCTGGAACTGTGAAGAGGAAGGAGGAGTCACCAGTACATTACATCACTGAGGCTGAATCCTAGTCATCACACATTCACCAGGTCCCAGCGTCAATGACGGTGGCCATGGGGAGAGACCTGAGAGAATCAGAACTCCCAGAAAGCCATGGTGTCTCCTGTGACAGCTCTGGGACACCCCACCATCTCCAGCATTTCTGCTGTTTGGAGTTTTAGCATGCTTTCCTTGTGTTCTTCCTTCTGACTGGAATGTCCCAGGCTCCAAGGCCTCGCTCTAAAGAGCAGTGTGAGCAGGTGGGTTGGAGCACAGGCCCAGTGAGGACCTCAGGCTAGATGCTATGTGCAGATGCTGCCTCCAATGTGGCCCATCTCGCTCTCTGTCAGACTCTGAACCCTTCTGCTGCCTGCTTGCGGCTGCTTTTTTGGTCTGGTGACTGCTGGACTCCAGTCTTGGAATGACCTACTTTCTCCTCTGCTCCTCACCAAAATCAGGCTCAGGAATCCTAGTGGCCCCTACTTGGCTCCAGGTCCCCACCCAAGCCCCGGCCACCTTGGTTTCAGTCCTGTGCTGTCAGCATAGCATTCCCAAAGGACTCTGCCTTTCTCTGAGGCTCACGTTTGGCCATCATCTTATCTTCACACGTCTGTTTTCAAGGCCAACCTACCTGGGGCTACAAAATGATCTTCTCAGAGCTACAAATAGAAGCCTTATTGTGTTCACAGCTTTCTCAAGAGATGTTGCTTTCAAAGCCAGTTTTGTGGAACACAAAGAGAATTCAATCAGATATACCGGCTTTGATTTATTTACTGTGGTTTTAGTCCTGTCAAGGAAACTCTCCATACCCCACTTCCTCCATCAATCAAAAGAGAATTCTAATGACTACCTCATGTGATTGTTGTGAAGATTGTGAGGAATGACACTGGCAAAGCCTCAGCATGCAGTCCCATGCTGGCCTAACAGTCAAGCTCCCCCCTGTATTTCCCTCCCTTGCTGGGGTTGGGCCTCACACTTTCTTTGTGCCCTTATTCTCCACAGCACCCAGACAAATATCTTGTGGCTGGCAGTGATCAACACCTGTGGTTTGAATTAAAATTCCCAGCTGGAGCCATGTCTCAATAGGCTAATCCTCTGCCTGCTGCACCAGCACCCCAGGTTCTAGTCCTGGTTGGGGCACCGGATTCTGTCCCGATTGCTCCTCTTCCAGTCCAGCTCTCTGCTGTGGCCCGGGAGTGCAGTGGAGGATGGCCCACCTGCGTGGGAGACCAGGAGAAGCACCTGGCTCCAGGCTTCGGATCAGCGCAGTGCCACTGGCCGCAGCGGCCATTAGGGGATAAACCAACGGAAAAGGAAGACCTTTCTCTCTGTCTCTCTCTCTCTCATTGTCCACTCTGCCTGCAAAAAACAAACAAACAAAAATTCCCCTTGTATCATTGTTCCCTCCATGTCTCCAGTTGCAATCTCCTCTTTGAATTATCATCACCCAGCTTATGTTGGAAGTTCTACTACATGTTACTACTGACCATGGCTCCAAATGAAGTTACTTTAGCTGTCAATGCTTATTTAAAATAAGCAGAAACATATGCTCAACATAGAAACACAAAAACAAACCTTGCAATTCTTCCTACCCAAACAAAACAGGATAAAAGCCTTTCCATTAACTTTTCACTGCAAACAGCTGTGAAATAACTATTTGCTTGGGGGAGGGGGAGAAATGGCATATTCGAAGGGGTCTATGGACTTAATTAATTAATTAATTTTAAAGATGCATTTATTTATTTGAAAGGCAGAGTTACAGAGTTGGGGGACAGGGAGAGAGAGAGAGAGAGAGAGAGAGAGAGAGAGATTCTTCCATGTGCTGGCTCACTTTCCAAATGGCTGCAACTGCTGGGATTGGGCCAAACTGAAGCCAGGAAATGAGGAACTTCTTCTGGGTCTCCCACATGGGTGCAGGGCCCAAGCACTTGAGCCATCTTCCACCAGTTTCCCAGGTGCATTAGCAGAGAGCTGGATTGGAAGTGGAGCACCTAAGACTTGACCTGTGCCCAGATGGGATGACAGCATCACAGGTTGTGGCTTTACCTGCTACCCCACAGTCCTGGCCCCTCTGTGCACTTTAAAATAGAAAAATTAGACAAGACTCTACCCTGTGACTGAGAAAATAACTGCCGATCTCTACTACTTAGATTCAGCAAAGTGAGAATCTTATTGGAAATACATTTTAACTTTCTGGTGTTATAACATTTTTTTTCTCATCCAAGTATGAAAACTTGGGTCTTATTTATTGTGCAGTGGTAGTGATCACTCTCAGTATCCTATGTTTGATTGACTGCTAATAAGGGCTTATTTCATGCCAGACACTGTACTACGTGATAAGACAGGGTGCAGTCACTGCCTTAGTGAGTTTTCTGTGGGGGACACATATATAGGTGGCCACAATGCCATGTGAGAAAGGTTAGGTGGAGGGACTGACAAGATGTGGTGAGTATTCAAAGGGAACCTGAACATGACTGTGAAGGATTCCCAGGAAAGGAGATGTCTATGCTGTCTTGAAGGACAGGCAGTAGTTTGTCAGATTATAGCAGCAAGGGGTGGAGGGGAAAAGTATTCCCAGGAGAGGAAGGGACATATGCAATGGCTCAGCAAAGATCTCGTGCATGTATGCATGCATGGTGCATATGTGTGTGCATAGTGCAAGTGTAGGGGAGGGTGGGGCATGGAGGACAAGAGTGAAGTGTGGGGAGCTGAGAATGAGAAAGGCATTGGATACCATGCTCATGAGTTTGAAATTTTGTTTTCCTTTTAATTAAAGATTTATCAGGGGCCAGTGTTGTGGCACAGTGGGTAAAGCTGCCATCTGCGGTGCCGGCATCCCAGATGGGTGTCGGTTTGAGTCCCGTCTGCTTCACTTCCAATCCAGCTCCTAGTTAATGCACCTGGGAGAGCAGCAGAAGATGGCCAAGTGTTTGGGCCCCTGCATCTGTGTGGGAGACCTGGATGGAGTTCCAGGCTCCTGGCTTCTGCCTGGCCCAGCCCTGGCCATTGTGGTCTATGGGGAGTGAACCAGCAGATGGAAGATCTTCCTCTCTCTCTCATTGCCTCTGCCTTTCCTTCTCTGTAACTCTGACTTTTAAATAAATGAATAAATCTTAAATCTTATTTATGTGAAAGGCAGACTGATGGGGTAGAAAGAGAGAGAGAGACTGACAGAGACTTCTACCTGTTCACTCTTACATGCTAGATGCTCAATATACTTTTTTTTGACAGGTAGAGTTAGACAGTGAGAGAGAGAGAGACAGAGAGAAAGGTCTTCCTTCCGTTGGTTCACTCCCCAAATGGCCGCCACGGCCGTCGTGCTGCACTAATCTGAAGCCAGGAGCCAGGTACTTACTCCTGGCCTCCCATGCGGGTGCAGAGCCCAAGCACTTGGGCCATCCTCCACAGGCCACAGCAGAGAGCTGGACTGGAAGAGGAGCAATCAGGACAGAACTGGTGCCCCAACCAGGACTAGAACCCGGGGTGTCGGTGCCACAGGCGGAGGATTAGCCTAGTGAGCTGTGGCGCCGGCTGCTCAATATACTTTTAATTGAATTGATATAGGTCATTTGAATTAATGAATAAAGAGCAAGGATTATTCATTAATTTAACAAAGATTTATTAAGCATTTACACATTCTACTCACTGTGCTAGACCTTGAAGGTGCTGGTGTGGGTCATTATGAGCTTAGTAAAAAATTACTCATATTAATCAACCAGCCAATCTTGGCCTTCACTCATTACAGTCAATCAGCCAATACCCCTGAGGTCTTCCTAAGAACTGACCTTGGCTGTATCAGCAACTACAAGGCACTGCTTGGTTCCCATGGTTGGGGATTATCTTTTCTGCGTCTTCGATGAACTCTTATCCTCCCCAATTCTCAGATTCCTGGAGCAGAAAAGTTCCTTCCTGGGTTGTCTGGATCAGCTATGGTGATTCTCAAATGTTTTCTGGCCTCTGACCGGGATGTTCATTGGTCTATGAAAGAGTTAACCTGGAGAACCTGAGCCTTCCTACAAGAGGAAATGTTGGTATTCTTGACACTGAAGCCTTTTCCTTCACCTTCCCTGCACTCCTAGCTACCAGCACCTGTGGGACTAAAGCTCTTTTTTAATGAGATGTCATGTTGCAGAAACTGCCCGCCTCACCTTAGTCCCTATCCCTGGAACAAATAATTATCTTAAGATCTCAGAAACATAATACCATTCTTTCTGCTGTCATTCTAGAGTGCTCCAAGCCCGCAGTTCAGACAATTCCAGAAACACCCCGCTCCCAGTAGCAGAGCAGTCTAGTGAGCAACATTCCCCAAAGGCAGCTTGTCAGAGCCCAGAGCCAACTCGCAGGCAATGGAGTCTGCCTGGCGCACAACAATCCCTGCTTCTGTCCCTGCATACTGAGGAGCTCCTTGTCTCTCTGCCTCCCTCGGTCCCTTGATGTGTGCTGTTAATATTCATCCCCTTCTCCCTCTCTTGATGTGAATTAAAAGAGCAACTTACAAGGCAAACAAGAAGAAAATAACAGATTGCTGCTGCTCATTAAAGCTTCAGCTCAATAGAGTCTGATAAGAGCTACAAGATTGGTTCCCCCTCCCAATCCATGGTGGGGGAGTCGGGGGCAGAATAATTACAGCACCTTGGATCTGCTAGGAGCTCAAGGGATTTTACAGAGAGATGGAAATGCATTTTCCTTCCCAAAGCTTTCCTGTCTGATGGAAACCCAGAGTCTAGGCTTGTCTCTCGCATTTTCCTGACATAATCTTAGAGAATTGACTTTGCATTTCTGGATTTCATTTAGTTTCTCTACCTGAAAATGAGGAGGGGGAAAAGATTAACAGTCTTCAAAGAGGGCTATGAGGCTAAATAAATGAATAAACATGAAAGCATAAGCATTTTGGAAGATCTGTCTTCTCTCTCTCTTTCTCCCCCTCTCTCCTTCCCCTTTCCAACAGTACTAAATTTGCTTAGGCAACAGGTCCCACCCTAGCTACCAGCCCATTTCTCTTTTCCCTTTTGAAGCTGGACCTCAGGAAATGCTGCCTGAATTTGTTGCCTTCCTCTTCTCACCTCCCACCCCTGATACTCAGCCCACTGCAGTCCACCCTCTACCCCACCAATCACTGTGTTGTTAAACCCAATTAATACAACTTTGGTTATCTAACTTGACTTTGTTTTTCCAGCTGGTGACTCTTACCCCTGCACTTGAACAATTCTCTTCCCTTGGTACCCAAACATTATTCTCTCTAGGTTTTTCTCTTATCTCCCTCACTAAACCTTCTTAAGCAACTTCCTCTGTTTCTCATTAAATGTCAGCATTTCCCAGATCCTCTTTCATTATTGATTTCTCTAGGGATCCTATTAACAAAACTTCATCTTCCAGGTCTTCAGCTCTGGTTCAATTCTGTCTCTTGCTGGATGCCCCACAGATCCCTTGGAATCAGCATCATCTTCTCCCACTTCCATGTTTTCCTCTGTTTCTACCCCAGAGAATCGCACTATCATTTCCTAGCTGGAGAACTGAGATTGGTTTTTTAATTATTTCTCTTCCTAGTGCCATCAAGTCAAATAATACTCAAGTCCAGTCAATTCTTCCTTCACTCCATCACCTTCTTACCCCTCCTGAAGGTACCTGTCCTATTTCTTTGCCTAAATGGCTACGCAGTCTTCCAACTGACTTCCCTGCCTCAGCCTTCCCACCTTCCAGAACTCTCTTTACACACTGCAAGTGGACAATGACGCTCCTCTATTTCCAAGAATCCAATGGCTCCCTTGACTATCAAGAAAAAGTTCAAGGGGGTTGGTACCGTGGCACAGTGTTAAGCCACTGCTGAGATGCTGGCATCCTGTATCAGAATGATGGTTCAGGTCCCAGCTGCTTTGCTTCCCAAACAGTCCTTGCTAATGCTCCTGGTAAAGCAGCAGAAGATTGCTCAAGTACTTGGGCCCCTGGTACCCATGTGGGAGACCATGATGGAGTTCTTGGCTCCTGCTTCAGTCTACCTAGCATGGCTATTGTAACCATTTAGGGAATGAGCCAGCAGATGGAATATCTCTTCCTCTCAAATAATGTAAAAATAAGCATACAAATAAAGTTTGGGGGAAAATGCTCCTGTCTATAGCTAAGTGGAGAAGAAACTCACTATGCACTGGGTTGGATACCAAAAATGAAAAGGCTGCAGATGAGCACTTCCCTGGCCAGAGGAGAAGGAGATGGCAGCATGGGGGCAGATTTCCAGTGGAAGAGGGGTTGGAGGATGACGGGAAGACAGCAGGGGCTGTTGAGTTTTTAGCCCTGGAGGCACAATGCTCAGACATATTGCAGAGAAGAGTCACAGGGGTCTGAGAAATTGCTTGCTCAGAAGAGGAAAGGACACAGAGATACATAGAGGGAAGGAGGTCATGTGACGACTGAGTTAGAGATTGGAGTGATGCAGCAACAAGGCAAGAAATGGCAAGGATTGCTGCAATCAGCAGGATCTAGAAAGAAGCAAGGAAAGATTCTTCCCTGGAGCCTTCGGAGGGAGCAAGGTGCTTCCTGCCTTCAGAACGGTGAGAGAATACATTCCTGGTATTTAAAAATATATTAAACTATTTATTTATTTATTTGAAAAAATGCAGAGAGAGAGAGAGAGAGAGTGAGAGTGAGCGAGCTCTTCCATCCCCTGGCTCACTCCCCAAATGAGCACGATAGCCGAGACTGGGCCAGGCCAATGTCAGGAGTCAGGAGTCCGTGTGGGTCTCCAACGTGGGTGGCAGAGGCCCAAGTACTCAGCGCATCCTCTGCTGCCTTTGCAGGCACATTAGCAAGGAGCTGGAATGGAAGCAGAGCAGCTGAGACCTGAAGTGGTACTCGGATGTGGGATGCTGGTATCACAAGCAGCGCTAAACTTACTGTGCCATAAGGCTGGCCCGATGTCTGTTGGTTTAAGCCACCCAATTTGTGGTCCTCTGTTACAACAGCCTCAAGAAGCTAGCAGAGGTAGGATGATCAAGTGGGTGAGAGATGTGCAAACATGAAGTGAAATGTAAATGCAAGGTGTGAGACTTCTTTCATCATGATTTTTCTTTCTGTTCCCCACTTCTCGTCTGCCCCTACAGCGCTCATGCATTCGCTAGGCCAGCCTCAGAGGAACCCAGCAGGCTCTGCTCCTCCTTGCTTTCTGTCTCCCTGTCTGCTGCCCTGAGGGCCTGAGTCTGCAGAGGCCAGTGTTGTGTTTGGTGCTGCAGATGCCTGTTCTCTGGGCTGAGGACTGAGGGGACGTGGAGGGAATGGAAGGACCCAGAAACATCAGCCTACTCCTCACTCAGCAGGCAGGGGCAGGGCTCTGCTGCCTCAGGAGCTTTGAAAAGTATTTGCAAGGTAACTTCAAAGCTACTGGTTAGAAAATCAGAGAAGCGGTGCGATGAAAGGGAGAGAACACTGGGCTAAGAGAGAGAAAGTGAACAGTGGGGACCAAGCAGGGTGCTCCAGTCGCCCCTTTTTCCCTCAGGGCACTCTCACTCTTCACAGGCTTTGGGGAGGCCTTGGAGGTGCCTCTTTTGATTCTCTGCACCTGGATCTAACTTCCTCTGGCTCAGTTCCAACATGCCCCAGTCCTGCTGGCCCAAGGGCCGATTGATTCAAAGAGGACGGGCTCCCCTACCCTGACTTTTGCCTTCCAATGTTTTCCCCACTTGTGGCCTTCATCTTTCTTTGACAAATGAGCAATAGTTTGCAAGAGAAACAAAAGGAAATGCTGAGATCTCACCCTTGAATCACCTGGAGGCACTGGGGATTGAGTTTTGACTTCAGGGTAAACCACTCTCACCAAAGAGAGGGGGAAGTGGAGGGATCCGGCGGCTTCTCCGACTCTTCTCCACAACAGGTCTGCGGATTGCCTGTCTTCCACTGGAAGTCTGCCCCCATGCAGCTGTCTCCTTGCTTCTGGCCAGGGAAGCGCTCAGCGGCAGCACCCTCATTTTTGGTATCCAACCCAGTGCATAGTGAGCTCCTTTTCCATTTAGCTGTGGACAGGAGTGTTCTTTTTCCAAATGTTTGTTTATTTTTATTGTATTTGAAAGGCAGAGAGAGATTTTCCATCTGCTGGTTTGCTTCCAGATGCTGGGCTGGGCCAGGAGCCAGGAACTCCTTTCAGGTCTCCTGCTTGGGCAGCAAGACTCCAAGTACTTGAGCCATCATCTGCTGCCTCCTAGTGTGTGCATTAGCATGAAGCTGAGCCCTGGAGGATCTGCGACTGCAACCAGGCACTCTAATATGGGGTGTAGGTGTCCCAAGTGGCAACTTAACAGCTGCACCAAACGCCTATCCTGGGAGTTGTCTTTCCTTGTTTTTTAAAGTTTTATTTATTTGACAGGCAGAGTTACAGAGAGAGGAGAGAGAGAAGCAGGGTTGGGGGGAGGTGTTTTTCATGCACTGGTTCATTCCCCAAATGGTCACAATGGCTTAGGCTGGGCAGATCAAAGCCAGGAGCCAGGAGATTCTTCTGGGTTTTCTTTATGGGTACAGGGACTCAAGCACTTGCGTCATCTTCTGCTGCTTTCCCAGGCACATTAGCAGGGAGCTGAATCAGAAGAGGAGCAGCCAGGACTGGAACCAGAGCCCATATGGGATGCTTGCTATTTCCTAAGATTCCTATGGTGACAACAGAATTGGAAATTGAGAAAGGAATCCTGGCATTCTGCTCCCAGGAGCTTGCAACACCCAGTCTAGCTACCTAGTAAGTCCGCTGATGGCCTTTTACCACAGGACCTTCTTCCTAATTGCTCTCTGCCTCTAGACATCTAGGGTGTGAGGTCAAGAACAGGCTTAATGTCTCAGATAATTAATAATGACAAATGCTCACTGCTGGCGGTGTTTCTGCCTTAAGTATACTATCAGCTGACTCTCAAGGCATAGAAAGTCGATCATCTATTTTACTGAAGAGGAAATGGCAGCTTACGGAGATTGGATAATGTTCCCAACATCCTGTAATTCATAGGTGGCACAATCAGGATTTGAACCCACTTGCCTCTAACTTCAGAGCCTAAACTCTGGGCTCTGCTTCATGAAGTTCCTGATGCCAGGAGCAGGGAACTCCATCTTGGTCTTCCATGTGAGGTGACAAGAGACCAAGCACTTGGGCCATCATGGGTAGCAAAGCAGCTGGGACTCCATGTGACACTCTGATATGAGATGCTGGCATCCCCAGCAGAGGCTTAACCTGCTGTGCCACAATGCCCACCCCTAGGTGTTGCTTTTAGGCTACTGTCAACACTGGCCCCACTGTGCTGCTCTCATCTCCTGCCCTCCCTAGTAGCCCTTTCCAGAGGCGAGCCCAGGCCTGCCCAGCTACAGCCAGTCCCTGGGCCAACTTCCACCTTCTTGCGAGCATAGTTGAGAACCCAAGACATTGTGCCGACACACTTTCTGGGCTCTGCACTTCTGGGCTATGTCCTGTTAGATCCCTGCCACCCTCCTTCCAGCAGTCCTTAGTTACCCATTCTCCTTAATTGGGCTCTGTTCCTCTGTGTTTGCAGGTGAGGGCTGCAGACATGGTGAAATGGTGCCTTTCCAGTGGGAGGGAAAGACAGGGGCAGTTATCAGCTCAGCAAAAGGATGATTTGCCCCCTGGCTCAACAAGTGGCTGGTGGCTGGGGCAGGGGTGGGAGAGCAAATGCCATTTTCAGTGGATGTGTAGGCATATGCCCAGAGCGCCTAGAGCAGCATGGGTGGGATTAGAGCTAGGGGGCTGCAGACATGTTGGCACTTGAAAGTAGCTATTGCAGCATTATCTGCAGAATGAGCTGGGTCCCTTTACAAGTGTCCCGGAGGACTTTTGGGGCCAGGCAGATCCTGGAGATGATGACAGTGGTGACAGCAAAGTCTTCTTGCCAGGGGCCCTTCTGCAGGTGTGTGTATTGCATGCTTTTCAAAATCTCTCTCCCTGGACCTTGAAGAGATTGGTCTTGACCTCTGTGTCTCCCATGCCTGGTCATTAAATCCCATTTCCACACTCACTCACTGATCTTCTGCTCTGAGACTGATCCATTGCTGGGGGCTGGGAGTTGGGACACTGTCCTCAAGATGCCCAGAGTCCCCAGAAGGACGCAGGCATGGAAGCAAACACAGTACAGCTGAGTGACAGGCAAAGAGAGTGCAGTGGGAGCCCAGATGAGACCTAACTCTGCACCCCTGGGGTTATCAGAGACTTCAGGGAGGAGGCCACAGGGGAGCAGGCTCCTGTAGGATGTTTGTGGGCTTGACCTGAGGATGATGTGGGGGGCAGTGGTCTAGGCTGACTGTACATGGCTCCTCCACACTTTTCTGATTTTAGGGCTGCTGGGTTGCCTGAACAGTTCTCAAGTGGCAGAGTGGGGCGTGGTTGAAGAGAAAAGCAAGAAATACCAGTGATGTGTGTTTGCTGTATTCTTCACTGGCAGGAGGGTACAGACAACCCAGAAGTCTTGAAATCTGATTCCACCCTTTCAGAGTTATCAGCTTGGGTCTGCCCTTCCCCTTCCACCCTGCACATGGTTTGTCCCCATTTCTGTCACTGGTTTCTGAGAAGGAATGAAGAGGTATCACCCATCTCTCTGGACATGCCCGCAATTCCCAGGGCCCTGACTCACACCCCGTAGCCAGGGTGATCTTGCTCTAGCAGCATGTGGGTGTGGGAGGGCGAGTGCTGAATGAGCTCATGTGTGAGAGCAGGTGCATAGGCACCCACCTTCCTGATTCCTTGGTGCTGTGTGCAGGAGCTGAGGCAGGGCTGAGCAGCTCGGGAGCACCTTCTCTGCTCTCTTCTTCTTAAAACTCTCCTTTACTGTCTTTTCTCCCTACCTTCTTAGAGGGCATCAGGATCTAATAATAATAATAAAAAAGACAAGTAGCTTTGGAATCAGGCCAGGTTCAAATCTAGACTCTCTGTATGATTTGGGGCAAGGTACTCATTGGCAGAACCTCAACATCTTCAACTTTTTTAAAAAGATTATTTTATTCATTTGAAAGAGTTGAGAGAGAGAGAGAGAGAGAGATCTATCATCTGCTGATTCATTCCCCAAATGGCTGCAATGGCCAGGGATTGGCTGATCTGAGGCCAGGAGCCATGAGGCTGCAGGTTCCCACATGGTTGCAGGTTCCCATGTGGGACATTTTCCACTGCTTTCTCAGGTGCATTAGCAGGGAAATGGATAGGAAGTGGAGCAGCTGGAACATCAGCCAGTGCCCATATGGGATGCTGGTATTGCAGGCAGAGGCTTAGCCCATTAGACTGAAATGCCGGCCCCATCACCCTCAACTGTGTAACCAGTTGCTGGGAGGATGACTAATAGTCTTGAATACATGATTGCTCTTAGTGTTACTCACTCACCAAACACTTCAGCTCTTCAAACCTTCCTTGTTTTCCACATCTTAAGTAATCCAGGGGTCAGGCTGGGAAGAGAGGGTGAGGGTCCTGAGATAAGTATTTCCAATTACTATTCTTTGGGGGAGGCTAGAGAGAAGTGGGTAAGGAAAGAAGCCTCTCTTCCAGAAGAATTTGCTGTGGACCACCACTATGGTGTGTTTATGTGCATCCTACTCAACAATCCCAAGGATCTTACAAGGTAGGGCTACCCTTCCCACTACCAGGCAAAGAACAAGTGCAAAGCCAGCTCTTTAATTCAGGTGGGTTTTGGTGTCTGTGAGTCAGGGGTGAGATATGCTTGGAGTTAAGAGGAGACAGACCAGCACGTTCTCTCCTTGCCCAACTTCCGTGCAGCCCTCACTGGGCTTGCTTCTCACTCTGATAGTCCTGAGACTTTAGCATCTGGCCAGGCTCCCCAGAACTTGGGCACCACAGCCAGGCTCTGGGGCCCCACTCAAGGATCTTAACAAGGTGTAAGAGGGGGAAAGGAGGGCTTGTCCAAATAGTACACAAAGATGGGACTCAGCAGCAGGCCAAATTGCTTGACAAGAGCATTCACTGCAAGTAATTAGCAGGACATACACAGCTGAGGGCATATAAAAGCTGTCCAGGAGTGCAATTTTCTAGAGTTAGGATAATTGGTCAGAGGCCTGAGAAGAGCACAAATGGGCAAATTAGAGGAAATGCCTTGCTCCCAACCCACAAAATGACCAGCAGGTGCCAGAGATCTGGAGTCAGGAGGACGCGCCTGCTGAGGGGCATTCCAGTCCCTGATGTCTGAAAGAAGGAACAGGAGAACGTGGTCATTTCCGTGATGCATCCACCCCCAGCATTGCCTGTGCCTCTCCATGCCTTTCAAGGCTTCCAGGCTCCTGAGAAGGGAGTGATACTGTTTCTTACACCCACCATGTCTGGGCTACCTTCAGGAAACCCCACAGGGGAGAAGGAGGGAGATTACAGAGTAAGACCATCTGGTTTTAAAGACTAGATTTGGAATTGGAAAGAAAGCAGGAGGTGGTGCTTTGTTGCCAACACCCTGAAATTAGCCTCAAGCAGGCCTCTCTGTCTTTCTGGGAATGTTGAGGCTGCTGGGGCTACTGGGGCTGCTGGGGCCAGGTGAGAGGGTCTCCAAGGTGTCCTGAATTAGAGGGAATTACCTTAGGTGCAGTGAGGATGCACAGTCAGGGCAGGAGGCAATGTCATGGTCGGAGAGCATCTCATGCCGAGGTAGGCAATGGGGCACACCTGAGCTGAAGGGTGACGCCAGAGTGCAGAGGCAAGACTATGAGGAGGGAGTAGGGATGTGCACATTTATGGTCGATTTGCTGGGGCTCTCTGCAGGAAGCAGGAGCCTGGGCCACAGCCGGAGTCTGAGCATCTGGAGAACCCTCTCTTAATTGGGCACACAGCCTCTGTTTTTTCCCAAAGGTTTTATTTATTTATTTGAGAGGTAGAGTTATAGACACAGAGAAACAGACAGAGAGAAAGGTTGTCCATCTGCTGATTCACTTCCCAAATGGCTGCAATGGCCAGAGATGGGCTGATCTGAAACTAGGAGCCAGGAGCTTCTTCCAGGTCTCCTACGTGGGTATAGGGACCAAGGACTTGGGCCATCTTCCACTGCTTTCCCAGGTGCATTAGCAGGGAGCTGGATTGGAAGTGGAGCAGCTGGGACTCAAATCGGCACCCATATGGGATGCCGGCACTGCAGGCAGAGGCTTAGTCTACTATGCCATTGCACCGGCTCTCACAGCCCCTTTTTTCTGTTTTGTTTTTCTATCTGGATATAGTTGTTTTCTGGGATGAAAACCTGCCCCACAAAAGGGGTGCTTGGCAGCCGGGCTGTGGAGGCGGGCCCTTTGTAAAGAAGCTCCACAGACCTCCCTTCTGTCTCCTCCAGGTGAGGCCTTGCTTGTCGCAGCCCTGCAGTCTCCCCCCAAGGCCAGGTGCCCATGTGCAGGAGGGAGCCAGACTGGACAGAGAAGGCTCCTATGCATATTCCCACCTCTGGATGGCATGAGTCACTGCATAGCGCTGACTGCAGCTCCACTGCAAGGGCTGCTGCTGGAAGGCTGTTGGCACCCCCTCAGGGCTGAGCGCACCTGCCTCACCAGACTGGCCAAAAGCTTCTTCTGAACACAGGTTTGCTCTCCAGAGAACAACTCCATCAAATGGAAAAAAAACCCGCAGAAGCTAAGAGGTCAGTGGAGAGGGGCATTCTTCATCGTCTGGGTCCCTATGGGATTTGAGGATCTTAATCATTCTGAAAGGTCGACTCGGCTCTGGTCAGTTTTTATTGATGGATTTTCTTCCCTCCTTTTTGCATCGGGATATGTCCTGGAGCTCTCGGAACATCCTGTCCAGGCTCAGCACCTCCTCTGGATGGCCGGAGGCGGAGCAGCGACCTCCAGAGCAAGGCTATTGCTTTGCAGACCCCAACGGGTATAGGAGTTCCCTAGGGATCCGCATGGGGCCTGAGGTTCCTTGTTTCTCATGAGTCTCCAGGCCAGGAGTTGGCAGGTTTTTCCTGTAAAGGGCCACATAGCAAATAGTTTCAGCTTTGCAGGCCACATGGTTTCTGTTGCTACGACTCAGTACTGGCACTCAGCCGGAGCAGCCCTAGACAGCATATAAGCCAACATGTGAGTGTGTTCTGCTAAAGCTTTGTTGCCAGAAGTAGGAAGTGGTCGTGGCAGGCTGGCTTTGGCTCTGAGCCCCGCCCTGGATGATATAGGCGTTGCTGGCTCCTGGACTGCTCTTTGGGTGGAGGGCCATGGGAAGGCTGACTTTCTGGCTCCTGGAAGAGGTGTTTTCCTGCCTGGGGCACTGCAGGCATCTGCTGAGGATGGGCCCTCTGAGCGAAGAGAACTGGTTGTACTTATTTTTACAAAAGGCCTGGGGGAGACTCAATGAAGATGGAAAGTTTGACCTATGAATCTTCCAGTGGCATTTATATTTTCTCTTCTGTCTGGGAAAGCTCTTCCTTGCGGCTGATTTGTTATGTTAAGTGACCCAAAGGAACCTGACCTGCTTTCATCAATTTGCTTTTGGAGGAAGAGAGAAGAATGCAGAGCTTCCAGTCCATGGGCTTCCAGAGCCTGCCTAGTGACTGTCTCTAGAACCCAGACACCTGCACACACTTCTTGTAGACCTCTTCCTCATCTTGTCCTCGATTGGTTATGGTGCACAGGAGTTAATCATTGCCTTCTTGTACTTTTCAGGAGAAAGCAGACTCAACTCAGAAAAATGAGGCATTACTGCTATTACTTAATGCATTTCTCAGTCCAGAATGAGGATTTTAAAGTTCAGGTTTTAGGGGACAGCACTGTGGTATAGTGGGCTAAGCCTCTGCCTGTAGCGCAGGCATCCCGTATGGGCACCTGTTCATATTCTGGTTTCTCCTCTTCCAATACAGCTCTCTGCTATGGCCTCCAGGCAGTGGAGGATGGCTCAAGTCCTTGGGCCCCTGCACTCAAGTGGGAGACCCAGAAGAAGGTCCTGGCTTCTGGTTTCAGATTAGCCCAGCCCAGCCATTGTGGCCATTTCTGGAGGGGACCAGCTGATAGAAGACCTTTCTCTCTGTCTCTGTCTCTTTCCACCTGTAACTTTACCTCTTAACTAACTAAATAAATCTTTTAAAAAAGGAGTTCAGGTTTTAGAGATAGTCAGACCTGAGTTCCAGTAAGTTTCACTGTGCCTCTTGCTAGTTGTGTGGGCTATTTGTTTAAGTAATTTTTTTCTGGCTACAAAAGTAACATCCATTAAAATGAAAATATTAAAAAAACTATTTAACATGAAAAATAAAAAGTTACTTATTTCAAATTTCTATTCCAGGCTAACCACTCTTGGGAGCTTAATACATATTCTTCAGTATTTTTTCAATGAATATTGTAAAATAAAATAGTACTTTTCTTCAATTTTGATATGCCAAATTTTATTGCTGTTGTTGTTATTCAATTTGCTTTTTCCATCACTGTATTTTGTATGTATTCCTATGCTTAAAGGTAACTTATAAACTGGAACATAGGATACTGTTGTACCACAACTTAATCAGGTTAGGCCATTTATTTAACTCCTTAAATCTCAGTTTCTATAAGGATAACAATAGTACCTGCTGCATATGTTTATTTTGATGATTTAATGAAATTTATTTGGAAAATATGAATACAGTGCTAAAATATTTTTTTTAGCTTTTATTTAAAGAATATAAATTTCCAAAGTATAGCTTATGGATTCCAATGGCTCCCCCCCTCACAACTTCCCTCCCACTACCCTCCGCTCCCTCTCCCCTTCTGTTCACATCAAGATTCATTTTCAATTCTCTTTATACACAGAAGATCAGAAATCTTTACATACTATAATATTAAATCGATCTTCTGTGTATAAAGATAATTGCAAATGATTAAAAAATCTTGGTGTTAAATTGGGAATTGCATAGATAATTAATCAATTCTTTAAAAAAATCATGTAGGCTAAAATATTTTTTAAACTCAATTATGATGTATCATTTATGTCTTGCATCTGTATCACAAATGCTTAAAGTCATGCAGAATATTAACTCACAGAGTTAGATATGAATGCAAGTCAAGTATAGACGCAGTAGATGGACCAGAAATATCATTGAAAAAGTCCTAGAATCTTACGTTCCCAGGTGTTAACACTATTCATTGAGTCTAGCCACCAGACAAGATTAATATGAAAGGTAAAAGTCACTTTGGACCTGAATATTGAGGGTATTTCTCTCTTATATGTTGTACATAGCCAAAGTTCTGATAAGGCAAAATACCTGCCTTGTACAGTGCCCAACTCACTGCTACAACAAACTGATGGTTTGTAAATAGTAATTTTGGTGCACTTGGCTTGGAATGAAGAAATATATGCTTGAAACTTGGCTTTGTCCCCAACAGGCCTGTGAACAGAGTCTTCCTATTCCTTGGATTTCAGTAAACCAGGACCAAAAAATTACTGTACCTTACAGACTTTCATGAAAATTAAAATAATGGCTTAAAAAGGGCCTTATTGCGATCAATAAATATTGAGTATATTCATTGACTATAATGTACTATTGACCATGTGCTATTTTATTTTTTAAAATATTTATTTGAAAGGCAGAGTTACAGAGTGGCAGAGGCAGAGAGAGAGAGAGAGAGAGAGAGAAAGAGAGGTCTTCCATCCAGTGGTTCACTCCCTATATGGCTACAAGGGTCAGAGCTATACCAATATGAAGCCAGGAGTCAGGAACTTCTTCCAGGTCTCCCACATGGGTGTAGGGGCCCAAGGACTTGGACCATCTTCTACTGCTTTCCTAGGCCACAGCAGACAGCTGGATTGGAAGTGGAGCAGCTGGGACTTGAACCAGCATCCATACGGGATGCCGGCACTACAGGCGGTGGCTTTACCAGCTATGCCACAGTGCTGGCCCCGACCGTGTGCTAATTTAAATAGGAAGCAAATATAATCATCAATAGTACAAGAGAAGTTGGACCAACAGGTAGCTACTGTGAGGATTAATGGAATATTAGGCCTCATTAATAGAAACTCATAGAGAAGATTGCACAGGAACTCCCCACTCTGCACGGACCCCACTGAGGGTCCTGTGTGCTGGTCTGAGCTGTGCGCTTTGTGATAGAGACCACATGGGGCATGTGACCACCTTCACCCTCTTGAAAGTCTCTGAAGATCTCTGTGTAACCCAAGACAGGCTTTCCCTAAGACTTTAGGGGCAGAATTCAGGGAGATTTGGGTTTAATTATCCTGTGAAAAGGGTAACTTCTTTTCTCACACAGAGCTGATTGTAGAACAAATGTTTCCCAGCAAGTTCCATGTAAAGGGATGTGTAAGCAGAGCCCGGGTGGCCATAGGTCTTGGATGTTATAGGCGAGACTTAAGCCTCCAGTAGGTGGTTGGAGCCCTGGGGTGTTGATGCTCAACAACACCATGTATGGTTTTGAGAGGCGGAAACAATTGCATGTTCACTGGCAATGATGCAGCTGCCTGGGGAGAAAGAGTGTTGGATTAATTTTTGACCAAGTATTTAAAGTATTCTGGCCATTTCTGTACTAATACAAAAGAAGTAGAGAATTGACATTTATTATGGATTGAATTATGTACCCTCTTCATTTCTCCCATAAAAGACATGTCAGTAATTTGGAGGCATCCTTATTTGGAAATAGGGTCTTTACAGAAGTAATCAAGTTAAAATGAGGTTATAAGTGAGTTCCTAACACAATATGTCTGGTGTTCTTATCAAAAGGGGAGATCTGGACATAGGGAGAGGTGTGAATAGAGGGAAAATGATGTAAAGACCTGGGGAGAATGCTGGGTGCTGACATAGGAGCATGGGTGTGCTGTGTCTACTGGTTGAGGAATGCCTGAGGCCACCAGAGCCAGGAGAGATGCCTGAAACCTTGCCTTCCCTAACGCCATCTGGGGGAGTGTGGTCCTGTCCACACTTTGATTCCAGACATCTAGCCTCCCAAACCAGGAGAAAATAAATTTCTGTTGCTTTCAGCTCCCACCTTGTGGTACTTTATTATGGTATCTCTAAGAAACTCTTGGACTGGAATAATACCCAGGCATTCTTGTGCTGGTGTTTTGATGTATGTGTGGTTTATGTGAGGGGAAAGAGAAAACTAACTCCTACCATTTTTACCAACTGAGAAAAATTCTAAGGAAGACATTTTGCAATAAGATGTACACTTGTTCATGATAAAAATGACAGGGTATACAGATAGATAAGCTTATGCATGGTGAAAAAATAAAGCCAGAACAAGAACAGGCACATTAAGTATTTCTTCCCCTGAGAACTTCTGAGTCTTCTTTAGCTTTAACTTAGCTGATTGCTACAATTCTGCGTTTCTGTTCAGAAGGTAGATCTGGTTTTACGATAAGAGAAAGAAGGTCATAGCTGTGGTAGAGGTGATGTAATTTTTGAGGGGGAGGAAGGAGCTGTGCCTGCTTTTGTCTGGGTTTCAGGGCAGAGGCAGGATGTGGATTCGTTTTCTGCCTCACCTCATCTACTTTGTTTTCAAGTTCACGTTCCCTCTGGGCAGCACCAGAATAGCTTTGCTGAAGTTCAACCTTCCTTCACACCTCCCACAGTCAGAGAAGGTGTTGGAGTGTTGAGCTCTGTGCAGTATATGACCAGGGGAGAGGACAACGGTGAGTTTTTTTGGAAGAGGATGAAAGAAACGTACTTTTCTCCTCTTCCCAGTAATTACCAAGGCTTATTCTTCTCTTATGCGATTGTAATTCTTAGATCCTAGAGACGAAAGACACCTGGCAATCTTGGTGAATAGTTTTCATTTTTCAAGCAGAAAACAAGAGGATGCCATTTTCTTGACATTGTGAGCACAGTTTCAAGAATGCAGGTGAGTTCTTCCAACAATCTTTCCTCCTGATAGTATAATGAGGAAGTAGAAACACCTAAGGAACAGTAGCCATATAGGACACAGAATGTTACAAGAAGGTTAGAGTCAGAATCTCTAAGCCAATGTTATGGATTGTCCTATAAATCTTAACTGGAGAATGTGACTTTTGACTCAAATGAGTCTACAGTATCTTCTCCACATGTGAATCCAAACATTGTATTATTCCCTTCCTCTGGCCAGCTCTTTAATGAAAGAAATCAAAAGAGAAGGAGATGGAGAAGAGAGGGAAGATGAAGGGGAGAGAGAAGAGAGAGAGAGAGAGAGAGAGAGAGAGAGAGAGAAATCAAGATCTGTCCTGTCCAAAGGTGCCCCATCTGACTGCAAGGTATCTGTCCAGGTGCATAAATGAGAGGCAAACAAAGGAAGTATGGGACACAGACTTGTATTTTGAAATACTCAGCGTTTCTGCCCATTGGGAAATGTGCTCCATTCAGTATGCTAAGTTCTCATTACCGTCACAGTAGCTTTACTCTGCTTTTAGAGGGGCAAAGAAGTGGGTGTGGGAAGAACCAAGGGTTCTCTTTCTTGTTGTGAAGACAAAAGAAGAAAAGTGTGTTGCCCATGTCTGTCTGGCTGACTGGTGTTGATGTGTTAAATTCCTGAAACAGCCAGCAAGGTCAGGCTGAAGCCATGAGCCTAGAATGCCATAAGAATCTCCCACATGGATGGCAGGGACTCAAGTACTTCAGCCATCACCTGCTGCCTCCCATAGTGCACATCAGCAGGAAACTAAAGTTGGGAGCAGAGTTGGGACTCAAACCCAGGCATTCTGATATAGGGTGTGTGCTCCCAAGAAGCATTTTGTCTGCTGGCCAAATGCCTGTCCTCTACTTGTAATTCTAATGGGCAGTCAGGGTTGAGAATCACTGTTAAGGGAACTGAGAGTTAGGGGCAATGGTGTGAGGAGAAAAAATTTAAGGCTGTATTTAGGAATGTCTGGATTCTCACTTGTGGAGCTTGGGGCAAAGGAATCTCCCACAGGTGGGAGAAGCCACATGAGCAGGTCACAGGTGAGAAAGAATGGAACATGAACAGAGAAAAGACAGTTTGGTATTTGGTTTCTTATATCCAGGAGTGATGGAAGATGCACAGGAAAAGTGGAATGAAGATATCATCCAAAGGCACACAGAAAGCTCTGGCTAAGCCAGAGCAGGATAAGACAACTAGGAAGTAAGGTCAAGGGTCAGAACAGCAGGTCTGTGCCAGAATGAGGAAGCCACACCAAAAACTCTTCTCCGTCTGTTCAAATCCCAGTTATTCAGAGCAGGAAAAGTCTGAGAGCCAGAGAAAAGTTGCCAGTTGTATTGGTTTGGAAGGAAGGAAACTCTTAGATTCACTTAGGAATACAGTGAATAGGAAATGATTTGGCCTCTGTGATTCACCATCTTAAATATAATGACGTAAGGGCCAGAAACTAATTAACTTTGCTCAGGTTATAACGGGATTTTGCTTGATTTCAAAGTCAGCATTTTTTCCCATTTGAATCTGAATTTTCTCTTGCCTTGAACCCCTATTCTGGGTGTGTACTTTACTCTTCCATACAGCTCTTGAATAATTTTACACCCATCTTGTTTTATGCTCACATATAAGGCAGTGTTAGAGAGAGAGAGAGAGAGAGAGAGAGAGAGAGAGAGCAAGAGTGCTTCCATCTGCTGGTTCACTCCTCAAGTGACTGCAATTGTTGGGCTCGGTGAGGCCAAAGCCAGGAATCAGGTCTTCCACACAGGTGGCAGAGGCCTAAGCACAAGGCCCATGTTTGGCTACTTTCCAAAGCATATTAGCGGGGAGCTGGATTGGAAGTGGAGCAGCCAAGATTTGAACTGGCATCAATATGAGATGCCAACATTGCAGATGGTTTTTTAACCTGCTGTGCCACAATGTTGCCCCCATACTTACATATTTATAACTCTGTTTCATTTATTTGACTGTGAGTCCCTTGAAGGTACAGCCACATCTTATCCAAATAAAATTAAAATTATGTGAGGCTCTGTTATACATATAATGACTCATTTATTTAATAGGCACTTAAAGGATGACTATAAAGTGCCAGATACTTGAAATAGAGTAATGACAAGGTTTATTCCCTGTCCTCAAGGAGCTCTCTGTTGCAAAATATCTCATGGAGGTTGTTCACTGAGCCTGTGTCCTCTCTAATTTTGCTCTTTTGACCTAATTATTCCTCACCTAGTCAGTTCAGTTAAAGCCATAATCCAAGTATCTAATCTTTTCCCTGGCTCCAGAGATGAATTGAGTTTTACGGTGTTGATAGGATTCATCTGGATTAGCCCCTGGAAATATGATTTGTAAGTAGAACAGAAAATAATAAACCATAGCATGGAAAAGTACTTCTTAACACAGGCAGATGGATTTTAAACACCAGTCATGAGGTCAGGAAGCTAGGCTGTAGATGAAGAAGAACCTCAGTCTCAATACTGGCAATCACTACTAAGCACATAGATCCTACACCCCCACACAGCCTACACCCCCACACAACATCAAAATGAGGCCCACTGCTTCAGGTGTATGACTATTCAGTATAGTGAGGAGCAACACTGGCAAAATAAATTTTAGGTGAAATTAACTGGTGCAGTCTTATAGCCAGGTCCCAAACCATGGTCAATGCACCATGGCTGCTGTCCTTGGTGCTGAATCAAATTTCAAAGACTTGGAATCCTTGTCCTTGAAGTGCCTACCGTCGTCCCTGAGATGTTGTGGTGCGTGGGGAGTGGTGGGACATAGATCTTCCCTCCACCTTCACGGGAAAAAGAATGGTGATGATTAATACTGAAATGCTCCAGATGTGTGTCTGGTTGATGTGCATGTCTGATAGTGGCTAAGAAAGTCAGCCTCAGCTACTCTGTGTTCCTTTTTGCTGCTGACATAGCAGGTGCATATTTCAAAAATGTTTCTTTTCATGTTGTATGGAAACTGTAAACATCAGGCCTGACTCCAAAACTGTGCTCTGTTCTCTCTTCCTGATAGTTTTCAGCTTCCATGCTGTTTTGATTATGATTTACATTTGGAGGAATCAGGCTGACATATTTATGGATCTTTCCTACCATGTAATAAGTCCTATTAAGGCTTATTCATTTTATCTCAATACCTACTACAATACTGGGACATGGAGGATGCTTAATAAATCCTTTAGAAACAAAAATAAACAGCTGTTAGGTGGAAAAGATCATCTGGGGAAGATTCCATCTTCCTCTACATACTGTCTCCTCTAAATCACAAATGGTATTCATGGCTTTGCAGTGGTTAATAACATCAAAGCTTTGTTGAATGCTCAACTTTTCACTGCTCTATCTGAGAGTGGCCAAAGGGATGAAAAGCCAAAAGCCGGGAAAGTTAGCCAGTAAGTCTGGGAAAATTATGTTATTATTTCACATTTGTGTTGTTCTTTAAACTATTCTAAAATGTTGCCATATCCATCAGATCACTACAGTACAGATGTGGGGAGACAGATCAATTGGTAGAATCTCTATAAATACACTAAAAGACTGAGGTTCAGAGTTATTGAATGTCTTGACTAACAAAATGGTGTAAGTTATATCTGGTCTTGAGAAGGCAACCAAAGTCTCTTTATCTACAACACCTTGTGTTGTTCAAAAGAGGCCAGGGGAAAATGGAGGCAAAGATCTTGGAATATTGGTTCTTCCCTTAGGATTTATCAAGATTTGGGGATCTTTTTGGGGATATTTCCTGGTAGGAACCATTTCCTCCCAATTGTACAAGAGGTTCTCTTTTCATGATGCTAACAGGAACAGCAGAGGTATTACTTTGAGATTTTATTCTGTTTGACAGTCCTAATGTGATCTACATAAATATTGCTCTGGCTTGAAGTCAGTATATTTTATAAAATTTTTAAATTTTTAGTTATTTCATTGGTCATTTTTAAATTCAGGCCAATTCCAGTGGATTCTTTCAGCACTGGCCCAATGCAAAACAAAACACCAACCAGGTTTAATTCATATTAAGTACCTAAAACTTTTTAAAATAAAGATTTATTTATTTATTTCGAAGGCTGAGATACAGAGAGAAGGGGAGGGAGAGAAAGAGAGAGGGTTCTTCCATCAGGTGGTTCACTCCCTAGATGGCTGCAATGGCCAGGGATAGGCCAAGCAGAAGCCAGGAGCTTCTTCCAGGTCTCCCACACTGATGTGGGGGCTCAAGTACTTGAGCCATGTTCTGCTTTCCCAGGTACATTAACAGGGAGCTTGATAAGAAGTAGAGCAGCTGGTATTTTTTTATATTTATATAATATATATACTTTAATATTATATTGGTCCACCAAGAATACATATTTTAACAAAAGATAAGAATCTATGTTTTCCAGTTAAACATACATAAGATTAGGGTACACTTATTACATTGAAAGTTGGCATTTGTAAGTTACAGATATTTAATATTTTCCAGGGTGTTTTCTTTAGTTAAAAACAAATTTCAAAAGCATTTCAAACATTTGTTCATTTTCCCAGTGCAAAAGGTTGTGAGCAGCTGGTATTTGAACCAGCACTCATATGGGATGCAGCACTGGAGGTGGAGGCTTAATTTTCTTTTCTTCTTCTTCTTTTTTTGACAGGCAGAGTTAGACAGTGAGAGAGAGAGGGAGACAGAGAGAAAGGTCTTCCTTTTGTTGGTTCACCCCCCAAATGGCTGCTAAGGCCGATCTGAAGCCAGGAGCCAGGTGCTTCCTCCTGGTCTCCCATGCAGGTGCAGGGCCCAAGCACTTGGGCCATCCTCCACTGGGAGGCTTAATTTTCTATGCCACAGCACTGGCCCCGAATACCTAAAACTTATTTATTCATTCAGTGTATAATAACATTTTCTTTGGTTAGATGTGCTTGATTTTTTGGGGGGGAAGTTCTGAGGAGGCTCAAAAGTGATAAAATCCTAAAGGGACTTGTAGTGTTGTTGGGAGATATGCTAAAAAGCTGTGAAATGTTGAGTCATGATCAAATACTTCAAGATAAGAGTGGAACTATCACAAGGCAACACTTGATTGATTGCCAAATACATTGTGCAGAGAAGAATGCTATGGTTTTGATATATTATATACTGATTTCAGAAGACTGGATTAGTCTTGGTATAAAGCTCAATTTGGTAGAGGAAAGACACTAGCAAAAAAATTTTACCAACAAGCAGTGAGGGGATCCCATCGACAGACAAGCTTTAGGAAAAAGAGGAGGGGAACAGGAATGAATTCCACAAAGTAAGAGGAAAATTTTTTATGGTTATGAGGCAGAAGTAAATTACAGTTGTAGTTTCTTAAGCATGAAGTAGGAAAAAGTCAGGGACATTTATTTATCTTAAGAATCCGTATTGAGCCAGGCACAGAAAGACAAATATCACACGTTCTCACTCATTTGTGACGTCATAGAAGTAGAAAGCAGAATGAACAATGGTTTTCAGGGGCTGGGAGGGTAGAAGGGAGGAAAGAATGGAGAGGAGTCAGCTAACTGGTATAAAAAGGAGGATTGAGTTCTAGAGTTCTAAAGCGCATGAGGGTGACTATATTTAATAATAATTTATTATATTTTAACAATAGTTAGAAGGAAGGATTTTGAATGCTTCTGACACAAAGAAATGATAAATGCTTGAATTAATTAATATGCCAGTTACTCCGATTTGATCCTTATACATGGTATACACGTGCTGAAATATCACACTATATCCTAAGAACTGTTTAATTTTTATGTGCCAATTAAATTTAAAAAATAGGAGGAAATTTGGACATAGAAAGAGATAGCAGGGGTTCTCACACACAAAGGACAGGTCATATGAGAACACAAATGTAAAGGTAGCCATCTGCAAGTGAAGAATCTCAGGAGAACAAACCTGCTGACATTTGGATCTTGTACTTCTTCCTCAGCAAGCATGACACGGTAAGTTTCTGCTAATTAAGTAAAAAAAAAATCCTCTTGAGACTATTTTGTTCTCTCCTTCAGTGGCTCCACTGCCAAGGCTATTTCCTTCTTGAATCTTAGAGCCTGGAAAAGGGGACCCATAAGGTGCTATGAAAGCAGGGGAGGGCCCCAGCTCAACCGCTTTGAGGATTAGTAAAGACATCCTGAAGGGAGCGACCTTTCCGGTGAGACTTAAAGTTTAGGCAGTAAACACCTAATCAAGGGAGTTTTGGAGTGCTGGAAGTTTGTTCCAAGCTGAGAAAATTATGCATGCATAATGGCTCAAAAAGTGAGAGAGCTCTTGGTCTGTTTTGAAAAAGAGAGGTTTAGTTTGCTGATAGAACTTGTTGTTCTGAGGCCAGAAGTCCTAAGAGCTGAGGCTAGAGCAATAAGCAGGGGTCAGGTTAGGTACACCCTTGGGCTTTGGCCACAAATGCCAGGCCTGGAGCAGAGAGGAGGAAATATGTCCTTGGAGGGTTTTCTCAAGAAAATGGCATGAAATTCACACTTAGGAAATGTTCCTGCCGGTAGAGAGGAAGGGGCAGGCGGCTTAATTAGGAGGCTGGTGCAATCTTTGAGGCAAGTGGTGATGGTGCTGAATTAGGGGCTGAGAGAGTTATGTAGAGGCTAACAGGTATGCAGGAATGAGACTGCAGGATTGATGATGGATAGAATGTGGAGGGTGAAGGAGAGAGAAGAGCAAAGATGCTCCCAGGTTTCTGGCTTTTATTGCATTGCATTTGCATTCACTGAGTCACCGGATGAATTAAACCGGGCATGACTCTCTAAGTAGTTTATTTGGCTGAGTGATGTACAAATGAACGTACATCGCTCTACGCCCGACCCCATGGCTGCTCTCATCTCTGTATGCCATATCTTACTTCTTTTGCCTGAATCCCTGGAAAATGCAGATTGGGAGTGAAAGGTGGTAGAAGGGGACAAATGCCTGGAAGATTAAAGATGGCCATTTTATTCTATTTGGTATTTGTTTTTCCAGAAGGACACCTCCAGTCTGTCCCCCCACCCCCCAACTCTTTGTTCTGATCCACAGGATGGATGATCTTTTCTGGTTTTGTCTGCTGCTTGAAGCAGCAAACCAATGCTATTTGGAGAAATAAACAAATGATTCTCTGCTTTGTGGCTAGCAAGGAGTACCTGACCTTCAGCTAAGGTAACATCATCTCCCTCCTTTCTAAGTGCACCGATGCTCCTTTTCTTAGCAGACTGGAAGAGGGGAGCTAAGAATGGCCAGGAAGGCTCTGGGCAGGGGAGCCCTCCCTCACTGCCACCTCACCTACTTAGCTGAAAATCTGTCAGAGATAAAACAAACATCACAGCAGAACTGACATCTGCTAACTGGGATGTGTAGGTGAGAGGGGAGCCTGGGGAGACAAGAGAGAGGTGTCAGACAGATGGCTCAGCTTCCTGCGGACAGAGAAGGCACCTGGAGCACAGCACAGGAGGCAGGGAGGTGCAGGCGGTTAAGCAGGGCCCAGCTCAGGCTCCTGCTAGGGCAGGGCACTAGAGCAGCTTTGGGAGGCCCCTTGTCTACACCTGCAAGCTGCCCCAGTTGTTTCAGGAAAAGCCTGAGCAGGTTTGCTAGCAGCTCCCTCTCTGCATTAGAAACCACAGGATGTAGCTTTAGGTCTGCAGTGGAAATGGCAGTGCTGCTGGAGACATGAGTTTCATGTCTCCGAGTCAGACAAACATCCGTTCCACAAGAGCTTTCCCCACACACTGGGGTGAGGTGTGACAGAAGTGTGCCAGAGGCCCCTGTTCCCATCAGCTTTTCAAAACATTCCCGAGAAGCTTGATCTTGCTTGGCAGGAGCTTCTTGCCGGCTGTGCTGGTAAAATAACGAGGACTCCCCATTTGTGAGCTGCTTTTTTTTTTTTTTTTAATCTTGGTGGCACTTTCTGAAGCACTGCATCATTAGCCAGGCTGGAAATGGTTTCCAACGATTCCTTTGCTCAAGCAGTCAAGGCAGGGTCAGACGGGCTGCTGTAGGCGTCAGAAGGACCAGGTGTGGGGGCTTTGTGCCCTATGGGAAGGCTCAGAACAATCCTCTGTGGCTGCACTGTTCCCAGAATCAGCAAGGGGTGAGGGCAGAGGTCCACAGTGCCTCCTGGGAATGCTGTGCAAGAAGCACCTCTTCACAGCACGTAGGGTTGGAGAAATAAAAGCAGTGACTGTTCTCTCTTCCACTTCTGAGGCTCAGTGTGGGCCAGGGAACTTCAGGAAGTCTCACTTGTGATCCCCGTCCCCCGCCACATGTCACCTTTGTCTCACATCAGAGATAGTCAGCCCCTGAGCCTGCATCTGTGTGAGGGGACACCTCCATCATGCAGAAAGCCAGTCCAGATGCTGTGATTATAGAGCATATTATATCAGCATATGCTGATAGTCTCAAACTTTGCTTTATCTCAATCATCTGAAAGATTTATTTTTAAAAGAAGTGAGTTTTCAAGGTTGGCTTCAGGGCCTGTGAAGGTGGCTCTCCAGGTTGAGAACAGACCAACTGTATTTTTAACAAGCCCCTTGGGAGCGCACAAACTGTGTAGAGAAGCATGAGAACCACAGTGTTCGAGCATCTGTTCTTGGGCTTCTGCAATGGGACCTCACAACCTGCGTGGGTGGCACAACAGAGGTGCTGAGGATGCCAGTGGCAGAGACGCAGGCCTGAATCCAAGGCCACCAGTAGGTGCGGCAGCCAGGTTGTTGCTAGAGAGGCAGAGGGAGCTGTCAGGCCAGCTCAGACAGCTAGGGGTGCAGGCGCTGATGCTGAAATGTCAGAGCTGCTCAGGAAGCCTCTCTGGAGAGCTGCCTGCTCCCAAAGAATGAGATAATAATTGCACTGAAAATTCCAGAGAAGCAGAAGGCTTGTAGAACACATTGGAAATTTTAATCACTTTCTCAGAACGGCTTTGATTAACATTCATCCTAGCCATTCCTAGGTGTGTCCTAAGCCTCCCTGGTTTTGGCTGACAGGTAATTAGTGCCGTGGCTGGGGAGGGAGGCAGAGGCACAGGTGGCTCAGATGGCCCAGATGGAGTAAGACAGTGCTTGTGAAGACACTGGCGAAGCTGTAAATATTACAGATGGAAGGGATTGCTCTGAGTCCCTCATGTGGT
This sequence comes from Sylvilagus floridanus, assembly GCA_949820135.1. Lineage (NCBI taxonomy): Eukaryota > Metazoa > Chordata > Mammalia > Lagomorpha > Leporidae > Sylvilagus > Sylvilagus floridanus. The sequence goes on from OX463225.1 coordinate 101,446,124, forward strand.
CCCTGCTCCTGCCATATCTGCTCTAAAGCCTGAGCACCCCAGGTCACCCCACACCAGTGCTCGTGCTCTCCTTCCACTGCCCAGAACGCCCCTCTGTGCTCTCTGCCCGTGGATTCCACACGTTCCTCAAGGCTGAGCTCAGATGCAACTGCTCTAGAGTTGTCCCCTTCTTCCTGTGAGAAAGAAGCACTCTGTACCCACTGCCACTGAAGTCACTTGGAAAAGGCTCACAGCCTCTGGCATGCAGTAGCTGCTTGATGAATATGTTCTACTTTTAGCTTACTATTCTTTATTTGTATGTCTGTCTCCCCTTCAGCATATGAAATAAGCTTATTTTTGGTGTTCTTAATGACTGCATGAAGCTTGACTAGTAGGTACTCAATAAATTCTTGTAGAATGAACACATTAGGCATCAATTAGAGAAGGTGACCTGGAAGGTGTGAGGTGAAAGGAAACAGCTTGCTGTGCTAGGCAGAGCCCTCCTTGACTGCCAGATAGATCTAAGATGTGATCTCGGAGCTCTGTGGAAGGAGCTGTTCTAATTTCAATGCATGGGCCACCCAGAAAACCCTGGCCAAGACACCCAGGCTCTAAGGTCAAACAGTTCTGAATGTAAGTGGGGGGGCTTTGTATTGCATTCATTTATAAGGACTCATCCAGGGGCCTCTTCATGCCTCAGTTTTCCCATCTGCAGTGTGGGATGGAGTAAATCATGATGCTAGTGAGTAATCCTGCCCTCCCTCCCCTGATACATCTTTAGAAAAAGACAGATGTCACTGGGGGTGGGTGTGTACTGCTCTTAGAAAAACAGAGCCATTTGTTCCATGTAGTGAGAAGCATTGAGGGTAGGGTTGAGATGGAGAAAAAGAGCAAAGGAGAGAATCAGAATTGCTTTTTTGCCTCATCTCTCTCCACATCACACCGCACACTAACTTATCCTCATCTGCAGATGAGAAGACAGAACGACGTCCATTGCACTGCTAGCGTTTTATAGGGAGTCCCCTCCTTAAAGCGGAATCCTTGCACCAGCAATATTGTCACTAGCTGGGAACTTGTTTAAAATGCAGAATCCTAGGCCTCACTCCACATATACTGAATTAGAATCCGACAATTTTTTTTTGACAGGCAGCGTTAGACAGTGAGAGAGAGAAAGCTCCTCCTTCTATTGGTTCACCCTCCAAATGGCCACCATGGCTGGTGCACTGTGCCGATCCAAAGCCAGGAGCCATTCTCCTGGTCTCCCATGCGGTGGCAGGGCCCAAGCATTTGGGCCATCCTCCACTGCCTTCCTGGGCCACAGCAGAGAGCTGGACTGGAAGAGAGCAACTGAGATAGAACCGGCGCCCCAACCGGGACTAGAACCTGGACTGCCGGCACCGCAGGCAGAGGATTAGCCTACTTTTAATAAGAGTCACAGGTGATTTATATACATATTGAAGTTTTATAAGTACAGGCATAAAGAAGCCTTAAAATATTTGTTAAGGAGAAGCTGGGAAGAATAGATATAGAAGAGTTTGAAAAGATATTCTGCTCCCCAAGGTAGAGTGAAATGCATTGAATTTCTCCACGAGAATATGCAAAAAAATAGGTGGTAAGATGGCGGGAAGAAGGGGAGACTTTATTTAACTATAGACTCAAGAAGTCGGAAGTGAAAAGTGTCAGTGTGCAAGCTCAGACCAAAACATTGCACCTACCCCAGCACAGTGACAGAGGAGCCTAAATAGAATTTGGAACGTTCACAACTCTCCTGACTTGTCTGTCAGATCTCCCATGATGCATCTGCCCAGACCCACCAATCTTTCACTCAGCCTTGCAAGATGCCATGATTTTGCCCTCGGGTGATCATATCCCCCATTCCTGTTACCACCAACAGTAAGGACTGGGTTTTGAGGTCTCTCTGTGGGATACACAGCACATTGTGTGTATGCATGTGTGTGTATGTGTGCACCTGTGTGTTTCTTAAATTGAGATATAATTCATCCAAATAAAATATGTAAATCTCGGGGCAGGTGTTGAGGTGCAGTGGGTTAAGCCACTTCTTAGGATGATTCATCTTGTATTGGAGTGCTGGTTTGAGTCTCAGCTACTCCACTTCCAATCCCAGCTCATTGCTGATGTGTCTGGGAAGCAGAAGATGATGGCTCAAGTGTTTGATCTCTTGCTGCCCATATGAGAGACCTGGATGGAGTTCCAGGCTCCTGGCTCTGGCGTGACCCAGCATTGTCCTTTGTGGCCATTTGAGGTGTGAAGCAGCAGATGGATGACCTCCTTCTCTCTCTTCCTTTTAAATAAATAAATAAATATTTTTAAATGTGCAAATCTTAACTCAATTTGATGAATTCTAGCATTAGATGTACATGTCTCTGTATATACTTAAAAAATACATAGTTTCATCATCCCAGAAAGTTTCCATGTGCCCCTTCCTGAGCAGTTTCTTTGTCTTCCCACCCATCCAAATGTTTTTATTTCCATAGATTAGTTGTGACTTTGATAATGGAATTAAAGAGTATAATCATGAAGTGTGTACTTTATTGTGACTTACTTCTATCATTTAATGTAATGACATTGAGATCCACTCATGTCATTGAATGTAACAGACATTTTTTATTGTTAAGTAGACATCTAAGATAAGAAGATAATACAATTTATTTGTTTAAATCCTTTCCTGCCTTTGGTTACAGATTTTATGCTTTTCTTACTGGGTGAGTTCATCGAGACAGGTTTAAACAATACAAATTTATGTGTGATTATCAATCACATTGAACATAAAATATCTGGTCATAGCTAACTGACTTGATTATTGATCAAGGAGGTACATTATATTCAAATACTAAATGTTTTCTTTATGCAGGAAGAAGCAAACAATGAGGTCATCAACCACTCTCCCTACAATGATACAAAACTCACTCCTTCTTAAGGTACAGAAGTTTCCTTGCCCATGACTGAGGTTCCCTGGAAAGTTGCATTCCATGGGAATGAGTTTCAGGGCCTCTTCACAGCATAGAAAACATCTTGGCTGACTTAGGTTCAGGCCATCACACTTAAGTCCACAATAGCACCAGTTGTTCCATAAAACTTAGTTATATCCTTATTTCCTACAATGATGTATTAAGTACTTGTCAAGTCTCAAGTGCCAGACTCTGTTATATACAAAATATTACTTAGCCCTCACAACATACCTTCAAAGATTCTGGCTTTGAATGAATATAAAAGCGAATTGGCCCATGCTCTCCCTACATCTGGGTCTCCCTAAAACAAGGACTGTTCCCTCAACCCCTAGTGCAGCTTCTTGATGAAACCAACATGATCAGTCTTCCAATCAGTATCTATGGAAATACTGGACACTCTTATCTTTCATCTGCCTGGAATATATTGAAAAGGCAGCTCTAGGTTGATGCAGATAAATGAGCATATAAGGGTTGCAAGCAGAGCCTTTGCTGTCAGACAACCCGCAGCTGAAGTCCTGACTCCTCTTCACTGGCTCTGTGACCTTGAGCAAGTTCTTCAACACTGAGTCCACCATTCTTTCGTTCATTCCACAAGTATTTATGGGCATCTGTGTAATTCCAGGCTCTGTTCTAGAGGTAACGTGCTTTGCATAGTATTCCTGGAGCATATTTAAAAGGAATTTCAGGGAAATGCAAAAACCTGCTTGAGTCTGATATTGTTCAGCTATCTCTTGACAGCATAGAAGAGTTGCCTGACAGAATAGTAGTGATTTCTATAAAATCTAATCCAAGGTTGCTATTCCTTGGTCCCTTTTCCAAAGATAGCTGCCTGAACAAAAGATAAAAACAACCAAGGTCATTTATCCAGCAATTTAAATAGATTTATGATAGTCTATAGCATAAGTTGGTAAGGAATTTCATTTGCTTCTTAAGCAAGGAGCCAGCATTATTGACAATTTAATTGTCCATCCTTCATTGTTCATCTCAGTTTTTGAGATGGATATTCTAGACAAGATTGAAGATCAGCATTTACCCTTTAAGCTTATTCTAAATCTAAATATTTTTGCCTTAAATCTGACCACACACATAATAGTAAGAGAGGGATTAACCAGACAAAGAAGATTAATATGGAATGAACCTCTTTACAATTTGGAACAGAAACTACCTATATGTGTAAATTCATAATCTGCCCTCCTTGCTGTTACAGTGAATAGATTTACCTTCATCTTATAATAGGTCAGATCATTGAATCTAATTCCACCTCTTCTATCTGCTTTTGAGCTGTTTCTATAGTCATCTGTTTCTCCCTGTTAGACCACCAGCTCCTTGGATGCTGGAGTCATTGCTTCCACTTTTATATCTTTTGTTCATATCGTGATTCCTGGCACATAGTTGGTTTTCTTTTTCTTTCTTTCTTTCTTTTTTAAATATTTTACCTATTTATTTGAGAGAGTTACAGAGAGAGAGAGAGGAAGAGACAGAGAGAAAGGTTGTCTATCCTCTGGTTCACTCCCCAAATGGTCCCAATGTCTGGAGCTGAACTAATCTGAAGCCAGGAGCCAGGAGCTTCTTCCAGGTCTCCCACATGGGTGAAAGGACCTAAGGACTTGGGCCATCTTTCACTGCTTTTCCAGGCCATAGGCAGAAAGCTAGATCAGAAGAGAAGCAGCAGGGACACAAACCAGCGCCCATTTGGGATGGTAGTACTGCAGTCAGTCTTAGCATACTGCACCACAGCGCCATCCCTACTGCTTAGTTTTATTAAGATTTCTAAAAACATAAAAATAGTGATGGCAAATTCATTTAATGTAAATTCAGATAAAACCTTTCAAAGACTTAAGATTGGACGTTTTTTATAAACAGCATGCTATCTCAAAGCAATATCTTAATTCCAGTGAAGAAATATTACCACCAAAACAAAAAGTAAAATCTGCCTAACAATGGACACAATTCCAGTATCAAATGGTTTAAGAAATCTCATTACTTATCACCTGTTTTTAGCTGATATATTTAAACAACATTGCATAAATATTTGCATATTGCTTGTTACTATAAACAGGAAGACTGACATCTTCTTCTATTTGAGGGTGTGGGTTTTGTAATTTTCAATTGGATGTGAATATAAAAATTGAAACAAAAAATAGTCAACATTGATTATTTTAGGAAGATTAATGAAGGGGGAGTTAATAAGAAAGGGTCAAAATTTAATCTGGAAAATTGGGAGCAGGAAGCTGAGTAAAGGGTTGGAGTAAGGATCACCCAACAAACATTTATTGAGCAGCTCTCATGTGCTAGTTCTGTCTGGGTCATATAGATACAGAAAGTTTTGCCCTTGTAGAGATGACATTTAATATGAGGGTCTTTTCACTCAAAGAGGTTTAATAATGTTGAACTTCAAAAAAGGGAGCTTGGTCTCTATCTTTTAGCTTCCTGGAGTTTTTGACGTTGTTGATATGTGCACAGTCACTTTCCACCTTTGGGCTACACAGATGCAAGAAATTAGTAGGGAAAAACATGGCCAAGACCAAAATGAGTGCTGTTGTTACCTTACTCAGGACATGGAGCACCACTGTATCTTACATTTGCATGTGCAAGAGAGGCTACTCAACCAACTCCCTATGAAACAAAAAAGATATATCCTAAGGAGACTCTGTGTCTCTATTGAGAATTAGCCAGCATTTTCCCTGCTAAAAGAAATAACATAACAATATTATATAGAAGAAAATATGTTCCATTTCACTAAGCATCTCCATAATGCGTATATCTTAAAAGGATCTCAGTGACAATTAAAGAAGATGATCTAAAAGGCTTATCATGGTGCCTGGCATAAAGTCAGTATTAAAATCTTTCTTTCTCCCTCTCTCTCTCTCACTTTCTTGTTCTCTTGCTCCCTCCCCTTTTCAGCTGCTATGAGAAGTACAGTGTCCTTGCTTCTGAGAGAGAATATAAATCAGTCTCCTAATCATTCCGCACAGGCAGCCGGCTCCATCTCCTGCACATCTGGTATGTAAAGCATATGAATCCCTCTTTAATCAACGACTCAGAATAATGGTGTTTCCGACCCTCATCAGAGAATTCAACCAGGAGTTGATTGCAATGCAGCTCTTACCAAATGCTTACTGGGGCAGTTGATATTTGAGAGACACTGCCTGATGGATGTCTTCTCTACATACATTCTTTTAAGATTTTCCTTTGAATTAAGAAATCATTAGAAAATTTACCTGGATTATATTATTGAATTCTGTACAAAGTCCTTTGATTTAAACTATGTTTCTCCTTTATTCACTTTGCAGAGAATCCATTAAAAATATCTGCCCAGCATGGGACCTGGCCTATTGTGACTTCTTAATATTTGAATATTGAAAGAATGAATCTATTTGAATAGATTTATGGCTCTCCACACTCCCCAATACAGCCATAAGTGAAAATAACATTCATTAGATTTGCTTTTTATTCCTTCTCCTTCTTGGGAACTGCTCTTCATGCTTCACGTCTTAGATAGCTATCACCTCATTTTTAGCTTCCCCCCTCTTCTTGCCCCTTCTTACTTACAGGGTTTTAAGCTCTTCCCATCTTGCTCCCATCTTTGTAGCTGTTTGCCCTATTTGTCTCTTTGCTGGACTGTGAGTCACTTCAGGGCATGAGTGTACCTTTTCTATCTTGGTAACTGCACAGGACTTGGCCCACAGTAGACTAACAAGCATTTTAATGTCCATAAGTGAAGCAAATGAAGTGTCCCTTATATAGCCACCAATTGAACATTTCTTCCTTAAGTTCAATAACAGGAAGTGTGATATTTACGTTGAGTGCTTACCTTATGTAAAACACTTCTGATATTATGAGACATCTTCATGATCCTACCACTCAGGAGTTCTTCATATTGTGAAGGAGACAGGTATATCCATAGACATATTCAAGGTCATCTTGATTCGAAGTTCTAATAGCAGTACTGAGAAAATACTCAGGTGGGCAGTGGAAGAGATTAATTCCAAAGCAGAGAATAAGGAAACATGTTGCCTGAGTTGATTTTTAATAGACCAAATTTTAGCAAACAGATATGGGGATGAGAAACAGATGCCAGATAGAGAGTGAGCTGTCCTCCTTTACTTGGAATTTGACCAGGTATCCACCCATCCATTCCACTGTCTCTAATGAAGTATTGAGATTTCTGAGTTCATGTACTGTATTTTCATCCTTGCTTCAACAAATGCTAGTATGGCCCTGGCATATAGTAAAATTCAATAGGTGCTTGTTGGAAAATAAGGTGTATGAGTATAGAAGTAAACATGACAGCAAAGATGGTTGAAGCCAAATTGAGGAACACAAAATTCTGTTTGTTGTGGTTTGTCAGTGAATGTTCTTGAGTTATAGAGTGATGCGATCAGATCTCATTAGATGTGAAGGATGGATCGTGGGAAAAAGAAGTCGGAGTCTGGGAGAACAGCTAGATGATGCTTGAAACATACAGGCGAGTGTCAATATGATATAAATTAGGAGATATGGAAGGTACAGGAAGGGATGAAGCTCATTGGGTTTTAGGGTGAAATTTCTACTCATTTCCCTTTAAAAATCACCCTGAAGCAATATGAAGGTCTGTCGCCAGTGAAATTAGAAAATATACACAACTCCTAACCACAATACACAAAAACAAAAATTATATGTGCTGTTGGGAATTAATTTAGCAGAGTAAGAATAGCTTGAAAAGATAAAATTAAGTGTCTATGAATGGGTACATTGATGGGAAATAAGTCCATTCATTCTGGAGAACCCCAAGAAGACCCAAACATGAGATAATAGTTGTTGTGGAAGGTTATCTTAATAAATTTGGGCTGCTATAAGGAAGCACCTAGATTGGGTGGTATATCAACTAGAGAAATTTATTTCTTACAGTTCTGGAAGCTGAAAATCTGAAACTAGGGTGTGTGTAACACTTTGGTTTTCCAACCATTGACTTCTTGAGTCCTCACATGGTAGAAGGAGAATGAGAGCGCTCTCTGGGGTCCCTTTTCTATAAAGACATTAATCCCTTTCTGAGAGTTGCACTGTCAAGATTTAGTTATTTCCCAAAGTTCCCAATTCCTAATATCATCTTATTGGGGGTTAGAATTTCAATATATGAATTTTGGGGAGACACCAATATTCATTTCATGGTGAAGGTGGAGATGTGGTATAGTTGAAAACAGAGGAATGGGTTAAAAGTCTGTAAAAAAATCAGTTAGACCTCCAGGACTCTACCCTGCACATTCAGTTTACTGTATTTCTGTGATGAGAGAGGATGGATTCATTCTCTGAAGCAATTGAACCAGAAGGCCTCTGAATTTAGTGTCACTGGCATGTTAGGGAGGTGAGTGAAGTGGTTGGCTGAAGAGAAAGAGTTGTGTGAAGGGGTGCACTTTGATCTCTTTTCTTCTCTAGAATATCAGCTGCTACACCTAAACCCAGGTAAAGAGACTAGAGCATGATTCTCTGAGAAACTCAATGGCCCAGAGAGCAGGGAGGGAAAATACATACACACACACACACACACACACACACACACACACACACGAGAATACTTCATACAGTTCTTTGAAATTTGCATTAAAACATAGTTTATTTTGGTGCAAAAATTTTTGAAATCCATGCAAATAGAGGGTCTTCAAAAAGTTTATGGAAAGATACATATTATGGAAAAATTACTCATGGATATAGATAATAAGTTGGATTCTACTCAAGCAGTCATCAAACCTCACCCAATCACAGAAAACTTCAAGTCTTTCAATGTCTCACTCCTAAAAATGACTGGAAAACAAGGAATCTAAAATTTTAAGAAAGACTTACAACATAAAAACAGAGAGGAAAGAAAAGAACTCCAAGAAAATAAGGAGCAGAAGAAAATTTATTTTAAAGAAAATAGTTAATCTCCAAGAGATATGGATGCTTTTAAAAAAGGAACAGCAATGCAATAAGAAAAAGCTCTTACAGATCCATAATAAAACGAAAATTCAAAATTCAAAAGAAGAATTGGAAGATTAAGTTGACAGAATTTCAGGTAGGACATAAAGACATGGATGAGAAAAAAAAGGTAAGGGATTTGGAGAGTTCCAACTCAAACTAACAGAGTTGGTAGAAAGAAAGAATGGAGAAATGGATCATACAGAAACATCAAAGAAATAATTTGATAACAGGTTGAAAACCAAACTTTTAAAAAGACTGCACTGACACATTCTTATGAAATTTTAATACACTGGAGATAGAGAATTAATATAAAGAGGTTTCACAAGGAAAATTAAGTCACATACAAAGGTTTAACAATTAGCAGACACCTTGGAAGCTAGAAGTCAGTGCAGAACTACATATCATATGATAAATATTATTGCCAAGCTAGGAATACACAATCAGCTAAACTATCAAGATGCATGATGACAGGATAAGTACATTTGAGGTATAAAAATTCTCAACAAACCTCCAACACATCCTGTCTTAAGAAGCTACTAGGCATGCACTCTACCAAACAAAGAAAGAGAAAGCATGAAGCCCTGGAAGAACAAGATTCAACACAGGAGAGAGATGAAGAGAGTTCCCAGGCTGATGGTGAGGGAAGTTCAAAGAACAACAGCTGTGTAGTTGATCTAGAGAGTAGCAAGTCCATGGGACAGGAATATTAAAGGCTCAGGGGAGAACTTGCCAGAAAAAAAGTATGGTAGGAAACTGGGTTTGAAGAGTTGCTAGAGGAAATGGGAAGGTTGGGACAGTTGCCAGTACACAGAATATTAAGTGTGTGTGTGTGGGAGGGGGTGTATAAAAAAGAGGCAAATATTAACCATGTGAAAAACCTAGAATTGATTAGGGAAGCAACTATAATAATAGGAGACTACTTGGCTCAGCCATAAACTGTGCTTAGATAGTTAGAATAAGATAAATATCGAACATTGATTGCAACAAGGCTGTGATATAACCATACAGAGAAGACAAAAGAGGAAAACTCACAGGAAGGGATTGTGGAGAGTTTGAGAGGACTAAGTAAACCATTAGGAAGTGAGTATATAACACATACTTGAGAATCACGAGTAAGCTGTTCAATCTTAATATTTAGAATCATGAAGACAAATACCAGAAAAAATAGCTAAATTATTAAAAGTGGGTACCACTTGGCTGGGCTATTTCATAGTGGTGAGGGTTGTATGTTGCCCAGCCCTGGAGAACACCATTCCCATCAGAGAGTATTTGGATGGTGCCTCTCAAAGTTGAGTTCTGCATTACCTGCACAGCTTTGCGAAGCAGCTCTGCTTCTTGGGCATAGGGCCAGTTTGGGGGGAGGCTGATTTGCGACTTGGATTGCTCTGTTTAGTCATAAACATTTTTAGCACTACTGTAGTTGCCTTTTGAGATTATGCGTTTGTGTTTTTAAAAAAAGTCCAAAAGGAAAAAAACGAAAGGATGGATTTGAGATTTATATCTGAGGTTGTCTCACTGGGATTTGGCAGCTTCAGAGGGATAGGCAAATGAAAGCATCTAAGAGAGTGGAGGATAATCAGTTAAACTGGGAGGAGAGAAAAACCAGTCAAAAGGAGAGAGCTTCCCAAAGAAGATAATGAACAACAGCGCCACATGGTGGTAAATGGAAAAGTATACAGGCACTTGGTTTCAGATCCACCACTGTCTGAAAATTGATGGTAGTGCTGCTGACCTCACAGCACCCTTTTGCTGCTGCTTTCATAATATGTAAAACAAACAAAAATGCTGGAATAAGACCTAAGTTTTGGTATCTAGTTTACATTTTTGCGATTCTGTGCCCAAACTAAGTATCATCTGGGAAAATAGTAATGTTCTTGAAAATTAATTTTATGTTATTTCTTGGGAAGCTTTTTTATTTGTTTTAAATTCATATGGGTTTAGGCCGGCGCCGTGGCTCAACAGGCTAATCCTCTGCCTTGCGGCGCCGGCACACCGGGTTCTAGTCCCGGTCGGGGCGCCGGATTCTGTCCCGGTTGCCCCTCTTCCAGGCCAGCCCTCTGCTGTGGCCCGGGAGTGCAGTGGAGGATGGCCCAAGTGCTTGGGCCCTGCACCCCATAGGAGACCAGGATAAGCACCTGGCACCTGGCTCCTGCCATCGGATGAGCGCGGTGCGCCGGCCGCGGCACGCCGGCCGTGGCAGCCATTGGAGGGTGAACCAACGGCAAAGGAAGACCTTTCTCTCTGTCTCTCTCTCTCTCACTGTCCACTCTGCCTGTCAAAAAAAAAAAATAAAATAAATAAATTCATATGGGTTTAAGCTCTACTTCTTTGAAGCAGAGAGTTTCAGGTGGGATTTTGGAGGCTCTTGGAGAATCCCATGGAAATTCTGTGGCCCTGATGAGTACCTGTAAGGGGCTGTAGGTCTCCTGCCAGATACGCAACTAGCAATATCCAGGAGGAGGAGAACTCTAGCACAGAGTGCTGTTCCAATGACACCAAAATCCCTCACCTCTTCCAGCTACAGAAAGGAGGTCCCTACATATCTCAGTCCCTGGAAAACTACACTCACTGACTGTTCCAACACTCAGCTCAGAGAATGTCTCTGGCTTCACCTGCTGCTTGGAATCATGGAACTTAACGATGGCCACAACAAAAGTGTATGGAGTATACTTATACCATATGCCAGGTAAAGTCTCAGCACTTTGTTTACATTAACTATTGTACAGTAAGGAAAATGAGGCATAAAAGAGGGTAAATGGTTTGCCAAACACTTGGGACAGGACAACTATTAGATTTCCCCAGAAAGCTGCACTCCCCATTAGATCTTCAACATCTTCAGCACCTACTCCTTTTTTGTTCTCAGCTCCTAGCATCAGCCTGGCCTGTGGGGCGTGAACCAGCGTGACAATGCACTCCCTCTCTCCATTTCTCCTTCAAACAAATAAGTAAATAATTTTTCTATTTGCAATGTCACTGTTTTGGGCAGGAACCCTCTATCATCGAACTGCATCCTGTTAAGAATTACTATGGCTGAGGTTAGAACCTCACTTCCCTGAATTTTTTTCTCACTAAATGCATCGTGGCCGTACTCAATGGCATTAAGTCCTTCTAAAATGTCTACAGACATTTAAAAAATGCCTTCTAAAAATGTCTACAGAGACTTTCACTGAAATTTGCAAAGAGAATATCCAGGCTTCTTACCTGGGTTCCCAAGGGTCTTCATGACAACATTTGCCTAGCTGTTGAAAATCACCTCCACTATATCTTACCATGCTGCCTTCTACACTGAGGTTATCATCCTCTGAAATGCCCAAAATAGCACCATCACCCTTTTGGACTTTAGCTAATGCTATTCCTTCATCCTGGAATGAAGATCAGTGGATTGATGAGATGTGCATGGGGCTTAGAACTAAGTTGATCTGTCTGGCTAGTGTTTCCTGGGTAGTCTGATTCCAGGTGTAGCAGAGGATGCTAGTTGGCTTCTGGATGTCCACTCTCCCTGTGTCTAGAAATAACTTCTAGGTGGAAACATCACTGATTGCTTAAAATACTGGTCATTTTACTATTTTAGTCAAGGATAATAGAGGTGGAAATGTTATTTGGAAGTGTTCTATTAGTTTCCTCATATTTAAGGTAGTTATTCTTTCTTTCTCCTCCTTCTACCCTACATGTTGGAGTATGAGTTTGACAGCTGAAACTCAAGCAGCTGTCTTGCAGTACCTGGATGGGGGCTACCCACCAGGGATGATGAAGCAGAGAGCCTGACAGATCCTGGATCTCTGGTGACCACACATCAGACAAGTTAGCCTGAATTTAACTGCTCTTGCATATCTGTCTCCTTTAAGGCTTTATTTTTCAGGTACTTGTTATTCATAGCCTAACCCTAACTGATATACTATCTTGCAGCACTGGGAATATCACTTATCTTACTGGGTCTAATCCTTATCAGTAAAATGGGAAGAATAATACTGAGCCCACTTGGTGGAAGGAAAAACAAGATAACACAAAAAGGATGACATATTCTTGGTCAGGTTAGGGAGAGATATTTTTGGGAAAGGGAGCATTTCAGGATTGCACCTACCAGTTTGCCTGTGCTTAGTCCTCTTAGTTACACTTCATGGAGTCCCTGGATGGTTTTTTGCTTCAGTAAGCAGTCAATGGCCTGGGCTATCTTTACGGTCTCACCTAGAATTTAAATAGAACACCAGGCTCTCCACATTCATTTCGTCACATCTATAGACAATCCTGGATGGCATCAGGATCCCCTTCTTCATATACATATACACTTGAAGATCATTCTATTTCTTCCTAACAGCATTCCAGCCCTCAGAAATCCATACACACAGTCTCTTCCTCTCTCTCTCCCTGTTTGTGGCTTTGTCTCGGTCTCTACCTTGGTGTGACTAAGAGGAACATAAGCAATGGTGGGTGACAAAATGAGTAGAGTGAGGCTTTTAGGCATGGTGTGCTCAACAACTTCCCAAACAGACTGAATATGAACAGATGACACCAACCTCTTTTTGTGCTCACAGTGGAATCTCCTTTTAAAAGCTGCATACACTTTCAAAGTTTAATGCCTTGTTCCAATTTCTTCCTTTTGCCTGCACTTCCCTTTTCCCTTGGTTTTCCTGGAAAATTTCTGCCTTTCCATCAAGGTTCCATTTAAATGTCACCTCCTCTGAGAAGCCTTGTCTAGGTCAATTAGACAGTAAAGCAGGCTGGAGCAAGCCTGTCATCCTGTTGTGGGAGTGAGCAGTAGCCTTTCCAGATGTGTACATGAAAAGAAGCCTTCTCCATATCAGCTAGAAGACGAAGCAATGGTGTATCCATGGGGATGCTAACAATACTCCTCGTGCTCAGAGCAAGAAGCAGTTTGAGGCCCAGTTGGGGGCCAAATGAGTGATCAAGGACTTAATGCCGTTGAGTACGGCCACGATGCATTTAGTGAGAAAAAAAATCAGGGAAGTGAGGTTCTAACCTCAGCCATAGTAATTCTTAACAGGACTTTCATATAACATTTAACCCTGAACAGTGAAGCTTTCTTGGTGCATCATTCAAGATAAACTGAATATTACATATATGCTTCAGTAACCAAACAATTAACTTGCCACATAGAGTAGATGCAGTTCAGTGATAGAGGGTTCCTGCCCAAAACAGTGATTTTGCGAATAGAAAAATTATTTACTTATTTGTTTGAAGGAGAAATGGAGCTGGAGAGAGGGAGCGCATTGTCATGCACTGGTCCATCTGCTGCTTCATGCCCCACAGGCCAGGCTGATGCGAGGAGCTGAGAACAAAATTGAGGTCCCCCAGATATGTGGCAGGAATCCGGGTACTGGAACCATCACCAGCTGCCTCCCAGGTGTGCATTGGCAGGAAGCTGCATTGAAAGCAGAGCTCAGACTCCAATGCAGGCACTCTGTGATGGAACATGGGCATCTCAACCAGTGGCTCAACCAGTAGATCAGTAACCCATCCACTGTATCCCTTTTTTAAAGCCTATAATCAGATAATACAGAAAATTATCTATAAAGGCTAACCCTAATCCATGACATTAATGCCACTTTTAGATTTGTTAATTATGGAAAAATATATGTTACACAAAAAATTTATCATCTTAATCATTTCTAAGTGAACAGTTCAGTTTCCTATTACTTTGTGACCATGACCACCATCCATTTGTAGAACTCTTTTCATATTGCAAAACTGAAATTCTGTACCTATTAAACAAAAACTCCCCATTCCTTCTCTCCTTTGACTCCCAAAAACCATCTTTCTACCTTTTGAATTTGACCATTCTATGAATTTGACTACTCTAGGTAACTAATATAAGGGAAGCAATACAGTTTTTATCCATTTGTGAATGGCTTACTTCACTTAGCATAACGTCTTCAAGGTTCATCCATGTTGTAGTATATGCCAAAATCTCTTCCTTCTTTTCAAAATCACTAATTCATTAAATTAAATTTTATCTTCATTTGAAAGGCAGAGAGACAGACTGAGATATCTCCCATGTATTGTCTCACTACCCAAATGCCCGCAATACAACTGAGGCTGGGCCACCCTGGGAGTTGGAAAGTCAATCTGGGTCTCCTGTGTGGATGGCAGGGACCCAACTACTTGGGTCAACAGGGCATGTGTGAACAGCAAGCTGGAACCAGGAGGAACCAGGACTCCAACCCAGGCAACTCAGTATGGGATGTAAGCATCCAAAGAGGCTTCTTAAACATGAGGCCAAATGCCCATCCTCTTCTTCCTTCAGAATTTTCCATTGTATGTATGAAGATCTACAAAAATGCTTTTGTGGAATGGAATTTAAAATAACTTTAGTGGTGGGCATTGTGGCACAGGAAGCTAAGCTGTTGCTTGGGATGGTTGCACTCCCGCATTGGAGTGCCTGATCTGAGTCCTGGCTACTCTATTCTCAATCCAGCTTCCTGCCAATGGATCCTAATAAGCAGAAGTTGAGGGCTCAAGTATTTGTGTTCTCACCACCCATGTAAGAGACCCACATGGAGTTCTCAGCTTGAGGCTTTTGCTCAACCTAGCCTTGGCTGTTGTGGGCATTTGGGGAGTGAACAAGCAGATAGAAACTGTTCTCTCTCTCTCTCTCTCTCTCTCTCTCTCTCTTTCTCTCTCTCTGTTTTTAAATAAATAAATAAGCATTAAAATATATAACTGTATTTTGGTGCAAATATTTTTGAAAATGATGCATTTTTTCCATAATACATATTATTATGAACTTTTGAATATATCTCATATATGGGCACTTCAATTGTTTTTTTGCATTGAAATAAGTTTATCTCTTGATTCCATTTTCCAAAAACTTTTTGAGGTACTCCCCATATAAATCACATTTTATTTGTCCACTCATCTGGATAATGGAGTTGCTTCCACTTTTTGGCTACTAGGAATAATGCTGCTATGAACATGGGGTACCAGTTCCTGAGTCTGTAACTCCAGTTCTTCTGGAGTTGCACCCAGCAGTGGAATTGTCGGATCATATGATAGTTCCATTTTTAGTTTTTTGAGAAACTGCCATAATGTTTCCATACAGTCTGCACCACTCTACATTTCCATACAAGGTGTCAGATTCTTCACATCCTTGCCAACACTAGTTATTTTCTGTTTTGTTTTGTCTTGGTTTTAATGACAGCCATCCAAACAGTTGTGACGCAGTATCTCATTGTGGCTTTGATTTGCATTTCTCATTTTTCAAAAATTCCTTCATTTTGAAAGGCAGAGTTACAAAGAGGCAGAGGCAGAGGAAGAGATCTTCCATTTGCTGGTTCCCTCCCCAAATGGCCACAATGGCAGGAGCTGGGCCAATCTGAAGCCAGGAGCCTGAAGCTTCTTCTGGGTCTCTCATATGGGTGCAGGGGCCCAATCTTCCACTGCTTTCCCAGACACATCAGCAGGGAGCTGGATTGGAAGTGGAACAGCGGGGACTTCAACCAGAATCTATATGGGATGCCAGCACTGCTATGCCACAGCACAAGCCCCTGCATTTCTTTGGTCACTTAAACATATAGTAGAATATTATCTTTGTATCTTTTTTTTTTGTAGTGGGAATGTGTGATCTTGTTCCAGTGTTATCAAGTCTCTAGAATATTTTAAAAAGCTAATGGTGTGGGAAATGCAGCAGAAGATAGCTCAAGTATTTGGGCACTTGCCACCCATGTGAGACCTGGATGAATTTAGCTTTGGCTTGGCCCAGCACAGGCCTTTGTGGTTATCTGGGTAGTGAACCATTGGATGGAAGATCTCTCTCTCTCTTTGTCTCTCCCTCTCCTTCTCTCTCTCTGTAACTCTGACTTAAAAACACAAAGGGAGAGAGGGAGACACACACACACAGAGTGATCTTCCATTTACTGATTCATTCCCTAGATGGTTGCAACAGTCATCTCTGGGCCAGATCAAAGCCAGGAGCCAGGAGCTTCATCTGGGTCTGCCACATGGCTGGTAGAGTTGCAAACACTTGAGCCATCTTCTGTTGCTTTCGCAGGTGCACTAGCAGGGAGTCAGATCAGAAGTGGGGAAACCAGGACATGAACCAGTGCCCATATGGAATGCTGGCATTACAGGCAGTGGCTTAACTCATTAAGCCACAATACCAACCCCATCAAATAAATAAATAAGTAAATAAATAAATCTTTTAAAAATAGTTCTAAATATATCCCTGTTGCTATCGTTCTGGTTGGAGAGTGATGCTAGATCCATTAAAATTATGTTTCAACTTCTCCAACTCTTCAATCACTGAAAGCTGTGCTCCGTGCAGGCATTAGTAATCTGGTATCAGCATCACCATCATATGGTTTTTCTCATATCCAGTTCCTGTCCACAATTAGATTCTTACGTGTGGCTTTGAGTTTTTAAGGCAATGAGAAACCTATGATAAATGCATCAGAAAAAGTCCCTGGGAGGCCTTTTCTGATTTCTGCTTTATATGATTCTTCTCTGCCAAGCAAGGAGCTGGAAAGGTAATAAGCCCTACATTTGCTAGAACACAGTGTGAATAAAATGATTTCAAGGTAATGGCAATCTATTCAGGAGCAGCGAGAGGACACACTTCTCCTTTGAGGCATGCAACGTTTCAAAGATTCTTTGATGGAACAGCTCATATAGAGATGGAAAAAACCTGGTCCATTCATCGTCAGTCCCCTAACATCCCCAGCATAATCATAAGTACAGACAGGTGCCAGAGAAGCCAGGCCAAGATAAGTCACAGAGAAATGTGTACTTTCACTCAGACCACGGCAGAAAAGAGCTTGTTGCAAATTATAAGTACAGATAGAAATACAATTCCCCTGAGATTTAGGGGATGTGCTACTGTTTATTACCTCTGCGTTCTGAAGGAAGTAGTTTCAGCAATTTTTTTTTCCCATTTAGACTAATAAATCTATCTCTGAAAGAGTTGGCCATGGGAATCCATTCATTCTCGAAAAACTCAACATGAGTGCTCATTGGAATTGCTGCCAATTGTTGTGTTTAGGCCTCCAGAGAGGCTATTTGAGCCTGGAAGAAAAAAAAAAAAACAGATTATCACCAAAAAGGGAGTGTGAATTTGAGCAGGCAGGGCAGTGTGGCTGGTCCAGCGCTGTCTTCACCCTGCAGAGAGTGAATCAGCGCTAGAGCTGGGACCTGCTCCCCGTGGTGCAGAGCAGAGGAAGACTGAGGTAAGGGGGTCTCAGCCACCATAACTGCTTATCAAAGATTATCTGCCCCCCAACATCCACAAAAACAAATAGTCCAAATCCATGGAAAAAGAAATTTCCCAAAACGAAAGGTGTCCAAAGGTATGGGAGTTTGAGGAGCAGGAAGAGCTGACCCTGCAGTGTTCTTTTCAATATATTCTAAATGTACGACACTAAATGTACGTAAACTAAATGTACGTAAACTAAATGTACTTTTTTTTTTCCTTTTAAGATTCATTCATTATTGGAAGTCAGACTTACAGAAAGAGAGGGAGAAACAGAGGGAGAGACCTTCCATCTGCTGTTCACTCCCCAGATGGCTGCAACAGGTGAGGTTGCGCCAGGCCAAAGCCAGGAGCCAAGAATTTCATCTGGGTCTCCCACATGGCCACTTGGGTCATGTTTCACTGCTTTCCCCAGGCCATTAGCAGGGAGCTGGATTGGAAGTGGAGCAGCTGGGACTCGACCCAGCACACATATGGCATGCCGGGGTTGCAGGCCACAGTTCTGCCTGCTATACAACAATGCTGGCCCCAGCACCTTGCCTTTTAAAGTGTCCCTTCAGTGGTTTCAGATGCTTTACTTAGGCATTTAAACCCTGCATCAAATGACCTTAAAGCCCTCTAGATATCTAATATGCAAGAGTCTGGGCAGTAGACCCTCAGTTGGCCATGTTTTGATGAAGACACACTGCCACGGTCTTCTGATGGAGTAGCACGGAGCGAATGTTCTGGAGTCAGTGCCTGGGTTTGCATCCTGGCTGCACTGCTGTCCACTGTGAGATGCTGACTTTGTTGTTTAAACCTTCTGTATCTCAGCTCCCTCCTCTGTGAGATGGTAATAAAAATATGTGGATTACACGTGGTCACGTAGCCAATCCTTTGGCTTTGCCCACCAATTTTATATTCATACTGTTGTGTTACCATTCTGAGAAAGATCTCCCAAATTGTACGATATTTAGGTGCTATGGGAGCAGAATCTACTCTTTCATAGGACTTGTGATGGGGAGAGAGTACTTTGTTTTTCAAACATTTATTTATTTATTTGAAAGGCAAAGTTACAGACAGAGAAGCAGAGAGATTTTCCATTCACTGGTTCACTCCCCAAATGGCCGCAATGGCTAGGGCTGGGCCAGGCCAAAGCCAGGAGCTTGGGATTCCATCTGGGTATCTCATGTGGGTCCTAGGGACCCAAGTATTGAGCCATCCTTTGCTGCTTTTCCAGGAACATTAGCTAGGAGCTGATTGGAAGCAGAACATCTGAACTCAAACCTGTGCTCATATGGGATGCCAGTATTACAGGTGGTAGCTCAACACACTGTGCTACAATAATGACCCCAGAGTACGTTTTTTCCTGTGGGATCCTATAGACTCAACTTAAGCCTTTCAAAAGCCATGTATAAGAAATTGAGATATTGTCATTTTGGCTGAGGCCAGTGGTTCTCCATTCTGGGGAGGGTGCTGGGATTGTATCAGAATGATTTGTTTCCTGAAGCCACATGCTTGGGAGTGAGGGGACTTTTAAGTTTTATTCCCAGGTAATTTTAATACACTGCTCCAAATTGGCTGGTCACTGTTGGGCTGGACCTCCCTCTGTTATAGTATGTTTTGTCTTGGAATACCATAGTGGATTCTGTGGTACCCCACCCAGCTCTCCACCCTCACCCCAGGGGTGTCACTTCCTGATAGTGAAGATGGAGTCCCTGCCCAGCATTGCCCAAGGGAGAGAATTTCCCCACCATTGTTCACCGCCTGCCCCTGTAAATTTCTAATCATGACAGCTTAGCCCCCAGCCTCAGTTTAGCCTGGATCTGAAGATTCTACCCAGCTTCAGAGCTCCTTGTGGGATGCAGGTCTCCTCCATTTCAGGTTTCATTTCTCATCTACCTGGTCCTGCTCCTCTCACTTTCTTACAACTGTTGTCCCTGAGTGCCTTTCTGTGTAAATCCTCTGAATATAAATTTCTGCCCCAAGGCACAGGGTCCATGGCAGACCCTGGTCTCCCTCATCTTCCCTTCCCTTCCTATCCCAGTTCACACAGCAGCCCAGAAGAGAAGCATTTACAGCTGTTAAAAATAAGATAAGCGTCAGCACTGTGATGCAGCAAGTTAAGTCATCACCTGCAATGCTAGCATCCCATATCAGAGTCCCAGCTGTTCTGCTGCTGATCCAGCTCCCTGCTAATGATCCTAGGAAGAAAGCCAGTGTTTGGGCCCCTACTAATCACATGGGAGACCCAGATGGAGTTCTGGGCTCCTGGCTTCAGCCTGGCTCAACCCTGGCCATGGTGGCCATTTGAGGGAGTAAATCAGCTTATAGAAGATTTCTGTCTTTCTCTGTATCACTTTGCCTTTCAAATGAATAAAACCTATCTTAAAAAAAGAAATATAATAAATATATGAAGCACACATTATAGGTATATGAAGTCAACTTTGTTAATTCCTAAGTAAATAATAATAAAATATAGAAATCAAAAGGATAAGTTGGGGGTTGGCACTGTGGTGCAGTAGGTTAATCCTCCACCTGTGGTGCTGGCATCCCATATGGGCACCGGTTTGAGTCCTGGCTGCTCCTCTTCCCATCCAGCTCTCTGCTGTGGCCTGGGAAAGCAGTGGAAGATGACCCAAGTCCTTGGGCCTCTGCACCTGCGTGGGAAACCCTGAAAAAGCTCCTGGCTCCTGGCTTGAGATCGGTGCAGCTCCGGCCATTGTGGTCATTTGGGGAGTGAACCAACGGATGAAAGACCTTTCTCTCTGTCTCTCCCTCTCACTGTAACTCTACCTCTCAAATAAAAAAAGGAAAGGATAAATTGGAGGTGTTTATAAATAAAGTGAAAAGCTTATGGATTAGAAAAATACATGTAATATTAGATAACATAGATAAGGCTTAAAAATAAGGTACAAGCTGAAATTCTTAAAAAGTAAAGAGAAGTAAGAGGTTAAGATTTCATATGAAAACCTGAAGTTCAGGATACAAAGGCTGAAAACATACAGGTAGATGGGCATTGAGGATTAGGGATAAAATTTAAGAACTGAAGGATAAAAGAAAAAAACCTGAATATTCTAAAAAAAAATAAAAGCAGTTCCTCGAAAGATTAAACATAGAATTACCATATTTACAGCAATTCTACTCCCAGAACTATCCTCCCAAATAATTGAAAACAGACACTCAAACATTGCTTGCACATCTATGTTCACAGCAGCATTATTCCCAGTAGCCAAAGGTAGAAGCAAAGTGAATGGGGATAAACAAAGTGGTGTATTCACACAATGACGTGTATTATCCAGCATTAAAAGTGAAGGAAATTCCAGAACGCATTATAGTACAGATGAATCTTGGAGACATTGTGCTAATTGAAATAAAGCAGACACAGAAAGAAAAATACTGTATGATTTCACTTATGAGGCACCGGAGTAGTCAGATCCATAGAGACAGAAGATAGAACAATGGGTATGAGTGGCTGGGGGGAGGAAACATGGAGAGCTCTTGTCTCATGGGACCTGAGTTCAGTTTGGAATTATGTAAAAGTCTAGAGCAGATAGAGGCAAGGGCTGTGCACTCTGGGAAAGCACTTAGTGCCACAGAATCGTGCACTTAAAATGATCAAGACATTGGCATAGGAAAAGATTTCTTGGATAAGACCCCAGCAGCACAGCCAATAAAGGTAAAAATAGACAAATGGGCTTACATCAAGCTAAAAAGCTTCTGAACAGCAAAGGAAATACTCAACAAATTAAAGAGGCAACTGACAGAGCAAGAGAAACTATTTGCAAACTATAGATCTGATAAAGGATTAATATCAAGAATATATAATGAGCTCAAGAAACCTAACAACAACAAAGTAAGCACTCCAGTTAAGAAATAGGGTAAGGGATGGGCTGGCATTTTTCAAAGAATGAAATGCAGATGGGCAATGCACACATGAAAAGTTGCTCATCATCACTAGCCATCAGGGAAACGCAAATAAAAACCACAATGAGGTTTCACCTCATTCCTGTCAGAATGGCTAACATCCAAAAACAAGGCCGTAACAAATGCAATCAAGGATGTGGGGGAAAAGGTACGCTAATCTTCTGTTGGTGGGAATGTAAACTAGTATTATCTTTGTGGAAGACAAGATACAGATTCCTCAGAAATATGAAAGTGGGTCTACCATATGACCCAGCTATTTCATTCCTAGTAATTTACCCAAATGAAATGAAATCAGCATATGAAAAGGTTATTTTTACCTCTCTGTTTATAGCAGTTCAACTCACAATAGCTGAGATATGGAATCAATCCAGATATTCATCAGCTGATGATTAGATAAAGAAATTATGGTATATATACACGATGGAATACCACTTAGCCATACAAAAGAATAAATCTTATCTTTTGCAAAAAAATGGATCCAACTGGAGACCAATATGCTTAGTGAGATAAGCCAGTCCTCAAGAGACAAATATGTGTTTTCCCTGATTTGTGGTAAATAATTACAGAGTATAAAAATGTATATGAGTGAAACTGACATTTTGAGATTTGATTATTTATAGCCCTTGTCTATATTCTTGAGGAACAGTGGTTTTTCTACTGACTACTTGTTGAATTCTTTATTCAGTAGGAGGTTAAGCTTGTGATTGTTAAGAAAATTGAAAATATGTCATTGTAAAAATTAAGAGAGGAATAACCAAAGAAAGAAAGAAGCTGGGAGTAAGGGAGGGAGGGAAGGAGGATACAGTGGGAAGTATCATTATCCTTTGAAAACTGTATATATAAAATACATAAATTTTTTTCTTTTTATAAATAAATTTTTTAAATGATTACTTTTTAATGTATATTTGGCAAAGTAAAAAGTTCACCACCAAAATTTAAAAATAAAAGCAAAAAGTTCACAGATTTGAGGAACAAATAGGGGAGAGAGGAAGTTGATGACTAGCCTGGCAAGCTTTGCTTCTGAGCAGAGCTGGGTATGCTGCAGTGCTCCTGTAAGGAGGAAGGAGAGAGGAATGAATATGACGGCTGCTCTCCCATCCTTGTCATCTTCATATTACCAATAATGGCAAACTTTTCAGCTGAGTCCTTAAGCAATAGGGGACATGCCTCCTGGGTTAGACACCCGCTCTGGAAACTTCTCAGCCACCTGCCATCATCCAACTTAGGAGGAAGGGAGCTGAGAACAATCCTCAGGCTGAAAGGGCCGTTCTCTTCAGACCAGAAGTGGAGAGGGAGGAGCCAAGGCTAGGATGGATGGTTATGACTCACCAACTTATTTTAACGTGAAAACTGGGGGGCAGTGACTATTTTGAGCCATGTCTGGAGGAAGTCTCTCTTGTGCATTGGAATGGACATCCTGGCAATTGTCACTGTGGTTTCCTGATAATTGTCCCCTTTTTTCCTGACGTTTTTCCCAGCACGTAGTACTAACACTGAGAGATCTTCTTACTAGGAGACTTGGATTATGAAAATACTCCCAAGAGGAAGTTGCTCTTCCAGGTCTGGAGGAAGGGGAAAGGCAAGTGTGATCTGATTGCACCTGGCCCACTCCCTTGTGCACAGCTGACAAGAGTTCCACCCAGTTGAGCCATTGCCAGTGTTTACCTTTATCTTTCAAAACTTAGATTTGTCAGGAAATTCATCCTAAGGAAATTCAATTTGTGATATTCCCTTAAATTATATTAATTAATTTATTTCATTCAACAAATACGTCTTGAATGCCTAATATGTACCTCTATGCCAGGAATGATGAAAGTTTAGAGACTGATGCTAGCATAAATACTTAATTTTCTTGGTGAGGATATAGGCTCAGAATTGCTGTATCCAATATATGGCCACTAGTCACATGCTGCTGTGTAAATGAGAAGAAAGGAGAATTTAAAAGTTGGTTTCTGAATCATATTAGTCACATTTCAACTTATCAATAGACTTCTGACTATTGGCTGTCATATTGGACAGGGCAGATCTAGAATAGTTCAAGAGGGTTCAATGGGATGATGATGGCTGAAAGAGTTACATGGATTTCCCTGGCTCACACAGTCACTCAATAGTTCTCTCAGGTGAAATTAAAGTTTATTTTTTAGTTTCCATAGAACCTAAAAAAGATTTGGTGAGCTTCACCAGTTGCTTCCCTCCCCCTTTCTAAATAACAGGAAAATTGAGCAGAGTGATGTAATTTTTTCCTATTTGATTGATAATATTAAAATGCTAATCTCATTCTCTTTATCAACAGCATAACCCAGAATATGAGTATATGAATCTTTTTCTGGGCTATTTCAGACTTTTGAGAACATTTTAGGATAAAAAACAATATTTAATGTGTTATTAAAAATACTGTCGTAATCATTGTGTTACTATTTCCTGTATCTTACTTTCTACTAACATAAAAAATGTGACTGACAATCATTATACTTGTTGACACCAACATATTTGGTAGAAAACAGAACAAAAATGGAAATGTAGGTATTTTTTAAAAATTATCTGGGTAGTTGACTCTAGCTAGTGTGAACCATCCAAATTCTTGACTGTTTTCTTATTAGCAAAACAAATCTCTAAAACTGTTGAAATCATGACTTAATTGATTAGCACTGGGGCTGGTGCTGTGTCACAGTGGGGTTAATGCCCTGGCCTGAGGTGCTGGCATCCCACATGGGTGCCAATTCGAGACCTGGCTGCTCCACTTTGATCCAACTCTCTGCTATGGCCTGGGGAAGCAGTATAAGATGGCCCAAATCTTTGGGCCCCTGCACCCATGTGGGAGACCTGGAAGAAGCTCCTGGCTCTTGGCTTCGGATGGGTGCAGCTCTGGCAGTTGTGGCCAACTGGGGAGTGAGCCAGCAGATGGAAGATCTCCCTCTCTCTCTCCCTCTCTCTCTTTCTGCCTCTCCTCTCTCTGTGTAACTCTGACTTTCAAATAAATAGATAAATCGTTAAAAAAAAAAAGATTACCGTGGGTTCCCAAGGGCCATGTCCTCATTTTGATTGTGGAACTGTTCTTGGGGTTGGGGTCAGTGAAGACTCAGTCTCATCTGTGATGGGGCAGGCAGATTCACAGGCTGCTGCATCACTGAGGATACTTTCCACAGAGAACAGTGGGTGGGAACAGAGGCAAGGTTTGAGTTCTGCCTCTAGCATTTAGATGAGTTTCTTAATTTCTCTAAGCACCAGACCCCTCTTCTCTGAAATGAGTATAATACTACTGACCTGGTTAAGGCCATTTGGAAGATGAAATGAAATGATTTATGTGAAAGTGCTTTACAAACTTGAAAGCATTAATCAGATATTCTTGGTAAAATGCCATTTCTGTTACCATAGGGCTGGGCACACATGTCTCGCTGCTTCCTGTGTCATTGTGAAGCTCTACTGGACCAGTTGTAGACTTAGTAGGCGGTGCTTCCATCTGTGTGGAGAGCTTGAGGCCAGGCTCTGACAGCAGAGAGTATAACATACCCTATTTCGCATTATTGTTGTTGCTTTTCTTGAGTTTAAAAAGCAGCATTGTTAAATGCACAAAATACTAAATAAAAAACCAGCAGACACTACTTCAAAAGGTCAGATAGACTACCTTTGCTCCAGGTTGATCATCTCAGCCAGCTCAGGGTAAATCCACTATCTCCAGGGTCCTTGTTGAAGTGACCAAAGAGCGCCATGGGATCACCTGTGTTCCTAGGGCTGGGGACCACTGTTACCCTTAGGGAATGGCTGCTCTGACTAGAGGTAAGAATCAAAATGTCCTGTATCATACCAAGAGGCTACAGAATGTTTAAAAGTGACTTTTTCCAGGCTTAAGGTAAATCTGTTAAGTCTGGGGACTGAATTGTACATTAGACAATGTTTATTTTCCTATTTCTAATTGTTAGTTAGAGCTCACTGAAAGGAAGTGCTGGCATCACCAGGAACAACTACAGGCTCTGCCTCAGGTCCTGTTCTCTGTTCTGTCTACACTGGGTGATTTCATGACTTCCTTGGGCTTAAAAATACATGCATAGGTGGATGGTTCCCAAATGTGTCACTCTCTAGGCCTGTCCTTCCTCTGAGCTGTAGAAGACTTGAGTTCCATACTTGTATGTCTAACAGGTAGCTCAAGTTAACATACCCCTAAAACTGCTCCTCTGCCGTTCTCCTTATCTCTGCAAATGGTAACACCTTCCACCAAGATGCTCAAGTCAAAATTTAGAGGTCAAAGTGAGTGTTCAGCCTAATGGTGGTGGGGATGACCACATCCCACATATGAGTATCTGGCTTGGATTCCTGACTCTGGATCCTGCCTTAGCTTCTAATGCAGACCCTGGAAGCAGCCAAGTTGTGTCCCTACCATCCCCATGGGAGGCCTGGACTGAGTTCCAGGTTCCTAGCTTTGGCCTGGTCCAGCCTCAGCCATTGCGAACATTTGGGGAGTTAATCAGAGGGTGGAGATCTGTTTGTCTATCTACCTATCTACCTATCATCTATCCATCCTCCTTCTTTTTCTCTTACTCTGCCTGCATCTATCATCTGTCATCTCAAATAAATGAAACAAAATAAAAACTCTTTGGGTCATGTCTGATTAGACTCTGTCATTTCTCCAATTCTGTCATTTCTACCTCCAAAACACACCCCACAAGTGTCTCTTCTCCACATTCCTTCCAGCGGCTTCAGAGGAGCCAGCCAGCTTAGTCTCTCCCTGAAGTATCCAGAGAGATCTGTTTTCCAAGCTTCCACCCTGGCCAACTTCAAATCATTGGGCAGAAGAAGACACCACAGCATTGCCTCAAATTTAAAATGAGAGGATCTAAGATAGACAGAAAGTCAAAATCTTGTCCAGATCAAGACTTCTAGCGAGTGTGTATTGGGGGTGGGGGGATGGGGGTTAGGGGGTAGAATCCTGGGCTGGGAAGAAGCATAGGAAAATCTTCTGGGCTTCTAGAAGTGCTCTATATCTTGATCATCTGTATACATGTTATGTGGGTGCACAAAAATGTGCATGTAATTTATGCCTCAGTTTTTTTTAAATTAAAAAGAAAAAGAAAAATGGAATAGCTTCTTGCCAAGAATCTAAAGACAATTTGGCACAGAGGTTACAGGATCTACTTTCCTGGCTTGCTTTCAGAATAGGACAGAGTCTCGGCAGCCTGGAGGTGTTCAGAGCCTAGAATTAAAGAGATGTAATCAGAAATCACATTTGTTCTGCTTAATTCTCTCCTTGGCCCTGTGTTAGGTGCATCGTGATGAATCTTTAATGTGTTACTTAACATTTCATCAGACAGGAGTATTTCAGGACATTGTGAATAGTTAATAGGCTGAGCAGGGAGAAGGTTGAGAGTATCCAGCTTGGGCCACCCTCACTGTAGAATCAAATTACTGTGGGAATCTTTGGGCTCAAAAGCAGCCATCCAGGGGTCCAGTGCTGTGGTTTAGCAGGTTCAGCTGTTGCTTGTAAGGCCAGCATATGGGATATCGGAGTGCTGGTTTGAGTCCAGTCTGCTCTGCTTCCAATCTAGTTTCCTACTAACACGCCTGTTGAAGGCAGAGGAAGATGGGCCAAGTACTTGCGCCCTTTTGATCCACATGGAGACCAAGCTGGATTTCCAGGCTACTAGAAGTAAATAGTCAAATAAATAAATAGACATATAGATATTTTAAAGGTAAAGACAGCCATTGCTTTTCCAGACCTTTCCTGGAAATGTCCAAATGTCATTGGGTCCATCAGCTTCAGAAATAAGCCACCACAAAACAGTCCAGACTCTGACAATAAAATGATGTCTTGGAAATTTACACTTGTGGAGAGACACAGCAACACAGTCTGTGGCAACCTAAAGAAGCCAAGGCTACTAGTGGTTTTCCTTTCCTTGGTACCCAATGGGCACCAGCAGGAGATACTGACTGACTTGTCTGACCCGCAGCCGAGTAGACATGTTCCATGTGTGTCACCTGCAGCAGGTGCTCAAGCTTGCCATGTGGATGGGATGGGCGATCAGGGAGCTTAGGGTGTGGCATGTGGCACAGGAGGCAAAGCAAGGGCTCCAGAGCTACACTTGCTGGGTGACCCCAAAGTGCCCACTGCCGTCCCTTACTGGGTGTATGAACTTGGGCAAGCTTCTGAAACTCTCTGTGCCTAAAATAACCATACACAATTGTCCCAGCCTCAAAGGTCTGTGTAAAGATTTTAGGTGTTAATACATGTCAATAACTGTTTCTGGCATATGAAATACTTTTTACTGTTACAAAAAAAAAAAAAAAAACCTGTGAGACACACAAGCCAAATATGAGTGTAGGAACAGATCAGTCTTGGGTCACTCTGTTGCAAAGCTTGTGTTATAAATGCTGCTCTGTGCTCCTCCCACGAAGGCTCTTTGCCCTGATGACGGAGGTGTGCTGGGCACCAGTGGGCAGGGGAAAGAGGCCTGCTAGCATTGCATCATGTTTGCACAATATGATCCAGGGTTGGGGCATGGAAGTGGCATCCAGAGAGCTGAATTCAAGCCCTGGGCCTGTCCCCGTCCCCACCAGCTGAGTGACCTGGAGCAAGTCACTGACCCCTTGGCCTTGGACTGCTCAACTGTGCAGTGGGGAATTGGACTGTGGATGCTGCAAGATGCTTCTGTCCCTGGCTTCTGTCCCACGGTTCTGACCTGTGCACTCAGCCCTGGCCCTAGCACTGCTCTGGCTGGGGTGAGCTGCTGTGACAGAACAGAGGCTGGAGGGCTATGACTCCGTGAGAATGTCTGAAGGCACCTCAGATGACAAATGTACTTGAACAAACCTTTTCTCCTGTCCCCGCTGACATTGATTTTTCCAACTGTGGGATCGATGCCATGCTGGGCCGGACAGGGGAAGAGCACGGCATGTTCTCCCCTGAGTCCGCAGAGGGCAGGCCCTTGCAGAGCTGTCTCCTCCAATCCTCTGCTTTTGTGACTCTCCCTGGGCCTTCTGCAGGCAAAGAGCAGAACCTTCCTCTGGGGATGGATGGAAGCAAAGGCAGTGATACTCTCCCTGGCTTCTAGTCGCAGCCCCGAGACTCTTGTCTCTAGAACCCCAAATCGGTCTCCCTAGGGGCCTGAGTTTCCTAACCTGTTAACAAAGACAATCTCAGCTGAGGCTACTTTGGAGTATTAAAGGGCCCGTACAAGCTCCCAGCACATTGCCAAGTCCTGTGAAGTGGGTGTGGCTTTCCTCTTCTCTAGAAATTCTGGGTGCTCAACAGAAACCACTGGCAAGCACCTCCAGCGTTTGGGATGGGTTTGCCTTCGTTCTTCCGGAATGCAGTCCAGACACATAGGCAGGAAGATCTGAAATCATGGTCACGGCTCTTTACTTGACACACAGAGCAAGGTTTGGGAGAAGGGCTGGATGGCCATACTGAAAACAGAACCCAGCCAGCGAGACCATGGGACGTGCCTGGCGTAGTATGTTCAAAGACAGGTAGGAGGCTTATGGGCCAGAGAGAAGGATGAATTTGATGTAGACTCGCTGTTTATGATGGAGGAGGTATAAATGGTGGGGGAGCATAGAGCAGGGATGTGAAATCAGGCAGAGCAGTGAGTGGAGAGGAGGACAGGGCAGCCTCCCCAGTGAAGACATTGTCCAAGCTGAGTCTAGAGTGTTGTGGGAGTGACTGGGGGAAATACAGGTTCGAGAATGGGAACTCAAAGCTGCTGATAGTGCTTGGCCCCAGGGCAAGAAAGAAAGACTGTGCCAGGGAAGGTTTGTAGCGCAGAACAGCCAGGATGCAGAATCCTGCTTTGGGGCATGAGGAAGGGAGGAAAGAGAGGAAGGGAGGGAAAACCAAGAGAATAAGCCTGGGAGAAGACTGGAACATTCTTTTGACTTCCAATTTTAAAGACTTTATCAATGTGATGACTACAGAGGGTCAGTGACGTGTCTTTGGTGACCTGGGATGGGGTGGGGAGTGGGGACTTATGCCTACGTGTGCTGGGGGTGGAGCAGGCATGAACGTGGCAGACACTGCTTGAGGCCGGTAGTTAGAGACTTTCCCGTGAGACCCCGCCACGGGTGATTGTCGTGATGAGAGGCGTCACACAGCCGTGTGGTATTTGCAGAGCAGTCAACAATATTCCAGATGTTCTGCATTTCCTGTGCCAGAAGAAACTAATTAAATGCTGGGGGTGGGAAGTGCATGTGTCTGAAAAGAGCCCGGAATCATACCGATCTGACATTTCACACTCCTTCCGTGACCTCTGCAGGTGACCCCAATTAGACAACCTTGGCTCCTCCTCCTTCCTGCAGATACCTTCCTAAGGTTTGAGCAGGAATTACTTAGAAATGATACAGATGAATCTCAGGCCCCACGCTCTCCTCTCCTCCATTAGGGGCTGCCCTCCAAGGGGAGCCACCGTTACTTTCAAAGGCAAGAAACCAAAGCCAGATCAGCTTCAAACCTCCCCAGATCACAGCTGCAAGGTAAGGGTCCGAGGCTCCCTGCGGCCTAGCCCTCGACTCTCCCCTCTGCTTGTCTGAAGGGTGTGATCCTGTGACACCTGCACTAAAAGAGGAGGTGAAGTCAGAGAAGCAGGTCAGGTGCAGTGGCAGGTGTAGGGGGAGCAGGGGGTGCTGCCCTGGGCCTTCTCTGCATGGTGACATCAACACACTCATCAAATCTGCACAGATGCACAGGAGTATAAAGGTTTCCATCTCCCTCCACCCAGAACACCACTCTGATCTCTGTGTCCAGGACCAACTGGACTTAAGAAGTGAATACACGGGGCCAGTGCTGTGGTACAGCAGGTTAAGCCACCCTCTGCAGTGCTGGCATCTCATCTGGGCACTGGTTTGAATCTCTGCTGCTCCATTTCTGATCCAGATCCTTGCACCTAGGAAAGCAGCAGAAGATGGCCCAAGTCCCGGGGCCACTGCACCTACGTGGGAGACCCTGGAGAAGCTCCTGGCTCCTGACTTCAGCATGGCCCAGCCCTGGCCATTGTGGCTATTTGGGGAGTGAATCAGTGGGTGGGAGGTTTCTTTTATTCCCTCTCCCTCTGTTATTCTGACTTTCAAATGAATTAAATATTTTTTTTTTAAAGAAGTGAATTCAGTGAGGGAAACTGGAGACAAAGGGATGCGGTATTAGGAATGATGTCACTTTACACCAGCCAATGAAGAACTGCCCAAATACTCTAAACTAAGTCTGCCTTAAAGAGGGCCTTCAGCTTGAACCAAGACTTTCTGGGCTTCTAGAAGCTTAAGATCTACCAGCAGCACAGAGGGACAAGCCAGGTTGCCTTTCCTTCCCTACCATTCCATTGTGTCAAAGCAGTAAGATCAGGATATAGAGAACCAGGGTGTGAGATCCCCTTCCCCAGGGATACTGCTTGACTGACACCTTTGTGCTCTGCCTTTCTCCTTGTTTGCCAACAGAAACATCTGAACACCTACATGAGCATCACCTGGGCTGGGGGCCTGAGCAGGCAGAATGTCTAATTACGAAACCATCTCCAAGATTCTGGCCAAGATTCAGGGACGCCGAGTTGGAAGAGCTGTAGTCTTTCAGGAGGATTCTCCCTTGCTGTTTTGGCCAGCCCTAAGCTTGCCCAGCTCAAAGCTTGCCCGGCCTCAAGATTTCTCGTGGTGACGCTCTGCCCTCTGGTGGTGGATCTGTAGAAAGTCATGTCTCCTTGGACTGATTCCAAGAGCATCTGTGACTTGAGCCCTAAACCAGACCTGGTTGTTTTGAAAGCTTCCAGGAAAGGGCCCTATTCCTAGCAGCTTCCTGCAAACAGGGAGGAAGGGCACATACAAGGAGACGGTGGGGAAATATTGCTGGGCTGGACACCTGGACATGTGGCACTGTGGTTGTATAAACAGATTCCAGCCTTCATAATATTTAAAATTTATTTTATATATTATAAAGGCAAAGTGATACACAGAGAGGGAGAGACAGAGAGAAAAAGATCTTCCATCCACTGATTCACTCCCAAAATGGCCACAATGGTTGGGCGCTGGGCCAGGCTGAAGCCAGGAGCCTGGATCTCCATCTGGATCTTCCACAAGGGTGGCAGGGTCCCAAGCATTCAGAGCATCATCCAGTGCCTTCCCAGGTGCATTAGTAGGGAGCTGGACTGGAGGTAGAGTGTCTGGGACTTGAACCAGCACTCTGACATGGGATGCTGGCTTTACAAGTGGTGGCTTAACCCACTGTTACACCATGCCAGCCCCTACTGCCAGCCTTCCCTAAAGAAATGCCTGCTGACTCCCTTGTGATGTGGCGGGACAGTATGGTGAGTATTCCTGGCTTTTAGTGTTAGCATGCAGCCCTTTCCCACTTTCCTCCAGTCCTTGGTCCTCTAGACTTCTCTTTTGGATAGTGTCTATGGGTGGGTTGGATGAGCAATGGACACACTTGTTGGGGGGGTAAGGGTGTGTGACATTCCACATTCACCAGCAAATTCCATGCAATTTAGCTTCCTTCCTTCTTTCTTTCTTTTCTCTTTCCCTTCCCTTCCCTTCCCCTTCCTTCCTTCCTTCCTTCCTTCCTTTCTTTCTTTCTTTCTTTCTTTCTTTCTTTCTTTCTTTCTTTCTTTCTTTCTTTCTTTCAAAAAAGACTTATTTATTTATTTGAAAGGCAGAGGCAGAGAGAGAGAGAGAGAGAGAGAGAGAGAGAGAGAGGTCTTCCATCCAGTGGTTCACTCCCCTAATGGCCACAATGGCCAGAGCTGGGCTGATCCTAAGCCAGGAACCAGGAGCTTCTTCCAAGTCTCCCACATGGGTGCAGGGACCCAAGGACTTGGGCCATCTCCCATTGCTTTCACAGACTATAGCAGAGAGCTGGATTGGAAGTGGAGCTACTGGGACTAGAACTGGAGCCCATATGGGATTCAGGCACTGCAGGTGGTGGCTTTACCTACTATGCCACAGCGTTGGCCCCACAATGTGGCTTTCTTGACAATGAATGATAACCACCACTATTATCATGGAAGATGTTAGTCAAAGGATGCTCATTTTCAATCAGCCGGGAGGAATGAGTTCAAGAGGTCTGCTATACATCGTGGTGGCTAAAATTAGCAGCAAGATGTGGAGTACATAAAAATTGCTAAAAGAGTAGATCTGAAGTGTTTCTACCACTAAAAATGATAAGTGGGGCCAGTGCTATGGCATCGCGAATACAGCTGCCGCCTGCAGTGCTGGCATCCCATATGGGCGCTGGTTCAAGTCCTGGCTGCTCCATTTCTGAACAAGCTATCTGCTATGGCCTGGGAAAGCAGTAGAAGATGGCCCAAATCCTTGGGCTCCTGAACCTTCGTCAGAGACCCTGAAGAAGCTCCTGGCCTTAGATTGTCCCAGCTACGCCCGTTGCAGCCATTTGGGGAGTGAACCAGTGGATGGAAGACCTCTCTCTCTCTCTCTCTCTCTCTCTCTCTCTCTCTCTGCCTCTACCTCTCTGTAACTCTGCCTTTCAAACAAATAAACCTTTAAACAACAAAAACAAAAACATGATAAGTATGGGCAACGTTGCATATGTGAAGTAGCCTGATGCAGCCATTCCACATATATATCCATGGACATGAAAACATCAATTCATACCCCATACACGTACACAATCTTTACTTGTCAACTTAAAAATCCAGAATAATAAATTCTTCGACACTGCTCACTGTGTGCCAGGAAATATTCAAGACTGTGTCTTCTATCTATTCATTTACTGCTTATAGCATCCTCCTGGGGTAGGTCCTGATTTGCCCCATTTTGCTGATGAGGAGACAGGTTGGGGGACAACAGAGAACTTGCCAGGAAAAAGCAGCCATCTAGGGCATGAGAGCCTAGAACACCCTTTAACTACCCCACTATTTTGTTTCCAGTACTTCTTTTGACCCCAAATTGTAGTTCAGTGGAGGCAGAGCCTGGAGACAGAGAAGTGATTAGAGTTAGAGGGTGGAGACCCCCTGAGGGAACAGTAGGATCCCACAAAGGGAAGAAGTCCCAGGCTGTGTGGCCTCTAAAACAGTCTGCAAGGGAAGCGAGCCCTGAGACGACCCCACCCTCCAGAGCAGTGGTCTCTCCAAATAAGATCACAGTAACAGGGCTTGTGCAGGATGAATCAAAGGTCTGCAAACCTTGACTTGGAAACTCTTAACCTCCCTGAGGACAGTGACCATTTTAGTAGCAGGCAGTGTTTACCAGTGCTTTGCACGTGCCAGGCTGATAGTAAATGCTGGTGTGAATGTAGAATGGATAACAATAATAGTGAATATTGACTGAGGACTTAGACTATGCTGTGCCCTACTAAAAGGCCTTTATATGTGTTATCCCATGAAATGCTCACAATATCCTTAAAGTGTATGATTGTTATCATCATTACTCCTATTCCAAAGAGTAGATAACTGAGATGCCAAAGATAAAATCACTTTCCCAAAGTCACACAGGGCACAGATAAAGACTTTTTTTCCCCAGGTAATGCATTTTTGGCATCCAGTCTCCTAACCACCGTGCTAGGCTTTCTTTCTGAATCAGGGGAAGAGAAGGAGTATGAGGAGAGCAATAAAGGAGACCTCAGGAAGCCCACTCTGGACTAGCAGTGGAGCACTGATAGGATTCAGGGGTTCCAAGTGCATGTGGGGGGAGAAAGGCAGAACAAGAGCAGACAATCTCATAGCCTTGCGGTCCATTGAACAGAGTGCTTTCAGAACTCAGATCCCTCCTGAGCAAAGGGTGATCACTGCCATTTTGCAGAGGAAAGCAAGGCGTGGAGAGGCTAAGTCCCTTCCCCAGCATCACACAGCAGGTCAACAGAACTGGAAGCTGAGCACAGGTGCCTTGGCTGCTGAGCCTGGGGTCTGGCTTGCTTTGCTTTATTGCCAAAAGGCTTTGCTGGAGTCAAAAGGAAACCAACTATTCCATAAATATTTAGAAATATTACTCTAGACAACCTTGGTGATAAATTAGGCTTTTTTTTCTGCTTTTCTTATATAAAATACAGCTTTTCCAATAGGCAACTACCCACCATGCCTCATTAACTTGTGGGAAAATCCCAAGCTGAAGAGATGTATTTCTAGTCCAGATCCATGTAGAGGTCGTGTTGCCCAAGTCCCAGGAGACAAAGAGATGACCGTGGACCACCTCCTTTACTGTCATCCCTTTCTCCTTCTCTCTGCTCGTTCCTGGTCTGGTTTGATCCCTTGGCCCTCAAGTGGTGCCTATGGAGAAGTTCAGTGGATTTTTCTCTTTGATTACCACAGGCTTGCTTTCACCTGAAAGCAAAAAGCTGGTGATTGGGACCCGGAGATGGAGTACCAGTGGCTAATAGAACTTGCATCTTCCTTCTTCCTGAAAAAAAATCATTCAGCCGGACTCATGGTGAGGATGATCCTCTAAAAAGTGAGCAGTGTTTGCCACAAGCCCATTTTCATCATTATCCTGGTACCTCCAGTCACTGATGCTTTCTCTATGGATGAATTTAGATATTCCTCTAATGGATAAAGAGAAATTGGCTGTGTAGGAGTTCAGAGCTTGGGTCAGAGTTGTCTTTTGTTTGTTAAATCAGTCCACAAAGTGAATGATGGAGTCCATCCATGGTTATGAAAGGAGAAGCCATACCACGCAGTATCAAGATTCTGGGTACCTTTGCCCTGTTTGACAGGGTACCTTTGTCCTAAGTTGCTGGGATGCACTATCTTTGTGGTTGCTTCATAGAAGTTGTTAATGAGACCAAAATCGTTGGTTTGAGTCCTAGGTGAGTCAGTTGCAGATATTAGAAGCTGGTAATCAAATATATTTAGTCAGGGTCAGTCTAACACAAATTTGGAAGTCCTATACATCTGTGTAGGTATTTCTGAGTTGCTGAAGTTTTATGTATATTCTGTAACTTTTATCATTACAACAATCCTAAGAGAAGTAAATACAACTATCCTGATAATACAGGATGTGTTTTCACTTGTTGACCGTCATTCTCCAGACGTAAGGCACAGAGTCAGGCTTGCTTCCTTCAAGACAAAGGCCCTTTCCACCACAGAGGAGAATCCCTTTGCATTTGTTGGGATGCTTTCTATCAAAAGTAAGAGAAAAGCTAATTCAATATGATTTTAAAAGATTTGTGATTTCTTGTTCAGTCAATTTCCAAACAGGGGCTCCCACGTTGTTTGACTTAGCAGCTCACTGTAGCCAGCAAGAAGAATCAAACATGGTGTATTTACTTGCTCTGCTGTCCTGCTGTCCTCGTGAACTTCCTGTCATGGTCACAAGGGGGCTGTGGCAGTTCCAGGCATTGTCACATCACACACCACCTCCCAGAGGTGGAACGAAGAACTGCTCTTCTAGAATATATCTTTTTTTTTTTTTTAACTTTTATTTAATGAATATAAATTTCCAAAGTACAGCTTATGGATTACAATGGCTTCCTCTCGTAACTTCCCTCCCACCCGCAACCCTCCCCTTTCCCGCTCCCTCTCCCCTTCCATAGAATACATCTTTATAGCAGCAAGACAATCCTTTTCCATAAATCCTTCCTGTGAAATTTCTACCAGGGCCTGGTGTTCTCACACACTCTGTTTCTCCCTCTTCATGAAAACCCACTTGGATGTCTGTCTTCATTCACTCACTCTTTCAACAAATAGTGATGAGTTAGTATATTTTGGGTAGGATGTAATAATGAACAAGCTACAGTTCCTGATTTTGAAGGATTATGTTCTGCTTGGGGTAAATGATATGTGAACAACTAAGTCTAAGGAGATGGGTTTGGTTCTGAAACAGCATTGTTTATGAAGTGCTATAAATACTTAGATAAAATTAGAATCAAATTAACTTCTCCTAGGGGAATTGGGTAATTTTTATGCATGAGAGACTGTTTGAGCTGTCTTCTTGAATTGTGACTTGTGTGTCCAGAATAAAGAAAATAGATTAAAACACCAAACAGAGAGAAGTACAGGGGCGAAACCCAAGGTGTAGAAAGCCAGTGAGCAGTGCAGGAGGCAATGGGTACACTGGATGGTGAGCAGCTGCACAGATTGGCTGGAGCTACAATGTGGGGGGCTGTGGGAGTAAGAATGAAGAGAGGAATAAAGCAATTTGGTAACTTAACTAGTTGGAAGAAATACTTTATTTTCTTTATCCAGGGGTATTCATTTTATAGGTTAATGGGAACTAAAAAATTCTAAATCAACTGTTGGTGAGGACATGTTGATATGCTGATAAAAAGGCTTCTCAAATCTTTCAAATCCCACTATTTACGTGAGAATCTATTTTATATCTACTTCATAAATGATAATGGAACCAGTAAGAGATGAAAGAATGCTGTGTCATGAAAGGAAGTGTTGTGAAGTCTGGGCTGGGATTTTTGATATATTATTTTTGAGATTTTTAAAATCTGTGTGGCACTGGATAAATTATCTGACTTCTCTGAACTTAAATTTTCCCATCAGCAAAGTAGGGATGCTGCCTGACTTACGGTATCAGGAGGATTCAACGAGGTACTCTATCATTCAGCAAGTAGTCATTGAGCATTTATTATGTGTTAGGTACTATGCTAGGTGTGAGAGACAAAATCATTATAAAGTTTACAAAATAGATAAAATGCAATAAAGAAACAAACTGTAACAAATGAATGGGTCTGGGAAAACAGAGCTGGGAGTGTGAAACTTAGGGAGTCAGGAAAAGCCTCTGGAAGGAAATGTTCTTTCAGTGGAGATCTGGAGAGAGTGGGAACCAGCCCAGTGGACAGGGTAGGGGTGGAAATTCTGGCAGAGAAAGAAAACTACATGCTACACACCGAAACTGTGCTGTTTTTAAGAATCTAAAAAATTAAATCTGATTGCAGCGTGAACGAGAAAGATAACAGAATAAAATGGCATCATGAAGATCCTTATAAATCATTATAACAACATTATCATGATAATCAGCATTTATTGAGTACCTATGATGCAGTTCTGAACCCTCATATTAACCTCACTCCTAAAACACCATTAAGCCAAGTCAGCATCTTTTCCTTGCTCTCAATCCGTTTTTAGAGCGGCTTGAGAGATCTTGCCCTGTTCTCAGACATTCTCATAGTATGAGTAATGAACCTTTTCATAACCTCTTAGTCATGTTTGGCAACATCAGCCTTGATATCTGAACCAGATTTTAGTGGCGCTCCATTCCATTTCCATAGGATACAACTTTGGCTTATTTTAAATTTACAGCAACCTGTGAATCTGGTGCTAGAATTGTCTCTATTTTACAAATGAGGATGCTGGCTTAGACATTACTAACATGTGAAAAGACACATGGTGAGAAGATCATACATGGAATAAACTCAGATTATTCAAACTGCAGAAACTGTGCTCTTTAGGCTGCCCTGGTCTACGATGAGTATATCCCAGAGAAAGAACTTCATATTTTATCTTAAGGCCAAGGAAACAACATTGAAGAGCTTTAAGGAGGAAGATAACATGATAAATTGTGCATCTTAGACTTTCTGGAACTTGTGGACAATATAGTGATTTGAATTGGAATGTGTAATTCCCTCCCACAAAACAGATAAGGTAATTATAGTCAACATTTTATTAGCATTTGAGCCTATCATGAAGCAAGAAAGTAAAATTCCAAAGTGCCAGAGATGAAGAGGGATCCCCAAACTCAAGAAGGTGGTAGGGAGACAAAGTTGAAGTGCTTCAAGGGTATCAGAATCTGGTGAATTTCAGAATGGAGGGAATTCAATGGCAGAAGAGCAATGGTTGATGAGACAGAAGGCTTTTACATGTCAGGAAGCTGGACACAAACCACACACATAAAGCTGCAATCCACCTGTCTTTGAAAGAGGAGATGCAATTCCTTTGCTCTACAGTCCAGATATACCATAAGGAAGCTTGATTGCCTCATGAAAATCTGTTTAGAAACAGTTAACGGGGGCTGGCATTGTGGCAAAGTGGGTAAAGCCACAGCCTACAATGTTGGCACCTCTTATGGGAGCTGGTTTGAGTTCTGGCTGCTCCACTTCCAATCCAGCTCCCTGCTAATGGCCTGAGAAAGCATCCAAAAAATGGCCCAAGTGTTTGGGCCCCTGCCACCCTTGTGGGAGACCTGGAAGAAGCTCTTGGCTCTTGGCTTTGGCCTGACCCAGCCCTGACCATTGTGGCCATCTGGAGAGTAGGCCAACAGATAGAAGATCTCTCTCTCTCTCTCTCTCTCTCTCTCTCTCTCTCTCTCTGTTTTTATTTGTAACTCTGAATTTCAAATAAAAAAATCATAAAAAAAGAGTTTATGGAGGAATATCACCCCCTCCCCACCCTGATCAGTATTTGAGATCTTTTAATTACTCATCCCAAGAATATGGAAATACAGAGTGTTGACATCTTATAAAATCCCCCTGAAACCAATAGAATCTGTCAGATCACAGCAAAAGGCTTTCAAACTGCC
The DNA here is from genome assembly GCA_949820135.1 of Sylvilagus floridanus. Taxonomy (NCBI): domain Eukaryota; kingdom Metazoa; phylum Chordata; class Mammalia; order Lagomorpha; family Leporidae; genus Sylvilagus; species Sylvilagus floridanus. Next base: position 101,485,496 of record OX463225.1, read on the forward strand.
ACATAAGATTGTCCTCACATTCCAGGATCTGAGGGACTTCTATGGAAAACAACTCTCTTTGAAGATCAGTTTTAATTTAGAAACAAAATCACAAGTCACATAAGGAGACAAGCTGCCTTGAGGGAGAGTGACAAAGAGCATATACAAAGAACTACAGTTAGAGGAACAAATGAGAATATTTGAATTATGTAAGCTCATGGAGAAAGAGAGGGAATAAACTCCATAGGGCAAGAGAATAATTTTGAGGGAAAAGAACCAGAGAATTGGAAAAGAAGCAAAGATAAATTCTACAAATGAAAAATATGGCTAATCAGGTTATGAATGCAGTAGAGTGGTTGCTAGACTAATACAGCTAAAGAGAATTAGTGGAAGCTGTAGTTGGAGAGATGACTCATAATGTAGCAAGCAGAGATAAAGATAGGGAAAAGGAAATGCAGACAAAGATGATAGAACGAACAGTGTTGTCATGTATCAGATAAAAAACACAAGATTGTTTTTCATGTCATATCAGAATTTAGTAGGACTTTCAAACTATAATTCAAAACCAGGATGCATAAAATAAGCCCACAAAACAAAATCAAATCAATTACAAGCATGGAAAATATGTTTGCAATTCAAAGCATATGAAAAGAGTTCGTGGGGCCGGCGCTGTGGCTCACTTGGTTAATCCTTCACCTGCGGCACAGGCATCCCATATGGGCACCGGGTTCTAGTCCTGGTTGCTCTTCTTCCAGTCTAGCTCTCTGCTGTGGCCTGGGAAGGCAGTGGAGGATGGCCCAGGTCCTTGGGCCCCTGCACCCACATGGGAAACCAGGAGGAAGCACCTGGCTCCTGGCTTTGGATCAGCATAGTTCCGGCCGTAGCGGCCATTTTGGGGGGGTGAACCAATGGAAGGAAGATCTTTATCTCTGTCTCTCTCTCTCACTGTCTAACTCTATCTGTCAAATAAAATAAATAAATAAATAAAATCTTTAAAAAAAGAAAATAAAAAAAGAGTTCATTTCTAAATGTAACCAGATGCCAATAGCCCAAGAAGGAAAAGGGTAAAGTGAATTTAAAGAAGTTAACAGAAATGGGAATCAGATGGTAATCCTTAAACAAATAGCTGAATTTTACTCATTATATGCCATGTTTATTAAGCAGTTCCCATGTGCCAGGATCTGCTTTGCATCCCACAACAACTTGCACTGAAGTGGCTCCTTTACATCTCCATTTGATAGATGGGGAAGCTGAGGTATGTAGAGGTTAAGAAGTTTTTCCAAGTACCCTAAGCTGATAAGTGTTATAACACAGATTCAAACTGAGGCATCCTGACCATAAATACCACCATTACTCTGTACTGTTTCTCAGTACAGATATTCCTTGACTTACAGGGGGATTATGCCTAATAAACTCATCATAAATTGAAAATATGCCAAATTGAAAATGGCACTTGGGGCCAGCGCTGTGGTGCAGTGGGTTAACGCCCTGGCCTGAAGCGCCGGCATCCCATATGGGCGCCGTTGGAGACCCTGCCGCTCCACCTCCGATCCAGCTCTCTGCTATGGCCTGGGAAAGCAGTAGAGGATGGCCCAAGTCCTTGGGCCCCTAAACCCACATGGGAGTCATGGAGGAAGCTCCTGGTTCCTGGCTTCAGATCGGCACAGCTCTTGCCATTGTGGCCAACTGGGGAGTGAACCATCAGATGGAAGACCTCTCTCTCTCTCTCTCTCTCTCTCTCTCTCTCTCTCTGCCTCTCCTCTCTCTGTGTAATTCTGACTTGCAAATAAATAAATATTTTTTTAAAAAGAAAATGGCACTTAACATACTTAACTTACAGACCATTAGAACTTAGCAACACAGTACACTATGGAGTACTGGCATTTCTCCCTCATGATCTGGTAGCTGTGGCTACCATATATATATGTATCTATGAGGATCAAGATAAACAGGCATAACTGAATATTGATAATATGAATGTAAGTTGACCACCATGGAGGACAGTTTGTCAATATCTATCAAAAACATGGCCATCCCTTAAATTCTCATTTGCCTTAAAATCTAGAACTCAAGCCTAAGCATTTTAGGCTTTTTAAGTGTTTTAGGGGGGTCAGTAGTAATGGATTTTATTCTTTGCATTGGATTCAGTTGAGCAATGGCTGGTGGTTGACACAGTCCAAAGTTCTTGATGGTTTAAACCATTTTCACTCCCCAAACTGTTTCAAGTTATCCTCTAGACTTAACTCCCTGAGATTCCTTAAAATCCTCATCAGATAGGGTGTGACATCCCTTAGATGCCATAAAGTCAGTGGGCATCCTGATTTTCATGCACTGCAATAGACAAGTCCAGCAGAGGGAGGAATAGCAGAGTATTGGTCCCTGGTCAGCTTGGGGGATGCCACCCATGGAATTCATCTCCAATTGGGTTTCACAGTGAAAAATGCCCAGGAAGTCAGAATTTGGCTATTTGCTTCCTTGTTCAGCATGCATTCAGTTCCTGACTCATCCAGAAAGTTCTGACCTACATAGGAGGTATTCAGAAAATATGTGCTTAATAAATAAGTGGATGTCTTTGGATTATACCACATCTTCACTATAGTCTATCAATGACCGACCATTTGAACTTAAATCTATACATTATAGAGTAACAGTCATATTTCAATTTATTCTATTCTCTTAAGTTCTAGCAAATTTAGCTTATGAAATCACATTACTATACCCAAATTCATTCTCCAATTATCTTTGGGTCAGAAGCTTTAAGACCACTTGACTCCAAATCATTGAGATGCTATGGGTGGCCCTATATTTCTTAGACAAGGCACACAGAAAGCATACACCATGAAAAGTCCCAGGGAGGGCCATGGCTCTCTTGCTGCCTATGCCAGTACATCCATGTGAGACACTTTTGCCTTTTTTGAACTTTAGAATGCATCAAATATTGGTAGAGGATTCTTACAAATATAGCACTTCCAGAAACCATCAGTTAACAATATTGGTGAATAGTTTGTGAGATTTCATCCTTAAATGGGTAATATCTTTTTTAATAGGAGCTACTTCTAAATTTTTATTTACTACCACCAGATGGCAATTGAGAGTCAAAGTTGTATGAGGTGTATGTAACATTTTTGAGTATGTATTATATTATTCATTGCACAGAGAATTAATTAGTTAATTCTATGATACATCACTTCTGTATTATTCACTGTTTTCATCAATTATATCAGCAGCAGTATAAAGGGCACATTGTCAACATATTACAGACAAGAAAACTAAGGCTCAGAGAACTTCAGGTGCTGGCCCAAAATCTCAAAGCTTTTAAGTTCAAAATTTCTCAGGCATATAATTGGAAATTTCCAGAGACATTTTACTTTTAAACTTAACAAAATTTTTTGCTGTTTTATCCTATATTTATTTACCAGATGATCCAGAAATCCCACTCCTAAGAATTTGTGCATGAGAAATGGAAATGTAAGTTCACAGAGTCCTCTGTATAAATATTTATAACACCTTCACTGCCAACAACCAGACTATAGAATATTCGCACAATGGAATATATGCCAGCAATAAGAAGCTGTTAAGTTGCAATAACAAGAATGAATCTCAAAACCATAATGGTAAGTGGAAGAAATTAGGCAAAAGAGGTTACAGAATGCATAATTGCATTTACACAAGATTTCACAAAAGGCAAAACTATAGATCAAATCTCTGATTGTCAAATGTGATTTCTAGGAGAAACTTTGAGAATATGATCTCCTAATTAGTAGCTCCTTGTGAAGGAAAGCCTGAATGGACAAGAGCAAGGAAAGAGATGTTGAAGTTGTGAAGTAAAGTGGCATTTTAAACATTGAGGGTGTTTGGAAAAGATTTAAGATAAAGGTAGAGACAAAAGGACTCAACCTACCATTTTCTCTGTGTAGGGATTTATAGAAATATTTTAAATTTGAAACCATTCTGTTCTCTTTTGTGTTGGATAACTAGTTAACTAAGCAACTTGCAAAACTGGTCTTCCATTTGTCTACAAGAAAGTAGACGTGTGATGTAAATTTTCAGAAATGACTGCTGTGTCCCATAAAATCCAATCTAAAACTTCACTTCAGTATTGTTGAATAATTCATAGCCCATGGGTAATAATATTCAAGATATAAGCTAGTTCCTAACATTTGTTGTGAACATTTTCAAACATTCATAAAAATTGAAATTTTTTTACAGTGAGCAACTATATACCCAGCACCCAGATTCTAACAAAAACACCTAGTGATATTGACTTTATCAATATATCTATCAACCCATCCTCATATTTATTTATGAATTCCAAAGTAAACTGCAGGAATTGTTGTGTCTTTTTGAGAAGGGTCTCATGGAAAATGCATATTATGACAAAAACTATGCAAGGTTCCATGAATTTTTGAAGTTCCTTTGCATATATTTCAAAATATTTTGCACCCAAATAAACTTGGCTTTTGATTTCTTTTTTTCATGAACTTTTTACAGTAGCCTAATATTTGTTGTTTGTTTGCTTTCTTTTTTCAGAAAAACCTCAACAATTTCCCTATAGATTAAATTTTGATCTTAATAATATGAATGAATTATTATTGTCACTTCTGCACACAAAATGCTTTGTTTCTATGAAATGGAAGCAAGCATACCTGCCAAGAGATGGGAATGTTATGTTTGGGGACTGAGGCAGGAGATCAAAATTTTGAATAGCCACTGAAAATTTGAAAAGACTGACTTCCTGTTCTCAAGAGGATTGCCAAGTGTTGCAGTGAAGAACTGAAACCATATGTTTGAAGTGACACCCATATGCATGGTTGTGTTATGTTCTCTACCAATCAACTAGGAGTAGGAGGATCAGGTTGTTGGATTAATGCCTGTTGGGCAAATGTCACAGGAGGACAGTGAGGCAATTGAGGCTGCTGAAATGACACAGTGGGTTTCTCAACTGGAAAGAAGTGAAGCTAAAAATTAGGGGAATTGTTAAACTTTGAGGAAAAGGGGGAAGCACAAGCTAAGTGACTGACTATTATTATCAGGACTTAGGTATAATGGCAAAAAGAGAGTGAGAGGATTGGAAGAGCATGAGGTTTTTGTGTCATCACTCATCATTTGGGACAAGGGAGTGATGAAGCATAAAATGTGGCTCATAATGCCATGGCCAAAGAAATAAAGGCTGAGAATGTGGGATGCCAGGATGTTTTGATATTGAAATTTTCATAAAATGATACAAATTAGAATTACGCTGATAAATCAAATACCAAAGCTCTGCACATGACATAGGCCTAGTCTTGGCTGATAAGTGAGCAGTCATCTCCTGGAGGAGTTCTAGGAGATGCTCCTCCTTGCTGAGTGGTGTGGAGAAACCCTTCTCCCTCCATGTCTTCTTTTGTTTGAGCTAATAGTATTATTATCTTTCGAGATGCTGCACCAATCTTGTAACCACTGGAAAAACAACCACAATGAATAGTGCTGCCAGGGCATCTCAGTGCTCTGACATGATTGAACTTCTGAGAAAATCTTGAAACTCTCTACCTCAAGCTCTTATGGGCATGACTCAGATAATTACCCAGAGCCTTCCCATCCCATACCTAGGAATGAGAGAGGGAGGGTTGGTGAAAGCAGCATGGACAGAGGGGACAGTTTTTCCACACATCTTCATCCCCCAATGGCCTGGTCTGAGAAGACAGCAAATCAAAGAGCTTTTTTAATAATTGTTGATCTTAGAATATTCTGGTAAAGGGGGAAAATTGGACAATTAGTTATAATGAGCTCATGAATCATTGCTTAAAAGTTTTGTACTTTTTGTTTAAATTGACCTGAAAGCCCAGGAGACATCATTAAAAGTTGAGAGTTTAACACCAAGGGAATGTAAACTTGTTTAGATATATTTGGCTATAATGAGAAAAAAGCCCAATGATTATGAATACGTAATTAAGGCTTAGGATTCAGCTTGTCTCCAACACATTACTGGAGTTACTAAATACAATCCTCTATGGGGAGCTTCTATATGTTATGAGACTATGCATTCCTGAGGGAGTATGAAAGAAGAGTTCTACTTAAGGATCTTCTCTTCTCCAAGGATATGGTGTTTTATTCCCATGCACAACCAAAAGGAGCACAAAACAGTCATGGTAGCAGGCCATGTGATGCCTCTGATGGCAATGAGGTCACTAGATCATGCATCACTCATGGAAGCCAATAACTTGGTTAGTGGCTAGAATAGAATGTGGCTTCTCAGGGTCTTTTATTATTATTATTATTCCTGATGTTAGCAGTTGTTTTGGGGAAACTGACTTCAGATTGGCTCAACATCATATTGGTGCTGCTAAATATAGCTGCTGCATGAATTCTCCCCTGGTCTACTCCATCTGTTCCTCACCCTCCAGCACAAACCATGACTCATCTCTTGCCCTAATGCATTTAGGCAATAAGTGCATTTTTGTGTTTCTATTTAAATAATGATGATTATATCTCCCATTTTAAGCACTTCACACATACCAAGGTCTCTGCTGAATGCTTTGTGCACACTAGATCATTTAATCTATACATTGGCTCTATGAGGTAGGTGCTGTTTTTCTACTCATTCCATAGATGAAGCTTCCAAGAGTTAGTAGGCCAGGTTATTGACTCAAGGTCTCATGATTAGTCTGTGATAAAGTTAGAATATGAACTCTGCACTTATTCCAGAGCCCATACTTCTAGCCAGTATGTTGCATCAATTCCCTATCATAAGACCAAGGAATTGTGACCAGCATCGGCATCTGATCTTTAAAGCCTGCAGTACTCTGCTGTTGTTCTGAAATCTTTGATGACTGATTAAAACATAGGCATAACTGTTCCTCCACAGCCTCCCCAAAATTAAAGAGGCAAGACTGACCTGTTTCAGAAATCTCAGATGAATCTTTGAAGGAAAAGGGTGTTATATAGTAGCTAGCATACACGAAGTACATAATAAAAATGCTCATGCTAAGTATTTTTAAAGATTTACTTATTTATTTGAAAGGCAGAGTTAAAGAGAGGCAGAGAGCAAGGGAGAGAGAGAGAGAGAGAGAGAGAGAGAGAGAGAGGTCTTCTACCCACTGGTTCACTCCTCAAATGACTGCAACAGCCAGGAGCTGAAGCTTCTTCCAGGTCTCCTATGTGGTGCAGGTGCCCAATGATTTTGACCACCTTCCACTGTTTTCCCAGACCATAGCAGAGAGCTGGATTGGAAGTGGAGTGGCTGGGACTTGAACTGGTGACCATATGGGATGCTGGCACTGCAGGTGGCAGATTTACCTGCTATGTCACAGCACCAGCCCTGGGAAAATTAACTATTAACTTATGCTAAGTATTTTAATGAGCCAGTTCTCACAGTGTGTAAGAAAGAGCAAAATTTTATAGCAGTGACTACTTCAAATTATTTTTTAAAAATGTTATTTTTTTGAAAAGAAAGGAAAGAGAGAGAGAGAGAAACACTTCCATCTGCTGGTTTACTTCCTAAATGTCACAAATATCAGGCTGGATCAGGCCTAAGCCAAGAGCCAAAAATTCCATCCAGGTCTTCTATGTGAGTGGCAGGAACTCAAGTACTTGGGCAGGATGTTGGATCAGAAACAGAGAAGAGATGCAGATCCCAGGCCTTCCAATATGGTATGCAGGTATCCTAAGTGGTGGTCTAACATGCTGAGCAACTGCCTATTCCCCAAATTCTTAGGTACATATTTAGTGGTGAGTTGGAAAAATCTCTCTAAATTGTTTTAAAAGTTCTTGTTTTTTCCTCCTAGAATTATGAGGACTCTAAAGGTGTACTGTCCAGGAGTGATTCCTTGGATCAAAGATGGAATGAGTATGTAAGCTCTTTTGTGTTTTTCTGATCTTACTTAGAGTGAGATTGTCTCTGTGTTGCAAGATGGCTTGGCTGGACCAATAGATCATTTTACAATTACAATACATTTTTCAGTGTTTCCTCCCCTGTTAATTATGACTATCCAACCTATTTGAGAAGGAGAAATTATTCAGATGGCTCTGTGATTCCCATAATGTTTTTACTTTTTAAAAAAACTCCAGCTAATGTAAAACCTTGTTCTTGTTTATCTTGCCTTCTTTTAGTATGGCTGTACCTAATATGATCATTAGGACAGTTCCATTCCAAACCCATGAAAACTTTAGTCTCCTCTGCTTCATCAATATTTTTCTGTGTGTCAACAAAAGGATAAAAGGTAACAATAAAAGATAAAAGAAATGAATGTAGGAAGAAAACAACTTGTTATCAAGGTTGATTCTGAAGTTCGAATGACATTCTAAGGTAATGTAGATTCAGGAGTTAAAACTGATTAATGACATCTAGAACAGCTTCTGGTTAAAAACAACAAATCTGAACTTTGTGTGTGGGTTAAGGCAAGAGGGACAAATTCCTACAACAATGACTCTGCTTTCCCAGATATAGGTTGATGTTTACCACATTTTCCTTAATTTAATCTTCTTGGCACTCACCTTTGGACGACAAAAGGTGATTTCCTGTTTCACAGAGAAACTGAAAATATGAAGTTGATTCCCCATAGTCTCACTGGAGAAAGCTGGAAAAATAAAAGCAAGGAAACTCCAGTAATGAGGCTGTTTTAGTTAAGTACAGCCAACTGCATAAATCGCACATTCTCAGGTTAGAAGACACAGGTAGCACCAGCGGGACATCTGCAGCCCGAGGAGCTATCCAAGGTACTGAACAGCATATCCCTTCACTTTTCTTTGATCTGCTAGAGAAAACTATTCTGTCTTTGTGTCCATCTTACTTTGGCTGTGAATTCACTATTGAATTCAGTTTTAAAAGAAAGTATATGTTCTCCACATATTGATTGGGTTAAGAACCAGCTTAAGTCTCGGCCTCTATGTATTACAGGCATTTCATCTCATAGTTTTTTGGCCTACCAATTTCATTATACTGATTCCATTCTTTTCTCTAATTTTTGTTCTTTGAATTTAAATGTCTCCTTGAGCTATCTGATATGATAATGATACTCATCCTATGGAACTGGAGATCCCAGTGGAAAGAACGGGGCCATCAAAGAGGGAGGTACCTTTCTCTGAAGGGAGGAGAGAACTTCCACTTTGTCTATGACCCTGTCGGAATAAGATCGAAGTCGGCAAACCCTAAAGGCTTCCATAGTCTTGGCAACTCATGACTAGAGCCTAGGGAGATTACTGACGCCATAAACAAGAGTGTCAAATTGTTAAATCAACTTCAGGAGTCACTGTGTACTTACATCTCATGAGGGATCTGTCCTTAATGTGTTGTCCAATGTGAAGTAATGCTATAACTAGTACTGAAACAGTATTTTTACACTTTGTGTTTCTGTGTGGGTGCAAACTGATGAAATCTTTACTTAGTATATACTGAATCAATCTTCTGTATATAAAGATAATTGAAAATGATTTAAAAAAAGTTGGTGTTAAATTGGAAATTGCATAGAAAATTAATAATTTTTTTTTTTAAAATCATGTAGGATCTCTGTCCTTAATGTGCTGTACATTGTGAATTAATACTATAACCAGTACTCCAACAGTGTTTTTCACTTTGTGTCCCTATGTGAGAGCAAACTGTTGAAATCTTTATGTAATATGTACTAAACTGATCTTCTGTATATAAAGAGAATTGAAAATGAATCTTGATGTGAATGCAAGGGGAGAGGGAGCGGGAAAGGGGAGGGTTGCGGGTGGGAGGGAAGTTATGGGGGGGAATCCATTGTAATACATAAGCTGTACTTTGGAAATTTATATTCTTTTAATAAAAGCTTTATAAAAAAAGAAAGTATATGTTCTGATTTTAAGAGTAAAAAAAGAAGAAAATAATTTATAAGCCCAATACCTTGTAACAAAGAGAGCATTTAGAGGTTCATTTTCCTTTTTACAATTGTCTTTAACTGATACATAAAAGCTACACATATTTATGAAATAACATGTGATGGTAGATACATATGTACTTAGTTTAATGCTCAAATCAGTGTAAGCAGTGTAGATATATCTATCTCCTCAACATTTTTCACTTCTTCATGATAAAAACATCAATATATTTTCTTATGCCTTTAAAAATAAAAATTCCTTATATTATCATTCTACTGTACAATAGAACATAAGAACTTATTTTTCTTATATAATTACAGTAATATTCACTTATCAACCTTTCCCAAAACCTTCCTCCCCTACTTTCCATGGCCTTTGGTAACCACTCTTCAGTTTACACTCTTAGATTATCAACATTTTTAGATTCCACAAATGAGTTCATGCAGCACTCATCTGTCTGTTACTGACTTATTTCACTAAACACAATGAATTTTAGTCCCATCCATGTTGTTGCAGGTTACAAAATTTCCTCATTTTTCATGGAAGGATAGTATTCCATTGCATTTATGAACCATATATTTTTTCCTCACTCATTAGATGATGGACCCTTAGCTTATTTTGATTTCTTGCCTATGGTGAATAGCACTGTAGTAATAGTATAAATATTTCTTCAACAGAGTTGTTCTTTGTGGTTTAATAAACAATCATTGTAGGATTGTTGCATTTTTAGTTTTTTCTCAGAACCTCCACATTGCTTTCTACAATGGCTATAGTAATTTGCATTCTAATCAACAGTGTGTAAAGGTTTCTTTTTCACTATACCTGCACTAGCAATTGAACTTTTGGTTATAGCCAATGGAACCAGAGTGAAATGATATCCCACTGTGGTTTTGATTTGCTTTTCCCTGGTGATTAGTGATGTTGGACATTTTTCCATGTACCCATTGGCAATTTTCATGTCTTGCTTCAAAAAATGTTCATTTGAATCTGCTGTTCATTTTTGAATTGGATTATTTGTGGTTGTATTTTTTTTACAATCATGTTGCTTGATTTTCTTATATATTCTGCTTTACTAACAACTTGTTTTATGTATAACTTGAAAGTGTTCTCTCCTGTTCTGTTGATCATTTCTTCACTCTGTTATTTCCTTGCTTTAATTCTATGAAATCCCATTTGTCTAATTTTGGTTTTGTTTTCTGGTGCCCATTCAGATATCCTGAAGCATATTCCCCTTATTTTCTTCTAGTGGTTTTAAAGTTTTTTTTAAAAAGATTTATTTATTTTATTAGAAAGGCAGAGTTACAGAGAGAGAGGGAGAGGCAGAGACTGAGAGACCTTCCATCCTCTAGTTCACTCCCCCAACAGCTGGGGCTGCACCATGCTGAAGCCAGGAGACAGCAGCTCCTTCTGGGTCTGCCATGTGGGTGCCCCTGCCTAGGGACTTGGGCCATCCTCTATACTGCCTTTCCAGGTCATTAGCAGAGCTAGATCAGAAATGGAGCAGCTGAGACTGTAACTGGCACTCATATGGGATGCCAGCTCCTGAGGCAGAGGCTTAACTACACCACAACACTGACCTCAGTGTCAAAGTTTTGAGTCTTACCTCTAGGTAATGTATCTATTATCTTTAAAAATAATTTGTCTTTTTAGTCTTATAATTAAAGTTGTGAATGATTTATACATCATGGTTATTATTTTATAGCATTCTCAGTTTTTTCTGTAGTTATTCTTACATTTGGATTTTTTATTTTCTAATATTTTCTTCTGGCTTGTTAGTGTCTGTATTTCAGTTCAGAGATTTCCCTTTAGCATTGATTGTAAGAAAGATTTAGTGGGAATCAATTCTTTCATCTTTTGTATAGAGTGTATCTATACTTCATATCCAAGGGACAGCTTTGCTGGCTATAGCATTCTTGCCTGAAAGTTTTTTGCCTTCAGTGCTATAAAGTCTCATACCACTGTCTCCTGGTATGTGAGGTTTCTGTTATCGAGTCTGCAGTCAGACAAATTGGGAACTTGTTTATGTGTTAACTTTTCCTTGGAGACTGCTCTGTTTATTGTGAACCTTGAGAGCTTATGTAGGATGTGTCCTTGGATAGACTTGAGTTGAATCTAACTCACCTGCACCTGGATAGTTGTGTCTTTCTATAGGTTTGGGAAGTTTTCTCTTTATTCTTTGAGTATGCTTTCTAATTCTTTGGCATTTTTCAAGTCTCTGTTGAGCCTCAACAAGTCAAACATTTTCCCTTTGATACTGTGCCAAATTCCTATAAACTTTCTTCATTTTATTCTTTCATTTGCTTTTTCTATTTTGATTTTATATTTTTATACATCCTGTCTTCAAGTTCACCAATTATTTTAAGTTTGATTTATTCTGATTGTGGTGCTATCATTTTTTTTTAATTTCACTTAGTATATTTTTTCTAAGCTCAAGGATTTATGTTTGACTTTTTAAAACTACTTAAATCTTTCTGTTAAGTGTATCTATTAGGGTACTGTTTGGAGATTCATTTGTATGTCAAATGTCCACCAATGACTCATATGTTACAGTTCAGTCCCCAATGTCTGGTGCTGAGAGGGTGAAAACAATATAGTTATAGTGTCTGAAAGCGGGGGCTCTGTGAGTTGACTGGATTGGATTATTATGGTGGATTCCTCATGAGTAAATCCTAACAGACTATATATATGACATGCCACTCTCATGGGATGTTCTGTGCCATCTCAGGACTGCCAGCAAGAATGCCCTCACCAGATGCCCAAAGTAGCCACCCAATTTTGGTCCCTGAACTTCCAGAATTGTGAGCCAAAATAAACCTTTTATCTTAGTAACATGAGCTTCTGTCAGGTATTTCTTTGGTAATAATAACAGACAAATACAATTACTCAGGCAACCATCTGTTTCATTGAAGTTGGCTTTTCTTAAAACAGCTGTTTTTTTGCATCTCAGTTTCAGTTGATATATGACAAGTTCCTGATGCTTACATTTCCATTTGATAAGGGCATGCATGGTTCATTGAAAATTCTTGATGTTTGTTGGTGTGACAGTTCTGTTTTGAAAAATTAGGAACCTTTATGAGACTTTTGTGCCTACCCTTCCAGAAATTCTAAGCTATTTACTTTTCTTGGAACCCGTGTACACTTTACTTATTTTAGCACTAGATGGCGCCCTAAGTCCAGGTTTGCCATGAGTCTGCTGTTGGTGTGTTGGTGTTTCAGCAGTAGAGGGTGCCCCAAGTTTAGATTTCTCTCAAATCTGCAGCTGGTGTGTTATTTAGAATTAAGAGGGGAAGTGCTTAAAAAGGGTAGTCTGTCCCTACAAACATCTACCCGGGGACAAGGTAGGCCCAGATGCATAATCCAAAGTCATCGGTCTATGGTCAGGCACTACAGGAATCTACGTGATTCTGGATCCTACTGGGGAGGCACTGGTCCCAGTTTCTATGCAACAACTTAGACTGGCTGAATGAATTGAAAAAAAAAGACCAAATCACGTGCTACTCACAAGACACACACTTCCCCAGTAAAGACACATGGACTGAAAACCTAAGGATTGGAAAAAAAATATGCCACTGATGGAAATAAAAATGAGCAGGAGGCAATATATTTGTATTGGACAAAATAGAATTTAAGACTAAACTTGGTAAAAGAGACAAGTCACTATGTAATGATAAAAGGATCAATTCAAACAAGAAGGTATAACTATTGTGAATATATATGCACCTAATACCAGAGCACCCAGTTTCATAAAACAAATGTTAAAAGATATAAAAGGAGATTTAAGCTCCAATACAATACTAAGAAGAAAGTTATAGCAATAAGTGCGTATATACAAAATGGCAAGATATCAAATAAATAATGTAACAATAATTCTCAAAGACCTAGAAAAACAACAAATCAAACCCCAACTTAGTAAAGAAAAGAAATAATAAAATATTGGAGAAGAAATAAATAAAATAGAAACTAAAAAACCACAAAATATTGTTGAAATGAAGAGCTTTTTTTTTTTTTGCAAAGAAACAAAACTGATAAACCATTAGCTAGACTAACCAAGAAAAATTAGAAAAGACTAAAATCAATCAAACCAGAAATGGAAAAATAGATGTTATAACTGATACTGTAGAGATACAAAGAATCATTTGGCACTATCATGAACAAATATACGTCAAAAATAGAAAACCTACACAACATGGATAGATTTCTGTTCACATATAATTTACCAAAATTGAATCACAAAGACAAAAGAGAATAATGACCAAGAATGCGATTAAATTAGTAACAAATTCGTGGACCAGATGGCATCACTGCTAAGGTCTACCAAACTTTAAGAGAAGAACTAACATCATGAAAGGATGTTGTATTTTATCAGTTGCTTTCTCTGCAAAGATTGAGATAATCATGTGGTTTTTGTTAATGTAAAGTGACACATTTGTGGATTTGTGTATGTTGAAGCATCCCTGCATATCAGAGATAAATTCCACTTGGTCCAGGTGAATGATCTCTCTGATGCATTGTTGGATTATATTAGCAAGTATTTTGTTGAGGATTTTTGTATCTATGTTCATCAGTGTAGGGTTAATCTTATGAGTATAAAGTTAACTGAAAATACAACTTTATAAAAAATATGAATGAGAATGGGAGAGGGAGACAGAAAAAGGGTGGGAGTGTGTATTTGAAGAAGGGTGGGAGTATGAGTGGGTGATCCTGTGAGACTGACTGCCTTGCCCATGCAGGAGATTAGCCTGACTGCTGACAGGCAGCAGGAGCCCCAGGCACATTTCCCCCACCCACACCTTCTGTTGCAGAGCCAATCAGGTAAACCGCTCCCTGGTGTAGCCCAGGCCCATCAGGAGGGCTGCTAGCTTAAATGATCTTTAAACTGATTGAAGCATAGTGGCACCAATATCAGCTTCATCTTATAGACTTAGTATTGCCCTGAATTAATTACACCCCCTCTTCCTGCCCTTTAAAAAGTGTGCTTGGTTGTTAATAAAGCAGACATGTTCACCAAAACTTATCTTCAGTGCTTCTTGTTGAAGAACACTGTCGCCCCACCATCCTGGCAGTGTGGACCTCTCAGGACGAGTCCACAGACTATGTTACTAAATTTTTATTTATGAAATGCATGAAATTTGTATATTTTAAAGTCTTCTTAAAGGGAAAAAGTTAACTGAAAATAGATCTTTGTAAAAGTAAGAGTGGGAATGAAAGAAGGAGGAAGAAGAAGAGTGTGAGTATGGGTGGGAGAGAGGGAGAGTGGGAAGAATCACTATGTTCTTAAATTTGTATATATGAAATGCATAAAGTTTGTTTTTTTAAGATTTATTTATTTATTTATTTGAAAGTCAGAGTTACACACGCACTCAGAGAAGGAGAGGCACAGAGAGAGAGAGAGAGGTCTTCCATTCTCTGGTTCACTCCCCAAATGGTCTTGATGGCTGGAGCTGTGCTGATACGAAGCCAGGAGTCTGAAGCTTCCTCCAGGTCTCCCCCACAAGTGCAGAGACCTGAAGACTTGGGCCATCCTCTACTGCTTTCCCAGGCCACAGCAGAGAGCTGGATCGGAAGTGGAGCAGTCATGATGCAAATTGGCACTCAATTGGTAGAATTCAGCAGTGAAGCCATTTAGTCCTGGGGTTTTCTCTGTTGGGAGGGTTTTTATTACTAATTCAATTTCCATCTTGATTATGGGTCTGTTTAGGTTTTCTGTATCTTCATGACTCCATTTTAGTACATTGTATGTGTCCAGAAAGCTATTCATTTTTTGTAGAGTTTCCAATTTATTAGCATATAGCTGTTTGTAGCAATTCCTAATGATTCTTTTTATTTCTATGGTATCATTGTTATGTCTCCCTTTTCATCTCTGATTTTATTAATTTGGACCTCCTCCCACTTTTTTTGTTAACTGGATCAATGGTGTATCAATTTTGTGCATTTTTTCCAAAAACCAGCTCTTCCTTTCACTATCTTTTGTAGTTTTTTTGTTTCAATTTTGTTTATTCTCTAATTTTTATTATCTTTTTCTTCCTACTAATTAGCGGTATGGTTCTTTTTTTCTAGATCCTTGAGATGCATTGCTAGATCATTTATTTGGTGCTTTTCTGATTTCTTGATGCAGGCACTATTGCTATAAACTTTCCTCATAACACTGCTTATTCTGTATCCCACAACTTTTGGTGTGTCATGTTGTCATCTTCATTCATTTATAGGAATTTTTTCATTGCTCTTTTTAAAAATATTTGTTTATTTATTTAAGAGGTAGAGTTACAGACAAGGAAAGGGAGATACACAGAGAGATAGATCTTCCATCTACTGGTTCACTCTGCAAATGGGCATAATGGCTGGAGCTGGGCTGACCTGAAGCCAGAAGCCAGGAGCCAGGAACCAGGAACCAGGAGCTTCTTTTGGGTATCCCAGGTGGGTGCATGGGCCCAAGCACTTGGGCCATCTTCCTCTGCTTCCAAGGCCATCAACAGGGAGCTGGATTGGAAATGGAGCAGCCAGGGCTCAAACTGGTGCCCATACAGGATGTTCGCACTATAGGCAGAGGCTTAACCTACTATGCTACAGTGCCAGCCTCTGATTTCTGTTTTGATTTATTCTATGACTTACTGTTTATTTAGGAGTGTGTTGTTCAGTCTCCACATGTTTGCATATTTTCTGAAGTTTCTTAAATTGCTAATTTCCAGCTTCATTCCATTGTGCAAAAATATGTAGTTTGATTTAAATTTTTTAAAAATTTGTTGAGACTTGCTTTATGGCCTAGCATGTGGTCTATCCTAGAAAAATGTAGGTGATCCTGTGCCTGGCTGGGAGACTGCATGCCTAACCCATGCAGGAGGTTAAGAGGGCATGGCACACCAATGCCTCCTGGGAAAGACCTTGGTCAGGGGCTCTGCACACTGAGACCCGCATATGACCTGACTGCTGGCAGACAGCAGTGGCCCCAGGAACATTTCCCTTACTCTCACTTCCTATTGAAAGGCCTTGTGATTGTCAACTAGCTGAACAGCTCCCAGGTGTGGCCCAGTCTCATTAGAGCACCTGGAAGGCTACATAGGCTATGTGACCTTCAAGCTGTTTGGAGAAGTGCAGAAGCATCAGTATCTGCTTTACCCTATAGGATTAGTGTTGCTACCCTGAGCTAGCTATTTTCCTTTACCTGCCCTATAAAAACTTGTGCCTGACTGTTAATAAAAGGATATGTTCAATAAAACTGTCTCCAGTGCTTCTTGTTGAATTATGCCATCACCTCACCATCTCAACAGTGTGGGCCTCACAGGACCAGCCCACAAAGAAAGCCTCATTCACTAATGCAAATAATGTATAGGAACATACCTCAACACAATCAAGGCAATATATGACAAACCCATAGCTGGCATCACAGTGAATGAGGGAAAAACTGGAAGCATTTCCACTAAGGTCTGGAAACAGATAAGGGTGCCTATTCTACATAATTCAATATAGTTCTGGAAGTTTTAGCCAGAGCTATTAGATAAGAAAAAGAAATAAAAGGGAGACAAGTGGAAAAGAAAGAAGTCAAATTATCACTGTTTCCAGATGACATGATCCTATACATAGGGAACCGAAAGATTCCACTAAGAGATTATTGGAACTCATAAGAGTTTGGCAAGTTGCAGGATATAAAATTAACACATAAAATCAATAACCTTTGTATACACAAACAATGCCATGGCTGAGAAAGAACTTATAAGATCAATTTCATTCACAATAGCTCCAAAATAGTTTTAAAATCTTGGGATAGATCTAACTAAGAATGTGAAAAATCTCTACAATGTAAATTATAGAACATTAGGAAAGAAATAGAAGACACATAAAAAATGGAAGAATCTCTCATGTTCATGGATTAGGAGAAGTAATATCATCAAAAAGTCCATATTATTCAATGCACTTTATAGATTCCATGTGATCCCAATCAAAATAACGAAGATATTTCTCACATATGGAAAAAATGACCCAAACTTCATGTGGAATCACAAGAGACCCAAATAGCTAAAGCAACCTTAAGGAACAAAAATAAATTTGGAGGCATCACAATATCAGATTTCAAAGTATATTACAGGAAAGTTATAATCAAAACAGATTGATATAGGCACAAGAATAGATATGTTGGATAATGGAACATACAAGAGAGCCCAGAAATTAATCCAGCCATCTACAATCAACTCATCTTCAACAAACAAGGTAAAATCATTCCCTGGAGAAAGTATAGCCTCTTCAACAAACAATGCTGGGAAAACTGGATCACTGATTGCAGAAGTATGAAACAAGATCACTACCTTACAACTTATATAAAAATTACTTCATAGTGGATCAGGGATATAAATCTAAGGCCTGAAATAATCAAAGTCCTAGAGGAAAACATGGGGAAAACACTGCAAGACATTGGCACAAGCAAAGACTTCTTGGAAAAGACCACAGCAGCATAGGCAATAAAGGCAAAAATAGACAAATGGGATTACATAAAGCTAAGAAGCTTCTTCACAGCAAAAGAAACACTCAACAAATTATAGAAGTGGCCAACAGAATGAGAAAAATATTTAGACTATACATATGATAAAGGATTAATATTAAGGATATACAAGGAGCTCAAGAAACACAACACCATCCAAGCAAGCAATCCAGTTAAGAAATGGGATAAGAATAATAATAGGCATTTTTCAAAAGATGAAATATAAATGGGCAAAAGGAACATGAAAAGACTCTCAGGGTCACTAACCATCAGGGAAATGCAAATAAAAGCCTAAATGAAGTTTCATCTTACCCGAGTTTGAACGGCTATCACCCAAAAATCAAAAAATAAATTCTGGCAAGGATGTGGAGATAAAGGTACTGTAATACACTGTTGGTAGGAATGTAAACTGGTACAATCATGGAAGACATTATGGAGATTCCTAAGAGATCTGAAAATAGATGTTGCATATGACTAAGTCATTACACTCCTGGGAATTTACCTAAACAAAATGAAATCAGCATATGAAAGAGTTAACTGTACCTCCACATTTAGAGCAGCTCAATTTACAATAGCTAAGATATGGAAACAAACCAGATGTCCATCAACTGATAACTAGATTAAGTAATTGCAGTGTATATACATGATGGAATACAATCCAGTCATAAAAAATGAAATCCTGTCTTTTGCAACAAAATGGTTTGCACTGAAGACCATTATGGTTAGTGAAATTAAGTGCATCCCCAAAAGACAAATCTCATATGTTTTCCCTGACGGGGTAACTAGTATGCAGAGTACAAAAAAATGCATATGAATGAAATTGACATTTTGTTTTGGACAGGCAGAGTGGACAGTGAGAGAGAGAAACAGAGAGAAAGGTCTTCTTTTGCCGTTGGTTCACCCTCCAAAGGCCACCACGGCCGGCGCACTGCAGCCGGCACACCGCGTTGATCTGAAGCCAGGAGCCAGGCGTTTCTCCTAGTCTCCCATGCGGGTGCAGGGCCCAAGCACTTGGGCCATCCTCCACTGCACTCCCGGGCCACAGCAGAGAGTTGGCCTGGAAGAGGGGCAACCAGGACAGAATCCGGCACCCTGACCGGGACTAGAACCCGGTGTGCTGGTGCCGCAGGTGGAGGATTAGCCTATTGAGCTGCAGCGCCAGCGAAATTGACATTTTGATATTTGATTATTGTTTATAGCCCTTGTCTATACTCTTGAGGAGCAGTTGTTTTTCTACTATTATTTGCTTAAATCATTATTTTTGAGGTATTAAACTTGTGATTATTACAAAAATTGAAAGTCTGTCATTGCTATCTGCATAAAGTTATTCCTGTGCATAAACAGTTAAAATGGCTTAAAGTCTAAATGAACTTAATTACTATCTTGTAACTGTATTGGAAATATTTAGATGCCACATTGTCATTGGTTATATTTCATTGAAAGAAATTATGAATGACTAATTGACAAAAGATTGTATATAGGAGAAATGATCATTTTTCATTCAATTGTTATTGATAACCTTTGTGTATATTCTCACTAAACTAGGATTGTTTTGCTTTTTACTTTTAAATTTCTTATTTAGTGAAGTATTAAGCCTTTTAATTGCAATTTAAATTTAAAATATATTACCTCCAAAATTAAAAAAAAGACAGAAGGATGGTGGGCAGGAAGGAGGGAGAGAGGGATAAAGGGAGTATCATTCTATTCTTTTTCAATTTTTTTTTTTTTGAAGTTCCAGCAATGTATTTTTTTTTTCATTTAAAATTTAAGCACTTATGGCTAATTGTGTGTTAGTTGCCAGATTCAACACATAGTACTAGAACAAATACAAACAACAAGGGGAGATACTAAAATGGGTAAAGATTTAGATTGTACATCAACAGTTCAGACAGGAGCTGATCATGTCTTATTTTCTCATAGTGTTCATTTCGTTTCAACAGGTTTCCTCTTTGGTGCTCAGTTAATCATCACCAATCAGGGAAAACAAATGATATTTGTCTCTTTGGGACTGGCTTAATTCACTCAGCATGATGGATTAGGAAATTATGGGACATGTACTCTACAGAATACTATACAGCAGTCAAAAACAATGAAATCCGATCATTCGCAACAAAATGGAGGGATCTTTTTAAATTTTTTAAATTTTTAAATTTTTAATTTTTTAAAAGATTTATTTTATTTATTTGAAATAGTTACAGAGAGGTAGAGCAAGAGTGAGAGTGAGAGCGAGAGTGAGAGCGAGAGCGAAGAGTGTGTGAGAGAAAGAGAGAAGTCTTCCATTCTCTGGTTTATTCCCCCAGATGACTGCAGTGGCCACGGCCAGCACTGAGCTGATCTGAAGCCAGTAGCCAGGAGCTTTCTTCTGGGTCTCCCATGTGGTTGCAGGGGCCCAAGCATCTGGGCCATCTTACACTGTTTTCCCAGGCCATAGCAGAGAGCTGGATCAGAAGTGGAGCAGCCAGAACTCAAACCAGCACCCATATGGGATGCCGGCACAGCAGACTGGGGCTTTAACCCACTGCGCCACAGCACTGGCCCTGGGAGTATCATTATGCTATTAGATTTGTATCTATAAACCACATTGAATCTGTTAAAAGTCAATTACAGGAGGGTAGGGGGAGGGAGGGAGGTTGTGGGGGGGGGGAGCCATTGTGATCCATAAGCTATTCTTTGGAAATTTATATTCTTTAAATAAAAGCTTTATATATATATAAAAAAAGTCAATTACAATGAAATAAAAAAATTAAGAAAATTAAACAAAAATAAAAACAGAAGGACTTGGAAAGAGGGTGAGATTGAGGGAAAGATAGTGGGTATGATAGGAAGTATTATTTTCTTAAAACTGTGTATATGAAAATCATTAAAAATTTTCCCTTTATATAAAGAAAAAAGTAAACAGGGAAAAATCTTATACACACTCTTTCAGAAAATACATGAGAAAGAACACTTTAAAAAAAAAGATAGAGAGAGATAGAGAGAACTAACACAAATTCTTAGGAAACTATTGCAAATGATTTAAAGCAAGAGAATGCTTCCAAACTAATTATATGAGGCTAGCATTATCTTAATTCCAAAACAGACAGTGATATAACAAACAAAGAGAACTGCCAGCCAGTATCCTTGATAAACATAGATGCAAAACTCCTCAACAAAATACTACCAAAGCAAATCCAACAAAATGTCAAAAAAAAATCATCTATTCTGACCAAACAGGATTTTTTTCAGGGATGCAGGGATGGTTCAAAATGCACAAATAAACATGATATATCATATCAACAAAATGAAGGCTACAAATCACACAATCATCTCAATAGATGCTAATAAAGCATTTGATAAAATATACCATTCATTCATGATAAAAAATCTTTTAAAAATTGTGTATAAAAGGAACATATCTCAACAAAATAAAGCCTAATTATGATAAGCCTACAACCAACATCACATTGAATGGGGGAAAAGTGGGAACACTTTCTCTTAAGATCTGGAACCCGCCTGACCTGGTCAGGTGTACTCTCTCCACTGCCCCCCCCCCCCCCCCGCGCACTCTCTCTCAGGTCCTGTCTGGAGAGGTGCCCATCCGTTTTCACTGATGTCCCTTCCCTAATAAACTTTGCTATTTTACCTCCCAAAAAAAAAAAAAAAAAATCTGGAACCCAACAAGGATGTCCACTCTCACCACTTCTTCTTCTTTTTTTTTTTTTTTAAGATTTATTTTCATTTACTTGAAAGGCAAAGTTATAGAGAGGCAGAGACAGAGAGATAGAGTGAGGTCTTTTGCCCACTGGTTCACTCCCCAGATGGCCACAATGGCCAGGGCTGAGCCGATCCGAAGCCAGGACCTAGGATCTTCTTCCAGGTCCCCAACGCGCATGCAGGGGTCCAAGGACTTGGGCCATCTTCCACACTGCTTTTCCAGGCAACAGCAGAGAGCTGGATCAGAAATGGAGCAGCTGGGACTTGAACCGGCACCCATATGGGATGCCAGCACTGCAGGTGGCAGCTTTACCAGCTATGCCACAGCGCCGGCCCTCACTCTCACCACTTCTATTCAATATAGTTATGTAAGTTTTAACCAGTTTTAGACAATAGGAAGAAACAGGAAGAAATAAAGAATATAAAAACCAGAGAAGATCTAATCATCATTATTGGCTGACAACATGATCCTTTATGTAGGGTAACTTAAGGACTGTTACCAAGAGACTCTTAGAACTGGTAGGGGAAGTCAGTAAAGCTTCATAATACAAAATCAACACACAAAAGCCAGAAGCATTCTTATATACCAACAGTGATATGGCTGAGAGGGAATTTATAAGAACAACTCCATTCGCAATAGCTACAAAGATTTTAAATACCTTGGGAAAAACTTAACCAAGGATGTATAAGATCTCTATTATGAAAATTACAAATCCCTAATGAAAGAAATAGAAGAAGACCAAAGAGTTGAAAAATCTTTCATGTTCATGTATTGGAAGAATTAATATGTAAATGTCTACCCTCCAAAATTTATAAATATAATGCAATAACCATAAAAAAACCAATGAATTCTTCACAGAACTAGAAAAAACAATCCTAAAATTCATATGGAAACCCAAAAGACCCCAAATAATCAAAGCAAAATTGACCAAAAATAACAAATCCAAAGGCATCACAATATAGGTTTCAAGATATAATACAGGGCTGCTATAACCAAAACTGCATGTTACTGACAGAAAAATAGATATGTGGATCAATGAAATAAAATAGAAACCACAGAAATAAACCCTTCACCGGTATCCAATATATCTTTGATAATTGTGTTAAAGACATTCCCCAGAGAAAGGACAGTCTCTTCAATAAATGGTGTTGGGAAAATTGGATTTACACATTCAGAAGTTTTAAGTAAGACTACTTACCTGGCACCCTACATAGATCAAGCTTCTCAATTTACAACTAAAACTATCAATCTACTTGAAAAAAACCTGGAAACACCCAAAGACATTGGCTTTGGATAATATCCCCAAAACACAGGCAATGAAAGTAAAAATAGACACATGGGGTTATAGAAAACCAAGAAGCTTATGCAAATCAATAGGAAATATTACATCAAAGTGAAGAGACCACTTACAGAATGGGAGAAAATCCTTGTACACTATTCGTTTGATAAAGGATTAGTATACAAATAATGTAAGGAGTTCAAGAAGTTCAACGACAAAACAAATAAACCAGCGAAGAAATGGGCTGAAGACATTAATAGACATGTTTTCCTGGCCCACGACCGGGGCGGGTGCTGTGTGGGTGAGGGGAGCTGCGGCGGCGCAGCGGGAGGCTCCTTGCCCGCGGGCGCGAGGACGACATGGAAGTGAAGGATGCCAGTTCTGCACTGCTCAGTAACTATGAGGTGTTCCAGTTACTAACCGATCTGAAAGAGCGGCGTAAACAAAGTGGGAAGAGTAAACAGAGTTCTGGGCAGCAGAACTTGAATACTATCACCTATGAAACATTAAAGTACATATCAAGAACACCATGTCGGCACCAGAGTCCTGAGATTGTCAGGGAATTTCTCACAGCAATGAAAAGCCACAAACTGACTAAAGCTGAGAACAAGCTGCTGAATCACAGGCCCATGACTGCTGATAGTGGAAGAGAGTGGAGAACAGCTCACAGAGGAACAGATCGAAGCTCTTCTCCACACTGTCACAAGCATTCTGCCCGCGGGGCCAGAAGCTGAGCAGAAACAGAACACCAGTGACGTGACAATGGACGAAGAGGAGCCTGCATAGAAGTGCTTCTGGCCCAGGCGTTTGATGGGGGCTCAGCAGCCATGTCCCAGACATTCAGGAGATTGTTTGATTTTACACTTTATCCCACCAGGTCTGATTTCACGGTTAGTTGGGAAAATCACAAAAATAAGCTGAAAGAGATATTTCTGCCTTGGGGGGAAGAAACGTGGTGAAGGCTGGATGAAGTGGTCTGGGCAAAGGACTGAGTAGGGGAGGACAATGGCTGTGGACCCCTCTGTGATGAAATATTTCTTCTGTGGCCTTTGCCACGGTTGTAGGGAAGCCTCTGTACACAGATGGTAAAATACTTGCGTTGCTTTTGATGGGCTGTGTTGTAATTAGTTTCATCTGCTTCCCCAGGAACTTCCTGGGAAAAGCAAGGGCTCAGAGCTCTGTTGGGACGGAGCCGAACCCTGAGATGTTAGATGTCTAAAAAACGCCCTGCGCAGCAAATCGTTACTCTGGGTTACAACGAGCCTCTGACCTCGGCTCACCTCAGAGGATTTCCTAGAGAACTGTGGAGATAAGAAGAGAAAGGTCGTGGCCAACCCTTCAACTGGACCTAAAGGCCTCTTTCCTGTGCTGGCCTTGGTTTTGTTTACCAGCTCACTAATGACTTGGTCTTAGTTACCAAGCTGTTCTTGTTGAAAAGCGGCAAGGACAGTGGCAAGGACAGTGCAGAGTTGGCCATCTTCCTGACCGCCCTCCACTCCGTGCTCTGAGACGGCAGTTCATCTGCACAGGGAACAAACGGTTTGCACCTTTAATGTGAGCATGCTTCTGCAGCGCTTCTCAGGAACAGAGGGATTCCTGAGACTTCCACTTGGCTTGCTGTTGCAGGGTTGCATCCGCCTTTTTTTTTAAATTTAAAATATTAAGATAATTACCACATGAAGATGATTTTAATATTCAGGCTTTGGAAAGTTTAGTGGCTCCAGGCATGTGGTTCTAGGAATATTGCTGAAAGTCTGATTTCCCACATTCACCGTTTCCTGTTTGGGGAAGAAAAATGCCCGTAAGCATTCATTGGTAAGATTATTTTCAACACTACTATTTATTAGTCTAGTTCTGACCCCCCAGTTCATTTCAACGCTTGTGTATATACCTCACCCCAACTCCCAGGCAATTGATTGCAGTTATATCCATCTTAGCCTGATCATCCAGAGACCAACTGAAGTCCGTTCACAGGCAGCATTGAAAATAGCAGGAGATTGTATTCTCAGATTTCTCTTGAGCATTGAGAATTTGATCAGGAGCTTTTGGTTTTTTGTCAAGGCATATGTGTACCAGTGTCATTTTTGTTTCTTTAAGTGTGTTGGATGATTTTTTTTTTCTTGATAGAGGTAAGGCTTAATCTAGTTAATAATACTTTATTTCTAGGTAATTGCCAATTTGTGACACCTGATAGATCTTTGAAGGGTTTGTATTGTCATAGATAGAAATAAAGGAAATCTGGCTAACGACTGAAAAAACACAAATAGACATGTTTTCTTTTCAAAAGAGGAAACACAAATGGCCAGCAGAAACATGAAACAATTTTCAGGTTTAATAGCCACAAGGGAAATGCAAATAAAAACCACAGTGAGGTTTCATCTCATTCCAGTTAGAATGCCGATTATTCAAAAGTCAAAATATAACAAATACTGGCAAGGTTGTGAAGAGAAGAGGATACCTTAATATGTCATTGGTGGGAATGAAAATTGGTACAACTTCCATAACAGTATGAAAGTTGCTCAAAAAAAACCCCCCAAAAAACCAAAAATAGATCTACCATATGACTCAGCTGTCCCACTTCTGGGAATATATCCAAAGAAAATGAAGCCAGCAAACAAAACAGATCCCTGTACTTCTTTGTTTATTGCGCCCAATTTGAAATAGAGAATATATGGACTCATTCTAGATGTCTTATAGAATGTAAACAATGTCATGTACATGAACGAAATTGGCATTTGAAGATTTGATTCTTGTTTATAGCCCTTGTCTATACTCTTGAGGAACAGTGCCTTTTCTCCTTACTACTTGTTGGATTCTTTATTTAGTGAAGGGTTAAGCTTATGATTATAAGTTAAGTTGAAAGTATGCCATTGCAAAAATTCAAATAAGAAGAAGATGAGAGAGTAGGAGTTAGTGAGGAATGCAGGATAGGGTAGGAAGTATCATTATGCTTTTAAAACTGTATTTATTAAGTACATGAAATTTATTCCCTTTATATAAATAAAAGAAGAAAAAGCAAGAAAATGGGATACACACACAGTGGAATATACTTAGCCATAGAAAGGATGAAATCATGACTTTTGCATCAAAGTGATGGGACTGGAGATTATTTTGCTAAGTGAAACAACTCAGAAAGACAAGTACATGTTGTTTCTCATATGTGTAAGTTAATATATGTAGAAAGTGAAAAACTATGTGGATGGCATATTTTCTGGTATATAGTTATAAATATTTTCTTCACTGTATCACACTATCTGTATAGTAATATACCTTTATCTCCTTGCTTTATAATCCATTTCATGAATTCCACATTATGTGATATTAATATCCTGATTTTGTTAATATCCTGATTTTAAAGAAAATAGCATGACATTTATGTGTATAATGTCTACATATGAAGTGATTATGGAAAAATGTCAAAATTGTTAAATACAAAAAATTAATTAAAAATAAATAAATAACATAAAATGTAATAAATCCTTTAAAATGTGCAAGAGCTCTATGGAAATAATTATAAAATATTAGTGAGAATAATTAATGATGATTAAGTGAATGGGAAGAAAATGTATATGTACATGTGTGTACATGCATACATGTATAAGTGTGTGAATCTTGACAATCAGATTGGAATATTTTTGCACAAATAGGAGTGGCCAAGAATAGCTAGGATACTTGTGAAGAAAAACAAGATGGTAGGGAGGGTTTTGCTATATTGTCTACCACAGTTTTTATAAAGATACTGTCACTATGCACTGCTATTGGCTCATGGATAAAGTGGTTAACAGAACAAGAGCCAGAGTTCAGAAATGTGCATACATACACATTTTGAAACTCAATTTAAGACTAATACTGCCATACAAATCAGTAGGAAAAAAGTCTTTGAATAAATAGTGCTGAGGCACTTGGGTATGTTCACGAAAAATTATTTAAAAATTATCCCTTTCTCTCTCACTATACAAAAAAGCCAATTCAAAGAAAGCTGTAGACCTAAACATGTATAACAAAACAAAAATTTAAAGATAATTGGAACAATATTTGCATTTAGAGTGGGAAAAGAATACATAAACTAGATATGAAGAGAAGCAAGGGAAAAGTTAAGTACTGACACATCGAAACCTGAAAATGAAGACTTGTTCATCAAAAGCCACAGACTGTCAGAATGTATCTACCAGTATGTAATCAATAAAGGATTCATGGTCCAGAAACTACAAAGAATATAAAGAACATTCATAAAATGATAGGGAAACTGTTGACCCTGCAGGCATTTTAACAGACATTTTAATAAAGAGAATATTTGACTGGATAATAAATATGAGAAAAAGTGCTGAGATTCATTACTTTTTATAGAAATGCAAAACAACTGGCTCAAGAGCCCATGAGAATATTTTAGGCATGGAAAGCTAAGACACTCTGAAAAACAAAAAAAAAACAAACAAAAAAAAAGAAGACCTAAATGAATGATCTCTGCGAGTGAGATCCCAGTGGAAAGAACGGGGCCATCAAAGAAGGAGGTACCTTTCTCTGAAGGGAGGAGAGAACTTCCACTTTGACTATGACCCTGTCCGATTAAGATCGAAGTCGGCGAACCCTAAAGGCTTCCATAGCCTCGGCAACTCATGACTAGAGCCTAGGGAGATTACTGATGCCATAAACAAGTGTCAAATTGTTAAATCAACTTCAGGAGTCACTGTGTACTTATGTCTCATGAGGGATCTGTCCTTAATGTGTTATCCAATGTGAAATAATGCTATTACTAGTAATGAAACAGTATTTTTTCACTTTGTGTTTCTGTGTGGGTGCAAACTGATGAAATCTTTACATAGTATATATTAAATCGATCTTCTGTGTATAAAGATAATAGCAAATGATTAAAAAAACTTGGTGTTAAATTGGAAATTGCATAGATAATTAATCAATTCTTTAAAAAAAATCATGTAGGATCTCTGTCTTTAATGTGCTGTACATTGTGAATTAATACTATAACTAGTACTCCAACAGTATTTACAGTTTGTGTCTCTATGTGAGGGCAAACTGCTGAAATCTTTACGTAAAATGTACTAAACTGATCTTCTGTGTATAAAGAGAATTGAAAATGAATCTTGATGTGAACAGAAGGGGAGAGGGAGCGGGAGAGGGGAGGGTAGCGGGAGGGAGGGAAGCTATGTGGGGGGGAGCCATTGTAATCCATAAGCTGTACTTCGGAAATTTATATTTTTTAAATAAAAGCTTTATAAAAAAATAAGAAATGCAAAACAAAACTAAAATAATATCAAAGCTTAAGATTTCCCTACATCACCAAAATGGGTAATATGAAAAAGAATGTGAATGCAAAGACTTGATAAGACTGTGGAAAAGTGGGAAGCTCTCATATATTAATGATGGGAGTATAAATTGTAAGATCACTTTAGAAAATAGACTGGCTTATCTAGTAAATTTGAGCATATATATAGCACAAAATCTAGAACTCACATTTATAGCTATGTACCCAAAATACATACACACTTGCACCAGAAGTCATGTGCCTTAATGTTTATCAGTATTTATAATATTCCAGAACTAGGAGCCACACAAATTACTATATGTAGTACAATGAATAAGTTAATTACAGGATATTCATACAATAGGATTCTTTTTTTTTTCCCAAAGAAAATTTTTATTAAATGAGTACAAATTTAATAAGTACAGCTTTAGGAATATAGTGATTCTTTACATCATACCTGCATTCCCACCCCACCTCCTCCTACCTCTACTATTTCCAGTCCCATTTTCTAATAGGATTCATTTTCAATTAACTTGATACACAGAAGACCGACCCTATAATAAATAGATTTCACAACAACAAACACACACACATACACAGTTTTGGGAACAAGTTTTTCAGTTAATTCTCATAATAAAACTAATTGAAAACAGAGGTCCTGCATGGGAATTACACAGTGACTCTGTTGTTAATTTAACAATTAACACTCTGATGTATAATGTCAGTGATCACCCGAGGCTTTTGACATGAGCTACCAAGGCTATGGAAACATTTATTTATTTTTTAAAAAGATTTATTTATTTGAAAGAGTTACAGAGAGAGAGAGAGCGAGCGAGAGAGAGAGACAGAGACAGAGACAGAGAAACAGAGAGACAGAGATCTTCCATCTGCTGGGTCACTTCCCAACTGGCAGCAATAGCTGGAGCTGCACCAATCTGAACCCAGGATCTAGGAGCTTCTTCCAGGTTTCCCACACAGGTGAAGGGGCCCAAGCACTTGGGCCATCTTCTACTGCTTTCTCAGACCATAGCAGAGAGCTGTATCAGAAGTGGAGCCGCTGGGTCATGAACTAGCACCCATATGGGATGCCAGCACTGCAGGCTGTGGCTTTACCCACTATGACACAGCGCTGCCCCCGGAAGCCTTTTGAATCTACAATCTCCTAAGTATTTATATAAGGCCATAAGCAAAGTAGAAGTTCTCTCCTCCTTTCAGAGAAAAGTATCTCCTTCTTTGATGGCTGCGTCTTTCCACTGGGGTCTCAGTCACAGAGATCCTTCATGTAGGTTATTTTTTTTGCCACAGTGTCTTGGCTTTCCATGCCTGAAATGCTTTCATGGGCTTTTCAGCCAGACCAGAATGACTTCAGAGCTGATTCTGATATCTAAGACCTATTTAATAAGATCAAAGTTTTTGAACTCAAGAGGCTTCTGTAGCCTGGGCAGTTCATGATTACTGATGTCATAAATAAGAGTGTCAAATGTTAAAATCAACAACAGGAGTCACTGTGCACTTACTCCTCATGTAGGATCTCTGTCCTTAATGTATTGTATTATGCGAATTAATGGTAAAACCAGTCTTCAAACAGTACTTTATATTTTGTGTGTCTGTGTGGATGCAATCTGTTGAAATCTTTACTTAGTATATACTAAATTGATCTTCTGTAATAAAGATAATTAAAAATGAATCAATGAATAATGGGATAGGAGAGGAAGTAAGAGATGGGATGGTTGTGGGTGAGAGGGTGGTTATGGGGGGAAAAACCGCTATAATCCAAAAGTTGTACTTTTGAAACTTATATTTATTAAATAAAAGTTTTCTTAAAAAAGAAAAAAGAAAGGGCTATTTAAAGCAATTGTCATTCTAAGAGTCTGCTGTGTGGACTGCTTCCCATGTTGGAATATTCTCTCATTTTTAATTCTATCTATTATTATTACCAGACACCTGATCTTATTTATATGATCCCTTTAATACTTAATCCTATCTATATGACCACACTAACACTTAATATGATAACTTTAACACTTAAGATGGCATTTTTACCACCCAGCTTAATGGTATTTGGGGTTCCATGGAAAGTTTTAAACTGTACCCTTAGAAGTAGGTCCATAGGAATGTATACAGAACTATACAGCTTTACAGTTACAAACTTCCTCCTCCCTCCCTTATTCTTACTCTTATTTTTTACTATAACCATTTTCAGGAAAATAGTTTTTTTCTTTTTTACTGATAACTATTTTCAATTGACTTTATACACATATGATTAACTCTATGTTAAGTAAAATAGTTTGAAGAAGAAAGAAAAAATACACTGTTCCTCAACAGTCAAGACAAGGGCTGTTCAAGTCATTGCTTCTCAAAGTGTCAATTTCACTTTTACAAATTTCATTTTAGGTGCTCTATTAGTTCTCACAGATCAGGAAGAACATATAGTATTTGGGACTGGCTTATTTCACTAACTGTGATGTTCTCCAGATTCAATCATTTTGCTCCAAATGACTAGATTTCATTTTTTTTTTACTACTGTGTAGTATTCCATAGAGTACATATCCCATAATTTCTTTATCCAGTCTTCAGTTGATGAACGTGTAGGTTGATTCCATATCTTTGCTATTGTGAATTGAGCTACAATAAACATGGGAGTACAATAACTTTTATTTGCTTATTTCATTTCCCTTGGGTAAATTTCCAGAAGTGGGAATTTACCCATAGGTCATATGGTAGGTCTATATTAAGATTCCTAAGGTATCTTCAAACTGTGTTACATAGTGGTTTTACCGGTTTACATTCCCAGCAATAGTGGATTAGGATACCGTTTTCCCCACATCCTTGCCAGCATTTGTTGCTGGTTGATTTTTGTATGCAAGCCATTCTAACTGAGGTAAGGTGAAACCACATTGTGGTTTTGATTTGCATTTCCCTGATGTTCAATGATCCTGTACATTTTTCACGTGTCTATTGGCAAATTGAATTTCCTCTTTTTAAAAATATCTGGGGGCCAGCACTGTGGCACAGTGGGTTAATGCCCTGGCCTTAAGTGCCAGCATCCCATATGGGTGCCAAATCGAGACCCAGCTGCTCCACTTCCAATCCAGCTCTCTGCTATGACCTGAGAAAGCAGTAGAAGATGGCCCAGGTCCTTGGCCCCTGTACCCACGTGGGAGACCTGGAAGAAGCTCCTGGCTCCTGGCTTTGGATTGGTGCAGCTCCAGCCTTTGCTGCCAATTGGGGAGTGAACCATCAGATAGAAGACCTCTCTCTTTCTGACTCACCTCTCTCTGTGTAACTCTGACTTTCAAATAAATAAATGCATCTTTTTTTGTTTGTTTGTTTTGTTTTTTTATTTTTTTAAAATTTTTTATAACGCTTTTATTTAAAGAATATAAATTTCCAAAATACAGCTTATAGATTACAATGGCTTCCCCCCCATAACTTCCCTCCCACCCGCAAACCTCCCCTTTCCCACTCCCTCTCCCCTTGCTTCACATCAATATTCATTTTCAATTCTCTTTATACACAGAAGATCAGTTTACTATATATTAAGTAAAGATTTCAACAGTTTGCCCTCACATAGCAACACAAAGTGAAAATACTGTTGGAGTACTAGTTATAGTGTTAATTCACAATGTATAGCACATTAAGGACAGAGATCCTACATGACATATTTTTTTAAAATTGATTAATTTTCTATGCTATTTCCAATTTAACACCAAGATTTTTTTTTTCATTTTTAATTATCTATATACAGAAGATTGAGTCAGTATATACTAAGTAAAGATTTCATCAGTTTGCACCCACACAGAAACACAAAGTGTAAAATACTGTTTCAGTGCTAGTTATAGCATTACTTCACATTGGACAACACATTAAGGACAGATCCCACATGAGACGTAAGTACACAGTGACTCCTGAAGTTGATGTAACAATTTGACACTCTTGTTTATGGCGTCAGTAATCTCCCTAGGCTCTAGTCATGAGTTGCCGAGGCTATGGAAGCCTTTAGGGTTCGCCGACTTCAATCTTATTCCGACAGGGTCATAGTCAAAGTGGAGGTTCTCTCCTCCCTTCAGAGAAAGGTACCTCCTTCTTTGATGGCCCCATTCGTTCCACTGGGATCTCACTCGCAGAGATCATTCATTTAGGTCTTCTTTTTTTTCCAGAGTGTCTTGGCTTTCCATGCCTAAAATATTCTCATGGGCTCTTGAGCCAGATCTTAATGCCTTAAGGGCTGATTCTGAGGCCAGAGTGCTATTTAGGACATCTGCCATTCTATGAGTCTGCTATGTATCTCGCTTCCCATGTTGGATCATTCTCTCCCTTTTTGATTCCATCAGTTAGTATTAGCAGACACTAGTCTTGTTTGTGTGATCCCTTTGACTCTTAGACCTGTCAGTGTGATCAATTGTGAACTGAAATTGATCACTTGGACTAGTGAGATGGCCTTGGTACATGCCACCTTGATGGGATTGTATTGGAATTCCCTGGCACAATTCTAACTCCATCATTTGGGGCACCACTGATTGAGCATGTCCCAAATTGTACATCCCCTCCCTCTCTTATTCCCACTCTTATATTTCACAGGGATCACTTTTCAGTTAAAATTTAAATACCTAAGAATAATTGTTTGTTAATTACAGAGTTCAACCTATAGTACTAGAATAAAAAAAAATACTAAAATGGATAAAGTATTACATTGTACAACAACAGTCAGCACAAGAGCTGATCAAGTTACTGTTTCTCTTAGTGTCCATTTCACTTCAATAGGTTTCACCTTTGATGCTCAATTAGTTGTCACCGATCAGGGAGAACATATGATATTTGTCCCTTTGGGACTGGCTTAATTCACTCAGAATGATGTTTTCCAGATTCCTCCATCTTGTTGCAAATGACCGGATTTCATTGTTTTTGACTGCTGTATAGTATTCTATAGAGTACATGTCCCACAATTTCTTTATCCAAATGTATGCTTTGAATTCCCTGTGATCTTTTGCTGTGAGGTTCCCTTCGTTTACCTTCTTTCATGTTGATGGCCGTGTTTCTGTGTTTCTGTGTGTAACACATCTTTAATCATCTTTTGCAGGGCTGGACAGGTGGCAACAAATTCTTTCAATTTCTGTTTGCAATGAAAGGTCTTTATTTTGCCTTCATTCACAAATGAGAGCTTTGCAGGATATAATATTCTGGGCTGGCAGTTTTTCTCTCTTAGTACCTGGGCTATGTCTCGCCATTCCCTTCTAGCTTGTAGGGTTTCTGATAAGAAGTCTGCTGTGAGTCTAATTGGAGATCCTCTGAGAGTAATTTGACGTTTCTCTCTTGCACATTTTAGGATCTTTTCTTTCTGTTTCACTGTGGTGAGTTTAATTACAATGTGTCGTGATGAGGATCTCTTTTGGTCATGTTTCCTAGGGGTTCTATGAGCTTCCTGTACTAGGATGTCTCTGTCCTTCTCCAAAACTGGGAAATTTTCTGCTATTATCTCACTAAAAAGGCATTCTAATCCTTTCTCCCTCTCCATGCCTTCAGGAACTCCTAGAACTCGAATGTTGGGTTTTTTAATAGTATCCTGTAGATTCCCAACAATATTTTTTATATTTCTAATGTCCTCTTCTTGTCTTTGGTTTGACTGTATATTTTCCTTTGCTCTGTCTTCTAAGTCCGATATTCTCTCTTCTGCCTCACCCATTCTGTTTGTAAGGCTCTCTAATGTGTTTTTCATTTGATCTATTGAATTCTTCACTTCATTATGATTTCTCATCACTCTCACAGTTTCATGTTCTACTAGTTGTTTCATTTCAGCTTGATTCCTCCTTAATATTTCATTTTCATGAGAGAGATTTTCTACCTTGTCCATTAAGGATTTCTGTAGTTCAAGAATTTGTTTTTGAGTACTTCTTAGTGTTCTTATCAATTTTTTGAGATCTGCTTCTTGCATTTCTTCTATCTCATCATCTTCGTAATCTTGAATTGGGGTGTCTTTTTCATTTGGGGACGCCATAGTGTCTTCCTTGTTCTTATTACCTTGGTTTTTGCGTTTGTTGTTTGGCATATTGGTTTCTTCACTGTGGTGTTTTTTTCTTGTTATACTATGACTCTAGATTAAGTGGACTGTCTGCTTTTGATGGAGCCTTAGAGGCTTGAGATGGGTGTGGCCTGAGAGCTCTGTTTGGTTGCTCAGGGTTGAGGGTGTGTCAAAGGAGACACTCCCAGGTTAGGCGTGGTAAATCTCTCTCTGTTACTTTTTTTTTTTTTTTGGTTCAAAAGGGAAGTAATTCCACACAGCTGAATGGAATTGGGGGTGGTTAGCAGATGAATGATATACCCACAGGAGCCAGAGATTGGAAGCTCTTTCCCCAGGACCAGAGAGGGAATCTTTGCAGCCCTTCGTGTGGTCTCAGATTCTCCTGTTGTCTCCCACTGGGCTGCCAAGGCTACTGAACTGTAGCGTCTCTGGAGAGTACTCACATGAATTTGTGATTTCCGTTAGTTCTCTCCCCCACCATCTCTTTTTTCACAGTCTCAGTTCATTAGCACCACACATTCATTAGGTTCTAACCTCCTGTTATTTCACCCCTCCCACCCAGAGTCAGGTTTTTCTGCTAGGCTTGGGGCCGGTGCCGACCTGAGGTCGCCCTGCTTATGACGTATTCCAAAATGGCGCCTGCTCTTTGTCTTGCTCACCTTTGAGAGGTGAGCGGAGAGAGAGAAACTCGTGTCCGTATGGGTCACTTTTTTTTCCCCTCTCTCTCTCTCTCTCTTCTAGTTAGCCTGGTGAACTTTTCCCCGCAGGGTTTCAAGCCTTGTTTGTTCTAGGCTCCCTTTTCCACTTCCCTTCTGGTATCTCGGGCTATTGAGGTTCGGCTCACCTCGCGTTCCAGTGCTGGTGTGTTGAATCTGCTGCTGGTGTCCCAAACTGCGGGCTCCCACGCTCTCCACGCAGGTCCACGGTGAATCACCAGTTCTGGAAGGGTTTCCTCTGCTGTTTCTTCCCCTACTCTTCCTTGAACCTGCAGTATCTCCACTTTTATTAAACTGTCTCTCCCCAGACTATCGGTGTGCTCCCTTCCTATTCCGCCATCTTGCCGCTCTCCCACTAAATGCATCTTTTTTAAAAAAGATAAGTATCTGTTTAAGTCCTTTGCCCATTTCTTAACTGGGTTTTTTTGTTTTGTTGTTGTGGAGTTTCTTGATCTTTTTATTTACATATTCTGGTTATTAATCCTTTATCAGTTGTATAGCTTGCAACAATTTCTCCCATTCTGTTGGTTGCCCTTTCACTTTACTGAATGTTTCTTTTGCAGTACAGAAGCTTCTCAGTCTGATGTAATCCCATTTGTTAATTTTGGCTTTGATTGCCTCTGCCTCTGGAATCTTTTCCAAGAACTCTTTGCCTATGCCAATGTCTTTCAGGGTTTTCCAAATGTTCTCTAATAATTTGATGGTATCAAGCCATAATTTATATCTTTAGTCCATTTTCAGTGGAATTTTTATGTAAGGTGTAAGGTAGGGGTCCTGCTTCATATTTCTGCATGTGGAAATCCAATTTTCCCACCACCATTTGTTGAAGAGACTGTCCTTGCTCCAAGGATTGGTTTTAGATCCTTGGTCAAATATAAGTCTGTTATAGATGCTTGGATTGATTTCTGGCAATTCTATTCTGTTCCATGGTCTATACATCTGTTTCTATACCAGTACCAGGCTGTTTTGATTATAATTGCTTTGTAATATGTCTTGAATTCTGGTATTGTGATACTTCTGGCTTTGCTTTGTATAAGATTGCTTTAGCTATTTGAGGTCTCCTGTATTTCCATATGATTTTCAGCATCATTTTTTTCTAGATCTGAGAAGAATGTCTTTGCTATTTTGATTGCCATCCCATTGAATCTGGAGGCTGCTTTTGGAAGAATGGACATTTTAATGATATTGATTCTTTCAATTCATGAACATGGAAGATTATTCCTTTTTTATATCTTCTATTTCTATCTTTAATGTTTTGTAATTCTTATCATAGAAGTCTTTGACATCCTTGGCTATATTTATTCCAAGGTATTTGATTTTTTGGTAGCTATTGTGAATGGGATTTATTTTAGAAGTTCTTCCTCAGTCATGGCATTATCTGTGTATACTAAAGTTGTTGATTTTTGTGTATTTACTTTATATGCTGCCACATTACCAAAATCTTCTGAGTTCCTTAGTCTCTTGTTGAGTCTTTTGGATCCCCTATATCTAGAGTCATGTCATCTGCAAATAGGGATAGTTTGACTTCCTTTGTCCCAATTTGAATCCCTTTGATTTCTTTTTCTTGCCTAATGGCTGTGGCTAAAACTTCCAGGACCATATTTAATAGCAATGGTGAGAGTGGGCATCTTGTCTGCTTCCAGATATCAGAGGGAATGTTTCCAACTTTTCTCCATTCATTAGGATGCTGACCATGGGTTTGTTGTATATTGCCTTGATTGTGTTAAGGAATGTTCTTTCTATACTCAATTAGCTTAGAGTTTTCATCATGAAAGGGTGTTGTATTTTATCAAATGCTTTCTCTGCATCTATTTAGATAATCATATGGTTTTTGTTCCTCAGTTTGTTAATGAGAAGTATCACATTGATTTATCCCTGCATACCAAGGATAAATCCCACTTGGTCTAGTTGAATGATCTCTTTGATATATTGTTGGATTCTATTGGCCAGAATTTTATAGCAGTAAAGCTGGCTGAGATATGGACAGAGTGTTCCCATGTATCATTGGTGGAAACATAATGCAGATAACCCATTGGAGGGCACAATGTCTCAACTGTGTCAGGAGATTTAGCAGGATGTTTCCCTTTTCATTCAGAAATTTTATTATTAGCAGTTCATCCAAACCAAGTAAGGAGACAAATAAGGACTTGTCAACGAGGAATTCTGATTTATGGTTGTGGTGGTTCATTTGGATTAAACTTCCTCCTTGAAAGAACGAAAATTGCCGGCGCCACGGCTCACTAGGCTAATCCTCTGCCTTGCGGCACCGGCACACCGGGTTCTAGCCCTGGTTGGGGTGTCAGCTTCTGTCCCAGTTGCCCCTCTTCCAGGCCAGGGCTCTGCTGTGGCCAGGGAGTGCAGTGGAGGATGGCCCAAGTGCTTGGGCCCTGCACCCCATGGGAGACCAGGAGAAGCACCTAGCTCCTGCCATCGGATCAGCGCCGTGCGCTGGCCGCAGCATGCCAGACATGGCGGCATTGGAAGGTGAACCAATGGCAAAGGAAGACCTTTCTCTCTGTCTCCCTCTCTCACTGTCCACTCTGCCTGTCAAAAAAAAAAAGAAAAAAGAAAATGAAGGATAATTTTAAAAATCATTTAAAAATATTAAAGAGTGAAAATGGAAGCAAACATGGGAACTAATGGAATATACAGAGGATGGAATTTCTTTTACCCTGAAAGTACATGCCAAACTTGGAAAATTTAAACTTTCACTTTTATAGTCTTGTAGAACAAGATGAGGTATAAATAAATTCTCAGCACACACCTAAATGTCTAAAAATATACCTTCCTTGCAATGAGTCAGAATTTATTTTTTAAAGCTTTTATTTAAAGAATATAAATTTCCAAAGTACAGCTGATGGATTACAATGGCATCCCCCCACCATAATTTCCCTCCCACCCACAACCCTCCCCTTTCTCGCTCCCTCTCCCTTTCCATTCACATCAAGATTCATTTTCAATTCTCTTTATATACATAAGATTAATTAGGTAAATATTATGTAAAATTTCAACAGTTTGCCCTCACATAGGGACACAAAGTGAAAAATAGTGTTGGAGTACTAGTTATAGTATTAATTCACAATGCACAGCACATTAAGAACAGAGATCCTACATGATATTTTTTTAAATTGATTAATTTTCTATGCAATTTCCAATTTAACACCAAAGTTTTTTTTTCATTTTCAATCATCTTTATATACAGAAGATTGATTTAGTATACACTAAGTAAAGATTTCATCAGTTTGCACCCACACAGAAACACAAAGTGTAAAAATACTGTTTCAGTACTAGTTATAGCATCACTTCACATTGGACAACACATTAAGGACAGATCCCTCATGAGACATAAGTACACAGTGACTCCTGATGTTGATTTAACAATTTGACACTCTTGTTTATGGTGTCAGTAATCTCCCTAGGCTCTAGTCATGAGTTGCCAAGACTATGGAAGCCTTTAGGGTTTGCCGACTTCGATCTTATTCTGACAGGGTCATAGTCAAAGTGGAAGTTCTCTCCTCCCTTCAGAGAAAGGTACCTCCTTCTTTGATGGCCCCGTTCTTTCCACTGGGATCTCACTCGCAGAGATCTTTCATTTAGGTCTTCTTTTTTTTCCCCCAGAGTGTCTTGGCTTTCCATGCCTAAAATATTCTCATGTTCTCTTGAGCCAGATCTTAATGCCTTAAGGGCTGATTCTGAGGCCAGAGTGCTATTTAGGACATCTGCCATTCTATGAGTCTGCTGTGTATCTCGCTTCCCATGTTGGATCATTCTCTCCCTTTTTGATTCTATCAGTTAGTATTAGCAGACACTAGTCTTGTTTGTGTCATCCCTTTGACTCTTAGACCTATCAGTGTGATCAATTGTGAACTAAAATTGATGACTTGGACTAGTGAGATGGCATTGGTACATGCCACCTTAATGGGATTGAATTGGAATCCCCTAGCATGTTTCTAATTCTACCATTAGGGGTGAGTCTGCTTGAGCTTGTCCCAAATTGTACATCTTCTCCCTCTCTTATTCCCACTCATATTTCTCTTTAGAAATACTTACACTCCCATGTTCATTGCAGCATTGTGTCCAATAGCAAAGAGGTATAAGTGTCTGGAATATTACTCAGTCTTTTTTTTTTTTTTGAGAGGCAGAGTGGACAATGAGAGAGAGAGACAGAAAGGTCTTCCTTTGCCATTGGTTCACCTTCCAATGGCTGGTGCACCGCGCTGATCTGATGGCAGGAGCCAGGTGCTTCTCCTGGTCTCCCATGCGGGTGCAGGGCCCAAGCACTTCGGCCATCCTCCACTGCACTCCCGGGCCACAGCAGAGAGCTGGCCTGGAAGAGGGGCAACTGGGACAGAATCTGGCACTCCGACTGGGACTAGAACCTGGTGTGCCAGCACTGCAAGGTAGAGGATTAGCCTAGTGAACTGCGGCACTGGCCATTATTCAGTCTTAAAAAATGAATGAAATTCTGGCTCACGCTGTGGCTCACTTGGCTAATCCAGTACCCCAAGTTCTGGTCCTGGTCGGGATGCTGGATTCTGTCCCAGTTGTTCCTCTTCCAGTCCAGCTCTCTGCTGTGGCCCAGGGAGGCAGTGGAGGATGGCCCAAGTCCTTGGGCCCTGCACCTGCATGGGAGACCGGGAGGAAGCACCTGTCTCCTGGCTTCGGATTGGTGCAGCACGCCTGCCTTAGCGGCCATTTTGGGGGGAACCAATGGAAGGAAGACCTTTCTCTCTGTATCTCTCACTGTCTAACTCTGCCGGTCAAAAAAAAAAAAGAAAAGAAAAAGAATGAAATCCTGTCATTTGTGACAGTGTGAATGAACCTGGAAGATATTTATGCTAAGCAAAAAAGCTAAACACAGAAAGAATGATGCTATATAATCTGTCTTATACATGGAATCCTTGAAAAGACTGGATGTAAGATAGCAGACAGTAGCATGGTGATTATCAGGGTATTGGAGTTGCAGAAAAGGAGATACACTGGTATAAAATATCAGTTGTAAAATGAGTGATTGCTGTAAGACACTTGCATCACACGTTAGTGTGCTGAGGTTTGAGTCCTGACTTCAGCTCCTGACTCCAGTTTCCTGATAATGCAGACCCTAGGAGGGAGCAAATGATGGCTCAAGTATCTGGGTCCCTACCACCCACCATTAAATTCCCTGCTCCTGGATTCTGTTCCAGTGGAACCTGGCTGTTGTCAGCATTTCGGGAGTATACTGGCAGAGGGGAGTGCTCTCTCTCCTCTCTCTCTCTTTCTCTCTCTCCCTTCCTGTCTCTCCCTTTCAAATAAATAATAAAACAATGAGTAAGTTCTAGAGACCTAATGTACAGCATTATTCTACATAATTGATTCTGTTAAGGCAATGGATCTCAAGGATCTCAAGTGTTCTCACAATATACATAAAGGTAATTATATGTGGTGAGGGGTGATTTGTTTGATTGTGGCCACTTTTCATTACATACATATTTGAAACATCACATCATACATCTTAAATATGCACAAGTTTAATTTGTCAATTGTATCTCAAATAAAGTTGAATAAACAAAAGAAGCTAAGATATCTATGCTTATACATGTAACTGTTTTTTTTTTTTTTCAGAAATCTGAGACAATGGTGAAATACTAAAAACATTGTTATATATGAGTTTTCTAAACCATGAGAGGTCAGGACTAAGCAGAGTGGTTGTTGTAGCAGAATCTCTGGTTTTCACTTCACCCTCATTGTACAGCTGTAGTATGGTGAGGGGGAACTGATCCAATTTCAGGCTTGGGCTCTGATTAAGTTGCTAGTTTATTCCCCTAGGTAGAAACCCAGAAGCTTGGTGCAAGGCATTCATTCCGTGGCATTCTCTTGTTGGTTTCTGGCCACGAGTGGGCAGAGATTTCAAGTTGTTCTCATTTGATGAGACGATCTCTTGTTGTATGGTTTCTCTGTGCCAACAGTTGTGTGCAGAGAAGCACTTGGCTCTGATTACCATTGGAGCCTTCTTAAGTCTGTGAAGAAAGTCAGTCTGAAGATGGAAATGATATTCTGAATGGCAGAACTATCGACAAATTACTCTGGGTCTTTGAAGCAACCATAGTACAACGGAATCAAATCTCTGAAGCTCTGCCAACCTCTAGCTTCTGCTACGCAAGTTTATGTGTGCATTTTATTTTTAAAGAAAACTAAACATATGGCTTATTTTATACGTATAACAGATATAGTTTCTATACATATGTCTATTTAATTTATTTTATATGTATAATCATCTATGTAAGAACATTAATCAGAGTACTTCTTAAAATAACAAAAATAAGGACTGGTGCCATGGTTCACCTGGTTAATCCTCTGCCTGTGGCACTGGCATCCCATATGGGTGCCAGTTCTAGTCCTGGCTGCTCCTCTTCCAGTCCAGGTCTCTGTTGTGGCCCTAGAGGGAAGTGGAGGATGGTCCAAGTGCTTGGTCTCCTGCACCCGCATCTGAGACCAGGAGGAAGCACCTGGCTCCTGGCTTCGGTTAGGTGCAGCTCCAGCCATGGCGGCCATTTGGGGGGTGAACCAATGGAAGGAAGACTTTTCTCTCTGTCTCTCTCACTGTCTATAAATCTACCTGTCAAATTAAAAAAATAACAAAAATAGGCAACAAATTATTTAAATTATTTAAATAATTTTAGGAAATAATGGAATAAAAAACAGACAAGAAAAATATGGATGTTGAAAAATAACCATTGCCAGTGCTGCGGCTCACTAGGCTAATCCTCCACCTGTGGTGCCAGCACCCCGAGTTCTTGTCCCGGTTGGGGTGCCAGATCCTGTCCCGGTTGCTCCTCTTCCAGTCCAGCTCTCAGCTGTGACCCAGGAGTGCAGTGGAGGATGACCCAGGTCTTTGGGCCTGGCACCCACATGGGAGACCAGGAGGAAGCACCTGGCTCTTGGCTTTGGATCGGTGCCCTGTGCCGGCCGCAACACACTGGCCTTAGTGGCCACTTGGGGGGTGAACCAATGGAAAAAGGAAGATCTTTCTCTGTGTCTCTCTCTCTTGCACTTTCTAACTCTGCCTGTCAAAAAATAAAAAAAATAAAGAAAAATAACTATTAACCTGTAATGTTATTTGTATTATCTTAAAATCATAAGAACAGTGAACAATATTGCCTAACTTTTGCATAAATATATGTGGTGTGCGTGTGTGTGTGTGTGTGAATGTGTGTATGATAATAGGTGTTTGTGTGCTAAAAGAGTAAAGGAAATAGAATGTGAGAGAAAGAGAAGGATATGAAAGGATTGACATCAATATGTTGATAGTAGTTATCTTTAGGTGGTGGGATGTGTTATTTTATTTTCTTCTTTAAAATAAAGTAGGCTTTGAAATTTATAGATTCAAAGTGATACCAATCAGAATACCAAAGACATTCATCACAGATCTGGAAAAAATGATGCTTAAGTTCATATGGACGCACAGGAGAACTCGAATAGCTAAAGCAATCTTGTACAACAAAAACCAAGCCAGAGGCATCACAATACTAGATTTCAGGACATATTACAGGACAGTTGTAATCAAAACAGCATGGTACTGGTATAGAAAGAGATGGATAGACCAATGGAACAGAATAGAAACACCAGAAATCAACCAAACACCTACAGCCAACTTTTATTTGCTCAAAGATCTAAAACCAATTCCTGGAGCAAGGACAGTTTATTAAATAAATTGTACTGGGAAAACTGGATTTCCATGTGCAGAAGCATGAAGCAAGACCCTCACCTTACATCTTACACAAAAATCCACTCAACATGGATTAAAGATCTAAATCTATGACCTGACACCATCAAATTATTAGAGAACAATTGAGTAACCCTGCAAGACATTGGCACAGGCAGAGTTCTTGGAAAAGATTCCAGAGGCAGAGGCAGTCAAAGCCAAAAATAACAATTGGGATTGCATCAAACTGAGATGTTTCTCTACAGCAAAAGAAACATTCAGGAAAGTGAAGAGGCAACCAACAGAATGGGAAAAATATTTGCAAACTATGCAACAGATAAAGGATTAATAACCAGATTCTACAAAGAGATCAAGAAACTCCACAAAAACAAAACAAACAACCCATTTAAGAGATGGGCAAAGGACCTCAACAGACATTTTTCAAAAGAGGAA
The DNA here is from genome assembly GCA_949820135.1 of Sylvilagus floridanus. NCBI lineage: Eukaryota > Metazoa > Chordata > Mammalia > Lagomorpha > Leporidae > Sylvilagus > Sylvilagus floridanus. The sequence continues at coordinate 101,528,863 of OX463225.1, forward strand.
ATCCAAATGGCCAACAGAAACATGGAAAAATGTTCAAGATCACAAGCCATCAGGGAAATGCAAATCAAAACCACAAGTTTCACCTCACCCCAGTTAGAATGGCTCACATTCAGAAATCTACCAACAATAGATGCTGGAGAGGATGTGGGGAAAAAGGGACACTAAGCCACTGTTGGTGGGAATGCAAACTGGTAAAGCCACTCTGGAAGACAGTTTGGAGATTCCTCAGAAACCTGAATTTAACCCTACCATACAACCCAGCCATCCCACTCCTTGGAATTTACCCAAAGGAAGTCAAATTGACAAACAAAAAAGCTGTCTGCACATTAATGTTTATTGCAGCTCAATTCACTGTTGCTAAGACCTGGAACCAACCCAAATGCCCATCAACAGTAGACTGGATAAAGAAATTATGGGACATGTACTCTATAGAATACTATGCAGCAGTCTAAAACAATGAAATCTGGAATGGCATTCGGATATGGCTCAAGAGCCCATGAGAATATTTTAGGCATGGAAAGCCAAGACACTCTGGAAAAAAAAGACCTAAATGAAAGATCTCTGCGAGTGAGATCCAGTGGAAAGAACAGGTCATCAAAGAAGGAGGTACCTTTCTCTGAAGGGAGGAGAGAACTTCCACTTTGACTATGACCCTGTCAGAATAAGATCGAAGTCGGTGAACTCAAAAGGCTTCCATAGCCTTGGCAACTCATGACTAGAGCCTAGGGAGATTACTGATGCCATAAACAAGAGGGTCAAATTGTTAAATCAACATCAGGAGTCACTGTGTAGTTACTTCTCATGTAGGATCTGCCCTTAATGTGTTGTCCAACGTGAAGTAATGCTATAACTAGTACTGAAACAGTATTTTTACACTTTGTGTTTCTGTGTGGGTGCAAACTGATGAAATCTTTATTTAGTATATACTAAACCGATCTTCTGTATATAAAGAGAATTGAATATGAATCTTGATGTGAATGGAATGGGAGAGGGAGTGGGTGATGTGAGGGGCGTGAATGGGAGGGAAAATTGGGCGGGGAAGCCATTGTAATCCATAAACTGTACTTTGGAAATTTATATTTACTAAAAAAGAAAGAAAGAAAGAAAGAAAGAAAGAAAGTAAGAAAGAAAGAAAGAAAGAAAGAAAAAAAGAAAAAAAGAAAGAAAAGAAAAGAAAAGAAAGAAATGTCTGTGTGTATCAGTATTGCTGAAAATATAGTTTTTTGTAAAACTTTGTTTTAGACCTTTGTGAAACTAATGGTTAAGAACTTTATACTACTGTAGTTTTATCTGTGATTACTTTAAAGTTACTTGAGTAAGTGGTCATTTTTCCATCCAATTACTGTTTATAGCAATTGTCCATATTCTCAATATACTAGGTTTTTCATTTTTTTAAAAAAGGAACGTTTGTCATTCCAAATATTAAAAGATAAATAAGAAAATAAGAACAGAAGAGGAGTGGAGGGTGGAAGTAAGGGAGGGATGGAGGATAGGATGGAAAATATTATGTTCTTGCACTTGGGAGGGGCGGAGCCAAGATGGCGGAATAGTGAGGACGTGCACTAGCAGTCCACGAAAAGATAGTTTAATAAAAACAGAGTTACTGTAGCCTCAGGAAAAATCTCAGGGAAAAAAATGCAGTGGAAATTCTTCCGGACCCAGTGAATGAGACACAGAGGACCTAGGGGAAAGTAAGTTTGCGAATGGCAAATCGTGCCATAGTGGCACGGGAGCTTTCGGGAGGGATGGGAACCGGGCGGAACAAAGTCGCCATTGGAACTGAGCGCTTAAACGGGAGCCGATACAGGGATCCCGAGACACTGGCGGGGGGAAGCAGACCCCAGGGAAACAGCACAATTGAGGCAAGCCCGCACGGACACTAGCCTCTCTCATCACCCACCTTGCGAAGTCGAACTAGATTGAATGCAGTGGGATGGCGCACGCCTGCCGGCTGGGACGGGGGCCAGGCGGAACAAAGTCGCCACAGGATCTGCGCGCCTGAACAGGAGCTGATACAAAGATCCCGAGACGCTGGCAGGGGGAAATAGCCCCCACGGGGGAAACAGCACAATTGAGGCGAGCCTGCACGGACACTAGCCTCTCTCGTCGCCCACCTTGCAAAGTCGAACTTGATTGAATGCAGTGGGATGGTGCGCGCCCGCCCGCCCGCCCGTCACCGAGGCAGATGGAACCAAAAACCCGAGGCTGTAGAAACCTGAAGGGGATCCAAAAACTGGGAACACACCACGCACACAAACTCCGTTACCTTGACAACCCAGAGAAAGAGTGTGGAAAAAAAAATGCCAAACAAAAACAGATTCCGAGGGAGCAAGATCAAGGAAGACGCTATGATGACCCCAAACAGAAAAGACACCCCAAGTCAGGATTATGAAGATAATGAGATAGAAGAAATGCAAGAAGCAGATCTCAAAGAATTGATAAGAACATTAAGAAGTTCTCAAAAACAAATTCTTGAACTACAGAAATCTTTAATGGATAAGATAGAAAATCTCTCTCACGAGAATGAAATACTATGGAGGAACCAAAACGAAATGAAACAACTAGTAGAACAAGAAGCTACGATAGTGACAAAAAATCTTAATGAATTGAAGAATTCAATAGATCAAGTGACAAGCAATCTTGAGGGCCTTAAAACCAGAATGGGTGAAGCAGAAGAGAGGATATCGGACCTAGAAGACAGAGAACAGGAGAGGAAACAGTCAAACCAAAGACAAGAAGAGGAAATTAGAAAACTAAAGATATCATCGGGAATTTACAGGATACTATTAAAAAACCCAACATTCGGGTTCTAGGTGTTCCTGAAGGTATGGAGAGGGAGAAAGGATTAGAAGGCCTTTTTAGGGAGATAATAGCAGAAAATTTTCCAGGCTTGGAGAAAGACAGAGAAATCCTAATCCAGGAAGCTCATAGAACCCCTAATAAACGTGACCAAAAGAGAACCTCTGCACGACATGTTGTAATTAAACTCACCACAGTGAAACAAAAAGAAAAGATCCTAAAATGTGCAAGAGAGAAACGTCAGGTTGCTCTCAGAGGATCTCCAATTAAACTCACAGCTGACTTCTCATCAGAAACCCTGCAAGCTAGGAGGGAATGGCAAGACATAGCCCAAGTACTAAGAGAGAAAAACTGTCAACCCAGAATACTATATCCCGCAAAGCTCTCATTTGTGAATGAAGGTGAAATTAGGATCTTTCACAACATGCAGAAACTGAGAGAATTTGTCACTACACGTCCAGCCCTACAAAAGATACTTAAAGATGTGCTATACACAGAAACACAGAAACACGGTCGTCAACTGGAAAGAAGCTAAAGGAAGGAAACCTCGCAACAAAAGACCATACGAAACTCAAAGCATATATAAGAGACTATTTTTGGCAAATGGCAGGGCAAAGCTACTATTTATCAATAGTCACATTGAACGTGAACAGTTTGAATTGCCCAGTGAAACGAAATAGATTGGAAACCTGGATTAGGGAACAAAACGCATCCATTTGCTGCCTACAAGAAACACATCTTTCTAACAAAGATCCATACAGATGGAAAATGAAAGGTTGGAAAAAAGTATACCATGCCAGCAGAAACGAAAAAAAAGCGGGCGTAGCCATCCTAATATTGGATAATATAAATTTTACCACAAAAACTATTAGAAGAGACAAAGAGGGACACTATATAATGATAAAGGGATCCATCCAACAAGAAGATATAACGATTATCAATGTGTATGCACCTAATTACAAGGCACCAGCTTACTTAAAATACTTGTTAAGGGACTTAAAAGGAGACTTACACCCCAATACATTAGTACTAGGGGACTTCAACACCCCACTCTGAGATAGACAGATCACCAAGACAGAGGATCAACAAGGAGACAGAAAATTTAAATGACACTATAGCCCAAATGGACCTAACAGATATCTACAGAACTTTTCATCCTACAGAGAAACAATTTACATTCTTCTCAGCAGTACATGGAACCTTCTCCAGGATAGACCACATACTAGGCCATAAAGGAAGTATCAGCAAATTCAAAAGAATTAGAATCATACAATGCAACTTCTCAGACCATGAAGCAATGAAGGTGGAAATTAGCAACTCAGGAATCCCTAGAGCATATGCAAACACATGGAGACTGAACAACATGCTCCTGAATGAACAACGGTTCATAGAACAAATAAAGAGAGAAATCAAAAATTTCCTGGAAGTAAATGAGGATAACAGCACATCATACCAAAATCTATGGGATACAGCAAAAGCAGTATTAAGAGGAAAGTTTATATCAACAAGTACCTACATCAAGAAATTAGAAAGACACCAAATAGAAGAGCTTTCAGCTCAGCTCAAGGATCTAGAAAATCAACAGCAAACCAGACCCAAAGCTAGTAGGAGAAGAGAAATAATCAAAACCAGAGAAGAAATCAACAGGATTGAATAAAAAAAAAATTACAAAAAATCAGCCAAACGAGGAGCTGGCCCCAAATGATGGAGTTAGAAATGTGCCAGGGAATTCCAATACAATCCCATCAAGGTGGCATGTACCAAGGCCATCTCACTAGTCCAAGTGATCAATTTCAGTTCACAATTGATCACACTGATAGGTCTAAGAGTCAAAGGGATCACACAAACAAGACTAGTGTCTGCTAATACTAACTGATGGAATCAAAAAGGGAGAGAATGATCCAACATGGGAAGCGAGATACTCAGCAGACTCATAGAATGACAGATGTCCTAAATAGCACTCTGGCCTCAGAATCAGCCCTTAAAGCATTCAGATCTGGCTCAAGAGCCCATGAGAATATTTTAGGCATGGAAAGCCAAGACACTCTGGAAAAAAAAGAAGACCTAAATGAAAGATCTCTGTGAGTGAGATCCCAGTGGAAAGAATGGGGCCATCAAAGAAGGAGGTACCTTTCTCTGAAGGGAAGAGAGAACCTCCACTTTGATTATGACCCTGTCAGAATAAGATTGAAGTCGGCGAACCCTAAAGGCTTCCATAGCCTTGGCAACTCATGACTAGACCCTAGGGAGATTACTGAAACCATAAACAAGAGTGTCAAATTGTTACATCAACTTCAGGAGTCACTGTGTACTTACGTCTCATGTGGGATCTGTCCTTAATGTGTTGTCCAATGTAAAGTAATGCTATAACTAGCACTGAAACAGTATTTTACACTTTGTGTTTCTGTGTGGGTGCAAACGGATGAAATCTTTAATTAGTATATACTGAATCAATCTTCTGTATATAGATAATTAAAAATGAAAAAAAAAATCTTGGTGTTAAGGTGGAAATTGCATAGAAAATTAATCAATTTAAAAAATATATCATGTAGGATCTCTGTTCTTAATGTGCTGTGCATTGTGAATTAATACTATAACTAGTACTCCAACACTATTTTTCACTTTGTGTTGCTATGTGAGGGCAAACTGTTGAAATCTTTACTTAATATATAGTAAACTGATCTTCTGTGTATAAAGAGAATTGAAAATGAATCTTGATGTGAAGCAAGGGGAGAGGGAGTGTGAAAGAGGAGGGTTGCGGGTGGGAGGAAAGTTATGTGGGGGGGAAGCCATTGTAATCTATAAGCTGTATTTTGGACATTTATATTCTTTAAATAAAAGCGTTATATACAAAAAGAAATCAACAGGATTGAATCCAAAAAAACATTACAAAAAATCAGCCAAACGAGGAGCTGGTTTTTTGAAAAAATAAACAAGATTGACACCCCATTGGCCCAACTAACAAAAAAAAAACAAGGGAAAAGACCCAAATCAATAAAATCAGAGATGAAAAAGGAAACGTAACAACAGACACCACAGAAATAAAAAGAATCATCAGAAACTACTACAAGGACTTGTATGCCAGAAAACAGGGGAATCTAACAGAAATGGACAGATTCCTGCACACATACAACCTACCTAAATTGTACCAGGAAGAAATAGAAAACCTAAATAGACCTATAACAGAGACAGAAATTGAAACAGTAATAAAGGCCCTCCCAACAAATAAAAGCCCAGGACCAGATGGATTCACTGCTGAATTCTACCAGACATTTAAAGAAGAACTAACTCCAATCCTTTTCAAACTATTCAGAACAATCGAAAAAGAGGGAATCCTCCCAAATTCTTTCTATGAAGCCAGCATCACTTTAATTCCTAAGCCGGAAAAAGATGCAACATTGAAAGAAAATTACAGGCCAATATCCATGATGAACATAGATGCAAAAATCCTCAATAAAATTCTGGCCAAAAGACTACAACAACACATCAGAAAGATCATCCACCCAGACCAAGTGGGATTTATCCCTGGAATGCAGGGATGGTTCAATATTCGCAAAACAATCAACGTGATACACCACATTAACAGACTGCAGAAGAAGAACCATATGATTATCTCAATTGATGCGGAGAAGGCATTTGACAAAATACAACACCCTTTCATGATGAAAACCCTAAGCAAACTGGGTATAGAAGGCACATTCCTCAATATAATCAAAGCAATCTATGAAAAACCCACGGCCAACATCCTACTGAATGGAGAAAAGCTGGAAGCATTCCCACTGAGATCAGGTACCAGACAGGGATGCCCACTCTCACCACTGCTATTCAATATAGTGCTGGAAGTCTTAGCCAGAGCTGTTAGGCAAGAAAAAGAAATTAAAGGGATACAAATTGGGAAGGAAGAACTCAAACTATCCCTTTTTGCAGATGATATGATTCTTTATTTAGGGGACCCAAAGAACTCTACTAAGAGACTATTGGAACTCATAGAAGAGTTTGGCAAAGTAGCAGGATACAAAATCAATGCACAAAAATCAACAGCCTTCATATACACAAGCAATCCCACGGCAGAGAAAGACCTTCTAATATCAATCCCAATCACAATAGCTACAAAAACAATCAAATATGTTGGAATAAACTTAACCAAGGACGTTAAAGAGCTCTACGATGAAAAATTGCAAAACCTTAAAGAAAGAAATAGAAGAGGATACCAAAAAATGGAAAAATCTTCCATGGATTGGAAGAATCAATATCATCAAAATGTCCATTCTGCCAAAAGCAATTTACAGATTCAACGCAATACCAATCAAGATACCGAGGACATTCTTCTCAGATCTTGAAAAAATGATGCTGAGATTTATATGGATGCACAGGAGACCTCGAATAGCTAAAGCAATCTTATACAACAAAAACAAAGCTGGAGGAATCACAATACCAGATTTTAGGACATATTACAGGGCAGTAGTTATCAAAACAGCATGGTACTGGTACAGAAACAGATGGATAGACCAATGGAACAGAATAGAAACACCTGAAATCAATCCAAACATCTACAGCCAACTTACATTTGATCAAGGATCCAAAACCAACTCCTGGAGTAAAGACAGTCTATTTAATAAATGGTGCTGGGAAAACTGGATTTCCACGTGCAGAAACATGAAGCAAGATCCCTACCTTACACCTTACACAAAAATTCACTCAACATGGATTAAAAACCTAAACCTACGACCCGACCATCAAATTATTAGGGAGCATAGGAGAAACCCTGCAAGATATAGGTACTGGCAAAGACTTCTTAGAAAATACCCCAGAAGCACAGGCACTCAAAGCCAAAATTAACTACTGGGATCGCATCAAACTGAGAAGTTTCTGTACGTCAAAAAAAACAGTCAAGAAAGTGAATAGGCAACCGACAGAATGGGAAAAAATATTTGCAAGCTATGCAACAGATAAAGGGTTGATAACCAGAATCTACAAAGAAATCAAGAAAAGCCACAACATCAAAACAAACAACCCACTTAAGAGATGGGCCAAGGACCTCAATAGACACTTTTCCAAAGAGGAAATCCAAATGGCCAACAGGCACATGAAAAAATGTTCAAGATCACTAGCAATCAGGGAAATGCAAATCAAAACCACAATGAGGTTTCACCTCACCCCTGTTAGAATGGCTCACATTCAGAAAACTACCAACAATAGATGCTGGAGAGGATGTGGGGAAAAAGGGACACTAACCCACTGTTGGTGGAAATGCAAGCTGGTTAAACCACTATGGAAGTCAGTCTGGAGATTCCTCAGAAACATGAATATAACCCTACCATACAACCCAGCCATCCCACCCCTTTTAATTTACCCAAAGGAAGTCAAATTGACAAACAAAAAAGCTGTCTGCACATTAAAGTTTATTGCAGCTCAATTCACCATAGCTAAGACCTGGAACCAACCCAAATGCCCATCAACAGTAGACTGGATAAAGAAATTATGGGACATGTACTCTACAGAATACTATACAGCAGTTAAAAACAATGAAATCCAGTCATTTGCAACAAGATGGAGGAATCTGGAAAACATCATGCTGAGTGAATTAAGCCAGTCCCAAAAAGACAAATATCATTTGTTTTCCCTAATTGGCGACGACTAACTGAACACCAAGGGGGAAACCTGTTGAAGTGAAATGAACTCTATGAGAAACTATGACTGGATCAAATCTTGTCTAGACAGTTGATATACAATGTAAATCTTTTCCCATTTTAGTATTTCTTGACGTTGTTTGTTATTGATCTAGTACTATTGGTTGAACTCTGCAATTAACACACAATTATTCCTAGATGTTTAAATTTCTTTTTTTTTATATATATAACGCTTTTACTTAAAGAATATAAATTTCCAAAATATAGCTTATAGATTACAATGGCTTCCCCCCCCATAATTTCCCCCCCACCCGCAACCCTCCCCTTTCCCACTCCCTCTCCCCTTGCTTCACATCAAGATTCATTTTCAATTCTCTTTATATACAGAAGATCAGTTTACTATATATTAAGTAAAGATTTCAACAGTTTGCCCTCACACAGCAACACAAAGTGAAAAATACTGTTGGAGTACTAGTTATAGTATTAATTCACAATGTATAGCACATTAAGGACAGAGATCTTACATGATATATTTTTTTAAAAAATTGATTAATTTTCTAGGCAATTTCCAATTTAACACCAAGATTTTTTTTTTCATTTTTAATTATCTATATACAGAAGATTGATTCAGTATATACTAAGTAAAGATTTCATCAGTTTGCACCCACACAGAAACACAAAGTGTAAAATGCTGTTTCAGTGCTAGTTATAGCATTACTTCACATTGGACAACACATGAAGGACAGATCCCACATGAGACGTAAGTACACAGTGACTCCTGAAGTTGATGTAACAATTTGACACTCTTGTTTATGGTTTCAGTAATCTCCCTAGGGTCTAGTCATGAGTTGCCAAGGCTATGGAAGCCTTTAGGGTTCGCTGACTTCAATCTTATTCCGACAGGGTCATAGTCAAAGTGGAGGTTCTCTCCTCCCTTCAGAGAAAGGTACCTCCTTCTTTGATGGCCCCATTCTTTCCACTGGGATCTCACTCACAGAGATCTTTCATTTAGGTCTTCTTTTTTTTCCAGAGTGTCTTGGCTTTCCATGCCTAAAATATTCTCATGGGCTCTTGAGCCAGATCTGAATGCTTTAAGGGCTGATTCTGAGGCCAGAGTGCTATTTAGGACATCTGTCATTCTATGAGTCTGCTGAGTATCTCGCTTCCCATGTTGGATCATTCTCTCCCTTTTTGATTCCATCAGTTAGTATTAGCAGACACTAGTCTTGTTTGTGTGATCCCTTTGACTCTTAGACCTATCAGTGTGATCAATTGTGAACTGAAATTGATCACTTGGACTAGTGAGATGGCCTTGGTACATGCCACCTTGATGGGATTGTATTGGAATTCCCTGGCACATTTCTAACTCTATCATTTGGGGCAGTTCCGATTGAGCATGTCCCAAATTGTACATCTCCTCCCTCTCTTATTCCCACTCTTATATTTCACAGGGATCACTTTTCAGTTAAGATTTAAACACCTAAGAATAATTGTGTGTTAATTACCACACAATAGTACTAGGATAAAAAAAAATACTAAAATGGGTAAAGTATTACATTGTACAACAACAGTCAGCCCAAGAGCTGATCAAGTTACTGTTTCTCATAGTGTCCATTTCACTTCAATAGGTTTCACCTTTGGTGCTCAATTAGTTGTCACTGATCAGGGAGAACATATGATATTTGTCCCTTTGGCTTAATTCACTCAGAATGATGTTTTCCAGATTCCTCCATCTTATTGCAAATGACCAGATTTCATTGTTTTTGACTGCTGTATAGTATTCTATAGAGTACATGTCCCATAATTTCTTTATCCAAATGTATGCTTTGAATTCCCTGTGATCTTTTGCTGTGAGGTTCCCTTCGTTTATCTTCTTTCATGTTGATGGCCGTGTTTCTGTGTTTCTGTGTGTAACACATCTTTAAGTATCTTTTGCAGGGCTGGACGAGTGGCAACAAATTCTTTCAAAGAAAAAAACACCACAGTGAAGAAACCAATATGCCAAACAACAAACGCAAAAACCAAGGTAATAAGAACAAGGAAGACACTATGGCATCCCCAAATGAAAAAGACACCCCAATTCAAGATTACGAAGATGATGAGATAGAAGAGATGCAAGAAGCAGATCTCAAAAAATTGATAAGAACACTAAGAAGTACTCAAAAACAAATTCTTGAACTACAGAAATCCTTAATGGACAAGGTAGAAAATCTCTCTCGTGAAAATGAAATATTAAGGAGAAATCAAGCTGAAATGAAACATCTAGTAGAACATGAAACTGTGATAGTGACGAGAAATCATAATGAAGTGAAGAATTCAATAGATCAAATGAAAAACACATTAGAGAGCCTTACAAACAGAATGGGTGAGGCAGAAGAGAGAATATCGGACTTAGAAGACAGAGCACAGGAACTATACAGTCAAACCAAAGAAAAGAAGAGGAAATTAGAAATCTAAAAAATATTGTTGGGAATCTACAGGATACTATTAAAAAACCCAACATTCGAGTTCTAGGAGTTCCTGAAGGCATGGAGAGGGAGAAAAGATTAGAATGCCTTTTTAGTGAGATAATAGCAGAAAATTTCTCAGTTTTGGAGAAGGACAGAGACATCCTAGTACAGGATGCTCATAGAACCCCTAGTAAACATGACCAAAAGAGGTCCTCACCACGACACGTTGTAATTAAACTCACCACAGTGAAACAGAAAGAAAAGATCCTAAAATGCGCAAGAGAGAAACGTCAAATTACACTCAGAGGATCTCCAATTATACTCACAGCAGACTTCTCATCAGAAACCCTACAAGCTAGAAGGGAATGGCGAGACATAGCCCAGGTACTTAGAGAGAAAAACTGCCAGCCCAGAATATTATATCCTGCCAAGCTCTCATTTGTGAATGAAGGTGAAATAAAGACCTTTCATAACAAACAAAAATTGAAAGAATTTGTTGCCACTAGATGTTTAAATTTCAACTGAAAAGTAATCCCTGTTAATTTAGGAGAGAGGGAAAAAGAAAGGGAGGATATGTACAATTTGGGCAAACTCAATCGGAATTACCCCAAAAGATGGAGTTAGAAATGTGCCAGGGGAACCTAATACAACCCCAGCAAGGTGGCATGTACCAAGCCATCTCACTGGCCCAAGTGATCAATTTCAGTTCACAATTGATCACACTGATAGGTCTAGGAGTCAAAGGGATCACACAAGCAAGACTAGTGACTGCTAATACTAACAGATAGAACTAAAAAAGGGAGAGACTGATCCAACATGCGAAGTAGGATACACAGCAGACTCATAGAATGGCAGATATCCTAATAAATCACTCTGGCCTTAGAATCAGCCCTTAAGGCATCAGGATCTGGCTCCAGAACCCATGAGAGTATTTTTGGAATGGAAAGCCAAGACACTCTAGGAAAAAAAAAAGAAGAAGAAGACAGAAATGAAAGATCTCTGCAAGTAAGATCCCAACAGAAGGAACAGGGCCACCAGAGAAGGAGGTACCTTTCTCCAAAAGGAGGAAAGAACCTCCACTTTGACTATGACCCTGTCAGAACAAGATCCAAGTCGGCGAACACCAAAGGCTTCCATAGCCTCAGCAACTCATGACTATAGCCTAGGGAGATTACTGACGCCATAAACAAGAGTGGCAAATTGTTAAATCAACAACAGTAGTCACTGTGTACTTACGGCCCATGTATGATCTGTCCTTAATGTGTTGTCCAAGGTGAAGTAATGCAATAACTAGGACTGAAACAGTATTTTTGCATCTTGTGTCTTTACGCGGGTGCAAACTGACAAAATCTTTGCTTAATATATACTGAATCGATCTTCCGTATAGAAAGACAATTGGAAATGATTTAAAAAATTGGAAGTTACATAAAAATCAATCAATTAAAAAAATAATATCATGAAGGATCTCTGTCCCTAATGTGCTATACAACATGATTTAAAACTACAACTAGTACTCAGAGAGTATATTTCACTCTATAATGCTATGTGAGGGCAAATGGTTTAAAATCTTTTCTTAACACGTACTAAACTGAACTCCTGTATACAAAGAGAATTGAAAATGAATCTGAATGTGAATGAAAGGGGAGAGGGAGTGGGTAAGGGAGAAGGGTAGTGGGGGGGAGGGGAGGTATGGGTGGGGAAGCCATTGCAATCCACAAGTTGTACCTTGGAAATTTATATTCTAAATAAAAAAAAAGAAAATATTATGTTCTTAACACTGTGTATATGAAATACATGAGGTTTGTTCTCTTTATATAACAAAATTTTGAAATAAAAAATGAAAAATAGGATTGAATCTCTACTTCATTCAGTAGATCAGTGGCCCAATTTTAAGAGAAAAACCAGGAAAACTGTTAGAAAGCCCCAAATATCCAAAGCAATCTTGAGTCTAAAGCCAGAGATGTCACACTACAGCATATACACTCTCACTATATACAAAACTCAACTCAAAATGGATCAAAGATGTAAATTTAAGACCTAAGACTATGAAGTTGCTGGAAGAAAATATAGGAGAAACACTCTAAGACACCTCTGTAGAGGACAAGTTCACAAGACCCCCCAAAGCACAGGCAACAAAAACAAAAATAAACCAATGGATCAGAAGGTCCAGAAGTAAATCCACACATTTACAATCAATTTATTTTTAACAAAGATGTCAAGAACATGTAAGAGTCAAAGACCATCTTTTCAATAGTGGCATTGGCAAAACTGGATAGTCACATGCAGAAAAATGAAATTAGAACCTCATCTCACACCATATATAAAAATCAACTCAAAATGTACTAAAGATTTAAACATAGTATCTGAAACTGTAAAAATACTGGGAGAAAACAGAGGAAAAACCTCCATGACATTTGTATGGGCAATGATTTTTGGGAAATGGCCCTAATTGCATAGGAAGTAAAAGTAATAATGGACAACTTAGATTACATCAAACTAAAAGTATTTGACATAACAAAGAAAATAACCAACATGGTGTAGAGACAACATGAAAATTATTACAGGTAATATCCAAAATATAAAAGGAACTCAATTTAATAGCAAGAAAACAATCCAATTTTTAAAAAAATGGCCAAAGGACCTTTATAGACATGTTTTTTAAAAAGCCATACAAATGGCCAATAGGCATATGGAAGAAAGCTCAGTATCACTAATCAATACAGAAATGCAAATGAAAACCATAATGAGATATCATACCTTCTATATCCATATAGAGTTTTTCAACAGGTATTTTGTCTCTCAGCAATGAATGTGGTATATACCCACAATGGGATACAGCTCAGTCCTTAAAAAGATGAAATCCTGCATCTTCAAAAATTACCAATGATCCTTATGAACACAATAGTAAATGAAATGTCAGACACAGAAAGACAAATGTCATGTAATCTCCCTCATGTGTTGAGTCTAAAAAAATTGAACTCATAAAGGGTGGTTAACAGGGTTAGGGATTGAGCAAAGCTGATCAAAAGCAATGAAATTTCAGTAAGGAGGAATACATTTGGGGAGTCTATTGCACATAACGAAGACTATATATAGCTAATGAATTATTGTATATTTGAAAATTGATAAAAGAGTAGGTTCTAAGTGTTCTCACCACAAGAAATGATAAATGTGTGAAGTGATGTATATGTTAATTAGCTTGATTTAGCGATTTCACTATATGAATACCAAAACATCTTTTTGTTCACCAAGAATATATATGTACAATTTGTATTTGTCAATTATATCTTAGGCTTGTTTCTATGGAATACATGAAATCTGTTCTTTTTATATTAATAAAATTATAAAAGAAGAAATCATGTGGCTAGAATATAGTAGAAAATTATCTGTGATAATTACAATATAAATGTAGCAATATAAAGAATAAAGTTTTATGTTATTGAAGTAAGTTTTATCAGAAAAAAACAAAGTTTTATTTTATTGAAAGTAAGTTTTTTGCTTGTATTTACTTAAACTGCATTACTATAAATAAGATATTAAATGTAATTCACAGGGAAACCACCAAGAAAATAAAATGTACAGAGAGAAGTAGAAAAGAATAAAAATGGTACACTAAAAAACATCTTTATAACACAAAAAAGGTAGTAATGAAGAAATTAAGGAAAAAAGTATATATGGTATATTGAAAATAAATAGAAAAATTGTAAAGTCTGGTATTCTGAAAAATCACTGTACTTATATCAAAATTTATAATTTAAAATAGAGTTTGCATATGCATGAAATGACCAAATTATATGCTTCCTACAAGAGCTTTGCATTAGATTTAAAGATACAAACATATTAAAAGTGAAAGGATTTGAAACACATCTTATGTGTATGGTAACTAAAAGAGAATTGAGATAGCTTTATTAATATCAGATAAGTGGAGAGTTAGTCTTATGATTATAAAATAAACCAAAAGTATGTCATTGTACAAATTAAAATAGAATAAGAAAGGAAGGGGGCAGGAGAGTGGGAGCATGTGCAGGAGGGAGGGTAGGAAGGAAGTCTCACTGTGTTCCCAAAACTGTATATATGATACACATGAAATTTGTTCACCTTATATTAAAAAAGCTTAAAAATCAAACAAAAAGAGGTTTTAATAAAGTCTATTTAATCTCAAAAAGACAAATACTGTTTTCAAGAGACGAAGAAGGGCATTACATGAATATATTGATAAAAGAATCAATCCACCAAGAAGATCTAACCATTATGAATACATAGGTGCATAACAACAGAGAACAAAAATATCGAAATAAAAGCTGACAGCTATCTCTTCTTTTCTCTCTGTAACTCTGCCTTTCAAAAAAAAAATAAATCTTTGAAACAAAAACTAAAAAACAACAAAAAAAAATTAGGCCAGTATTGTGGTGTAGTGGGTTATGCAGGGCTTGCGATTCTGGCATCCCATTTCAGAGTGCCAGTTTGAGTCCTGGCTGCTCTTTCTCTAATCCAGCTCCCTATTAATGTGCCTGGGAAGGCAACTAAAGATGGCCCAAATATTTGGACCCCTGACACACAGGATGGGGTTCCTGGTTCCTGGCTTTGGCCTGGCCCAGACCTGAGTGTTTTGGCCATTTGAGCATTTGGGGACTGAAACAACAGATGGAATCTGCCGCCATCTTTCTCTCTCTCTCTCTCTCTCTCTCTCTCTCTCTCCTCCCTCCCCCTCCATGTGCATGTGATTCTGCCTTTTAAGTAAATAAATCTTTTTTAAAAAAACCTGACAGAACTGTGAGGAAATGTAGACATCCAGTAATAATAGTTATTGACTTCAAAACCTCACTTTCAATAATGAGTAAAGCAACTAGACAAAATATAACAAGAAAATAGAAGCCTTGAACAGCACACCAAATCAACTAGACCTAATAGACACTATAGAACACTCTGCTCAACAAGACCACAACACACATTCTTCTCAACTACTCATGGAATAAAAGGAAATAAACAGTAGAGAAGAAACTAAGAAATCAGAACTATGGGATAACCAAGCAATATACCCTTAAATTATCTTACAAGATAAATTAGAAAATAGTTTTAAATGAATTTTAAAAGTATAACACACCAAAATGTATGAAATGCAGAAAAAGCAAAGCTTCAAGAGAAATTTATAACTATAAATGCCTACAGTAAAAAAGAAAATATTTTAGCAATATTAATTCTTCCAATCCATGTGTATTAGAATACATTTTCATTTTTGAGTCCCTGATTATTTCATTCATTAGTGTTTTATCATTTTCATTGTATAGACCTATAAACCTTTAATTTTGGATAAAATTTTAGTTTTTAAATTTTGGTTAAATTTATGTATAAATATTTTATTTTTTTGGTAAACATTGTGGAAAACATGGGAACAACAACAACAAAAAAAAAAACAGAACAACCAAAGCCATCCTGAGCAAATATACACATGCAGCTGGAAACATCACAATACATGACTTCAAAGAATACTACAAAGGTGTGGCAATCAAAACAGCATTGTACTGATGTAAAAACTATTAATTAGATCAATGTCACAGAACAGAGAAACCAGAAATTAATCTAGATGCATGTAGCAAATTGATTTTTTACAAAGGTGCAAAGAAATACATCGGAGGAAGTTAATCTTGTCTTTATTTCTTTTTAAAAATTTTTGAAAAGATTTATTTATTTGAAAGGAGAGAGAGAGAGAGAATTTTCATCTGCTGGTTCATTCCTCAAATGGCCATTTCAGCCAGGGCTGGGCCAGGCCAAAGCCAGGAGCTTGAAATTCCATCTGAGTCTTACACATGTGAGGCAAGGGTTGAAGCAGTTGGGCCATAACCACTGCTTTCCCAGGAACATTAGCAGGGAGCTGGATCTGAAGTGGAACAGCCAGGACTCAAAGTGGTATTCATATGGGATGTCAACATTGCAAGTAGTGGCTTAACCTGTTGCACCACAATGCTGACCTCTGATGGTATTTCCAAAAAATGGTTAGGGTAAACCTGGATATACATGTGTAGAAAATAAAATCAGATTCCCACCTCTCAAAAACCAAAAAAAAACCAAATCAAGATGGAATAAAGATCTAATGGCTCAATAGGCTAATCCTCCGCCTTGCGGCGCCAGCACACCGGGTTCTAGTCCGGGTCAGGGCGCTGGATTCTGTCCCGGTTACCCCTCTTCCAGGCCAGCTTTCTGCTGTGGCCCAGGAATGCAGTGGAGGATGGCCCAAGTGCTTGGGCCCTGCACCCCATGGGAGAACAGGAGAAGCACCTGGCTCCTGCCTTCGGATCAGCGCGGTACTCTGGCCACAGCGCGCCGGCTGCGTTGGCCATTGGAGGGTGAACCAACAGCAAAGGAAGACCTTTCTCTCTGTCTCTCTCTCTCTCTCACTGTCCACTATGCCTGTCAAAATAAAAATTAAAAATTAAAAAAATAAAAAAATAAAAAAAAAGATCTAATGGTAAGACATGAAATTACAAAATTGCTAGAAGAAAACATATGTGGAACAATTCAAGAAATACCTGTAAACAAAAAGTTTTTGGATAAGACCTCCAAAGTGCAGGCAGCAAAATAAACTATCAATGGGCTTTTTAACATTTATTTTTAAGGAAAAAAATTTAATAAGCACAGCTTTAGGAATATAGTTATTCTCCCTACCATACCTGACCTCCCGCACACACTCCCACCCCACTCAACAATTTGCGCACACACATACACACACACACACACAAACTGAGAACTTGTTTTACAGTAAGTCTCATAATAAAACTCATTGAGGACAGAGGTCCTGCATGGGGAGTTAATGAACAGTGACTCCTGTTGTTAATTTTTTTTTATTTGACAGGTAGAGTTATAGACGGTGAGAGAGAGAGAGACAGAGAGAAAGGTCTTCCCTCCATTGGTTCACTCCCCAAATGGCCGCTATGGCCTGTGCTGTGCCGATCTGAAGCCAGGAGTCAGATGCTTCCTCCTGGTCTCCCACGTGGGTACAGGGCCTCCTGGGGCATAGAAGAGAGCTGGACTGGAAGAGGAGTGACCAGGACTAGAACCCAGTGCCCATATGGGATACTGGTGATGCAGGCAGAGGATTAACCAAGTGAGCCACGGTGCCTGCCCCTCCTCTTGTTAATTAGCAATTAACACTCCTATTTATGACATCAGTGACCACCTGAGGCTCTTGACATGAGCTGCATATGCTATAGAAGCCTTTTGAGCCCACAACCTTCATCAGTATTTGGACAAGGAAATAAGCAAAGTGGAAATTCTCTCCTCCCTTTAGAGAAAAATACATCCTTATTTGATGGTCATTTACTTCCTCTGGGGTCTTACAGTGATCCTTCATATAGAGCATTTTTTTGTTGCCACAGTGCCTTGGTTTTCTATGCCCTAACTGCTCTCATGGGCATTTCAGAAGGACCAGGAAGCTTTAAGGGCTGATTCTGAGGTCAGAGTGTTACTTAAGGTGATTCTATGAGTCTGCTGTGTGGAATGCATCCCATGTTGAAACATTCTTTATTAATTCTATCTATTATTATCACCAGGGACTTAATCCTATTTTTATGATCACTTTAACATTTACTCCTATCTATATGTTCACTTTAACACTTAATATGATAATTTTAAAGATTAAGATGGCATTTTTACCTCCAAACTTAATGGGATTTAGAATCCCATCAAAACTTTTTAAACTGTACCCTTAAATGTCTGTAGGAATGTATGCAGAATTATACAGCTTTACAGTTACAAACTTCCTCCTCCCTTTAAATTCCCAAGAGTGAGATGGCTAGGTGATATGGTAGGTCTATATTCAGATTTCTGAGGTATAGTGTCTTCCATAGTGGGTTTACCAGTTTACATTCCCACCAGCAGTAGATAGGGTACCTTTTCCCAAACATCCTCACCAGAATTTGTTGTTTGTTGATTTCTGTATGAAAGCCATTCTAACTGGAATGAGGTAAAATCTCATTGTGGTTTTGATTTGCATTTCCCTGATGGCTAGTGATCCTGAACATTTTTTCATGAATCTGTTGACCATTTGGATTTCCTCTTTTGAAAAATGTTTAAGGCCTTGGCCCATATCTTCCCTGGGTTGTTTGTTTTGTACTTGTGGAGTTTCTTTATCTTTTTATATATTCTGGTTATTAATCCTTTATCAATTGCATAGTTTGCAAATAATTTCTCTCATTCTTTTTGTTGCCTCTTCACTTTCTTAAGTGTTTCTTTTGCTGTAGATAAACTTCTCAATTTGGTGTAATCCCATTTGTTAATTTTGGCTTTGCTTGTGCCTCTGGGGTCTTTTCTAAGAAATCTTTGCCTGTGTCAATATCTTGCAGGCCTTCCCCAATATTCTCTAACAATTTGATGGTGTCGGGTTGTAGATTTAGATCTTTAATCTATGTTGAGTGGATTTTTGTGTAAGGTGTAAGGTAGGTTTCTGGCTTCATACTTCTGCATGTGGAAATATAGTTTTACCAGCATAATTTGTTGAAGAGACTGTCCTTGCTACAGGGATTGATTTTAATTCCTTTGTCAAATATACTACAAAGAGCTATATGCCAACAAACTGAGAAACCTAGAAGAAATGGATAGATTCCAGGACACAAACAACCTACCTAAATTCAGCCATGAAGACAGAAAACCTAAACAGACCCACAGTCAAGAAGAAATTGAAACAGTGATAAAGGCCCTCCCCACAAAGAAAAGCCCAGGACCAGATGGCTACACTGCTGAATTCTATCATATATTTAAAGGAGAACTAACTCCAATTCTTCTCAATTTTTCTTTTTTTTTTTTTTTTTTTGACAGGCAGCGTGGACAATGAGAAAGAAAGAAACAGAGAGAAAGGTTTTCCTTTTCCGTTGGTTCACCCTCCAATGGCCGCTGCGGCCGGCGTGCTGCGGCCGGCGCACTGTGCTGATGCAAAGCCAGGAGCCAGATGCTTCTCCTGGTCTCCCATGTGGGTGCAGGGCCCGAGGACTTAGGCCATCCTCCACTGCACTCCTGGGCCACAGCAGAGAGCTGGACAGGAAGAGGAGGGACCAGGACAGAATCTGGCACCCCGACTGGGACTAGAACCTGAGGTGCCAGTGCCGCAGCCACGGCACCAGCCTCAATTTTTCAAAACAATTGAATGGGAGGGCATCCTCCCAAATTCTTTCTGTGCATCCCGTATCACCTAAATTTCTAAACCTGAAAAGATGCAACTGAGAAAGTGAACTGCAGACCAATTACATTGATGAATATAGATGCAAAAATCCTCAACAAAATTCTAGCCAATTGAATCCAACAACACATTAGAAAGTTCATCCACCCAGACCAAGTGGGATTTATCCCTGTGATGCAGAGACAAATCCACAAATCAATCAATGTGATAACCACATAGACAAACTGCTGAACAAAAATCATATGATTATCTCAATAGATGCAGAGAAATCATTTGATAAAATACAACTCCCTTTCATGATGAAAACTCTACACAAACCGGATACAGAAGGAAAATTCCTCAACACAATCAAGGAAATTTATAACAAACCATGGCCCATGTCCTGTTGTGTAGAGAAATGTTGGGAGCATTCCCACTGAGATCTTGTAGCAGACAAGGATGCCCATTATAACCATTGCTATTCAGTACAGTCCTGGAAGTTTTAGCCAGAGCCATTAGGCAAGAAAAAGAAATCAAAGAGATACAAATTGGGAAGGAGGAATCTAACTATCCCTATTTGCAGATGACATGATTCCACATATAGGGGATCCAAAAGACTCCACTAAAACACTATTGGAACTCATAGAAGTGTTTGGTAAAATAGCAGGATATAAAGTTAATGCACAAAATCCAATAGCCTTTGTATACACAGACAATGCCAAGGCTGAGATTGAGCTTCTAAGAACAATCCCATTCACAATAGCTACAAAAAATCAAAATCAAGTACTTCGGAATAAATTTAACCAAGGATGTCAAAGACCTAAACAATGAGAATTACAAAACATTAAAGAAAGAAATAAGAAGATAGGAAAAAATGGAAAAATCTTCCATGTTTGTGAATTGGAAGAATCAACTTCATGAAAAGTTCCACTCTTCCAATAGCAATTTACAGATTCAATGGAATACCAATCAAAACACCAAATACATTCTTCTCAGATCTAGTAAAATGATGCTGAAATTCATATGGAGGCACAGGAGACTTTGAATAGCTAAAGCAATCTTATACAACAAAATCGAAGCTGGAAGCATCACAATACCAGATTTTAAGACATACAACATGGCAGTTAAATCAAGCCATCTTGGTACTGTTATAAAAATAGATGGATAGATCAATGGAATGAAATAGAAACACCAGAAATCAATCCAATGGGCTTTTATTAAATTCATAAGTTTCTGTACAGAAAAGGAACCAACCAATGTAGTGAGTATATACCCAATATAATAGGAGAAAATACTTTCAAACTACAAAACAAAATATTAATATTCCAAATATATAAGGTACTCAAAAAGCCTCAACAGTAACAAAAAACAATCCAGTTAAAAAATGGTCAAGGGACCTGAATAGACATTCCTTAAAAGTGGAAATACAAATGGTCAACAAATGTATGAAACAATATCACTAGCCATCAGGGAATACAAATCAAAAACACAATCACCTCATCCCTATTAGAATGGCTAATATCAAAAAAGAAAGTAGCAAGTGTTGGTGAGGTCATGGAAAAAAGAAGAATTCATGTGCACTTTTTTGAAAATGTAAATTATAAGTATGGAGAACAGTATAGGGGCTGGTGCTATGATGCAGTGGGTTAAAGTCCCGGCCTGCAGCAGCAGTATCTCATGTGGGTAGTGATTCAAGTCCCAACTATTCTTCTTCTGATCCAGCTCTCTGCTATGGCCTGGGAAAGCCGTGGAAGGTGGCCCAAGTCCTTGGGCCCCTGCATCCATGTGGGAGACACGGAAAAGGCTCCTGGTTCCCGGCTCCTGGCTTTAGATAGGCGCAGCTCTGGTTGTTGTGACAATTTGGGGAGTGAACTAGTGTATGAAGACCTTTCTCTCTACCTCTGCCTCTGCCTGTCTGTAACTCTGCCTTTCAAATAAATAAATAAATCTTTTTTAAAAAAAGAACAGTATGTGAATGCATTAAAAATTGGAAATTGCATAATTAATCAATTTTTAAAAAAAAATCATGTAGGATCCCTGTCCTTAATGTGCTGTACATTGTGAATTAATACTATAACTAGTACTCCAACAGTATTTTCACTTTGTGTCTCTATGGGAGGGCAAACTGTTGAAATCTTTACGTAATATGTACTAAACTGATCTTCTGTGTATGAAGAGAATTGAAAATGAATCTTGATGTGAATGCAAGGGGAGAGGGAGTGGGAGAGGGGAGAGTAGCGGATGGGAGGGAAGTTAATGGGGGGGGAGCCATTGAAATCCATAAGCTGTACTTTGGAAAATTATATTCTTTAAATAAAAGCTTTATAAAAAAAACAAAAAAATAATTTTTTCTAAAACAAAAAAACTAAAAATAGTATGGTTTTTGATCCAGCAGTTCTGCTACTGTATATAAATCTAAAAGACATGAAATCATTATTAGAAAAGATACCTGCAGGGCCGGCAGTGTGGCAAGGTGGGTTAACGCCCTGGCCTGAAGTGCCAGCATCCCATTTGGGTGCTGTTTCAAGACCCGGCTGCTCCACTTCCAATCCAGCTCTGCTATGGCCTGGGAAAGCAGTAGAGGATATCGCAAGTCCTTGGACCCCTGCACCTGCGTGGGAGACTCAGAAGCTCCTGGCTCCTGGCTTCGGATCAGCACAGCTCGAGCCATTGCGGCGAATTGGAGAGTGAACCAGCGGATGGTAGACCTTTCTCTCTCCCTCTCTCTCTCTCTCCCTCTCTCTCTCTTTCTCTCTCTCTGCCTCTCTTCTCTCTGTGTAACTCTGACTTTCAAAAAAATAAAAAAATCTTAAAAAAAAAGATACCTGTGTGTTTTTGCCTCCAAGATGGTGGAATGGGGAGGGAGCTCACTGATAGTCTAGGAAAAGATATTTTAATAAAAGTGACATAGTGTAGTTTCAGGGAAGAGTTAGGGAAAAAACTGCAGAGGAAAAACTTCCGGAATTAGAGGGATATAGTGGAGCTACATAGAGGACACAGGTGCCCATGGCTTGGGGCCCCAGCTGCTGAGAGTTTCCTCCACATCAATGCTGGAAAGAGAGGTGAGGTGAAACCACAGTAGCCAGAGACACTGGCAGGGAAGCGGCAGGAAGAGCCTAGGGGGAAGGAGGCTTGAAGCCCCGTGGGGAAAAGTACACCAGCCTAACTAGAGGAGAGAAAAAAATAAAAGGGCCAGTATGGGCACAATTCTCTCTCTCCACTCACCTTACAAAGGTTAGAGCAGACGCCATTTTGGACATACATAACAGCTGTGCCAGCTCGGGGCTGTGCCTGCCCTTACCCAAACAGAAAAACCTGACTCTGGTTGGGAGTAATAACAGGAGACTAAGACCTAGTGAATGTGTGGAGCTTATGAACCCGAACTGTGAAAAAAAAAAAAAAACTGAGGGCAAGTGGGAGAACTCAGAGTGGCTGAGATGTGAGAAGTCTCAGTGGGAGACACCACAAACTCGGGCAGCCTTGGCTACCTGGTGAGAGACATTGCAGGGGAATCTGAGCTTACACTGAGGACTGCACAGATCCTTTGTGTGGTCCTTAAGGCAGAGCAGACGAATATTATACCCACTGGGGCTAATGCTCAGGCATTGATTGCCATAGAGAAGAGCTCAGCTGAGTGGAATTACTTCCCTTCTGAATAAAAAAAAGAGAGAAAGAGAGAAGATTTATCACACCAAACCTGGGTGTCACTTTTGGCACACCCTTAACCCTGAAGAACAGGGTTCTTCACTCTGACCACACCCACCACAAGACTCTAGAGATTCACCAAAAGCAAACAGTCCACTTAATCTAGAGTCATAGTATAACAAGGAAAACCACCACAGTGGAAAAAAAAGAAGAAACCAAAGAATATCTCCTCAATGCCAAACAACAAATTCAAAACTGAGGAAACAAGAACAAGAAAGACATTCTGATGCTCCTAAATGAACATGACACTACAATAAAAGATTATGAAAATGATGTGATAGAAGAAATGCAAGATATGCAATTCAATACATTTATACGAACATTTAGAAGTTATCAAAAACAAATTCATGAACTACAGAAATCCATACAGGACAGGAAATCTCTCATGAAAATGAAATGTTAAAGAGGGATAAAAATGAAATGAGGAATTTAGTAGAACATGAAATTGAGACAATGAAGAGAAATCAAAATGAAATGGGCTGGCACCATGGCTCAAAAGACTAATCCTATGCCTGCGGCGCTGGTATACCGGGTTCTAGTCCTGGTTAGGGCGCCGGATTCTGTCCCGGTTGCCCCTCTTCCAGGCCAGCTCTCTGCTGTGGCCTGGGAGTGAAGTGGAGGATGGCCCAAATGCTTGGGCCCTGCACCCGCATGGGAGACCAGGAGAAGCACCTGGCTCCTGGCTTCGGATCAGCGTGGTGAGACAGCCACAGTGCGCTGGCTGCAACGGCCATTGTGGGGTGAACCAACGGCAAAGGAAGACCTTTCTCTCTGTCTCTGTCTCTCTCTCACTGTCCACTCTGCCTGTACAAAAAAATGAAATGAAGAATTTAATAGATCAAATGACAAACACATTAGAGAGCCTTAAAAACAGAATCAGTGAGGCGGAAGAGAGAATATCAGACTTAGATGACAGAGCACAAGAAAGTATACAGTCAAGCCAAAGGAAAGAAGAGGAAATTAGAAATCTAAAAAATATTGTTGGGAATCTACAGGATACTATTAAAAACCCAACATTCAGGTTCTAGGAGTTCCTGAAGGCATGGAGAGAGAGAAAGAATTAGAATGCCTTTTTAGTGAGATAATAGCAGAAAATTTCCCATGTTTGGAGAAGGGCAGAGAAATCCAAGTACAGGAAGTACATAGAACCCCTCGTAAACATGACCAAAAGAGATCCTCATCATGACACGTTGTAATCAAACTCACCACAGTGAAACAAAAAGAAAAGATCCTAAAATGTGCAAGAGAGAAATGTCAGATTACTCTCAGAGGATCTCCAATTAGACTCACAGCAGACTTCTCATCAGAAACCTAACAGGCTAGGAGTGAATGGCAAGATATAGCCCAGGAACTAAGAGAGAAAAACTGCCAGCCCAGAATATTATATCCTGCAAAGCTCTCATTTGTGAATGAAGATGAAATAAAGACCTTTCGGGGCGGAGCCAAGATGGCGGAATAGTGAGGACGCGCATTAGCAGTCCACAAAAAGATAGTTTAATAAAAACAGAGTTACTGTAGCCTCAGGAAAAATCTCAGGGAAAAAAATGCAGTGGAAATTCTTCCGGACCCAGTGAATGAGATGCAGAGGACCTAGGGAAAAGTAAGTTTGCGAACGGCAAATCGTGCCATAGTGGCACGGGAGCTGCCGGGAGGGACGGGAACCGGACGGAACACAGTCGCCATTGGAATTGAGCGCTTAAACGGGAGCCGATACAGGGACCCCGAGACACTGGCAGGGGGAAGCAGACCCCAGGGAAACAGCACAATTGAGGCGAGCCCACACGGACACTAGCCTCTCTCGTCACCCACCCTGCTAAGTCCAGCTAGATTAAACGCAGTGGCATGGCGCGCGCCCGCCGGCTGAGACTGGAGCCGGGCGGAACACAATCGCCGCAGGATCTGCGCGCTTGAACAGGAGCCGATACAGGGATCCCGAGACACTGGCGGGGGGAAGCAGACCTCCACGGGGGAAACAGCACAGTTGAGGCGAGCCTGCACGGACACTAGCCCCTCTCGCCGCCCACCTTACGAAGTCGAATTTGATTAAACGCAGTGGGACAACGCGCGCCCGCCCATCACTGAGGCAGACGGAACCAAAAACCCGAGGCTGTAGAAACCTGAAGGGGATCCAAAAACTGGGAACACACCACGCACACAAACTCCGTTACCTTGACAACCCAGAGAAAGAGTGTGGGGAAAAAAAAAATGCCAAACAAAAACAGATTCCGAGGGAGCAAGATCAAGGAAGACGCTATGATGACCCCAAACGGAAAAGACACCCCAAGTCAGGATTGTGAAGATAATGAGATAGAAGAAATGCAAGAAGCAGATCTCAAAGAATTGATAAGAACATTAAGAAGTTCTCAAAAACAAATTCTTGAACTACAGAAATCTTTAATGGATAAGATAGAAAATCTCTCTCGCGAGAATGAAGCACTACGGAGAAATCAAAACGAAATGAAACAACTAGTAGAACAAGAAGCTACGAGAGTGACAAAAAATCTTAATGAATTGAAGAACTCAATAGATCAAGTGACAAGCAATCTTGAGGGCCTTAAAACCAGAATGGGTGAAGCAGAAGAGAGAATATCGGACCTAGAAGACAGTGAACAGGAGAGGAAACAGTCAAACCAAAGACAAGAAGAGGAAATTAGAAAACTATAAGATATCGTCGGGAATTTACAGGATACTATTAAAAAACCCAACATTCGGGTTCTAGGTGTTCCTGAAGGTATGGAGAGGGAGAAAGGATTAGAAGGCCTTTTTAGGGAGATACTAGCAGAAAATTTTCCAGGCTTGGAGAAAGACAGAGAAATCCTAATCCAGGAAGCTCATAGAACCCCTAATAAACATGACCAAAAGAGATCCTCTGCACGACATATTGTAATTAAACTCACCACAGTGAAGCAAAAAGAAAAGATCCTAAAATGTGCAAGAGAGAAACGTCAGATTACTCTCAGAGGATCTCCAATTAGACTCACAGCTGACTTCTCAACAGAAACCCTACAAGCTAGAAGGGAATGGCGAGACATAGCCCAGGTACTTAGAGGGAAAAACTGCCAGCCCAGAATATTATACCCTGCAAAGCTCTCATTTGTGAATGAAGGCGAAATAAAGACCTTTCATAACAAACAAAAATTGAAACAATTTGTTGCCACTCGTCCAGCCCTGCAAAAGATACTTAAAGACGTGTTACACACAGAAACACAGAAACACGACCATCAACATGAAAGAAGGTAAACGAAGGGAACCTCACGGCAAAAGATCACAGGGAATTCAAAGCATACATTAGAAAATATCTGGCAAATGGCAGGGCAAACTTACCACTTATCAATAGTCACATTGAACGTTAAAGGTCTAAACTGTCCTGTTAAAAGACAGAGATTGGCTGACTGGGTTAAGGAACAAAAACCATCTATTTGCTGCCTACAAGAAACACATCTTTCCAACGAAGATCCATACAGACTGAAAATAAAAGGATGGAACAAGATATACCATGCCAACAGAAATGAAAAAAGAGCGGGTGTAACCATCTTAATATCGGACTACATAAACTTTAACACAAAAACTGTTAAGAGAGACAAAGAGGGACATTATATAATGATTAAGGGATCAATACTACAGGAAGATATAACAATTCTCAATGTATATGCACCTAATTACAGGCCACAGGTTTATTTAAAAAATTTGTTAAGAAACTTAAAGGGAGACTTAGACCCCAACACAATAGTACTGGGGGACTTCAATACTCCACTCACAGATATTGACAGATCGACAGGACAGAAGATCAACAAGGAGACAGTAGATTTAAACAACACTATAGCCCAAATGGATCTAACAGATATCTACAGAACTTTTCATCCTACACGTAAAGCATTCACATTCTTCTCAGCAGTACATGGAACCTACTCTAGGATTGATCACATATTAGGCCATAAAGCAAGTCTCAGCAAATTCAAAAGAATTAGAATCATACGATGCAACTTCTCAGACCATAAGGGATTGAAGTTGGAAATTAGCAACTCAGGAATCCCTAGAGCATATGCAAACACATGGAGATTGAACAACATGCTCCTGAATGAACAATGGGTCACTGAAGAAATCAAAAGAGAAATCAAAAATTTTCTGGAAGTAAATGAGGATAACAGCACAACATACCAAAACTTACGGGATACAGCAAAAGCAGTGTTAAGAGGAAAGTTTATATCAATAGGTGCCTACATCAAGAAACTGGAAAGGCACCAAATAGATGAGCTTTCAATGCATCTCAAGGATCTAGAAAATTTGCAGCAAACTAGACCCAAATCTAGTAGAAAAAGAGAAATAATCAAAATCAGAGAAGAAATCAACAGGATTGAATCCAAAAAAACATTACAAAAAATCAGCCAAACGAGGAGCTGGTTTTTTGAGAAAATAAACAAGATTGACACCCCATTGGCCCAACTAACTAAAAAAAGAAGAGAAAAGACCCAAATCAGTAAAATCAGAGATGAAAAAGGAAATATAACAACAGACACCACAGA
The DNA here is from genome assembly GCA_949820135.1 of Sylvilagus floridanus. Taxonomy (NCBI): domain Eukaryota; kingdom Metazoa; phylum Chordata; class Mammalia; order Lagomorpha; family Leporidae; genus Sylvilagus; species Sylvilagus floridanus. The sequence continues at coordinate 101,557,118 of OX463225.1, forward strand.
AATCAAAAGAATCATCAGAAATTACTACAAGGACTTGTATGCCAGTAAACAGGGAAACCTATCAGAAATGGATATATTCCTGGACACATGCAACCTACCTAAATTGAACCAGGAAGACATAGAAAACCTAAACAGACCCATAAGTGAGTCAGAAATTGAATCAGTAATAAAGGCCCTCCCAACAAAGAAAAGCCCAGGACCAGATGGATTCACTGCTGAATTCTACCAGACATTTAAAGAAGAACTAACCCCAATTCTTCTCAAACTTTTCAGAACAATCGAAAAAAGGGAATTCTCCCAAATTCTTTCTATGAAGCCAGCATCACCTTAATTCCTAAGCCAGAAAAAGATGCAGCATTGAAAGAGAATTACAGACCAAAATCCCTCATGAACATAGATGCAAAAATCCTCAACAAAATTCTGGCCAATAGACTGCAACAACACATCAGAAAGATCATCCACCCAGACCAAGTGGGATTCATCCCTGGTATGCAGGGATGGTTCAATATTCACAAAACAATCAACGTGATACACCACATTAACAGACTACAGAAGAAAAACCATATGATTATCTCACTAGACGCAGAGAAAGTATTCGATAAAATTCAACACTCTTTCATGATGAAAACCCTAAGCAAACTGGGTATAGAAGGCACATTCCTCAATACAATCAAAGCAATTTATGAAAAACCCACGGCCAATATCCTATTGAATGGGGAAAAGTTGGAATCATTCCCACTGAGATCTGGTACCAGACAGGGATGCCCACTCTCACCACTGCTATTCAATATAGTGCTGGAAGTCTTAGCCAGAGCTATTAGGCAAGAAAAAGAAATTAAAGGGATACAAGTTGGGAAGGAAGAACTCAAACTATCCCTCTTTGCAGACGACATGATTCTTTATTTAGGGGACCCAAAGAACTCTACTAAGAGACTATTGGAACTCATAGAAGAGTTTGGCAAAGTAGCAGGATATAAAATCAATGCACAAAAATCAACAGCCTTTGTATACACAGACAATGCCACGGCTGAGGAAGAACTGCTAATATCAATCCCATTCACAATAGCTACAAAAACAATCAAATACCTTGGAATAAATTTAACTAAGGACATTAAAGATCTCTACAATGAAAATTACAAAACCTTAAAGAAAGAAATAGAAGAGGATACCAAAAAATGGAGAAATCTCCCATGCTCATGGATTGGAAGAATCAATATCATCAAAATGTCCATTCTGCCAAAAGCAATTTACAGATTCAACGCAATACCAATCAAGATACCGAGGACATTCTTCTCAGATCTTGAAAAAATGATGCTGAGATTTATATGGATGCACAGGAGACCTCGAATAGCTAAAGCAATCTTATACAACAAAAACAAAGCTGGAGGCATCACAATACCAGATTTCAGGACATACTACAGGGCAGTTGTTATCAAAACAGCATGGTACTGGTACAGAAACAGATGGATAGACCAATGGAACAGAATAGAAACTCCAGAAATCAATCCAAACACCTACAGCCAATTTATATTTGATCAACGATCCAAAACCAGTCCCTGGAGTAAGGTCAGTCTGTTTAATAAATGGTGCTGGGAAAACTGGATTTCCACATGCAGAACCATGAAGCAAGACCCCTACCTTTCACCTTACACAAAAATTCATTCAACATGGATTAAAAATTTAAACCTACGACCCAACACCATCAAATTACTAGAGAGCATAGGAGAAACCCTGCAAGACATAGGTACTGGCAAAGACTTCTTGGAAAAGACCCCAGAAGCACAGGCACTGAAAACCAAAATTAACTACTGGGATTGCATCAAATTGAAAAGTTTCTGTACTGCAAAAGAAACAGTCAGGAAAGTGAATAGGAAACCGACAGAATGGGAAAATATATTTGCAAGCTATGCAACAGATAAAGGGTTGATAACCAGAATCTACAAAGAAATTAAGAAACTCCACAACATCAAAACAAACAACCCACTTAAGAGATGGGCCAAGGACCTCAATAGACATTTTTCCAAAGAGGAAATCCAAATGGCCAACAGACACATGAAAAAATGTTCAAGATCCCTAGCAATCAGGGAAATGCAAATCAAAACCACAATGAGGTTTCACCTCACCCCGGTGAGAATGGCCCACATTCAGAAATCCACCAACAATAGATGCTGGAGAGGATGTGGGGAAAAAGGGACACTAATCCACTGTTGGTGGGAATGCAAACTGGTGAAGCCACTATGGAAGTCAGTCTGGAGATTCCTCAGAAACCTGAATATAACCCTACCATTCAACCCAGCCATCCCACTCCTTGGAATTTACCCAAAGGAAATTAAATGGGCAAACAAAAAAGCCGTCTGCACAGTAATGTTTATTGCGGCTCAATTCACAATAGCTAAGACTTGGAACCAACCCAAATGCCCATCAACAGTAGACTAGATTAGGAAATTATGGGACATGTACTCTACAGAATACTATACAGCAGTCAAAAACAATGAAATCCGGTCACTTGCAACAAAATGGAGGAATCTGGAAAACATCATGCTGAGTGAATTAAGTCAGTCCCAAAGAGACAAATATCAGTTGTTTCCCTTGATTAGCGATGACTAACTGAGCACCAAAGGGGAAACCTGTAGAAGTGAAATGGACACTATGAGAAACAGTGACTCGATCAGCTCTTGTGCTGACTGTTGTTGTACAATGTAATACTTTATCCATGGTAGTATTTTTTTTTTATCCTAGTACTAGTGGTTGAACTTTGTAATTAACACACAATTATTCTTAGGTGTTTAAATTTTAACTGAAAAGTGATCTCTGTGAAATATAAGAGTGGGAATAAGAGAGGGAGGAGATGTAAAATTTGGGACATGCTCAATCGGAACGGCCCCAAATGATGGAGTTAGAATTGTGCCAGGGGATTCCAATACAATCCCATCAAGGTGGCATGTACCAAGGCCATCTCATTAGTCCAAGTGATCAATTTCAGCTCACAATTGATCACACTGATAGGTCTAAGAGTCAAAGGGATCGCACAAGCAAGACTAGTGTCTGCTAATACTAACTGATGGAATCAAAAAGGGAGAGAATGATCCAACATGGGAAGCAGGATACACAGCAGACTCATAGAATGACAGATGTCCTAAATAGCACTCTGGCCTCAGAATCAGCCCTTAAGGCATTCGGATCTGGCTGAAGAGCCCATGAGAATAGTTTAGGCATGGAAAGCCAAGACATTCTGGAAAAAACAGAAGACCTAAATGAAAGATCTCTGCGAGTGAGATCCAAGTGGAAAGAACGGGGCCATCAAAGAAGGAGGTACCTTTCTCTGAAGGGAGGAGAGAACTTCCACTTTGACTATGACCCTGTCGGAATAACATCGAAGTCGGCGAACCCTAAAGGCTTCCATAGCCTCGGCAACTCATGACCAGAGCCTAGGGAGATTACTGACGCCATAAACAAGAGTGTCAAATTGTTAAATCAACATCAGGAGTCACTGTGTACTTACGTCTCATGAGGGATCTGTCCTTAATGTGTTATCCAATGTGAAATAATGCTATTACTAGTACTGAAACAGTATTTTTGCACTTTGTGTTTCTGAGTGGGTGCAAACTGGTGAAATCTTTACATAGTATATATTGAATCGATCTTCTTTATATAAAGATAATTGCAAATGATTAAAAAATCTTGGTGTTAAACTGGAAATTGCATAGACAATTAATCAATTTTTTAAAAAAAAAATCATGTAGGATCTCTGTCCTTAATGTGCTGTACATTGTGAATTAATACTATAACTAGCACTCCAACAGTATTATCATTTTGTGTCTCTATGCGAGGGCAAACCGTTGAAATCTTTACGTAATATGTACTAAATTGATCTTCTGTGTATAAAGAGAATTGAAAATGAATCTCTATGTGGGCGGAGGGGGGGAGGGAGCGGGAGGGGGAGGGTAGGGGGAGGGAGGGAGGTTGTGGGGGGGGGAGCCATTGTGATCCATAAGCTGTTCTTTGGAAATTTATATTCTTTAAATAAAAGCTTTATATATATATATAAAAAAAAAGAAATAAAGACCTTTCATAGCAAAAAGAAATTGAAAGAATTTGTCGCCACTCAACCAGCCCTATAACAGATGCTTAAAGATGTGTTATACACAGAGACACAGAAACACAGCCATCAATATGAAATAAGGTAAAGGAAGAAAATCTCTCAGTAAAAGATCCCAAAGAATTCAAAGCATATATTAGAAAATATCTTTGGCAAATGGCAGGGCAAAGTCACTACTAATCAATAGTCACATTGAATGTTAATGGCCTGAACTGTCCAATTAAAAGGCACAGATTGGCTGAATGGATTAAAAAACAAAACCCATCAATTTGCTGCTTACACTAAACACATCTTTCCAAAAAAAAAGCATTCAGACTGAAAGTGAAAGAACAGATATCCATGCCAACAAAAACCAAAAAAGAGCTGATGTAGCCATCTTAATATCAGACAAAATAAACTTTAACACAAAAACTATTAAGAGAGACAAAGAGGGGCACTATGTATTTATTAAGGGATCAATTCAACAGGAAGATGTAACTATTATAAATGTATATGCACCTAATTACATACACTGGTTTATTTAAAAAATATATTAAGGAAATTAAAGGGAGACTTAGACTCAAATACAATAGAATTGGGGGACTTCAGTACTCCACTCTCAGAAATAGATCAACCAGACAGAAGATCAACAAGGAAACAGCAGATTAAATCAACACTATAGCCCAAATGGATCTAACAGAATCTACAGAACTTTTCAACCTACACTTAAGTAATGTATATTCTTCTCAGCAGTGCATGGAACCTTCTCTAGGATTGACCACAAATTAGGCCATAAAACAAGTCTCAGCAAATTCAAAAGAATTAGAATCATACCATGCATCTTCTCAGACCACAATGGAATGAAGCTGGAAATTAGCAACTCAGGAATCTCTACAGCATAGGCAAACACATAGAGATTAAACAACATGCTCCTGAATGAACACTGAGTCATAGAAAAAATCAAAAACTTTCTGGAAGTAAATGATGATAACAACACAAAATATCAAAACTTATGGGATACAGCAAAAGCAGTGTTAAGAGGAAAGTTTACAGCAATAGGTGCCTACATCAAGAAATTGGAAGGCACCAAATAAATGAGCTTTCAATGCCTCTCAAAGATCTAGAAACCTGAATCAAACCACATCTGAAACTAGTAGGAGAAGAGAAATAATTAAAATCAGAGAAGAAATAAACAGAATTGAATCCAAAAAAAAAAACATTACAAAAGATCAGCCAAACAAAGAGCTAGTTCTTTGAAAAAATAAACAAAATTTACACACCATTAGCCCAAATAATGAAAAAAAAAAAGAGAAAAGACCGAAATCAATAAAATTAGATGAAAAAGAGAACGTAACAACAGGCACCACAGAAATAAAAAGAATCATCAGAAATTACTACAAAGAGTTGTATTTCCCAGGAAACAGGGAAATCTATCAGAAATGGATAGATTCCTGGACACATGCAACCTACCTAAATTGAACCAGGAAGACATAGAAAACCTAAACAGACCCATAACTGAGACAGAAATTGAATGGGTAATAAAGTCCCTCCCAACAAAGAAAAGCCCAGGACCAGATGGATTCACTGCTGAATCCTATCAGACATTTAAAGAAGAACTAACTCCAATTCTTCTCATACTATTCAGAACAATCAAAAAAGAGGGAATTCTCCCAAGTCCTTTCTATGAAGCAAGCATCACCTTAATTCCTAAGCCTGAAAAAGATGTAGCATTGAAAGAGAATTACAGAACAAAATCCTTGATGAATGTAGACACAAAAATCCTCAATAAAATTCTGGCCAATAGAATGCAACAACACATCAGAAAGATCATCCACCCTGACCAAGTGAGATTTATCCTGGTATACAGGGATGCTTCAACATTCGCAAATCAATCAATGTGATACACCACATTAACAAACTGCAGAAGAAAAACCTTATGATTAACTCAATAGATGCAGAAAAAGCATTCAATAAAATTCAACACCCTTTCATGATGAAAACCCAAAGCAAATCTGGTATAGAAGGAACATTCCTCAATGCAATCAAAGCAATTTATGAAAAACTCACGGCCAGTATCCTATTGAATGGGGAAAAGTTGGAAGCATCTCTGCTGAGATCTGGTACCAGACACGGATGCACACTCTCACCACTGCTATTCAATATAGTTCTGGAAGTTTTAGCCAGAGCTGTTAGGCAAGAAAAATAAATTAAAGGGATACAAATTGGGAAGGAAGAAGTCAAACTATCCCTCCTTGCAGATGATATGATTCTTTATTTAGGGGATCCAAAAAACTTTACTAAGAGACTATTGGAACTCATAGAAAAGTTTGGCAAAGTAGCAGGATATAAAATCAATGCACAAAAATCAACAGCCTTTGTATACACAGACAATGCCACAGCTGAGGAAGAACTTCTATTATCGGTCCCATTCATAATAGCCACAAAAACAATCAAATACCTTGGAATAAATTTAACCAAAGAGGTTAAAGATCTCTACGATGAAAATTACAAAACCTTAAAGAAAGAAATAGAAGAGGATACCAAAAACTTGAAAAATTTTCCATGTTCATAGATTGGAAGAATCAATATCATCAAAATGTTCATTCTCCCAAAAGCAATTTATAAATTTATAAATTCAATGCAAAACCAATCAAGATATCGCAGACCTTCTTCTCAGATTTGGAAAAAATGATGCTGAAATTCATGTGGAGGCACAGGACTCCTCGAATAGCTAAAGCGATCTTGTATAACAAAAACAAAGCTGGAGGCATCACAATACCAGATTTCAGGACATACTACAGGGCAGTTGTTATCAAAACAGCATGGTACTGGTACAGAAACAAATGCATAGACCAATGGAACAGAATAGAAACACCAGAAATCAATAGAAACATCTACAGACAACTTATATTTGATCAAGGATCTAAAACCAATCCCTGGAGTAAGGACAATCTATTCAACAAATGGTGCTGGGAAAACTGGATTTCCACATGCAGAAGCATGAAGCAAGATCCCTACCTTTCACCTTACAGAAGAATCCACTCAACATAGTTTAAAGATCTAAATCTATGATGCGACACCAACAAATTATTAGAGAACATTGGAGACACCCTGCAAGATTTAGGCACAGGCAAAAACTTCTTGGAAAAGACTCCGGAAGCAGAGGCAGAAACAGCCCAAAATTAACAATTGGGATTACATCAAATTGAGAGTTTCCATACTGCAAAAGAAATAGTCAAGAAAGTGAAGAGGCAACCGACAGAATGGGAAAAGTATTTGCAAACTATGCAACAGATAAAGAGTTAATAACCATAATCTACAAAGAGTTCAAGAAACTCCACAACAATAAAACAAGGAACCCATATAAGAGATAGGCCAAGACCTAAATAGACATTTTTCAAAAGAAGTAATCCAACTGGCCAACAGACACATGAAAAAAATGTTCAAGATCACTAGCAATCAGGGAAATGCAAATCAAAACCACAATGAGAGGCCGGCGCCGTGGCTCAACAGGCTAATCCTCCGCCTTGCGGCGCCGGCACACCGGGTTCTAGTCCCAGTCAGGGCACCGGATTCTGTCCCGGTTGCCCCTCTTCCAGGCCAGCCCTCTGCTGTGGCCCGGGAGTGCAGTGGAGGATGGCCCAGGTGCTTGGGCCCTGCACCCCATGGGGAGACCAGGAAAAGCACCTAGCACCTGGCTCCTGCCATCGGACGAACGCGGTGCGCCAGCCACAGCGCGCCATCCGCGGCGGCCATTGGAGGGTGAACCAACGGCAAAAGGAAGACCTTTCTCTCTGTCTCTCTCTCTCACTGTCCACTCTGCCTGTCAAAAAAAAAAAAAACAAAAACAAACAAACAAACAAACAAAAAAACCAAAACCACAATGAGGTTTCACCTCACCCTGGTTAGAATGGCTCACATTCAGAAAACTACCAACAATAGATGCTGGAGAGGATGTGGGGAAAAAGGGACACTAACCCACTGTTGGTGGGAATGCAAACTGGTAAAGCCACTATGGAAGTCAGTCTGGAGATTCCTCAGAAACATGAATATAACCCTACCATACAACCCAGTCATCCCACTCCTTGGAATTTACCCAAAGGAAATTAAATTGGCAAACAAAAAAGCTGTCTGCACCTTAATGTTTATTGCAGCTCAGTGCACAATAGCTAAGACCTGGAATCAATCTAAATGCCCATCAACAGTAGAATGGATAAAGAAATATGGGGATATGTACCAATAGAATACTATACAGCAGTCAAAAATGAAAACTGGTCATTTGCAACAAAATGGAGGAATCTGGAAAACATCATGCTGAGTGAATTAAGTCAGTCCCAAACAGACAAATATCATATATTCTCCCTGGTCGGTGACAACTAATACAGTACCTAAAAGGAAACCTGTTGAAGTGAAATATACACCATGAGAAACAATGACTTGATCAGCCCTTGTCCTGACTGTTGAGGAATAACTTAGTACCTTATCCCTTTTAGTATTTTTTTTTTTGTTCTACTTAAGACTATTGGTTGAACTCTTTAATTAACACACAATTTTTCTAGGTGTTTAAATTTAACTGAAAAGTGATCCCTGTTATATATAAGAGTGGCAATAAGAGAGGAAGGAGATGTACATTTTGGCACATACTCAATCGGACTTGCCCCAAAAATGGTAGAGTTAGAAACGTGCAAGGGGATTCCAATTCATTCCCATGAAGGTGGCATGTACCAATACCATCTCACTAGTCAAAGTGATCAGTTTCAGTTCACAATTGATCATAATGATAGTATTAACAGTCAAAGGGATCACATAAACAAGACTAGTGTCTGCTAATACTAACTGATAGAGTTAAAAAGGAGAGAACGATCCAACATGGGAAGCTAGATACACAGCAGACTCATAGAATGGCAGAGGTCCTAAGCAGCACTCTGACCTCAGAATCAACCCTTAAGGCATTTGGATCTGGCTAAAAATCCCATGAGAGTATTCTAGGTATGGCAACCCAAGACTCTCTTGCAAAAAAAAAAAAAATGACCTAAATGAAAGAACCCTGTGAGTGAGATATCAGTGGAAAGAATGGGCCATCAAGGAAGGAGGTACCTTTCTCTGAAGGGAGGAGACATCTTCCACTTTGACTATGGCCTTGTCTAAATAAGATCGGAGCTAGCGAGCTCAAAATTCTTCCATAGCCTTTGGCAACTCATGACAAGAGCTTAGGGTGATTACTGACACCATAAACAAGAGTGTCAATTGTTATGTCAACAATAGGATTCACTCTGCACTTATTGCCCATGTAGGCCCTCTGTCCTTAATGTGTTATACAATGTAAATTATTGATATAACTAGTATGCAAATAACACTTGATACTTTGTGTTTCTGTGTGGGTGAGAACTATTGAAATCTTTACTTAATATATACTAAATTGATCTTCTGTATATAAAGATAATTGAAAATGAATCTGATATGGATGGGATGGGAGAGGGAGTGCAAGATGGGATGGTTGCGGGTGGGAGGAAGGTTATGGGGGAGGCAAAAACCACTGAAATCCAAAAGCTGTACTTTGGAAATTTATATTTATTAAATAAAAGTTTAAAAAATTCCATATTGTAAGGAATTTAGAGTCAATGCAATCCATTCAAATTACAAATGATGTTCTACTAGATCTAGAAAAAATCATGATAAAATTAATATAAAAATACAAGAGACTCTGAATAGCTAAAGCAATCTTAAACAACAGAAGCAAAGCTAGAAGCATCAAAATATCAGATATTAAGACATTTTGCATGGCACTGATAATCAAAACAGTTTAGTGCTGGCACAAATATAGACATGTAGACCTAAGAAAGAGTAAAAACTCCAGGAATCAATCCCCATCTTCAACCAACTAATCTTTGACAAAGGAACCAAAATCGATTCCTGAAGAAAGGATAGTCTCTTCAACAACTGGTGTCATGAAATTGGATTTCTACATGTAGAGATATGAAGCAAGATCCATACCTTACACCTTATACAAAAATCCACTCAAAATGAATCAAGGAACTAAATCTATGCCCTGATACCATTAAATTACTATAGGAGGACATTAAGAAAATGCCAGAAGACATTGTCGTAGGAAAAGGCTTCTTGGAAAAGACCCCAGGAACAAACACAGTCAAAGAAAAAATTGACAAATGAGATTGCGTCAATCTAAGAAGCTTCTGTACTGCAAAAGAAACAGCAAAGTGAAGAGGCAGCTGGAAGAATGGGAGAAAATATTCACTAACTATACAACTGGTAAAGGATAAATATCCACTGGCCGGCGCCGTGGCTCAATAGGCTAATCCTCCGCCGGCACACCGGGTTCTAGTCCCGGTCGGGGTGTTGAATTCTGTCCCGGTTGCCCCTCTTCCAGGCCAGCTCTCTGCTATGGCCCAGGAGTGCAGTGGAGGATGGCCCAAGTGCTTGGCCCCTGCACCTGCATGGGAGACCAGGAGAAGCACCTGGCTCCTGGCTTCGGATCAGCGCGGTGCGCTGGCCGCAGCGCGCCAGCCGCGGTGGCCATTGGAGGGTGAACCAATGGCAAAAGGAGGACCTTTCTCTCTGTCTGTCTCTCTCTCTCTCTCACTGTCCACTCTGCCTGTCAAAAAAAAAAAGATAAATATCCCGAATCTATTAAGATCTCAATAAACTCAACAACAGCAACAACAAAACAATCCAGTTAAGAAATGAGCAAAGGACTTGAACAGACATTTTCCAAAAGAGGAAATACAAATTGCCAACAGACACATGAAAAAATGCTCAGGATCACTTTCAGGGAAATGCAAACCAAAACCACAATGAGGTTTCACCTTACCACAGTTAGAATAGCTCTCATACAGAAATCAACAAACAATAAATGCTGGCAAAAATGTGGGAAAAAGTTATTCTTATCTACTGTTGGTGTGAATGTAATGTAGTACAGCCATTGTGGAAGACAGTATGGAGATACCTCAGAAATCTGAAAATCGGTCTACCATATGACCCAGCAATCCAATTCCTGGGATCCTGGGATCTTACCCGAACTAAATGAAATCAGCATATGAAAGAGTGATCTGTACCCCATGTTTATTGTAGCTTTATTTATTATAGCTAAGATATGAAATCAACCCAGGTATCAATAAACCAATGATTGGATAAAGAAAATGTGATATATATATATATATACATACACACACACACACATACACACACACAGAGATTAATTTCACTGATTAATTTCTCATTGTTGCATTGTTACACTTATTGAAAGGCTGTATTAATTTGCTGGTTTGAGCAAAATATCTCCACTTTGTTCTGCCTGTCAGTAGATGATAGTTTTGATTCTAGAAATTTTCCACTCACAAGCCTAAATTTCGTAGCACAGGACAAGTCTCCATAATCATATTCAATTAATAGCAAGAATTCAGTAGGCACACATACTTTAGAATCCCACTTGATGGTTTTGACAATATTTACTATTATAGTTCCCTATCAAACCTATGGCTGTAAGAAGATGCACAATACTTTTTTCTTCCATGGGACAGAAACCAATTGAATACTGAATGCTTCTTTCAAAATATTGTTTTAATTGAGTCCACTAAAACTTAATACAATCAGCAAAAGTTCTTTATAAAGGTCATTATTAAAGTGTGTACTTCGACATCACTAACCATCAGGGAAACACAAATCAAAACCACAATGACATACTACCTCATCCCTGTCAGAATGGTCAAAATACAAAGCACGGAGAGTAACAAATGCTGGAGAGGATGTGGAGAAAGGGGAACACTTATATCTTGGTGGGAATGTAAATTAGTGCAGCCACTGTGGAAAACAGTGTGGAGATTTCTTTAAAAACTAGAAATAGACTTTCTATATGATCCAGTAATCCCACTACTAGATATATACCAAAAAGACTTGAATACAGTGTACCTAACAGACCCCTGCTCCATCACATTTACAGCAGCACTGCTCATAATAGGCAATATGGAACCAACCAAGGTGTCCATCATCAGATTAATGGATAAAGAAAATCTGGTATATATATATATATATATATCTGGTATATATATATATATCTGGTATATATATATATATATATATATATATATACCAGACTATATATATTTATATATACCTATATAGAAACAAATGAACATATATGAATATATAGTTATACAATGGAATATTATTCAGCTATAAGGAAGAATGAAATTCTACCACTTGCAACAAAATGGATGCAACTGGAGGACATTGTGTTGAGTGAAATGAGCCAGAACCTGAAAGACAAATACCACATGCTCCCCCTATATGTAGCAGCTAAAATGTAAAAGATGAACAAGAAAGAGAGAAAAAAATAAAGAAAAAAAGAAAAAAGAGAAAGAAATATCCGTGTGTATCAGTATTGCTGCAAATATAGTATTGCAAAACTTTGTTTTATACTTTTTAAGCCAATGGTTAATAATGTTATACTACTATAGTTTTTTTTTAAGTAGGAGCTTAACACAAAGTATGGGGAAAAGAGATTTCCTCTAAGGTTATGGTACCTTGGCTTCATATACTTTGCAAGAGAAATAGCAACTCCCCATCAGAATCATTTGGGAAATGCCTATGAGCACCAGTATCAAGGGATGGATGGCTTTGTCCACAGAGGCACTCAAATTTACACAAAGGAAGGAAGGAGGTGGGGAAATGGGGCCCAAACTCAGCTTGCCTCCTGGTCTCACAAGGAGTGTGCCCAGGGGCATGTATTCCAGATAAAAGCCTGATTCCAGATGTCTAGTCCCATTCTATGAATTCAATGGAATTGGACATACTATAATCTTTGTGATCCCTTGTCCCAAAACTGGAATGGACTCCTCTGAGGCACTGCTAGGTAAATCTCACCCATTCTGCTGGTGTATACTTGGGTTTCTCCTGTTTTGAGTCTGTCCTTTGCTAGATGTACTAATATATTAAGTCAACTACAAGATTAGCAGCGAACTATTTTTCCATCGGTTTACCAATTTTCAACCAAATTGACCAGCACTTGACATGAGTCAATTACCTCCTGTTTTGTGTGTGTATGTGTGTGTAATTAATCTTATTGTCACATCAACAGATAGTTGGAATCAAACACTTTTATTGAATTGAAAAGAAAAAAGCACTTGAAAAACTTTTCTAGTATATATATTTTATTTCATGCTCCAAATTTAAATGAATTCTTGTGCACTGATAGAGAACATTAAAACAAGCTCAGTTAATAGTCTTAAAAACCCACAACATGGCATTACCAGGAAGATGCCCAACCACTGTGATTGGGTTTAACAAATTAGTGGGTATTGGGCCAACATTCAAAATTAATTTAGAAATGAAATCCCAACATAATGAGTTTCTAGAAAATTTTTAAATGTTTACTTATTTTCATCTACTTGAAAGCCAAAGTGACAAACACATACACACACAGAAATAAGGAGAGAGAGAGAGAGAGGGAGGGAGAGAGAGAGAGAGAGAGAGGATGAACCGGCTGGGGGGATATTGGCTAAACTGATTAGTTGGTTCAATCATCATTTAATTTAACCAAGAGATTAGATCTCATTTTTTCAGTGCATGATTGATCTCATGTCCTCTGCTTTTTTGTTGTTAGTGGAAGAAACAAAATGTGTGATAATTTACTGAGTATTTGTTTTTAACTTTGTTTTGTGGTAAGTCCCTTCACTTCCCCACAAATTTGCTTCACATGTGTGTCCGGGGGGAATGGAATTCTTCCCAAGTAGAAAAAAAGATCTTAAGTTTGGAAGGAATGTTAAAAATCATCAATCCAAATAATTCTCCAGTGCTTTGGTGTCCTTTGCCATCACTAGTTCTTGTTTATCATTTCCAGTGCAGGGGAATAGATTTCTTCCCAGAAGAGTCTAACTCTCTACAGAGGACATCAACTGCTGAGCAAGGTTAGGAGGAAAGCAGAGAATGGAAGAGAAAAGATGGAGAGCAGAGGAGAGGAGAGAGAAGGAGAGGGAGAAAGCAATGAAGAGGAGAGGAAGGGGAGTAATCATACCACTGAGTGAGCACTTCTTCTGGACCCATCCCAGTGCCAACACCACTTGCAGACTCTTGTGTGTTTTCCCAGGCTTGTAGCTCTACAGTGAAGCAGTGCAAATGGGCAAAGTTAACAAAGGAGCACGTTAGCAGACTCCACTGCTTAGCTTTTTCAATAGTAGCCATTTTTTATTTCCACCCTTCTGCTGAGGAGGTAGGGGAAGAGAGTGGTTGCATGCTAGGGTATGGAGGTCAGCACCATCACCCTCAGCTGCCCCGTCACCCTCAGAAGCTCTCCTGCACAGACCTGAAGGCAACAGAATTGCTCTTTGCCTCAAGGTCATCAAACTTGTCCTTGTCACATGTCTTGGTGGCAGGGCATGGATTTTAACTCAGCCTTTTAGTTTTGTGGTCTGTTCTCACAATCAGATTCTATATTTTAAATATTGCTTGTCCTCTTCCCACAACACAGTCATGCAGTTTATTCCCCAAAGTCATATGTCAGTTCCATTAAGGGTGGAAACTTAATTCAACTATGGTGTTTAGTGTGGAGCTCCTGTGACTGAATCCTGGTAGCCTTACCAGTAGAGGGAGGGAGACACACAGACACAATTGCACCCTCTCCCTGTCTTTTGCCATGTGATGCTCTGCACTGCCGTGGACTCTACCAGAAAAGGCTATCACCCAGTGCAGCCCCTCGACCTTGCACTTCCAGAACTGTAGGCCAAACTAATCCTTTCTTCTTTATAAAGCAGCCTGTCTCAGAGATTCCGTTATAGTAATATAAAAACAGGGCAATATACCAGGTTTCTCTGTTTTTCTAGTCAGTTCTCTCTGACCGCTCCCTGCGATGGGCCTCTGCCCTGCATTCAGGCAGCGAAGCAGCCTTGCAGCAGAAGCTGGAAGGGAAGCGGGAATTCCCTGTACAGGCTCAAGAAGGGTTCTCATATTTTTAAGGTAATAGATTGATCTGGATTTTTTATGAGCATAAAGGATGTAAAAGTAGCAGTGTGAAGGCAAATCCAGGAGACAGGACCGCATGGGGAGTGTGATCTTCCTGGGGTCCCACCCACAAGCAGCAGGGCAGACCTTGCTCTCCCTGAAGCTAGAACCAGGATGAAAGGCTTCTCTGTGAGATGAGGCAAACCGTTGAAGCACGAGGCCTGTGAGAGGTGGGAGAGATCCAGAACGAGACGCCTTCTCCTTTCTGCTGCGTTGTAGTTGATGAGCATGGGTAAGGCATTTACTGTCTCTACACCTCCATGTGTAAAGAGTGGATGAAAAAACTACCCTCCACGCAGGGTTGTTATGGTTATTGAGTGAATTCTGTGTTTTCAACACTTAGTGTCTGAGACAGTGGAATCTCATCACCAATAGCAGCAGCAAGAGAAGCAGCAGCAGCAGCAGCAGCCGCAGCAGTCAGGAGTCTGGCTGTGTTCTGTTGGAACTGAGGTCTCAGGGCTGGAGAGCTGTGTTATCATTGTGCCTTCCCCATGCTCCACTCCCTGAATTCAGGGTCTGAAACACCAGTTTCCTGGCATCTTCTGAGTCCCAGGACTACCAAGCAGCCCAGATTTTAGTTTAGTTCTTTAAGTCGTGTGGGAGTTGAAGCTGTTCCTGCACAAGTGGTACCTAGGACACTTGATTCATTTTTAAAGTAGAACCAGGAAATAGTCAAAGTGATAGAATAGTCAGGGGTGATCAGAGATAACAGAAACAGCCTAGTTCTTCACACAAACACAATCAGAATAGGATGCTGCAAAGGCGACAGGGATGTGCTGTAAGTGCCCCCTTCAGAGTGAAGGCCATTGTTTGGTAGACTTTAGCGATGGCCAAGGTCCTGAATCGTCAGTGATTCCCCAATCTTTCCATTTATGGGATTATTGTAAATTCTGGGCACATGCTAAATTCTTCTCCAACCCTGTACGCCATTTGATTGGTAGCCACACTAACCATATCCAAGAGAAATAAAACAATTTGCTCCAAAGTCAGCCCCTGGCTTGACTCAGGGCTCCCTGTCTATTTGTAATAACTACCTCACCATTCATCTTCGTAGTGCCTTCTGTGCTGGCTCTTGGGATTTCCTATCGCCTTGTGCCTATGGGCAGCCACCTGGTCCCTCCATAACTATCTTTAGGAGGTGAAGATCCAGGTCAAAGTGGGGGGAGATAGAAAAGTGGGTTCAGCTTCAGACTCTTCCTGCAGCCACAGCAGTATCTCTGGGTGGGGGCAGGTGGGGAGCAGATTCCTCACCTGCCCTGAGCTTTGAAGTGGGATGTGTGGCTTTGATCAAGATAGGATTGAAGAGGACAGTTCAAAAGAATCCAAGGCTGGCTTACACTCAATGGATTTCACATATTCCCTTAGGTCCCTTAGGTCCCCTGGCTCTGAATCTAACCCTCCCTTTTGTTGCAACCCTAGATACAATCTTTTTAATGGTCTAATTTTGTCCATTTAAAATTGTAAGAGAAAGCACTTCTTCCCTTGGGTTATATATGTGTGGGTGCTGACCTCACAATCAGAAAAATCTCAATCTTTGCATTCACATTATTTTCTCCTGATAATGTCATGGAAACCAAAACAGAAATATAAAACTTCCTTCACAACTCACTAGGAAGCTGGAAAGAGTGGAGGACAGGCTGGTAGCTGCCATTTTCCTAAAGATAACCTGTGCTTGCTGCGGGACCTTTGGCTGTCCAGGTTCTGAGAGTCCACACTCTCTGGAATGCCCTCTTTCTCCTCCTCCTCTCTCTCCCACCTCCTGTGAGGTCTTCTTCCTCCTTGTCTGCCACTCCCCAGAAATACCACACTACAGTAAGGAAAGGCACACAGAAGGTGCTCCTCCTTCCACTTTGCATTCTTATTCCCCATCTGCTTCTGCTTTTCCCTCAAACTGACATTGCTCCTGATACGGTGATGTGATACAGGCAGGAGGAGAAAGGTAGGTTGAGTCACAGTTTCTTATCCCAAATTCTTTTCTTTCCCACTTTAGGCCTTGAAACAAAAGATGCTCTTTCTCCACTCAAATAATAATAATAATAAAAAAAAACCTTCCAAAAACCTTTGTGGGGAATCATTCACTGCCTGTCCTTGTTCTTAGTGGAAGCTAGAACTTTCTGCATGTCACTTGTTTCATCACTGCGTGTTCTGCTTCTCGGGAAGCCAAGGCATGGTGATCCCATTTCTGGAAAACCAAACAATAATAGTGGAATTTGTGCTTCGAGGATTCTCTTCTATCCGGCAACTAAATATTCCTCTCTTTATGATATTTTTAATTTTCTACATTTTAACTATTTCTGGAAACATCCTCATTGTCCTCCTAGTTTTGTTCAATCATCATCTTCATATTCCCATGTATTTTTTCCTGGTGAACTTGTCCTTTCTAGAGATCTGTTATACCTCCAACGTCGTCCCCAAGATGCTGCTGATTATCATAGCAGAGCCTAAGACTATCTCTGTGGTAGGCTGTATGACACAGTTCTACTTCTTTGGATCCCTGGCTGCAACAGAGTGCCTCTTGCTCGCCGTGATGTCCTATGATCGCTATCTGGCCATCTGCCGACCTCTGCTCTACCCCATGCTCATGACTGGCTCCCTCTGCATCAGGTTGGCTGCCAGCTCTTGGCTGTGCTCCTTCCTCCTCACAGCCATCACCCTGGTCCTGATGTGTAGACTAACATTCTGTGGGCCCAATGAGATCAATCACTTCTTTTGTGACTTCACTCCTCTGATCCACCTCTCCTGCATGGACACCTCACTCACGGAGACCATTGCCTTTGCCACCTCTTCTGCAGTGACGCTCGTCCCATTTCTCCTCATCACTGCCTCCTACTCCTGCATCCTTGCTGCTATCCTAAGAATTCCATCTGCCACAGGCCGGAGAAAGGCTTTCTCCACCTGCTCCTCTCACCTCACTGTGGTCACAGTATTTTATGGAACACTGATTGCTACGTACCTCGTACCCTCAGCCAGTTCTTCCCAGCTCCTACGCAAAGGATTCTCTCTGCTCTACACAATCCTGACACCCATGTTCAACCCCATTATTTACAGTCTGAGAAACAAAGACATTCATGAAGCTCTGAAGAAGTGCTTGAGTAAGAAGTCAGGTCTCCTCAGATGATGCAAAAAGGAAAAAAGCCTCATTTGTTCAACGGTTGACGGACTCGGCTGAGTCATTAACATTCACAAAGGAAACTGCCTAAACTAGGAACTGCCTGCACCAGATTGCCAGGTGCCTCTGAGAATGGCTGCGGACACTGCTGACTCCGGCAGCTTCGGTTGTACTGGTTGTACTGGTATGCCAGGATGTGATTGTAGCAGATCACACTCTGTTATATCACCCCTAGTAGACCTGAAATCTCTGCTAAAAACCTACATCCAAATGATCTCAGCTCACTATGGGTGAAATTATCTGATTAGCTAAAATTACTCTAAAAATAAAAAAAAACTGTTTAAAATATTATTACCATAATAAATATTATTACTATTAATTGTGCACCAAGACTATGGTGCTCCATCGCCTTTTACTGCTGTAGATTTGGCTGGGGGAAAGCATTTTCTACCCCTTTACTCTCTAGTCTTAGAAATGAGATGAAGATTTGGGGGCACATGGCTGGTAAAGGACCCAGGACAATGGTCCATCTTATCTGTGGTTCGAGTGCTAAGCTCAGCTGCAAGACAGGGCTTCATGGTTTTTGAACGCCATCTCCTGCCAGGCCTTCTGCCAGGCTCTAGCCTACACTTGCTCTCCTTCCTGCTGACACATGCTCTCAGTAGTTAGGACATAAGGGTGTGGCGGGTGTGTTTGTTCTTAGCCCTATGCAATTCTGAAGAACTGAAGTGACTTCAGAGCAGAAGAGCTGAGGTCAGCATTGTGCATTTAAGTGCTGCCTGCCTCCTGGTCTGGCTCCTACAACTTATGTTCCCCCAGTGCTGGGGACAGGAGTATTTCTTACCTATACTTTTCATTTTTCTTTTTTGACTGAGGCAACAAGATTATGTTAATAATACATGGAGATTACTAAAAACTCTGGCTGGGAAACAGAGCCAATGACACTGCACTGGGATGTCTGAAAAGATTCTTGGACTTTGCTTTAAGAAGAGAGGATTGTGGGCCAGCGTTGTGGTGCAAAGAGCTGGGCTGCTGCCTGTGAGATCTGTGTCTTGTGTTAGAGCGCCAGTTTGAGTCCCAGCTGCCCCACTTTGATCCAGATCCCTGCTGATGTGTTTGGGAGGGCAGTGGAAGATGATCCAAGTGCTTGGGGTCCTGCCACCCATGCGAGAGACCCAGGTGGAGTTCCTCGCTCCTGGCTTCAGCCTGACCCAGCCCTGGCTGTTGGGGAGTGAACCAGCAAATGGAAGATTCTCTCTCTCTGTCTCTCTCTGTCTCTCTCTCTCTCTTTTGTTCTGCCTTTAAAGTAGATAGACATATAAGTAAATAATTTTTGAAAGGAGCAAGTTGTCTGTTCTTTCAGCCCTTGTAAACTAGGAGAGTACTGTTTTGATCATCTTAGAGTATTCATGGAAAGAGTGCAAGTTGTCAGCTTTCAAATATCTGCAGGTAGGTTACCAGCAGCAAGGGTCAGCATCAGGTTAACTTTGGGTGAAGCTGAACGGCTGGATGAGAGAGTAGGCTTTGTGTCCTGGGCAAGTTTTGAATGATAGCTCTACCACTATTGAGCACTGCAGCTTTGGGTAAGTTACCTAAACTCAGTAGCCTTATCCTCCTGTCTCTCTGAAAACAACGAAAGGCCATGCCTGTCATTCTGCTGCTGGGTGAGAACACGTACATTGCCCTGGCTGGCCCACAAGAAGAGCCCTGTATATGAAGGGCTCTGCAACTCTTCTTCCAGGTTCCACTTTCTAGCCAGATAACTATTACATAAATAATGTGACAAATGCTCTACATTTTTAAAAAAAGAATTATTTGTTTGAAAGTCAGAAAGAGAAATAGGGAGAGAGAGAGAGAGAGACCGAGACCAAGACACAGAGAGAGAGATCATCCATCTGCTGGTTCACTCCCCAAAAAGCTACATTGGCCACCACTGGGCCAGGTTAAAGTCAGGAGCCAGAGGCTTCTTCTGGGTCTCCCACATGGATGCAGCGGCCCAAGGACTTCAACCATCTTCCACTACTTTCCCAGGTACATTAGCAGGGAGTTGGATCAGAAGAGGAGCAGCCAGGACTCGAACTGGCACCCATATGGAATGGTGGCACCTACTATGCCACAGTGCCAGTCCCAGATGCTCTGCATTTTTAAGGCCAGGTAGAATGTGTCTATATTATCTGAGAGAGAGAGAGAGAGAGAGAGAGAGAGAGAGAGAGAGAGAAGTGATCTCCACGGGATTAGGTAGACTTTCCCTGGGTAATTATAGAATAAAGGTTAAAATCCATTGCTTCTATTTTCTGAGTCCAAGTCTCTCCCCAGGACCACGCTGCCTACCAACTAGTGGCTTCTCTTCTTGTCCAGGGACACAGAAGTTACAAAGTACATGCCACAGCTGCCTCTGGGATGCTGTTTTGTTTTATTTGGCAGGGAAAGAGTGTGTATTATGACCACATGTGCCAGAACCATTAACACCCCACTAGCACTGAGCCTGCCATGCACCTCATACAAGATTATAACCTTGAGTTAGGTGATGAAGCCTCAAGTTTTTGTGACCAGTGGATGACTGTCAACTGGGAGAGATGTCTCCCCACTCTTCCTTCTGCAGGAAGTCACAAGTTTCAACTCCTAAGCAGGGAAGGGAAGGTGTTGGGTTGGAAATGCTTTCTATTTCTATCGAGCTGTAACAGTGAAACCTGAAGTCTGGGAGCTCCTTCCAAGTCAATGAGGACCAAAGGAACCACCTTCCTGGTACTGTGACTGATTATAAATCTCAACCCTGGCCAGGTCCCCAGAAGTCTGGCCACCTGGACCGGGATTTTCTTTCCCTTAGAGTTGGGCAAAAGTGTCTAAGAAGCTACCAAAGGAGGAAAGAGGGTGAACAGTCTCTGGCCTGCCCTTGCGATCCTGAGCAGTTCTGCTTTCATCTATCTTATTTATGGCTGTTCCATTTAAAACTTCATTTGAATAAACACTTCTCCTACTATGCTCGTAAATGCATGTGTACTCTTTTTCCTCTTTGCTAGACCTTTTTTTTGGTTCATAGTTTCCATTATTTTTCTGCTGCAAAAACATGAAAAACATAGGGGTCATGTTTGGCCTAATGAATATCCTATAAAGTCAAGCACATTTGACGTCTCTGGCTGAGAGTAAGGAGACAGCATTTGGAAAAGACTGACGTTTCTAGGTTGACCAGCTCTTGCAGGTCATTTTGTATCTCACAGCTACCAGCACTGGATTTTAACTTTATTTTATTTTTTTAAAAGAATCATTTATTTATTTGAAAGAGAGAGAGAGAGAGAGAGAGAGAGAGAGAGAAAGAAAGAGAGAGAGAGAGAGAATAAATCTTCCATCTGCAAGTTCACTCCCCAGGGCTGCGCCAGGCCTGGAATTCCATCTGGGTCTCCCACAAGAGTGTCAGGGACCAACTATTTGGCCCATCTTCAGCTGCTTTCCCAGGTACATTAGCAGGAAGCTGAATTGGAAGCAGAGCATTTGGGACTAGAACTGGTGTGCCAATATCGGCATTTGATGTCATTATTACGGGTAGCTATTTAACCCACTGTGCCACCAACCACCAGAGCATTATATTTTTAAAATTTATTTTAGTTGAAACAAATTAATTGTAAATATTTGAGAGGTGCATGTATATAATCTAGAATGACTAAATCAGATTATTTAGCATTTCATCTCCTCATATATTTATTATTTATCTCTGGAGAATATAGACTCATTACTTCTAGTTCTTTATAAATATATAATAAACTGCTGTAAGCAATAATTACTCTCTTCTACTGTTAAGTTCTAGAACTTATTTTCCACTCCATATTTTGATATCCATTATCCATACTCTCTTTATTCCCTCCCCCATATCCTTCTACAAATCACTATGCTACAAATCACTATGCTACTCTCTTCTGTGAGACAAAGTCCCTTAGCTTCCACATATGAATGAGAAGACATGGTATCTGTTTTTCTGTGCCTGGCTTATTTCATTAACATATTTTCCAGTTCTATCCATTTTGTTGCAAATGACAATATTTCAGTTTTTATGGCTAAAATGATATTCTGTGGTGTATATATGCCACATTTTCTTTATCCATTTATTTGCTATAGATACCTCAGTTGAAGAAAGGACAGCTTATTAAGTAAAATTGGATATTCATTTGGAGCAAAATGAAACCAGATTGCCATTTCTTACCATATACAAAATACAACTCACAATGGATCGAAGATCTAAATGTAAGATATGAAACTACAAAAGTACTAGACTAAAACAAAGATGAAACATTTCAAGACACTGATACAGGCAATGGGATTTTTTTTTTTTTTGATATGGCCTAAGAACATAGGCTACAAAAGCAGAAATAAACAAAACTAGGTCACACTAAGAAGATTCTACACCATAAAGGAAACAATCAACAGAGTGAAGAGACAGCTTACAGAATGGAAGGAAATATTTGCAAACTATTAATTTGACTAGTGATTAACATCCAAAAAACTCAAAAACCTCAGCAACACAAAAACCAAACATTAATTTGAAAGTATGCAAGTAATCAGAATAGATACTTCTCAAGAGAAAATATAGAAAGGGTCAATAAATATGAGAAAAAAATGTTCAACACCACTAATTCTCATTAAAATGTAAGCTAAAGCCACAGAGTAATATTATTGCACTCTAGGCGGGAATGGATATTGTCAAATAAAATATACCAAATGCTCATAAGGATGTGGAGAAAGAGGAACTTTTATGTACTGTTGGTGGAATGTAAATTATTGAAGCCATTATAGGAAACATTATGGAGGTTTCTCAAAAAACTAAACATAGAACTACCATATGATTCAACTGTCCCACTTCTGGGTATTATATATTCAAAGGAAATTAAGCCATCATATCAGAGATACTTGCATTCTCATGCTTATTGCAAGACTATTCACAATAGCCAAAATATGGAATCAGAACTGCATTTTTTAAAGTTTCTTTACTGTCTGTAACTGACTTCTCTCCTACAAGATGATCTCAAAGCAACACCTGCCAATGACTTCTCCAGTCTTACAAGGATGCCTCCAGTTAGCATGGCCACACTGACATATTTGTTCTTTGAGGCTCAGGTGTGGGTTGGCCTGCAAAAGAAGCCTTTTGTCACCACAGACATTTAGGTTCCTTCTGGTGACAAAAAAGATAATGGTAGATGGTGATCTATAAGTTCCTGATTCTTGTGCCAGCTCTATGCCGTCCTTTAGTGATGGATGGGTGGGATACAGTCAAGCCTGGGCTGATGGACAGGAGGGAGGTGTCATAGCTGCTGCTCCCATCCCAGAGAGTAGCTGTGTCTGCTCTAAGACCTGTCACTCTGCTTGGTTTGCTTTCAGGCAGGAGGGCACGAAAGTCTATTCAGCCTTGGCTACAGTGTCGTCCAGTCTTGGTGATTTCCCACTGTCCACATTCACTTAAGCTCGAAGAAGAGAAAAGATCTTCATAAGAAAAAGATATGACTTTCGTGTTGAAATCAACAGTCTGCAGCACAAAGGGACCACGTCCTATGTGTGGTATTGGGGTCTGCCTGCCCCCCAGCCCCAGTCACTGGGTGAGTCAAGGTTGTGACATCGGCTTATTTCCTGTGTAGTTCAGAGACTTGAGTCTCAGGCTCTGTAACGAAAAATTGTAAATATTGACTGAGTGTTTTCTAAGGAACAAAATGAAAATAATAACAGATACTCATATCATACTTTAAGCTTTAAAAATTTCCTTCAGAGTTTCTCATTTGGTCCTTATTTGATTATAAACTAGAAGTTCTCCCCACAGCATAGATGAAGAAACAAAGCACAACAATATGAATGGCTTTCTCAAAGTATTTCTATGAATGCCTTCCGGTTTCCAACTCCGTTATAATCCAGTACATCATTCTCTTAGCTCTAAGATTCCATGCCCAGATGGTCTCTTCTGGGTATTTTTTTAAAAATTACAGCTACAGTTACCAATACTGTTTTGCCTTTGGGGCTTAATCAATGGAATATCAACTGACAGGTTTCCATCTATAGTAGCCTTCTGCTGCCACCATCATCCCAGATGCAAACTGCCAAAGAGCTTAGCACATATTTTGCATAATGTCTGTGATATATGATGAGTACTTGATTTAGATATTAGAAACAATATGGGCTTTCAACAATATATCCCCAATTTCTGAAACCCTTATTTGAAATCATTAATCAGTATGAATGGCTTCTTGAAATTTTAGACATATCCCGGTGGTATGAAGTCACATGTTAGAATTTTAAGCACCTGTATTTAATTCTAGGATATCACTTATAATAGCAATCAAATAGCATGAAGAATATTCTTTTTAAAAATGATGTTCTGTTATAGTCTCCTTCAAAACTGTAACCTTAGAGCCCATAAACAAAAGTGAACATTCAGTTTAACTTTAGCCTCTTGTTCCAAGCTCCCAGTCTTATCATTCTCACAAGCATCTATGTC
This sequence comes from Sylvilagus floridanus, assembly GCA_949820135.1. Taxonomy (NCBI): domain Eukaryota; kingdom Metazoa; phylum Chordata; class Mammalia; order Lagomorpha; family Leporidae; genus Sylvilagus; species Sylvilagus floridanus. The sequence goes on from OX463225.1 coordinate 101,581,790, forward strand.
CCCCAGCTCAAAGTAACTCAAGTAACCCTTCCTTACTTCAGTGACTTCCAAAATAAAATTGGGAGTTCTATCTGTATCCTTCTCATATTTTAACAGAGATTACTTCTCTATTAAAACATTTAAATATTTTAATAGAGATTACTTTTCAATTAAAACAGATTCAGTCATCCAAAAGACAGAAGGGAAAAAATAGACCCAAATGAGGACCAAATGATACCCTGTCCACTCAAGATGCTGTCCATTCAGAATGAATTTTGGCAGGTAATCTCTTTCTAATGTTTCAACATTTATTTTTATCTTTACTAGCAATAACTTTATATATTTATAGGCTACAGGGCAGCATTTCAGTGCTTGTACACAATTAGTGCTGATTAAATCATACTGATCAACATTTCTCCTTCTTTATGATTGGAGCCTTACAGTTCCTTTCTTCTATTTGCTCATAAAATATATAATAGGTTATTATAACTGTAGTCAACCCACTCTGCTGTGTAACACTAGAAACTTATTCTTTTGATCTAGCTCTGATTTGGCATTTGTCATCCAAACTCCTTCTCTCCCCATAGCCCTTACAGCCTTTGGTAATTCCTATCCTGTGTCCAGATAGAGTTTTTTTTTTAATTTCCCACATGAGAATTATATATTTGTCTTTATGTTTCTGATTTATTTCACCTAAGATACTGTCTTCCAGTTCCATTCATCCTGCTGAAAGTGACAGTATTTTATATTTTATGGAAGAATAATATTCCATTGTGTATTTATACCATATTTTATTTATCTATTCTTCTGATGGTGGACACCCAGGTTGATTCCATTTCTTGTCTATTGTGGACAGTGCTGCAATAAGTATGATGGTGCAGGTGTCTCTTTGATACAATGATTTCTTGTGTTTTGGATATATATCCAGTAGTGGGATTGATGGATCACGTGGAAGTTGTACCTCTAGTTATTTTACCTTTTTACAGGAATTTCCATACTGTTTTCCTTCCCATCAACAGTGCATAAGAGTTCCTCTTTTTCACATTCTCATCAGTGTTTTGTACTTTGTGTCTTTTTGATAACAGCCATTCTGGTAAAGATGAGGTTATAGCTCATTGTGCTATCAATATGCATTTTCCTCATGGTTGGTGTTATAGAGCATTTGTTTGCACAACATTTTGATTTATTCTCTTAAAAATGTCTCATCAGGTCCTTTGCCAATTTATTAACTGATTTTTTTTATTGTTAAGTTTATTCTTGAGGCCCTTATATAGTCTGGATATGAATCCTTTGTCATAGAAATAACTTGTAAACATTTCCTCCCATTGTGATGGATGTCTGTTCACACTGCTAATTGTTCCCTTGACTGTGCAGAAGCTTCTGTGTCGGATATAACCCCACTGGCCCATTGTTGTTTTTGTTGCTTGTTCTTTGGGGATCTTACCCAAAACATCATTGCTTCCATCAGTGTCTTGAGATGTTTGCCATATGTTTGGCAGTTTGATAGTTTCAGCTCTTGCATTTAGAACTTTGACCCATCTTCAGTTGATTTTTGTGTATTGTGAGAGGTAGGGATCTAATTTCATTTTTCTACATATGCATGTATCCAGTTTTGCCAGCACTGTTTATTGAAAGGTCTACCTTTTCTCCAGTGTATGCTCTTGTCACTTGCATCAAAAATCAGTTGACTGTATGTACATGAATTACTTGGGAAGTTCTGTATTCTGTGACATTGATGTATGTGGCAGTTTTTATGTCAGTACCATGCTGTTTTAATTACTATAACTTGGTAGTATGTTTTAATGTCAGGTATTGTGATGCCTCCAAATGAATTGTTTTTTGCTCAGGATGGCTTTGGATACTCTGGTTCTTTTGTGATTCCTTGTGAATATTAGGATTGTTTCTTTTAATTCCATCAAAGATATCTTTGGTATTTTGATAGGGATTGAATTGAATCAGCTGATTGCTTTGAGTAGTGTGTACATTTCAACAAAATTAATTTTTCCAATCCATGAACATGGAATTTATTTTCACTTTTTGTGTTTATGATTTCTTTCATCAGTGTTTCATAATTTTAATTCTAGGGACCTTTCATTTCTTTGGATGAACTTATTTCTAAATATTGTATGTTTTGTAGATATTGTGAATTATATTGCTTTCCTGATTTCCCTTTCAGCAAGATCGTTCTTGATATAAAAAGTGCTGTTTTTCACACAGATTCTGTATCTTGCTCTTCACTTAATTGGTTTATCAGTTCTAAAAGCTTTCTGGCAGACTGTTTTTGTTTTTCCATGTAAAAAATTATGTCATCTGCAAACACATGGGTATTTTGATTTATTCCTTTCCAATTTGGATGTCCTTTATTTTTAATGTTTTGTGACCTTTTTGTTGTATTGGATTTCTTTGCTAAAATTTTGTGGATAATTTGTGCATCTATGGTTAAATAAGGTTATTTTTGTAAATCTCTTTATGTATTTTTTCTTTGTTTTGGTACCAGAGTAATACTAGACTCAAAAAACAAAAAACCACACTGAGATGTGTATCCTTTTCAATTTTGTGGGATACTTTGAGAAGTATTGGAGTTAGTTCTATAAATGTTTTGTGGGATTCAATTGGAAGGCAATTACATCATAGACGTTTCTTTGATGGGAACATGATGATGCAAGTGGTTGCTTAATCCACTGGGCCTGCCTCCTTTTCCATCTTTTAAAAATGAAATCAACCTAAATGCCCATCAAGACTAGACTGAATACAGAAATTATGGGATATGTACTCTATAGAATACTATGCAGCAGTAAAAGAAAATGAAATTGTGTCATTTGCAACAAAATGGAGGAATCTGGAAAACATCATGCTGAGTGAAATAAGCCAGTCCAAAAGGGAAAAATATCATATGTTCTCCCTAATTGGTGACAACTAACTGTGCACCTAAAAGGAAACCTGTTGAAGTGAAATGGACACTATGAGGAACAATGACTTGATCATCTCTTGTCCTGACTGTCAAGAAACAACTTACTACTTTATTTCTTTTAGTATTTTTTGTTCTACTTAATACCATTGGTTGAACTCTTTAATTAACACACAATTATTCTTAGGTGTTTAAATTTAACTGAAAAGTGATCCCTGTTAAATATAAGAATGGGAATAAGAAAGGAAGGAGATGTACAATTTGAGACATGCTCAATCAGACTTACCCCTAATGGTAGAGTTAGAAACATGCCAGGGGATTCCAATTCAATCACATCAAGGTGGCATGTACCAATGCCATCTCACTAGTCAAAGTGATCAATTGCTGTTCATAATTGATCATACTGATAGGTCTAAGAGTCAAAGGAATAACATAAATAAGACTAATATCTGCTAATACTAACTGATAGAATTAAAAAGGAGAGAACAATCCAACATGGGAAGTGGGATACATGGCAAATTCGTAGAATGGCAGGTGTCCTAAATAGCACTCTGGCCTCAGAATCAGCCCTTAAGGCATTTGGATCTGGCTAAAAAGCTGATGAGAGTATTTCAGGCATGGAAAGCCAAGACACTGTGGCAAAAAAAAAAAAAATGACTTAAATGAAAGATCTCTGTGATTGAGATCCCAGCAGAAAGAACAGGCAATCAAAGAAGGAGGTACCTTTCTCCAAAGGGAGGAGACAACTTCCACTTTGACTATGGCCTTGTCTAAATATGATCAGAGTTGGCGAACTCAAGAGGCTTCCATAACCTTGGCAACTCATGACAAGAGCCTCGGGTGGTTACTGACATAATAAACAAGAGTGTCAATTGTTAAATCAACAACAGGAGCCACTGTGCACTTACTGCCCATGTAGGATCTCTGTCCTTAATGTGTTGTACTATGTGAAGTAACACTATAACTAGCACTCAAACAGTACTTTATACTTTGTGTTTCTGTGTGGGTGCAAACTGTTGAAATCTTTACTTAGCATATACTAAATTGATCTTCTTCTGTGTATATAGATAATTGAAAATGAATCTTGATGTAAATGGGATGGGAGAGGGAGTAGGAGTTGGGATGGTTGCAGTTGAGCAGGAGGTTATGGGGGGGAAGCAACTATAATTCTAAAGTTATACTTTGGAAATTTATATTTATTAAATAAAAGTTAAAAAAATTAAAATGTATACATTTATTGCTATAAATTTCCTTCTTCAGACTGCTTCTTCTGTAGCCCCCAGATTTCTGGTGTTCTTTATTTTCATTTTTTTATAATTTTTTTATTTCACTGTTAATTTCATTAATGATCCATTGGTCATTCAGGAGCACATTGCTTAATTTCCATGTATTTGCAAGTGTTCTATTGCTTTTCTTATTGATTTCTAGTTTTAGAACTTTTTGCCTGAGAAAATTCATGATAGGATTTCAATTTTTAAAAATTTACTCACGGGGACGGTGTTGTGGCGTAGCGGGTAAGGCAGCTGCCAGCAGTGCCGGCATGCCATATGAGTGCTGGTTCGAGTCCTGGCTGCTCCCCTTTGATCCAGCTCTCTGCTGTGGCCTGCGACAGCAGTAATAGTCCTTGAGTCCCTGCACCTGCGTGGGAGACCTGGAAGAAGCTCCTGGCTCCTGGCTTTGGATCAGCACAGCTCCTGCCATGGTGGCCAACTGGGGAGTGAACCAGTGGGTGGAAGACCTCTCTCTCTCTCTCTCTGCCTCTCCTTCTCTCTGTGTGTAGCTCTGACTTTAAAATAAATAAATTAATCTTTGAAAAAATTTACTGAGACATGATTTGTGGTTTATAATAAAGTCTATCCTGGAAAATATTCCAGGTGATGATAAAAACAGTGTGTATTTTGTAGCTATTGGATGAAATGTGCTGTGAGTGTCTGTTAGGTCCATTTCCTCCATAAGATGGTTCAACTCAGATGTATCTTTTTCCCTTTCTTTCCTTTTCTTAACTTTAGCCCCCACATATAAGAGAGAACGTGGTATTTGTCTTTCTGTCAGGCTTATTTCACTCAACATGATATCCTCTAGTTGCATCCATTTCATGGCAAACAGTAGAATTCCATTCTTTTTTATAGCTGAATAATATTCAACTGTGTATAAATGTCACATTTTTTATCCATTCATCTGATGTCACATACCTCTGTTGGTTCCATATTTCAGCTACTGTAAACAGTGGTGCTGTATTAACATCATAAACCATGTACCTATTTTGATACAATCAGTTCATATCTTGGTGGTATATACCTAGCAGTGGGGTTGTGGATCATATGGCAAGTCTATTTCTACCATTTTTTTTTTTAAAGAAAACTTCATGCTGTTTTGCACAATGGCTACACTGATTTACATTCTCACCAATATGGTATAAGAGTCCCGTTTCTCTACATCCTTGCATACTTTGTTGTTTTCTTTTGGATAACAGTCGTGCTGACAGAGGTGAAGTAATATTCATCATTGTTTTGATTTGTATTTACTGATGGTTAGTGATGTTGAACATTTTTTCATATATTTGTTGGCCATTTGAATTTTTTCTTTTGAGAACTATGTATTCATGTACACTTCCCTTTTCTCTTTTTTGAAAGATTTATTTATTTATTTATTTATTTATTTATTTATTTTAAATTCAGAGAGAGAGAGAGAAATCATCCACCCACTGATTTATTCCCCAGGTGGCTGCAGGGCTAGGACTGGGCCAAGTTGAAGCCTGGAGCTAAGAGCTTCATCCAAGTCTCCCATGTTGCTTGCAGGCGCCCAAACACTTGGGCTATCCTCTATGCTTTTTCCAGGCCTTTAGCAGGAAGCTATCAGAAGTTAAACAACCAGGACATAAACCAGTGCCCATACGAGATGCTGGAATCACAGACGACAGCTTTACCCGCTGCATCACAGCACTGGCCCCTGTTATCCATTTCTTAACCAGATTTGTTGATTTGTTGTTGTTGTTGAGGTGTTTGATGGTTTAATGTCTGGATGATATGTGCATAGATGGTGGTGAGGTGCTGAAATCCTCCACTATTATTTTTTTTTATAATTTTTTTTTATATATTTTTTTTTATTTTTATTTTTGACAGGCAGAGTGGACAGTGAGAGAGAGAGAGACAGACAGAAAGGTCTTCCTTTTGCCGTTGGTTCACCCTCCAATGGCCGCCGCGGACGGCGCGCTGCGGCCGGCGCACCGCGCTCCTCCGATGGCAGGAGCCAGGAGCCAGGTGCTTTTCCTGGTCTCCCCATGGGGTGCAGGGCCCAAGCACCTGGGCCATCCTCCACTGCACTCCCGGGCCACAGCAGAGGGCTGGCCTGGAAGAGGGGCAACTGGGACAGAATCCGGCGCCCCGACCGGGACTAGAACCCGGTGTGCCGGCGCCGCAAGGCGGAGGATTAGCCTGTTGAGCCACGGCGCCGGCCAATCCTCCACTATTATTATGTGGAGTCCATTCTTTCAGAGGTAATAATATTTGCTTCGTATGTTTTGATTGTCTCATGGTGAGTACGTATATTTACAATTGCTGTATCTCTTTGATAAGTCAGCCCTCTTATCACTATCTTATGTTCTTCTTTGTCTCTGCAATTTTTGATTTAATATCTACATTGTTTGATATGAGTGTAGCTATTCCCTCTCTTACTTTCGGTTTCCATTTTCATGAAATCAATCCCTTCACTTTCAGTCCATGTATGTATTTATTTGTCAAGTAAGCTTCTTGTAGGAAGCTTATAGTTGGCTCACTCTCTTTCTCTCTCTCTCCAAACTTTTATACTTTGAGGAATCTAATATATTTACATTCAAGGTTAATATTGAGAGATAGGAAATATTGTTGTTTTGTTGGTTGCTTAATGATTATTTAATATATTCTTTGTTTCTTTCTGCCTTTCATTATTTTTCTCTGCATTTTGGTATTTTTCTGTCATGATAAGGTTTGATTCTTTTTTCTTTTTCTTTTGTATACCTGCTATGTTAGTGAGTTTTTTACTGTCAGGTGTCTTCATGATCGTTGTTAGGATGCTTTTAATTCTAATGTAGAACTTCCTTTAGGATTTCCTGAAAAGCTGGTCTGGTGGTGCTGAATTCCCTGTTTTTGCTTATCTTGGAAACACTCTATTTCCTCTTCACTTCTAAAAGATATTTTCAGGGGCCAGCATTGTGACACAGTGTTAACACACTACTGGTAATCTAGCATCCTATGAGTTCCCATTCAAGTCCCAGCTGCTCCACCTCTGATCCAGCTCCCTGCTAATGTGCTTGGGAAAGCCGAGGAAGATGGCCCAATTACTTGGGTCCCTGTCACTCATGTGGGAGACAAGGAGGAGTTCTAGCATCCTGGCTTCTGCCTGGGCCAGCCCAGGCCATTGTGGCCATTTTGACTCTTTAGGGGAGTGAACCGAATGGTTCCTTCTCTCTGTCTCTTTCTCCTCCTTCTCTCTGTAACTCTGCCTTTCAGATAAATATTTTTTTTTTGACAGGCAGAGTGGACAGTGGGAGAGAAAGACAGAGAGAAAGGTCTTCCTTTTCCGTTGGTTTACCCCCAAGTGGCTGCTGCAGCCAGCGCGCTGTGGCCAGCACACCACGCTGATCCGAAGCCAGGAGCCAGGTGCTTCTCCTGGTCTCCCACGCGGGGTACAAGGCCCAAGGATTTGGGCCATCCTCCACTGCACTCCCGGGCCACAGCAGAGAGCTGGACAGGAAGAGGGGCAGCCGGGACAGAATCTGGCACGCCGACTGGGACTAGAACCCGGGGTGCTGGCGCCACAGGCAGAGGATTAGCCTGTTGAGCCACGGCGCCATCCAGAAATAATCTTTCAACAAAGAATATATCCAGTGGAGCTATCCTTTCTTTAAAAAAAAATTTTATCTGAAGGCGCCGCTGCTCAATAGGCTAATCCTCTGCCTGCAGCACCAGCACCCCGGGGTTCTAGTCCCAATCAGGGCGCCGGATTCTGTCCCAGTTGCTCCTCTTCCTGTCCAGCTCTCTGCTGTGGCCCGGGAGTGCAGTGGAGGATGGCCCAAGTCCTTGGGCCCTGTACCCGCATGGGAGACCAGGAGAAGCACCTGGCTCCTATCTTTGGATCAGTGTGGTGCGCAGGCCGCAACGGCCACTGTGGGGTGAACCAATGGCAAAGGAAGACCTTTCTGCCTGTCTTTCTCTCTCACTGTCCACTCTGCCTGTCAAAAAGAGAGAGAGAGAGAGAGAGAGAGAGAGAGAGAGAGAGAGAGAGATTATTCCTTTCTTTCCAGACTTTGAATATATCACCCCATTCTCTTCTGACTTGCAGAGTTTCAGTGAAGTCTGCCTTTAGTCTGTTGGGTTTCCTTAAAAATGAGTTTAGGCCGGCGCTGTGGCTCAACAGGCTAATCCTCCGCCTTGTGGCACTGGCTCACCGGGTTCTAGTCCCGGTTGGGGTGCCGAATTCTGTACCGGTTGCCCCTCTTCCAGGCCAGCTCTCTGCTGTGGACCGGGAGCGCAGTGGAGGATGGCCCAAGTGCTTGGGCCCTGCACCCACATGGGAGACCAGGAAAAGCACCTAGCACCTGGCTCCTGCCATCAGATGAGTGTGGTGTGCCGGCCGCAGCGCGCTGGCCGTGGCAGCCATTGGAGGGTGAACCAACGGCAAAGGAAGACCTTTCTCTCTGTCTCTCTCTCTCATTGTCCACTCTGCCTGTCAAAAATAAAAAAAAATAAATGAGTTTAACACTTTTCTCTCATTTTTTAACCAATCTTTCCTTGTCCTTAACTTTAACAATTTTATCATATTATGCCTTGAATAAAGTAATTTTTGGATGAGTCTGGTTGCTGTCCTTTGAATTTCTTGTATCTGGATATCCATATCTTGTTCAAGACTTGGGAAGTTTTCTAGTATTATTTCATTAAATATATTCTCAGTCTATTTTTTCCTTCTCCTCTCCTTCTGGTAGCCCTGTAACGCTAATGTTTGTGTGCTTAGTGATATCTCATCTGTCTTGTAGAATTTTTTCATTTTAAAATTCTTTTCTCTTTATTTTTGCCTGGGCTAGACAAGAGCCTCAGGTGATTATTGACGTCATAAATAAGAGTGTCGATTGTTAAATCAAAAACAGGAGTCACTGTGCACTTACTCCCCATGTAGGCTCTCTGTCCTTAACGTATTGTACTATGTGAATTAATGGTAAAACTACTACTTGAACAGTACTCTATACTTTGTGTGTCTATGTGGGTGCAGTCTGTTGAAATCTTTACTTAGTATATCCTAAGTTGATCTTCTGTATAACAAGATAATTGAAAATGAATCTTGATGAAGAATGGAATGGGAGAGGGAGTAGGAGGTGAAATGGTTGCAGGTGGGAGGGAGGTTATGGGGGGAAAAGTCACTATTATCCAAAAGTTGTACTTTGGAAATTTATATTTATTAAATGAAAGTTGAAAAAAAAACTATTGTTCTCAATATCAGACAATTTCTCTTCTAGTCAGTCTGTTGTTGAAGTTCTCAATCTTATTTTATTTTATTGATTGAATTTATCAGCTGCAAAATTCTTATTTAATATTTTAAATTATTTTATATCTATGGAATTTTAAATTTACATTACAAATTATTTTCTTCATTTCTTTGATTATCTATCTGTATTCTCCTCATCTTATTAGGCTTCCTTAGGGCCATTATTTTGAATTCTTTTTTTTAAAGATTTTACTTGTTTATTTGAGAAGTAGAATTATAGACAGAGGGAAAAACAGAGAGAAGGTTCTTCCATCTACTGGTTCATTCCCCAAATGATTGTAATGGCCCAGCTCTGATCCAAAGCTAGGAGGCAGAAGCTTCTTCCATGTCTTCTACACGGGTGCAAGGGCCAAGCATTTGGGCTATCTTCCACTGCTTTCCCAGGCCATAAGTTGACACTGGATCAGAAGAGAAGCAGCTAGGACACAAACCAGCACCCATATGGGATGCTGCTGCCACAGGTGGAGACTTTGACTACTATGCCACAGCACTGACCCTAATTTTGAATTCTTTTTGTGGTATTTTATGGATTTTTCTTCAGAGCAGTCTATTTTTGTCTGGAGAGCTAGTGTGTTCTATTGGAGGTGTCATGATTCCTTGCTTCTTCATGTTTCTTATATCTGTGTGTTGAAGCTGCACATCCCATGTGACATTTGCTTCCTTATGGAGGAACTTCTGTTGGAAAAGACTGTTTTGTTCAGATGGTCCAAGATATCAGTTTGGTATTTGCTTTGACTCTGGTTCTAGGTAAGCCCAAGTGTAATCTCTCAATGATTTCTGCAGCCATAATAAACACCAGCAGTGTCTATGAATGTCACAATTGCCTCGTGTATAGTATTCATGGGTGTGATTTTGAAGAGGACACAAGTTTGCAAAGAGGTAGATCTTTAGGCCCCAAGAGAGTTGGGTGTGAATCAGACTCAAGTCTGTGATGGTGGTGGCCACATTCCTGGTGATGGGGGACACTGGGAGTACTCTCTTTTGATCTTACCAGGTAGTCCCGCATGATGCTGGGACTTGTGGCACCAATAGTTGTGCTCCTGGAGCTGTAGGTTGTGAATGGGACCTTCCCTGGATCCTCTGTGTGGGCAGGGATGATGCTGGGGCTCATAGTATCAAAACGCTGAGTTCTAGCCCTGGGACATGTAAAGGGTACCTTGCCCAGGTCCTGTATAGTGAATATAGGTTATTCTGAGGATTGTGCCCTGACACATGTGGGCCTGGGGCAGTGGAATGCAGACAGGGTCTTTCCCATAAGCGTAGGGTGGATTTAAGTGACTCTGAGGACAACAACACTAAAAGTCACAGTCTCAGAGCTGTGGAACCAGAAGGTTACCTTGCCCAGGTCCTGTGAAAAAAGAGTAGATTATAATGAGGATTATGGCTCCGGCAGCATGGGCTTGCAGTAGTGAGATGGAGATAGGGCCTTCCCTAAGTATCACAGGGTGAGTACAGCTGTTCCCAGGACTTACGGAACTAACTGTGCCAGTCCCAGGGCATCAGGGTGTAGTGGAGACCTTTCCCAGGTCCCATGAGTGGAGCATAGGTTCTACTGTGGATAGTGTGCTTGTGGGCACAGATCTGGAACAGTGGAATGCAGAGAGTACTCTCCCTAAGTCTCACAGGGTGAACTCAGGTGACTGAAACAGTCCTAGCCCCAGAGCTGTAGGACTTAGAAAGAATCTTACCTACATCCCACAGGGTCATTGCAGGCCACGTTGAATTGTGCATTGGATTATGCACTAGCAGTGCAGACCTAAAGTAGTGGAATGCAGGTAGGGCCTTTTCCAGGACCCAAGGATGAGTGCAGTTGTCCCTGGTATTTATAGCATAGTTGTAAATCCAGAGCTGCAGCATGGAGTGGGATCCTTACCCAGGGTATACTCAGGTGCCTATGCAGAATATAAGCCTAATAATCCCAGTCCCAGAGCTGCAGGACCCAACCTAGGCCCTCAGGGTGAAAGCAGATTATTCTAGAGATTCTGCACTGGCAGGTGCAAGCCTGGAGCAATGGAATGTAGATATTGCTTTCTCCAGGACTCATTAGGTGCCCCTGGGACTTATGGAATTAGCAGTAATAGACCCAGAGCTGCAGGATGTGGTGGGGTTCTTGACCAGGTCCCACAAGGTGAGTGCAGGTTATGCATAGTTGTGTACTGGCAGACAGGGGTCTGGAGCAGGAAATGCAAGTAGGGACTTCTCAAAGATCCATGGAGTCAGCACAAGCCTCCCTGTGACATACAGGACCAACAGCCCCAGTCCCAGAGCTGAAGGTTGCAGTTCGTGGGGGCAAGCGCAGATTATGCTGGGGATTGTGGGTTGGCAGCTGCCAAGCTGAAGCAGAAGATTGCAGATAGGCTCCTCTAGGTCCCTGAGTAGCGAGTGAGCTACTCAGGGGTTGTAGCATCAACAGCTGTGGTCCCAGAGCTGCAGGACACAGAAGGGCAGGGGTGATGCTGGGACTTTTGCTCTGGTCACACAGGATCCTGAGCTAAGATGGGAACTTAGATCCAGCCTCTGGGGGTTGCTGCTGTGGGCACTGAGCCCCAGGATTTAGAGGGGAGCTTCTGTAGAGCAAGTTTGGCTCCTGGGGTTTGTGCCCAGCTATCCTGCAGCTGCTTCTGTCCTATGAAGCACACTGGCTCCGTGGCCTGGCAATGACTAGGCTGCCTCCTGGCCCGAAGGCAGAATGAAATTTCCCAGGGGCTGTGCCGCAGCATTTTGGGCCTGGGCTTTGGGGATGGGGTGAGCCATGTGGATTGCTTTTTCCCAGCAAAGCAGTCACTCAGACCCCAGTCAGCTTTTTAGACTGGATTTAAAACCAGTGAGACGGTGGGATTCTCCTGCAGGAGGGACTGCCAGTCTGCAGGAGCGGTGGGGTGACTGAGCTTTCCCTCTTATTTTGTTCCCCAGTGAAGTGGAGTTGCTCAGACAGAGAGCCCAGGTTGGAGCTGCAATGTGCTTTGCTCCTCTCTGTGTGCTGGGTTTCTGAGTCCCTATTGTGGAAGTTCCCATCAGTTCTCCACTGACATTTTCTCTCAGTCAACCTCCTGGAAACCTGGTCCTTTCGTTGTGGTTCTGGGTCTTCTCTGTGGCAGAAGTGAGTGCAGGGCCTCTCCATTCAGACATTCCTAGATGGAGGTTTTCTTTATAATAGTGGAGCATTATAACTCTGGCTAAGCTTCCTAAACTCGCAGGTTTCATTATCACTTGTGGTGGTTGATGTGTTCTATGCACCGAGAAGAGCAAACTGTGAGTCTGAGATTCTGCTAAATCCTTTTTCTAATGTAGTTTTTCCAAAGCTTTTGAGCATTCTTTCCAATTACCCAACAGCATGGGGTTCCCCGCATTCTTGCTCCCCGCTTGTTTTTGCTCATGTTCTAATGCATTATAAACATCTGGTGGTCAAAGGCAGCATCAAGGACAGGCATGGTGGTGCAATGGGTTAAGCTGCTGCATGGGACACCCACACGCCAGGCCAGATGCCTGGTCTGAGTCCTGGCTACTTCCTGCTTCTTGTTCAGCTTCTTGCTAACGCACTTGGGATGCAGTGAAATGAATGATGAATGATGAATGATGAATGAATGATGGCACAAGTTCTTGGATTCCTGCCACCCATGTGGGAGAACAGGATCGAGTTCCTGGATCCTGGTTCCTGGCTTTCGCCTGGCCCAGCCCCAGTTGCTGTGGATAGAAGATCTCTCCTTATCTGTCATTCTGCCTTTCAAATAAATAAACACAGCTTTTTAAAACAGCAGCATTAGTTATCAACAAAATCTTGTAGGTTTGGGTCTAAGCAAGGATCCTGTTCTCCACCCCTGCCCCAACCTTGGGCCAAGGTCACCCCTGAAAATCAAGGACTTGAATGAGCCCTTCCTGGTGGGACAAATTCCCCCACTACAAGGGCCATCCACCTTTCCTGTGAGCAACTCCTTACCTGAGAAGTTCTTACCCATTCCATCCACGGAAGTTCCTTCTACTTATTTCTTTCTTCCTCTTACTCCCTCTTCCTACCCCAAATCTCTAGTCCTTCTGACTTGTAGGCCTCACACTACCAGAAAGTACTCAAATGTTTATAAAGCACTGCTCTTGGCACCAGACCTGACAGGAGGCACTAAAAACACAATACTGAGCAAGATCACTCAACACGCACACAGCCAAGCAGAATGTAAGAGCTGTGAGTCTGGTGGGGAGAGTAGCCAAGGAGGAATAATGAGTGATGGGGCAGGCAGTGGGAACACGTAGCAGGAGTGCCTGGTCTTGTTTGGAGGGCTTCCTGGAGAAACTGAGATATGAGAGATAGCTAGGAATGACTCAGGTGAGAAGATGGGGTTGGGAGAGTGGGGGGAGAGAGAGAGAGAGAGAGAGAGAGAGAGGAAAGAGAGTAGACTGAGTCATTCAAACAATTCAGAGGAATTTGGTGTCCTGTGTTATCCAGGGTGTGGTGTGGAGGTGGGGCCGGCTGGGAGCTGAGGCTGACCAGTGCTGTATCAACTTTGCATGTTGAAGGCAGTCTTCTCCTGGGGCAGAGCAAGGAAGCGCCAACATCTGATGGCAGGTGAGAGGTGAAAATCAGTGTAGTGACTGTGGGGCTGGAGAGAAGAGCGCCGGCTGGAGCAGTGCTTGGCAGAAGCATACTTCACAGGATATCACAGGACATAGCGGTCAGTGAGGGACGGCTTGTGGCAGAGCCAGAAGCTTAAACAAAACCCTGGCTTCTGATGTGAGTAGCTGGGAGGTGAGACAGCTCTCCTCTGGGGTGGCGGACATGGTGCGGACGCTTGATTGGTGGTGAACTGGATCGGGGTGCCGAACTCAGGAGCCCAAGAGAAACCTGAGTAGATGCACGTGGGGTAGAAATGAGTGCTGGGGCCATGCATGTGCAGAGTTGTGACCCTGTGGAGTGACAGCAAAGGAAGCCAGAGGAATGGGTGCAGTAACTTGGAACATGGGTGTCAAGAGGGGAGCCTCTCCCCAGCTCCACAGGAAGGGCCCAGTAGAGCCACAGCCCCAAGTGGAGGGCAGTGTCAGACACCCCAGAGAGGGGACCTTAGGATAGCACAACCTGACTTATGTCAACAAGCTGTTTTCTTCAGAAAGATCACACACATGTGTGTATGTGTGCCTGTGCATGCATGTATACACACACACATTGCTCCAGCATCAGATAAGTTTGGGAAAATCTCAACAGTGTTTCCTCTGCTTAGAGAATAGTAAGGATTGACAAGTTCTGCAGTAAAGCAAAAAAAGAAGAAAAAAAAGCCTTTCCCTCTTTGTTTGACTCAGTTTTCCCCATGAGCCAGCCCTGGTCAGAGAACACTCCAGAGTCTACATGTCTCAGGGTGAAAGAAGAGACAGAGAGAGATGGCTTTCCCCAGTGTGAGCTTCCAGGTCAAGCCCTCAAGAGAGAGAGTCTTCCATGCATCCACTTAGCAGAGGAAGAAACAGGGGCTCAGTGATTTGTTCCAAGTGTCAAGCTGCCAGTGACACAATCGGGTTGTCACTTCTCCTTTGACCATTTCAGCCCAAGAAAATTCCAGTAGATGAAGCAGAGGGGACACTGGAAATGATTTTTAAAAATCTACTGGTCATAATGTTTCTCAAACAGCTTTCTTGAATCTGAGTCCCAGCTTTGCCATTTCTTTCTTTTTTTTTTTTTTTTTTTTTTTTTTTTACAGGCAGAGTGGACAGTGAGAGAGAGAGACAGAGAGAAAGGTCTTCCTTTGCCATTGGCTCACCCTCCAATGGCCGCCGCGGCCGGCGCGCTGCGGCCGGCGCACCGCGCTCGTCCGATGGCAGGAGCCAGGAGCCAGGTGCTTTTCCTGGTCTCCCCATGGGGTGCAGGGCCCAAGCACCTGGGCCATCCTCCACTGCACTCCTGGGCCACAGCAGAGGGCTGGCCTGGAAGAGGGGCAACCGGGACAGAATCTAGCGCCCCAACCGGGACTAGAACCCGGTGTGCCGGCGCCGCAAGGCGGAGGATTAGCCTGTTGAGCCACGGCGCCGGCCTGCCATTTCTTGGTTGTGTGATTATATACATTCTCTAACCGTTCTGAGCCTCTGCTTTCTCATCTACAAATGGGGATAGAACAGGAACAGTAAGTAGTGGCTTCCTGTTGGGTGTTGCTATCAAGACGTTGAGGTTGAGAGGTTGAGACGTGCTCTAGATTGCACAGCCGGCCGAGCTAAGCAGGGACCGAAAGCAGACCTGTGGGCTGCAGAGACGGGGCTCCCTCTACTAACTGCCTCTTTTCTACCAGTGCCCCTTAACTTGAGCCTTGGGAACTGTCCATGACCATCCTTTCACATAAGGAAACTCTTGCTTT
The DNA here is from genome assembly GCA_949820135.1 of Sylvilagus floridanus. Lineage (NCBI taxonomy): Eukaryota > Metazoa > Chordata > Mammalia > Lagomorpha > Leporidae > Sylvilagus > Sylvilagus floridanus. The sequence goes on from OX463225.1 coordinate 101,597,519, forward strand.
TGAGGCAGAAAAGTCTTGCCCAATCCAAGAGGAGCCCAGAGACTGCTCAAAGCCAGCTGACGAGCATGGGGAGAGGGCAGAGCACCTTCAGGAAGGCATTGCTAAATTTTGGTCTTTAGAAGCTTTAGAGAGCACTGATTCTTTGGCCCCACCTGCCGCTCAGTCCACCTGAGTGGGAGAGGCTGGCCATGGGGCCAGGCACCCTTGTTCCTGAGCAGACTCATGGAGAATTCAGAGGCCCCACCTTGATTGGGAAGCAGTCTCTTTTTTCCAAACAACAATCATGTCTGAGGCCTCCCAGGACCCACCTCAGTGGGTCACAGGCTGGTTCCCACATCTTGGCCCTTGGCTTTTCCTCTGAGTCACAGCAAGCCCTTCAGGGTAGGTGGTGGCAGCAAGCTTCTGAAAAGCCTCAGGGAAGCTTTGCTCTCTGAAGCTGAAGACGGAGGACTCAACCTCACTTCCTCCCTCCGCTCATTTGGGCTTCCTGTCGTCACAACGTGATCGTATTTTTTTCGCCCTTCACTTCTCCTTTTACACAAATATCTCCCGACATCCGGGTTAGCAGCCTTGTCACAGCCACCTCAAGTGTAATGACAGAAGCCTCCCTAAAGGATTGAGGAGCAGTGCCTGACTAAGGTAAGACAGATGACACAGAACTGGTTCAAAAGCAGAGCTCTGGATCAATTTGTGTAGGGGAGGGTGTCTGTCTACGAGTCTCTACATCCTTGTACTAACTCTGAAATCCACAACTCTTGTTTCACAAATACTGAGGGCAGGAAGAAGTAGAGACGGCCATTGAGATCCCAGTGACGTCTCCGAAGGCAGCCAGGCGCCGAAATGTTCATTTAATCAAGCTCCTTTTGCCTGATATCTCTTTGGGCCTGGCCTCCGATGCTTGAGTCACTTTGTCCGGTAACTTCTGATGCCTGGAGCTCTCTGTGTGAGATGAAGTTGGAAAGATTTCCTTGTGCTCAGGTCTTTAGAAAATCGGTCTTGTGATTTTAAAGTGAGGAGAGAACTCACGGCTGGAGTCATGTAGAAAGGCCACTGGGAGACGTGGGTCTTCTTCATTTGAGAAACTTTCAAAAGGGAAGTTAGTGACTTCCACTGTGACTCCCCACAGCCGCTAAATAGAAGGATGGTTAAAGGAACACATCAGATGTGCTCAGTAACTGGATGATTTTTAAAGCATGTATTTATTTTTAGTAACTGGATGTTAAGAGGTGAAAGCTACATAGCACTAAGGGATGCTTAGTGTCCCTGCAGGAAGTGTGTAGTGGTCCTTAAGGCATACCTACATTAACTTGTCCCTGTACACAAAACAGGAATGCTGGTAAATATAATTTGAAAGACAACCCACAAACTTGACCTAGCCACAACTTTCTGTGTGCCATAACTAATGTCCGAGGTGACATGGACTCAGTCATAGGGTAGCCAGCTCTGGTTCTGACCACCATGGTAGTTGCTGGGCACCACAGGAGCTCTGTGCTGGAGCTTTCTTCTCCAGAGGCCTGCAAGAATCTCGCTTGATTAGGCTCTGGGAGGAAGAGAGGAAAGTCCCCAGTGACCACACTCACGTAGCTGTGGAGGAGGGGTGGCGACGGGAGAGAGGCCTAGACTCTGAGGTACTTCAGGGGCTCCTGGGCCGTGGCTTAGATGAGGAACCAAAGTTCTCAGGCATTCACTTAATCACCAGGACTTAGATGCCTCCTGAGGCCAGATACTGTGGAAAGTACTGGTGGGAACAAGATAGAAGTGGGTTATCTGTTCAACAGGGAGTCCTGCCCCTAAGGAATTTACATGGTAGATAAGAGATAACTGTGCAGGAGTTTTGGAAGCCAGCTGAACCAAAGCAGAATTCTAGCTTCAAGTTTTGCTTTCTCAATCTCAAGCAGAATCTGCACTGTTTTGAAATTGTGGTTGAATGGGAGTAGAAGATGAACTGAAACATGATTTCCTGTGACATTTCCTGTGTGGGCCTGTTAAGAATATTTAACTTTTAAACAAAAGCGTTGGACATCTGTAGTCACAGGGAATAATTCAAAACCCATCCCTTTGCTGCTACTTTTACTGCCATCTGAGTGATCCCACTTTTGTCCCTTGACAAGAAGTACAAACTAAAAAGGACAAAATCCATTGGTCCTTAGTTTCTTATGACCTCTGGTTGACCCCTGACTTCCCAGAAACCCTCAGACTTCTGTTCTTCTTCCCCACCCTGGAACTACAACATACCCCTGGCCCAGCATTGTGCACAGTGCTGCAGACACAAGGACTGCTGATGTGGGCATCGATCTCCAAGCGTTTGCAGAACCCAGCAAGGAGAGCTGACGCAGCAATACACCAGCACAATGCAATGTGCTCTTTCTGTGCTGGAGGGACAGTGCACACAGAAGGTGATTTAGCAATGTACCAGAGACTTTCTGGGAGAGGATGCGAGTGCTGAGATTCATTCTCAAAGAAGCATAAGTTTGCCGTGGAGACTGGGAGAACTGGCATTCCAGACAGAAGGCACTCTAAGGTGAACCCGAGACCTGCACAAATGAAAGTGAGCAAGTGAGATTGTCGCATCACAAGCCAGATTGGCAGGACCACAGGAAGTGGGAAGTCCTTTCTCTTACTTTACACGTGAAAGTGGAGGGCAAGGGTCCACTGACCTGGCAGATGGTGGGCCTCCCCATGGGCAGGGCTCTATCCTGGAGATATAGCCCGTCCGTGTTACAGAATTGATGAGATGTAGCTTGAGGTGAAGCTGAAGGGGCAGATTTTCGCCTCCTCAGCTTAGGTTTTTTCCTTTAGGTCAGAAGGAAGGGTGGAGCATTTCACAAGGTTACAGCCATTCTCTTTCTTCAACTTCTTTTCCAGGAAACACTGTGGTTAGTCTGTGTTCCTAGATTAGTCAGCCTGTAGCACGTCTTGCACTGAGAGCACACCCGTGGTGTGTAAATCCTCCAGGGCTGCCGAGTCTGGACATCTGCCCTTATGCAAAGCTTTCGAAACAGCTGTCACTGCAGGTGCTGAGCCCCAGAACGAAGTGACCCCAGCAACCCAACAGCTGGTAGAGCTGACTTCCTGGGGGGCTGTTTTGTCAGTAGAAGGAAGACTGCAGCTTGAGTGGGGACGTCAGTTTGGAGAGCTGTCTGGAAGTGGATTTGGGAGTATGTAATACCAAAACCAGTGGGTGAGTGTCCGAGTGGAAACCATGAAGTATGTAGGGACACAGAGGCAAGTCTCCTCTATCACTATCCATTTAGTGACCTCACAATAGAGTTTCTGTGCAAGTGGTAGCATCATATGCCACAGTTGAGGCCAAGAATTGTCGTAAAAGAAAAGATGCAGCAAGCTTGTGTTTCTATAGTATTTGCAACAAGCGCTATACTCCAAGTGTTAGATGGTCCGTGTTTAAAAGGACTTTGGAGATTATTTAGGTTCAAATAAAGTAGTTAGCTCACAAGAGCCCAATAAATGTTAGCTGTTAGAACTTTCCAATCTGCTTGTTGTTCAAATAAAGTGACTTGACTAACGTCATAGAACTACTTAACTAGTTATTTAAGCTGTCTCTTGGTTCTTTATAGAATGCTGTTTCCTCCACCCTATACTCTAATTCCTTTTGTCAGCTATTTCTTCATCAATAGGCATCATTAGACTGTGTTTTTGCTTTTTTAAAGGATTTATTTATTTATATGAAAATCAGAGTTGAGAGAAAGAGAGAGATCTGGTTCACTCCCCAGATGGCCACAACCACTGGGGCTGGGCCAAGCTGAAGCCAGGAGCCAGAACTTGTGTTTGGTTTCCACTGTGGGTGCAGGGGCCAAACACTTGCACCATCTTCTGCCACTTTTCTCAGGCTTTTAGCAGGCAGCTGGATCAGAAGTGGAGCAACCAGGACATTAACCAGTGTACAATGGAATCCTGGCCTCTCAGGCGGTGGCTTATCTTGTTATGCACAATGCCAGCCCATGTCTTTGTTTACATAAAGAAATTTCTGGTGCATTTTTATATAATCAGGCAAAGAAATATGCGTTAATAAATCCACTAATGAGAAATCAATGTTAGCTAATCAAATATTTGATTATATATTTAATTTGTCACAGTTTTGCTTGACATTTTCTATTTTGGGAAAACTTAATTGAAGAATAAGCATGAGAAATGTTTTTGAGGCTAAAAAGTTGTTCAAGTGTATTTGAACTTATGGATTACCATTTATTCTACATCAGGAGCACATAAATTGAAAAGTTGACTTATGGTTCATTTTTCTAAAACTAACGATTGTAGAATCTCGATATTTATACCACCAAGGACTAAGTTGTAGGGATCTTGATATAGGAACCCTTTCCTTCGGGGCCAGCATAGTAGCATAAAGAGTTTAGCTGCTGTGACACCAGCATCCCATATCAGAGTGCCAGTTCCTTTACAACTTCTTACTAATTATCTTGGGAAGCCAGTGGCTGATATCCCAAGTGCTCGGGTCTCTGTCACTCGTGTGGGAGTTGAGAATGGAGCTCCTGCTCTTGACTTCAGTCTAACTCAGACCTGGCTGTTGCAGCCATTTGGAAAGTGAAACAGCAGATTTTGTTGCTCTGTATTTCATATATATAAATAAATCTTTTTTTAATATATAATACTTTGGATCATTCATTTTTTTTTTGACAGGCAGAGTAGACAATGAGAGAGAGAGACAGAGAGAAAGGTCTTTCTTTGCCGTTGGTTCACCCTCCAATGGCCGCCACGGCCAGCACATCATGCTGATCCGAAGGCAGGAGCCAGGTGCTTTTCCTGGTCTCCCATGCAGGTGCAGGGCCCAAGGACTTGGGCCATCCTCCACTGCACTCCCGGGCCACAGCAGAGAGCTGGCCTGGAAGAGGGGCAACCGGGTCAGAATCCGGCACCCTGACCAGGACTAGAACCCGGTGTGCCGGCACCACAAGGTGGAGGATTAGCCTAGTGAACCGCGGCGCCGGCCCATTATTCATTTTCAATTCTATTTTTTAGCTTTTATTTTGACAAATAGTCAGACTTAGAGAACAGTTATAAAAATTGTGCAAAGGATGTCTGAACTCCCTTCATCCAGATGTTCCAGAGATTAACGTTTTACCACATTTGCTTTTCCTTCCCTTGATTTTTCATATGATAGTAATTACCCTTATGATTTTTTCCCATAAATACTTTCGTGTGTGTTCTGATAAATGAAAACAATCTTCTTTCGTAGTCACTTTGCGACTATCAAAATCAGGAAGTTAATGCTGATACAATGCTATTAGTGATTTATAGGTTTTATTCAGATTCTACCAATGATCCTCATTAACATTCTTCAAAGCAAAAAGAACTCTCTGACCCTGAATTGCCCTGGACTGTCATGTCTCTTAGCCTCCTTAATTCAAACATGACATTCTACATACTGCTGAAGAACATGGACAAGTTGTTTTCTAGAATTTCCCTCTGTTTGGGTTTGATGATGTGCTCCCATGATTAGATCCAGGTTATTCAAACTGTGGTAGGAATAGAAAAGAAGTGGCTTTCCTTACCCCACACAGAGTCTTGGTTAAGCTGGTGTTGCTATCTGTATACACTATGGGAAGGCCTCTAAGAGACAGACCTTTTGCTACAAAGTTCTGCATATTTTTAGGAAAAGAAGGACAGAGAACCTCTAGTTCATCAGCTGTGTACAGTTTAGGCAACTCTTTCTGATTTATGGAGTGCCCTTATTAGGAAGGTCCCTGTCGCAGCTCTACTATGCGGCTTGTTAAGCTCCCAGAAGGGAAGCAGTAAGTTTCCAAGATCACCTGTATTTGTCTTTCTTCACTTTTTCTCCTTTTTCCTTCTTGCCTTGTTTCTCCCTTTTGCAAATCACCAAATATTCTCTCCTTTTTCTTGAAGGGAAAGAATTTTTACTAGACCATGATTTCAGAGGGGAATACACTGACACACACGTTCCATGATCAGATACAGAGAGGTTAGAGGAAATTATGCATAATTGGTATTTTTGCTTTGTTTTATTTATTGTCATCTCTTCCCTTACAACTGCTTATCATACCCTCACTTATATAAGTATATGCCTTTTAAATAAAAAATTTATTTGGGAACAGAAGCCCAGCTACTTGAGCCATCACTTTTGTCTTCCATGATCTGCACTGGCAGAAAGCAGGAATCAGAGTGGAGCTGGGAATCAAACCCAGGCACCCTGCTATGGTATGCGGGTGTTCTAACTGGTATCTTAGCCACTAGCCAAATGTCCATCTGAAACATTTACTCATAACCCCTCTACCTCCCCAGTCATGCCTCCAGGAGTTCACACTTGAGGCCTGAACTGATGAAAGATGGCTGGGGTCCATTTGGTTGCCTATTACACTACTGCAAATGAGTTGAGTTAGGAAGTGAGAGTTTTATACCAGAGCCTGGGACGAGAGGAGGAATGTGGACTTTGAAAGGCCCTGGGCCAAACCCTGCCTTTGCTGATTGCTGGATAGGTGATCTTGTGCCAGTTAAAGGCTGAGTCTCTGCTTTTCTGTTTGTAAAGTGGGGTTTAATGACATCCGAGTTGTAGGGTTGACATGAGGACTATAAATAAGATATGTGTAGGAGGAATTTGACATTTCAGGGGGTTCAGTGAATTATTTATTATTTATATAAATTTATATGAGCAAGAAGCTCTTACTTTGGGGATGCTCATAGAGAAGAGATTTTCCCTTCTATTTAGAAAAAAAACTCTTTGTGAATAACACTCTCAGTTTTCTTCGCAGTGAAATCAAATATTTCACAGGCCTGGATGGGAAGGGTAAAGAAGTCATAATGACCCATGAATGCCAAGCTCTTGTATGTGCATAGGAGAGCAGATCTGTGTGTAGAGAAATGCCTGGGAAGATGTTCACCCAAACATGTTAGTAGTGTTTGTCTCTGGGATGATTAGGAAATCTCAAGCTTTCTTCTCTGTACTTGTATTACTGTTTGAATTTCTTTCTTTCTTTCTTTTTTTTTTTTTTACAAAAGGCACATAACACTTTTTTAAAGATTTATTTATTTATTTGAAAGTCAGAGTTACACACAGAGAGAAGGAGAGGAAGAGAGAGAAAAAGAGAGAGAGAGAGGTTTTCTATCCACTGGTTCATTCCCTAATTAGCTGTAGTGGCCAGAACTGCGTTGATCCGAAGCCAGGTGCTTCTCCTGGTCTCCCATGTGGGTGCAGGGCCCAAGCACTTGGGCCATCCTCCACTGCACTCCCGGGCCATAGCAGAGAGCTGGCCTGGAAGAGGGGCAACCGGGACAGAATCTAGCGCCCCGACTGGGACTAGAACCCAGGGTGCTGGCGCTGCAGGTGGAGGATTAGCCTATTGAGCCGCGATACCAGCCCAGCTTTAGCCACTTCTAAGCTTGATTAAATTCAAGACTAGATGGGGTGGTGCTCCAGGGGTAGCTCAAAGCAGAGAGGTGTAGAACCAGATATCCACAAGACAGTCAGTAGCCCAGGCTCTTTGCTTGGAGGAAACTGAAAAGCGAAGCTCATCTCTGGGCTCCACACTGGGCCATGGCAACACGTAGCTTGCTTACGAAGGTTTCCTGGAAACTGATGTCAGTGCACGAAGCTGTGAGTCATGAGGTTGGGAGGCCTAGACTTTGACTGCAGGAGACATGTCGGTTCCTCTGGATGGTGCTGGGAAGTGGTGACCAGCGTTATTGAGGAAAAGGAAGGGGAAATGGATAGCATTCTCTCTCGGGTTAGAAGGGAACCGGAGCTGTCCCTGTGTGTGGGAGAAGGCAATGACAATCTCCACCACCTAGGCAGATTGTCTTCTTCAATTTGGTATGAGGCTAAGTAGAAAATAAGAGAGGGAAGAGGAAGAGGCTCTTCTTCCTGTCTGCGAAGGAAAGAATCAGTGGTGATGTCCTCCGGTTTGAGGAACCACAGTAGATGGTGCTCTGTGGACCACTAGGGTACACAGGCCTGAAGCAACCATCACAGGATCACAGGGTGTTGGCGCTAACATGACTCTTAGGAATACAGTGCAATGGCTTTCTGTTACTGATGGATAAACTATTTGCCTGTGTACAAAAAAAGCAATTTAGGAGCCAGCACTGTGGCATAGCAGGTAAAGCCACTGTCTGCTGTGCTGGCATCCCATATGGGTTCCAGTTAAAGACCAGTTGCTCCACTTCCAATTCATCTCTCAGGCATGGCCTGGGAAAGCAGTAGAGGATGGCCTAGGTGCTTGGGCCCCTGCACCCACGTGGGAGACCTAGAAGAAGCTCCTGGCTCCTGGCTTTGGATCAGCACAGTTCCAGCCATTGTGGCCAATTGGGGAGTGAACCATCGAATGGAGGACCTCTCTCTCTCTCTCTCTTTTTCTCTCTGCCTCTCTGTAGTTCTGTCTTTCAAATAAGTAAATAAAACTTTTTAAAAATATTGGTTTATTAGCAGAATAAAAACTCTACCATGTTCATTCCACTGCACCATGTTAATTGGGGTGGCAAAGTCAAGGGTCAGTTCTTTGTTCATTCAATGGCATTATGTTACCTTTCAAGGATTCAAGGATGAGTAGAACATTCTACGTTCAAGGAATTGTCATTCTAGTGATTAGAGAGATACACAGAAAAGCAAGTGTTGAGGTTGTTCAGTATCTGTTTTTTGTTGCTGATTATAAGACTCTGCACAGTATTAAAAAACAAAGAACTCTAAGGAAACAAAAACAGTTACTGCATTAAAATTTCAAAATAATAAGATGAGGTCTATAGGCCAGCGCTGTGGCTCAACAGGCTAATCCTCCGCCTTGCAGCACCAGCACACCGGGTTCTAGTCCCGGTCAGGGCGCCGGATTCTGTCCCGGTTGCCCCTCTTCCAGGCCAGCTCTCTGCTGTGGACCGGGAGTGCAGTGGAGGATGGCCCAAGTGCTTGGGCCCTGCACCCACATGGGAGACCAGGAAAAGCACCTGGCACCTGGCTCCTGCCATCGGATGAGCGCGGTGCGCCAGCCGCAGCGTGCTGACCGTGGCGGCCATTGGAGGGTGAACCAACGGCAAAGGAAGACCTTTCTCTCTGTCTCTCTCTCTCACTGTCCACTCTGCCTGTCAAAAAAAAAAAAAAAAGATGAGGTCTATAAACAGATTAGACCAAGTGATTAGTGATGGCAGAGACAAAGCATTCCCTTGGAGGCAGAGAGATTTGAGTGTGAAGTAGACACATTGGGGAAGTTTTCACAGAAAAGTGATGCAAGCTGAATCATCAGGATGATTAGTAATTAACCAGATTAAGAGATCAGAGATAGAGAAAAGGGCGAATTTCAACAAAGGACCACATGAACAATTGTGAGGAAGGAAGTGTTGAAATAAGTGGCAGTGGTGCTTGCTGAGTTTTCATGTGTAAAACAGGGAGTGTTGTAAGAGTGTGACGTAGTGGACAGGAGCAGATTAGAAAAGGCCCTTAACATGTGTATGTCTGTGTAAATCCATCTCACAGTCAGAAAATGAGCATATTCATTACTTTCCAAAGATTCTTCTTGGCCTTTTATAATCCTTTTCTCCCATCCTTCCCTGCTCCCCTTCCACTTACTTCCTACCCTATACCACCCACATCCCTAGATGCTTTTTATTGCTATAGATTACCTTTCATTTTATATAATGTTACATAACTGGAATTACACAGTATGTATTTTTTTAAAAAAATATTTATTTTATTTGAAAAGCAGAGTTACAGAGAAAGAGGGAGACACAGAAATAGAGATCTTCCATCTGCTGGTTCACTCCCCAAATGACCGCAACAGCTGGAACTGGGCCAGATTGGAGCCAGGAGCTCCTTCCGGGTCTCCCACAAGGGTACAGGGGCCTAAAGACTTGGGTCATCTTCCACTGATTTTGCAGGAGCAATTAGCAGGGAGCTGGATCTGAAGTGGAGCAGCTGGGAAATAAACTAGCACCCATATGGGTTGCCTGCACTGCAAGTGGTGGCTTAACTCACTATGCCACAGAGCTGGCCTCCCACAGTATGTATTTCTTTTGGTATTTATTTATTTATTTGAAAGGAAGAGAGGCACAGAGAGAGAGAGGCAGAGGAGAGAGAGAAAGAGAAATCTTCTGTCTGTTGGTTCACTCCACAAATGGCCACATTGGCCACAACTAGGCTAGGCAATTTCCAGGATCTGGGAATTCCATCCAGGTCTCCCACATGGGCGGCAGGGGACCAGACATCTTCTGCTGCTTTCTCAGGTGCATCAACAGGGAGCCAGTCATTACTTGGATCAGCACTTATATTGATTGCCAACTTTGCAAGCAGCAGCTTAATCTGCTGCACCACAATGCTAGACCCAATATATGTATATATATGTATATATATATATATATATATACACATATATATATATATATATAAACTTCTTTCACCATGATTATTTTGAGATTCATCTAAGCTGTAGAATGTATCAATAGTTCACTCCTTGTTATTGCTGAGTAATATTCTAATGTACAGTTATCCAATAGTTTATTTATACATTCGTCTGTTGAAAGACATTTGGGTTGTTACCAATTTGGAGTTATTAGAGATAAGACTGTGAACATTCCCATACAAGCTTTTATATGGACATATGCCTTCACCTCTCTTGGGTAAGCATCTAGGAGTAGAATGGCTAGATCATATAAATTATATGTTTTAACTTTTGACAAAACCAGCAAATTTTCTTAACATAGATATGCCATGTTATTTTCCCATCAACAGTTTAAGAGAGCTCCAGTTCTACCACATCCTCACCAACACTTGCTGTGGTCACTTCTTAAAAAAGGAGAAGTACAGTGGTACCTCACCATGGCTTTAATTTGCATTTCCCTAGTGACAAATGAAGCAGAGAATTGTTTCATGCACTTATTTGCCATCGATGCATCTTTTTTGGTGAAGTGTCTATGCAAATCTTTTGCCCATTTTTAAATTGGTTGTTCATCTTTAGACCATTGAGTTTTTAGAGTTCTTTTGTACCTGTTTATAAGCTGTAAGCCAATTTTCTGTGGCCATTTCAGAATACCTGACACTGGGTAATTCTTAAAGGAAATACGTTTGTGTCCATTCATGTGTCCTAGAAGCCAAGAAGTCAAAAAGTAGAGCTGGGAGAGCCTGTCCTTCTCAGCTTATGGAGGAAAGTGTAACTTCAAACACTTATATGCAAAAGAGGCAAAAACCAAAAATCAGCCCTGCTTTTTAATAGTACACTTGTGGTAACTAACTCAATAACTCATTCCTGCAAATGATGCATTAATCTCTTTTAAGGTTTTAGTATCCCCTTAAAGGCTCTACCACTTCACAATAACCCTACACTGGCACTCAGTTTCAACAAATGGTGACAAGGATAAACTCATCCAACCCATAGCTAAAACATTTTATCTTATGTTGATTTGGAAATATTTTCTCCTTTTTTGTGTGCATTTTTTTCATTTCCCTAATGCTGTCTTTTGAAAAGCAGAATTTTTAAATTTTTGGTAAATTCAGTTTACCAAATACTTTATGAATTCCACTTTTGGCATTTTCCATTTTGTCTAATCAAGCTAGCAAATGTTTTCTCTGTATTTTCTAGAGTATTCACAGTTATGATCTATTTTAGTATCTTTTTAATTCAATGATAGATATAGATCCAAATTTTGGTGTGTTTTTTTACATATTGGTATCTAATTGTTCCAGTATTATTCATTAAAGAGAATATCCTTCATTCTCTAATATACTGACTTTAGATCTTTGTTGAAAATCGGTCTTCCATATATGTTTCAATTCTATACTCTTCCATTACTACTTAAAATATTTATTTTGTTTATTTGAAAGGTAAAGTGACAAAGAGGTGGAAACACAGAGAGATATATGCTGATTCACTCCCCAAATGGCCACAAGAGCTGAGGCTGAGCCAGGCCAAAGCCAGGAACCTGAACTCCATCTGGGTCTCCCACATGGGGGACAGAGGCTCAAGTACTTGGGTCATCTTCCACTGCTTTCCAGGCACATCAGCAGTGAACTAGATAGGAAGCAGGACAGCCAGGACTTGAGCAGGTGTTCCAATGTGAAATGACAGCATCCAAGGTGGTGGCTGAACCTACTGTACCACAAGGCTGGCCTCTGTGTTTTCTTTTATTTATCTCAACAAAGATACTGTGTTGTCTCCGGTATTGTAGCTTTATAGAAAGTAATGAAATTAGGTAGTGTTTGCTCTCCAATTTTGTCCTTTATGGCCTTGCTGTTTATGGTTCTCTTAGCTGGAGCAGTATTCATTTTAGAGCTTTATATTCCCACTCTTGAGGCCAGGCCTTTCTTTGTACTTTACTCTGTGAGTCTTGAGGCTTTACATTCTCTTGAGAGAGAACATACACTAATCTGGGCTCTATGTGAGTGCTAGACAATATGATACCTAGCTTTGGATCGTTTCTTCACACACATGTGCTAATCAGCACTTGGTTAAATTCTTGACGAGCACTGCTGGTAGTCCTCCAGCTCCAAAATGTCGATGCACCTTGTAATGCAAAGGTGACTTTGCAGATTGGTAGAATTGAATATCTCAAGATGGAAGGATTATTGTGGTTTATCTTGCTGGGGCCTATTTAATCATATGTGTCCTTATAAGAAAGAAGCAGGAGAAAAGAGTAGGAAGTTGCAAATGTGTTGGAGTGATATAAGGAACCAGAGAATGCATGAGACTTTTAGAAGCAGACAAGGGCAAAGACATGGATTCTCTTCCTGAACTTGTCAGAAGGGATACAGTCTTGCCAACTACTTTAGTCTGGAGGTCTGAACGTCAGAACTATAACAGTAGTTTTAAGGTACCACCTTTGTGGTATTTGTTGCAGCATTTAGAAGAAACTAATGCAGGTGCCCCCTGCAAATCTCTGAGGTTTGTTCTCAGTGCAGGTTTCCCTTCTACAGTACTCTCAACTGGGAGGCCCAGCGACCTTTGTCTCCTTATAATCTCAGCTCTGACTCTCTCCAAGAAGTCTGCCAGGCTGTCCCATGGTCTGGAAACTGTCCACGCAGTAAGCTGGACAGTCACAGGGCTCACATCATTTATTTTCCATCTTTCAGGGGTTGATTTCCTTTGTTGTCTCAAATCCAGTGACTTGCAAACCATCGTTTTATTTGTGCATTTTTAAGTTTTTCGGGTTAGAAGATAAGTCCGGCCCCTGTTAAGTCATCTTAGCAAGAGGCACATATCTCAAATATATGATATTATTTGATATTATTATTTGATAGTTCACAATGAGAACACTGAAGTGAAAAAGATAAAATTAATTTTAATATTGTATTTTATCTCAATATTTCCAAAATATTATCATTTCAACATGTGATCAATATACAAATGTTAATATAATTTTTTAAAATCCTAAGTGTGCATTTTACCCTTCCAAACACATTTTAATTCAAACTTGTAAAATTTCAAGTGCTTAGTAGCCACAGCAGAGCTTAGGTATAGCAAATCTTAATAATGTTTGGCCACTCATAACTACTTCTATTTGAATGGGTCAAATTGTCACCTTGCCCATGAAATATTCTGTGAGTAGTATAGCTAAAAATCCTTGAATTTGTATGGTATTTGGTGCTATCCTTAGGGACTTGACATATTTTATCTTTTATTGCTTGATAAAAGGGTTTAAGATTCTTAAGAAATTGTCCACTACACTTTGTGAAAAGGGTATTAGGGATTCTCAAGAATTTGGAAATGAGACTGCTAAATAGCACATTCTAAAGGGCAAATTAATACAATTTAGATGAAATTATTATTTATCATAGATTATATTTTTTAAGATTTATTTATTTGAAAGGCAAAGTTACAGTGCGGGGTGGAGAGGGAGACAGACAGACAGACAGACTGAGAGGTCTTCCATCCACTGGTTCACTCCCCAGATGGTTGCAATGGCTGGAGCTAGGCCAATCCAGGAGCTTCTTCTGGGTCTCCCACATGGGTACAAGGACCCAAGCACTTGGGCCTCTTCCACTGCTTTTCCCATTGCTTGTTTGTTTGACTTGTTTTATTTCTACTATAACATAGACATCTTCAGGGAATAGCTACTGCTTATTCAGGATTGTATCACCCCTAACAGTGAGAACAGAAGACCAGAAATGTTTCCGCAGTAAAAGAATGAATGAGGCCTGTGTTGTTCACCTCCACTTTCACATGGACACATGTGCAGAGCAGATTTGCTATGTATAGGGATCTCAAGGCATTGTAGGAGGCGCTGGCCTTCCCCAGGTATAACTGACCAGCAGCCCATCCCTGACTCCAAGCGCTGCCTTCTTGAGTGATTTCCCAGGCTCTGCTCACCAGCACTGCACATAAACTCCAAGCACTGGCTTGACCTATGTCACTGTGACTCACCTTCTGAGAACAGCTCTATTGTTTTCTTCAATACTGTTTAATTCAATGGTAAGCGTCCTTGACTTGTAGAATTGGAGCAAAGTGAATGCCCTAGATGAGCCTGGTGGTACCTCAATTCAGAAACTAGGAGAACAAGAAGCCTGAGAAAACTTTCAAAGGCAAGTCTTAGCTCAAAGGCAAGGTGATGCTGGTGACCCTTGAATCCTGAACACCTGTACACTGTAGTCTCCAATGCCACCTTGTAGAGTCTGGCCACTCATTTCTCTCTCTTCATTCTACTTTTTAGGGAAAGAATAACACAGCATGAGAATGAGTAGTTTGAAATTGCTGAAGTATGTCCTGTTTTTCTTCAACCTACTCTTCTGGGTAAGTATGTATTTTCTGAGTGTGGCAATGGGACTCAGCTCAAGTCTTGCCAGCTAAGCTTTTCTTCTCCCCTTCTACTGGAGAGTCTGGGTTGAGTGTAGCCCATGCACCCTTGGGTTATATCCGACCCATGCTGTCTGAGAGCAAAGGAGTAATAAGTTACTCCTTTCTTCCCATCCTATCACAGAATGAGCCTGCAAAATCAAAAGGTACCAGTGCAGTAATTACTGGTAGTGCCACCTCTTTCTGGGAGCTTTAGGCTACTGTTGCTCAGTGACGGCTGCTACACGAGAAGCTTAAGACTGCATTCTGGGTATTGAGTGCCTCTTTCTGTTCTTATATTTCCTTCTCTGGGCCCCTTGGGAGAATAGCTGCTTGAAAGAGAGCTTATCTTTTCTGGAGAGATTCATGTACTGGACTCAGCAAATGAATTTCAGACACAGGATGAGTCTGTACTTAAGTGTGTGAGATAAGATCACTATTAGCTTGGTTTCTATATAGAAAGATGAATTTCCTCAGCTGGGGGATCTCCTCTACGTGGTCCTGGTTTCCAAAAGGGAGGGCACACATGAGCAATTGAGGCAATGAGAAGTAGAATGTGTGAAGCCTGGAATTGGGTCTGTGGCCCATAGCAGTGAGTTTTCTTTGGTATCTGGAAATGGGTAAGAAGAGATGTGGGTGGGAGTCCATACAAAGAAGCTGGGATTGTCTCTCTTCTGGGAGCATAGGGAAGCTGGGTAAAGAGGTTGTTTACAACAGTCTGCACCAAACCAATGGAAGAAAGGTGATTCAATCTGAAGGAGGTGAAATAGGAGAAGATAACTCAAGAACCATATTTCACCTTGGAATGTTACGGGATTCTTCTTTTCAGTTCTGTGGCTGCTGTGTTTTGAGCTTTGGGATCTACCTCCTGATCCACAAGAAGTTCGGGGTGCTCTTCTTTAACCTCCCCTTCCTCACACTGGGCAATGTGCTTGTCATCGTGGGCTCCATTATCATGGTGGTTGCCTTTCTGGGCTGTATGGGATCTATCAAGGAAAACAAGTGCCTGCTGATGTCGGTGAGTCCTCCTGGAAACGTAGTGCCCTATATGGGGAAAGAAAATGCCTCAAGTGGCACATAAGATATTTCTAGTTAGTCACTTAAGCACAAGGAAACCACAGGGCCATGGGATTGGCACCTCGGATCAGTGACTCCAGACCTATAATAGTATTCTGGTGTGGGTCCCAGGGATAAGTGGGAGGGGGCATCGTTTTGACAGTGTTAATCATGACCATGTCATTAGAATTTTAGAATTTTCCTTCATAGAATTCTGTTTGTTCTTCATATCTGGTTAAGATCAAGTCTCATCCCTTGATTTACATCCTCTTTCTATTAGAATGTACTGTCAGGATCTGACTCTAAGTCATTAACTGGTGGAAAAATAATCTCAAGTCTTCAGAGCATGGTAGCCCCCCTAAAATGGCAGAAGATGCTTCCTTAACTCATCTCTGCACAACGTACTCCACGGTGAGAGTGGCCCAACTTCGGCGAGAGCTCCAGCTACACCTGTAGAGGTTGACTGTGAGAAATACTAGAGGCTCCAATTGTTTCCGTGTCAGTTCAGTGTCCTGAGGACCACTGCAGACTCCAGGTTTTCTCTGGAAGCACTGTGAAGGAAGGGCTCCATGCTTCTGGAGTGTCCCCAGAATAGGACTTGATATAGCAAGTGCTGCTCTCCATGGCCAGGGGCTCCCAGACACCTTGGCTCTTTCTTGAGTCTTTCAGGTAATCTTCTTCCCCTATGGGACAACTCATGAACTGGAGCCAAGAAAAGGCATGAAAAAAAAAACAGTCCCCATCTTCAGTTCTTAGACAGAGATGGGAAATAACAGGCATGGGATAAATATTTCATATGGTCCACAACATGAAGGAGCTGATAAAAGAGAAGAAATGACTGAACATGTGTTTTCTGTTGTGTGCAATTTGCATAAAGGGAGTAAGCATCTAAAGGTGGAGACAAATGTGAGTTAGAACCATGATTAGAGCCACGCAGCTCCTCATCTGTCCAGGGCTCTTGTTAGCCTTCAGGATTACCTGCCCTCCACCCTGAAGTAGCCATATCTAACAGAAAGGATTAGGACCCAAATTCTAAAGACACATGACTTAATTTATTATCCCTCAGTACAACTTATTATATAGGATGATGCCAAAATTGCTCCTTTTGTGCAATAGATGATATTGAAGATGCAACAGGGAAATGCTGCTCTTAAAGGCACAATCAGTGGGCGAGAACAGCTACAAGACAGCTAGTCTGCCCTCTAGTGTCCCGTTGTAAGAACAGAATATACATTGCTCACAAAATAAAGAGATCTATAAAGGCAGGAGACTACAAGAACAGGAGCATTCTGCTGAGACCTACCTGCTCCCAGGACAGAGAGGGGGTGGGATGGGATCTGGGATCAGTGCTGTGAGTGTGTCTCTGCTTTACTCCAGTTCTTTGTCCTGCTGCTCATCATCTTACTTGCCGAGGTGATCTTGGCCATTCTGCTCTTCGTATATGAACAGAAGGTATGTTACACAGAACAAAACTCATTGTTGTGTTGCTAAAAGTGGAGAGTGTGCAGTTGGAGAAAAAGTTAGAATAAAATATTCCTATAGTAGGGATAGAAGTGAAGTGGAAGGATGGAGGGGAGAGAGATTAACTCTAATCGGGCAGATGAAAAATTTCCTGAAGGACATTGTGCTTGGTGTGGTGAAGAAGGACTGAAAAGAACAGTAAGGACAAATTCATCTTTCTCCTACTTACTTTTCCACATGTATCTGCATGGCAGAACGTAGTCTGTCAAAACATTATTTGCAGCAACACTGATACACAGAGACATTTCTTTTTATGTCTTTGTTTTTTGATTTTTAAAAATTTTAGCCCCCACATACAAGGGGGAACATGCAGTATTTGTCTTTCTGTGTCCAACTTACTCCACTCAACTTGATGTCCTCCAATTGCAACCATTTTGACACAAATGATAGAATATAATTTTTATAGCTGAATAATATTCTATTATATATACATTTGTGTATATATCTTTATATATATATATGCTCCATTTTCTTTATCCATTCATCTGATGATGGGCATCTTGGCTGATTGCATATTTTAATGATTGTGAATAGTGCTGCTGTAAATATTGTGGTACAGGTACCTCTTTGGTACAATGTGTTCATGACTTTTATTTATTTTTAAAAAGATTTATTTATTTATTTGAAAGTCAGAGTTAGAGAGAGGAGAAGCAGAGAGAGAGGGGGAGAGAGAGAGAGATCTTCCATCTGATGGTTCACTCCTCAATTGGTCTCAACATCCATAACTGCGCGGACCCAAAGCCAGGAGCCAGGAGCTTCCTCTGGATCTCTCACGCAGGTGGAGGGGCTCAAGGATTTGGGCCATCTTCCACTGCCATCCCAGGCCATAGCAGATAGCTACATCAGAAGCGGAGCAGCCAGGACTAGAACTGGCACCCGTCTGGGATGCCAGCGCTTCAGGCCCAGGCATTAACCCGTTGCGCCACAGCGCCAGCCCCTCATGACTTTTAAAACCCGAGCTCTTAAAGGACAAGAGTCCACTGATACTTCTTTCCATCTCATCAGCAGCAATTATTCCCATAAAAATAAATTCCTCCTCTCACTCAGTTCTAAGGAGACCACTTGGAAGGGAGGAGCAAGTGGATCACTAGGCTATAATAGGGTGAGAATCCTTACTTCAAAAAGCTGAAATCCAAAATTCTTCAAATTATGAATTTTTTTTTGCGCACTGACATGATACCACAAGGGTGAAACTCCAGACGGACCTCATGCTGATAGGTCGCAGTCAAAATGCGGAAGTACTAAAATCAAAGCATAACTTATTTTCAGGCTATGTGTATAAAGTATATGTGAAACAGAAATGAATTTCAGGTTTAGATTTGGGCCGAATCCCCAACATAGCTCGTTATATATATGGAAATATTACAAAATCTGAATAAATCTGAAATCCAAGCCA
Source organism: Sylvilagus floridanus (assembly GCA_949820135.1). NCBI lineage: Eukaryota > Metazoa > Chordata > Mammalia > Lagomorpha > Leporidae > Sylvilagus > Sylvilagus floridanus. Next base: position 101,616,224 of record OX463225.1, read on the forward strand.
CCTATTCTAGAAACTCCTTATTCCTTGAACTCACCTGCTTTTTACAATGTTTTCTCTGCTGGCATGCACCCTGTCTAGCTGAACAAGTATGTGGCTGATGGTCTGACTGACAGCATCCAACGTTACCAATCAGATAACAGCACCAAGGTGGCATGGGACTCCATCCAGTCATTTGTGAGTACAGACAAACCCTCAAACCAGCCCAGACCTTGTTTTCCAGCCTTAGTACCTGGGGCTTGCACCTTGCCTGGAAGTTTCAGAATCTAATGCTTACGGTCCTGGTGTCCAGAATAATGCCTTGGCTCTCACACACAAGGGAGCACAAGAATCAATTCTGTTGGCACAAAGTTCTCTCTATCTTCTCATTCATCTTGTGCTAACTCGGATTGGCTCACTGTTTAAGTTCTACTCTGATGTGAAGAAGACCCAAAGACATACTACTGGATTAGTTATTTTCTAAAATTTAATTGAAAAGAGGCATATATGACACAAAAAATCCCTACAAATCCCCAAGTCGCACAAGCCCTCCTGCATGCTACTCCTCATGCCACAGTTTGCATCTTCAACAATACCACTTTGACCACATGCTTGTTTAGCATGGAATAGATGAAATGGCACAGGAATTAGAGTGTGGAGACAAGAAGTGGGCAGCCTTGGGAAAATATCGCTGAATCTCCCTAGATCCCCAATCCCATCTTTTCCCAGTTCAGTTTTAAAATATTTTACATAATTTTCATAATATAAAAAATAAAGAGAACAACTGCAAATGATTCTCTAAGTACATGTCACCAAGTTCAGCAGTTGACATTTTGCCAGAGTCATCTCCTCTAATTTCTTACACTTTTTCTTTGCTAGAATGTTTTGAAGCAAACACTATATATCATCCCATTCATGAAAAAACTTCTTTTTAACATATCTAAATTTGTATCATTCCTTAATATTACTAATACATAGTCTGCAGCCAAGTCCTTAATTCTTTCTTTTTTTTTTCTTGATGGGAAGAGTGGACAGTGAGAGAGAGAAAGAGAGAGAGAGAGAGAAAGGTCTTCCTTTGCCGTTGGTTCACCCTCCAATGGCCGCCGCAGCTGGCGTGCTGCGGCTGGCGCACCGAGCTCCTCCGATGGCAGGAGCCAGGAGCCAGGTGCTTATCATGGTCTCCCAGGGGGTGCAGGGCCCAAGCACTTGGGCCATCCTCCACTGCACTCCCTGGCCATAGCAGAGAGCTGGCCTGGAAGAGGGGCAACCGGGACAGAATCCAGCGTCCCAACCGGAACTAGAACCCGGTGTGCCGGCGCCGCAAGGGGGAGGATTAGCCTATTGAGCCACAGCGCCAGCCTCTTAATTCTTTCAAAAGTCTTTTAATTGATTTTTCCAAGTCTAGACCCAAACAAGTTCCCTATTTCACATTTGGGTGACTATTTTAATCTTCAGTACTATCCTTTTCTGCTCATTTTACCAATTTTTGGAAAGAAATAAGGTTATTGGTATATAGGATTCCCCACTTCCTGGATCTGGCTGTTTGGTTACTCTAGATATTTTAGTGTCAGAGTCTTGCCTCCCACAAACCCAGAGAATCAAGGGGCTTGAAGCAGTTTTCACCTTGTGATAAGACTATGACAGCTGGCATTTCCCTGGTGTACCTTGTAAATAGGCACATAATATCTGATTCTCCTGCTGTTATCTTCAGATTGGTTGGTGGGTCCAGGTGTGGTCAAACTGAACCTTTCATGGTAAAGTCTTATGGATGCTTACTTATTGCTCTGTAAAATTTGAATGCATTAAGCATGCCCTCTCTAGTTCACAGGAGTCTTATGTGAATAAAATGGTATAACATGTTTGAAAGTACTTTGTTCCAAGGAGCCCATGTAGTCAGACCAATTCAGGACTTTCTGCTATGGAGTCAGATCTGAAGAGCCTAACCATTTCCTCCGAGGTCTAGGTTTCCTGTTGACTTTCTAACCATCCTATTTTGGGGGGATTTGGCTTTCAGCTGCAGTGTTGTGGTGTAAATGGCACAAGCGACTGGCCCAATAACCCACCAGCATCTTGCCCTTCAGATCCACAAGTTAAGGTAATCCTGTTGGCAACTTTTCTATTATTGCACTCTTTGTTTAAACACTTAATTATCTCATTCACCAACCAAAATCCAACTTGGAATTTTGTAGGGCTGACAGATTTACTAGCTGTTGAAGCAGAAACTGAAATGCAAATCAATCCCAGGACTGCATAGGCTATATTATCCTTTGTTAATATTAGATCAACACCGAATATTCAAAGAACACAAGGGCATTTGTTGCTGCCCTGCCTTTTGGGAGATGATTTAACAGGTAGTAAAGATCTAAACCTTTTGTATTAGGTGTCATTGAAAAGTCTCTTGTTTAGTATTCCCTACCTTATACCTGTTTCTACATCCATGCAAAGAAACCTGTCTCTGCATTATGGAAGGAAAAATACGAACTATCTTCCCAAATAATCCTCTTGATAAAGTTGAATCATGGTGTACTATCATCCATACCTGATCTTTTTTCCAGGGTTGCTACATAAAAGCACAACAGTGGTTTCAATCCAACTTCTTGTATATTGGCATCATCACCATCTGTATATGTGTGGTTCAGGTAAGAACTTAACTATGGGGCTGCTGTGATGATTAGGTTGGATAAGTCACGTTAGGCTTTAGAACAATACCAGGCACATAGCATATATTCAACAAATGTTGGCTGCTTTTATTAGATAAGTTCCTCTGGTCAATTAGCAAATGATGTTATTACAAATTTGATTTAAGGCACACAGAAAGCATGCTGTAGTAACATCTACCTGGCCAACTTAGCCCTCAGAGACATTTGTGACTCACAGTCAGCTTAAAATCTATGAAGCAAAACCCCATGCTTGTCCCTCACTCAACCGGTCTGGAAAAGACTATGATCAATGAAGTATTCCACTGGAACAGTTGACCTAGCATAGTAAGAAGGAGTTGATGATAGCAATTTCATCAGTTTAGTTATAAAGGGTGGATCGGCGCCGGCACACCGGGTTCTAGTCCCGGTCGGGGCGCCAGATTCTGTCCCGGTTACCCCTCTTCCAGGCCAGCCCTCTGCTGTGGCCCAGGAGTGCAGTGGAGGATGGCCCAGGTGCTTGGGCCCTGCACCCCATGGGGAGGCCAGGAAAAGCACCTGGCTCCTGGCTCCTGCCATCGGACGAGCGCGGTGCGCCGGCCACAGCGCGCCGTCAGCGGCGGCCATTGGAGGGTGAACCAACGGCAACGGAAGACCTTTCTCTCTGTCTCTCTCTCTCTCACTGTCCACTCTGCCTGTCAAAAAAAAAAAAAAAAAAGGTGGATTGAGGGAAGCTTTGTGTGTTTTTTCATTATGTGATATTTCTAACATGTTTCTACCCAAGTGTTGAGTATATCAAAGATTAGTTAAGGTTTAGTCAAAAAGTTCAGAGAAAGATGATTTTTCTTTGCTTGGAAACTGTGTAAGCATAGGGTGTGGATGGTGATGACTCACTGCACGGTGTTCAATGAGCAAAACTGGGACTATCTCAGCAGCAGAGCTGCTTTGACTTCTTAAGAAGACAAAGATGTTTTCTTGCCATCGTGGCCACCATTTCTCTCCCCACTGCTCTCTTAAGTCAAAGGAGAGTTACTGTGAGGGAAGTTGAAGCTATGGTGGGAACAGTGGTCTCTGTGTGACGGATATGTTCTTTTTTTTGGGGGGGGGGGTGTTAATTCCAGGAGCTGTGGAAGGAATGACTACTCATATGAAGTCTTCACATTTTCCCAACTCTTTTGTCAGGTGTTGGGAATGTCCTTTGCACTGACCCTGAACTGCCAGATTGACAAATCCACCCGGGTCCTAGGACTGTGACCTGCAACCACCCTGTGCTGGAGAGATTTGTCTCATCTTTGGAAATCTAAAACCACTTATAGCATGAAGCCCCAAATAATCACCTGCTGCACTGTTGTCATCATCTTCCCTTCATCTCTTCTCTGCTTGGGTCTCTGTCTTATACAACTGGAGAAGAGGGTGTTGGTCAGATACTTCCCATCTCAGGCAGCAAGACAACTATTCATCCATTGGTGGAAGCAAGGTGGTAAAATACCTTGGTGCTTTACAGAAGTGAGAGACCAAGAGAACTTATGGCGCTAGTAGGTCAAAACCCAGGGGCAAGTCTAGGATTTGATGTTTTGAAAATTACTATTGTTAAATCAGTCTCTAGCCTCTAAACCACATCCAGTCTGCTTTCTAAAGTCAAGCAAAAGAAAGCAGAAGAAAGCTCTGGGGCCAGGCTCACTGGATTCTTGTCACAACCCTATGTTTCCTTTTGCTCTTCGGGCCTTGGTTACAGGAATTAACAGAATACTCTTTCCCCAAAGGGTGAGGTTTCATTTCAACTTCTTTGTTAAATGCCTTATTATTGTAAGTCTTTCCAGATAGAGAAACTATCCAGTGATTCATATCTTGACTGCAAATATCTTTTAGCATTTGATTTACATAGTCATGGAAGAACTCAGCAGTCCAGTATCTCTGGTGTATTAGCTGATAATCTCATTCAGAAGAGCTCTAGTGTAACTTCTCTATCAGATAAGGTTTTGTTAATGTGCTATTTTTAATTCTTCAATAAATAAAATAGCTTATGAGCTCAATCCCAAACTTCTCATTCTTATATCTCAAATACACCTTCCTTTACTCAGCCTGACTCTCTTGCTGGCAAGCCAGATGTATTAGTTATATATTGTTGCATAATAAATTACTCCAAAATGTAGTGGCTGAGAACAAAAAAGATTTATTTTTTAAAGATTTATTTATTTATTTGAAAGTCGGAGTTACACAGAGAGAAGGAGGGGCAGAGAGAGAGAGAGAGAGAGAGGTCCTCCATCTGATGGTTCACTCCCAATTGACCGCAATGGCCAGAGCTGCGCCCATCCAAAGCCAGAAGCCAGGAGCTTCTTCCAGGCCCCCCATGAGGATGCAGGGGCCCAAGACCTTGGGCCATCTTCTACTGCTTTCCAAGGCCACAGCAGAGAGCTGGATTAGAAGTGGAGCAGCCAGGTCTTGAACCAGAGCCCATATGGGATGTTGGCACTGCAGGTGGCAGCTTTATCCACTATGCCAGAGTGCCAGCCCCACAACAAAGAATTGTTAGCTCCCAGTTTTTGTAGGTGAGGAGTCTAGTAACATCTTAGCTGGGTGATCCTGGTTTATGGTTCATAGGCTCTTACATAACTACACTTAAGTTGTCAGATGTGGTTTCACTCATCTCAAGTCTCAGTTGGAAAGAAACCTGCTTTCAACTGCTCGCGTGGCTGTTGGCAGCCCTCAGGTGTTTACCCGATGTACCTTTCCATGGAGCTGCCTTATGACATAAGAGCTGGTTTCCCCAATAGTGTACATCCTAGATAGACGATGAGATGTAGCACTGAAAACAGAAACCACAGCCCTTTTATAACCTCACTCAGAAGTGCCACCCCACTGGTTCCACCCTATTCTACACCTTAAAACTGAGATGAAAAATTCAGACCAAGTTTCAGTGTTGGAATACACAGAAGTTTGAGGACCCGGGAAGGAGATTACTGGAGGTCCTCTAAAAGGTTGCCTACACACCATATTTTTTGGTTCAGGAAAGAAAGCTAAACTGAATTATTTGTGTGTTAAGCACACATTGAAAAATAAAAAATTAGAATGTAACTAATATAGAGCAAAAAATAGAGAAGTTAGAGAATGAGATTAAGAAGAACTAGCATCTTAAGTTTTGTGTTAGGTTATCATACCTTTTAAGGAAAATGAGTCATTTCGGTGATAGCTTATAGTTTGAGATAAATAAATTTTTGAAATACAGAAGCTGAAAAAAAAAGTGGGCCAAAACCACAGATAAAGATGTTAAAGCTCATGAAAAAAATATAGTAAGCAAGTTCAGGCCAATAATTTTAAAAATTTATTTTTTAGACGATAAAACAGAGAGGAAGACAGAGGGAGAGAGAGGTAGAGAGAGAGAGAGAGAGAGAGAGATCCCATTGGTTGGTTCAATCTGCTAAATGCCTGAAAGACATAGTTACATAAAGACAGAGGCAGAGAGAGAGAAAGGGGGGGGGGGAAGGAGGGGGAGAGAGAGAGAGAGGGAATTAATTTTCTATCCATTGGTTCACTCCCCTAAATGGTCGAAATGCTGGTGCTGGGCTGATCTGAAGCCAGGAGCCAGGAGCTTAATCTGGGTCTCCCACCTGGGTGCAAGGACACAGGGACTTGGGCCATCTTCCACTGCTTTCCCAGGTGCATTAGCAGGAGCTGGATTGGAAATGGAACAGCCAGGACTGAAACCAGCACTGCAGGCAGTGACTTTACCCCTTTACCTGCTATACATAGTGCTGGCCCCAAGGGAGTTCTTCAAATTTAAAGAAAGAGATGCTAATGAATGAGAAGAAAATATCAGAAGGTAGAAAAATGGTAAGTGTACTTTTAGAAACAAATTCAGAAAGCTCTAAGCTTTAAAATGTGGTCGGTAACTAAAAAAACAAACAAACAAACAAACAAAAAAACAAGAGAAAAGACCCAAATCAATAAAATCAGAGATAAAAAAGGAAAAGTAACAACAGACACTACAGAAATAAAATGAATCACCAGAAATTAATACAAGGACTTGTATGCCAGCAAACAGGGAAATCAATCTATCAGAAATGGTTAGATTCCAGGACACATACAACCTACCTAAATTAAACCAGGAAGACATAGAAAATCTAAACAGACCCATAACTGATACAGAAATTGAAACAGTAATAAAGGCACTCCCAACAAAGAAGAGCCCAGGACCAGATGGATTCACTGCTGAATTCTATCAGACATTTAAAGAAGAACTAACTCAAATTCTTCTCAAACTATTCAAAACAATTGAAAAAGGGAATCCTCCCAAATTCTTTCTATGAAGCCAGCATCATCTTAATCACTAAGCCGGAGAAAGATGCAGCATTGAAAGAAAATTACAGACCAATATCCCTTATGAACATAGATGCAAAAATCCTCCATAAAATTCTCGCCAATAGAATGGAACAACACATCAGAAAGATCTTCCACACTGACCAAGTGAGATTTATCCCTGGTATGCAGGGATGGTTCAACATTCGCAAATCAATCAATGTGATACACCACATTAACAAACTGCAGAAGAAAAACCATATGATTAAATCAATAGATGCAGAGAAAGCATTCAATAAAATTCAACACCCTTTCATGATGAAAACCCAAAGTAAATCTGGTATAGAAGGAACATTCCTCAATGCAATCAAAGCAATTTATGAAAAACCCACGGCCAACATCCTATTGAATGGGGAAAAGTTGGAAACATTTCCACTGAGATCTGGTACCAGAAAGGGATGCCCACTCTCATCACTGCTATTCAATATAGTTCTGGAAGTTTTTGCCAGAGCCATTAGGCAAGAAAAAGAAATTGAAGGGATACAAATTGGGAAGGAAGAACTCAAACTATCCCTCTTCTCAGAGGATATGATTCTTTATTTAGGGGATCCAAAGAACTCTACTAAGAGACTATTGGAACTTATAGAAGAGTTTGGCAAAGTAGCAGGATATAAAATCAATGCACAAAAATCAACAGCCTTTGTATACACAGGCAATGCCACAGCTGAGAAAGAACTGCTAAGATCAATCCCATTCACAACAGCCACAAAAACAATCAAATATGTTGGAATAAACTTCACCAAGGATGTTAAAGATCTCCACAATGAGAATTACAAAATTTTAAAGAAAGAAATAGAAGAGGATACCAAAAAATGCAAAAATTTTCCATGTTCATGGATTGGAAGAATCAATATCATCAAAATGTCCATTCTCACAAAAGCAATTTATAGATTCAAAGCGACACCAATCAAAATACGAAAGACATTCTTCTCAGATCTAGAAAAAATGATGTATAAGTTCATATGAAGACACAGGAGACCTCAAATAGCTAAAGCAATCTTGTACAACAAAAACAAAGCCAGAGGCATCACCATACCAGATTTCAGGACATATACAGGGCAGTAGTTATCAAAACAGCATGGTACAGAAACAGATGGATAGACCAATGGAACAGAATAGAAACACAAGAAATCAACCCAAACATCTACAGCCAACTTATATTTGATCAAGAATCTAAAACCAATTCCTGGAGCAAGGACAGTCTATTCAACAAATGTTGCTGGTAAAACTGGATTTCCACGTGCAGTAGCATTAAGCAAGACCCCTACCTTACACCTTACACAAAAATCCACTCAACATGGATTAAACTCCTAAATCTACAACCATCAAATTATTAGAGAACATTGGAGAAACCCTGCAAGATATTGGCATAGGCAAAGAAATCTTGGAAAGGACTCCGGAGGCACAGGCATTCAAAGCCAAATTTAATATTGGGATTGCATCAAATTGAGAAATTTCTGTACTGCAAAAGAAACAGTCAAGAAAGTAAAGAGGCAACCAATAAAAAGAGAAAAAAATTTAGCAAACTATGCAACAGATAAAGGATTAATAACCAGAATCTACAAAAAGATCAAGAAACTCCACAACAACAAAACAAACCAGCCTCTTAAGAGATGGGCCAAGGACCTCAATAGACATTTTTCAAAAGAGGAAGTCCAAATGTCCAACAGACATGGGGAAAAATGTTCAGGATCACTAGTCATCAGGGAAATGCAAATCAAAACCACAATGAGGTTTCACCTCACCCCGGTTAGAATGGCTAACATTCAGAAATCTACCAACAATAGATGCTGGTGAGGATTTGGGGAAAAAGGGACACTAACCCACTGTTGGTGGGAATGCAAACTGGTAAAGCCACTATGGAAGTCAGTCTGGAGATTCCTAAGAAACCTGAAATTAACCCTCCCATACAATCCAGCCATCCCACTCCTTGGAATTAACCCAAAGAAAATTAAATTGGCAAACAAAAAAGCTGTCTGCACCTTAATGTTTATTGCAGCTCAATTCACAATAGCTAAGACCTGGAATCAACCTAAATGCCCATCAACAGTAGACTGGATAAAGAATTTATGGGATATGTACTCTATAGAACACTATGCAGCAGTAATAAAAAATGATATCTGGTCATTTGCAACAAAATGGAGGAATCTGGAAAACATCATGCTGAGTGAAATAAGCCAGTCTCAAAGGGACAAATATCATATGTTCTTCCTGATTGGTGAAAACTAACCAAGCACCAAAAAGGAAGCCTGAAGAAGTGAAATGGACACTATAAGAAACAATGACTTGATCAGCCCTTGCCCTGACTGTTGGTGATCAACTTAATACTTTATCCCTTAAGTGCTGAAACTTAACTGAAATGTGATCCCTGTTAAATATAAGAGTGGGAATAAGAGAGGGAGGAGATGCACAATTTGGGACATGCTCAAGCTGACTTGCCCCAAACATACCAGGGTATTCCAATTCAATCCCATCAAGGTGGCATGTACCAAGGCCATCTCACTAGTCCAAGTGATCAGTTTCTGTTCACAGTTGATCACAATGATAGGTCTAAGAGTCAAAGGGATCACATAAACAAGACTAGTGTCTTCAAATACCTACTGATAGAATTAAAAAGGGAGAGAACGATCCAACATGGGAAGCGAGATACACAGCAGACTCATAGAATGGCAGATGTCCTAAATAGCACTCTGGCCTCAGAATCAGCCCTTAAGGCATTTGGATCTGGCTCAAGAGCCCATGAGAGTACTTTAGGCATGGGAAGCCAAGACACTCTGGAAAAAACAGAAGACCTAAATGAAAGTTCTCCGCGAATGAGATCCCAGTGGAAAGAACAGGTCATCAAAGAAGGAGGTACCTTTCTCTGAAGGGAGGAGAGAACTTCCACTTTGACTATGACCCTGTTGGAATAAGATCGAAGTCAGTGAACTCCAAAGGCCTCCATAGCCTTGTCAACTCATGACAAGAGCCTAGGGTGGTTACTGAGGCCATAAACAAGAGTGTCAAATTGTTAAATCAACAACAGGAGTCACTGTGCACTTACTCCTCATGTAGGATCTCTGTCCTAATGTGTTGTACATTGTGATTTAATGCTATAACTAGTGCTCAAACAGTATTTTACACTATGTTTCTGAGTGGGTGCAAACTGTTGAAAGTTTTACTTAATATATGCTCAATTGATCTTCTGGTAAAGAGAATTGAAAATGAATCTTGATGTGAATGGAAGAGGAGAGGTAGCAGGAGAGGGCGTGGTTTCAGGTGGGAGGGAAGTTATGGGGTGGAAAAAGCCATTGTGATCCATAAGCTGTACTTTGGAAATTTATATTGATTAAATAAAAGTTTAGAAAAAGAAAAAAATTAAAACATTTCTTGACATGAATCAAAATGGAATTTGTAAAACAAAAACCTATGGGATACAATGAAATCAGTATTTTTTTAAGATTTATTTATTTATTTATTTGAAACTCTGAGTTACACACAGAGAGAAGGAGAGGCAGAGAGAGAGAGAGAGAGAGAGAGAGAGAGAGAGTGAGAGAGAGTTCTTCCATTGCTAGTTCACTCCCCAATTGGCCGCAAAGGCTGGAGCTGTGCTGATTTGAAGCCTGGAGCCAGGAGCTTATTCTGGATCTTCCACATGGCTTCAGGGGCCCAAGGACTTGGGCCATCTTCTACTGCTTTCCAAAGCCATAGCAGAGAGCTGGATTGGAAGTGGAGCAGCCAGGACATGAACCAGTGCCCATATGGGATGCCAGCCCTGCAGGCGGTGGCTTTACCCACTACAGACCTGAAGTCAGTATTAAGAGGGAAATTTGTAGCAATGAATGTCTGTCTAAGAAAAAGCAGAAAGAGCTCATGTAAAAAATTTAACACTGAACTTAAGAAACCAAAAAAAAAGAATGAATTAAATATAAAATTAATAAAAGGAAATAAATAACAAAACTCAGAGCATAAATAAATTGCATAGATACAAAATTTAAAAAGATCAATAAAATGAATAACTGGTTCTTTGAAAAGATAAAATTGACACACTGTTAACTGAAAAAAGAAGATTCAAATACACAAAATCACAGATAAAAATGGAAACATTGTGATACATACAACAAAAATACTGAAGAAGGTGAGAAATTACAATGAACAATTAATGGCAACAAATTTTATAACATAAAAGAACTGAACAAATTATTGCATAAATATGCCTCACTAGCATTGAAGCCATAAGAAATAGAATGGCTAAGCAAGCCAACAGGGAGTGGCGAGAATAAATCAATAATAAAAGTCTTCCTACAAAATTTGGGGTGGGACAGCATTGTGGCATAACAGGTAAAGCCACTGCCTGCAGGACCAGCACTCATATGGATGCTGGTCTGAGTCCTGGTTGCTTCCATTATAATCCAGCTATCCCTGCTAATATGCCTGGAAAAACAGTGAAGGATGGCCCAAGTCCTTAGGTCCCTGCACCCACATGGGCGACCTGAAAGAAGCTCCTGGCTCCTGACTTTGTCCTGGCCCAGTGCCAGCTGTTGTGGCTACTTGGGGAGTGAACCAGTAGATAAAGATTCTCTCTGTCTCTCCCTCTCTCTCTCTCTCTCTAAGTCTGCCTTTCAAATAAATAAAATAAATATTTAAAAAAAAAAAAGCCCAGGACTGGATGGCTTCAGTGATGATTCCTGCCAACCATTTAAAGAATGATTAACAGCAAGTCTTCCTAAATTATTTTTTTAAAAAAGAAGATGAAGGAGTTCTTCCAAATTCATTCTATAAAGCCAGCATTTCCTTGTTACAAAAACCAGATAAGGATAGAACAACAACAGCAACACAGAAAGATACAAGCCAATATTCTTGGTGAACGCAGATGCAAAAATCAACAAAAGACTAGCAAATAAAATCCAATGGTACTTTAAAAGTACTATTCACCATGATCAAGTGGGATTCATCCTAGGGATGCAAGGATAGTTCAACATATACAAACAAATAACTGTGATGCCTCACATGAACAGAATGAAGGGCAAAATCATATGATCATCTCAGTAGATGCAGAAAAGGCTTCCATTCAGGTTAATAAAAAACTGAGCATTTTAGGTATTGAGGGGACACGCCTCAGCGTAATAATGGCTGTATATTTCACAGGGATCACTTTTCAGTTAAAATTTAAACACCTAAGAATAATTGTGTGTTACAGAGTTCAACCACTAGTACTAGGATAAAAAAACACTAAAATGGATGAAGTATTACATTGTACAACAGTCAGCACAAGAGTTGATCAGTGATCCCTGTGAAATATAAGAGTGGGAATAAGAGAGGGAGGAGATGCACAATTTGGGACATGCTCAATCAGACCTTCCCCAAATGATGGAGTTAGAATCCTGCCAGGGGATTCCGATAAAATCCCATCAAGGTGCCATGTACCAAGGCCATCTCACTAGCCCACGTGATCAATTTCAGTTCACAATTGATCACACTGATAGGTCTAAGAGTCAAAGGGATCACATAAACAAGACTAGTGTCTGCTAATACTAACTGATAGAATCAAAAAGGGAGAGAATGATCCAACATGGGAAGCGAGATACACAGCAGAATCATAGAATGGCAGATGTCCTAAATAGCGCTCTGGCCTCAGAATCAGCCCTTAAGGCATTTGGATCTGGCTCAAGAGCCCATGAGAATATTTTATGCATGGAAAGTCAAGACACTCTGGGAAAAAAAGAAGACCTAAATGAAAGATCTCTGCGAGTGAGATCCCAGTGGAAAGAACAGGTCATCAAAGAAGGAGGTACCTTTCTCTGAAGGAAGGAGAGAACTTCCACTTTGACTATGACCCTGTCGGAATAAGATTGAAGTCAGCTAACCCTAAAGGCTTCCATAGCCTCGGCAACTCATGACTAGAGCCTAGGGATATTACTGACGCCATAAACAAGAGTGTCAAATTGTTAAATCAACATCAGGAGTCACTGTGTACTTACTTCTCATGTGGGATCTGTCCTTAATGTGTTATCCAATGTGAAGTAATGCTATAACTAATACCGAAACAGTATTTTTACACCTTGTGTTTCTGTGTGGGTGCAAACTGATGAAATCTTTACATAGTATATACTGAATCGATCTTCTGTATATAAAGATAATTGAAAATGATTAAAAAATCTTGGTGTTAAATTGAAAATTGCATAGATAATTAATCAATTTTTTAAAAAAAATCATGTAGGATCTCTGTCCTTATTGTGCTGTACATTGTGAATTAATACTATAACTAGTTCTCCAACAGTATTTTCACTTTGTGTTGCTATGTGAGGGCAAACTGTTGAAATCTTTACTTAATATGTACTAAACTGATCTTTTGTGTAGAAAGAGAATTGAAAAATGAATCTTGATGTGAATGCAAGGGGAGAGGGAGCGGGAAAGGGGAGGGTAGCAGGTGGGAGGGAAGTTATGGGGGGGGGGAAGCCATTGTAATCCATAAGCTGTACTTTGGAAATTTATATTCTTTAAATAAAAGCTTTATAAAAAAAATAATAATGGCTGTATATAAGAATCCACCATCTAACATTATACTGAATGGTGAAAAGTCAAAACTTTTCTAAAATATGAATAAGACAAGGATTCCCACTTTCAATGTTATTATTCAATATAACTCTGAGAATAAAAGCCAGATCATTCAGGCAAAATAAAAAATTAAGGATATTTAAATCAGAAAGTAGGAAGCCAAATTATCACTGTTTGCAGATGGCATGATCTTGTAATAGAAAATCCCCAAAAATCCAACAGAAAATTGTTAGTACTAGTACACAAATTCAGCAAAGTTTCAGGATGCAATCAGTGACCAAAAATCAGTAACATTGTCATACACCAGTAGTGAATCATCTGACGAAGAAGTCAAAAAACAATCCCATTTCCAATAGACATGGACACACAAAATTAAATTACTAGCAATAAATTTAACCAAAGAGGTGAAAAATACCCAGAAGGCTGCAACAGCTGGAGCTAGGCCTATCCAAAGCCAAGAGTCAGGAGCTTCTTCTGGGTCTCCTATGCGTGTGCAGCACTTGGGCCATCTTCCATTGCTTTGCCAGGCCACAGAAGAGAGCTGGATTGGAAATGGAGCAGCTGGTACTCAAACTGGCACCCACATGGGATGCTGGCCCTGCAGGCTGCTGTTTTAGCTGCTATACTACAGCATAAGCCCCACCAATGGATCTTTGACAAAGGTTCTAAGAATGTACTTTGGAAAAAAGACATTATAATAAATATTGCTAAGAAATAGACCCCTAGCTCTCACTACGTACAAAATTGAACTCAAAATAGATTACAAACTTAACTGTAAGAACAAAGCTATGAAACTATGTGACAAAAACCTAGTGTAGGTAATTGGAGTTGGTAAGGAATTTTTATTTGACCCCAGAAGCAAAAGCAATGGAAGAAAACATATGCAAATAAGATTTCATCAAACTAAAGAGCTTCTGTAGAACAAAGGAATAATCAACAGAGTGAAAATACAATCTACAGAATGGGAAAAATATTTGCAACCTGTATCTGACAAGGAGTTACTATCTGGAATGCATAAGAAACTCAAACAATAGTGAAAACAAAACAAATAATACAATTTAAAAATGAACAGTAGATGTAAACAGACATTCCTCAAAGAGAGACAAATGAATGGCTAATAGTTGCATGAAAAATGCTGAACATCACTAATCATCATGAAAAAGCAAATCAAAACCTCAGTGAGGTACTACTTCACCCCCAGTTAGATTGGCTATTATCAAAAAAAAAAAAAAAAAAGAAATAATAAATTTGGAAGGATGTGGGGAAAAAGGAACCTTTGCACTCTGTTGGTGGGAATGTGAATTAGTACAGCCATTTTGGAAAATTGTATGGAAGGTAAAATGTATCTAAACTAAAAATGTATCTACCATATGATTCAGAAAGCTCACTACTGGCTATGTATCCAAGAAATTAATCTGTTGAAGAGACATCTTCACTCCCATGTTTATTACAATACTATTCACAATTGCCAAAAAATGACAACAATATGGTACATGTACAATAGGATACTACCCAGTCATGAAAAGGATGAAATGGCTTTCACAACAGCATGTTATTATGTTAGGAGAAATAAGCCATGCATAGAAAGACAAGTATATTATCTCACTTGGATGTGGAATTTAAAATGCAGATGATCTCACACAAGTTAAAAGTAAAAGTGGTTACCAGAGATTGAGTCAGGAGGAGAGAAGTGAGGAAAGGTACTAAGTTGCAGTTGGAAGTTCTGGGGTTCTAGTTCACAGTAAGGTGACTTTAGACAACATTAAGGCACTATGTGTTTGTATATAAATAGAAAGAATTGTGATATAATTGCAGATGTTTATGCTATATTGGAATAATAAATGAAGATCCTCTTTCATGTATTCGTTTGCTAATGTCCTATTTTGTGTGGGTATTTAAAAGTGTATTATTTACTACTTTGAAGGTGACATAAACTTAATTATTTATAAATTATATAAATTTAGTTATTTATAAATGTCCATTTGGTAATTCCATTATTTGGTATTTGTGTGAGTCTCTGTTTGCTATCTATTGCTTTTGTTGATTTTCACTTATTGTATGCCTTTCTATGGCTAATAGCTGATAATTAACTTTAAACATTAGTTTTGAGTGCTAAGCATATGCCCTAACAATTAAGCTACTGGTTGGGACACTTGCATACGATACATTTCACAACTTACACATTCACTGAAACATCACATTGTGTCCCATAAAGACCACAGTTCTACAGGAGTATAGACAAGGGCTAAAAATGACAATCATATCCCAAAATGTTCATTTCATTCCTATATTTTTGTATTCTATATTAACTCACATATCAGAGAAAAATATTATTTGTCTTTTTGAAACTGGCTTATTTCACTAAGCATAATAGTTTTGAGTTGCATCCATTTTGTTGCAAAAGACAGGATTTCATGCTTTTTTTATGACTGAGTAGTATTCCATAGTTTATATATAATACATTTTCTTTATCCAGTCATCAGTTGGTGGACATCTAGGTTGATTCCATGTTTGCTATTGTGAGTTGAGCCATAATGGAATAGTAACTGTTTGAGGATCCCATGATATACACTACACAATGTATGCATTTACTGAAACATCACCTGGTATCCCATAAATATCTGAAAACAGATAGTAGTATTACAAAGTGAAGAATTCATGACAATGATTGAAACAAATGGAGAGAAAGGCATATTGTCATGCACATGGTATGATTCAGTGAAGTAATATCTATATTTTCTTATTTGAGAAAGAGAGAGAGAAAGAGAGAGAGAGAGAGAGAGATCTTCCATTTCCTGGTGGACTTCCCGGAAGGCCACAACAACTAGGAACTTCATCGAGATCTCTCATGTGGGTGCAGGGGCCCAAACACTTGAGCCATCTTCTGCTGCTTTTCTCAGGTACATGAGCAGGGGACTGGATTGAAAGTGAAGCAACCAGGACTCAACCCAGTTCCCACTGGAATGCGGGTTTTGCAAGGCAGTGGCTTGACTCACTACACCATAACACGGGCCTGGAACATTTGTTATGTTTTTATTTGGGGATAATAACCACCCTGACTGGGGTGAGGGGATTCCTCCTTGTGGTCTTTATCCGTCAGTGATCACAGCTCAATCTTCTGAGTAACTTGCAGCTTCTGCAGCAGCAGTTACTTTTTTATTTTTTATTTCTTTAAAGGTTTCATTGAGGTGTAGGTATATTGTTTTTTACCTAGAAACTTTTTATTTAAGGTATACAAAATTTATGTATTACATATATACAGATTTAGGAACATAGTGATCTTTCCCTCTCCCTCCCACCCTCCTTCCTCCTCCCTCTCCTATTCCCATTCTCTCTCTCTTTTTGTTTTTTACAAAGATCTACTTTCAATTAACTTTATAGACATAAGACTGACCCTACACTAAGTAAAGAGTTCAAGAGATAGTGTGGAAAAAAAGAAAAAACTGTCCCTCAACAGTCAAGACAAAGGCTGTTCAGAAATCACATCTCAAAGTGTCAGTTTTTCCCATGCACTTTCATTTCACAGAGTTGGCATCTTTCCTTCAACCTTTAAACCAGCATCTGCTAGATTCAAGCTTCTCTTACACAGCTTCCCCGTTTCTCTCAGCCTTCTTAGAGCTGAAACAGTTACGGTGTCTGTGATAGCAAGCTACGCCTCCACCTGCAGCGCCTGCATTCCATGTGGGCGCTGGTTAGAGTCCTGACTGCTAGTTAGAGTCCTTCGATCCAGCTCTGCTATGGCCTGGGAAAGCAGTAGAAGATGGCCCAAGTGCTTGGACCACTGCATCTGTGTGGGAGACCTGGAAGGAGCTCCTGGATCCTGGCTTTGGATCGACACAGATCCAGCTTTTGTGGCCAATTGGGGAGTGAACCAGGGGATGGAAGACCTCTCTCTCTCTGCCTCTTCTTCTCTGTGTGTAACTCTACCTCTCAAATAATTAAATAAAATCTTGAAGAAAAAGAATTGAAAGAGTTAGGGCTTTGCCTTGGATTGGGCTTTGGTTTAAGGGAATACTGTGGTTGGTTATGATCTTCCATTCATACCACTAAAACATTCTCCATATCAATACTAAGGACATTTAACCTTCTTATTATCCATCTGTTCACTGGAGTGGTACTTCTAATTTCCCTCAAAAACGTCTTTTGCAGTCATAAGTTGGCTAACTGGTACAAGAGGCCTATATTTTTGTCCACCTTGGCTTTTGATATACCTTCCTCACTAAGTTTAATCATTTCTAGTTTTGCTCTCTCTATCTCTCTCTATCTCTCTCTCTCTTTTTTTTTTTTTTTTTGAAAGGCAGAGTTACAGAGAGAGAGAAAAGGAGGGAGGGAGGAAGGGAGGGGTAGAGAAGGAGAGAGAGAATCTCCATTCTCTTGTTAACTTTCTAAATGGCCGCAATAGCTGGGGCTGGGCCAGGCGAAAGCCAGTAGCCAGGGCTTCTTCCAGGTCTCCGATGTGAGTGGCAGGGGCCCAAGAACTTACGCCATCATCTGCGCTTTCCCAGGCACATTAGCAGGGAACTGGCACCCGTATGAGAAGCCAGTGTTGCTGGTGTCATTTTTACCTGGTATGCCACAAGGCTGGCCCCACATAGACATGTTTTGTGATATCTCAAAGCAATTATAATGGCAAAATCAAAGGTGAGCAATCACAGATTACCATAACAGATGTGGTAAAGTTTGAAATATTTTTGAGAGTTACCGAAATCTGACAAAAAGACCTGAGCACATGTTGTTAGAAAATATGGTATTTACAGATTTGCTCAAAGCAAGTTTGCACAAACACCTGGTTCAAACAGAACAAAGCAAAACAAAACACGCACCTCTAACGTGAAGCACAACAGAACGAAGCCTGCCTGCACCTCACCGTGGGGATTAAATTGTAACATGAGCTTTGCTGGGAACATTCAAACCATAGCAACTGCTGTCTGCTGTTTTAGGCATTCCCTGGGAATCTTGGAATGTCTCCCTTGTAGATAAGAAAGAACCACTGTGGTTCAGTTGGAAGTTATCCCAGGCCCTGGGGACATAGAATATATCAGTTTCTGAAGGAACTCACATGAATATCAGGTCTTTATGAGCTTTGAAAGCACATATTCACTGATATTGAACAGCTCACAGTGAAAATACATTAGAAACAGGAGAAATCCAAGTATTTCCTTTGTGAGAAAGGAAAACCTGCCTTTTGTGACAAAATATATTAATCTTAACAACAGGCTAAGGGACAAATACTACATAATGCAAATGACATGAGGATTCTAAAATATTCACTTGCACAGAAGCAGAATGGTGGTGGTCAGGAGATAAAGCAAAGGGGAAATAAAGATGCTTTAATCAAAGGGTGCATGATGGAACAAGGACATGAGCCTCAGCACCTTAGTTCCTTCCCCCGAAAGTAAATCAGATCCCCCAAGGGACTCCATTACTCTTGCATTCTTTCAAGAGACCAGTTCAATCTCACACCCTGTACTTTGCCCATCCTTCCCTCTGCACCTGAAAAGCTTGTATGGAAAAATTCACCTCTGTCTACATCCCCCATTCTCCCCTGGGAAGAATCTATAAACACTCTTAGCCTACCCTAAGATTTATTAGGCCCAGCCTGATGGAGGACTGGGCCCTCTGTCTTGTGCTCAATCTGTCTGCACGCTGTCAGTGGGCCACCCACCTCTGCAAATTTATTTTTGTTGAATAAATTCATTCTGACTGTGTCCCTTTTCCTTAAGTATATAGCATGCAAAATGAACAGGTCCTAGAAATCTATTGTACAGCATAGTGCTATTATTCTTAACAATACTGTATTGTATACATAAAATTCACTAACATGAAAGATCTAATGTTAAGTGTTATCACAGAAAATATGAAAATTAACAGGACATAGGAAAGTTTGGAGGGAGATGGATATATGAGTTATATATTGTAGTGATTATTTCACAGGTGTATACTTAGCTACAAACACATGAAGTTGTAGACATTAAATACATACAAGTTTGGTCCTGAGCTGTCTTAATGTGTTGTACTATGAGAATTAACGGTAAAACTACTATTTGAACAGTACTCTATATTTTGTGTGCCCGTGTGGGTGTAATCTATTGAAATCTTTATTTAGAATGTATTAAGTTGATCTTCTGTATAACAAGATAATTGAAAATAAATCCTGATGAAGAATGGGATGGGAGAGGGAGTGGGAGATGGGATGGTTGCAGGTGGGAGGGAGGTTATGGGGGAAAAAGCGCAACAATTCAAAAGTTGTACTTTGTAAATTTATATTTATTAAATAAAAATAAAGTTAAAAAATACATACAAGTTTTTGTATGTCAATAACACCTCCATAAGTATTTTTAAAACACGAAAAAGAAAACAGGACACTAAGAACCAAGAGACACAACAAACAATAGAAACAGATCACAAAACTTTCAGATATTAGGGTTACTTTAAAAAAATAAAAAGTAGGTTTTTTTTCTATATTTAAACACATTTAAAAGAGCATTAAAACGGGCTGGTGCTATGGAATAGCTGGTAAAGCCACCACCTGCAGTGCAGGCATCCCATATGGGCGCCAGTTCTAATCCCAGCCTCTTCTCTTCTGATCCAGCTCTCTGTTATGGCCTGGGAAAGTGGTAAAAGATGGCAAGTCCTTGGGCCCCTGCACCTGTGTGGGAGACCTGGAAGAAGCTCCTGGCTCCTGGCTTTGGATTGGCACAGCTCTGGCCATTGTTGTGGCCATCTGGGGAATGAACCAGCGTATGGAAGACCTCTCTCTCTCTCTCTCTCTCTCTCTCTCTCTCTCTGTGCTTTTGCCTCTTTGTAACTCTGCCTTTCAAATAAAATAAATAAACCTTTTAAAAAACAAGCATTAAAATATGTGAAAAGAATAAAATACTCAGGGGCCGGCACTGTGGTGTAGCGGGTTAATGCCCTGGCTTGAAACGTTGGCATCCCATATGGGCACTGGTTCGAGATCCTGCTGCTCCACTTCCGATCTAGCTCTCTGCTAAAGTAGTAGAGGATGGCCCAAGTGCTTGGGCCCCTGCACCCACATGGGAGACCTGGAAGAAGCTCTTGGCTCCTGGCTCCTGGCTTCGGATCAGCACAGCTCCAGCCAATTGGGGAGTGAACCATTGGATGGAAGACCTCTCTCTCGCACTCTCTCTCTCACTGACTCTCCTCTCTGTGTAAATCTTTCAAATAAATAAATTTTTAAAAAAGAATAAAATACTCAGCATTTGACTTTTTAAAAATTTTAAAGATTTATTTATTTATTTGAAAAATCAGAGCTACAGAGAGAGAGGGAGGGAGGGAGAGGGAAAGGGAGAGAGAGAGAGAGATAGAGAATCTTCCATCTGCTGGTTCACTCCCCACAAGGTGGCAACAGCCAGGGGAGCACCAGACCGAAGCCAGGAGCCAGGAGCATCATTCAGGTC
Organism: Sylvilagus floridanus; assembly: GCA_949820135.1. Classification (NCBI taxonomy): domain Eukaryota; kingdom Metazoa; phylum Chordata; class Mammalia; order Lagomorpha; family Leporidae; genus Sylvilagus; species Sylvilagus floridanus. The sequence continues at coordinate 101,637,150 of OX463225.1, forward strand.
TTCCACGTGGTGGTAGAGGCCCAAACAGTTGGACCATTTGCTGCTTTTCCCAGGCTATTAGCAGGGAACTGGATCAGAAGTGGAGCAGCTTGGACATGAACCAACGCCCATGAGGAATGCTAGCATCACAAGAAGTGGCTTTACTTGCCAGCCACAGACACAGTATTTTGAAAACTGAAAATATAATAACTCAAAATTTAAAAATTTGAATGAGTTTTACAGAGGATATGATATAAATAAAAAGGATGACTAAGCAGGACAATTTACAAGAGAAAATTAATCAGAATGCAGCTAAATTGGGTAACCCCAAAATATATATCCAGATCCAAACTCCTAATGCATATGGATATAGCTTTATCTGGAAATAGGATCTATATGGCTGCTATAAAGTTAAAGATTTTGAGATGAGCTGGCGCCGTGGCTCAATAGGCTAATCCTCCGCCTGCAGCTCTGGCACCCAGGGTTCTAGTCCCAGTCGGGGCGCCAGATTCTGTCCTGGTTGCTCCTCTTCCAGGCCAGCTCTCTGCTATGGCCAGGGAGTGCAGTGGAGGATGGCCCAAGTGCTTGGGCCCTGCACCCCATGGGAGACCAGGAGAAGCACCTGGCTCCTGGCTTCGGATCTACATGGTGCACCAGCCGCAGTGCGCCAGCCGCAGCGGTCATTGGGGAGTGAATCAACGGAAAAGGAAGACCTTTCTCTCTCTCTCTCTCTCTCTCTCTCTCTCTCTCTCTCACTGTCTACTCTGCCTGTGAAAAAATAAAAAAATAACTTAAAAAAAGATTCTGAGATGAAGCCATCCTAGACTTAGGGTGCATCCTGAATCCTATGTTTAGTCTCCTCGAAGGACAAAAAAGAAAAGAGACTTGAAAATAGGTCCAGCGAAGCCCAGAGCAGAATGCCCAGTGAAGACAGCATGGAGATGACAGGGACATGTCTACTAGTCAAGGAAGGCCAGCAGCCGCTGACGACCACCAGGGCCTGGCAGTGGCATCAAATGGCTTCTCCCTTGGAGTGTCCATAAGGAACCAACCCTGAAAACACTTTGATTTTGGGATTTCTGGCCTCAGAATGATTAAAGAATCAATTTCTTGGGGCTGACACTGTGGTGCAGTGGGTTAAACCACCTCCTGCAGTGGCAGCATCCCATATGGGTGCCCTCGTTTGAGTTCCGGCTGCTCCACTTCTGATCCAGCTCTCTGCTGTGGCCTGGGAAAGCAGTGGAAAATGGCTCAAGTCCTTGGGCCCCTGCACCGATGTGGGAGACCCGGAAGAAGTTCCTGGCTCCTGGCTCCTGGCTTCTGACTGGTCCAGCTCTAGCTGTTGTGGCCACTTGGGAGTGATGGAAGACTTCTCTCTTTCTCTCTGCTTCTGCCTCTCAAATATATAAATAAATCTTTTTAAAAATCAATTTCTTTTATTTGAAGCCACCAAATTTGCAGCCATTTTCCAGCAGTGCTAGAAAGCTAATACAGTGGCACAGGGAAAGAGCAGCAAATAGGAAGGTGAGGTGAAGAAATAATGAAGACAGATAGCTCCACCTAAATGTAACTGGAGTTGCAGAGAGGAGACTCAAGCATAGTAGACACCATACTTGCAGTTATAAGGCTGAGGATACTCCAAATCTGGCAAAAGGTACAATGAAAGTCAATGAACTACTTTTATGAGGAAAAAAAGAAAATTGGATTTACACGTGTCATGGTGAACCTGGGTGAAAAATAAGATAACAATTGAAAAGAATCCGTAGACGTTGTTGCTCAGCAATGGGTAAACAGAAGCAGTATACTAGAGTACCAAAGGTATAATAGAGTACCAAAGCTGCCTACATCTAGGAGGTGTGAGTCGACACAACAAAGATCTGTACTTTGATTCTTAGGCTGGACCACTAGGGACTCTGTGGAATCATGTGGGAGTCCTTCACAGTGAACCTTACCCGCAGCATCAGAACAAACCGGTTTCAACCACTCTACTTCCTTAAAAGTCTGAGAGCTGCAGAGTGTGCTGCTGTGGTCTTGAACCAAGTTGGGGAGGGAGAGGGGCAGAAAAAGCAAAGTGAAATTTCCTTGTGTTGTTTGCACAGCAGAGCAAGGCTCCCATGAGCACCAGGTCAGCAAGGCTTAACTCTACCAGCAATGTCCAGAAGTGACACCTGATTTGAAGAAGTACTAGAAAAACAGGGCCCATAGACCTGAGAGGAGCAAACCTTAAACTTCTCTGGAGGAGAGGGAAAAAAAAAATCCATCTTGTGCCTCAGAAAATGCACACAAACAATTTTCAAGGACAACAGCTAGCAAGCAAAGTTTATGAGTCATAAAATAAAAAAAAGAGAACTACTTTGAAAAAATGGCTTAGTGAGATAAGCCAGACCCAGAAAGACAAATACCACATGTTCTCCCTTGTATGTGGAAGCTAAATTAAAAAAAAAAAAAAAAAACTAAAAAAAATGCCAGTGTCTATCAGTTTTGCTGCAAATAGTGTTTTGTCAACCTTTGCTTTAATTCTTTGTCAAACAAATTCATAGCAATTATATACTACTATGGTTTTTATAATTTTATATTTTAAAATTTGCTTTATATGAGTAAAGTTGAACATCTTTTCATTTGATTATTGCTCATGACTCCTGCCTGTTTTCCTGCTCAACTATGGTCTTACTTTTTCGTTTGCTGAACATTTTATTTAGTAGAGCCCTTAGGCTTTTGATTATAATGCAAATTAAAAATATTCCATCTCTAAATAGATAATAAAAGAGCACAGAAAAGAAAAGATGGCAAGAGAAAGAGGCACTACACTTGTCTCCACCACAGAAAAGAACAGCAACAACCAGGGAGACTGGCTGAGAAAACTTCATAAAGGGACAGGAGCTATTAAAAGCACTGAGTTTCCAAAAGCCAGCAGAGGGAAATGAGGAATTCCACAGCTCCTACGCTGTCTCCTAGATCAGGAGAACACCGTCTGGCAAGGAGAAGGGACAGCAAGCAGCCCCATCACTACCAGAAGCCCCAGAGCTGAATCAAGGGTGCTTCACGGAGTGGACAGCAGGTCCCTCTGCATCCTGCAACTGCACAAACCCCAGAGCCAGGTTTGCTCACTCTGAGGGATCTAGGGAAGTTCCCTCTGCTCCTATACACAGGCCTAAAAGACCCTTGTGTGTCTGTTAGCACAGGGTGCTTGGTGGCCAAGGCACAAGTCTCAGTATCGCTCTTGCATGCCCTATGATAACCAGGGGCATCCCTCCCCCGTCCTGCAGCTTTAGGACTGTGGCTGTTGGTGTTGCAGTCCGTGGAACAGCTAGCACTCATGGGCAGGACTCTGCCGTGCTTCTCTGCTTCAGGCTGGCAGCTGCCAGTCCAAAGTCCCCAGCATAGCTGGCACTGTGCCTGTGAGATGTGGATGAGAACCACTCTGCATCTTGGAATGCTGGGACTGTGACTGTTGATTCGATAAGTCCCAAGGACATCTGCACTCCGCTGCGGGACTGGAGGGAGGCCCTCTCTGTATTCCTCTGCTTCAGACTTCCACCTGCTACTGCACAATCCTCAAGATCAGATCAGATCAGTGTGTGGGAAATGGGTAGTGTGCCCTGCAAGTGCTGCAGCTCTGTGACTGTGAGTGTTGGAGCTATATTCTGCAGTCACCAGAGTTCACACCAGAGGACCTGGCTAAGGACCCCGCTGCATCCTGCAGTACTGGGCCTGGGATGTTTCTAAGTCCCAGGGATATCTGACTCAGTGATGGCACCTGGGACAGACTTATCTGAATTCAATTGATCCAGGTTGCACAGGTCCTTTACAGAAATAGCGCTGGCAAATTTGACAGTCTACATAAAAAGAATAAATTGTATCCCTATCTCACACATAACAATTCATAAATCAAGTGAATTAAATATTCAGATGGAAAAAAACTTAGGAAGCTTTGGGGGAAGAATATGAGGGTACTTCAAAAAGTTCATAGGAAGATGGGATTAGAAGATAATGTACATTTTCCACGAACTTTTTTATGTCTCCTGGCATAACTTAGAATATATTCATATATTTAGGTTAGAAAAGGATTTAGTAAATAAAACAGTAAACAACTAACAATTCTCAACAGATTAACATATTGAATTTGTGCCTACCAAAGATACCCTGAAAAGAATGAGGAGAAAAAAAAAAGAGTTCGAAAATGAGGGAAGTTAACTGCACACATACAGTTTAACTTGCAAAGGACAAGCAATCACATTGTATAAAGACAATCACAAGCCAGTGAAAACAAGAATAGTCCAAAAGGAAAAGGGGCAAAAAGTACAAACATTTATGAGGAACAATTTCCTCACCGAAGAGGAAATCCAAATAGTCAATAAATATAAGAAAAGGTGATTAACTTCATTAGCTACAGAAAAATACAAACAAAAAACACCGTAAGATCCCACCGTATGCCCATCAGGTTAGTGAATAATGAACAGGTCAATAATGTAAATTTTATCAAGGATATGGAGTCTCCAGAGGCCAGATGCATTGCTGATAGAAATGGCTCATATCACAGTTGCTTTTTGCAATAGTGTGCCATTACATAGTAAACTTGCAGATATGATCCAGTAATTACATTCCTAAATAAACATTCAACATGAATGTACATTTATACACACCAAGAGAAAGTACAGGAATGTACTACAGGAAGGTAGCAACAGTGTCTGTAATTTCCCAAGACTGGAAATAACTCACAAAACCATAAACACAGAATGGACAAATAAGTTAAGGTATAACCACAAAAAGAAATATAATGCAGCAGTAAAAATAAGCTACAGATATGTACAATAGCCCATATAAATCCTACAAAAATGTGCTAAGCAATAAGGAGGGCATAAACAATAAATGTACTTCTTATGCTCAAAATGGACAAAAGGAATGCAGTCATCAACAGCAAAAGCACAAAGCAAGGGAGGAAAGGATGGAGAGAGGGGAAGGACTGGCTCCCTGTAGCAAAAGGGAGCAGGCTGGCGTGGGGAAGGGGAGCAGGCTGGTGTGGGGAAGGGGAGCAGGCTGGTGTGGGGAAGGGGAGAAGGCTGGCATGGGGAAGGGACATGCAGGGGCTGAGGGGAAAGGGAGCAGGCTGGTGTGGGGAAGAGGAGAAGGCTGGCGTGGGGAAGGGATGTGCAGGGGCTGTGGGGTGCCAGCAAGGTTACCTTCTTGAACTGAGCATATACATGGTGGCCAGTGATTCCTTTATTACCACTTGCTAAATGGCACTATTGATGTTACTTATTTTTTTAATAACGCTTTTATTTAAAGAATATAAATTTCCAAAATACAGCTTATAGATTACAATGGCTTCCCCCCCATAACTTCCCTCCCACCCGCAACCCTCCCCTTTCCCACTCCCTCTCCCCTTCCATTCACATCAAGATTCATTTTCAATTCTCTTTATATACAGAAGATCAGTTTACTATATATTAAGTAAAGATTTCAACAGTTTGCCCTCACATAGCAACACAAAGTGAAAAATACTGTTGGAGTACTAGTTATAGTATTAATTCAAAATGTAGAGCACATTAAGGACAGAGATCCTACATGATATATTTTTTTAAATTGATTAATTTTCTATGCAATTTCCAATTTAACACCAAGATTTTCTTTTCATTTTTAATTATCTATATACAGAAGATCGATTTAGTATATACTAAGTAAAGATTTCATCAGTTTGCACCCACACAGAAACACAAGGTGTAAAAATACTGTTTCAGTGCTAGTTATAGCATTACTTCACATTGGACAACACATGAAGGACAGATCCCACATGAGACGTAAGTACACAGTGACTCCTGAAGTTGATTTAACAATTTGACACTCTTGTTTATGGCGTCAGTAATCTCCCTAGGCTCTAGTCATGAGTTGCCGAGGCTATGGAAGCCTTTAGGGTGCGCTGACTTCAATCTTATTCCAACAGGGTCATAGTCAAAGTGGAGGTTCTCTCCTCCCTTCAGAGAAAGGTACCTCCTTCTTTGATGGCCCCATTCGTTCCACTGGGCTCTCACTCACAGAGATCTTTCATTTAGGTCTTCTTTTTTTTTTCCGGAGTGTCTTGGCTTTCCATGCCTAAAATATTCTCATGGGCTCTTGAGCCAGATCTGAATGCCTTAAGGGCTGATTCTGAGGCCAGAGTGCTACTTAGGACATCTGCCATTTTTTAATTGTTACATCTCTGGGACTGAAGCTGTGAGTTAGTGGGTAAAGCCACCGTCTTCAGTGCCAGCCTCCCAAATGGGCGCCAGTTGGAGTCCCAGCTGCTCCACTTCCAATCCAGCTTCCCACTAATGCACCTGGGGAAGCATTAGTGAAACATTGAGTGAAACAGCAGATGGATGATCTCTCTCTCTCTCTCTCTCTCTCTCTCTCTCTCTTAATTTATTCCTCTCTGTAACTCTGCTTTTCAAATAAATAAAAATAAAATCTTTAACTGTTACATCTCACAATTTTAAAGTTTTGGAAAATAGTAACAGCTGCGAAAAAAAAGACAAATTTACTTCAAAAAAGCAACAGATTGTCAGCAGTCTTCTCAACAGCCAACAGTAGAAATCAGATGATGGCAATGCATTATCCAAGACAGTTACATATGTTCGGTGAAGCAAGAGAACATAAAGGTCAACATAGATTTTTATGAATAATTGAAAATATCTGGGCCAGTGCTGTGGCTCACTTGGCTAATCCTCCACCTGCAGTGTCGCTGGGTTCTAGTCCCGGCTGCTCCTTTTCCAGTCCAGCTATCTGCTGTGGCCCAGGAGGGCAGTGGAGGATAGCCCAGGTGCTTGGGCCCTGCACCCGCATGGGAGACCAGGAGAAGCACCTGGCTCCTGGCTTCAGATTGGTGCAACGCCGGCCGTAGCAGCCATTTGGGGAGTGAACCAATGGAAGGAAGACCTTTCTCTCTGTCTCTCTCTCTCACACTGTCTATAACTCTACCTTTCAAAAAAATATCTTTCAAGAGTACAGGTGAAATTAAAGCATTATAAAAATGCTACAAGGAATAAAATAATAAGTTGTTCCTCGACAGTCACGACAAGGGCTGATCAAGTAATTGTTTCTCATGGTGTCCATTTCACTTCAAGAGGTTTCCTTTTTGGTGCTGGGTTAGTTGTCACAGATCAGGGAGAACATATGGTATTTGTCCCTTTGGGACTGGCTTATTTCACTCAGCATAATGTTTTCTAGATTCATCCATTTTGTTGCAAATGACCAGATATCATTTTTTTTTTACTGCTGTAAAGTATTCCATAGAGTACATATCCCATAATTTCTTTATGCAGTCTACTATTGATGGGCATTTAGGTTGATTCCAGGTCTTAGCTATTGTGAATTGAGCTGCAATAAACATTGAGGTAAAAGAGAGCTCTTTTATTTGCCAATTTAATTTCCTTTGGGTAAATTCCAAGGAGTGGGATGGCTGGATTGTATGGTAGGGCTATATTCAGGTTTCTGAGGAATCTCCAGACTGACTTCCATAGTGGCTTTACCAGTTTGCATTCCCACCAACAGTGGGTTAGTGTCCCTTTTTCCCCAAATCCTCACCAGCATCTTTTGTTAGTAGATTTCTGAATGTTAGCCATTCTAACCGGGGTGAGGTGAAACCTCATTGTGGTTTTGATTTGCATTTCCCTGATTGCTAGTGATCTTGAACATTTTTCCCTGTGTCTGTTGGCCATTTGGATTTCCTCTTTTGAAAAATGTCTATTGAGGTCCTTGGCCCATCTCTTAAGAGGCTGGTTTTTTTTGTTGTTGTGGAGTTTCTTGATCTCTTTGTAGATTCTGGTTATTAATCCTTTGTACGTTGCATAATTTGCAAATATTTTTCCCATTTTGTCAGTTGCCTCTTCACTTTCCTGGGTGTTTCTTTTGCAATACACAATCTTCTCAATTTGATGTAACCCCAATTGTTAACTCAGGTTTTTACTGCCTGTGCCTCTGGGGTCTTTTTAAAGAAATCTTTGTCTGTGCCTATATCTTGGAGGGTTTCTCTGACGTTCTCTAATAATTTGATGGTGTTGAGTCATAGGTTTAGATCTTTAATCCTTGTTGAGTGGATTTTTGTATAAGGTGTAAGGTAGGGGTCTTGCTTCATGCTTCTGCACATGGTAATCCAGTTTTCCCAGCACCATTTGTTGAATAGACTGTCCTTGCTCCAGGAGTCGGTTTTAGATCCTTGATCCAATATAAATTGGCTGTAGGTGTTTGGGTTGATTTCTTGTGTTTCTATTCTGTTCCATTGGTCTATGCATTTGTTTCTGTACCAGTACCATGCTGTTTTGATAACAAATGCCCTGTATATGTCCTGAAATCTGGTATTGTGATGCCTCCGGCTTTGTTTTTGTTGTAGAAGATGGCTTCAGCTATCCAAGGTCTCCTGTGTCTCCATATGAATTTCAGTATCATTTTTTCCAGATCTGAGAAGAATGTCTTTGGTATTTTGCTTGGTAGCACACTGAATCTATAAACTGCTTTGGAAGAAAGAACATTTTGATGATATTGATTCTTCCAATCCATGAGCATGGAAGATTTTTCCATTTTTTTGGCATCCTCTTCTATTTATTTCTTTAAAATTTTGTAATTCTCATTGTGGAGATCTTTGACATCCTTGATTAAGTTTATTCCATGGTATTCAATTGTTTTTGTGGCTGTTGTGAATGGGATTGATCTTAGCAGTTCTTTCTCAGCTGTGGCATTGCCTGTGTATACAAAGGCTGTTGATTTTTGTGTATTGATTTTATATCCTGCTACTTTGCCAAACTCCTCTATGAGTTCCAATAGTCTCTTAGTAGAGTTCTTTGGATCCCCTAAATAAAGAATCATATCCTCTGCGAAGAGGGATACTTTGACTTCTTTCTTCCCAATTTGTATCCCTTTAATTTCTTTTTCTTGCCTAATGGCTGTGGCTAAAACTTCCAGAACTATATTTAATAGCAATGGTGAGAGTGGGACATTAACTAACGTTAAATACACATTAAGTTAGCTAGAGTAATCACTGAAAGCAGAGAAATAGCACATGAAATTACAAGTTAGTAGATAAATAAAAACTATTCTATAAAGCTTAATCAGCTCAAAGGAATATAAAAAGAAAAATATGCTGAATATATGTAAAATATATTGATTACATGAATGAAAATATACTGAATATATGTAAAATAAATATGTAAAAAATAGGAAACAACAAAATAAGAGGATTAATATAAACAGTAATATATTAATTATTACAGGGGCCAGCCCTGTAGGGTAGCAGGTAAAGCTGCTGTCTGCAGTGGCAGCATTCCATATGAGCGCGAATCCATGTCTCGGATGCTCCACTTCTGATCCAGCTCTTTGCTATGGTCTGGAAAGCAGTGGAGGATGGCGCAAGTCCTTGCGCCCTTGCACTCATGTGGGAGACCTGGAGGAATCTCCTGGCTCCTGGCTTTGGATCAGCGCAGTTCTGGCCATTGCAGCCAATTGGAGAGTAAACCAACGGATGGAAGACTTCTCTCTTTTCCTCTCCTTCTCTCTGTGTGTAACTCTGACTTTCAAATAAATAAATAAATCTTTAAAAAATAATTACAAACAATGTAAATACCTAAATGCACCCATGAAAAGATAATACTCAACATTCTGTTTCAATAATCAGCTCCACTAAATTCTATTTATAACAGATCTAAAACATAAAAGTTTAAAATTGAAAGTGAACAGATAGAAAAATATATCTTATAGGCATTAACCAAAGGAAATAAAAAGACATTTAGACTATGTTAAATGCGCATCAAGAATAAACAGCATTTATATCGATGAGGAAGGTCACTTTATAGTGATACGTCTGTATTAGTATATTTGTCACAACCTATAAACCACACCCAGATTCCCTGTTACTAATATCTCACGGTAGTATATCTGCCACAGATAGTGAACAACACCCAGATTCCCCTATTTTTTTTTTTTTTAGTTTAGCTTTGAAAATGGAGGAACATATAGTGTAACAACATTATCTATAGTCACTCTAAGGTGCAAGAGAACTCCAGAGCTTCTTATTCCTATCTGTCCCTTGCCCCATTTACCACACTTTCCCCATATCTCCCACTCCCTCCCTCTCCAACCTCCAGTAACCACCATTACACTTTCAAGTTCTTTGAGATAATCTTTTTTAAGACTCCACATACAAGTGAGATTGTGTGGTACATGCCTTTTTTTTTTTTTAAGATTTATTATTTATTTGGTTCACTCCCCAAATGGCCTCAGTGGCTGAATTTGGGCCAGGTGCCAGTAACCTTGAACTCCTAGCACTTGGGCCATCTTCCATTGCTTTACCAGGTGTATTAGTAGGGAGCTGTATTGGAAGTGGAGCAGCCAGAGCATGAACTGGCATCCATATGGGATGCTGGAGTCGCAGGAGGAGGCTTAACCCACTGTGCCACAATGCCAGCCCCAAGGTACTTCTCTTTCTATGCTTGGTTTATTTCACTTCATATGAGGACCTCCAGTTCCATCCATGTTGCTGAGAATGACAAGATTTCATCTTTTTATGGTGGCTATGTGTCTTCTGCTGTGTATATGTGTCACATTTTCTTTTTCCATCATCAGTTGATGGACATTTAAGTTGTTTACATTTCTAGTCTGTTGTAAATCATGTTGCAATAAACATGGAAGTGCAGTTATCTCTGCAGCATTTCTCTTGGATTTGCACGCATTAGTAGAATTGCTAAATGTTATGGTAATCCTAGTTTTAGTCTTTGCAGGAATGTCCTCATTCCCCACAATGGCTTTGCTGATTCACATTTACATCAACAGTGTGCAAGGGTTCCCTTTGCTCCACATCCTTGCCAGCACTCATTACTTTTGTCTTTTCTTTTTAACACTTTATTTCAAAGTATTTTTAAATTTACAAAACAGAAATTATAAAGTAGTAGAGTTCCCATATACCCCACACCTAGCTTCCCTATGATTAACATCTTATATTAGTTTGATATATGCATCAAAATTAATGAACCACACCCATATTCCTCTGTTTTTTAAATATGAACCCCCTCTATCCCTTCTCCACCCCTACCGGCGTCTAGAACACATTCTGTGTTGAGAGTCCCCCACTTCGGAGGGAGAATATGTGGTATTTACGTGGTATTCACGTGGTATTTGTCTTTCTGTGTTTGGCTTGTTTCACTTTACCGGATGTCCTCCTGTTCCACACACTTTGCTGCAAATGATCTAACTTGAGTGAGATTATATCTCAATGTGAGCTTTATTGCATTTTTCTGTTAACAGTGATGTAGAGCAGATCTCACGTACCAGCTGTCCATGTGCATGTCGTCCTTTGAGGAGAAGCCATACTTCTTTTTCGTACCCCCAAGTTCAGGGTAGATCCTCAAAGCTCACAACAGGGCTCAGTAGTACAACTGCCCTGACAGAAGCAGAGTATAAAACTGAGGAGGGACACAACCGATGTAAGAAGTAAGAGCCATAGCCTGGCTTGCCCCCACTGTGGTTTACACCTGGGTTAAACACAGCTTAGGTTGGCTGAGAAGTCTCAGGCTGCACGTTTACTCTGAGGTGATTCTTGATGAGTGATGCCCATAAGTACCCAGCAAAAGTAAACGTAAAGAGAAAGATCTTCCAACTGAGAACCTAAAGAATTCTAGCCTGGGATGAATCTGGGAACTCAATCCAGGTATCCCATGTGGGTGTCAGGGAATCAAGTACTGGAACCATCACCTGCTAGTCCCTGAGGTGCACATTAGTGGGAAGCTGGAATCAGAAGTAGAGCTGGAACTCAAATCCAAGTACTCAACTATGGTATGCAAATGTCCCAACCAGCAGCTTAACTGTTGGGGCATATGCTTAGCACTCAAAACTAATGTTTAAAGTTAATTATCAGCTATTAGCCATAGAAAGGCATACAATAAGTGAAAATCAACAAAAGCAATAGATAGCAAACAGAGACTGACACAAATACCAAATAATGGAATTACCAAATGGACATTTATAAATAACTAAATTCATATAACTTATAAATAATCAAGTTTATATCATATTCAAAGCAGTAAATAATACACTTTTAAATACCCACACAAAATAGGACATTAGCCAAAGAATATATGAAAGAGGATCATTAAAATTTTTAGAAATTGGAGAGCAGCAAGATGACGGAATAGGAAGGGAGCACACCGATAGTCTGGGGAGAGACAGTTTAATAAAAGTGGAGATACTGCAGGTTCAAGGAAGAGTAGGGGAAGATACAGCAGAGAAAACCCTTCCGGAACTGGAGATTCACAGTGGACCTGCGTGGAGAGCATGGGAGCCCGCAGTTTGGGACACCAGCAGCAGATTCAACACACCAGCGCTGGAACGCGAGGTGAGCAGAACATCAATAGCCCGAATTACCAGCAGGGAAGCGGAAAAGGGAGCCTAGAGCGAACAAGGCTTGAAACCCTGCGGGGAAAAGTTCACCAGGCTAACTAGAAGAGAGAGAGAGAGAGGGAAAAAAAAAAAGTGACCCATATGGACACGAGCTTCTCTCTCTCCGCTCACCTCTCAAAGGTGAGCAAAACAAAGAGCAGGCGCCATTTTGGAATACGTCATAAGCAGGGCGACCTCGGGTCAGCACCGGCCCCAAGCCTAGCAGAAAAACCTGACTCTGGGTGGGAGGGGTGAAATAACAGGAGATTAGAACCTAATGAATGTGTGGTGCTAATGAACTGAGACTGTGAAAAAAGAGACGGTGGTGGAAAGAACTCATGGAAATCACGAATTCATGTGAGTACTCTCCAGAGACACTACAGTTCAGTAGCCTTGGCAGCCCAGTGGGAGACTACAGGAGAATCTCAGCCCACACAAAGAGCCACAAAGATTCCCTCTCTGGTCCTTGGGAAAGAGCTTCCGATCTCTGGCTCCTGTGGGTATATCATTCGTCTGCTAACCACCCCCAATTCCATTCAGCTGTGTGGAATTACTTCCCTTTTGAACCAAAAAAAAAAAAAGTAACAGAGAGAGATTTACCACGCCTAACCTGGGAGTGTCTCCTTTGACACACCCTCAACCCTGAGGAACCAAACAGAGCTCTCAGGCCACACCCATCTCAAGCCTCTAAGGCTCCATCAAAAGCAGACAGTCCACTTAATCTAGAGTCATAGTATAACAAGAAAAAAACACCACAGTGAAGAAACCAATATGCCAAACAACAAACGCAAAAACCGAGGTAATAAGAACAAGGAAGACACTATGGCATCCCCAAATGAAAAAGACACCCCAATTCAAGATTACAAAGATGATGACATAGAAGAGATGCAAGAAGCAGATCTCAAAAAATTGATAAGAACACTAAGAAGTACTCAAAAACAAATTCTTGAACTACAGAAATCCTTAATGGACAAGGTAGAAAATCTCTCTCATGAAAATGAAATATTAAGGAGGAATCAAGCTGAAATGAAACAACTAGTAGAACATGAAACTGTGATAGTGACGAGAAATCATAATGAAGTGAAGAATTCAATAGATCAAATGAAAAACACATTAGAGAGCCTTACAAACAGAATGGGTGAGGCAGAAGAGAGAATATCGGACTTAGAAGACAGAGCACAGAAAACTATACAGTCAAACCAAAGAAAAGAAGAGGAAATTAGAAATCTAAAAAATATTGTTGGGAATCTACAGGATACTATTAAAAAACCCAACATTCGAGTTCTAGGAGTTCCTGAAGGCATGGAGAGGGAGAAAGGATTAGAATGCCTTTATAGTGAGATAATAGCAGAAAATTTCCCAGTTTTGGAGAAGGACAGAGACATCCTAGTACAGGAAGCACATAGAACCCCTAGGAAACATGACCAAAAGAGGTCCTCACCACGACACGTTGTAATTAAACTCACCACAGTGAAACAGAAAGAAAAGATCCTAAAATGTGCAAGAGAGAAACGTCAAATTACTCTCAGAGGATCTCCAATTAGACTCACAGCAGACTTCTCATCAGAAACCCTACAAGCTAGAAGGGAATGGCGAGACATAGCCCAGGTACTTAGAGAGAAAAACTGCCAGCCCGGAATATTATATCCTGCCAAGCTCTCATTTGTGAATGAAGGTGAATAAAGACCTTTCATAACAAACAAAAATTGAAAGAATTTGTTGCCACTCGTCCAGCCCTGCAAAAGATACTTAAAGATGTGTTACACACAGAAACACAGAAACATAGCCATCAACATGAAAGAAGGTAAACGAAGGGAACCTCACAGCAAAAGATCACAGGGAATTCAAAGCATACATTTGGATAAAGAAATTATGGGACACGTACTCTATAGAATACTATACAGCAGTCAAAAACAATGAAATCCGGTCATTTGCAATAAGATGGAGGAATCTGGAAAACATCATTCTGAGTGAATTAAGCCAGTCCCAAAGGGACAAATATCATATGTTCTCCCGATCGGTGACAACTAATTGAGCACCAAAGGTGAAACCTATTGAAGTGAAATGGACACTATGAGAAACAGTAACTTGATCAGCTCTTGTGCTGACTGTTGTTGTACAATGTAATACTTTATCCATTTTAGTAATTTTTTATTCTAGTACTATTGGTTGAACTCTGTAATTAACAAACAATTATTCTTAGGTGTTTAAATTTTAACTGAAAAGTGATCCCTGTGAAATTTAAGAGTAGGAATAAGGGAGGGAGGAGATGTACAATTTGCGACATGCTCAATCGGAACTGCCCCAAATGATGGAGTTAGAATTGTGCCAGGGAATTCCAATACAATCCCATCAAGGTGGCATGTACCAAGGCCATCTCACTAGTCCAAGTGATCAATTTCAGTTCACAATTGATCACACTGATAGGTCTAAGAGTCAAAGGGATCACACAAACAAGACTAGTGTCTGCTAATACTAACTGATAGAATCAAAAAGGGAAAGAATGATACAACATGGGAAGCGAGATACACAGCAGACTCATAGAATGGCAGATGTCCTAAATAGCACTCTGGCCTCAGAATCAGCCCTTAAGGCATTCAGATCTGGCTCAAGAGCCCATGAGAATATTCTAGGCATGGAAAGCCAAGACACTCTGGAAAAAAAAAGAAGACCTAAATGAAAGATCTCTGTGAGTGAGATCCCAGTGGAACGAATGGGGCCTTCAAAGAAGGAGGTACCTTTCTCTGAAGGGAGGAGAGAACCTCCACTTTGACTATGACCCTGTTGGAATAAGATTGAAGTCAGCGCACCCTAAAGGCTTCCATAGCCTCGGCAACTCATGACTAGAGCCTAGGGAGATTACTGACGCCATAAACAAGAGTGTCAAATTGTTAAATCAACTTCAGGAGTCACTGTGTACTTACTTCTCATGTGGGATCTGTCCTTCATGTGTTGTCCAATGTGAAGTAATGCTATAACTAGCACTGAAACAGTATTTTACACTTTGTGTTTCTGTGTGGGTGCAAACTGATGAAATCTTTACTTAGTATATACTGAATCGATCTTCTGTATATAGATAATTAAAAATGAAAAAAAAACCTTGGTGTTAAATTGGAAATTGCCTAGAAAATTAATCAATTTTTTAAAAAAATATATCATGTAGGATCTCTGTCCTTAATGTGCTCTACATTTTGAATTAATACTATAACCAGTACTCCAACAGTATTTTTCACTTTGTGTTGCTGTGTGAGGGCAAACTGTTGAAATCTTTACTTAATATATAGTAAACTGATCTTCTGTATATAAAGAGAATTGAAAATGAATCTTGATGTGAAGCAAGGGGAGAGGGAGTGGGAAAGGGGAGGGTTGCGGGTGAGGGGGAAGTTATTGAGGGGGGAAGCCATTGTAATCTATAAGCTGTATTTTGGAAATTTATATTCTTTAAATAAAAGTGTTATAAAAAATTAAAAAAAAATAAAAAATAAAAAATAAATTTTTAGAAATTAAGGGGCCAGCGCCATGGCTCACTTGGTTAATCCTACACCTGCGGCTCAGGCATCCCATATGGGTGCTGGGTTCTAGTCCTGGTTGCTCCTCTTCCAGTCCAGCTCTCTGCTGTGGCCCCAGAGAGCAGTGGAGGATGGCCCAGGTGCTTGGGCTCCTGCACCCATATGGGAGACCAGGAGGAAGCACCTGGCTCCTGGCTTTGGATCAGTGCAGCACTGGCTTTAGCAGCCATTTGAAGGGTGAACCAACGGAAGGAAGACCTTTCTCTCTCTCTCTCTCTCTATATATATATATATATATATGTCAAATAAATAAAAATTTTTTAAAGTTTTTAGAAATTAAAAATATAATAAGCAAAATCAAATTTTTGAGGATACATTTTGAAGCATATTAGATACAGCAGAAGGTAAAATTAGTGAACTACAGAATAGAACAGAAAAATATTATTAAGAAAGTACATTGTAGTATATAGAAAAGGTAGAAATACAGAAGATATCCTTTGACATGAAGGATACAGCAAAATATTTAACAAATATTTAAGCAGAGTTGTGGAGAAGGAGGATAACAAAAAGAACAGCAAACATTTCTGAGAATTTTCCAGAATAAATAAAAAGTATAAATGAACATACTAAAGAAGTTAGCTGAATAAACAAAAAAAGAAATCTTTATTCAGACACATCCTAGTGAAACTAGAAATATAAAGTCAATGAGACAAACCTCTAAAGCTTCCAAAACAGAAAACATTCTCTTCCAAAAAATGTTATAAAGACTAAAAAATTTTGGAGACCAAAATAAAGCAAAAATGACTAGAGTGCAAAAGAAAAATAACTGCCAAACTAGAAATCTACACCCAA
Organism: Sylvilagus floridanus; assembly: GCA_949820135.1. NCBI lineage: Eukaryota > Metazoa > Chordata > Mammalia > Lagomorpha > Leporidae > Sylvilagus > Sylvilagus floridanus. Next base: position 101,653,889 of record OX463225.1, read on the forward strand.
TGAAATTATCTTTCAAAAACAAAAGTGAGAAGACAAGATAGATTCTGGGAGAAAATGTTTGCCAAGACACATCTCATAAAAGACTGATCAAAGGGGCTGGCTTTGCAGTGTTGTGGATAAAGATGCTGTTTGTGATGCCAGCATCCCATATGCATGATGGCTCAAGTCCTTGTTGTTCCACTTCAGAGCCAGTTCCCTGCTAGTGGCCTAGGAAAGGCAGTGGAGGATTGCCTGACTGCTTGGGCCCCTGATGCCCATGTGGGAGATCTGGAGGAGGCTCCTGGCTCCCAGATTCAGCCTGATACAGCCCTGGCCATTGCTGCCATCTAGATGGAAGTTCTCTCTCTCTCTCTCTCTCTCTCTCTCTCTCTCTCTCTCTCTCTCTCTCTCTCCTTTTCAAATAAATAAAAGAAAAAGAAAAAGAACTGATCCAAAATGTATCTAGAGCTCCTGAAACTCAGCAATAAAATAATGCATCACTGGATTTAAACACGGATAAAAGACATGAAAACACATCTTATCAAAGAAGATACACGGATGACAAGTGAGCATGTGGAAAACATCACATGACATCATATGTTTTTAGGGAATTGCAAATTAAAACAACAATGAGATACATTATACATCTATTAAAATGGTCAAAATCCAGAACACTGACAGCATCAAATGATAGAGACGATAATGGAGCAAAAAACTCTCTCATTCACAGTAGTAGGGATGCAAAACTTGGAAAGAAAGATGGTCTCTCAGTTTCTTACAAAACTGCATTTTTTTATAACTCATGCATTTTCTTTTTTTCTCTTCATTTTAAATTTATTTTTCCCTCAAAGAAACTGCATGCATTTCATAAGTACAACTTTAAGAATATAGTAATTCTTCCCATATACCTGCCCTCTCGCCCATTTTCCCACCCTTCTTCCCCTCCCTCTCCCATTTCCAGTCCCATTCTCCACTAAGGTCCATTTTGATTAACTTTATGCACAGAAAACCAACTCTATAATAAGTAAAGTGTTCAATTTAAACCATAAAGACAAAAAAAAAAAACAGAAACAAAACAAAACAAACCCCCGTTCCTAAACAGTATAGACAAGGGTTGCTCAAAGTCATTAAATTTTTTTAATTTTTATTTATTTATTTAAATTTTTTGCTATGCAGAGTTAGACAGTGAGAGAGAGAGACAGAGAGAGTTATAGACAGTGAGAGAGAGACAGAGAGAAAGGTCTTCCTTCCGTTGGTTCACTCCCCTAAGCCGCCATGGCTGGCGCTGCAACGATCCAAAGCCAGTCTCCCATGCGGGTGCAGGGACTGAAGCACTTGGGCCATCCTCTGCTGCCCTCCCGGGCCACAGCAGAGAGCTGGACTGGAAGAGGATCAACTGGGACTAGTACCCAGCACCCCAACCAGGACTAGAACCCAGGGTGCCAGCGCCACAGGTAGAGGATTAGCCAAGTGAGCTATGGCACTGGCCCAAAGTCATTACATTTTTAATTTCTAAGATCAACCCCATTCACAATAGCTACAAAAAAATCAAATACCTTGGAATAAATGTAACACAGGATATCAAAGATATCTACAAATGAGGATTAAAAACATTAAAGAAAAAAATAGAAGATAAAAAACAATGGAAAATCTTCCATATTCATTGATTGGAAAAACCAGTATCATCAAAATGTCCATTCTCCCAAAAGCAATTTACAGATTCAATGCAATACCAATCAAAATACCAAGTACATTCTTCTCAGATATAGAAAAATAATACTAAAATTCATATGGAAACACAGGAGATCCCAAATAGCTAAAACAATCTTATACAACAAAAACAAAGCCGGAGGCATCACAATACCAATTTTTAAGATATATTACAAGGCAGTTTTAATCAAAACAGCCTGGTACTAGTGCAAAAATAGATGGGTGGACCAATGGAACAGAATAGAAACACCAGAAATCAATCCAAGCATGTACAGCCAACTTATATTCCACCAAGGAACTAAAATTATTCCCTGGAGCAATGACAGTCTCTTCAACAAATGGTGCTGGGGGGCCGGCACCGTGGCACAGTAGGTTAATCCTTCACCTGCGGTGCCGGCATCCCATATGGGCACCAGTTCTAGTCCTGGCTGCCTCTCTTCCCATCTAGCTCTCTGCTATGGCCTGGGAAAGCAGTAGAGGATGGCTCAAGTCCTTGGGCCTCTGCACCTACATGGGAGCCTTGGAGGAGGCACTTGGCTCCTGGCTTTGGATTGGCACAGCTCCAGCCGTTGCGGCTATTTGGGGAGTGAACCAATGGAAGGAAGACCTTTCTCTCTGTCTCTTCCTCTCACTGTCTGTAACTCTACCTCTCAAATAAAATCTTTTTGAAAAATGGTGCCGAGAAACCTGGATTTTCACATGCAAAAGTATGAAGCAAGACCCCTACCTTACACCTTACACAAAAATCCACTCAAGGTGGATTAAAGACCTAAATCTATGACCCAAAACCATAAAATGACTAGAGAACATTGAGGAAATCCTGCAAGACATTGGGATAGGCAAAGAGTTCTTGGAAAAGACCCAAGAAACACAATCAAAGCCAAAATTCATAATTGGGATTACATCAAATTGAGAAGCTACTGAACTGCAGAAAAAACACTCAGAAGTGAAGAAGCAACCAACTGAATGGGAGAAATTATTTGCAAACTATGCAACTGATAAAGGATTAATAAGCAGAATCTATAAAGAGATCAAGAAACTCCACAACAACAAAACAAACAACCCAGTTAAGAAATGGGCAAAGGACTTAGACATTTTCTTTTTTTTTTTTTTTTGACATTTTCTTTTTTTAAAAAAAGATTTATTTTATTTATATGAAAGACAAAGTTACAGAGAGAGAGGTTGTCCATTCCATTGGTTCGCTCCCCAAATGACTGCAATGGCCAGAGCTGAGCTGATCTGAAGCCAGGAGCCAGGAGCTTCTTCCAGGTCTCCCACATGGGTGCAGGAACCCAAGGACTTAGGCCATCTTCCACTGCCTTCCCAGGCCATAGCAGAGAGCTAGATCAGAAGAGGAGCAGCAAGACTCACACAGGCACCCATATGAGATGCCGGCACTGCAGGTTGGGGTTTTAACAGGCTGCACCACAGTGCTGGCCCATTAAATAGACATTTTTATAAAAAGGAAATCCAAATGGCCAAAAGACACATGAGAAAATGCTTAGGATCACTAGCCTTCAGGGAAATGCAAATCAAAACCACAATGAAGTTTCATCGCACCCCAGTTAGAGTGGCTTTCATACAGAAATCAACAAACAACAAATGTTGGCGAGGATGTGGGGAAAAAGGGACACTAATCCACTGTTGGTGGGAATGTAAACTGGTAAAGCCACTATGAGAGACAGTATGGAGATACTTCAGACATCTGTATATGGACCTACCACATGACCCAGCCATCCCACTCCTGGGAATTTACACAGGGAAATGAAATCAGTATATGAAAGAGTTAGCTGCACCCCCATTGCAGCTCATTTCACAATAGCTAAGACATGGAATCAAGCCAAATTTCCATCAGCTGAGGACTTGATAAAGAAATTATGGGATGTGTACACTACGGAATACTACACAGCAGTTAAAAAAAATGAAATCTGGTCATTAACAACAAAATGGATGAATCTGGAGAACATCATACTTAGTGAAATAAGCCAGTCCCAAAGGGACAAAATCACATGTTCTCTCCAATCTTTGAGAACTAATAGAGCATCTAAAAGGCAATCTGCAGAAGTGAAATTGACACTTTGAGAAGCAATCACTTGAACAGCCCTTATCTTGACTGTTGAGGAAGTTTTCTTATACTATTTGTTGAACTCTTTACTTAACATAGAGTTAAATGTATGTGTATAAAGTCAATTGAAAATAGATCTCAGTAAAAAAAAATACAGGAATGGGAATAAAAGAGAGAGGAGGAAGAGGGGTTGGGAGTATGGGTGGGAGGGTGGACACGGTGGGAAAGATCACCATGTTCCTAATTATTAAGTGTGTGATGTTTATAACTGTAAAGCTGTTTAGCTCTGCATACATTCCTTTGGACTGACTTCTTTTTTGTTTTTTAAAGATTTATTTTATTGATTTGAAGGACAGAGCTACAGAGAGAGGTAGAGACAGAGAGAGAGGTCTTCCATCCACTGGTTCACTCCCCAGATGGCCGCAACGGCCGGAACTGCACTGATCCGAAGCCAGGAGCCAGAAGCTTCTTCCAGGTCTCCCATGTGGGTGCAGGGGCCCAAGGACTTGGGCCATCTTCTACTGCTATTCCAGGACATAGCAGAGAGCTGGATTGGAAGAGAAGCAGCCGGGACTAGAACCCAGTGCCCATATGGGATGCCAGCACTTCAGGCCAGGGCTTTAACCCGCTGAGCCACAGCGCTGGCCCCAAGACTTACTTCTAAGGGTACTGTTTAAAAATTTGCCATGGGACCCCAAATCCTCTTAAGCTGGATGGTAAAAAGATCATCTTAAGTGTTAAAGCAATCATATGGATAGGATTAAGGGTTTGGTAATAATAATAGACAGAATTAAAAAGGAATGAATGCTCCAACATGGGAAGCAGTCCACCAGAAGACTCATAGAATTATAAATGCTTTAAATAGTACTCAGACCTCAGAATCAACCCTTAAGGCATTCTGGTGTGGCTGAAAAACCAAGAACAACATTTCAGGCATGGAAAGCCAAGACACTGTGGCAAAAACTGTCCTACAAGAAGAACCTCTGTGAGTGAGATCCCAGTGGAAAGAAGTGGACATCAAAGAAGGAGGTACTTTTCTCTGAAGGCAGGAGAGAACTTGCACTTTGCTTATGGCCCTGTCTAAATACTGACAGAGTTTGTGGACTCAAAAGGCATCCATAGCCTAGGCAGCTCATATCAAGAGCCTCAGGTGGTCACTAAAGTCATACATAAGAGTGTTAATTATTAAATTAACAAGAGTCATTGTGTACTAACTTTCCATGCAGAACCTCTATCCTCAAAGAACTGTATTATCATTATGTCTAAATGCCTGCAAAAGATGTATCATTCTTGGGTGCTTCCTTTTTTTCTGATTTTTAGTTTTTTTTCATGAAAAATGCAAATTCAGATATTCTTAAGGCAAATGTTATATAAGAACTTATGAAGATTTTTCAATGTATTTTGTCATTTACTAACTTCATTAAAAGGCATTCAGGAACTACCTAGAAAAAAAAGTAATGTAAAAGTATCCAAAAATACCATGTGCATGCTCATGGACTTCTAACCATAATGAATTCTTCTTTTTTCTTTTTTATTAAACTTTTATTTAATAAATATAAATTTCAAAAGTGCAACTTTTGGATTATAGTGGCTTTTCCCCCCATAACCTCCCTCCCAACCGCAACCATCCCATCTCCCACTCCCTCTCCCATCCCATTCTTCATCAAGATTCATTTTCAATTATATATATAAAAATAATGGATATATATACTAAGTGTTTTATATATATATACTATATATACTAAGTATATATACTAAGTAAATATATATATTGGTATATACTAAGTAAATACTGTATATATACTAAGTAAATATTACTAAGTAATATATGTAAGTAAATATTTCAACACTGCACTTACAGAAACAACATGGAGAACTCCTGAACTAGCACAAGTGAAAAATGAAATGATTTTTAGGGGCCGGTGCTGTGGCGTAGCAGGTAAAGCAGCTGCCTGCAGGGCCTGCATTCCATATGAGCGCGAATCTATGTCTCGGATGCTCTACTTCCGATCCAGCTCTCTGCTATGGCCTGGGGAATGCAGTGGAAGATGGCCCAAGCTCTTGGGCCCCTGCACCTGTGTGGGAGACCTGGAAGAAGCTCCTGGTTCCTGGCTTTGGATTGGCGTAGATTGGCCATTGTGGCCAATTAGGGAGTGAACCAGTGGATAGAAGACCTCTCTGTCTCTCTCTGTCTCTCTCTCTCTCTCTCTCTGCCTCTCCTTCTCTCTCTGTGTAACTCTTTCAAGTAAAATAAATAAATCTTATAAAAAAAAAAGAACACTTTATTTAAAAAAAAAATCAAGAAAACACTTTTCTGCTGATGGGACTAATAGAAACCACAAAATAAAACAGCAAATGTAAATTCAATTATTTCAGTGTAAACACCAAGTATAAAATAATTAAAGTTCCAATTTCAGAACTGAATAAAAATATTTAGCTAATGATAATAACAACGAAAGCTCAGGCAAAAATACTTTACGGAAATAGCATTATAGGTAAAGTTTCACTTCAGTTCACAAGAAAAAACTATATAAAATGATTAAATTTTTTAATCTCCTAATTATATAATCCCAAAATTATAAAGGTAATAATTAACAGAACCACAGGGATAAATAGAAAATTACATAATTAATATGAGACTTTTTAAAGAAATTATTTTGTTTACTTGATAAGCAGAGTGACAGAAAGAGAAAGAGATCTTCCATCCACAGGTTCACTCCCCAAATGTCTATAATGACTGGTGTTGGGATAGGCCAAAACTAGCATCCTAAAACTCCATCCAGGTCTCCCACACTGGTAACAGAGGCCCATGTGTTTGGGCCATCCTTGGCTGCCTTCCCAGGTACATTGGCAGGAGCTAGATCAGAAGCAGAGCAGACGGGACTGGAATCAATATTCTGATATGGGATGCCAGTGTTGCAGTGGGACCTGTCTTAAAATTTTTTTCAGTTGGCCAGCTCCATGGCTCAATAGGCTAACCCTCCACCTTGTGGTGCCGGCACACCGGGTTCTAGTTCCGGTTGGGGCACCAGATTCTGTCCTGGTTGCCCCTCTTCCAGGCCAGCTCTCTGCTATGGCCCGGGAGTGCAGTGGAGGGTGGCCCAAGTCCTTGGGCCCTGCACCTGCATGGGAGACTAGGAGAAGCACCTGGCTCCTGCCTTCAGATCAGCGCAGTGCACCGGCCGCAGCGTGCCAGCTGCGGCGGCCATTGGAGGATGAACCAACGGCAAAGGAAGACCTTTCTCTCTGACTCTCTCTCTCTCTCTCACTGTCCATACTGTCCACTCTGCCTGTCAAAAAAATTTTGGTTTCAGTTGTAGATAAAACAAGCAGAAGTAAACAAATCAGCAAAAATTAAAGATAGAGAATAAATATAATTGAAAATGAATCTCAATGTGAATGGAATGGGAGAGGGAGCAGGAGATGGGAGGGGTGCAGGTGGGAGGGAAGTTATGGGGGGAAAAAGCCATTGTAATCCATAAACTGTACTTTGGAAAATTATATTTACTAAATAAAAGTTTTAAAAAAAGGAATGAAAGATAATTTTGATGCTAAAAAGATTGGAAGTCAAGACATATGATGTGCTGGCGCCATGGCTCACTACGCTAATCTTCCACCTTTCAGTGCCGGCACACCGGGTTCTAGTTCCAGTCAGGGCGCCGGATTCTGTCCCAGTTGCCCCTCTTCCAGGCCAGCTCTCTGCTGTGGCCAGGGAGTGCAGTGGAGGATGGCCCAAGTGCTTGGGCCCTGCACCCCATGAGAGACCAGGAGAAGCACCTGGCTCCTGCCATCGGATCAGCGCAGTGCGCTGGCCACAGCACGCTGGCCGCGCGGCCATTGGAGGGTGAACCAACGGCAAAGGAAGACCTTTCTCTCTGTCTCTCTCTCTCACTGTCCACTCTGCCTGTCAAAAAAAAAAAAAGAGACATATGATGAGATCTTTTATAATACCTGGAACATACATGTTATTGAAAAGCTATACATAGATTTCAAAATTTGTTTGCATCAATATTAAATTATCTTTTAATACCATTTCTCCACAGACTTTTTGAAATATAACTGTATGTGATTCTTTACAAGAGTGTAATTTTAGAACAGTGGCTAAATGAAACCAATCAGGCACAGAAAACACATACTGAATGTTCTTACTTATATGATTATGTGAAAGCTGAAAAGTTGGACTTATAAAAGAGGACACTAGAACTATAGTTACTAGGCCTTGGAAAGATGTGACAGAGGTATGGATACAGGTGGTGGGGGTTAATGTGTAAAGAAAACAATTGGATAGTAGGAATAACTTCTAATGTACTACAGCACACTATTATATCTATGGTTGCCAACAATTATCTGTATTCATGTATTTCATAAGAGCTAATAGAATTTGAATGTTCCTAATACAAAGAAATTTAAAAATGGCCTGAGGTGATGGATATGCCTGTTATTATACTCCATAAGTATGCACAATTACTATGCATCAATGAAATATAAAATACATGTGTACAAATGAAAAAACTAAATATGTATTGCTTCAAGTTCTAAATTTGTAGTAATAATATTATGCAGCAAAGGAAAACTAATAAAACTGCAGTAGAAGGGAAAAAATAAATCTTTCCTTTCTCCAACAAACTAAAAACAAATTAAGAGTACTTACCCTTTTTTCATGTGAAACCATGGTCAAAGTTACACTAGAACTAACTGATAGCAACCATGCTCATTTAACTAACTGTTCAGTGGACATTCTAAGTTTGTCAGATTCACTTTCACATGCAAAAAATTATTCTTTCACATACAATCAAAAATCCTATAGCTATATGTGTATATATATAAATAAATATATATATGAATAAAAAAGAGAATACTTAGGAAACATGATTAATACAATTGACCTAACAAAACCAAATAGAATGGTTCTGATTCAATATGCAGAATACAGATTATTTTCAAATACACATTGTACTAGTTTCTTATTGCAACGCTAACAAATGACCACAAATGTAGTGAATTCTTATTTTTTAAAAAAGATTTATTTATTTGAAAGCCAGAGTTATATATATAGAGAGAGGTCTTTTATTCACTGGTTCATTCCCCAGTTGGTTACAATGGCTGGAGCTGTGCTGATCCGAAACCAGGAGCTTCTTCCTAATCTTCCATGCAGGTACAGGGGCCCAAAGACTTGGGCCAGCTTCCACTGCTTTCCCAGGCCATAGCAGAGAGCTGGATAAGAAGAGGAGCAGCAGGGACTAGAACTGGCACCCATATGGGATACCTGCACTGCAGGCCAAGGCTTTATCCACTACGCCACAACACTGGCCCCAAATGCAGTGAATGCTAACAACACAAATGTATCCTCTTCTGATTCTGAATATCAGATATCCCAACTGAGTCTGAAGGAGCTAAATTCAAGGTGCTAGCAACTTTGGTCCCTTCTGCAGCCTCTAGGGGGAAAAGGATTAGTCTAATGAGCATTTACAATTTTGGCAATGTTCTATGCTTCTAAATCAAGTGTCAAAAAATATCAATGGAGGAGCGAGCATTGTGGCAGAACTTATAAAACTGCTGCTTGTGACATCTGCATCCCATATGGGTGATGGTTCAAATCCTGGCTACTTCACTTTCGATTTAGCTCCCTGCTAATGGCCTGGGAAAGGTAATAGCAGATGACTCAAATATTTGGGTTCCAGCCACACACGTGGGCGATGTGGATGAAGCTCCTGGCTTCGGCTGGGGTAAGCGCTGGCCATTGCAGTCATCTGGGGGAGTGAACCAGTGGATGGAAGATCTCTTGGTCTCTCCTTCTCTATCTCTGTAACTCTGACTTCCAAAATTTTCATTTCTTTTATTGTCCCTGTCTGGGTTTTGTGGCAGGATATTATTATATGTAATCTTCTTCAATTTAAGAGTGTAAGAAGGGTTGTTTTTAGTTACTCTTGATCAGTGTGGTAGAATTCAGTAGTGAAACCATAAAGTCTTATGTCTTTTCAGTTGAAAATTTTTCCTTCAATTCTGAGAGTAAAATAATTATTTAGTATTGTACTGGAGATTCTTTTTTACAAAGCCAGGAGCCAGGAGCATCTTCCAGGTCTTGTACTGGAGATTCTAAAGTAAGAGAATAATTGAAGAAAAAGGTAACACGATAAAATGATAGAATTACCAATATTTACATGTGACCGCAAATGTAGGCAATTCAAAACCATCTATAGAGACATCATTAAAATTAATGAGAGTTTTGCAAAGTTACTAGATATAAAAGTCAATCTACTTGTTCAAAAATTAGTTGTATTTTGACATATCAATAACAATCAGGTAGAAAGTAAAATTGAAATCAGATGTCAGAAAATATTTATAAAGTTAAGCAAATCAAAGAAAATGTAATTAAAATATGTAAGAATTATATGGAGAAAATCAGATAATTTTATTGAGAGAAACTAAGGTAGACCTAAATAAATGGATACTTCATTTCATGGATTTAAAAGGTTAGTATCAATTCCCCAAATTGATATACATTTTAAATATTATCATAACCAAAAGCAGAATAATGCATATGTTTCAGTTAACAGCTGAAAATAGTTATAAAGTTTATATGGAAATTTAAAGAAGTGGAAATAAGCCAAGATACTCCAGGGGAAATGCATGGTAGGGAACATTATCTATCAAATATAAAAGCATTATTTAGGCAAGAATAATCAAGGAAACACAATATTGGCTCAAGAATAGAAAGAACAACGAACCGTATGCTGGTATAGGAACTTGGTATATGACAGATGTGGCACTAATGTATGGTTCTAAAAAGCTTGAATATCTCCATGGAAATAAATAATTGAACAGATATAAAATCAATTCCAGATGAGATAAATGTCCAACTATGAAAAGAAAACCCTTAAAGTTTTTGGAAGATACTGGAAATTTTCTTGGGGTAGGTAAGGATTTTTAAAAAATATGATTCAACAAGCACAAAAGGAAAATATTGATGAACTTGTTTACATTCTAAGTAACAAAAAAAAAATCTCCTGATATTGAAAGGATAATCCACAGAGAAAAAAATCTGCATCACATATGATCAACAAATCTAATATCCAGAATACATAAATAATTCTTAAAAATGCTTGACAAAGTATGAACAATTTAGGAAAATGAGTAGACACTTCACAACTGAGGACATTCAAATGACCAGTACAAACATGATGAGTTACTCAAACTTATTAGGAATCAGGTAAATTAGATACTACTACCTAATACCACTTTGGTTAAATAAATAAGGAAGTAAACAAATAAAAGAGCAAACTAGGGCTGGCGCTGTGGCATAGCAGGTAAAGCTGCAGCCTGTAGCACCGGCATCCTATATAGGCACCAGTTCGAGTCTCAGCTGCTCCACTTCTGATCCAGCTCTCTGCTATGGCCCAAGTCCTTGAGCCCCTGCACCTGCATGGGAGACCCAGAAGAACCTTCTGGCTCCTGGTTTCGGATCAGCATAGCTCCTACAGTAGAGACCAATTGGGGAGTGAACCAGCAGATGAATGACCTCTCTCTCTCTCTCTCTCTCTCTCTACCTCGCCTTCTCTCTCTGTGTAACTCGACTTTCAGATAAATAAATTAAAAAAAAAAAACCTAACTAGCTCTTGTTTGCATAGGACGAGGAATATACAATATAACCACCTTATACAGGCGTGTACTATCATTCATGATAAAAACCATTCCACCCTAAGTACCCTACAGAAACGTGAGCTTACACATATAAGGATCAAGCACAATTTTATTTTATGTTTTATTCGAGAAGCTAAAAGAGAGCTCCCAACCGCTGATTAACTCCCTGAATGCCCACAAAAGTCACGGCTGGGCCAGGGTCAAAGCCTGGAGTTGGGAATTCAATCCAGGCCTCCTACAAGGATGTCTGGGACTTATTTACTTGAACCAATACCTCCCAGGATCTGCATTGGAAATAAGCTGGAACTGGGAGCTAGAGCCAAGAATTGAACATGGGCACTGTGATGTCAGACACAGGCATCTTAACCACTAGGCTAAATGGTTGCCTCCTTATGAAAGCATTGTCTGTAAGAGGCAACACTGGGAAAAGCCTCAATGTCTATCAACAATAAAATGGCTAAACTATGGTATATTCATACAATGATATACCACACAACAATGAAATAAATTAATGGATAAAGCTTTAAGACATGAAAAAATTAAAAGAAAACATCTAGTATACTAATAAAAATATATAATGGGTTCCATTAAGTACTTTTAGTTATAAGTCTTCACATTAAAATATTTTAATTACAATTTTTCACATATCAAAATTTCAAGTGTGGAAATAAATCTTCAAAAATTTTTGCAAGATCATTTTATAGGATATTTAAAATTCAATTGGAAAACAGTAGACTTAATAAATACACTATGCTTAGAGATGGTATCTATCTACATTGCATATATATATATATATATATACACACACACATATACATATATATGTATGGGTGTGGAGGTCCAAGTACTTGAGTCATCTTCCTATGCATTCCCAGGCATATATGCAGAGAGCTATCTGAAGCGGATCAGCCAGGACTCAAACCAGCGCCTGTATGGGAAGCCAGCACTACAGGCAGAGGCATAACCTGCTATACCACAATGCCAGCCCCTAAATTTCTTTCTTCATTGCTCTAAACTCCATGAAGGAAAGAATTTTGTCATTCACCATTATGTCCCTAGTACCTAAAAATGTGCCTAGTAAGTAGCAGGAACTTCATTAAAATTAACGAATATATGTATATGGTATATATTTTAAAATGTACAAAGAATGAATATGTCAAATAAGTGGTGTTAGGGAAAACTCAGCTCAGATTGACAACTTGTAGACCATACTTGTATGACTATAAAATCCAGAGGTAGAAGTGGAAGTATGACTTCAGTCACTGTTCAGTCAGGTCTCTGACTCTGTGTTTTGATGGTGTTGGCTTTGCCCATTTCCATGTGTTGGCTTCATTTTCATGCTGGCCTGCTTCTGTATGGCAATATAGCTCCAACAGTCCCAGTCCTTTTAGACCCTAGAAGGAAAGTGCCTATTCTCCCAATTTCCTGGGAAAATCTTGCTAAGGACTACACCTGAACCAGTCCCTATGGCCAGAATGCCATGAGCTACAATGGTTCTGCAGATGAATCACATTGATTTAGATTTGCTAAGTCCCAAAATGTGCACTGAAGGTCCTCAATTCACCAAACTTACAGAGCTGCAGTAAGTATTTTTAAGGGTGATACATACTACCTGTTGGACTTTGCATGAAGTACTAGTTCTAATAGTTCACAGCTTCAACATTAAACCATGCTGTATTTCATTATCTATATAAAGATTATTTCTCCCCCTTCAGTAATTGCTGTGATAAAATTGCATTCCTAATAATGTAGAACAGGAATTAAGGGTGGTAGTGTCTAACGTAATTCCAAAACCTGAGAAGATATACAGTGCCCAGCAGTCAGATTCCAACACTGTTTTATTAAATTTTGTTCATTTTCTATATTACTTCAAATGAATATGAATATGTTAGTGCATGCAGTGGGCAGAATTCTATTGGTAATCCAGGATCCTTAATTTTTCTCTTTGAGTGTGGGTGAGCCTTGGAATGATATCACTTCTTTGATTAATTTATAGTGCCAAAGAGTGGTTCTAATCACATGGGCCCTTTGAAAGAAGCTTCATGGCTACTGGCATAAGTTAGGGAGACTCCCAGTGTGAGAACAATCTGAGGCAGCATGGCTGGTCGTTAAGGAAGAGGGGACTTCACAGCCTGGAAAGCCACTGTCAACAGCTGTTTCAGATGCCATCTAAAAGAAAATAGGAACTTGTCCAATAATCATAAGGAACTGGATTCTGTCAACAATCTGAATGAGTCTGAAAGATTTTTCCTCTATTATAGAGCTTGAGTGATACCTTGATTTTGGCGAAACCCTAAACAGAGAATCCAACCAAACCCACTTGGACCTAGGACCTACAGATCTGTGAAATTAAAAAAAAAAAGTATTGCTTTAAACTACCATGTTAATGTGTTATGCAACATAAGACCTAGCCAATTAGTATTTCTTTTGGTCCAAGCATGAATAAGTTTCTGGGACTCTAAAAACACCATAAAGCTTAGGGGCTGCTGATTTGAACTTATCATGGTTAACTCTTAAGGTTAACATCACCTAAATGCAGACTGCTACCCAACTGTGTGGAGTGTAGAGTGGGGAGAAAAAGACATAACAGCAAACATCAATGAAGAAACACAAGGAGACCAAACACATAGTGGAACTGAAACTAACAATGAAGCAAATAAAAAATTAGAATGTGTTATATGAATACCTGTTCAACAATCAAAAATAAAAGAGAGCTAAGACCAGAGAGCTAATGTGCATAACCCTTTTTCTTGAATGAGAGTCTATAACACATGCATCAGAAGCAATAAGACCTAATATAATTGTAAGCTGGCGCTGCGGCTCAATAAGCTAATCCTCCACCTTGCGGCGCCAGCACACCGGGTTCTAGTCCCGGTCAGGGCACCGGATTCTGTCCCGGTTGCCCCTCTTCCAGGCCAGCTCTCTGCTGTGGCCAGGGAGTGCAGTGGAGGATGGCCCAAGTCCTTGGGCCCTGCACCCGCATGGCAGACCAGGAGAAGCACCTGGCTCCTGGCTTCGGATCAGCATAGCACGCCGGCTGCGGCAGCCACTGGAGGGTGAACCAACGGAAAAGGAAAACCTTTGTCTCTCTATCTCTCACTGTCCACTCTGCCTGTTAAAAACAAAACAAAACAAAACAAAACAAAAACCTAAAAAAACAAAACGAAGCAAGACCTAATACAAGAAAATTCCTCTGATCTGAAGGTCACGTACAGAACATATGGTGTTAAAAAATTCACTAAAACTTTGAACTATATAAACATTCCATAAATATTGAGCTGAAAAATCATGCACAGATGTTGATTAAAAGCATTTTTTTTCTTTAAAGTCATGTTATGGAAACAAAACACAGGAAGTTGTAAAGGCAATGTCCATGATCCCTGGTTGCTCATCTTCCAGTCTGTGCACCTATAAATACCCTTTCTACAACACCAGGATCACAGTACACCAAACCTTTTCTCAAACTTACTTTATTTGTTTGAATGAATTAGGGGAGCAGGGAAGGAGAGGAGAAGGACATTATGAATTTTCCATCCCCTGGTTCACTCCCAAGATGGCCTTAACTGCCAAGGAGCAAGGAGCCAGGAGCTTCTTCCAGGTCTCCCACGTGGGAACAGGGGACCATATGGGATGGTGGTGTTGCAGGCAGCAGTTTCACCCATTAGGTCACAATGCAGGGCCCAGCCATTCCTCACATTTTATCAGCTGCAGGGTATACAGAACCAAGTGGGAAGTTGAGCCACAGACATTCCCATTCACAATGTGGGGCTCCCCTCCAATGAGTGCTCCAGCTCATCCCTGCAAACCTTTTCTAAAGAAATGATCCTGAGCAGGCAACAGACCAGTCGTGTCCACACAGCCCTTATGAGCCTTGCCTTGCAGGAATGGCTTCCATAGGAGCTGTGCCAGAGGCCCGCTTTTGCCCCCAGCTCTCTGGGTCCGAGGCTCCCAGGATGTAATAAGGGCAGACAAGGCTGAGTATGAGGAATAGTCTTTATTGGGCTCAGACCTGGAGCCCATGAATCTTGGGGATCTCTGTGAATGTTAATTTAAAAAAAAAAATTTGAAAGGCAGAGGCAGTTAGAGAGGTCTTCCATCCAATGGTTCACTCCCCAGATGGACACAACAGTCAGAGCTGCACCGACCCGAAGCCAGGAGTCAGGTGCTTCCTCCAGGTCTCCCATGCGGGTGTAGGGGTCCAGGGACCTGGGCCATCTTCCACTGCTTTCCCATAGCAGAGCTGGATTGAAGTGGAGCAGCCGGGACTCGAACCAGAGTGCATATTGGATGCTGGCACTGCAGGCAGCAGCTTTACCAGTTACACCATAGCACCAGGCCCGTTAATTTTCTTCTCCACTATCTTTTCGGCCTGTTTCTGTTGCCCCATGAACTTTTTCTTCTGGTAATGGATCTTGGCCTTCTGCCTTTTTTCTTCCAGTGTGGCTTTCACTGCCTGGTACTTCCAGACAACCCCATGCATCAGGCGCTCCAGGTAGGCAAGCTATCATAGGCTTCAGGCCCATGACCTTGAAAGCCGCAGGAGCCACCATCCGCTTGTTCTTGTCATAGGGCTACCGGATCCATCCAACATCTTGAGGTGGCTCAGGGCAGCCTGGGCCCACTTGATCTTGTGGGTGACATGCCTCACAATTTTTGCCAAAAGACATGCCTAGGGGCCCAGAAGTAGTAAGGGCTCTGAAAGGGGTTGGTGTTCCTCTGCTACAATCTAACACAGGACAACCCTCCTGACCTGAAGAAAGGCCATGTAAGGCAGTTGAACTCATGATGTTGAAGAAGTAATTCAATAAAACCTTTTGAGCTATTTGAAGACAAACATTCAGTAAATATTGGACAAATCAGACTGTGACAAGGTTATTTTAATTAAAAGCATTAAAAAAAAAAAAAAAAACCGAAGTCTCCAGGCAAGATAATCAAGTCATCCTCAAGAGAGTAAAGATCAGCTCCGCCTCATCCATCTCTCCAATAATTAAATCTCTTTCTTGCCTTTATGACCATGCTCTCAAGTTTCAGCTACATGGGCCTTCTAGTTCTTATACGCCATGCTCTCTCAACCTGTAAATGTTTCACCTGCTAGGAAAGTCCTTCCACTCCAACCACTTACCCTTTTGCATTTTTTTTTTTTTGAAAGGTAGAGTGGACAGTGAGAGAGAGACAGAGACAAAGGTCTTCCTTTTCTGTTGATTCACCCCACAATGGTTGCTGTGGCTGACGTGCTGCATCCAGCACACCGTGCTGATCCAAAGCCAGGAGTCAGGTGCTTCTCCTGGTCTCCTATGCCGGTGCAGGACCCAAGGATCTGGGCCATCCTCCACTGCACTCCCAGGCCACAGCAGAGAGTTGGACTGGCAGGGACTAGAACCCGGGGTGCCAGCGCCACAGGCGGAGGATTAGCCTATTGAGCCACAGTGAAGGCCTGTACTTTTGCATATTTAATGCTCAATTTTCCTTTAATTTTTCCTCAACCATTATTTTTTTTGGGGGGGGAAGCAGAATTCCACCTTATGATCTGGACAGAAGCTGAAGGAGTGTATCAGACATTACTAGCATATTATGAACCAAAGAAATGTACTTGCTTGGTCACCTTGGCTATCTATTCCTTAACAGAGGATAATGAGGAATCTCCTATGCCTCATCATTGGCTACTGTGCTGAGAATAGGCCAAAGACGTACAAAGGTAGGGGAGAGACACTTAATGAGGCTAACTACTCAGTTCAGGATTAAAGGTAGAACTGGAGATGAAAAGTGGTTAGTCTGGGTTATTCTGAAACTATGACTAATTGAATTTTATTGGGTATGGGACTTCAAAGAAAGGAGTCAGGTAGGACAAGATGTTTGGCCTGACCAGCTGGTAGGATGGAGCTGTCATCAGCTCAAATGAGGAATACTGTGTGAAACTGGTCCAGGAAAAGAGAACAACTTCACTTTTGGACATAAGTTTCACATGTTTCTTTGGACATCTAATAGAAATACTAAATATGCAATTAGCTATACAAATCTGAATTCAAGAGAGAGGGTTTGGGAGTAAAGATAAAAATTCATGAGTTGTCAGCATATAGTGTCTAAAGCCATGAAACTGGATGAGATTACCAAGAAAGTCAGTATAAGCAGAGAAGCAAACCAAGGACTAAGACTTGGGGTACTTAAAAACATTGATTGGGGAGAAGAGAAGGAATTACCAAGTGAGGCAGGAGAAACATGGTCTTCTCTAAGCAAAAACTATCAAGGATAAAAGTGTCAGGTTAAGAGACTGGTCTTTTAAATAAATACCATTTTTTAAAACGTGTACAGCATTAAAAGAGCTCTACAGGCTCTAATAGCTAGATAAAATACATTTAGTAACTGCTTTGGCAAAACCAGCTATAAAAGATATCCTGGTATATCCTTTGTGAATCTGGCTCGAGTAGTAAAGAGTTGAAAACTTACTGAAAGGAAAAGCTAAAGACTGTTAACTTTAAAAGCAGGATATTCAACAGTAAAGAGCTGCAAGCAATCATTGAATCTCAAAATAGCAATTTCACTCCTATGGGTTACATTTTTTGGTACTCTACTATTGAGGAACAGTGTTATTATTTCTTCTATTTGTTAAACTATTTACTTATTGTAGGGTTAATCTTATAAGTATAAAGCAATCCGAAAGCAAATCACTGAAAAAACTGAGAGGGAGTAAGAGAGGAAGGAAAGGCTGGGAGCATGTAGGAGGGAGGGCAGGGTGGTAAGTATCACTATGTTCCTAACTCTGTATGTATGAAACACATGAAATTTGTTCACCTTAACAACTTTTTTTAAGAAATGATTCAGGATAGTATGCATAAGAACCCTAGTTACAAAACCACCAATCATATACACGGAGCACAGAGGAAGATAAAAAGGATCTACATTAAGGTACTATCAGTGGTGAACTCTGGATGGATGGGAGTGTGAAGTTCTAATTTTTAATATTTTGGTTTGCAGTATTTTCTGATTTTTTCACAACATACGCACATTACTTCTAAATATTTTTCAAAGGAAGTAATGATTCATTAAATTACATTCTGCTGATAAGACTGACAGTTTATCACCAGATCTGGAAAAACAGACGTCACTGATATCCTTGGCAAGATGTTTTACAGGAGTAGGGACAACAAAACCTCACAGGAATAGTTTGGCAGTCCCTCAAAATATTAAACACAGAGTTATTGTAGGATCTAGTAATTAAACTCCTAGATGTATACTCCGGAAAAATGAAAACAAATGTCCACATAACATTAATAGCAACATTATTTTAGCAGCCCAAAGTGTCAATCACCAAAATGTCCCTAAGAGATGAATGAATAAATAAGGTGTAGTAAGTCGGCAATGTGTATTTGTAGGTTCCACATTTGTGGATTCTACCAACCCAATTGAAAATATTAAAAACAATTTGCATTGTAACGGACATGTACAGGCTTTTTTCAATATTGTGAACACAATAAACAACTATCTACACAGCATTTTCATTGTACTAAGTACATGAGGAATGAGTTAACATACACAATATGATGTGTATAGGCTATACACAAATATTATGACACTTTATTTTTGGGATCTGAACCTCTGAGCATTTTGGGGTCCTTTGGGTTCTGAAATCAATCCCTTAAGGATACGGAAAGATGACTGTATATCCATATAGTGAAACATTAGTCAGTAACAGATAATGACACACGCTGCTACACAGATAAACTTTGGAACCATCTGGCTAAATGAAATAAGCCAATCACAAAAGAAATAATACTCTATGGCTTCACATAGATGAAATGTTAACAACAGGCAACACTATGGATAGAAAAATATATCAATGGTTTCCTAGGGTGGAAATTAGGGAATGGAGAATACCTGCTAATGAGTATGGAGCTTGGAGGTTGCTGAAAATGGTCTGAAATTAAGAGTGCTGATGTTTGTAAACCACTGGTAAAGGGTGCATTTTATGTTATGTTGAATTGTATCTTAATAAATGTTACATTTGTTTCACTCCTTTTCAATATTTTGTGATTTACTCTTTTTTTTGTTGCACTATGCACTTTTTTTTTAAGCCTCCAGGGATGTTAATCACCTTCTTATAATCTTTTCCTCCTCTGCATTCTTAATCCTTATCCCCATACCACTCCCAACTCTCCCAAATCAAAAATTAATCAGACAGAAAAATGTCTCTCAATTAAAAAAATACTTTACAATTTAAAAGGTATTAAATGTGAACACTGATCAGATCTGTATTTTGTTATTAAATGTTATTAAAATGTATACTTAATTCAAAGCAGGAGCAACAGCAGCAGCATTTGCCTAAGATCACATTAAGTAAACAATATATCAAATAGCCTGAATTCCATATATGTTCTATTTGGATTATATAAAATTACTTTGTAAAGTTACAAAAATGTCTTTCACTGTTGAGAAATGTGCAAATATTTAAATAATGCTGCTGTAGTGCATTTTCTTTCATGAAATAAAAAAATAGCAACAACAACGGCAAGCAGAAGGTAACATTTTATGGGTAAAGAGATCAAGCAAGTGCATATACAAACTCATTAGGAAAGTCAAGTTTAGGACCAATTTTCTTTCTTGGGTTGTGGAATTTCACTAATTATTTATTGTTGTAGTAACACCTGAGCAATTTAGCTAAAGATACAACAAAAAACCTTGCACAAATATTTAAACCTGGGAAATTCAAGTTAAAATAATAGAAAAATATAAAACTTTTCCTTCCAAAAAAAGGTATCTAGGACAAAGGCTCAGATACCTCATGTAGATTATTCACAAGTCATATGTGAATCACCCTTTTCTGTATTCCTTAAATACAATGTTATAATCTGATGAAGAAACAAATTTCATATTCAAAGATACTTTTGGAATGCATCTAAAAGTTACTTACAGTAGTCCCCCCTCAACTGTGGTTTCACTCTCTGCAGTTTGTTACCCGTGGTTAACCATGGTCCAAAAAAGTTAAAACAAACAGTTCATAAATTTAAATTGCAAGCTATCCTTAGTGTGATGAAAAATCATCCCCTAGTCCAGCATATCAACACGATATACAGTTTCCACCCATGAGTCACACAGCAGCCATCTCAGCTATCAGGTTGACTGTGATGGGAAACCAGTGGTTGTATACAGGATTCAATACTATCCACAGTTTCAGTCATCCACTGGGGGTCTTGGAACATACTCCCTGTGAATATGGAGGGACTACTATATTTCAGCCAATAGCATCTTAAAAAAAAAAAAAAAACAGTTATTTCACTGAAGTCTTTAAGTATAGGACATTTTATTTTTGTTGCATCTTTTTACGCATTTCGTCAAGAGCTGCTTCTTTCTCTTTCAGCACCTGCTTAAGTCTTCTTATTTTTTCATCTCGAATGGTTTCTTCTAATTCTGGTGGTGTTGCTGGGAAAATATCTTCAGTATAATTTTTATTAAAGGAATGACCTTGTTCAAAAACTGCATTGGAATGCAATGCAACTTTCTCCTGCTTCTCATGGGTACAGTGCTCTATCTCCGTTCTCTTTTCTTCTCTGGTTTTGCTGTGGCTTGTGACAATGCTATGCTGTGATACATCGGAAGTTGATAAAATACTGAACTGGGAACTGGTGGCATTGGTTCCCCCATTGATAACTGTGGTACTAGCATTCTTAGTTTTTCTTCTCTTTGTGCGATCCATCTTCTTAGGGGTTTTCGCTTTCCTTTTCTTAACAAAACTCTGTTGCAATGTTACGATTCCAAAAGAAAAGCAAAATGTTATTACCACATAAACAATAAACTCTCAAATTTAACAGAGTTTGCAGATAGAAATACTTAGCAATGAAAGTCAATTCAATGACAAGCATAGCAAAAAGAAATGTTTCCCACTGTATGGTATCAGTATGAATAGCAATAGCCTAATTATACTGAGAATAAATTGCTTCGTTTTTATTTTACTGCTTCCATCAAGTATTAGAAGCCATTCTGACCTACCACCAAAACATAACATCACTTATGATCCAGTCAAAAAAATACTATTGATTTAATTATTTATTTTCCTTTGTAATTAGTAACACATGAAGATCTTCACTGGAAAGGGTTAGACTGGAAAGGTTGCTCTGAAGTTCAGAGTATTAGATAATAATGATACATTTATAATTATCTGACAGTAGATACAGGAACATTTCTTTTCAGCATTACTATTAAGAGGTTGCTTGAAATGTTTGTAATAAGAGTAATATTGTAATTAGCATCTTCATGTTTATACATTATACTATATTTGCATTATTTCCTTTAATCTAAAGTCTTCAAGGTAGGGTACTAGTTAAAAAGGTAGGGCCATTTTCTTATAACATTACAACAGAAAAATAAACAATAGGTGAATAAAAATGTGGGGATGCATTTCAACTGTATATATATGTGTGTGTGTGTATATATATATATACAGGATTCTTATTAAAATGATTTTGATATAGTACATATTCCTACAAATCTGGTTAACAACCATAATTCATATAATATATAGGGCTAAAAACCAAAAATTAATATAACCATGTATTTTATAGTACCTACCAAAAAGAATTTAAAATTTATTACCTGTTTTCTTTCTTCTTTCACCATAAGCTCTGTCTCTTTCAAAGTACTACTCTTCACTAAACTGCTAAAGGAATCAAAACTTTCTCCAGAACCCAAATGGTCAGGAATTCGAGTAAGGCGTACTCTCAAATCTTTGGTGAGACCAAATATCTTTTTAAATTCAGCATCACTCTTCAGATAAGATGCCTTACTTCTTCCTTGAGGATCCTTCTTTTCATTTCTTTCTTGAGTACCTTTTTCTAATGTCGATGCCATCTCATTCTGGATCTGGAATTAGGACAAGAAAATACAAACAGAACTGTTAATTACTCAAGTTATTTTATCAGGCTAACAACTGATTATCTAATCTTACACGAGAATATACCACACTTGAAAATCCTAAATGGCTGGTTTGCATTATCATTGCCTTATCCTGTGCACTTGAGAAACTGAATGAGTACAAATAAAATATTTCCTTACAACTTCACATTTAGTTGGTTGCACTAAAAAGGTTCCAAGTAGTCAATTCTCATGCAACTGAAATGTAAAAACAAACTAATGACAACTTAAAAATAATCTATGTAATATTAGAAATTGTAGTCTTCTGGAAAAACCTCATACCTTTAATCAACTTAGTACTTAACAATCAGAATTTACCTCCTTACATCTCTGTAGTTCAATGAATTCTGTAACTGAAGGGGAGAGATGCTAATATTGTTAACTATATGTCTAAGTATGCAAAGAAAAGGTGGGTACATATATTTAATGAGCACATAAACACTTAACTAGAATAGGAGAACTACGTGGGTATGTTGGGTAATTGGGTGAAGAGTCAGAAAGAAGGGCTAAAGGAGGAATAAAGTAACTTTTCTACCAAAACAAAAACAAACAAAAAATCCCACCAGCCCAAAATGTTAATAAAAGCCTATTGCACAGATGACTAAAAGCTACTGACTAGCCCTGTCCTACCCTTTCCAGTCTACCTAAAAAATTTTCTAAGAATCTTTCTACTACCATCACACACAAAAAAATCTCTCCTATATGCATATTCACTTACTAAAAGCAGGCAATTAGATGCAAATATGTATGTGTACATATGTATGCAAATACACACATGCACACACAAATTTTACTAAGCTTTGAAATCACATTACCCTTCCCCAATTCTTCTAAACCTTTTGGCTCTGTGATTTGTTTTTTTAAACGATTTAGCATACCAAATGATTCAACAGAAAGATATGCTTTGATTCTCCCAATTGTTTCTTCTCAAATATTTACTCAGATGAAATCTTTGACTTAATTAAGCATTCATGTGTGCAATGAAATGGGGTGGGGCAGAAGCATCATAGATAACTTTGAGAACTAAGAAAGAAAAATTTGCTATATATATATATATAAATACCCTAACATGGGAAAATTACCTTTGGTTCTTGGTCTCTGAAAACACACTGTTGTGAAGTAACAGTTGTTGCATCAACAGAGGAACTTATTTTCTCTATGCACTGGATGGTATTTCCTTGTCTGGGGGCATTTTGTCCTGTACTAAGTCCATCTGGAAAGACTGGCTTTGTGAATAAAGTCTTACTCTGTTTTAGGTAGTTAATGGATTGATTCATACTATGTGGCTCTGTGGTAGAGAGAGATGATTTCTCCATATTTTTATTCTTCTCTGCCCTTAGGTTGGCCAAGGAAGCAAGGTAAGTATTTGAAAATGATTTTGTCTCCATCTGGCAAGATTTACTTTTAGCCAGAATAATATTTAAAACCTCTCTGGATATTTCTGTTACTGGACTTGAACTCACTACCCGTGATACGTCTTTTCTTAGTGGAATATCAGGAGAAATAGAATTCTGTTGGTCAATCTGTGATGGCAGAACATCTGTACCCTTCTTAGCCAATAGATAGACTTTCCCATTAAACATAACCAAAGCATTATCTTTAATAGGCATACTTATGGATTGTGTCCCACTAGGACTGAAGGTACTCAATGGTGGCATATTTATAGTATCATTCAAACTTTTCCTGTCTACAAAAGTTTTTAGAATCTTTGAAGCCACATTATTTGAAGATTTAACAGGAGTAAGAGCTGGAGTATAAGGCTGTAGATTTTCTTGAAAAATCCATTTCACTGGAGCAGCTTGAGAATGCTGACCACCTTTTAACTGCGTCTCTGTAGCAACATTCGTTGGAACTGGTGTGGTATTTAGTATCGCTGGCTTTGCTATTTCTGTAACAGGTTTTGGGTAAATATTCTGAAAAGTCTTGGTAACTACATTTTTCACTGTATTGACAGGCGATACATAAATAACAGTTGGTATTTGGGAGGCCTCCATTGCTCCCGAGGTACTTGTGGTTGCAGTTGCAAGTATCTTTTGTTGAACTGAAGGAGGCAATGATGATGCTGGTACAGATTTCACTTCAGCATGGGCTGGAATCTGTAAATGATGCCCAGAAGGCAAAATTGGAGATTTCACAGTCCCTGGAAGACTCTGGGTATTGACTACAATATAAGATGAATCACTTTGTGTTGAGGACGGAGGAACAGCAAATGTTTGCATGGTAAGTCCATCCATTTTTATACCATGTCTCTTAACTTTAGAAGCTGATGAAGTAAAACTTTCAGTTCTCACAGTAGTAACTCTACCTTTTTCTGCTGTATCTACTTTTCTTGTAAGAAAATAGTTTGAAGAACTGGCTGGCTGAAAAATGGGCAATTGAACTGATGCACTTTTGGAAGAGCTGGAAATCTGAGTCTGAAAAGCAACTTGAACTGGTTTTCCTGTGTTGCCCTTTAAACCATCAGACATGACTGAAGATTGAACTAGTGGTATAGAATTTCCAGAAGAATTAGGAATTGGAAGTAACTGCAGAAGATTTTTTCCATCCAAGCCAATCGTCTGAACTACTTGGTACATGCAGCCTGAAACACTTAAAAGAAGATTATGAGTAAATAAACACAACATACTACATGGTATATACATTTTATTCAAAAACAAATCATTGCAAGTATTTTAAAATATAAAATTATACAAGTATATAATTTCCTATTTTAAGTTTTTAAAAATATTGAAAAAACAAAGATTTTAAAGAAGGAGAGACAATAAAAGACACAAGTATAATTAGTTTTGATTTACATCTTCTCACATGAGTAAGCAATAGGTAAAAAAATAACATCTATCTAGAAGTGAGATTGGAAGAACAAGTTTTGATGTTCTAGTGCACAGCAAGCTGACCACAGTTAACAATGTATTTATATTTCAGAATAGCAATAAGATTTTTAATGTTCTCATCCCAATGAAATAAACTGTTTGAGGTGGCAGATATGCTAATTACTCTAATATGATCACTAGATAATATATGCATGAATCAAATATCACCTTGCACCCCTCTAAATACTTGTGTATGTCAATCAAAAATTTAAAAATAAAATTAATACCACCATATATTCCCAAAACTAAAAGCAGAGATGTCTAAAGTTTTAACCCCATGTAAAATAATGCTACTAGACTAGACATCCTTAAATTACTAATGTTCTCTCCTTTTCTTGAATTATTTTGCCTTGCCCTCTTCCTTTACCCTAATCAGGATTCCTATACTACTCTCATTCTATTTCTGTCACTCTTTTTGGCTCTCAAGACCTTTTTCTCCCTGACAATGATTCACACAATTTCTACTGTAAGACTTTTTTATTTATTTTTATTTTTTATTTTTTTGAAAGGCAGAGTGGACAGTGAGAGAGAGAGACAGAGAGAAAGGTCTTCCTTTGCCATTAGTTCACCCTCCAATGGCAGCCGCGGCCAGCGCACCATGCTGATCCGAAGGCAGGAGCCAGGTGCTTCTTCTGGTTTCCCATGGGGTGCAGGGCCCAAGCACTTGGGCCATCCTCCACTGCACTCCCTGGCCACATCAGAGAGCTGGCCTGGAAGAGGAGCAACTGGGACAGAATCCGGTGCCCCAACCAGGACTAGAACCCAGTGTGCCGGCGCCGCAAGGCGGAGGATTAGCTTATTGAGCCACGGCGCCGCCCTTTTTTATTCTTAAGACATCTTACAGCGAAACTTGAGAATGTGCGATTTTTGTATTATAGTCTTAACTGAGTTATTCATGAAGGAACCATTTTCTTCTTTGATTACTGTTTCAGCACATTTGAGGTTTGATGCTAAATAGTCTTTAGTATAACAATTATTTACATTAGTTTATTATCAATTATTTATCTATACATGGCACTTTTAGCTTAGTAGTTTTCAATGAAAGTAGAATAGACTAGAAATCAATTGCTTTAACCTAGCCAGTTTTTTTTTTTTTTTTAAGATTATTTTCATTTATTTGAGAGTTACAGAGAGAGGTAGAAACAGAGAGAGAGAAAGGTCTTCCATCCGCTGGTTCACTCCCCAGATGGCCACAAAAGCCAGAGCTTCACCAATCTGAAGCCAGGAGCCAGGCGCTTCTTCCTGATCTCTCACATGGGTACAGTGGCCCAAGGACTTGGGCCATCTTTCACTGCTTTCCCAGGCCATAGCAGACAGCTGGATCGGATGTGGAGCAGCAGGGACTAGAACCAGCGCCCATACGGGATGCCAGTGTTTCAGGTCGGGGCTTTAACCCGCTGTGCCACAGCGCTGGCCCTGGACCTAGCCAGTTTTAATCTCAATGCATATGAGCTATTTTTTTGTATAGGCTGTCAGATTTTTTAGAAAAAACCAGTATATTTTAATCTCTGTAAGGCCAACTGTTTGAGGACCACCTGACTGTAGACATCTTCAGTTATTTATACCTAAAACATCTGTCAATCCCTGGAGAATATCTAACACTCATCACACATATTATCACTCTATCCAGGTACTTCTCCATCGAACTCTTTATATGACTCAAGTCTCAGCATAAATTATAACTTCCTGAGGTAACATTATCTGAATATCTTAACTATCCTTGCCCTTCCTTTATAATTATTCTGTAATGTTATAACTGTTAATTTCCTTCATGTTACATATCACAGATCATCTTCATGTATCAATATGCTTGTTTTCTTGTCTACAGGCCATCTCTCATGCTAAATTCTATCAATCTGAGTAGAGTCCATGTTCCACAGAATCACTATGCTCTTAAATCAGTAAGATTAAATAAAGAAAAAATTTCAAGGGAAAATAAGGATTCTCAAAAGTGTAGATATTTGTTTTACTCTCCACAGGGATGTTCTTAAAATCCTCAGTTATTAATAAAAATCAATGCCCAAAAGTCTATGTATTCTAGGAAGTGCTAGAACTTAGTTTTACCTTTCTGCAAACAATAACATCACTGCATCCTTAGAAATTTAAAACTGTTCTGAAACTGGATAGTGTATCAAAATGTTATGCTACCTTTTAGTAAACTGAAAGTTAAATTATAAAGAAAAACATGATCCACTCCCTCCAAGTATAAATTCTTCCTAAGAGGGTTTGAAGAGAAAAAACCCACCTCCATCACAGCCCTATCCCCTCTAAAAGCACAACTGAAAATAAGGATAAATTATTTAACATTAATTCACTATGTAAAGATGTACTGAGTATCTGTCATGGTTCAGATACCAAGGTTGAGTAAGACTAAAAATGTCAGTAACCTAAAAATGGCCCTCTTTATCTTGGAGCAGCCCACAAACTCAGAATGGATTTTATACTTTAAATGGCTTGAAAAAAATCAAAATAACAACGATTTACTACAGGAAATTATATTTTCAGTATTTATAGTTTTATTAGCACATAGTCACATTCATTTTTTTAAATTTTTTGTACAGGGTTACTTTGATACCATGATGGCAGAAATGAATACCTACAGCAGAGATCATAGCAATCACAAAGCCAAAATTTTTTGATAAATGGCCCTTTACAGAAAATGTTTGCTGGCTCCACATTTACAGCAAAACCCAGAACCTCTAATTCTCTTCTCTAGAACTGCTAAATATGACATTCTCATTCTTCTTTGTTAGCTTACTCTATCTGAATCAATCTTCAAATGCAATACCCAAAGCTTAGAACTTTTTCCCTAAATAATTTCCTTTACATGCACGACTTCAGTTAAATTGCCACTTGCATATGAACCATTCCAGTATTTCTACCTGCAGCTGCTTTGAGATTCAGGCTTGTTTTATCCAACTTCTCCCTCCACATTTCCATTCAGAATCTCAAAGGTTCCTAAGATTCAACATGTGCAGAATATCTCTGCCCAGCCTAACATCCAAAATCCCCCCTCCTCCAGCGTTTTATTCTTTGGTACATGGGATCAACTATCGCAGATGTCTAAGCTACAGAAGGTAAATCCTGCTTTCTCACTCTATCTAATCCATAGAAAATTGTTAACATTACCTCTCAAATTTCCTTTGATCTGTTCAAATCTTTCCAAATCAATTATCATCTCTAATACAAGCAAATACCATCTCTGGTTTACTACGGTAGTTTCATAACTGATCTGCTTTCCTTTGTGAGACCCTCTCCCTTTCAGTTCATTCAGCACACTAAAGCTGGTGCTTCCCAGCTTAAAACATTTCAGTGACTTCCCAATATCATTAGAGAAGTAGAAAGAAAACCATTGCTTCTGATGCAGTGAAGACAAAAGAAGAAAGAACTGGAAGAAACCTGGATAATTTTGTTAAAAGTTTCTGAGAGGCCAAGTGGAATGAGAATTAAAGAAAAAGAGAAAGAATGGTAAGTATCCAGAGAAGAAATACAGTCAAAGAAGGGTCTTTTTCTATTTAATTTCATTTTTTAAAGTTAGATGAACTGGAGCATATGTAAATACTCATGTGAGCCAGTTATGAGGAAGAAATTGGTAATGAAGGAGAAAAGAGGCACAGGAAGTAAGAAATGGGACACAGAAGACAGGTGGAGGGACTGAATCTTAAAGAAAGGAAGAAAGGTTAGATGTGCTTGCAGGCAAGCTTAAAGCTTTGATGACAGAAAATTCTAATTATGCTTTAATGCTTTTATTTTGTGAAAAAGGGCATCATCTGCTAAGAATAAGAAAAAACATAACTCTGAGGGGAATCAAATCTTTGAAACACTCTTTGTCAAAGAATAAGTTAATCACAGAAAATATTAGTGTTGCCAGGTAGTACTGATGGCTCAGAGAGATAGGAAGTGATTATGAAGTTATAGCGGTACCAAAGTATGTGTTTGTGAAATTTTCTTTCTCTTAACAGGCCCTGAGTTCATGCAGGGATGGGATGGCTTCAAGAGGGTACAATAAAAATCAAAAGAAAAACAATTTAAGGCATTGATGAGCTATTAACATGAGGAAACATGGAATCTACAGTTGGAGGAGAGAAAAACCAGAGAATAAAAGGCTGAGAGAGAAAAAAAAGGGATTATTAGACAGGAGGGTCAGATGAAAATCCTGAATAGTCACTGGGATGGGCATTTGGCCTAGCACTTAAGACACCAGTTGGTATGCCTGCATCTGACCCTGATTACAGCCTCCTGTTAATGTGTACCCACTGAGAGTGCAAGTGGAGGTTCAGTAGTTGAGTCCCTGCCACCCACATGGGAGACCTAAAATAAGTTCCTAGCTTCTGGGTTTGACCTTGCCAAGCCCTGGCTCTTGAGGACATTTGGATGTGACACTATGTGGGAGCTCACTCTTTGTTTGGCTCTCAGATAAATTAAAATTGAAAAACAAGCATTTGTTGTGCTAGTATTTAAATAATCGAGAATCAGTAATTTCACAAATGCATCAATTTCATCTGATCACAAAGACTATGTTAAGTGGATGACTTTGACTGGAGAGTAAGATCACTGGAAAAAAAAGGTATTTGTACTGAAAGACCAGATGACAGAGAAATTATCTATATAGATGTTGAAGTCACGCAGAATTAGAAGATCGTGAGCTAGGTGCCAAGTTCAGTAACAGGAAGTTGGTAGTTGGTGTTAACAAGTCAGAATTAAGAACTGACATTCCAGAAAACTGCCTTGATGTCCCACTATCTTTTGCAGTCCCCCTAAAATCTCATTCTCAAAGATTATCAGATATGTCCTCAAGTTAACCTTTACTTTCATTCTCTGCATGCTCTCTGCTGCATGATCCCTTCATAATGAACCTCTTCCCTTTCATGGTGTCCACTATGAACAATCTCGGTTTCTTTCAACTTCCGAAAAATTATTCATTTGAAAAGCAGACAGGGAAAGAGAGAGAGGAAGAGGAAAAGGGAAAGGAAGGGAGAGAGAGAATGAATATGAATGAGCCTTTATCTCCCATATGCTGGTTCTCTCCCCAAATGCATATAGGGGCTGAGCCAATCTGAAGCCAGTATCCAAGTGTCCCACACAGTGACAAGGACCCACTTATTTGAACAAGAGCCAGGACCTGAACCCAAGCACTCCAATAGGTGATATGCGCATCTTAACTGCCAAACCAAACACCTTCCCCATCTTTTGACTTTCTTAATGCTTCCTTTTACTTTTTTTTTTTACATAAGTATCCAACTATGACTATTCCCTCAAAGTATAGTTATTGACCTATTGTTTATCCTTCAAGACAGTCTTCCTTAGAGAGTATAAAATTAGGATGGGTTCAACTACTTTCCTCAGCTATCTCCTTTGCAATAATGACCCCTATAGTGTATCCTTTGATTTATTAGAGGTTACCATATTCCAATATTAACTTCAGTTACGTATCTGTGATGTTTTACCAAACATTTTCATGTTTTAACGTCAACAAGTTAATCTTTATTGAAAACTAGCTCTATCCTACTTTCCAACCATGTGGCATTACTATTTTCCCGCTTACATATGTCTTAAACCATCTAGTCATCTCTTATTTTTATACCATTTTTGAACTTTTCAATCACTGCAGCATCTTGTATACGTACTTACAAAAAGTAAAAATTCAATAAATGTACATTGAATCACCAAGTCTATAATTTTTTAACAGAACTTGCCTATACTTTTTTTTACTACTGTGACTTCCACCACCTAGTTTAGCCCTCATCACCTTATATCTAGCACTCATCATCTCATCCTTATGCTTCACTCTGATGTAAACTGATTTTTCTGATTGCAGCTACTGTTGACTTGCAATTATCTCAGGCATGTCTTCATCCTGTTGCCTCCTTGCCAAAAGTTTCAATATTCATCACTGGCAATTCAGTTGGATGTGAAAATTATCAATAGTAGTTGGGTGTTTGGTGAGGCAGTTAGGACAATGCCTGGGATGCCTGCATCCCATGCTGGAGTGCCTGGATTCAAGTCCCAGCTCTGCTTCCAATTCCAGGTTCCTGCCAATGTTAAGCAAGGTGGGCAGAAAGTGATAGATTTAGTACTTGGGTCCCTCCCACCTACATGGGAGACCTAGTTTGAGTTCTGGCTCCCGGTTTCTACCTCTCCCCAGCCCCGCTGTTGTGGGCATTTTGCAAAGTGAACTAGTGAATGGAAGCTCTGTCTCTCTCTGTGCCTTTCAAATAAATAAGGCTTAAAAAAAAATCATCTACAATCTAGCTCCAACTGTAACTTATCAATGTGAACTCTCTGTTCTTATTAGTTTCCTTTGTTATTCAGGAATATGACATTGCACTATTTAATTAAAACACTTTCCTTCAACAATATAAAATGATGTTCAAATTCCATCTTCTCTATAAAAGATGTGCCTTTCATTTAAACTCACATTAATTTATTCCAACTTGGAATCCCTAAAGCAATCCCACTGGTGCCACTACAGCTGGGAGTTATGTATAATGACTTCTGTATTGCCTTTGATCTATTAATTTTTTTAAAAAAGTATTTTTCCCAGTAGACTGAAAGTCCTTAAAGTGAAAGATCTTCAAAAATCTTACACAAGAAATGATGCAGTTCTTTCCCATTGCCATTTCAAGTGAACTCCATCAATGCTTCCTATTGTTTAGTCTCCCTTAGTTTACTTATGTATTTCATTTGCCAGTAACATCTCCCTAACAAATTAAAGGGTTCAACACAGAAGACTCCATGCCTTTGTAGTTATTTGTGTAGAATTAACGATGTTTTTATTGACATGGTATTCAAATTACAGACTTCTGAAACTTTACATATTATATTACATGGCCTCTATATTTCTGCTTTGCAAAAAATCTTTGTGAATATAGTACAAACTATTTGCAAATATAATCACTGTTTTTTCCCCTCTTCTTCTCTATTGCTCCTCTAAAAGAAGGAAAATATACCTTCTTACATGTGACTATATCAGTAGAGATTCACATAATCTACCAGAGACCACGAATTCCTTAAAGGTAAGTTAATCTATTCATATATACAGCCTGTGCATCTAATACAGCAATTCAACATTACAACAATGTTGGTTCAATTAAATCCTATAGGCAATGATAATAAAAATTATCCATAGTTTTCTGGCAACAAAAAGGAATGAGTTCTAAAAATTAAACAAATATAAATGTTAATCAGAATGATAAATCAGTATGAAACACATACTCCTTGAATCAAATACTCATTTTTTTTTTAGATCTGTGGCAACCATCCACTTACGAGAACAACTAACAAAAACCCCACAAAGATTTTTTTTTTTAAAAGCCTATAGTCTGCTGGCCAATACCATCTGCATCCAAATCTGCATCCCATGCTTTTTGTATGGTCACATAAAAAGAATCATCAACATGCTCATTATTTTGAACCAACTAGAAAAATTAACATAATCTAAGACTTCAAAAGAGAAAAGAATATACCATAAAGATTGCAAGCTTACTGGAAAAATAATAACTTTATTATTTTAACAGAAAGAAGAGGAATATATTATAAATATGAGCTTTTAATCCTGGCTCTTCTACTCAATGATTTTGAAAAATTTCTTTAACCTCTTTAAATCCTTTAAAACCTCTTTAAATTCTTTAAAAACCTCTTTAAGTTTCTTCATTTGTTATATGGGAAAAACAGGGCATGCTATGAAAAGAAAAGAAAAGAACTGCCTGAGAGTATGATATTATCACCTTCCATTAAAACATGCAATTTGTCCCCAAGAATAAGGAAATGACTCAGGGAAGGTCTTTGGAAAATATAACGAGAACTTCAGTAATATACTAACAACAACATGTAATTTCTGACATGTTTAACTATCCTAATATTGACACACAGCATTCACATATTAGAAATGAAAAGGTAAAAACTTTGGAGACATGTGAAAATTTTGTTGGTATTTTTGCAAAATATTTTTCAGTGCTACAAAACCCTTTTCAATCATAATAATTATGATTTAACCTTATATACATATATTAACATAAGTACATAATAATTTATACAATAATATATACCATATATTAGACATGTAATAGGGAATACATAACAGTTCACTAACTCAAACTCTACTTAGTCACCCAGTAAGGTGGATATTGCCATTTCCATTTTGTAGTCGAAAAAACAAAGGTTTAAAAATATAAAACAACTTATTCACAGGCTCCTCTTCAGCAATCTTACCCACATTTTGTGTTTACTTTAGTATAGCCACACAAAAACAGGGCTCAAATAATTCAAATGCATAAACTGAGATTAGTAACAGATTTCAGTTAGCCTATATGCTATGTGCATTTCTCTCATAAACACTCACACAAATCACAAAACTATAGATACAAAAATTTACACTGTATACAACTAAATGCACACCAAACTGACAACCTTCTAACCAAACCAAACACCCTAATCAGGCATACCAAATTTAGTTTTGAAAATAAAGGGTTAAGAAAGGAGAGAAAACAACTACCACTCAAAAGACATGCTAATAAATATTTTTGTGGGATGTCTAATCATTGGCTTTTATTATAATACCTCTAAGCTAATGAGTCGTAAGTCTATTTTCAGCTCCAACCCTAAGTTTCAGATTCAAATATCTGATTGCTTCTTCATTTCAATTAACTTGCTAATACCTCACACCCCAGAAAACTGGAATAACAAGGTCTACCCATTTTCTCTTTACGTATTTCTTTGACTCCAACCTATACATCAGCTAGTTCAGGCCCTTAAATCTCTGAAAAGACATATTAAATAGAAACCTTTTATGTGCATCTTACATCCACAAACCCACAGTGCCATCACTTACCTAAAATGCCCACCTGACCATGTCAGTCTTTTTCTTAAAAATCCTCTCAACAAACTCTAACAGATAAAATTTAATCTCTTTAGCAAGGCAAGCCAAACCCTTAAGAGCCATCTACCTGGGGGCCGGCACTGTGGCTTACTTGGTTAATCCTCTGCCTGCCGCACCGGCATCCTATATGGGCCCCAGGTTCTAGTCCCGGTTGCTCTTCTTCCAGTCCAGCTCTCTGCTGTGGCCCGAGAGGGCAGTGGAGGATGGCCCAAGTGTTTGGGCTCCTGCATCCTCATGGAAGACCAGGAAGAAGCACCTGGCTCCTGGCCTCAGATTGGCACAGCGCCAGCCATAGCAGCCATTTGGGGAGTGAACCATCAGAAGGAAGACCTTTCTCTCTGTCTCTTTCTATAACTCTACCTGTCAAAAAAAAAAAAGCCATCTACTTATACTGTACTACAGATTCAAGCAATAAATACCAATTATTAATAAACTATACTTGTGCTTCATTTACTAAGCCCCTCTGCTTGGATATATCCTACAGTCACCTTTAACCGGATAACCTGTTTCCCAACAGCTGTTCCTGAAACCTTTCCTGCAACTCCCTTCTTACTTGCCCTGACAGCTTCTTGTGGCACAATGTTTTCATAAATAAAACATCACTCCTCATTGTAAGGTCTGACCTAATTTTTAAAAAAGATCGATTGATTTATTTGAAAGGCACAGCAAGAAAGAGAAAGAGACAGAGATCTTTAATCCGCTGGTTCACTCCCAAATGGCCTCCACAGCCAGGTCTGGGCCAGGCCAAAGTCAGCAGCCAGAAATTTCATCATGGTCTCCCACATGAGTTGCAGGGTCCCAAGTACTTGGACCATCTTTCTGCTGCTTTCCCAGGCACATTAGTAGGAAGCTGTTCTGGAAGCAGAGCAGCTGGGACTCAAACTGCACTCTGATATGGGATGCCGGCATCACAAGTAGCAGCTTAACCCTTAGCCCACTATCATAAAGTTTGTCATGGGAATATCCCATATCCCACTCTTCAGTCAATCTCCCTATATAGCAGTCTATCATGTACATAGAAAGCACTCAATGTAATTCTAAATAAACCAAATACATACTACAACAAATACCTTCCAGATTTTTCATTTTTTTGAGGATTAGATTTTATGCTGATGAATCTGATACTTCAAATAATAAACATTCTGTATTATATTAGTCACTTCCAGTTATAAAGAAAGTAAATAACTTAGTACCATCAAAAGTATTAAGCAAAATAAGAAAAAAAGTTTTCAATAAAGTAAAACAGATGCCATTAATCACACTATTTACAAAATTATATTAGGACCTCATGCAGGTTGTTATTTACAAAACTGAATAGACCCAAAGATGCAATCAGTAACGAAAACGTGAAGCAGCTTCAGAAAGAGATCTGGTAAATATTCCAAACACATGAAGTAAAACTTCAGTGATTTAAAGAAATAAATGCACTTAAAGATAGCCAACAACACAAGAATCAATGAGTTACAACGCATGAATCAATGAGTAACAGATCATGAAAACAATGCATGAATAAATGACTTAATGAACTTGAAGGGACTATGAATATAACCAAAACATAATTCAATTAGTCATATTTAAAGTATCCCAAAATAACCAAAAGCACCACCAATTGTATGAGTTAAAGTACCCATAAATACCTTCATTATAACTCATCTTATTTATGACAGTGGGAAAGAACACAATCCTAAAACTAATCGCCTGTGAATCACATTAAGTTAGATATCATCAAATACGCACAGACTAAAACAAGGTAGGAAAAATTAAACTCCCCCAAAAATTCTACCCTTCGTTTTTATACATTGCACTATCTTTGCCTATTCCCCCAAACTTCATCACAATATTTAAAAAAAAAAGGAAAAATTAAACTCCCCCAAAAACTCTACCCTTCGTTTTTTATGCAGTGCACTGTCTCTGCCTCTTCCCCCAAACTTCATTACAATATAAAAAAAAAAAAATACAAAAACCAAAAACATGTACACAAAAGCTGGCTTTTTGCACGATTTGCAATTCAATGGTTCTCTCTTGTGGGTTCTTCAGTATTGTTTTAGCACACTGGTATTAGTGATCCTTTCCTTTTATAACACCGTGCATTCTTCTGAAGAATCGCCAATTACTTCTTTAGGCAATCAGGTTTTTATCTATGGGTAATTAAAGAAAATCTACTTCCTGAGCTAAAATGCGTACAGAACTAAAACTGTGCACTTACAGTATTAATAGCTAACACTGAAATAGTCCTTTTTCTGCACGAAGTGCTTTATATGTATTCATTCTTTTAATCTTTAAAAATATCTCTAGGCGCTATTATTTAGACTGGCAATTTTTTCTCCTGGCAAAACTAGGGCTAACTTGAGTAGCCAGATTTTCTTCAAACACAAATTTCCTAAGTTTTGCATCTTGAATTTCCATGTTCTATTCATTTCTTTCTGCAGACCCATTAACAGTTCTCTCACCACCTATAAAAACGTCCACTGACCATTAAGAACACAAAATACTCTGCCTCCGCTAATACTTTACTTCATCTTGATTAATTCAAGCTGTTGGAAAAATTCTCCATGTACTGATAACCGATTTTATAAATTTGTAAGAAAAGTTGTCTTTCTATGTAATACTGGGATCGCCTTCCGTCAAACACAAGTTCCTCTACGGAGCCTTCCAATGAGCTGGCACTCTCATTACACCTGCTGTTCGACAGGGCTACCTCCACACAAGAATTTATGTTTCCACTCTTCTCTCTTCGATAGAAGCCTACTAGCAATTTTAAAATATTCACTTCCCCTTTTCTAGAACATTTCTCTTCAATCTTAACGTCTTTGCTCACTAGCGCTAGAAAAACGTGGCTACTTTCTTTGAAGGTC
The DNA here is from genome assembly GCA_949820135.1 of Sylvilagus floridanus. NCBI lineage: Eukaryota > Metazoa > Chordata > Mammalia > Lagomorpha > Leporidae > Sylvilagus > Sylvilagus floridanus. Next base: position 101,690,789 of record OX463225.1, read on the forward strand.
CAGCGCCACCAGGCTTGTCGCGCCGATTCCTGCGTGTTTTTCTGCCTACGCACGAGAATCTTCCAGAAGGTTTTAGTCATTTGGAGAAAAAAAAAAAAAAAAAGGCGGCGTCGGCCGGCCATGTTGGTTTTCCGCTCCCGTGGAGATCTACTCGGTCCGCCTATGAAACTTGAGACGCCGGGGTCCTGCGACTGCGTCAGACTCGGAGGAGGTTTTGCGCTTCCGAGAGGCGCCCGCGCCGAGGACTCTAACGCCGGGCGTCCCCGCCGGGGTGGCGCACCCTGGGGGCCCGACTCCTCGCCACCGCGGAGCGTCAGGAAACGGAGGCCGCCTCACGTCCTGCTAGGAGACGCGGCGGGCGTGCGGCGGTTTCGGACGCGGTACTTACCAATGTGAGGCGTTGCCTGAATTCTCCTCTGCGGGTTTGAGCACGACCCTCCGGAGATTATTGGACATTTTTGAGGGGAGGGAGGGGGCGGCGCATCCAGGGAAATGGGGGCGTGTGGGGTCGAGGTTCTCGCAAGGGCGAGAACCGGAGCGAGAATGTTGGGCTCAAGAAGTTGCCTGGCAGCAACGCTGAGGGGGTTCCACGCGAAACGGAGGGCGACCACAGCCTCTCGAGAGGCCACCCAGAAGCCGGAAGACTCCCGGCGGTGACGGCGCGCGCTCGCTCGGCGCAGGGAATCTGCCCTAGGCTCCGCCCCCCCAAGCCGCTGACAGCGCTCCCGAGCCAGCCGGAGCCGGCGCGAGAGGCGTGCCCCTAATGGCGCCGCCCCCAGCAAGGCTGACTCAGGGGAGAAGACTGCCGCCCGCTTGGCTCTGCCGACCCCGCCCACCGAGCTGCGAGCGGAGAGAGCCTTCCGCTGTCGTCACGTCCGGTCGCCAACGTGACTGGCTTGCTGGAGCTCCGCCCTCCTAGGACGACCCAATCGCAAGTGATGTTGCTCTCTCCTTCCGGATCAAGGAACGAATCGCGAAAGAAAGTTCTTCAAACACCTACGCGAAATAAAATGCTTCCGGGGTCAGTAGTAAATTTTCTGCCGTTGCTTTCGCGGCAGGTGTAATGTTCCCGCTCCACCACAGCCTTAAGTGACGGCAGCGGGCTGTTCTGCAGTCGTCCTATGCTTGTTGATAGTGATATATTTTCGCCAGTCTCTGCTCGTCCCTGGTTCCTCTTTTCTGAAGCTTTGCTTCGAAGTCTGTTAACCCCTGCTTCTACCCCAACATTCTTGTCTCAGTCAAAAATTACTGTGATACACTTAATGCCCGAATTCTCTAAAAGTTTCGTTCTCTAGGTAAACTTTTTTAGCTACTTTATTTTTTATGTATAGGGAAAACCTTTTCAAAAGTATCTCTTTTTTTCTCCCCCACCCAAAGAAACCTTTTATTTAAGGAATACAAACCGTACATTTCATAAATAGAACTTTAGGAATATAGTGATTCCTCCTGCCATACCCGTCCTCCCACCCACACGCCCACGCCTTCTGTTCCTCCCTCTCCTGTTCCCAGCCCCATTGTCCACTAAGATCCATCTTTAATTAACTTTATACACAGAAGACCAACTCTATACAAAGAATTCCACACTTTGCAGGAACAACAATAATAAAATACTGTTCCTCACCAGAGGAGACAATTGCTATTCAAAGTCATTGCATCTTGAAGTTATTTCACTTTTTTTTTTTTGAAATTAATTAGCTTTAAAGAAGTACCCAAGAATGATGCATCCTTTGTGGGAACTTAGACATAATTATAATATAGCTCTTTGAGGATAGAGTCATGCATGGGAAGTTAGTGCACAGTGACTCCTGTTGTTAACAATTAACACTCTTATGTATGATGGCAGTGATCACCTGACGCTCTTGAGCTGCCTAGGCTATGGAAGCCTTTTGAATCCACAAACTCTGTCAGTATTTAGACAAAGCCATAAGCAGAGTGGAAGTTCTCTCCTTCCTTCAGTGAAAAGTGTGATGTCCACTTCTTTCCAGTAGAGTCTCACCCACTGAGGTCCTTCATGTAAAACATTTTTTTTTTTTGGCCGCACTGTCTTGGCTTTCCATGCCTGAAACACTTATTTTTAGTTTGATTTTATATACAGAGGACCAGCTCCATGTTAAGCATAGATTTCAACAGTTTGTACCCACACACACACACACACACAACATATATGAGTACAGTTTGGGAACAAAATTTGCAGTCGATTCTCATAGTACAACTCTTTAAGGATGGAGGTCCTACATGGGGAGTAAGTACAGTGACTTCTGTTGTTCCTTGAATAATTAACACTCTTATTAATGACGTCAGTGATCACCCAAGGCTCCTGTCATGGGCTGCCAAAGCTATGGAAGCCTTTTGTGACTCCATTGGTATTTGGACATGGGCATAAACAAAGTGGGTGTTCTCCCTTTAGAGAAGAGTACATTCTTGTGTACATGACCCTTGCTTTCCACAGAGATCCTCCGTGTAGGATATTTTTTTGCCACAGAGTCATGGCTTTTCATCCCTGAAATGCTCTCACAGGCCTTTCTGCCAGACCAGAAAGCCTTAAGGGTTGGTTCTGATGTCAGAGTGATATTTATGATGAATGTCATTCTAGGAGTCTGCTGTGTGCACTGCTTCCCATATTGGACTTTCCTTCCTTTTTAATTCTATTGTTATTACCAGGCACTTTATGTTATTTATATGATCACTTTTACACTTAAACCTATCTATATGTTGACTTTAACATTTAATATCATCATTTTAACAGTTAAGGTGGTATTTATACTACCGATTTTTATGGGTTTGGAGTCCCATGCCAAGTTTTTAGGCTGTACCTTTAGAGGTAAGTCTGTAGGACTGTATGCAGACCAGAATGACTTAAGGGCTGATTCTGAGGTCAGAGTGCTATTTAAAGCAATTGTCATTCTATGAGTCTGCTGTTCAGAAGTCTCTTAATTCCTGCTGTTATGTCACTATCTGAAAAATGGCTTCAGGATGGTGAATGGATAAAAATTCTAGTTCAGCTTTACCTGGATTAGGTGTGAGAGGAGTGCTTTTGAAGGTCCATTTCTATTAGGTATGGGATTTTCCATGTAAATTGGTTCACACTGTTCAAATATAGTGTGATGACACCAAAATAGCCAATTTAAAAATTTTGGGTCTTTAAAAATGCAAGTTACATTCTCCTAACTCCTTAATGAAGTAATGCTGATTAAAGACCTTCCAAATATGTTCACATGAAACAAGACTTTCTAACTTATTCACTCTGTGTTAAAGGTTAGCTTAAACTATACAGAATACATATCTACAACTGTTGCTTATCGTTCAGTCAAATATCTCCCATACTAAAGAGGGAGCAGAGTGGTGGGCAATAATGCTCAGTCTGGAATATCCTATCTGTGAAAACAAAATTACTTGAAAGAATTCCCCATTCTTCCTTGTTCCATTTTGTCACAATTCTTGTCTTACCTTTTGCAGTCTAGTTTCTCATCTTACCTATCACCAGATTCTATAAAGAAATCTTAGTATCAGTTTGGGTCCCTTTGGAAGCAGACTCTTAGGATAGATTTTTGGTATGCAGGAAGTTTATTAGAGATAGGTATCCAGGGAAAGAAAAGAAAGGAAGCAAATTTAGACAGAGGGGGAAGTTAAGCTGTGATGCCCAGTCTCAACAAAGGCCTTAGACTATCCCACATGGAACTCCAAAATAAGAAAGAAGTAAAGTTTTCACCAGTGGGGTGAGAAGGATTAGCCTTGATGCTCCATAATAATCAGCAAATAGTTGCAGCCTTTGCCAAGGAAAGCTTTATGACCTTACGCAACAAGATGTCTTTAGCCAGGGCAATCTTCAAGGAAGCTGATAGCTGAGGCATGTTTGTTGGCAGCACTCCCAGCAGCTGGGAAAATAAAACCTTCATTCCTAAAGGCAGTTCTTAGACATACATCAAAGCATATGTTGCACTCCTTGAACCACTCAAACACTGTTTATTGCAATTGATGCTATTTATCTCACACTCATTCAAAATATTTTCTCAGCAGCACCATTATTTCCTCACTCCTGATGCCCTGGATAGTCTAGCTTTCTGAGTCCCTCCTACCATTTTGTTTATAACTCCTCAGTCTCTGTTGATTATTTAGTGCTCCCTTTTTAGTCATTGAATTATAATTCCTCACATTTTGGTCACTGATCTTATTTTTTTCAAACTTCCCTATTTCTCTAAGAACTGCATCTATTCTCTTGGCCTAAACTACTGTCTCTACACACCATTGCTCTAACAATCTCATATGTAATACTTCCAGACACTGTTCTTTGTGTTTTAATATATTAAAGCATTTACTCCTAACAACTAGTAAAAAACTCATAATATGAATAAACTACCCAGAGAGAGTAGATAGTTTTCCAGAGGTCATATAATTTGTGAGTAGTGGAGCCAGAATTCTGTGGGGAAATTAGGCACAGGAGTCAATTCAAAGATGGCACATGCAGGGAAATTAGGAACACGTGGCAATTCAAAGATGGCGCCCAAAGGAAGTAAGATGGGCGGTACCCAAAGTCGTTTACCACCAAAGCTGATTGGCCGTGCAGCATCAGGGGAGGTGACGACAACTGATGACGAGTGAGTGTACAGACGTATGGCTGGTCCTGTAAAAAGTCACCCTGTAGGCCGGCGCCGTGGCTCAACAGGCTAATCCTCCGCCTTGCGGTGCCGGCACACCGGGTTCTAGTCCCGGTCGGGGCACCGGATTCTGTCCCGGTTGCCCCTCTTCCAGGCCAGCCCTCTGCTGTGGCCCAGGAGTGCAGTGGAGGATGGCCCAGGTGCTTGGGCCCTGCACCCCATGGGGAGACCAGGAAAAGCACCTGGCTCCTGGCTCCTGCCATCGGACGAGTGCGGTGCGCCGGCCGCAGCACGCCGACCGCGGCGGCCATTGGAGGGTGAACGGCAAAAGGAAGACCTTTCTCTCTGTCTCTCTCTCACTGTCCACTCTGCCTGTAAAAAAAAAAAAAAGTCACCCTGTAAAATGACCTTTTAAGTAATTGGTTGGTCCTTAAGCCCTGCCCCAGTAATCATGTGGTCTTGTGCTTTAAAAGGCTTTGCTACATGCCAATAAATGGAGTTCTTGCTTGCTTGACTTGACTCCCCACTGCGTCTGTCTCTGGGATTGGGAGGCTGGGGAATGGGCGAGTGGTGCACTTACCTTTCTTCAGACCCAGTCCATACTTGTTCGGGTGGACTAAGACCCAGCAGAATTCAAATATAGATTTTCTGATTGTAAATTTCGTATACTTTACTGTCTAGGCAACTCAAATTTATGTCCCCATTATTTCTTCTCTTAGATCTGTACATTGATGTCAAGATGAACTGTTGGGATATTTCAAATGAAATATGTTCAAAATAAAACTTCTAGTGTCTGGTAATACTAACTGATAGAATCAAATAGGGAGAGAATGGTCCATCATGGGAAGTGGGAGACACAGCAGACTCATAGAATGGCAGATGTCCTAAATAGCACTCTGGCCTCAGAATCAGCCCTTAAGGCATTCAGATCTGGCTCAAGAGCCCATGAGAATATTGTAGGCATGGAAAGCTAAGACACTCTGAAAAACAAAAAAAAAGAAGACCTAAATGAAAGATCTCTGTGAGTGAGATCCCAGTGGAAAGAACGGGGCCTTCAAAGAAGGAGGTACCTTTCTCTGAAGGGAGGAGAGAACTTCCACTTTGACTATGACCCTGTCGGAATAAGATCGAAGTCGGCGAACCCTAAAGGCTTCCATAGCCTCGGCAACTCATGACTAGAGCCTAGGGAGATTACTGACGCCATAAACAAGAGTGTCAAATTGTTAAATAAACATCAGGAGTCACTGTGTACCTACGTTTCATGAGGGATCTGTCCTTAATGTGTTGTCCAATGTGAAATAATGCTATTACTAGTACTGAAACAGTATTTTTACACTTTGTGTTTCTGTGTGGGTGCAAATTAATGAAATCTTTACATAGTATATATTGAATCGATCTTCTGTATATAAAGATAATTGCAAATGATTAAAAAATCTTGGTGTTAAACTGGAAATTGCATAGATAATTAATCAATTCTTTAAAAAAAATCATGTAGGATCTCTGTCCTTAATGTGCTGTACATTGTGAATTAATACTATAACTAGTACTCCAACAGTATTTTCATTTTGTGTCTCTATGTGAGGGCAAACTGTTGAAATCTTTACATAATATGTACTAAACTGATCTTCTGTGTATAAGGAGATTTGAAAATGAATCTTGATGTGAACAGAAGGGGAGAGGGAGCGGGAAAGGGGAGGGTAGGGGAAGGGAGGGAAGTTGTGTGTGGGGGGGAGCCATTGTAGTCCATAAGCTGTACTTTGGAAACTTATATTCTTTAAATAAAAGCTTTATAAAAAAAAAAACAAAATAAAACTTCAGGCTCTTTTCTGTTCACCACACATTTTCCATCATTAGTGTTTTTCTATTTCCAGAAGAAAAACACATTCCATTATATTAAAGATGCTGAGATCCAACTGCTATCCTTCCTTATTTTCTTCTAACCATCCAAATAAACTGTCAGGGATAGTGCATTCCAAATAGGTAAAATGTCTTATTTCAATGCAATCTTGCCCAAAATTTATATTTAAAACTTAACCAGGGAAATTTCCTTGTGAAGTGGAATTCAGTTGGCATAAACAGCAACGGTTCTTATCCTTAGCAATTTACATTGTCTTCTAGATTCATTGAGTAAGGCAGGGTAAGGCTTAAATTACTTCCTTTCTCTACCATGTTTTAAGACAGTGTAGGGGTTACCCTCAAGAGAAACTGTGTGCTGATGGGCCAAAGCAAGTAGGCTTATTGAGTACAATTACTCTAGAAAGAAAAACAAAACACTGAATAACATATACCATGTGAAGCAGAATAATTGGGTTAGATGAAGTAAATGATTTAAGTTATAGGCAATTTGTAAAAAAAAAAAAAGGATGGTATTCAAGTACCTGAAGCAAAAAAAAAATCACAATTATGAAAAGTTTTCAATGAAATAGAATATATAGTGGATAAGCAAGATATGAAGACAAAGAATGAATTAGTCATGGAAAGATCTTTTTGAAGAACTATTCCAAAAGGCAGTGAAAATGAATATAAGGATAGGGAATATTAAAAATAAGGCAGAAAAGGAGAAAGGCAAAAAATAAAATGATGTCTTGGGAATAGAAATTCCAGAAAAAAATATGGAACACTCAAATAACAGAAAAAAATTCTCAGAGATTAAGAAAGAAAAAAAAAACTTAGTTTAAGAGGCTGTGATGCTGCCAAATGGGAAAGATAAAGAAAACTCATGCTTAGGTTAAGTATGGTGAAAGTTAACAATATGAAAAGCATAGAGCAGGCAACTCACATCAGGTTGTCACTTAGGATGCTGGCATCCCCTATCAGTGAGCTGGTTTGAGACTCAGCTGCTCCACTTGTGATCCAACTTCATGCTAATGTGTGCTTAGGAAGGCAGCAGATGATGGTATCCACTGCCATGCATGTAGGAGACCAGGCTAGAATTCTTGACTCCTCACTTAGACCTGAGCCAGACCTGACTATTGTGGCCATTTGTGGAATGAATCAATGGATAGAACTCTCTCTCTTTCTCTCTGCCTTTCAAATACACAAATAAAATAAATCTTTAAAACAATATTAAAGCAAAAACAAATTGTAACATTTCAGACAAAAAGAGCATATCACCTGGAAAGGGATAATAATCAGACACACTGTAATTCTTAGTAGCAATGCTAGAAAGAAGATAATGGAGCAGTTTGTTTTAATATATTAAAGCAAAAGACCTTGTTTTAAAAATGAGCCAATTATTTGGCTTCAAGCAATTGTTATTCAAATATGAGAGTATTTTAAAATACTTTCAGTATTTTAATTGTTATTCAAATATGAGAGTATTTTAAAATACATGGTTTCATGAAATTTACAATAAAATGATTCTTTTTAAGCACTGTTGAAGGAAGCAATTAGGAGACAAAAATTCAAGAGATGGTCCAAGAGCGGTAGGAAGTAGTAATCAGGATATTGATAGAGGGATAGGTTTTTGGCCTAGAAGCTAAGGTTTAAATGTCCATGTCCCATATTGGGATGCCTGGATCCAGTTCCTATTTATAATTTTAGATTTTTGCTGATGCAGACCTTGGGAAGTGGTAGATGATTGCTTAAATAATTGGGTGCCTGCCAACTACATGAGAGATCTAGATTGAGTTCCTGGTACCCAGCTCTGGCAGGTCTGTGCAATCATTATGGGCATTTGGTGAATCATGGAGGGTGAACCAGTGGATGTGGGTCTCTCTCTCTTCCCTTCTCTTTCTCTCTCTCTCTCTCTCTCTCTCTCTGTGTGTGTGTGTGTGTGTGTGTGTGTGTATGTTGTGTTCTTTATGCCTCTCAAATTTTTGAAAAACCAAAAATTTTAGAGAAATCTTGATATATTTTATTGTTGCTTTAGGAGAAGGAGGTTCAAGATATGTAATATTTTTTCATAATAAGCCATTACTCACATTCTACACCTGAGCTTGCCAGTATTTTAGGGACTATTCACATTTAGCTATTTAAGTTAGTGAAAATTATCAGCTCAATTTTTTTTACATTTCAAGTGCTCAAAAGCTATATGGGATTATTGTTTTCAACAATGCATTAAAAGGAGCATTCCCACTGTTACAGGAAGTGTTGATGTACAGTGATGTTCTGGACCATACAGCATGGAGAATAAGATGACTGTGAGACCAAAAGGAAATCAAAGCATATTAAAATGTAAATCTTGTCAACTAAAAGATAAAGTGATGCAGTTATAAAACAGCACTCAGCAAACAAACTCGAATAAGGGTCTTAATCATCAAAAGAACAAAGTTAGAATGTAGGGGCAGGAATTTGGCATAGCAGTTAAGACACCTCCTAGGACACCTGTATCCAATATTAGAGACCTGAGATTGAGTCCTGCCTCTTCTTCCAGTTTAGATTCCTGCTAATGTGCACCCTGGGAGGTAACAACGGATGCCTCAGGTGATTGCATCCCTGTCTGTATGGGAGACCAAAATTGAGTTCCCAGCTCCTGGCTTGGCTTGCCCCACCCTGGAGACTGTGGGCATTTATGGGGTGAAACGTTGGATGGGTGATATCTCATTGTCTCTCCACATTTCAAGTAAAATAAATAAATATTTTTAAAAAATAGAATGCAATACTTTGTATACTACAGAAGGAATTTCCCTGTCTATATAAGACACAAAGAGAAAGAAAAGACAAAAAATACATTATAGAAAAATAAAAAATGAGAAGACAAACTTTAATTAACATAGTCATGTCTACAATAATAGAATAGAAAAAAGATATACTTGGAAAAATGAATAAAAAAAGACATTGTGAATAAACAGATGAAATAATAAAGTAAAAACAAGAGGGCCAAAGCCTACATTTTAATAACTTTGATTGTAAATTGACTGACTTCCCCAATTAAAAGATATAAACTAGATTAATGGAGAAAAAGACCCAATTCTATGTCGCCTAGAAAAAATTCCAAAGACACATAGCCTGAAAGTAAAAGAATAGAATGAGGTATTTAATACAAATGGAAACCAAAACCAAGTAGGGGCATCCATACTGGTAACAAACCAAATAGGCTTGAAGACAGAAACTCTAGAGATGAATATGGTTACTATATAACAAAAAGTGATTAATTCAATAAAATATGATAATTTTAAATGTGTGCATACCTAATGCCTGAGCACCCAGTTTTGTAAAGCAAACATTATTAAATTTAAAACAATATATAAGCTACAACATGACAATAGTGGGGAACTTCAATACCCTATTTTCTTCAATGGACAGATCACCTGAACTAAAATTCAACAAATATTAACGTTAGCAACACTTAAACCAAATTAACCTGACAAACCTACAGTAAATTCCATTCAACAGCTGAAAAGTACACATTTTTTATCAGCACATAGAACATTCTATTCAATATATTATTCCAAGTTTTAGCTGGGGAAATTAGGTAAGAGAAATAAATAAATAAAGGCATGAAAACAGAAATTTCTATATACAGAAAGAAACAAAATATTTCTTCAAGAGACTATAAGAACTTCAGCAAAGTTTCAGGATACAAAATCAATAAACAAAAATTAATACCATTTTTATACACCAAAAATGAAATAATTTGGGAAGTGAATTATAAGTGCAATTTCACTCATAATAGCTGCACATAAATTGAGTTCCCAGCTCAATTTGGAATAAATTTAACCAAATCTGTGAAATATTTCTACAAGGAAAATATGAAAGAAACTGACCAAGGTTGTTGGCATTGTGGTGCAGCAGTTAAGTTGCTGCCTGTGACAATGGTATCCCATATCAAACCAGTTTGAGTTCTAGCTGCTCTTCTTCTGGTCCAGCTTCCTGTTAACGTGCTTGGGAAAGCAGCAGAAGATGTCCCAATTTTTTGAGCTCCTGCCACCCACATGGGAGACCCAGATGGATTTCCAGGCTCCTGGCTTCAGCGTGGCCCAGCCCTGGAAGTCTGTGGCCATTTGGGAAGTGAACTAGTAGATGGAAGATCCCTTTCTGCCTGTCATTCTGATTTTGAAATAAATAAACTATATCTTTAAAAAAAAAAAAAGAAATTTACCCAGGGATACAAAAATGGAAAAACTCCCAATGTTCATGAATTGGAAGATTAATGTTGTTAAAAAGTTTATATTACCCAAAGTGACTTATGACTTCATTGTAATCCCCACCAAAGTACCAATAGCATTCTTCACAAAACTAATTAAACAATCCTAAAATGCATGTAGAAACACTAAAGACTGAATATTCAAAGCAATCTTGAACAAAAAGAGCAAAGCTGGAGACATCACAATTCTGGATTTCAAAACATACTTTAGAGCTATTGTAACCAAAATAGTATGGCATTGGCATTAAACAGATATATAAAAAATGGAATGAAATAGAAAGCCAAGCAATTAATGAACTTACCTTTGACAAAGGAGCTAAAAACATATCCTGGAGAAAAGAGTGTCTTCAATAAATTGTACTGGGAAAACGGAATAGATGCTTCTGCACATGAAAGAGTCACACTCCTACCTTCACCCTGTACAAAATTAAACTTAAAATGTATTAAAGATATAAGTGTAGGACTCAAAACTGTGAAGCAATAAGAAGAAATTATAGGGAGTGAAATTCAATGTAGTGGCATAGGCAGTGGTTTTCTGGTTAAGACCACAAAATCACAAGCCACAAAAGCAAAAAAAAAAACAAATTGAAATTGCATTAAACTAAGTGGCTCCGGCACAGCAATCAACAGGGTAAAGTGACAATCATCAGAATGGGATAAGCTATTTGCAAGATATTTATCTGACAAAGGATTAATATCCGGAATATAGATAAGGAATTTAAAAATCAACAACAAAATAACAATCAATTCAGTGAATAAATGGGCATGGGGGCCAGTGTTGTGACACAGTATTTAAAGCCTCCACCTGCAATGTTGGCATCCCTTATGGGTACCGATTCGAGCCCTGGTTTCTCCACTTCCAGTGCAGCTCCCTGTTAATGTGCCTGGGAAAGCAGCAGAAGATGGCCCATGTTCTTGAGCCCCTGCACCCATGTGAGAGAGTCAGATGAAGCTCCTGGCTCCTGGTTTCAACCTGGCCCATTCCTGACCATTGCAGCCATTTGGGGAATGAACCAGCAGATGGATGATCTCTCTCTCTCTCTCTCTCTCTCTCTCTCTGTGTGTGTGTGTGTGTGTGTGTGTGTGTGTATGTATGCACGTGTGTGTTCTCTCTTTTTTAAGATTTATTTATTTATTTGAAAGTCAGAGTTACACAGGATGTTGATTACTAGAGGCTGGGAAGGGAAAGTTGGAGAATGTTTGAATGAAGAATACCATATCAGAGTTAGATTGAAGGAATAAGTTCCTGGTGTAACACAGTAGCATTATATTCCATAATAACAGTATGTATTTTATGAATAAATAGAAGAAAGGAGCACCTGGGCTATAACCATAAAGCAATGTCAGATAAGAGGAAATATTGATAACCCTGGTTTGATTGGTGCATATTATATAAATGTATTGAAATGTCATACTATAACCCATAAACATGTAAAATTATTACTAGTAATTTTTAAATAAACAAGCAAAGACAAAAAGGTCTTAAACTAGAAATGAGGTTTCTATTGGGCATTGGATGAAAGGCCACTCTTGTTGTACAGAGGCAAAAAGAACCTGTTTGTATTGTGTCCATGCCCTGAAGCTTTGTGGGAGGCCAGACTTAATGATGATAGATTAATTTATTTGGCAGAACAGATTTCAAAAGATCAAAGGATCTGGACTGAGCCATGGATGTTACTGGCCAGCTTTAGTAAGTCTTGCAGTAAGAGTCATGAGTAAAACGAGCAAATCAGAAACATTTGGAAAATTTACAGTCTGTCCCGAGATGTAGAGAAGAAATAGCGTACTCTGAACGGGAGAGTGATGGAGAAACTGCTTCCTAAAGAGTAAATGGGAGCCATGTGATAATTGGCAAAATACTGGAAGAAAGGTTTTGAGGACATCCCAGAAATCTTTGATGCAGCAACCCCTCAAAATACCCACAATTGTCAGAAGTCCCATTTCATGGAATCCTGGAGAAATTTCCATAGGCTTGTACAAAACCACCTTGGGGACATTCAGGTGGTGAAGCACTCCACAGCTGCAGCCATGGTTCAATGGGGCCCAGGTGTAGCTCATGCTGCCAACAGGTTTTGGCATCATCCACATGATACTGAAGATTTTGCTGACTAGGAGAATACAAGAGTTGTGGGGTCACAATTGCTTTCACCAAGTTACCAAAGGAAAGCCTGGGATGGGGTGGTTAAGATGCCTACATCCCACATCAGAATGCCTGCATTTAATTCTCGGTTCTGGCTGATGCTAGCTTCCCGACTGTGCAGATTATAGGAGGTGATAGGGATGGCTACCATGCAGAACAGCTGGATTGCATTCCTGCTCTCTGGTTCTAACCCCAAATCTCATCTCCTCTCTCCTCCTCCTCCTCTCTCTTTCCCTCTCCTCTCTCCCCTCTCCTCTCTCCTCTATCTCTATATCTCTCTCTCCCTTCTCTCTTTCCCCTCTTTCCCCCTTCTCTCTCTCTACCTCTATGAGGTTGGGGCTGCCCAAGCCTTTGGGAGCTCATATTCCACCCTGGTGTGCCTGGATACTAGATCTGAAATTTATATTGAATGTTTGCCCCATGTGGCTTTCTCTCTTGCTTTGGGCTGACTGGAAATGAAATGTACACCCGCTGTCTTTCCTGTCATTGTATCTTAGAAGTATGTAACTTTTGGGGCTGATGCTGTGGTGCAGTGGGTTAATGCCCTGGCCTGAGGCGCTGGCATCCCACTTCTATCCAGCTCTCTGCTATGGCCAGGAAAAGCAGCAGAAGATGGCCCAAGTCCTTGGCCTTGGGCCCCTGCACCTGTGTGGGAGACCTGGAAGAAGCTCCTGGCTCCTGGCTTTGGATCGGCACAGCTTCAGCCTTTGCAGCCAACTGGGGAGTGAACCAGCTGATGAAAGACCTCTCTCTCTCTGCCTCTCCTCTCTCTGTGTAACTCTTTCAAATAAATAAATAATAAATCTTTTAAAAAAAGAAGTATGTAACTTTTTAAAAAGTTTTACAGGGACTCACAGTTAAGGGAGTTTGTCTTGAGTCTCAGATGTTGGACTTGGGCTTTTGAGCAGTGCTGGAACATTAAGGCTTTGGGATTCTTGGGGGATGGAATGAATACATTTTGCATTGTGAGATGGAAATGGAACTTTGGAGGTAATGGATGGAATTCTATGGCTTGGATACTAGTTTGAATATCTCCCAAAGGCCCATGAGTTAAAGGCATGGTCTTTAAGGTGGTACTATTTTTGAGAACCTTTACAAAGTGGAGCATGGACATGGACCCTTCAATCATGGTGGAAGGGGTGCCCTTTGAGGGGAGTTCTCATGTGGTTTATTGAGTTCTCACAAGAGGGTTCTGCTAAAAGCTTGTGTTTGGGCCCCTGCAGTTTCTCTCTGCTTCCTGGTTTAGCATGTGATCATTCCTATGCATGCACTCCAACCTTGTAAGCCACTGCCATCATAAGACTCCAGATCAATGGGCTGCCTGATCTTGGACTTGAACATACAAAATTATGAGCTTAATACACCCTTTCTTTAAAAATTTATTTGAAAGAGTTACTGGGAGACAGAGAGTGACACACACACACATACACACACACAGAGGAGAAAGAGCTTACATTCTCTCTTTCATTCCACAAATGGCCAGGGCTGGGCAAGGATGAAGCTAGGAACCAGGAGCTTCATCCATGTTTCCCACATGGGTGCAGGTCCCCAAGCACTTGGGCCATCCTCTGTGGTTTCCCAGGCCATAGCAAAGAGCTGGATGGGAAGTGGAACAGCCAGGACTCGAACTAGTGCCCATATGGGATGCCAATGCTGAACACAGTGGCTTAACCCACTGTGCCACAGTTAGTTGTCTCTAGTATTTTGTTGCAGTGACGAAAAACTGACTTAAAAGTATTAAGTTTAGAGGTGAATTTTTTTAAAGATATATTTATTTATTTGAAAGTCAGAGTTACACAGAGAGAGGAGAGGTGGGGGGTGGGGGTGGGAGAGGTCTTCCATCCACTGGTTCACTCCCCAACTGGCCACAACGGCCGAAGCAGTGCCGATCTGAAGCCAGGAGCCAAGAGCTTCTTTCAGGTCTCCCAAACAGGTGCAGGAGCCCAAGGACTTGGGCCAACTTCTACTGCTTTCCCAGGCCATAGAGAGAGCTGGATAGGAAGTGAAGCATCCGGGATAGGAAGTGAGGCCCTTATGGGATGCCGGCACTTCAGGCCAGGGCGTTAACCCACTGCGTCACAGTGCCAGTCCCTAGAGTTAAATTTTTCAAACATTATTGACTCTTTTTTTAATTTTTTACTTGACAGGTAGAATTACAGACAGCAAGAGTGAGAGACAGTGAAAAATGTCTTCCTTCCGTTGGTTCACTCCCCAAATGGCCACAACGGATGGAGCTGCACCCATCTGAAGCCAGGAGCCAGGTTCTTCCTGCTGGCCTCCCATGCAGGCCCAAGCACTTGGGCCATCCTCCACTGCCTTCCTGGGCCACAGCAGAGAGCTGGACTGGAAGAGGAGCAACCGGGACTAGAACTGACGCCCATATGGGATGCCGGTGCTGTAGCCGGAGGATTAACCAAGGGAGCCACGGTGCCGGCCCCCATTATTGGCTTTTTTAACTCATGAATATAGTATATTTTTTAATTACCTGGAGAGTTTTAAAATTTTTAAATTTTTTATTAATATAAAAAGAACAGATTTCATGTATTTCATAGATACAATTCTAAGAAGATAACCACAAGTCCCTTTCTACTCCCTTCTTCAATGCCCCTCCTTCCTTCCTTTCTTTCCTTTAATTTAGGGAATAGCTTACATTTTTAAAAGATATTTATCAACTTATTTGAAGGTTGGGGTCACAGAGGAAAAGGGAAATACACACACACACCGAGAGAGAGAGAGAGAGAGAGAGAGAGAGAGAGAGAGAGAGATTTCCATCTGTTGGTTGACTCCCCAAATGGCTGCAATGGCCAGGGCTGAGACTAGCCAAAGCCAGGAGCCAAGAGCTTCATCCGGATCTCCCTCATGGATCAGTATTTGGGCCATCCTGTGCTGCTTACCCATGCACATTAGCAGGGAGCTGGATCAGAAGTGGAACAGCTGGGAGTCCAACCAGAACCCATATAGGATGCTGGCATTGCAGGTGGCAGCTTTACCTGCTATGCCACAGAGTTGGCCCTAATAATATACTTTCAGGTTACTTTATAATCATGAGCTTAATATGATACTAACTATAATGTTCTATGAATGAAAAATAGAAAGACTACTGTTTTCCATGGCTGAGTAATATTCCATTGTGTGGACACTATGAGAAAAAGTGACTTGATCAGCTCTTGTGCTGATGTACAATGCAATACTTTATGTTGATGTACAATGTAATACTTTATCCATTTTAGCATTTTTTCTCTGTTTTGTTCTAGTACTATTGGTTGAACTCTTTAATTAACACACAATTATTCTTAGGTGTTTAAATTTTAATTGAAAAGTGATCCCTGTTAAACATAAGAGTGGGAATAAGAGAGGGAGGAGATGTACAATTTGGGACATGCTCAATCAGACCTTCCCCAAATGGTGGAGTTAGAAACGGTGCCAGGGGATTCCAATACAATCCCATCAAGGTGGCATGTACCAATGCCATCTCACTAGTCCAAGTGATCAACTTCAGTTCACAATTGATCACACTGATAGGTCTAAGAGTCAAAGGGATCACACAAACAAGACTAGTGTCTGCTAATACTAACTGATAGAATCAAAATGGAGAGAATGATCCAACATGGGAAGCGGGATACACAGCAGACTCATAGAATGGCAGATGTCCTAAATAGCACTCTGGCCTCAGAACTAGCCCTTAAGGCATTCGGATCTGGCTCAAGAGCCCATGAGAGTATTGTAGGCATGGAAAGCCAAGAAACTCTGGAAAAAAAAAAAGAAGACCTAAATGAAAGATCTCTGTGAGTGAGATCCCAGTGGAAAGAACGGGGCCATCAAAGAAGGAGGTACCTTTCTCTGAAGGGAGGAGAGGACTTCCACTTTGACTATGACCCTGTCGGAATAAGATTGAAGTCAGCGAACTCAAAAGGCTTCCATAGCCTCGGCAACTTATGACTAGAGACTAGGGAGATTACTGACGCCATAAACAAGAGTGTCAAATTGTTAAATCAACATCAGGAGTCACTGTGTACCTACGTCTCATGAGGGATCTGTCCTTAATGTGTTATCCAATGTGAAGTAATGCTATAACTAGTACTGAAACAGTATTTTTACACCTTGTGTTTCTGTGTGGGTGCAAACTGATGAAATCTTTACTTGGTATATACTGAATTGATCTTCTGTATATAAAGATAATTGAAAATGAAAAAAAAAACTTGGTGTTAAATTGGAAAATGCATAGAAAATTAATCAATTTTAAAAAAAATATCATGTAGGATCTCTGTCCTTAATGTGCTGTACATTGTGATTTAATGATGTAACTAGTACTCCAACAGTATTTTTCACTTTGTGTTGCTATGTGAGGGCAAACTGTTGAAATCTTTACTTAATATATACTAAACTGATCTTCTGCATATAAAGAGAATTGAAAATGAAGCTTGATGTGAATGGAAGGGGAGAGGGAGCAGGAAAGGGGAGGGTTGCGGGTGGGAGGGAAGTTATGGGGGGGGAGCCATTGTAATCCATAAGCTATACTTTGGAAATTTATATTCATTAAATAAAAGTTTAAAAAAAAAACAAAAAAATTTATATCAATGCCAAAACTGATGAAGAGAATAAAGGAAGGAGGCTGGGGGAGCAGGGCTGTGAGGGAAGTGTGGTTATCTTCTTGGAACTGTATATGGAATGCATAAAATCTGTTCTCTTTATATTAATAAAAATTCTTAAAACCCAACAGTTCTCAAGAAATAAATACGATTTGAAGTAAATCTATGACATACTTCAGAAAGAATTCAAAATGATGATCTTAAGGAAACTCAATAAAATTCAAGGGAATACAGATATGATTTGATGAGAAATTTAACTAACAAGTATAAATAATTTTTTTAAAATCAGATAAACAAAAAATAAAATAAATAAATAAAATATAAAATCAATAAAATAAAAATATATTTGAAAGCTTCAACAACAGATTAGACCAAGGCTTTTGAAACAACTTAGACAGGAAAAAGTAAAGAGAAAAGAATGAAGAAATCCCATGAGACATATAGGACACCATTAAGTAAACAAGTATTCATATTATAAGGATATGTGCAGGAGAAGAAAAGGAAAAAGATTCTGAGAACTTAGGGACTAAAATAATAACTGAAAACTTCCAAGTCTTGGAAGAGATATGACCACTCAGATCAAGGAATCTCAAAGGACCCCAAAAGAACTCAAACCAAAAAGACTTTCTCTTTAATTTTCTCAAAAATTCTACAGACAGAGAGAAAAATGTAAAATTATATATAAGGAAAACCCACTAGCCAACCAGAATATTCTTAGCAGAAACCCATAGGCTAAAACAAAATACAATGCTCTATTCAATGTCTTGAATATTGTATCCTGTGAAGCTATTCTTTAGAGGGAGAAATTAATTACTTCCGAGCCAAGCAAAACTAAGAGGATTTATTAACGCAAGGACTATTGCCTTGTCTAAATAAGATCAGAGCTGGTGAACTCAAGAGGCTTCCAAAGCCTTGGCAGCTCATGACAAGAGCCTCGGGTGGTTACTGACATCATAAATAAGAGTATCAATTGTTAAATCAACAACGGGAGTCACTGTGCACCTACTCCACATATAGGATCTCTGTCCTTAATGTGTTTTGCTATGCAAATTAGTGGGAAAACAACTACTCAAACAGTACTCTAAACTTTGTGTGTCTGTGTGGGTGCAGTATGTGGAAAGCTTTACTTAGTATATACTAAGTTGATCTGTATATAAAGATAATTGAAAATGAATCTTGATAAAGAATGGGATGGGAGAGGGAGTGGGAGATGGGATGGTTGTGGGTAGGAGGGAGGTTATGGGGGGGGAAAAGCCACTATAATCCAAAAATTCAATAGGACTTGTCCCAAATGGTAGAGTTAGATTTTTTAAGTCAATAACAGGAGTCACTATGCACTGTGAACTCCTCATGTAGAATCTCTGTCCTAAGTGTGCTGTACATTGTGATTTAATGTGATTTAATGCTATAACTAGTACTCAAACAATATTTTACACTTTGTGTTTCTGTATGGGTGCAAACTGTTGAAATTGTTACTTAATATATGCTAAATTGATCTTCTGTATATAAAGATAATTTAAAATGAAGCTTGATGTGAATGGAAGGGGAGAGGGAGCAGGAGTTGGGAGGGTTGCGGGTGGGAGGGAAGTTATGGGTGGGAAAAAGCCATTGTAATCCAAAAGCTGTACTTTGGAAATTTATATTCAATAAATAAAAGTTAAAAAAAAATACCCTTCCTTACAAAAAATCTTGAAGGGAGTCCTCCATTAGAGGATAAATATCCATAAATAAAGTATATTATAACAGTATAAATATCCAGGCAGATATAATCAGTACAATCATCAAAATGACAAAGCATAGTTCTTACCTATCAGTGTTAACCTTGAATGTAAATGGCAAGTCAACGTAAGTGCCAAGTCAAAAAATACAGATTGGAGAGTTTCCAAAATGGCAGAGCAGGGAGGGAGCTTACTACTCGGGTCTAGGAGAGGATAAGCTTTAAAAAAGTGGAGAGAGGCCAGCACCGCGGCTCAATAGGCTAATCCTCCACCTGCAGCACCAGCACACCGGGTTCTAATCCTGGTTGGGGTGCCAGATTCTGTCCTGGTTGCTCCTCTTCCAGTACAGCTCTCTGTGGCCTGGGAAGGCAGTGGAGTATGGCCCAAGTGCTTATGTCCTGCACCCGCATACGAGACCAGGAGGAAGCACCTGCTGCCTGGCTTCTGATCAGTGCAGTGCACTGGCTGCAGCACATCAGCTGTGGCGGACATTTGAGGGGGGTGAACCAATGTAAAAAGGAAGACCTTTCTCTCTGTATCTCTCTCCCTCACTGTCTAACTCTGCCATTCAAAAAAAAAAGTGGATAGAATACAGTCTCAGGGAAGAGTTAGGGAGAAAATAGCAGAGGAAATTCTACACAAATTAGAGGGACATAGTGGACCCATGTGTAGGGCATGGACACTCACAGCTCAGGAATCCAACAGCCAAGAGATTCACACCAGCATGGGAGAGTAAGATGAGACTGCAGCAGCTTAAGTCAATAGCAATGGAACAGAAAGAAACACCAGATATCAATCCAAACATCTACAGCCAACTTATATTTGATCAATGATCTAAAACCAATTCCTGGAGCAAGGACAGTCTACTCAACAAATGGTGCTGGGAAAACTGGATCTCCATATGCAGAAGCATGAAACAAGACTCCTACCTTACACAAAAATCCACTCAACATTGATTAAAGATCTAAATCAATGACCTGACACAATCAAATTAATAGACAATATTGGAGAAACCCTCCAAGATATAGGCACAGGCAAAGGATTCTTGGAAAAGACCACGGAGTTACAGGCAATCAAAGCCAAAATTAACAATTGGAATTATATCAAATTGAGAAGTTTCTGTACTGCAAAAGAAACAGTCAGGAAAGTGAAGAGGCAACCAACAGAGGGAAAAAATATTTGCAAACTATGCAATGGACAAAGGATTAATAACAAGAATGTACAAAGAGATCAAGAAACTCCACAACAACAAATAAAACCAGCCATGTATGAGATGGGCTAAGGACCTCAATAGACATTTTTCAAAAGAGGAAATCCAAATGGCCAACAGACACATGAAAAAATGTACAGGATCACTAGCCATCAGGGAAATGCAAATCAAAACCACAATGAGGTTTCAATCACTCTGGTTAGAATGGCTTACATACAGAAATCTACCAACAACTGATGCTGGGAGGATATGGGGGAAAAGAGACACTAATACACTGTTGGTTGGAATGCAAACTGGTGAAACCACTATGGAAGACATTTTGGAGATTGCTCAGAAACCTGAATTTAACCCTACCATACAACCCAGCCATCCCACTCCTTGGAATTTACCCAAAGGAAATTAAATTGGCAAATAAAAGAGCTTTCTTGCACCTCAATGTTTATTGCAGCTCAATTCACAATAGCTAAGACCTGGAATCATGTAAATGCCCATCAACAGTAGACTGGATAAAGAAATTATGGGGCATTTACTCTATAGAATACTATAGTAAAAAAAAAATGAAATCCAGTCATTTGCAACAAATGAAGGGATCTGGAAAACATCATTATGAGTGAAATAAGCCAGTCCCAAATGGACAAATACCATATGTTCTCCCTGATCGGTGAGAATTAACTGAGCACAAAAAAGCAAACCTGTTGAAGTGAAATGGAGACTATGAGAAACGGTGACTTGATCAGCCCTTGTCCTGACTGTCGAGGGACAACTAACTACTCTATTCCTTTTACTGTTTTTTTGTTGTTGTTGTTGTTCTACTTACTACCATTGGTTGAACTCTTTAATTAACACACAATTATTCTTAGGTGTTTAAATTTAACTGAAAAGTGATCCCTGTTAAATATAAGAGTGGGAATAAGAGAGGGAGGAGATGTACAGTTCAGCACATGCTTACTCAGTCTTACCCCTAATGGTAGAGTTAGAAACATACCAGGGAATTCCAATTCAATCCCATCAAGGTGGCATGTACCAATGCCATCTCACTAGTCCAAGTGATCAATTTCTGTTCATAATTGATTATAATGATAGGATTAAGTGTCAAAGGGATCACACAAACAAGACTAGTGTCTGCTAATACTAACTGATAGATTTAAAAAGGAGAGAATGATCCAACATGGGAAGCAGGATACACAGCAGACTCATAGAATGGCAGATGTCCTAAACAGCACTCTGGTCTCAGAACCAGCCCTTAAGGCATTCAGATCTGGTTCAAAAGGCTCATGAGAGTATTTCAGGCATGGAAAGCCAAGACACTCTGGCAAAAAAAAAATGACCTAAATGAAAGATCTCTGTGAGTGAGATCCCAGTGGAAAGATTGGGCTATCAAAGAAGGAGGAACCTTTCTCTGAAGGAAGGAGAGAATTTCTACTTTGACCATGACCTTGTCTAAATAAGATCAGAGTTGGCAAACTCAAGAGGCTTCCAAAGCCTTGGCAGCTCATGATAAGAGCCTCGGGTGATTACTGATGCCATAAATAAGAGTGTCAATTGTTAAGTCAACAACAGAAGTCACTGTGCACTTACTCCCTTTGTAGGATCTCTGTCCTTAATATGTTGTACTATGTGAATTAATGGTATAACTAGTACTCAAACAGTACTTTATACTTTGTTATTTTGTGTGGGTGCAAACTGTTGAAATCTTTACTTAATATATACTAAATTGATCTGTATATAAAGATAATTGAAAATGAATCTTGATGAAGTATGGGATGGGAGAGGGTGTGGAAGATGGGATGGTTGCAGGTGGGAGGGTTGTTACAGGGGGGGAAAGCCGCTATAATCCAAACATTGTACTTTGTAAATTTATATTTATTAAATAAAAGTTAAAAAAACCAAAACCAATCCTTTATCTGCCCACAAGAAACACATCTCGCCAACAATGATGAATGCAGAGTGAAAGTTAAAATATGGAAAAAGTTATTCCATGCCAACAGTAACCAACGAAGTGCTGGTATAGCCATCCTAATATCAGATGAAATAGACTTTAACACAACACCTGTGGGAAAAAAAGACAAAGAAGGGCACTATGTAATGATCAATTCAACAGGCAGATGTAACTATTATAAATGTGTATGCAACTGACTAAAGGGTATCTGGCTATTTAAAAGAAATGTTAAGAGATCTAAAGGGAGACATAGACTCAAATACAATAGTAATGGGGGACATTAGTATTCCACTTTCAGCAATGGACAAATCAACCAGACAGAAAATCAGCAGGGAAACAGCAGAGATAATTGACACTATAGACAAAATGGACCTAACAGATATCTACAGAGCTTTTCATCCTAAAATTACAGAATACACATTGTTCTCAACAGTGCATCCTTCTTTCTCTAGGATCAACCTCATGCTAGGCCATAAAGCAAGTCTCAGCAAATTTGAAGACATCAAAATCATATCATTCATATTCTCAAGCCACAATGAAAGAAGTGGGAAATCAGCAACTCAGGAATCTCTAGAACATATGCAAATAAATGGAGACTGAACAACACGCCCCTGAATGAACAGTGGATCATAGAAAAAAATCAAAAGAGAAATCAATAAATTTCTGGAAACAAATGATGGCAATAATACAACATATCAAAATCTATGGGATACAGCAAAAGAAGTGTTAAGGGGAAAGTTTCTACCAATTGGAGTCTACATCAAGAAATTGGAACGGCACCAAATAAATGAGCTACCAATACATCTCAAGGATCTAGAAAAACAAAAGCAAACCAAACCCAAAGCTAATTAGAGAAAACATATAATTAAAATTAGAGAAGAAATCAACAAAATTGAATAAGAAAATACAAAAGATCAGCAAAATGAAGAACTGGTTTCTTGAAATAATAAAAAAAATAGATATACCATGGCCCAACCATCCAAAAAAAGGAGAGAGAATATCAAAATCAATAAAATTAGAGATGAAAAAGGAAATTTAACAATTAACATCACATAAATAAAAAAGAATCATCAGAAATTATTACAAAGAGCTGTATGCCAACAAACTGGGGAACACAGAAGAAATGGATAGATTCCTAGACTCATACAACTTACCTAAATCAAGCCAGGAATACATAGAAAACTTTAAAAGACCCATAACCAAGACAGAAATTGAATCAGTAATAAAGGCCCTCCCAACAAAGAAACACCCAGGACTGGGTGGCTTCACTGCTGAATTCTATCAGACATTTAAAGAAGAACTAATTCCATTTCTTCACATGTTATTAAAAAACAATTTAAGTGGAGGGAATCCTCCCAAATTCTTTCTATGAAGCCAGCATCTACTTAATTCCTAAACATGAAAAAGATGCAATAGAGAAAGAGAATTATAGACTAATTTCCATGATAAACATAGACACAAAAATCCTCAACAAAATTCTAGCCAATTGAATCAAACAACACATCAGAAAGATCATCCATCCAGACCAAGTGGGATTTATCCCAGGTTTGAATGGATGCTTCAACATTTATAAATCAACCAATGTGATGCATCACATAAAAAAACTGGTTAT
This sequence comes from Sylvilagus floridanus, assembly GCA_949820135.1. NCBI lineage: Eukaryota > Metazoa > Chordata > Mammalia > Lagomorpha > Leporidae > Sylvilagus > Sylvilagus floridanus. The sequence goes on from OX463225.1 coordinate 101,714,680, forward strand.
GCCAATGAAACAGAATAGAGTCACCAGTAATTAATCCAATATCTACAACCAAATTGTATTTGACCAAGGAGCTAAAAATCAATCCCTGGAACAGGGACAGTCTCTTCAACAAATACTGCTGTGAAAACTGGATTTACACATGCAGAAGTATGAAGCAAGATTACTACTTTACACAGAATTCCACTTAAAATGGATAAAAGATCTAAATCTATGACATGACACCAACAAATTATTAGAGAACATTGAGGAAACCCGGAAAGACATTGGCACGGGCAAATAGTTCCTGGAAAAGGACCCAGAGCACAGGCAGTCAAAGCCAAAATTAACAACTGGGATTACATCAAATTGAAAAGTTTCTGTACTGCAAAAGAAGCACTCAGGAAAGTGAAGAGGCAACCAATAGAATGGGAGAAATTATTTGCAAACTATGCAACTAATAAAGGATTAATTACCAGAATCTACAAAGAGATCAAGAAACTACACAACAACAAGACAAACAACCCAGTTATGAGATAGGCAAAGACTTAAACAGGCATTTCTCAAAAGAGGAAATCCAAATAGCCAACAGACACATGAAAAAATGTTCAGGATCACTAACCAACAGGGAAATGCAAATCAAAACCACAAGTTTCACCTCACCCCATTTAGAATGGCTTTCATACAGAAATCAACAAACAACAAATACTGGTGAGGATATAGGGAAAATGGTACCCTAATCCACTTTTGGTGGAATTGTAGACTGGTAAAGCCACTTTGTAGGACAGTATAAAGATACCTCAGAAATCTGAATATAGATCTACCATATGACCTAAGCATCCCACTCCTGGCAATTTACCCAAAGGAAATGAAATTAGTAAATAAAAAAGTTATCCCTACCCCATGTTTTTTGCACTTATTTTCAACAAAATGAATGAATCTGGAAAACATCATACTTAGTTAAATAAGCCATTCCCAAAGAGACAAATACATATGTTCTCCCTGGTCTGTGAGAATGAATAGAGCACCTAAAATGAAATCTGCAAAAGTGAAATTGACAGTTTGAGAAGGGTTGACCTGAGCTGCCTTTGTCTTGACTGTTGAGGAACAATTTTGGTGTGTGTGTTTTTTTTTTTTATTTTTCATTTTTTCTCTTCATAGTATTTGTTGAATTCATTACTTAAGATAGAGTTAATCATATTTGCATAAAGTTAATTGAGGATGGATCTTTGTAAGAAGTAAAACTGGGAATAAGATAAGGAGGAGGAAGTTTGTAACTATAAAGCTGTATAGGTGTGCATACATTCTTAAGGACTAAATTCTAAAGGTACAGTTTAAAAACTTGACATGGGGCCCCAAATCCCATTTATCTGGTTGATAAACATGTCATCTTAAGTGTTAAAGTGATCATATTTAGTTTAAAGAGAACATAAAGATAGGATTAAGTGTTAAAGTGATCATATAAATAGGATCAAGTGTCCAGTAATTATCATAGACAGAATTATAAAGGAGTGAATGTTGCAACATGGGACACAATCCACACAGCAGACTCATAGAATGACAATTGCTTTAAGTAACACTATGATCTCAGAATCAGCACTAAAGTCTTCCTGGTCTACTTGAAAATCCTGTGAGAGCATTTCAGGTAGGGAAAGCCAAGACACTGTCACAAAATATATTCTATGTGAAGAATCTCTGTGATATCCCAACAGAAAGAAGTGGCCATCAATGAAGGATGTACTTTTCTCTAAAGGGAGGAGAGAATTTCCATTTTGCTTATGGCCTTGTCTAAATACTGATGGGGTTTGTGGATTCAAAAGGCTTCCACAGCCTAGGCAGCTCATGTCAAGAGCCTTGGGTGGTCACTGACATTATATATAAAAGTGTTAATTGTTCAATTCACAATAGGAGTCACTGTGCACTAACTACCCATGCAGGACCTCTGTCCTCAAAGCATTGTATTGTAAGAGTTAACTGTGATATTTATTCTCAGTTTTTTTGTGTGTATGTGTATGTGTGTGCAAATTGTTGAAATCTTTATCTAGTATAGAGTTGGTCTTCTGTGTACAAAGTTAATTGAAAAGGAATCTCAATGGAGAATGGTACTGGGAAGGAGAGAGGGAGGAGGAGCAGGGGTAACAGGATGGGTGGGGAGGCAGGTATGATGGGAAGAATAACTATATTCCTAAAGTTGTACATATGAAATTTGTATACCTTAAAGGATAAATTAATTAAAAATATATAGGTTGGCCAAAAAAAATAACAAAAAAAGACCAAACTACATATAGGTAAAGATACACATAGTCTAAAAGTGAAGGGTTGGGAAAAAATATACCATGCAAATGGAAAACAAAACTGAATTGGAGTATCTATACACATATCAGATAAGACAGACTTTTAATCATAAACTCTAAAAAGGGACATAGGAAATTCAACAAGAAGATATAACAAATCATCTTTCACCCTTTCAGAAAACTCACCCCAAATGAAAAAAACCTATTAATGTAATGGAAGTATGTTGTGGTTGATTTGTTCCTGAGAGGCAATGCATTCCTGGGAGCAAGAGGCACAGAGTCACCACACAGACCCCAGGAGTTGGGTGAAAGTGGGCCAGAGGCGAGCAGCCCACAGACTCGTTTATTTCAGTTGCTACAGCAGCTTATATAGCCAAGACAGCCAATCCGGTCAAGGGGCGGTCTATGCCCTAACCAATCACAGCCTGTTGCCAGGCAGGCTCCAAAGCCATCCAATCACAGCCTGTTGCCAGGCAGGCTCTGTGTGCCATGTGGTTTCCAAAACCATCCAATCACAGCCTGTTGCCAGGCAGGCTCCATTGCCAGGTGGGTTTCAAAGCCATTCCTGAATAACTGACGCTCGCTTGCCAGCGGCCATCTGGGCATGGTCTTCTCATTCCACCACAAAAGTAGAAAAATCTTCACTACAAGACAAACTACAATGAAAATCAACAAAATTTCAGAGTTAAAATACTTAGAAAATGTAATACTTGTGGAAAACCCTTTGCTAGCATCACACTACAGCAAGTATTAGGGAATTCACATAATGAGGTAATCCTTATGACAAAGACTGGCCATCTGTTCTTCAAGACGTATTTTTTCCCTTTGCACATAATACTCATTCTTGCCTTCTACAATGCATAATTAGAATGGACCTAGCAGACTCCCGGGGTCTGTGTGGTGACTCTGCACCTCTTGCCCCCACCATGCTCCTCCTCTCAGAAACAAATCCACTGCAACATTGTTGAGAAATCAACTGCAACAAGGTGGTAGTTAATATAGAATACAAAAAAGTCTAAGAATGAAATTAACATCTTATGATTCAATTATTGTTTATAGACTTTGTCTATATCCTGTGGAACAGTGGTATTTCTACTTTTTGCTTGTTGAACATTATGGCTAGTGGTATATTATGCCTGTTTTTATAAAATAAGTTTAAAGTATGTTATTGAAAAAATTAAAGGAAAAAAGAAAGGATGGATGTAGAGAGGGAATTGGTTATTTTCTTTGAATTTTATGAAATACATGAAATATTTATATTAATAAAAAACAAATAGCAGAGATAGAGAAGGCATATACAGTCCTTCATTACCTCAATCTGGAAGCAGTACACATCATTTTCTTTATGTTCCACTGGCAAGAACTAGTCATGCACTAGGTATACACAAAAGAGGATGGAAAATATATTACTAGGTGTTCAGGAGCTTTCTAGCATCAGCTCCAGTAAGTGCATAAAATGCATATGTCTTTTATGGAAATCACAGCTTCTCTGTCACATAAGCTAAATGCTTTTTCCACAATTGTAACCCATATAGCTCCATTTCTCAACCCTGTGGCTCTAAAGTCCAATGCCTGTAATGAGTGGAATGGGGGTTAAACACCCATCCTTTATATTCATACTACACAAGCAGGGTCTCAGATTTTGGTACCAGCTTATCTGAATACTCCTGTGGCCAAATTAAGTTTCTGGAGATAAGTGTTTGGTGCAGTGTTTAAATTGATGCTTGAATATCTGCAACCTATATTTGGAATGCCTGATGTGAGCCTCAGTTAATCCACTTTCTTTTCTTTTTTTTTTTTTTTTACAGGCAGAGTGGACAGTGAGAGAGAGAGACAGAGAGAAAGGTCTTCTTTTGCCTTTGGTTCACCCTCCAATGGCCGCTGCAGCTGGTGCACTGTGGCCGGCGCACTGCGCTGATCCGATGGCAGGAGCCAGGTGCTTCTCCTGGTCTCCCATGGGGTGCAGGGCCCTAGGACTTGAGCCATCCTCCACTGTACTCCCTGGCCACAGCAGAGAGCTGGCCTGGAAGAGGGGCAACTGGGACAGAATCCAGCGCCCCGACCAGGACTAGAACCCAGTGTGCCGGCGCCACAAGGTGGAGGATTAGACTAGTGAGCCACGGAGCCGGCCAGTTAATCCATTTTCAATCTAGCTTTCTGTTAATGAGTACCTTTTGGAGGGCACCAGTAATGACTCAAGTATTTGGGTCCCTATCACCCATAATGGAGACTCAGATTGCGATCCATGCTTCTAGCTTCAACCTGGCCCAGCCCTTGGGAAATGAACAACTGTTTGGAAAATCTCTCTCTCTCTCTCTCTCTCTCTCTCTCTCTCTCTCTCTCTCTCAGAATGAAAATAAATATTTTTAAAACATAAAGAAAAACATATAGGGCATCTCCATGGTTAATGGATTATATTTGGTAATCTCTTCTTGATCAAGCCTCCAAGGCAAAGAAGTTGGAGAAATAATTGAAAAGACAAATTTATATAGAGTCATTGCATTGAGTAACAAAGACATAATCTCTTTTATATTAATCAGCTCTGTGTAACAACAAAATGCCTGACAAAGACTACTTATGAAGAAAATAAAGGTTTGTTTAGCTCATGCTTTTGGAAGTTTAGGGCATGGCATCCACATTGGTTCAGTACTAGAGAGGACCTCATGGCAAATGGCAGATGGCAATGGCAGAAGTGCACAAAAGGGGCAGTATCATATTTTGAACAGAGAGACTGGGATCTCAGAATCCCTTCTGAGAGTCTTTCCCCCAGTAAATTCCAAGTAGGCACCACCTCTTAAGGGTTTCCTAGCAGTTCCCAATACTACCACCCTGGGAACAAAGTTTCCAATCACAATGGACTCTTGGGGAAGACTCAAACCAAAACTAAACCATAATATAATTCCAGACAGTGAAATGAACCAGATTATATTGGACATTATGCAACAGCAGAGTAGGAGGCTGCATGAAACTCACAGAAGTGAGGTGGAATCCCATGCTTCTTCTGATCCAGCTCTCTGTTATGGTCCGGGAAAGCAGTAGGAAGATTACCCAAGTCCTTGGGCCCCTGAACCTGAGTGGGAGACCTGGAAGAATCTCCTGGCTCCTGGCTTTGAATAGGCGAAGCTCTGACCATTGTGGCCAATTGCGGAGTGAATCATCAGATGGAAGACCTCTCTCTCTCTCTCTCTCTCTCTCTGCCTCTCCTCTCTCTGTATAACTCTGACTTTCAAATAAATAAATAAATCTTTAAAAAATAAAAATAAAGATCAACTTGTTACAGAGAAATTTGTATTTTAAAGATTATTTTTAAAGGTAGAGTGAGAGAGAGAAAGAGATGGAGGGAGGGAGGGAGGGAATGAGGCATGGAGAGAGATCTTTTATCCTCTGGTTCACTTCCCAAGTGGCTCGGGTGCAAGGGCTGGGCCAGATTGAAGTCATAAGCCAGATGTTACATTCAGGTCTCCCACTTGGGTGGCAGCACCAAAGCCCTTGTGCCACTTTTTGCTGTTCTCATCAGCACATTAACAGGGAGCTGGATCAGAGAAAGAGCTGCCAGGACTCAAACCAGTGCCCCTGTGGGATGCCATTATCATAGTCAGTGGCTTATCCCACTGTGCCAACAATGCCAAACCCCAGAAAGCAACTTTAATATCATATCTTTCAACAAACCAATGTTGCCAAGTCCAGTCCCTTCCATTGAGGGAAACTCTAATAATGGGCATTGGAATTAATTCAGCTGGTTATACAAACCAAAGAACTTATTTTAGACTACAGGCATTGACCATTCATGACTACATTTCCTGGGGCATCTAGTTTAAGTATGTTTGAAAGGATTCCTCACGGGCTCTTGGACCCAGAGGCTGACATCAGTTGCTACTTTGTCCATGCCAAATATCAGCTGTCCACTTGGGCTCCCAACAACAATCAACAAATGAACATCTACACCCAGATTCTTATCCACCCATATGAGTGAGAAATTCCTTTCAGTACTGGCTCAGTATAACCATGGAAGCCTCCTGGTTTCAATGGAAATGGCATCTTGAAGAACAGATGAAACTGGGCAAACAAGTACTTTCCAAATTCCTGGAGGTTGTAAAACAAGTTTTCTGTAAGTTCTTGGAAAATTCACATTATGAAAAAACCATGCGTGTATTTTAAAAAATTTTGCACCCAAAATAAACATCTTTTAACTCTATTTTCCATATACTTTTTGAAGTATACCTGTATCCTCGCCTGTAATTCTCCCTTTGGCAATGGACCAGGAAACATTGACAATGGCGTTCCCCTTGCATCTTCCTTTGTAAAATGGAGAGCCCCTTGGGACCCACTGTCTGACAGGGGTCAGTGTACTTTATTGATGGTAGACACCCCCACTATTGAATGTAATACAGATGCTGGAGATGATGGTGGGTCCTTCTGGAAATCTCAAATTTGGAAGAGATTGGCAACTTTTCCCATTCCTCCTTTTTCACACACATTTCTGCACATATACAATAACATGACATTCTTGAGGCACATTTCAACATGGCAGGCAAATTATCTAAGGTTAATACACTTTCACTAACCATTTCTGTTGCCTTCTTGGACCCTTCCACATTTCCATATATGCTGGCAAATGTGGCAACATAATACCTCTGGGCATTAGGGAACACATGTTCTTGGTTCTTGTTAAGTGGGCCAATAGACAAGGCATTCCCAGAGGATCCTCTTTGGATGGGAAATAGCTAATAACTTCCATTTATGCTTGAAGATCAAACATTGGCATGCTAGTTGGCGGTAATATGTTCCACAGAATTCCTGATCCTTCTCTTGATGACATATTGATTATATTGACCCATTGCCCCTTTACACAGGTGCCATCTGGTGTGCTTTTACTATGATTGATTTTTATTGAGTTGATGCTAGCCTTACTCACAAAACATGCCACAGTGAGACCACAGTCACTGGTTTCACAATGATCATTTTAATTTGTGTTGGTGTTTGAAATATCATTGATTCAGATCAAAGGATTTATTTTATATTCCATTCTATTCAGACTTAAATATTACAATGGAAAATCTTGTGGAAATTTCATTTTCCATAACAATCACAAGCAAGAAAATCTTGTGGAAATTTCATTTTCCATAATAATCACAAGTGTAAAGGAATGAAGAAAGTTTATGAAAACTGTGGAACATGAAAAGAGCAAATATCTGAGTTATTAAAATCCAGAATGGACTAGAGAATGCCAAAGAGGATAGAAGGTAAATTCAAAGAGATAATACCAAATAACGTCTTTATTTCTCTAGTGATTATTTGATAATTTTCCCAGTTTTCATTTATTTATTTATTTAAATATATAGAGAACAGATTTAATGTAGTTCATAGATACAATTCTAATAATATAATGAGACTTTCTTTCCTAACTCCTTCTCTCTCTCCTTTTTTTCTCTTTTAAAAAGATTTATTTATTCAATTCTTTAAAAAAAATCATGTAGGATCTCTGTCTTTAATGTACTGTACATTGTGAATTAATACTATAACTAGTACTCCAACAATAATTTCAGTTTGTGTCTCTATGTGAGGGCAAACTGTTGAAATCTTTACATAATATGTTCTAAACTGATCTTCTGTGTATAAAGAGAATTGAAAATGAATCTTGATGTGAACAGAAGGGGAGAGGGAGCGGGAGAGGGGAGGGTGGCGGGAGGGAGGGAAGTTGTGAGGGGGGGAGCCATTGGAATCCATAAGCTATACTTTGGAAATTTATATTCTTTAAATAAAATCTAAAAAAAAAAGATTTATTTATTATTCCCCAGGAACCTTTTATTTAAGATATACAAACTTCATGAATTTTATAAATACAACTTTAAGAACATAATGATAGTGATTCTTCCCACTGTACCCACCTTCACACTCCCACCTTTCTTCCTCCTCCCTCTCCTATTCCCATTCTAATTTTTTACTAATGTGTATTTTCAATTAACTTTATACACAGAAGATTAGCTCTATACTTAGTAAAGATTTCAACAAATAGTATGAAGAGAAAACTGTTCCTCAACAATTTTTTAATTTCTTTTTTGATTTCTTCTATGACCCATTGTTTATTCAGGAGCATGCTGTTCAGTCTCCATGCATTTGCATATGTTCTAGAGACTCTCAAGGTGTTGATCTCAGCTTCATTCCATTGTAGTCAGAGAAGATGCATGGTATGATTTCAATTTCTTGCTGGCACTTGCTTTATGGCCTGGCCTGTTGTCTCTCCTAGAGAAAGTTCCATGCACCAGTGAGAAGAATGTGTATTCTGCAACTGTGGGATGAAAAGTTCTGTAGCTATCTGTTAGGTCCATTTGGTCTATAGTGTCAATTAATTGTTGTTTCCTTTCTGATTTTCTGTCTGGTTGAGCTATCCATTGCTAAAAGTGGGGTATTGAAGTCCCCCATTACTATTGGATGGAAGTCTATGTCTCCTTTTAAATCCATCATCATTTCTATTAAATTGCCAGATGCCTAGGTGCATATATGTTTATAATAGTCACATCTTCCTGTTGAATTGATCCCTTAAATGTTTCACAGTGCCCTTCTTTGTCTCTTTTAACAGTTTATGTGTTTAAGTCTGTTTTCTCTGATATTAGGATAGCTATACCAGCTCTTTTTTGGTTCCTGTTAGCATGGAATATCTTTTTCTATCCTTTCAATTTCAATCTGTGTGTATCTTTGTTGTTGAGATGTGTTTCTTGTAAGCAGAAAATAGATGGATTTTGTTCCCATTCAGCCAGTCTGTATCTTTTAACTGGGGAGTAGAGGCCATTTACATTCAAGGTGACTATTGATAAGTGACAACTTAGCTCTGCCATCTTTCCATAAATATTCCTATTATTTACTTTGGATTTCCTTTGTACCTTTACTGGAGGATTTTCTGCCTTCACCTTTCATAGCGATGACCTTATGTTTGTGTTTCTGTGTGAAGCACATCCTTAAGGATCTTTTGTAAGGCTAGATGAGTGGTAACAAGTTCTTTCAATTTTTTTTGACAGGCAGAGTTAGAGAGTGAGAGAGAGAGAGAGACAGAGAGAGAGAGGTCTTCCTTTCCCATTGGTTCACCCCCCAAATGGCCACCACGGCCGGCATGCTGCAGCCAGTGCACTGCACCAATCTGAAGCCAGGAGCCAGGTCTCCCATGGGGTGCAGGGCCCAAGTACTTGGGCCATCCTCCACTGTCTTCCCAGGCCACAGCAGAGAGCTGGTCTGGAAGAGGAACAACAGGGACAGAATCCGGTGCCCCAACCAGGAATAGAACCCAGGATGCCAGCACCACAGGCGGAGGATTAGCCAAGTAAGCTGCAGCACCAGCCACAAGTTCTTTCAATTTATCTTTTTTATGGGAGATCTTTATTTCACCTTCATTCACAAATGAGAGTTTTGCAGATTACAGTAGTCTGTGTTGACAGTAAAATTTTCTCTTAAGACTTGGAATATATCTTGCCATTGTCTCCTAGCCTGTAGGGTTTCTGATGATAATTCAGCTGTGAGTCTAATTGAAGATCCTCTGAAAGTAATCTGACGTTTCTCTCATGCACATTTTAGAATATTTTCTTTATGTATGACTGTGAAGAGTTTGACTACAATGTGTCATTGTGAAGATCTTTTCTGGTCATTTCTATTATGAGTTCTATACGCGTCCTGTACTTGGACATTCCTTTCTTTCTCCAAATTATGGGAATTTTTCTAACTATTTCATGTAAAAGACCTTCTAATCCATTCTCTCTTTCCATACCTTCAGGAACTTCTAAGACTTGTATATTAGGTCATTTGATAATATCCCAAATATTTTAAACACTATTTTTTAGTTTTCTTTTTTCTTTCTTTTTTTTTTTTTACATGCAGAGTGGACAGTGAGAGAGAGAGACAGAGAGAAAGGCCTTCCTTTTGCCGTTGGTTCACCCTCCAATGGCCACCGCGGCCGGCGCGCTGCGGCCGGCGCACCGCGCTCGTCCGATGGCAGGAGCCAGGAGCCAGGTGCTTTTCCTGGTCTCCCCATGGGGTGCAGTTTTCTAATTATTTTTTTGTCTGACTGTAAAATTTCCAGAGATTGTCTTCTAACTCGGATATTCTTTCTTCCACTTCACTGATTCTGTTGTTAAGGCTTTCCACTGTATTTTATTTATATTTAATTTTTATTTCTCTTTAAAATCTCAATTTCTTGAGAAAAAATTTATTTCATGTTATGTTTTGATTTCTTTAGTTCATGGATTTACTTCTGATTACTTCTAAGTAATCCTATGATCAACTTTTTGAATTCCATTTCTGGCATTTCTTCAATCTCTTCTTTTTCACATTCTAGTATTGGAGCGTTATATTCCTTTGGGGGCATCATGTTGTCTTCCTTACTCATGTTTCTTTAATGGCTTCATTTATTTTTAGACATTTGTGGAGATACTTGTTGGTTTATTATTCTTTCCCTGTGATAGATTTTATCTTTGGACTATGCCTCTGTGGATTAGTGGAGTATCTGCTTTTTCAGTGAATACCCATAGGCATGTGCTGTGTGTGGGCAGGGAGCTCTGTTCAGTGCTCCAGGGTGAGGGGAGTTTCCAAGATGACTCCAAAATTGGGCATACCTATGAAATTTGTGTTGATTAAATAAAAACTTTCTTTAAAAAATAAGAAAGAAATAACATATAAAACAGTCCTAATTCATCTGACTGTGACCTTCTTAGCAGAAACCTTACATACCAGCAGGGAGTAGAATAAGATTTTTATAATGATTAAGAAAAAGAAGTCACAGCCACGAATACTGTACCCAGCAAAGCTATTCTTCAGATGTGAGAGATAAAGATATATCCAGATAAACAAGCTGAGAAAATTTTTCGCCATCAGACTTGTCTCACAAGAAATGGGAAAAGAGAGTCTTCAAATGGAAAGAAATAACCTAATAAGGAAAAAGAAAATATCAGAATGGACGACACCCATTGATAAGGGTAACTTTCCAATATTATTCATCATGATCAAGTGGGATTCACTCCAGGGAATGCAAGAGTAGATATCCTAAAAGTAAACCCATGCATGCATACCCAACTGAATTTTGGCAAAGATACTAAGAATATGCATTGAAAAAAAGGACATCCTTTTCAATAAATGTTGCAGGAAAATTGAATAATCACACGTAGAAAAATAAAACTAGAACCCTATAATTCCTTATGTAAAAAATCAACTTAAAATGGATTAAAGACTTACTGTAAGACCTGAAGCTGTGAAAGACAAGGAAACCACTTCAGGACACTGGAATTGACAGAGATTTTATGAATCATACACCAAAATCACAGGGAAGAGAAGCAAAAGTAGACAAATGGGATTTCATCAAGCTAAAGTTTCTGAAATTAAATAATCAACCGAGTGAGGAGACAACTTACAGAAAGGGAGAAAATATCTGCAAGCTATATATCTGATGAGGTGGTTAATATTCAGAAAATATGAGGTACTCAAGCAACTCTGATGCACCAAATCAAACAATCCAATTAAGAACTGGGTAGTGTATCTAAATAGACATATCTTAAAGGAAGACAAACAAATGGCCAACAGGCACATGAAGAAATGCTCAACATCACTAATCACCTGGTAAATGCAAATCAAAACTACAAGGATATATCACCTCACTGCAGTTAGACTGGCTATTATAAAAAACACAAAAGATGACAAAGATTTGAAGAAAGGGTAATACTGATGCACTATTAATAGGAATGTAAATTAGTAAAGCCATTGTGGAAAATGGTTTTAAGCTACTCCTTAAAAACTAAAAATAGAAATATCATTTGATCCTGGAATCTCACTGCTGGGCATATAGCTAAGGGAAATGAAGCCATTTGTTGAAGAGACATTTGTGTTCCCATATTTACTGCCACACCATTCACAATATTCACCAAGTGGAAATAATCTGGAATCTAACAGATGAATGGGCAAAGAAAATGTAACACATATACATAAAAGAATATTGCCTGGCCTTAAAAAGATGAAATTGTGTCATTTGCAACAACATGGATGGAATGAGGGGTCATTACATTAAGGGAAATATGACAAGCTTAGAAAGACAAGTATCACATGATCTCACTCATATGTGGAGTCTAAAATGTTCTCATAAAAGTACAATGGTGGTTACTGGAGCATAGGGAGGGAGGTGGGGAAAGAATGACAGAAAAAGGTTAAGTAATGGGCATAAAGGCATATTTAGATAAGTAAGAACCTCTAGTGCACAGTATTGTGATCATATATAATATTAATATATAATATATCTCTATACAAAACAACGTAGAAGATAGGATTTTGAATGTTTTCACCATAAAAATGCTAAATTCTTGAAGAGATAAATATATTTACCCCAATTGGATATTGCATAATTTATATATGTACTAAAACATCACATAGTGCCCCATCCCATAAATATGTTCAATTGTTATTTTAAATTGTTAATAAAAAGCTGATTTTAACCATAGCAGCAATTTGGTAGACTTTGATAAACCAGATTATGCCCAAGAATTTAACCAAGTGTGACAGATCCTGGATTTTGGGTAAAGCTGTTGCTCACCCCTTTTGTTGGAGACAGCATAGAAGTACACAAAGGTGATTCAACAGATGACATTATAAGAAATAATTTGTGAACTCAAAGACAATACTTGAAATAGACAACCAGAGGAACAAAAAGAAATAAAGAACAATAAAAGGAATGGAGAAAGCACAAAAGATTTGGGACATATTCAGACACACATATATGTAAATTGTGGGAGTCTAAGAAGAGGAAGAGAAACAGTAAGAAAGATCATTTAAAAAATACTGATTGAAAATTCCCAAACTATTAGGAGGAGGGAGATATTGATAGCCAGATTCATAAAGCTAAAAGAATCCTAAAAATGATCAAACCAAAAAAGAATCCTCCAAAGCACATAATACAGTCATGTATCACATAATATCATTTCAGTCAAACACAGATTACATACATAAATATAGTCTCACATGGCCTAGGTGTGTGGTAGGCTATTCCAGCTTTGTTTGAGTTAGCATACTCTTTGATGTTCAGACAATAAGGAAATATAATATAACATATAATATTATTATTATAAATGCTTTATTAGGTATTGCTCAGAATAGTTACTTCGCTAAATGACACATGACTGTAATAAAACTGTTAAAAGACAAAGACAAAGCAGAGTCTTAAGAGCAGTAAAAGATATTCATCATATATAAAGCAACTTATATATAGCAAAACTTCTGTCAGGTTTCTGCATTTCTCCAGGAATAGCGCACTACTGCTTGGTTGTGACCCTGGCCTTGAGTTCCTGCAACCTATACACCTCAATATCAGTCCAGGAAGAATAGCCTACAAATGCTTACTCAGTTGTCTCAGAGTCAAAGCCACTCTTGCAGATTCAGCCACTCTCTTTATCTGTCTATACTGTGAGACCCACCCCCCCCCAACAATGAGCACTACTATTGGGACTCTGGAATTGGGCAGTGGCCAGAGCAATCTAGAATCCAGTGCTGATCTCCCAACTCCAACTCCTGGAGTGAGTTGTAGGTGAAATTCTGTTACAGGTTCACTTGCAGCACCAGCAGAGCCTGCTCTCAACAACTGAGAAGCCCTTTGTTCCTATCTTGGAATATGACTGGGAAACTGAGTGACAAGGATCCCAAAAAACATACTGTGTCACAGGAGCACCCAATATTCTTACTACTATTACCATAAATTATAGCATAAAAAGGTTTGGAGAGGTGAACCAACACTAAAGCCAAAGTAATCTACCAAAACACTACCCAAAGACATCTTTAGGAGAAAAGTCTTCAAATCATGAAAACCATCCTCTAAAAGTTGATAGAAACAATTGACAGGCAGATGCACAAAAGCCAACATAGAACCACAAGAAATATGGATATATAAGGTAATGTGACTCCCCAAAAGGAATACAATAACACTTTAGTGTCACCAAGAAGAAAGGGAGATTGATGAGATACCTGAGAAAGAATTCAAAAGAACTATTATAAGATTATTCAAGGAGATACAAATGAATACAGATAAACGGTTAACTGAAATTAGGATATCAGTGTATGATATGAATGACACATCAAGCAAAGAGAAAGGAATATTGAAAAAGAACAAAACAAATTTTGGAAATGAAGAAAACAATAAATCAGATAAAAATACACTCTAAAGCCTCACAGACTAAGGAGATCTACCTAATATTAAAGGCATGTCTTTTGAAATATATCAGTTGCAGTAGAATAAAAAAGAAAAATTTAAAAGAATTAAGGTATTCTATGGGATCTCTGGGCTATCATCAAAGGAATCAATATTTGAGTTTTGGTAGTTTTCAAAGGAATGGAAAAAATAAGTGGTTTCTACATTTTACTTGTTGGACATTATAGTTGGTGGTACATTATGCCTGTGATTATAAAGCAAATTGAAATTCCATTATTGCAAAAATTAAAGGAAAAAAAGAAAGGATGGAAGGAGTAGGGAAATATCTTATAATTGTACTTATGAAATACATGAAATCAATTCTCTTTATTAATAAAAATTAAATAAAGAAAGCAAAACCTACTCAGGGATGGGTGTTGTGGTACAGTGTATTAAGGTGCTTCTCAGAATGCCTGTATCCCAAATCAGAGTTCATGTTTTTAGTCCTGTATTCTCCCTCTTTTTATGAATTATCTATTTAGTTGAAAGTCAGAGTTGCAGAGAGAGTGGGAGAGAAAGAGATTCCATTTTATGGTTCACTCCCCAGATGGCAGCAACAGCCAGGGCTGAGCCAGGCAGAAGCCATGATCCAGAAGCTTCTTCCTGGTCACCCACTTGGGTGGCAGGGACCAACACATTTGGGCTATCTCCTGCTGCTTTACCCAAGCCATGACAGGGAGCTGGGAGGGATGTGAAGCTGCCAGAAAAAAAGCTGGTATCAATTTGGAATCTGGCATCACAGGCAGTGGCTTTACCCACTATGTCACAAGGCCAGCACCAAATTCTCCACTTGTTTTTGTCTTTTATATTGGAAGCTACCAACTTTTCTCTCCTAATTCTTTTTTTAAATTTAATTTAAGGAATACAAATTTCATGTATTTTGTATAGATAGATTACAGATTTAGGAACACAGTGATACTTCCCACCTCACACTCCCTCCCACCCATGCTCTCACTCTTCTTTCTCCTCCCTCTCCTATTCTCACTCTAAATTTTTTTTTACTTTTATTTAGATTATAAGCTTCCAAGGTCAACTTATGGATTACAATGGTTTTCCCCCCTTACTTTCCCTCTCCCCCCGCAACCCTCTCCCCTTGCCCACTCCCTCCACCCTTTCGTTCACATCCAGATTCATTTTCACTTCTCTTTGTATACAGGAGATCAATTTAGCATGTGTTAAGTAAAGAATTCTTCCATTTGCCCTCATATAGTAACACAAAGTGAAATATGCTATTTGGGTACACGTTATAGCATTGAATCACATTGTACAGCACATTAAGGACAGAGATCCTACATGATATATATATATATATATATTTTAAATTGATTAATTTTTTTTTTTTGCAATTTCTAACGTAACACTGAGTTTTTTTTTCGGTTGTCTTTATATAGAGAAGATCGGTTCAGTATGTATTAAGTAAAGATTTCATCAGTTTGCATCTACACAGAAACACAAAGTGTAAAAATACTGTTTCAGCACTAGTTACAGCGTTACTTCACATTAGATAACATATTAAAGACAGATCCCGCATGGGATGTAAGTACACAGTGACTCCTGGTGTTAATTTAACAATTTGACACTCTCATTTATGGCGTCAGAAATCTCCCTAGGCTCTAGTCATGAGTTGCTGAGGCTATGGAAGCCTTTAGAGTTCGCCGACTTCGATCCTATTCCGACAGAGTCACAGTCAAAGTGGAGGTCCTCTCCTCCCTTCGGAGAAAGGTACCTTCTTCTTTGGTAGCCCCGTTCCTTCCACTGGGATCTCATTCGCTGAGGTCTTCCATTTAGGTCTTCTTTTTTTTTTTCTTTTCCAGAGTGTCTTGGCTTTCCATGCCTAAAATACTCTCATGGGCTCTTGAGCCAGATCTGAATGCCTTAAGGGCTGATTCCGAGGCCAGAGTGTTATTTAGGACATCTGTTATTCTATGAGTCTTCTGTGACTCTGTTTCCCATGCTGGATCATTCTCTCCCTTTCTGGTCCTATCTGTTTGTATTGGCTGAAACTAGTCTTGTTTGTGTGTTCCCTCTAACTCTTAGGCCTATTAGTGTGCTCACTCTAAATTTTTACGAAGCTCTATTTTCACTGGGATCTCACTCACAGAGATCTTTCATTTAGGGTTTTTTTTTTTTTCCAGAGTGTATTGGCTTTGCATGCCTGAAATACTCTCACAGGCTCTTCAGCCAGATCCGAATGCCTTAAGGGCTGATTCTGAGGCCAGAGTGCTATTGAGGACATCTGCCATTCTATGAGTCTGCTGTGTATCCCGCTTCCCATGTTGGATGGTTCTCTCCCTTTTTGATTCTATCAGTTAGTATTAGCAGACACTAGTCTTGTTTGTGTGATCCCTTTGACTCTTAGACCTATTAGTGTGATCAATTGTGAACTGAAGTTGATCACTTGGACTAGTGAGATGGCATTGGTACATGCCACCTTGATGGGATTGTATTGGAATCCCCTGGCACGTTTCTAATTCTACCATTAGGGGTGAGTCTGCTTCAGCTTGTCCCAAATTGTACATCTTCTCCCTCTCTTATTCCCACTCTTATATTTAACAGAGATCACTTTTCAGTTAAATTTAAACACCTAAGAATAACTGTGTGTTAATTAAAGAGTTCAACCAATAGTATTAAGTAGAACGAAAAAATACTAAAAGGGATAAAGTATTAAGTTGTACATCAACAGTCAGGACAAGGGCTGATCAAGTCACTGTTTTTCATAGTGTCCATTTTTCACTTCAACAGGTTTCCCCTTTGGTGCTCGGTTAGTTGTCACCAATCAGAGAGAACATATATTTGTCTGTTTGGGACTGGCTTATTTCACTCAGCATGATGTTTTCCAGATTCGAGGTACCTTTCTCTGAAGGGAGGAGAGAATTTCCACTTTGACTATGACCTTGTCTAAATAAGCTCAGAGTCGGTGAACTCAAAAGGCTTCCATATCCTTGAGAACTCATGACTAGAGCCTAGGGTGATTACTGATGCCATAAACAAGAGTGTCAATTTGTTAAGTCAACAACAGGAGTCACTGTGCACTTACTCCTCATGTAGGATCTCTGTCCTTAATGTGGTCTTCAATGTGAATTAATGCTATAGCTAGTACTCAAACAGTATTTTATACTTTATGTTTCTGTGTGGGTGCAAACTGTTGAAATCTTTACTTAATATATATTAAATTGGTCTTCTGTATATAAAGAGAATTGAAAATAAATCTTGATATGAATGGAATGGGAGAGGGGGTGGGAGATGGGAGGGTTGCAGGTGGGATGGAAGTTATGAGGGGGGAATTCATTGTAATCCATAAGCTGTACTTTGGAAGTTTATATTTATTAAATAAAAGTTAAAAAAAACAAAGATCTATTTTCAGTTTACTTTATACTCATAAGATCAACCCTATATGAAGTAAAAGGATTCAACAAATAGTATGAAGAAATAAACACTATTTCTCAACAGTGGAGAAAAGGCTGTAAACGTCATCAAATCTCAAAATGTCCATTTCACTCCTCTACATTACATTTTAAGTATTCTATCAGCCACCACAGATCAGGGAAAACATATGGTATTTGCCTTTTAGGGAAAAGCTTATTCCACTAAGTATAATGGTTTCCAGTTGCATCCATTTTGTTGCAGAAGACGGGATTTCATTTTTTTGTTACTGCTGAGTAGTATTCCATAGTGTATATATACCATAATTTCTTTTTCCAGTCATCAGTTGACAGACATCTGAGTTGATTCAATATGTTAGCTATTGTGAATTCAGCTGTAATGAACATGGGGATACAGATAACTCTCATATGCTGATTTCACTTCCCTTGTGTACATTCCCAGGAGTGGGATAGCTAGCTAGGCCTATGGTAGGTTTACATTCATATTTCTAGAGTATTTCCATACCATCTTCCACAATGGCTTCACCAGTTTACATTCTCACCAACAGTGAATTAGGTTACCCTCTCCCTTACATCTTCACCACCAGTTGTTGTTTGTTGATTTCTGTGTGAGAGCTATTCTAACTGGGGTGAGATGAAACCTCATTGTAGTTTTGATTTGCATTTCCCTGATGGCTAGTGATCGTAAGCATTTTTTTCCTCACTAAGTCTGTTGTTAAGACTTCCCACTGTATTTTTATTTGACATATTGAATTATTCATTTCTAATATCTCAGTTTGATTTCTTTTCAAAATCTCAATGTCATGGGAAAATTTTTCATTCATGTTGTGTATAGATTCCTTTAATTCATGAGTTTACTTCTCAATGTTTCTGAGTAATGCTATGATTAACCTTTGGAATTCCATTTCAGACATTTCATCAATCTCCTCATCTTTACATTCTAATATTGAAGCATTTTTGTATTCCTTTGGAGAAGGGGGGTCATGCTGTCTTCCTTTTTCTTGGTTTTTGAATTTCTGAGTTTATTTCTAGGCATTTGTGGAAATACTTGTTGGTTTTTTCCTCTGTTGGCTTTTATCTTTGAACTATTCCTCTGTGGCTTAATGGAGGGTCTGTTCTTGCAGTGAATAGCCAGGGTATGTGCTGGGTGAGCCCAAGGAACTCGTCAGTGCTCCAGGGTGACACAAGTATCCAGGGTGACACCCAAGTTGGGAGTGGTAGATTCCTCTTTCTAGCAGAAAAGAGGGTATGATCACCTCTGTCAGCATAATCACACCCTCACCTCCAAAATTCCAAGGTGATCAGTGCCCAAGTGTTAGCCCACAGTGGGTGTACTATTCATCTGTGCTGCCATATGAACCATGCAAAGGATCTGTGCAGTCTTCTTTGTGAGCATAGATCCCATTGCAATGATCCACCTCAGGCAATAAGGGCGCTCTGAGCCTGTGAAATTTCCCACAATGATTGCCTAGATACCCAGCTACACCCTGTGCCCACTCATGCAGTCACAGAGTTCCCAAAGTCTCAGCACACAAGGCTTCCAAGTCATGGGGTGCAAAGGATCTCTTCTGCCCCACTAGCCTGTCCCATCCACAAAGAGGCAGACACATTCCTAGAGCCAGTTGACTGTGCTCCACTTAGGTGGTTTGAGACCCAAAACCTGTGATTTTTCAGAGCCCAGAGGCCCTTCAGAGTCCTATATGGGTGCACAACTCCCAGTCAACCCTCCCGGACAGTCTTAAAGTCAGTGGGGAATGTGAATTTTTCCTTCTGGTAAAATCTCTGGATCACACCTGTGCACAAGAGCTGCTGGTCACAGCCCCAATTCACTTCACAATGTTGCCTTCTCCCCTCTGGTTGCCAGGTACATGCACCTGAGTTGCTGCTGCTGCTACTGCTCATAAGACAGAAAGAAAATGAGAAGGAAGGAGGGTGACAGGGAAAAGGAGAGAGAGGAAGGGAGTGAGGAAGGGAACATCATGAATTATATCTACAAACCATATTGATTCAGTTAAAAAACTAATTAAAATTAAAATTAAAAAAGCTTTAGGTGATTAAAAAGACAACACACTCAATCAAATAAATGATAAAGAATATTACAAATACAAGTTGCTGGACAAACTGGTTTTCTCAAAGAACAAATGCTGTAACAATGATCTTAGGTGCCAAGAAAGAAATTCCGAGGACCAGGGCTCTGCCAAAAAATATATTATCAGATTAATAGTAACGTCACAGGTTTATTTGTGTTGAAAGTCAGCTCTAAATTATTAAGTCTAAAAATATTTGTAACATATATGACATCTACTTAATATTCTCACTATACAAAAAGAAGTTTCATAGATATAACAGCATTAAAATGAAAAGCAACATTTGGGGCAGGTATTGTAGCACAGCAGGTTAAGTCGCCACTTGGGACACCTATATCCCACACCCAAGTGCCATTTTGAGACCCAA
The DNA here is from genome assembly GCA_949820135.1 of Sylvilagus floridanus. Taxonomy (NCBI): domain Eukaryota; kingdom Metazoa; phylum Chordata; class Mammalia; order Lagomorpha; family Leporidae; genus Sylvilagus; species Sylvilagus floridanus. The sequence continues at coordinate 101,734,992 of OX463225.1, forward strand.
CTGCTGTGCTACCTTTTGAATTTTATATTAATGCATTCTGATGGCTCAAGTGCCTGGACCCTCTTCACAACTGTGGGAGACCAGGATGGAGTTTCATTCAGGTTCGTGGCTTCAGGCTAGTGAATCCCTGGCTGTTCTGGCTATTGTGGCCATTTTGGTATTGAACCAGTAGATGGAAGAATGGAAGATTTCTCTCTCTCTCTCTCTCTCTCTCTCTCTCTCTCTCTCTCTCTCTCTTTCTCTTTCTCTCTCCTCTCTCTGTCTTTGAAGTACACAAAACAATTTTAAAAGCTTCGAAAAATGAAAACATAGTAAGTTCATTGTTCATTAGTGCTTATACTTAATGCAAGCTCCTTGTGTGCATCTGTTGTGATCATTTTGAAATAAAGTGTTCTTCAGTGACCTGGCTTGTGATAGAGAGGTAGTCATGTAAGAATATTCCTCAACTTCTGGGTCACTAGACACTTTCCTGCTTCCTCTAACTCTAGTGAAGAGATTGAGATTCTTTTCTTAAAGCACAGCCTCCCTTCACAGCTTCAGAGCTTTCACACAACTTGTTACCAAATCTCCTGCACCATTTTTTTCTTCAGATATAGCATTGCTATAAAGCTTACCTGTTTCTTTCTTCAAGTGTCCTGACACTAGCTCTTTATAAAAATATCATTGGTTGCTTGGTTTTCCTCAGAGGTTTACTCTGATTTTTGCATTTCCTTGCTTTACAGTTTTGCTTTCATTCATTTTTTTCAGTTTTTTTTTAACTTTTATTTATTGAATATATAGCTTATGGATTACAATGGCTTCCCCCCCATAACTTCCCTCCCACCCGCAACCCTCCCCTTTCCCGCTCCCTCTCCCCTTCTATTCACATCAAGATTCATTTTCAATTCTCTTTATATACAGAATATCAGTTTAATATATATTAAGTAAAGATTTCAATAGTTCGCACCCACATAGAAACACAAGGTGAAAAATACTGTTGAGTACTAGTTATAGCATTAAATCACAATATTTTCTTGAAATTTTAGGTTTTAAAGTGGAATTCTATTATCTCATGCACACTTATAATTTTGAACTTCTACCCACAGGATTATTTTTAAAGCACCTTGTTTGAGTGTTTAGTTTTAGCAATTAGTTTTTTAACAGGATACACTTAAATTTGTAATTACAATCAAATATCCCTATGGCGGTTAATTAAAATTTTAAAATCCAATTCAGATTACTGATAATTTTTAAATTTAACTATTTGATTGGAATAAAAATTGACTCTTCTACTAGAAGTACTGGATTTTAGAGCAGGAAGAGAACTGAGAGGTGTCTGGCACGGATTCTCTCCAGCTTGGTTTATTTATTTTGGGATCATCTAAGAAACCTCACCTCAGTAATCTCAAATTAGGATCTAGTTATGATCAGTACTCCCAGACATTCTGTCTTACAACTGAACTTGAAAATGACTTGCATAATATAAGGTCCCACTTTTACAGATGAGAAGGCTGAGGTTCACAGAGGAAAATAGCCAGATAGAAAAGTCAAGCTTCCTTACTTCACACTTGAATAGCGCTCTCCATAGTTATTCTCAGTCTTTGGGATGATTAGAGACCTCTATGGAGCATTCATTTTTACTTGAAAAAGTCTATGATTCTATCACAAACCTAGTGAAACAGAATCTGTCACTCTGTGGTCTAGAGGACCACCTATGTTATGAACCATTGCAATTTACATAAATTAATGAGTTAACCTCATAAGAAAAAAATATAACTGAGGTTTCTCTCTCCAATAAAAAGACAAATCTTTTGTCAGACTAACAAAGTACTGCTAAAATACATATGAAATCAAAAAACACCAAGAATAGCCAAAGCATTTCTGAGCAAAAATCATCATCATCATCATCATCATCATCATCATCATCAAGAGAGAGGCATCACAACACTTGATTTCAAAGCCTACTACAGAGCTATCGTAATTAAAACAGCATGGCACTGACATGAAAACCAGCACATAGTTAAATGGAACAAAAGAGAGAGTTCAAAAATCAATCCTAGTACACACAACCAAGTAATTTTTTACAATAGTGCCCAGATATTTCAGAAGGATTCCAAGATGGCTGAATAGAGAAAAGATGTGCTGATTTTGATCAGGGGAAGATAACAGAAGAAACATGAAGCAAGTGCATTCCTAGAGGAGAGTTGGAGAGAAATTTGCGGTGGAAATTCTACAGTAGTAAAAGGGATGTCATGGAGCAGTGTGGAAAGTATAGATAATGCAGCAATGAGCAGGAACACCACCCACGACTCCTAGCTGGGGCCTGGAGAAGACACCAGCTTCTGAGAGGGAGATGAGAGCAGACTGTAGCTGCCCATGCCACTGATGCCCTTGGTGATATTGCCTGAGGGAGAAATGTGTGAGTCATACTGACTGAGTCTGGCATGGAGTCCTAGTCGGGGGCAGGGTACCCGAATCCAGGGAAGGAGAAGCAATTTCTTTCTCCCAAGCCACCACAAGGGTGCCCAGTGATCAGGATGGAGAAAGCATCATCATAACACCAGTAAATGCTGTGATGGCTCTCATACTTGCACATGTGCACAACTAGGGGACATCCACATTCTCCATTGACTTTAATTTGGCTTAGAGTGTTGGAAGGGGATTGGGCACCAACTTAGGCCTGTGAGGGGCTCCCATCCCCTTAACTTATCACAGGCTTCAGGGCCCAAACTGCCAAGGTGAAGCACCCATAGGCAGCTGGCTCTGGGAATGACTCTGTTCTCTCCATGGATTGGGCAGACTCACAGGTAAAAGAGTGGATCCTCTGCACCCCATTAATATGGGAACCTTCTGTGAAACAGCTGTGGGAATTCTTTGTACAATAAGATGTGGTGTGTGGTGTAGCTGAGTCTCTAGGCAATCACTATGTATGGATTCAGTGGTTCATAACTTCCTTACTGCCTGTGGGGATCATTGCAGAGGGTTCCATGCTCACACTGAGGACCACGAAGATCCTTTGTGCAGTTCATGCAACTGCATGGGGAGGACTGTACCCACTGTGGGCTAACCCCCAGACATTGATCACCTTGGAAGAGAGGTGAGGTTGTGCCAACAAATGTGATCATACTTTCTCCTTTGCTGACAATAGAAGAGATCTACCACACCCAACTTTGGTGTCACCCTGGGTTCTTGCCCCACCATAGAACACTAACAAGAGCTCCCTGACCCCATTCTGCACACTCCTCTGAATACCCCCTGAAGGAGCAGATACTCCACTAAACCACAGAGGCATAGTTCAAAGATAAAATCCATCAGAGGAGAAAACCAACAAGCATTTACAATAAATGCAGAAATACTGGAAACAACAATAAAGAAGACAACATGACTCCCTAAGATGAACACATCAACACTTCAAAATACTAGAATGTGAAGATTAAGGGATTTATGAGATGCCTGAAAATGAATCAAAAGAATGATCATAAAATTTCTCAGAAACACAGAGAAACAAATTCATGAGATAAATAAATCCATAAACTAAATGGATAAAAAATTTTCCTGAGAGATCGAGATACTGAAAAGAAATCAAACAGAATTGATAGAAATGAAGAATTCAATGCCAAATAGAAAATACAGTGGAAAATCTCAATAAAAAAACTTGATGAAGCAGAAGAAAGAATATCTAACCTAGAAGACCAATCCTTGGACATATTCAGTCAGACTAAAAGAAAAAAACAGAAAACTGAAAATACTGTTAGAGATTTATGGGATACTAGCAAATGATCAAACCTTTATGTCTTAAGAGTAATGAAAGTGTGGAAAGATACAATGTACTAGGAGGTCTATTCAAGGAAATAACAGCAGAAAACTTCCCTAATTTGGAATAAGAAAGGGACATCCAAGTACAGGAAACACAAAAAACACCTAATAGACATGCTCAAAAATGATCTTCACCACAACACAGTATAGGCAAACATTCAGCAATAAAACATAAAGAACAGATTATAAAATGTACATGAGAGAAATGCCAGATTACCTTCAGAGGACCCTCAATTAGACTACCAGCTGAGTTCTCATCAGAAACCCTGCAAGCTAGGAGAAAACAGAGTGAGAGTCCAAGTCCTAAAAGAAAAAAAAAAAACTGTCAACACAGATACTGTAACCTGTAAAGCTCTCATTTATAAATGAAGGTGAAATAAAGACCTTCTGTAATAAATAGAAGTTGAAGGGATTTGTCATTAATCATCCAGTCTTACAAATTATTCTTAAGGATGTTCTACACACAGAAACAGAGAATGGTAGTCATCATTACGAAAGAATATGAAGGCAGAAAAATCTCCCAGTAAAAGTACAAAGGAAATCCAAAGTAAACAATACGAATATTGTGGCAGTGTCAAGTCATTATTTATCAATAGTTACTTCGAATGTAAATTGCCTCAACTCTGCAGTTAAAAGATACAGGCTGTATACTCAGAAGACCAACTCTATGCTAAGCAAAGAGCTCAACAATATGCACACACACACAAAAACAGCAGCAACAACAAAAATACTGTTCCTCAACAGTCGAGACAAGGGCTGTTCAAAGTAATTGCATCTTGAAGTCTGTTAAAAGAAAAAAAAAGAATAAAAAAGAAAAGGAGTCTTCCATTAAAAAAAGACACAGACTGGCTGAATGGATTAAAAAACTAGACACGTGTTTTTGCTGCCTACAAGAAACACACCTCACAAACAAAGATACACACAGACTGAAAGTGAAAAGATGGAAAAAGATATTTCATGCTAAGAGAAAGCAAAAATGAGCAGATGTAGCCATCCTCATATGAGACAAAATATACTTTAACACAAAAACTGTAAAAAAAGAAAAAAGACAGAAAGGCACTATGTAATGATTAAGAGATCAACTGAACAGGAAGATGTGACTACAGTATGCACCCAATGCCAGGATGCCCAGCTATTTAAAACAAATGTTATTGGATCAAGAAGGAAACAGAGACTCCAATACAATAGTAATGGGGGACTACAACTTTCAATAATGGACAGATCAATTAGACAAAAAAATCAACAAATAACAGAGTAACTTACATTAAGGACCAAATCAACTCAACTGATATCTACAGAAGATCATCTCACAGTTGAAGAATACAGATTCTTATCATCACTACATGGAAGTTTCCTTGGATAGACCATATGGTAGGCTATAAGGCAAGTCTCAGCAAATTTTTAAAAAAATGAAGTCATATCATATATATTTTCTGACCACAATGGAATAAAGCTGGAAATTACAAACTTAAGAAATTCCAGAATATTTGCAAACACATGGAGACTGAACATCAGGCTCCTGAATAAACATAGAAGAAATCAAAAGGGTAACAAAAAATCCTGGAAATGAATAAAGATGACAATATAATATATCAAATGTATGGGATATAGCAAAAGCCGTGTTAAGAGGGAATTTTATATCAATTAACCTACATCAAGAAATTGGAAAGGCATCAAATAAATGACCTTTTAGTGCATCTCAAGGACCTAGAAAAATAACAACAAACCAAATCCCAAATTAGTGGGAGGAAAGAAATAATTAAAATTAGAAAAAATTAAACAAAATTTAAACAAAAAATACAAAAGATCAGTGAAATGAAGAGCTGGTTTTTTGAAGAAACATACATAATGCCTTTGGTCCAACTAATCATAAAATAGGGAGAAGATGAAAATTAATAAAATCACAGATAAAAAAAAGATATTACAATGTTACCACAGAAATAAAAAAAGCATTACCAGGATTTACTACAAAAGACTATATATCAACAAATTGGAAATCTAGGAGAAATGTTCAGGTTTCTGAACACATAAAATCTATCAAAATTGAGTCATGAAGAGATAGAAAACCTAAACAGATGAATAACCAGGATGGATACTTTTTTAAATTTTTTTATTTATTTATTTTTTGACAGGCAGAGTGGACAGTGAGAGAGAGACAGAGACAGAGAGAAAGGTCTTCCTTTGCCATTGGTTCACCCTCCAATGGCCGCCGCTGATCTGAAGCCAGGAGCCAGGTGCTTATCCTGGTCTCCCATGGGGTGCAGGGCCCAAACATTTGGGCCATCCTCCACTGCACTCCCTGGCCACAGCAGAGAGCTGGCCTGGAAGAGGGGCAACCAAGACAGAATCTGGTGCCCCGACTGGGACTCCACAAGGTGGAGGATTAGCCTAGTGAGCCACGGCACCAGCCCAGGATGGATACTTAATCAGCAATAAAGACACTCCCAACTAAGAAAAGCTCAGGAAAGGCTAGCTTCACTGCTGAATTCTATCAGACATTTAAAGAAGAAATAATTCCAATTCTTCTCAAGCTATTCAAAGCAATGAGAAGTGAGGGAATCCTCCCAAACTCCTACTGTGAGGCCAGCATAATCTTAATTCAAAACCAGAAAAAGATACAACAAAGAAAGAGAACTATAGACCAATATACATGATAAACATAGATGGAAAAGCCCTCAGAAAAATGCTAGATAAATAAATCCAAAAACACATCAGAAAGATTATTCACCAGAATCAAGTGGGATTTATTCATGGTATGCATGGATAGTTCAACATTCACAAATCAATAAATGGAATTCATCACAATAACAAACTAAAACACACAATAACAGAATAACAAAAGCCATATGATTATTTCAATAGATGCAGAAAAATGTTTGATAAAATACAACATCCTTTCATGATAAACACCTTAAGCAAATTGGGTATAGAAGAAATATTCCTCAACACAAACAAGGCAATTTATGACAAACCCAAAGCCAGCATCATACTGAATGGGGAAAAGTTGGAAGCATTTCCACTAAGATCTGGAACCAGACAAGGATGCCCATTTTCACCATTGCTATTCAATATAGTCATGGAAGATTTAGCCAGAACCATTAAGGAAGAAAAAGAAATCAAAGCAATCGAAATTGGAAAGGAGGAAGTGAAATTATCCATGTTTGCAGATGACACATTCTATATACAGGAGAATCAAAAGACTCCACTAAGAGACTGTTGGAACTCATGCTAAGTCTGGTAAAATTGCAGGATATAAAATCAACACACAAAAATCAATAGCATTTGTGTACACAGAAAATATCAGGGCTGAGAAAGAGCTTATAAGATCAGTTCCATTCACAATAGCTAAAATATATTTAAATACTTTGAAATAAATTTAACCAAGGATGTGAACAATCTCTACAATGAATATTATAAAACATTAAATAATGAAATGGAAAACACATAAAATGGAAAAATCTTCCATATTCATGGATTGGAAGAATTAATGTCATCAAAATGTCCATACAACCAAAAGTAATTTACAGATTCAATGAGATCTCAATCAAAATACCAATGACATTCTTCTCAGATCTACAAAAAAGGATGCTAAAATAAACATAGAAATATAAGAGATTCAGAATATCTAAGGCAATCTTAAGAAAAACAAAGCTTGAGGCATCACAATACTTCAAGTCATACTACACGACTGTTATAATCAAAACACCCTGGTACTGGCACAAACATTAATGTGTAAGTGACCAACACTGGTTGAGGAGATAAAGCCACTGCCTGCTGTGCCAGCATCCCATATGGTGCTGGTTCGAGTTCTAGCCACTCCATTTCCAATTCAGCTCCCTGCTAATGTGCCTGGGAAGACAGGGAAGAATGGTCCAACTGATTGGACCCCTGTACCAGCATGGGAGACCTAGAAGAAACTCCTTGTTCCTGGCTTTGGATCAGTCCAGCGCCTGCACTTGCAGATACTTGAGAAGTGAATCAGTGAATAGAAGATGTCTCTCTCTCTCTCTCTCTCTCTCTCTCTCTCTCTCTCTCTCTCTTTCCCTCTCTCTGTTTCTCTGTCTCTCTCTCTCCCTCTCTCTCTGTAACTCTGTCTTTCAAATAAGTAACATGGGGCCAGAGCTATGGCATAGCAGGTAAAGCCACCCCTTGCAGTGCCAGCATTCCCATATGGGCACGGTTCGAGTCCTGGCTCCTCCACTTCCTATCCAGCTCTCTGCTGTGGCCTGGGAAAGAAGTAGAAGATGGTCCAAGGCCTTGGGCCCCTGTACCCATGTGGAAGATCTAGAATAAGCTCCTGGCTCCTGGCCTTGCTTTGGATCGGTACAGCTCTGGCCGTCATGGCCAATTGGGAAGTGAACCAGTGAATGGAAGACTCTCCCTCTCCCCCTCCCCCTCCGCCTCTCCCTCTCCCTCTCCCTATCCCTCTCCCTCTCCCTCTCCCTCTCTCTCTGCCTCTCCTCTCTGTGTAACACTGACTTTCAAAAACATAAATAAATATTTCTTTTTAAAAACAGATGTTTAGACCAAAGAGACAGAATAGAAACCCTAGAAAATAATCCATGTATCTACAACTAACTAATCTTTAACAAAGATCTAAAAAGGACAGTCTCTTCAACAAATGGTGTAGAGAAAACTGGATCTATATGTGCAGAGGAAGAAACAAAATCCCTACCTTACACCATATACAAAAATCAACTCAAAATGGATCAAGAATCTAGATCTATGACCTGATAATATCAAATTACTAAACGAAAACTTTGGGAAAACACTGTAAGACATTGGTGTAAGCAAATGTTTCTTGTAAAAGACCCCAGAGGCACAGGAAATTAAAGAAAAAATAGACAAACGAGATTATGTCAAGCTAAGTAGCTTCTGCACTGCAAAGGAAACACTCAACAAAGTTAAGAGGAGAGTGACAGAATGAGAAAAATATTTACAAACTATGCAACTGATAGAGGATTAATATCCAAAATCTATAAGGAACTCAATAAACTTCACAATAACAAAACAATCTAGTCAAGAAATGGGCAAAGGACTTGAGTAGGAATTTTTCAAAGGATGAAATTCTAATGGTCAACAGACACAGGAAAAAATGCTCAGCATAAATAGACATCAGAGAAATAAAAATTTTTAAAAAACACATGTGGTTTCACTTCACCCCAGTTAGAATTACTATCATCCAAAAATGAAAAAATAACAAATGCTGGTGAGGGTGTGGGGGGAAATGTGCCCTAATACACGGTTGTGGGAATGTAAGCTGGTACAACCATTATGGAAAACAGTATGAATATTCCTCAGAGATTTGAAAATAGATCTATCATATGACCCAGCCTTTCCACTACTGGGAATTTACTCAAAAGAAATGAAATCAGTGTATGAAAAAGTTATTTGTATCACCATATTTAGAGCAGCTCAATTCACAATAGCTAAATTGATCTTCTGTATATAAAGATAATTGAAAATGAATCTTGATGTGAATGTAATGGGAGAGGGAGCGGGAGATGGGAGGGTTGCAGGTGGGATGGAAGTTATGGATGGGAAAAAGCCACTGTAATCCATAAGCTGTACTTTGGAAATTTATATTTGTTAAATAAAAATTTAAAAAAATAAAAAATAAATACTGTTCAGCCATAAAAAAGAATGAAATTCTGTATTTTGCAACAAAATGGATGTGACTGGAAACTATTATGCTAATGAAATAAGCCAGTCTCAAAGACAAATATCATATATTTTCTCTGATATGTGACAGCTAATATGGAACACAAAAAAACGTACAGAAATGAAATGGTCTCTTTGGGGCATGATTGTCATTTCCAGCTGGTATTTTTACTCCTGTGAAACACTGGTCTTCCTACATTTCACTTTTTAAATATTATTATTAGTGAAAAATTAAGCCTGGTGGATATAGAATGGACTATAATTAAGCCTTTGCAAAAACTGATAAAGAGAGGAGAGAGAGAAATGGAGATTCAGGTGAGCAGGGGAATGCAGCCATAAAATGAAATTCTGATTTTCATAACAAAACGGATGTAACTGAAGATAATTATGCTTAAGCAAGCCAGTCACAAAAGACAAATATCATGTTTTCCCTTATTTGTGGTAACTAACATATAAATCCAAAACATGTAATGTATTTGATTGAAATTGACATTTTGAAATTTGAGTATTGTTTATAGCCCTTGTCTATATCCTGAGAAACTGGTTTTTCTACTTACTTTTGTTGAATTGTTTATTTAGTGGAAGGTTAAGCTCATGTTTATTAAGTAAATTGAAAGCCTGTCATTATAAAAATTAAAAGTAAAATAAGAAAGGAAGGTGAGAAAATGTTGGGTGGGAAGTAACATTATGCTTTTAAAACTGTATATATCAGTGACTGGCACTGCAGTGCAGTAGGTTAATCTTTTGCCTGCAGCACTGGCATCCCATAGGGGTGCCAGTTCTAGTTCTGTCTGCTCCTCTTCTGATATAACTCTCTGCTATGGCTTGGGAAAGCAGTAGGAGATAGCCCAAGCACTTGAGCCCCTGCACTCACATGGGAGATAAGGAGGAAGTTCCTGGCTCCTGGCTTTGCATCAGCTCAGCTCCAGCCATTCCAACCATTTGAATGGGGAGTAAATTAGCAGATGGAAGACCTTTCTCTCTGTCTCTCCTTTTCACTGTCTGTAACTCTACCTTTCAAATAAAGAAATAAAATATTTAAACAATAAGTAAATAGAACTGTACACGTGAAAGATGTTAAATTTATTCCCTTTATGTAAATAAAAAAATTAAAAATAATAATTAAAAAAGAACCAATAGATCAACTCAACAGGAAGATATAATGATTATCAAAGTATATGCACATAATTACAGGGCACAGGTTTCTTTAAAAGATTTGTTAAGGGACTTAAAGGGAGACTTAGACCCCAATACAATAGTACTGGGAGACTTTAATACTCCACTCACAGAAATAAACAGATTGACAGGACAGAAGATCAACATGGACAGTAGATTTAAATGACACTCTAGCTCAAATGGATCTAACAGAAATCTACAGAAGTTTCAATCCTACAGATAAAGCATTTACATTCTTCTCAGCAGTACATGGAACCTTCTCTAGGACTGACCACATACTAGGCTATAAAACAAGTCTCAGCAAATTCAAAAGAATTAGAATCATACCATGAAGCTTCTCAGACAATAAAGGAATGAAGTTGGAAATTAGCAACTCAGGAATCCCTAGAGCATACGGAAACACATGGAGATTGAACAACATGCTCCTGAATTAACAATGGGTCATAGAAGAAATTAAAAGAGAAATCAAAAATTTTCTAGAAGTAAATGAGGATAACAACACAACATACCAAAACTTATGGGATACAGCAAAAGCAGTGTTAAGAGGAAAGTTTATATCAATAGGTGCCTACATCAAGAAATTGGAAAGGCACCAAATAGATGAGCTATCAATTCATCTCAAGGATCTAGAAAATCTGCAGCAAACCACACCCAAATCTAGTAGGAGAAGAGAAATAATTAAAATCAGAGAAGAAATCAACAGGATTGAATCCAAAAAAAAAAAGTTACAAAAAATCAGCCACACGAGGGGCTGTTTTTTTGGAAAATAAACAAAATTGACACCCCATTGGCCCAACTAACTAAAAAAAAGAAGAGAAAAGACCCAACAACAGACACCACAGAAATAAAAAGAGACATCAGAAATTACTACAAGGACTTGTATGCCAGCAAACAGGGAAACCTATCAGAAATGGATAGATTCCTGGACACATGCAACCTACCTAAATTGAACCAGGAAGACAATGAAAACCTAAACAGACCCATAACTGAGACAGAAATTGAAACAGTAATAAAGGCACTCCCAACAAAGAAAAGCCCAGGACTGGGTGGATTCACTGCTGAATTCTACCAGACATTTAAAGAAGAACTAACTCCAATTCTTCTCAAACTATTCAGAACAATGGAAAAAGAGAGAATCCTCCCAAATTCTTTCAATGAAGCCAGCATCACCTTAATTCCCAAGCCTGAAAAAATGCAGCATTGAAAGAAAATTACAGACCAATATCCCTGATGAACATAGATGCAAAAATTCTCAATAAATTTCTGGCCAATAAAATGGAACAACACATCAGAAAGATCATCCACCCAGACCAAGTGGGATTTATCCCTAGTATGCAGGGATGGTTCAATGTGTGCAAAACAAATCAATGTGATACACCACATTAACAGACTACAGAAGAAAAATCATATGATTATCTCACTAGATGCAGAGAAAGCATTTGATAAAATACAACACCCTTTCATGATGAAAACACTAAGCAAACTGGGTATAGAAGGAACATTCCTCAACACAATCAAAGCAGTTTATGAAAAACCCACAGCCAGTATCCTATTAAATGGGGAAAAGTTGGAAGTATTTCCGCTGAGATCTGGTATCAGAACGGGATGCCCACTCTCACCACTGCTATTCAATATAGTTCTGGAAGTCTTAGCCAGAGCCATTAGGCAAGAAAAAGAAATTAAAGGGATACAAATTGGGAAGGAAGAAGTCAAACTATCCCTCTTTGCAGATGATATGATTCTTTATTTAGGGGATCCACAGAACTCTACTAAGAGAATATTGGAACTTATAGAAGAGTTTGGCAAAGTAGCAGGATATAAAATCAATGCACAAAAATCAACAGCCTTTGTATACACAGGCAATGCCACAGCTGAGGAAGAACTTCTAAGATCAATCCCATTCACAATAGCTACAAAAACAATCAAATGCCTTGGAATAAACTTAACCAAGGACATTAAAGATCTCTACGATGAAAATTACAAAATCTTAAAGAAAGAAATAGAAGAGGATACCAAAAAATGGAAAAATTTTCCATGCTCATGGATTGGAAGAATCAATATCATCAAAATGTCCATTCTCCCAAAAGCAATTTACAGATTCAATGCAATGCCAATCAAAATACCAAAGGCATTCTTCACAGATCAAGAAAAAATGATGCTGAAATTCATATGGAAATACAGGAGATCTCGAATAGCTAAAGCAATCTTGTACAACAAAAACAAAACCAGAGGCATCACAATACCAGATTTTAGGACATATACAGGGCAGTAGGTATCAAAACAGCATGGTACTGGTACAGAAACAGATGGATAGACCAATGGAACAGAATAGAAACACGAGAAATCAATCCAAACATCTACAGCCAACTCATATTTGATCAAGGATCCAAAACCAACCCCTGGAACAGGCATAGCCTCTTCAATAAACGGTGCTTGGAAAATTGGATTTCCATGTGCAGAATCATGAAGCAAGATCCCTACCTTTCACCTTACACAAAAATCAACTCAACATGGATTAAAGACTTAAATCTATGACCCTACACCATCAAATTATTAGAGAGCATTGGAGAAACCCTGCAAGATATAGGTACTGGCAAAGACTTCTTGGAAAATACCCTCAGAAACACAAGCAGTCAAAGCCAAAATTAACTATTGGGATTTCATGAAATTCAGAAGTTTCTGTACTGCAAGAGAAACAGTCAGGAAAGTGAAGAGGCAACTGACAGAATGGGAAAAAATATTTGTGAACTATGCAACAGATAAAGGATTGATAACCAGAATCTACAAAGAGATCAAGAAACTCCACAACAACAAAACAAACAACCCACTTAAGAGTTGGGCCAAGGACCTCAATAGACATTTTTCAAAAGAGGAAATCCAAATGGCCAACAGGCACATGAAAAAATGTACAGGATCACTAGCCATCAGGGAAATGCAAATCAAAACCACAATGAGGTTTCACCTCACCCCGGATAGAATGGCTCACATTCAGAAATCTACCAACAATAGATGCTGGAGAGTATGTGGGGAGAAAGGGACACTAATCCACTGTTGGTAGGAATGCAAACTGGTGAAGCCACTATGGAAGTCAGTCTGGAGATTCCTCAGAAACCTGAATACAACCCTACCATAAAACCCAGTCATTCCACTCCTTGGAATTTACCCAAAGGAAATTAACTTGGCAAATAGAAGAGCTTTCTGCTCCTCAATGTTTATTGCAGCTCAATTCACAAGAGCGAAGACCTGGAACCAACCTAAATGCCCATCAACAGTAGACTGGATAAGGAAATTATGGGATATGTACTCTATAGAATACTATACAGCCATCAAAAACAATGAAATCCGGTCATTTGCAACAAGATGGAGGAATCTGGAAAACATCATGCTGAGTGAATTAAGCCAGTCCCAAAGGGACAAATATCATATATTCTGCCTGATCAGCGACAACTAACTGAGCACCAAAGGGGAAACCTGTTGAAGTGAAAAATGGACACTATGAGAAACAGTGACTTCATCAGCTCTTGTGCTGACTGTTGTTGTACAATGTAATACTTTATCCATTTTAGTACTTTTTTATTCTAGTACTATTGGTTGAACTCTGTAATTAACACACAATTATTATTAGGTGTTTAAATTTTAATTGAAAAATGATCCCTGTTAAATATAAGAGTGAGAATAAGAGAGGGAGAAGATGTACAATTTGGGACATGCTCATTCAGACCTTCCCCAAATGGTGGAGTTAGAAACGGTGCCAGGGGATTCCAATACAATCCCATCAAGGTGGCATGTACCAATGCCATCTCACTAGTCCAAGTGATCAACTTCAGTTCAGAATTGATCACACTGATAGGTCTAAGAGTCAAAGGGATCACACAAACAAGACTAGTGTCTGCGAATACTAACTGATAGAATCAAAATGGAGAGAATGATCCAACATGGGAAGCGGGATACACAGCAGACTCATAGAATGGCAGATGTCCTCAATAGCACTCTGGCCTCAGAATCAGCCCTTAAGGCATTCAGATCTGGCTCAAGAGCCCATGAGAATATTTTAGGCATGGAAAGCCAAGACACTCTGGGAAAAAAAAAAAAGAAGACCTAAATGAAAGATCTCTGTGAGTGAGATCCCAGTAGAAAGAATGGGTCCATCAAAGAAGGAGGTACCTTTCTCTGAAGGGAGGAGAGGACCTCCACTTTGACTATGACCCTGTTGGAATAAGATCAAAGTCGGCGAACCCTAAAGGCTTCCATAGTCTCGGCAACTCGTGACTAGAGCCTAGGGAGATCACTGACACTATAAACAAGAATGTCAAATTGTTAAATCAACATCAGGAGTCACTGTGTACTTACTTCTCATGAGGGATATGTCCTTAATATGTTATCCAATGTGAAGTAATGCTATAACTAGTACTCCAACAGTATTTTTCACTTTGTGTTTCTGTGTGGGTGCAAACTGATGAAATCTTTACTTGGTATATACTGAATTGATCTTCTGTATATAAAGATAATTGAAAATGAAAAAAAACTTGGTGTTAAATTGGAAATTGCATAGAAAATTAATCAATTTAAAAAAAAATCATGTAGGATCTCTGTCCTTAATGTGCTGTACATTGTGAATTAATACTATAACTAGTACTCCTACAGTATTTTTCACGTTGTGTCCCTATGTGAGGGCAAACTGTTGAAATCTTTACTTAATATGTACTAAATTGATCTTCTGTATATAAAGAGAATTGAAAATGAATCTTGATGTGAATGGAAGGGGAGAGAGAGCGGGAAAGGGGAGGGTTGTGGGTGGGAGGGAAGTTATGTGGGCATGAAGCCATTGTAATCCATAAGCTGTACTTTGGAAATTTATATTCTTTAAATAAAAGCTTTATAAAAAACATTACATTAGTAATGAAAACTAATGGGCCGGTGCCGCAGCTCAATAGGCTAATCCTCCACCTTGCGGCGCTGGCACACCGGTTTCTAGTCCCTGTCGGGGAAGTGGATTCTGTCCCGGTTGCCCCTCTTCCAGGCCAGCTTTCTGCTGTGGCCTGGGAGTGCAGTGGAGGATGGCCCAAGTGCTTGGGCCCTGCACCCTATGGGAGACTAGGATAAGCACCTGGCTCCTGCCTTCGGATCAGCGCAGTGCACTGGCCTCGGCGGCCATTGGAGGGTGAACCAACGGCAAAAGGAAGACCTTTCTCTCTGTCTCTATCTCTCACTGTCCACTCTGTCTGTTAAAAAAAATTTTTTAAATTTAAAAAAAGAAAAATAAGAAAACTGATGAACAAAAAATTTCCATTTAAAAAAAAACCAGTTCTACCCAACTTGCATTTTTTGAGAAGAATAACTTAGGATAGTTTTAGCAACTTCTGATTAAATATTTGAATCTGGTTTTCTGCACACAAAGCACATTTTATTCGTTATGTTAACCACACAGTAAATAAATGAATACTACAGTCATTTACTTTGCTTAGTAGAACTAAAAAGTATTAAGTGTGTAATAAATATGTAGAAATGCAAAAGCATAAGGAATGTTATTGGAATACTGTGTACAAAAAACAACATTCTTGTATCTTATCACTACATTTTTCTTGAAATTTAATGGAATAATCCTAATTTCATTTCTTATGTAATTATATAAAATATTTTGGTTTCAAATGTAAAAAACAAAACAACAACAAAAAAAAAAACAAAAAAAGAACCAATACCAATCTTTCTCAAACTCTGAGGGGAACTATTTAGGAATGAATATTTCCAAATTCATTTGCTCTTCTACCAAACTCAGTAAAAAAAAATTGAAAGAAAAGAAAATTACAGACCAATATACCTGATGAATACACATGCAAGAAACTCCAACAAAATATACCATAAAACTAAATTCAACAGCTAATTAAAAGGATCATTTAGCGTAATCAAGTGGTATTTAACCCTGGGATGCAACTCATATGCAAATCAATAAGTTTGATATACTATTTTAACTTAACAAAGGACAAACACTATATGATCATATCAGTACAGGCAGAAAAAACATTTGACAGAATTTAAAAGAATTTCATGATTAAAAGCTCTCAACATATTAGGCATATAAGGTATGTACCAATCCTCAATAAAGACAGTATATTAAAAGTCCATCAGTAACAAACTCAACAGTAAAAGGTTGAAAGCCTTTCCTCTAATATTAGGAAGGCAAGAATGTCTATTTTTATCACTTCTATTTAACATGATACAGGAAGTCTTAGAGCAACTAAGCAAGAGAGAAATAAATATAATCCAAATAGGTAAGGGAAAATTAAATTATTATTTACATATGAAATGATCATATTTTAATTAAATTAAAAATGATAATTAAATTGTAATTTATATATGACATAAAAATTCTGAAGACAAAATAGTTAAAAATAATAAATAAATTATTAAAGAATTATAAAATTTATATAGAATCACAAGAGACCTTGAGTAGACAAAATAATTCTGAGCTAAAAGAACAAAGTTGGGGCATCGCATTACCTGACTTAGAATCTACTACAAAGCTATAGTCATCAAAACAGTGTGCTAGTGACACAAAAACAGATAAATATGATAATAGAAAAGATTAGAAATCAGAAACAAATTCAAACAGATACAGTCAACTAGTTTGGAAAAAAACTGGGGGGGGGGATCCACATTCAAAAGGCTGAAATTGAATGCTTACCTTACATCATACTTAAAAAATCAACTCAAAAGTGAATAATGGAAATCATAATAATCCTAGAAGAAAACATACTGGGAAAGTTTTCTTGACAGTGGCCTTGGCAATGATTCTTTGGATATAAAAATCAGAAAAAATAGGTAAACTAAAATTTCTGCCCATAAAAGGAAATAATCAACACAGAAAAAGGCAGCCTACTATGGGACCCATGTTGACATGTAGTGGGTAAAGCCACCATCTGTGATACTGGCATCCCATATGGGTACCAGTTCCTGTCCCAGCTGCTTTGCTTCTGATCCAGCTCCCTGATAACACTCTTGGAAAAGCAGGGGAAGATGGCCCAACTGATTGGGCCCCTGTAACCCATGTGCGAGATCTGGAAGAAGCTCTTGCCTCCTGGCTGCACCCATCTGAGGAGTGAACCAGCAGATGGAGAATCTCTCTGCCTCTCCTTCTTTCTATGTATCTGTGAATTTCAAATAAATAAATAAATCTTAAGAAACAAAAAAGGCAGCCTACAGACTGAGACAAAATATCTATGAATCATTTATCTGAAAAAGGATTAACAAAATATTTGAGGAACTGACACTAGTTAATAGCAAAAAAGATGAATAATCCAATCAAAATTAGCCAAGATCTAAATAAACATTTCTGCAAAAATTTAAAATGTCTAACAGGAATATGAAAAGATGTACATAACTAATTATCAGGAAAATGTAAATCAAATCCACAATGAGATATTCTCTCTCATATGTTAGGATGACTTATCAAAAAGACAGATAAAATGTATTGATGAGGAGTAAAGGGAATCCTTGTGTGCCACTGGTATGAATACAGGTTGGTGCACCCACTACGGAAAATAATATGGAAATTTGTAAATTAAAAAGAAAAATCTTTTAAAATTTTATTCATTTTCATTTTATTCAAAAGGCACTTACACACACATACACAGTTATGAGTGACCATCAATGAATGATTAGATTAAAAGCTGTTATATCTATATGTGTATATATATTGAATATATACACAATATATATTCAATAGAATATTACTCAACCCTACAAAAGGAAGATCTACCACTGATAACGACATGAATGACTCTGGAGAACTTTATGCTAAGTAAAATAAGTCAGATAAAGAAATTGAAATTTTTCACGATCTTATTTATATGTAGAATCTAAAAATGAATGCAGAGAGTAGCATATTGGTTGTGGAGGATGAAGGGAAAGCAGAGGACATGGGAGGATGTGGATCAAAGGGCATAAAGTTGCAGCTATGCAGGATGAATAAATCTACAAAAGAGTCTAATACACTACATGAGTAATTGGGTTAATAGTATTGTATTATATAATAGAAATTTGCTACAGTGTGCTATAGGCACTCTTACCACACACCAAAAAGGTAATCATATAAGAAGATGGATGTGGCAGTTTGCTTGACTGTAGTACTTACTCCACCATTTGTGTGTTGTATCAAAACATCATATCGTACACTTTAAATATGAGTACACAATAAAAACAAAAAATGAATAATCTATGAGCAATTTAGTAAATTACTATGGAGTTCATTGAAAAGTAAAGGAAGCTATAACTGATTGGTAATATTTGTAAATACTGAATAGAACCTGATGGCCAGATCCACATGGCAAATAGTCTTCAGGTACCTTCTAAGTATTATAGTTAATCTGATTGTTAGGTGTTGGTGTGTCTTTCTTGAGCACTGAGGCTTCATAAGCAATGGTTAAGTGCCATTCACTGGAGGAAGCCTGTAAGACTAGCTAAAAAGGACAACTAAAGGGAGAAGTAGTGGGAATAATTCATATTCTCATTCTCTCTCTCTCCCTCCCTTCCTCCCTCCCTCCCTCCTTCCCTTCCTCCCTCATAAATATTAAACAATAGGCCAAAGGCCAATGGTACCTGTTTCAGGAGATACAATCATGTTCACTACCTTTACCAGTAGAAGCTCTCACTATGTGGTTCTCATAGTGTGTGATAACATGTACTCATGCTTACAATAGGAAAACTACAAATGAGAGGAGCCACCATGATGGGGAGCTGTTCACAATAAATATTGTTCCAATAGTGACATCTAGTGGACTCTGTTTTCTATGAATGGTTTTACTGATAAATCCCTAAATTCTTGTCTTTTCCCATTTTAATTCTTTTGGCCTTTTTATTATTTTTTGTATGTTCTAGTTATTACATTAAAAACAAGAACAACTTATTGGATGATTCTATAAATAAAGTAAAAAGTGAGCACAATCTGAAAAATTATATTTTCCACACACACAGTGAACAAAAATATGGTATCTGAATTTACAATGATATATATTATATATGATTGTAGAAATATATATATTTATTATAGAAATTATATATAATTTATATATACATATATATAATTTCTTTTTGTTGTTGTTGTGTATATACTTTTTTTATTTATTTTTATTTTTTATATAAAGCTTTTATTTAAAGAATATAAATTTCCAAAGAACAGCTTATGGATCACAATGGCTCCCCCCCCACACAACCTCCCTCCCTCCCCCTACCCTCCCCTAATTTCTACAATAAATAAGAAGAAGATAATCCAATAGAAAGAAAAACTAAGGATATGAATGCACATTCACAGAGGAGAGATTCAAATGAACAATAAACAAGTAAAGGATTGATCAGTCAGCATTTGCATGTATCAATCTGCCCCAACAGTAATCAACACACTCCCCTAGCAGTCCTCAACAATGCAAACTAGTGTCACTATATAGATACTCCAAATACTTCAGTCCCTTTTCCTCTCTGACCCATGTGTCCTACAGAATTTCCTAGTTTCCCCCACGTGATTAGGTTCCAGCTTCTTTTTAATTTTTTTTACTACCTGATATCTTATTTTTTCATGTTAATGTAACATTAATATAAAGAGAACAGATTCGATGTAATTTACAGAGACAATTCTAAGAACATCATATTCCCTTCCTCCTTACCTCCCCCTCCCTCCCATTCTTCCTCCTCTTCTTTCCTTTTTCCTCCCTCCTTCCCTCCCTCCCTTCCTTCCTTTTCTCTTCCTTCCTCTCTCTCTCTCTCTCTCTCTCTCTCTCTCTCTCTCTCTCTGTCTTTTTTAGCTTTCAAAACAACATTTTTAATTTACACTACAATCAAGGACTTACTCCACTTTTTGTGCTAGCTAAACGTTGAAAATAAAAAACACAAAGAAATGCTAGTGTGTATCAGTATTGCTGCAAATATAGTCTTGTCTAACTTTGGTTTAAATCTTTGTAAAGCAAATAGTTGGGAATGCTATATTGCTACAGTTTCAATTATCTGTGATTATTTTGAAATTTACTGTATCTGGGTGAAATAGTTACTTTTCCATTTGATTGTTGTTTATAGTCTTTTGCTTTTTACTTATTCAACTCTTTATTTAGTGGAGCATTAAACACTGTGACTCTTAAAGGGGGTAACTCCTTTAAAGTTGAATAAATTAGGGCCATTTGGATAAGCTGCTGCATGCCACAGAGGTATCCCATACCAGAGTGCCCATTAGAATCCTGGCTGCTGCACTTTACCACTCCTAGGAAAACAACAGAAGATGGCCCAAGTACTTGGGCCCTTGCCACCCATGTGGGAGATCTGGATGGAATTCCTGACTCCTGAATTTGTCCTGATTCTGATCCTGACTGCTGTAGCCATTTGGGGAGTGAACCAGCAGATAGAAGGTCTCTTTTTCCCCCATGTCTCCCTCTCTCCCTGTCACTATGCTTTTCATATACATAAAATAAATATTTTTAAAAATTGGGATTGGGGCCTGTGCTGTGGCACAGTGGGTTAACACCCTGACCTGAAGCACCGGCATCCCATATGGGCGCCGGTTCTCGTCCTGGCTGCTCCTCTTCCAATCCAGTTCTCTGCTGTGGCCTGGGATAGCACTGGAGGATAGCCCAAGTCCTTAGACCCTTTCACCTACAAGGGAGACCCGGAGGAAGCTCCTGGCTCCTGGCTCCTGGCTTCGGATGGGCACAGCTCCGGCTGTTGCAGCCATCTGGGGAGTGAACTAGCAGATGGAAGACCTCTCTCTCTCTGTCTCTACCTCTCTCTGTAACCCTGCCTGTCAAATAAATAAAATAAAAAATTTGAGATTTACTGTCTATAATGATTACAACTTGGGCTCCATTATCTGAGCCAGAAAATGTCTACTTTTAGAGCTCCAATGAACCCTGACTGTAAATAGGGTAGGACAAGTGGTAGTGAGTGGTAGGACAAGGCACTGAGTCTGGAGAAGTTACTGTGGTTGCCAGTTTGGGAGGTCTGGGTATTAGCCAGCATCATTGGGTAGACTCATGGGAGTGTAGCCATGTGCCACTAGACCTGGGTAAATTACCCTTGGGTAAATTCCCAAGAGTGTGATGGATGGGTCATACGATAGATATGTTTTCAGGAGTATCTCCATACTGTCTTCCACAATGTCTGCACCAGTTTACTGCCCCACCAACAGTGGATTAATATACCTTTTTCCTCACATCCTCATGAGCATTTATTACTTGTTGATTTCTATATGAGAGCCATTATAACTGGGCTGAAGTGAAACCTCATTGTGGTTTTGATTTGCATTTCCCTGACAGTTAGTGATCCTGAGCAATTTTTCATGTATCTGTTGGCCATTTGAATTTCCTTTTTGACAAATGCCTATTCAAATCCTTTGCCCATATCTTAACTGGACTGTTTGTTTTGTTGTTACTGCGTTTCTTGAGCTCCTTATAGATTCTGGATACTAATTCTTGATCAGGTTCATAGTTTGCAAATATTTTCTCCCATCCTGTCAATTGTCTCTTCACTTTGCTTCTTTTGCTGGGAAGAAGCTTCTCAGCTTGATGTAATCATATTTCTCAATTTTGGCTTTGATTTCTTATGTTTCTGGGGTCTGGACATTTCTGTCAAAAATCAGTTGTCTTTATGTGGATTAATTTCTGGGCACTCTATTCTGTCTCATTGATCTATGTGTTGGTTTTTATGCCAGTACCATGCTGTTTTAATTATTATAGCTTTGTGACATGCTTTGAAATCAGATAATGTGATGCCTCCAGCTTGTGTGGCTTTTGCTTGCTTTGTTTTGTTTTGTTTTGCTAAGGATTTCTTTGGCTATTCTAGGTCTTTCACAATTCCATATAAATTTTTGGATTATTTTTCTAATTCTGTAAAGAATGTCATTGATATTTTGATATATATTACATTGAATCTATAGATTGCTTTAGGTACAACAGACAAAATTCTTCCAATCCATCAGCAAAAAATATCTTTCCATTTCTTGTATATGTCCTTGCTGAAAGACTTTTACACTAAAATATTAATAAAGATCACATAAATACCTCATGTTTTTGAGTTAGAATAATTTAAATTACTAAGATACCCATACTACCCAAAGTAATACACAGATTTAACACAATCTCTATCAAAATTCCAAAGACATTTTTTATAGAAATCAAAGAACAAATTTCAGACCTCAAGTTCTCAAAACAATCTTGAGAAAGAAAACACAAAGTTGAAGGAATCACATTAGATTATATTATAAAGCAATTTTAATCAAAACAGTATGGTACTGGCATAAAATCAGGTACATACACCGATGGAACAAAATAGAAAGCTCAGAAACAAACCCACATACACACAATCAATTAATTCTTGACAAGGACATCAAGAAGACTCCATAGGAAAAGAGTAGTGTCTCTCATGCTCTTGACCTGTTGGGTTGTGACTAGAAAGATCTTGAGTTCTTCCTCTAGACGATCCTTCTCTTAGCAGCCTCCCTCTCTAAGGTGTCCCAAATGACCTCAGCTAGATGGGCATCTGTATCTAGGAAAGCTACAGTGGTTAGGTCTCCATTTGGAAGAGTTCCTAGACATTAGTAGTTAGACGGGGCACCTTGGTATACTGATATGAAGCAAATTAAGTACAGCCCAGGCACAGTGTGGAGGAATTGCAAATTTCTTGAGTAATTGGCTAATGTTGTACAATGTTTTGGAAGTTGTTGGAATCAAAAGCTCTTGCCAGTGATGTCCTAGCCCATACCAATTTAGGCTACTGATCCCAGGGAGAGGACCTGCAATACCCTCTGAGGTTGGGATAGATTGATAGCAGCAAGGTATTTAGTAAGGGGTTGCCCTCATCATTGATAATTATGGACTGCCATTGTAGACTTCCCTTGAAGGGGATGCCTGATCATTGTTCAGGACTTGTGAGGAACATAAAACATTTGAGTAATAGGAAGCTCCCTTACCTCCATATCTAAGATGGTCACCAGCCTACATCTGCTGATGAATCAGTTAATACCTAGCACCTGATGTGAAGCAGGTTTGTTAATTACTAGTCCCCAGGGAGATTCTATTGTGTGTAGAAAAGCAAAGAACATGACTGTGCCAGCTACCAGGAACATGAGTCCACATATTTATGTCCATTTAATCCTGGATGACTATATAAATCCACCATACATTGGTTACCTATTAGTTTGAGGCTGGTGAAACAAATTATAGAAAGCTTGTTTATAGAAAGTATAGAAAGCAGGTTTATTACTTATAGATAGTCATCAAGGAACAGAAGTCTTAGATACTTTGTGAACTGTTCTCTAAATATTCAAGAAAGTTGCCCAGGTGAATGGAGTCTTGTTTGTGCCTCCCTTTGCACCACAGCTCAGATACTCTGAAAGGTATCCTAAGTTATACACTTCAGGGAGCATGTGACACAGTGGGCAAAACTTTGAAGAACATTTTGCTTCCAGGAAAGAAATGAACAAAATCTGAACTGTTCTTGGCAGTTTCTCCCCCAACACAAGAGGTTATATTCTCTAGCAGGGACAGGAACAAAGTCTGGACTGTTTGGGGCAGTTTCTCCACACCTAGTGATACTGCATTTCTGGCAATCCCACAATGATTCCTGAGAACTACAAGCTAAGAGGGGAGAACTGTATTGGTCCAAGGTAACCCAGAGAACTACCTTACATAGCCCCAGAGGCCCGTCTCTGGCACGGGGGTGGCAACCTTTCCACTTTCCATCTCTGCTCAGCTGGAACATAAGCAGCATTGCCAGCCAGTTGTCAGTCTGTTCCTTGCTCTGGGAGCTGGTAGAGTTTTTCTCCTCTTGGTGAGACAGGGCTGGCTGGAAGTGAAATCTCAGGCATTCTAGGAGGACAAGACCCACAATTTAGGGCAGAACCTTGGCAGTAACTAAATGATGGAATACAAAGAGGTTCAAAACTGCACTGAATGCCAGCAGTACACTGAGCCTTCCCAGAAAGAGACAAACTAGGACAACCAATTAGTCAGCCAAATACAAATGGCATCCTCCATGTCCCTTTTGGTCTGCACCTAGACCATCACAACCACTCAGAAGTTATTTTCTCTGACTCCCGACAGTTCAATTCCAAAGTAATGAGATTTGCATTGAGTGAACTGTGAAGTTGCTCTTCTTTAAACGCTTTTCTTCCTCAGCAGCTTGATATAACTCCATGTGCTCCCAGTATTCCCACAGGGATTTTCCCAGTAGCAAGAGGCCTGCATGAAGGATAACCCAAAGATATTAGTTCTTATGAAATATTTTTATCTCTCAAAGGCCAGATGGAATTTACCAATTAGAGTTAATTTTAACCATAGTAAATATAGCTGAATTACATAGCTGAAGCATATGATTTTTATTTATTTCCAGAACTGAAAAAATAAGTGAAGGTAAAATTTTCATATACAATGTATTAGGGGGCTGGCATTGTGGCATAGTGAGTAAAGACACCACCTGCAATGCCAACATTCCATTTGGGCACTGGTTCAAGTCCTGGATGCTCCACTTCGAAGCCAGCTGCCTGCTAATGGCCTAGGAAAAGCAGTAGGAGATGGTCCCCGCCACCCACGGGGAAGACCCGGATGAAATTCCTGGCTCTTGTCTTCAGCCTGGCCCAGTGCCAGCCATTGCAGCCATCTAGGGAGTGAATCAGTGGTTGGAAGATATCTCTTTCTGTGTCTCTCCCCCTCTCTCTGTAATTCTGACTTTCAAATAAAGAAATAAAGAAATATTTTTAAAAAGTATTACAGTTTATGTTCTTGCCATCTTAGAATACTTACAGCCATATCAAGAAATAACTCTAGATACATTAGAGAACTTTGTGGAGACCAGCAAAAGAACTCTCCAACTGATTCCAATACAAACTAGTAGTGCAAAGGACTTGCGAGGATATAAAATGTTCATTGTTTCAAGTTAAAATTGAGGATGGTTTGTTATGCAGCCATAAATAATTGAATTAAAATATGGTGTCTAGAAATATGGTACCCTAAAAAACAAAAACTAAAACATGCTTTATTGATTTTGGGACTAGGCAGCAGGCAGAGGCTACAAAAGTAGTTAGGGCAATGTGATTGAGAACAATACTGACTTATATTATGCAGTGTGAAACCAATGGCTAAAAATTACTGCCTAAATAAACTTGGAAAACAGGAAATACACCTAAAGAACTTACATATCTGTCCAAGGAATCATATAGGAATATTGTTGCCAGAGTCAAGTAGCTTCTTCCAGTTGCATAAAAGGTGCAGAAACAGAGAGGTGAACTAATAAAGAACTGTTGTTTTCAAGCATAAATTAGAGTAAATGAGGAAGTCTAAGGATTTATTGTGCTGGACAATAAAACTTTCTTGTCTCTTGTCTACTTACTGATACATTGTTCTCAAAGTAAGAAGTGGACTTGGGATAAATACAAAATCAAGAGTGTGACCCTTTATTAACACTTCTGAGAGAGTAAAGAAATTTCCTAATAAACATTTTTAGTCAAGAGTTTCTAACAATATTAAGGACATTTTCAAACAGCAACTTAGTATGCCTAAAGAATGTTATATCTCAAAAAGAATTACAGATATTGTTATTGGCACATGGAATAAACCACACTATCACTCATAGGAACCCACTAACTTTTTTATAAACCCATGTTAGCAAAGGCACAATTCAATCATACTAAAAGGGACTGAGGAAGTTAAAAATAAAGAGATCTTAGACTCCTCAAATGTGTTTGGAAAGGAAGCAGACAGAGAATGCCCTTCAGCTGTAAACATAGTCAATTTTGTATGGAAAAGAGAATGTCTCAGAAGGCAAAGGCAAAAACTCAGTAGAATCCATGTCTACAGAGAGTTATGAAATAGGCAACCATTCCAGGAAACAGAATGAGGCCCCCAGTGAATGAACAACGCTGGTCCAGACCAGTGTAGGGGAGCCTGACAAGATTTGTGAAATTCAGTTTTAAAATTACTTTGCTGGCAAGGGGTGGGGGTGGGGATGTGGGTGCAACATGGCTCAGTGCGTTAATCCACTACTTGAAATGCCTAAATTCCACATCAGAGTGCTAGTTCAAGTCTTGGCTACTGTACTTCTGGTGCAGCTTCATGCTAATGTGACTAGTAAGACAGCAGATAATGGCCCAAGTACTTAGGCACCTGCTATCCATATTGGAGACCAGGACGGAGTTCCTGGATCCTGATTCTGACCTGACCCAGGCCTGTCTGTTGTGTTACCTTGTGTTTACTTGGATGTAATAAGCACATTTTACATAGGGGAGAAATATAAATTAAAACTGTAGCTGTAGGAAGGACAATTACAGATTGCATATTGTCACAAATTGCTTTAAGCATCTATCAAGAGACATATTATATTTCATCAATCTTAGAAGCAAAAAAAAAGACATGTAGGATTTGTGACCTGCTTTGGTCAACACAAGGTAGTTAAGTGACATTGTTAGACTTCTGGACCTAATTCTCAAGAGACTTTATGGATCTTGCTAATTCCAAATGATTCTGATGCTTTGGAAAACAGTATGAAAGAGTCTCATGGAGATACAGCCCAGTTAATAGCACCCATGGCTCTATATGTGAGTCAGTCCATATTAGACCACGCAGTCCTAACTGAGGTGTCAAATGAATGCAGCTACATGAATCTTATGAACTGAGACCAGTACAAGCACCAAATTGTTAAATCACAGAATTGTTAAGCTAATTTTGAGAAGTTTTATAAAGTGATGGACAACTGAGACATCTTCTCACATTTTCTTTCAGTTCTTCTATTTTTCAGTCACACATGACAGTGATTACTGTGGCACCGATTAACTGCCAAGCAAAAAGCAAGCTTGTTTTTCATAAAAATGAGTCAAATTTTAATTGATTAGTTTTGCCATACACAGTCCTTTGGCAAAAGCATGAATTTCTTATTTTATGAATTTTTATTAACAATAATTGTACATATTTATGGGATGTAGTGTTATCTTTAAAATATACTGTGTGTTCTGATAGCATCAGGATAACCAACATTTCCCTTCTTTGGCATTACTTTATGATTGCACCCCTGGAGCTCTGCTCTTCTATTTGTTCAGAAAATACAGAATAGGTTCTTGTGAACTGTAGTCACACCACGGTGCTGCATAACACTAGGAACTTTCTCCTTCTAGTTGTGATTTGGTACCTTTTATCCAATCTCCCTCTGTCCCTCCACCACCTCTCTCAGTCTCTAGTCATTACTATTGGATATTCAGATTGATTTTTTTCCACTTCCACATATAAGAGAGAATATGCAGTATTTGTCTTTTTCTGTCAGGCTTAATTCACTTCATATAAAGTCCTCCAGTTCCATCAATTTTGCTGCAAATGACACAATTTCATTCTTTATTATGGATTAATAAGATTTCATTGGGTATATACATACTACATTTTATGTAACCATTCATCTTTAATGGACACCTTGCTTTATTCCATATCTTGGCTGTTGTGCATAGTGTGGCAATGAACATGGTGGTATCATCTTAGACACAACAATTTCATGTCTTTTGGATATACCTCCAATAGTGTAATGGCTGGATAAAATGGCAGTTCTATTTCTAGTTTTAAAGGAAATTCCATACTGCTTTCCATGGTGACTGTACTAATTTCCATTCCCACCAAAGGTATATCAGTTTCTCTTTCTATACTCTCTTGTCAGTATGTTACTTTTGTTTTTTTCATAGTAGTCATTCTAATAGGAGTGCAGTGACAAATTATTGTTGTTTTGATTGCATTTCCCTGATAGCTAGTTACATATTAAGCATTTTTTCATATATTTTTTGATCATCTGTATTTCCTTTTCTGAGAAATATCTACTCAGGTCATTTGTCCACCTCTAGACTGCATTGGGTGAGAAACTGGTTGTTTTGCTCTTGTGCAGTTTTTAGAGTTCATTATATATTCTGGATTGTAACCCCTTTGTTGGTTGAATTGCTTGAAAAATATTTTGGCTCATTTTTTTTGTTTATTCACTCTGTTGGTTGTTTCCTTTCCAGTGCAGAAGCTCCTATATTTGATATAATCCCATTTGTCCAGTTTCACTTTGGTTGCTTTCACTTAAAAAATGGGGTCTTATAGAAAAATCATTGCCTAATGTCATGAAGTGTTTTCCCTATATTTTCTTACAGTAATTTCATGGTTTCAGATCTTACATTTAAGAACTTAACCAATCTAGGGTTGGTTTTGTGTAAGGTAAGAGGTTGCAATCTAATTTCATTTCTCTGCATATGTATATCCCATTTTCCTTTCAGCATTTACTAAAAAGACTATCCTTTTCCACTGTGTATTCTTGAAATATT
Organism: Sylvilagus floridanus; assembly: GCA_949820135.1. Lineage (NCBI taxonomy): Eukaryota > Metazoa > Chordata > Mammalia > Lagomorpha > Leporidae > Sylvilagus > Sylvilagus floridanus. Next base: position 101,763,928 of record OX463225.1, read on the forward strand.
TGTCACAAGAAGTTGGCTGTATGCACATGTATTAACTTCTGAGTTCTCTATTCTGTCAAACTGAACTATGTCAGTTTCTATGCCATGCAAGTACCACATTGAAATAATTATTATAGTAGGCTGGCGCCGTGGCTCAACAGGCTAATCCTCCGCCTTGCGGCGCCGGCACACCGGGTTCTAGTCCCGGTCGGGGCACCGGATTCTGTCCCGGTTGCCCCTCTTCCAGGCCAGCTCTCTGCTGTGGCCCGGGAGTGCAGTGGAGGATGGCCCAGGTGCTTGGGCCCTGCACCCCATGGGAGACCAGGAAAAGCACCTGGCACCTGGCTCCTGCCATCGGATGAGCGTGGTGCACCGGCCGCGGCAGCCATTGGAGGGTAAACCAACGGCAAAGGAAGACCTTTCTCTCTGTCTCTCTCTCTCACTGTCCACCCTGCCTGTCAAAAAAAAATAATAATTATTATAGTTTTTTTTTTCTTTTTTTCTTTTCTTTTTTTTTTTTTGGTGACAGGCAGAGTGGACAGTGAGAGAGAGAGACAGAGAGAAAGGTCTTCCTTTGCCGTTGGTTCACCCTCCAATGGCTGCCGCGGCCGGCGCGCTGCGGCCGGCGCACGGCGCTCATCCGATGGCAGGAGCCAGGTGCTAGGTGCTTCTCCTGGTCTCCCATGGGGTGCAGGGCCCAAGCACCTGGGCCATCCTCCACTGCACTCCCGGGCCACAGCAGAGGGCTGGCCTGGAAGAGGGGCAACCGGGACAGAATCCGGCGCCCTGACCGGGACTAGAACCCGGTGTGCCGGCGCCACAAGGCGGAGGATTAGCCTGTTGAGCCACAGCGCCGGCCATTATTATAGTTTTGTAGTATGTGTGGAGTCATACATTGTGATGGCTCCAGTTTTTGTTATTTGCTTGCTCGAGGTCATTTTGGCTGTTCTGGGTCTTTTGTGGTTTCATATGAATTTTGGTACTTTTTTTTCTAATTCTGTAAATAATGTCAGTGGTATTTTGATAGGGATTGCACTAATTTGAAGATTTCTTTGAGTAGTATGTACACTTTAACAATTTTAATTCTTCTAATCGACAAGCATGGAATATTTTCATTTTTTGTGTGTTCTCCATGATATTTTGTAAGTGTTTTATAATTTTCATTTTAGATATTACTTACTTCTTTGGCTAAATTTATTCCAATATATTTTATTTTCTGTAGATTTTGTGAATAGGATTGCTTTCCTTACTCCCCTTTCAGCACAATCACCATTGCTGCATAAAAATGCTACCACTTTTGTAAGGTAATTTTATACCATGAAATTTTACCAAATTTCTTTATCAGTTCTAATAGTTTGTGGTTGAATATCCAAGTTTTCCACTTACAAAATCATGTCCGATGCAAAAAGGAGTAGTTTGACTTCTTTTTTTCCAATTTTGATTCCCATTATTTCTTTTTCTTTCCTAATTTCTCTTGCTAATGCTTCTGATAATATATTGAATGACAGTAGTGAAAGTAGAAATCCTTGTCTTGCTCCAGATGTTAGGGAAAATGCTTTCAGCTTTTCATCATTCAATATAATGTTGGCTGTGGGCTTCTCAAATAAATCCTTTTTTAGTTTGAGGTATATTCTTTCTATATTTAATCTCCATGAATTATCATGCAGGCATATTGGATATTATCAAGTTAATTTTGTGATAACACTGTTTTTATTTTTTATTCTGTTGATGTAGTTATGTTTATTAATATGTGAATATTGACTCATCCTTGCATCTCTGATATAAATCCTAGTCAATCATGGGATGTGATTTTTGAAGTACTGTTGGATTTGGTTTTATAGCATTTTGTTGCATATTTTTGAACCTATTATTATCAAGGATATTGACCTGTAGTGTTCATCTTACGTTTTTGCTTGGTTTTAGTTTTAGAGTAATGCTGTTCTTGTAATTGGACTTTGGCAGAGTTTCACCCTTTTCAATTTTTTGGAATAGTTTGAGAAGTATTGGAGTTAATTGTTCCTTAAATATTTTTGTAGAATTCAGTTGTAAAGACATCAGGTCCCAGCCTTTTCCTTTTTATTATTTATTATTTACTTGAAAGTCAGAGTTACACAGAGACAGAAGGAGAGGCAGAGAGAGAGAGAGCGCGAGAGAGAGAAAGGTCTTCCATCTGCTAGTTCACTCTCCAGATGCCCACAGCAGCCAGAGCTGCGCCAATCCAAAGCCAGGAGCCAGGGGCTTCCACCAGGTCTCCCATGCGGGAACAGGAGCCCAAGGACTTGGGCCATCTTCCACTGCTTTCTCAGGCCATAAAAGAGAGCTGGATTGGAAGTGGAACAGCTGGGACTCGAACCGGCACCCACATGGGATGTCAGCACTGCAGGCGGCAGCTTTACCTGCTATGCCACAGCGACGGCCCGCAGACTTTTCTTTCATGGTAGACAATTACTGCTTCAGTCACTTACTTTATTCTCTGCTTATATTTTCTGTGTCTTCTTGATTTAATCTTTGTAGGTTATGTGTGTCTAGGAATTTAGCCATTTGTTCAAGGTTTTCCCCATAAATCCAATGTACATTGTTTCCTCTGGCTGCTCTCAAGATCTTTCTCATTACCTTTGCTTTTGCTTTTCAACAACTTGAAAATGCATCCTTTTTTTGTTTTTTATATATTCAGTTAGAGTTTGCTGAACTTCTTGCATCTGTGGGTGCATTAGTCTAGATACAACCAGTGAACAGAAATCACAATGTATATTCAACTGGGAAAGTTTAATATGAAACATTATTAACCACGATCTACATCAACAGACTAGAAAGTCACTAAATAAATGAGCTGTCAATGCATCCCAAGGACATAGAAAAATAACAACAAAAGTAATCCCGAACTACTAGGAGAAAAGAAATAATTAAAATTGAGGAAGAAATAAACAAAATTTAAACCCAAAAAAATACAAAAGATAAATGAAGAGCTGTTATTCTGAAACGACAAACAAAAGTGACACACCATTGATACAACTAACCAAAGAAGAAGAAGAAGAAGAAGAAGAAGAAGAAGAAGAAGAAGAAGAAGAAGGAGAAGGAGAAGAAGAAGAAGAAGAAGAAGGAGATCCAAATCAATACAATTAGAAATGAAAAAGGAAATGCAACAATCAACACCACCGAAATAAAAAGAATCATCAGGAATTACTACAAAGAGCTGTATGCCAACAAATCAGAAAACCTAGAAGAAATGGATAAATTCTTGGATACATACAAGCTACCTAAATTGAGTCATGAAGTCATAGAACACCTAACAGACCAATAAACAAGATGGAGATTGAATCAGTAATAAAGACCCTTCCAACAAAGAAAAGCTCAGAACCTGATGTCTTCACTGCTGAATTCTATGAGACCTTGGAAGAAGAATTAATTCCAATCCTTCTAAAGCTATTCAAAACCATTGAAAAGGAGGAAATCCTCACAAACTCCTTCTATGAAGCCTGCATCACCTTAATTCCTAAACCAGAGAAATATATGACAGAGAAAGAGAGCTATAGACAAATATCCCTGATGAACATGGATGCAAAAATCATCAACAAAATAATAACCAATTGAATCCAACAACATATCAGAAAGATCATTCACCTGACTAAGTGGGATTTACCCCTGTTATGCAGGGATGGTTCAACATCCAAAAATCAGTAAGTGTGATAAACCACATCAGCAAACTAAAGACCAGAAACCATATGATTATCTCAATATACGCAGAGAAAGCATTTGACAAAATTCAACACCAATTTATGATGAAAATCTTAAGCAAATTAGGTATAATTTGGTATAATTAGGTATAATATAATCTCAACATAATCAAACAATTTATAACAAAACCACAGCCAGCATCCTACTGAACTGGGAAAAATTGGAGGCATCCCCATTAAGATACAGAAACAGACACAGATTCCCACTCTCACCATTGATATTTAATATAGTCCTGGAAGAAATCAAAGAGATACAAATAGGAAAGGAAGAAGTCAAGCTACCACTATTTTCTGATGACATAATTCTATATACAGGGAATCCAAAAGATTCCATGAAGAGACTATTGGAAATCATAAGAGTTTGGTGAAGTAGCAGGATATAAACTCAACATGCAAAAATCAATAGCCTTTGTATACACAGAGAATGCCATAGCTGAGAAAGAACTTCTATTGATCAATCCAATTCACAATAGCTACAAAAAAACATCAAATACCTTGGAATAAATTTAACCAAATATGTCAAAGATAACTATGATGAGAATTGCAATACATTAAAGAAAGAAATAGAATAAGACATTAAAAAGTGGAAAAATCTTCCATATTCATGGATTGGAAGAATTAACATCATTGAAATGTCCATACTACTGAAAGCAATTTATAGACTCAATGCCATTCCGATCAAAATACCAAGGAAATTCTTCTCAGATCTAGAAAAAATGATGCTTAAATTCATATGGAAACACAAGAGACCCCGAATGGCTAAAGCATTCTTAAACAATAAAAACAAAGCACTAGACCTCAAGACATACTACAGGGCAGTTATAATCAAAACAACATGGTACTGGCACAAAAACAGATATGTAGACCAATGGAGCAGAATAGAAATTCCAGAAATTAATCTCCACATTTTCAACCAACTTATCTGTGACAAAGGAGCCAAAATCAATCCCTAGAGCCAAGACAGTCTCATCAACAAATGGTGCTGGGAACACTGGATTGATCTCTGCATGCAGAAGTATGAAACAAGACCCTACCTTACAACTTACACAAAAAGCCACTCAAAATGGATCAGTGACCTAAATCTACAACATGGTACTATCAAATTGCTAGAGAACATTGAGGAAACCCTACAAGACATTGTCACAGGGAAAGACTTCTTGGAAAAGACCCAAGAAGCATGGACAATCAAAGCCAAAATTAACAAATGGGGTTACATCAAGCTGAAAATCTTAAGCACTGCAAAAGAAACACTCAGTAAAGTGAAGAGGCCAACTGACAGAATGGGAGACAATATATGCAAACTATGCAACTGATAAAGAATTAACCTCCAGAATCTATAAAGAGCTCAAGAAACTCAACAAAGACAACCTACTCAAGAAATGGACAAAGGACTGAACAGACATTTTTTCAAGAGAGGAAATTCAAATGGCCAATAGACAAATGAAAAATCGCTCAGGATCACTAGCCAGCAGGGAAATGCAAATCAAAACCACAATGCGGTTTCATCTCACCCCAGTTAGAATGGCTCTCATACAGACATAAAAAAACAACAAATGCTGTCAGGGATGTGGGAAGAAGGGTATCCTAATCCACTGTTGGTGGGAATGTAAACTGGTACAGCCACTATGGAAGATAGTATGGAAATATCTCAGAAATTTGAATATAGACCTAACATATGACCCAACCATCCCACTCTTGGAATTTTAAAAAAAGAAAATAAAACCAGCATATGGAAGAGTGATCTGTACCCCCATGTTCATTACAGCTCAATTTACAATAGCTAGGATATGGAATCAACCCAGATGTCCATTAACTGAAGACTGAATAAAGAAATTATGGTATACATACATTACAGAATATTACACAGTGGTAAAAATGAAATCCTGTCATTTGCTATAAAGTGGATGGAACTAGAAATCATTATACTTAATGAAAATAGCCAGTCACAAAAAGACAAATACCATATGATCTCTCTGATCTGTGTTAAATAAGAGTACTTAAAAGGTAATTATAGGAGAAAAACTGACACCTTGAGACACTGCAATTTTAAAATGCCCTTGCTGTGACTGTCAAAGAACAATGTTTTTCTTGTTTGTTTGTTTTGGCTCTTTTTTCCTTTTTCTTCATGCTATTCAATGAACTCTCAACATAGTGTAGGGTTAATCTTATGAATATAAAGTTAAATGAAAATTTATCCCTGTTAAAAATAAGAATGTGAAAGGAAGAGGAAGGAGGAAGAAATGTTGGAGTATGGTGGAAGGGAAAGAATCACCATGTTCCCAAATTTGTATATATTAAATATATGGTGTCATATACCTTAAACAAAAAAAGACTATAAGATATAAGGAAACTCTATTTGTTACCATTTGGACTGAGGAAGCACACCCAAGGAAGGCTAAATGTGAAAGGGTTCAGACTTTATTGAAGAATATATGGTTCAGCCCACTGGATAATTTGACTGGGGTTGATTTGGAGTAGCTAGGAAAGCCAGAGGCAACTCTTGGGAGTTCATGCAGAGGAATAGGTGATCAGCAACTGATGGAGTGGGTATGTGGTGGGTGTCTGGTGGCAGGGAGAATAGGTCTTCAGAGCACAAGCCTGCGACAGGAACAGGCAAATTTGTGAGACACCTCCACAAGGCCACAGGCATCTTTGCAGCAGTCATCAGGGGATCTCCAAGCAGTTCCATTGGCCTACATATCAACTTTTATATATGCTACATACTATTTTATATATACTATATACTATTTTAATTATAATAGTCCTTTTAGAAATTTGATATTGTGATATCTCCAGGTTGTTTTTATGTTTTATAGTTGCATTGGCTATTCTGGGTCTTCTGTGTGTTCATTTGAACTTTAGGATTTTTTTCCAGTTTTTGTAATTTTTATGGAGATTGCATTGGATCTGTAAGTAGCCTTGGACAATATGGGCATTGTGACAATATTACTTCATCCAATCCATGAACATGGAATATTTTTCCATTTTTGTGTCTTCTTCAAATATTTCATTAATGTTTTGTGATTTTCATCATAATGACAGTTAACATCCTTGGTTAAATTTACCCCAAGGATGAGGCCAGCACTGCAGTGCAGTAGGTTAATCCTCTTCCTGCAGTGCCAGCATCCCATATTGGTGCCGTTTCTAGTCCCAGCAACTCCACTTCCAATCCAGCTCTCTGCTATGCCCTTGGAAAACAGTGGAACATGGATCAAGTGCTTGGGCCCCTTCACTCGTGTGGGAGACGCAGAAGCAGCTCCTGGCTTCTGGCTTCAGATTGGTGCAGCTCCGGCTGTTGTGGCCATTTGGGGAACGAACCAGCAGGTGGAAAACCTCTCTCTGTGTCTGTATCTCTCTCTCTAACTCTGTGTTTCAAACAAATAAAAAAAATCTTTAAAAAAAATTACCCCAAAGTATTTAAACTTTTTTGAAGGTATTGTGAATGGGATTATTCTTATAATTTCTTTCTCAACCAAAACATTGCTGGTGTATAAGAATGCTATTGATTTTTGTGTACTGATTTTATGTCATGTAAATTTGTTGAATTTCCTATCAGTTCTAATAGTCTTTGTGGAATATTTTGGTTCTCCTGTATAAAGAAGCATGTCATTTCTACAAATGTGTAATTTGACTGCCTTCATTCCAACTAGTACTTCTTGATTTGTTTTTCTTGTCTAATGACTCTAGCTAAAACTTCCAGAACTGTATTGTTTAATAGGTTTTATTGCGTTGAGGTATGTTGCTTCTACACCCAGTTTATCAAGGAATTTTTCATGAAAGGTTGCTGTATTTTATCAAATGCTTTCTTGGAATCTATTGAGATAATCTATTATTTTTGTCCTTTACTTTGTTGATGTGATGTATCATATTTATTTATTTGCATATTGGAACCATCCCTGCATAACAGGGATAAATCCCATGTGGTCATGGTGGATGACCTTTTTGATGTTTTGTTGAAAGAGAAATTTTAAAATTCCTCGAAAGTAATGAAAACAAAAACACAGAATATAAACACTTATGGTACTGGGAGGGGTCAAGATGGCGGTATAGCAGCAAGGTGTGCCGAGTTGCAAAGAGAGAAACTGTTGAATAGAGGAGACGGCCAGGTGACAGAACCACAAAAGGTTGGCTAGAGTGACACAAGAGCACGCCAGAGAGTGTCAGGGTCCACCCCAGGGCAGGTAGAAGTGTCCAGAACTGCAGAAAAAGAACAGAAAAAAAAACAGCAGTAGGCTGCTGCAGCCACTGCCCCTACCACCACCTTTGATCTACCCTGGGATGGACAGGTGAGACACACGCTCGGTTAAGTAGGGGAGGGAATCAAAACAAAGTGAATAGCACCCATGGGAAAAGGGTGCAATCTAGGGGGACGAACTGAGAGACTGAACACGCCAGGATCCCTTGATTTCTCCCCACCCCCAATCAGAGCTGCAGCAGGTGGAGAGCAGCCATCTTGTTTGTTTACATTTGGGTGTGAAAGAGGGCGGGCTCTTCTTTCCCCTTCTGAATGCGGGAACTTCAGTGGCAGGGACCACAGCGGTTTGGAATGACTCCCCACTCGTCAAGCAGTGGGCACAATGACTGGGGACACTGAACTATGGAGGCCCAGGCACTTTAGGGAGAACAAAGGAACAGGGAAACTGGCCCCAAGGGGTGCAGTTTGGCACCTCAAACTCCTGGCACCAGCCTATTTAAGTTACCAGAAATAAACAAACACTAGATGATAGAGCTGCCTGCTTACACTGGCTATTGGTACAGACCCATAGTAGCCCATTGCAGAGGGAAATCAACCTGAAAATTAAGCCAAACAGAAATGCCGAAGAACAAAGGAAAAAATCCTGAGTAAGAATATAGAAGAACCTATGAACTTGTCAATGGAGCAGGCTAAACCATCCATAACAGAGGGAGGCTGAAGAAGAAGAATTTGAAATCATACCAGAAAAAGAATTCAGAAAATTAATAATCAGATTACTTAGAAGTAATTAGAAACAGATTCAAGATCTGAATGAAAAGCATGCCCAAGGATTAGAGATCCTAAAGAGAAGCCAAAATGAAATACTGGAAATGAAAAACTCAATTGACCATATAAAAAACATCTTGGAATCCCTCAGAAATCGAACAGATGAAATAGAAGAGTGAATATCAGAACTTGAAGACAAACTTCCAAAAATAATACAGTCAGATCAAACACAGGAAGAAGAAATTAGAAAATTAAAAAATACAGTTGGAGACCTACAAGATTTAATATTTAATCAAGCATTGTAATGTCCAAATAATAGGAGTCCCTGAGAGTGTGGAAAGACAGAACGGATTGGAAGGCATTTTCAATGAAGTAATATCAGAAAACTTCCAACAAAAGCATATTGATAGAAACAACCAAATTCAACAAATACTCAGGAGCCCCAAAAAATTAGACCAGAGGAGAAATTCACCGTGATACATTGTGGCAACACTCAGCTCAGTGAAACACAAAGAACAAATCCTAAAATGCGCCAGAGAGAAATAACAAATCACATTCAGGGGTAATTTAATCAGAGTCACCCCAGACTTCTCATCACAAACACTACAGGCAGGGAGACAATGGCATGATATATTCCAAGTTTTAAAAGACAAACAATGCCAACCTAGAATACTATACCCTGCAAAACTATCATTTATGAATGAAGGGGAAATAAAGATCTTCCACGACAAACAGAAACTGAAAGAATTTGTATCCTTGTGTCCAACCCTACAACACTAGCTCAGAGACACACAGAAATACAAAAACAAGAACTTCACTACAAAGAAAGATGAATGTAGAAAATGACCCAACTAAACTACAAACAAATCTCAAAATACATAAACAACTCATTTAAGGAAACATGACTGGAAAAAGACAGTATTTAATAATAGTCAGTCACACTGAATGCAAATGCCCTCAACTCTACAACCAAGAGACACAAACTAGCCGATTGGAGAGAATCCATCTGTATGCTGCCTTCAGGAAACACACCTATCAACAAAGATGCATGCAGACTGAAAGTGAAAGGATGGAAAATGATATTCCAAGCTAACACAAATCAAAAAAGAGATGGTGTGGCCATCCTAATATCAGACAAAATAGACTTTAACACAGAAACTATTTTTTTTATTTTTTTATTTTTATTTTTATTTTTATTTTTTTGACAGGCAGAGTGGACAGTGAGAGAGAGAGAGAGACAGAGAGAAAGGTCTTCCTTTGCCGTTGGTTCACCCTCCAATGGCTGCCGCGGTCGGCGTGTTGCGGCCGGCGCACCGCGCTCATCCGATGGCAGGAGCCAGGTGCTAGGTGCTTCTCCTGGTCTCCCATGGGGTGCAGGTCCCAAGCACCTGGGCCATCCTCCACTGCACTCCTGGGCCACAGCAGAGGGCTGGCCTGGAAGAGGGGCAACCGGGACAGAATCCGGTGCCCCAACCAGGACTAGAACCCTGTGTGCCGGCGCCACAAGGCAGAGGATTAGCCTGTTGAGCCACGGCGCTAGCCCTAACACAGAAACTATTAAAAGAGACAAAGAAGGGCACTATATAATGATTAAAGAATCAATCCAACATGAAGACATTACTATTATAAATGTATATGCACCTAATTACAGGGTGCCTGGCTACTTGAAAGAATTTCTAAAGGACTTAAAGGGATTTATAGACTCAAACATAATAGTAAGAGGGGACTTCAACACCCCACTTTCACCAATGGACACATCAACCAGACAGAAAACCAACAAGGAAACAACAAAGCTAATTGATGCTATAGACCAAATAGGCCTACTAGATATCTTCAGAGCCTTCCACCAGACAGCCACAGAGTTCACATATTTCTCCCCAGTACATGGAATGTACTCTAGGATTGACCATATGCTAGGCCATAAAGGGAGCCTCAAATATTCAAAGAAATTGAAATTATACCATGTATCTTCTCAGACCATAACGCAATGAAATTCAAAATTAACAACTCAAGAATCTCTACACCATATGCAAACACATGGAGAATGAACAACATTATTCTGAATGAACAGAAATAAAAAAGAATCATCAGAAACCACTACAAAGAGATGTATGCTAACAAATTGGGGCACTTGGAAGAAATGGATAGATTCCTAGACATATACAACCTTCCTAAACTGAGCCGTGAAGATATAGAAAACCTAAACAGACCCATAACCATGAAAGAAATCAAATCATTAATAAAAGTACTACTGAAAAAGAAGAGCCAAGGACCGGGTGGCTTCACTGCTGAATTCTACCAGACATTTAAAGAACAACTAACCCTAGTTCTTCTCAAATTATTTAAAACAATTGAAAGGGAGGGAATCCTCCCAAATTCTTTCTATGGAGCCAACATCACCTTAATTCCTAAGCCTGGAAAAGACACAACAGAGAAATAAAACTATAGACCTATCTCCCTGATGAACATAGATGAAAAATATCAACAAAATCCTGGCAAACCAAATCCAATTACACATCAGAAAGATCATTCACCCAGACAAAGTGGAATTTATCCCTGGTATGCAGGGATGGTTAAATGTTCGCAAATCAATCAATGTGATCCATCACATTAACAAATTGAGAAACAAAAATCATATGATTATCTCAATAGACACAGAGAAAGCATTTGATAAAATACAACACCTTTTCATGATGAAAATCCTAAGCAAATTGGGTGTAGAAGGAACATTCCTCAAAACAATCCAAGTAATTTACAACAAACCCATGGCCAGCATCATATTGAATGGGGAAAAGTTGGAGGCATTTCAATTGAAAACTGGCATCAGACAGGGATGCCCACTCTCACAATTGCTAATCAATATAGTGCTGGAAGTTTTAGCCAGAGCCATTAGGCAAGAAAAAGAAATTAAAGGGATACAAATGGGAAAGGAGGAAGTCAAACTATCCTTATTTGCAGATGACATGATCCTATATAAAGGGGATCCAAAAATTCCTCTAAGAGACTACTGGAACTCATAGAAGAGTAAAGTAGCAGCATACAAAGTCAATGCTCAGAAATCAACAGTCTTTGTATACACAGACAATGCTGTGGCCAAGGAAGAACTTCCAAGATCAATCCCATTCACAATAGCTAAAAAAACAATCAAGTACCTTGGGATAAATTTAACCAAGGATCTCAAAGATCTCTATGATGAAAATTATAAAACATTAAAGAAAAAATAGAAGACACAAAACAATGGAAAAATCTGCCATGTTCATGGATTAGAAAAATCAATATCATCAAAATGTCCATTCTCCCAAAAGCAATTTACAGGTTCAATGCAATACCAATAAAAATACTAAAGCCATTCTTCACAAACCTAGAAAAAAATGATGCTGAAAATCATATGGAGAAACAGGATGCCGGGAATAGTTAAAGCAATCCTTTACAATATAAACAAAGCCAGATGCATCACAATTTCAGACTTCAAGACATACTACAGGGCAGTTATAATCAAAACAGCCTGACACTGGTACAGAAACAGATGGATAGACCAATGGAAGAGAATAGAAACACCAGAAGTCAATCCAAACACCTATAACTCATATTCAACAAAGGAGCTAAAACCAACCCCTGGAACAGGGATAGCCTCTTCAACAAATGGTGCTGGGAAAAGTGGATCCACATGTCAAAGTATGCAACAAGACCCCTATCATAACCATATACAAAAATCCACTCAACATGGATCAAATATATAGATATATGCTGCAACACCATGAAATTAATTGAGATGATAGGGGAAACCCTTCAAGACATTGGAACAGGCAAAGAATTCCTGGAGAAGACCTCAGAGGCACAAGTAGTCAAAGCTAAAATAAACAAATGGGATGACCTCAAATTGAGAAGTTTCTTTTTTTTTTTTTTTGACAGGCAGAGTGGACAGTGAGAGAGAGAAAGAGAGACAGAGAGAAAAGTCTTGCTTTGCCATTGGTTCACCCTCCAATGGCTGCTATGCCTGACGTGCTGCAGCCAGCGCCCGCGCTGATCTGAAGGCAGGAGCCAGGTGCTTCTCCTGGTCTCCCATGGGGTGCAGGGCCCAAGCACTTGGGCCATCCTCCACTGCACTCCCTGGACACAGCAGATAGCTAGCCTGGAAGAGGGGCAACCGGGACAGAATTCGGTGCCCCAACCAGGACTAGAACCCGGTGTGCCAGTGCCATAGGCAGAGGATTAGCCTATTGAGCCGTGGCGCCAGCCCAAATTGAGAGGTTTCATTACAGCAAAAGAAACAGTCAGGAAAGTGAAAAGGTAACCAACAGAATGGGAGAAATTATTTGCAAACTACACAACTGATAAAGGATTAACAACTAGAATCTATAAAATGATCAACAAACTCCACAGCAACAAAACAAACAACCCAATAAAAAGATGGGCCAAGGACCTTAACAGACATTTCTCAAAAAAAGAAGTCCAAATGGCCAACAGACACATGAAAAAATGCTCAGGGTCCCTAGCCATCAGGGAAATGCAAATCAAAACCACAGTGAGGTTTCACCTCACCCTGGATAGAATGGCTTACATACAGAAATCAACTAACAGATGCTGGAGAGGATGTGGGGAAAAAGGGACACTCTTGGTGGGAATGCAAACTGGTAAAGCCACTATGGAAGACAGTTTGGAGAGTCCTCAGAAACCTGAATATAGCCCTACCACATGACCAAGCCAACCCACTCCTTGGAATTTACCCAAAGAGAATTAAACTGGAAGAAAAAAAGAGCTGTCTGCACCTCAATGTTTATTGCAGCTCAGTTCACAATAGCTAAGACATGGAATCAACCCAAATACCTATCAACAGATGACTGGATACAGAAATTATGGGATATGTACTCTATAGAACACTATACAGCAGGATTTTGGTTTAGATGGTGGAATAGGGAGACATCATACTGGTAGTTCGGTAAAAGATAGTTTAATAAAAGTATAGATACTGTAGTTTCAGGGAAGAGTTAGGGAAATAACTGCAGAGGAAACTCTTCCAGAACTAGTGGGACATGGTGGACCTATGTGGAGGTCACGGGCGCCCAAGGCTCAGGATCCCAGTCACCAAGTCTATGCACCAGTGCTGCAAAGGAATGTGAGGTGAAACCTCAGTACCCCGAAACACTGGTGGGAAAGTGGCAGGAAGAGACTAGAGGGACGAGGCTTGAAGCCTCGTTCACCAGGCTAACTAGAGAGAGAAAAAAAAATAAAAGGGACCAGCATGGACAAAATTCTCTCTCTCCACTCTTTACAAAGGCGAGCAAGACAAATAGCAGGCACCATTTTGTACATACGTAACAGCTGAAGCACCTCAGGATTATGCCTGCCCTAAACCAAGCAGAAAAACCTGACTCTAGTGGGGAGAAATAACAGGAGGTTAAGACCTAGTGAATATGTGGAGCTTATGAACTTGGACTGCGAAAAAAAAAAAAAAACTGAGGGTGTGTGAGAGAACTCACGGAGTGCCCAATATATGAGTACTCAGTGGGAGACTCCACAAACTCAGTAACCTTGGCAACCCGGTGGGAGATTGCAGGAGAATCTGAGTTTACACTGAGGACTGCACAGATCCTTTTTGTGGCCCTTGGGACAGAGCAGATAAATATACCCATGGGGCCAGTGCTCAATGAATGACTTCAAGGAGAATAGCTCAGCTGTGAAGAATTACTTCCCTTCTGAATAAAAAAAAAGAGAGAGAGAGAAGATATATCATGCCAAAGCTGGGTGTTTCAACTTTGGCACACCCTTAACCCTGAAGAACTGAGCAGAGCTCTCTGGCCACACCCATCACAAGCCTCTAAAGATCTACAAAAAGCAGACAGTCCACTTATCAAGAGTCATAGTATAACAAAAAAAGCCACCACATTGAGGAAAAAAAGAAGAAACCAAAGAATATCTCCACAATGCCAAGCAACAAACACAGAAACTAAGGAAACAAGAACAAAGAAGACATTATGATGCCCCCATAAAAGTACACTCAAATTAAAGATTGTGAAGATGATGAGATAGAAGAAATGCAAGATACGGTTTTCAAAAAATTTATGATAAGAACATTTAGAAGCTCTCAAAAACAAATTCTTGAACTACAGATATCCTTACTGGACAAGATAGAAAATCTCTCTCATGAAAATGAAATCTTAAGGAAGAATCAAAATGAAATGAAGAATCTAGTAGAACATGAAATTGTGATAGTGAAATCAAAATGAAATGAAGAATTCAATAGATCACATGACAAGTGCATTTGAGAGTCTTAAAAACAATCAGTGAAGCAGAAGATAGAATATTGGACTTAGAAGACAGAGAACTGGAAAGTATACAGTCAACTCAAAGAAAAGAAGAGGAAATTAGAAATCTAACAAATATTGTTGGGAATCCAGAGGATACTATTAAAAAACCCAACATTTGGGTTCTAGGAGTTCCTGAAGGCATGGAGAGAGAGAAAGGATTAGAAGGCCTTTTTATTGAAATACTAGCAGAGAACTTCCCAGGTTTAGCGAAGGACAGAGACATCCTAGTACAGGAAGCTCATAGAACCCCTCGTAAACATGACCAAAAGAAATCCTCACCACGACACGTGGTAATCAAACTCACCACAGAGAAACAGAAAGAAAAGATTCTAAAATGTGTAAGAGAGAAATGTCAAATTACTCTCAGAGGATCTACAATTAGACTCACAGCAGACTTCTCATCAGAAACCCTACAGGCTAGGAGGGAATGGCGAGACATAGCCCAGGTACTAAGAGAGAAAAAACTGCCAGTCCAGGATATTATATCCTGCAAAGCTTTCATTTGTGAATGAAGGTGAAATAAAGACCTTTCATAGCAAACAGAAATTGAAAGAATTTGTAGCCACTCGTCCAGTCCTGCAAAGGAAGCTTAAGATGTGTTACACACAGAAACACGGAAACACAGCCATCAATATGAAAGAAGGTAAATGAAGAAAACCTCCCAGTAAATGATCACAGGAAGTTCAAAGCACATATTAGAAATATCTTTGGGAAAATGGCAGGGCAAAGTTACCACTTATCAATAGTCACATTGAACGTTAATGGCCTCAAATGTCCAGGTAAAAGACACCGACTGGCTGAATGGACTAAGGAACAAAACCCATCTATTTGCTGCTTACAAGAAACACGTATTTCCAACAAAGATGCATGCAGACTGAAAGTGAAAGGATGGAAAAAGATATTCCATGCCAACAGAAATCAAAAAAGAGCTGGCATAGCCATCTTAATATCAGACAAAATAAACTTGAACACAAAACCCATTAAGAGAAACAAAGAGGGGCACTCTATAATGATTAAGTGATCAATTCAACAGGAAAATGTAACTACTATCAATGTATATGCACCTGATTACAGGGCACAGGTTTATTTAAAAGATATGTTAAGGGACTTAAAGAGAGACTTAGACTCCAATACAATAGTATTGGGAGACTGCAATACTCCACTTTGTGATATAGACAGATCAACTGGACAGATCAACAAGGAAAGAGCAGATTTAATTGACACTATAGCCCAGATGGATCTAACAGATATCTACAGAACTTTTCACCCTAGACTTAAAGAATTTACATTCTTCTCAGAAGTACATGGAACTTTTTCTAGGACTGACCACATACTAGGTCATAAAGAAATTCAAAAGAATTAGAATCATACCATGAAGCTTCTCAGACAATAAAGGAATGAAGCTGGAAATTAGCAGCTCAGGAATCCCAGGATCATATTCAAACACATGGAGATTGAGTAACATGCTCCTGAATGAACAATGGGTCACAGAAGAAATAAAAAGAGAAACCAAAAACTTTCTGAAAGTAAATGAGGATAACAACACAACATATTAAAACTTATGAGATACACCAAAAGCAGTGTTAAGAGTAAAGTTTATAACAATAGGTGCCTACATCAAGAAATTGGAAAGGCACCAAATAAATGAGCTATCAATGCATCTCAAGGATTTATAAAAACTGCAGCAAACCACACCCAAAACAACTAGGAGAAGAGAAGTAATTAAAATAAGAGAAGAAATCAACAGGATTGAATCCAAAAAAATTACAAAAGATCAGCCAAATGAAAAGCTGGTTTTTTGAAAAAATAAACAAAATTGACACCCCATTGGCCCAACTAACTAAAAAAAGAAAAGACCCAAATCAATAAAATCAGAGATGAAAAAGGGAATGTAACAACAGAACCACAGAAATAAAAAAGAGTCATCAGAAATTACTACAAAGAGTTATTGTATGCCAGCAAACAGGGAAATCTATCAGAAATGGATTGATTCCTGGACACAAACACATACACATACATTGAACCATGAAGACAATGAAAACCTAAACAGACCCATAACTGAGACAGAAATTGAAACAGTAATAAAGGCACTCCCAACAAAGAAAAGCCCAGGACTGGGTGGATTCACTGCTGAATTCTACCAGACATTTAAAGAAGAACTAACTCCAATTCTTCTCAAACTATTCAGAACAATGGAAAAAGAGAGAATCTTCCCAAATTCTTTCTACGAAGCCAGCTTCACCTTAAGCCTGAAAAAATGCAGCATTGAAAGAAAATTACAGACCAATATCCCTGATGAACATAGATGCAAAAATCCTCAATAAAATTCTGGCGAATAGAATGCAACAACACATCAGAAAGATCATCCACCCAGACCAAGTGGGATTTATCCCTAGTATGCAGGGATGGTTCAATGTTTACAAAACAATCAATGTGATACACCACATTAACAGACTACAGAAGAAAAATCATATGATTATCTCACTAGATGCAGAGAAAGCATTTGATAAAATACAACACCCTTTCGTGATGAAAAACCTAAGCAAATTGGGTGTAGAAGGAACATTCCTCAACACAATCAAAGCAGTTTATGAAAAACCCACAGCCAGCATCCTATTGAATGGGGAAAAGTTGGAAGCATTTCTGCTGAGATCTGGTATCAGAAAGGGATGCCCACTCTCACCACTGCTATTCAATATAGTTCTGGAAGTCTTAGCCAGAGCCATTAGGCAAGAAAAAGAAATTAAAGGGATACAAATTGGAAAGGAAGAAGTCAAACTATCCCTCTTTGCAGATGATATGATTCTTTATTTAGGGGATCCACAGAACTCTATTAAGAGACTATAGGAACTAATAGAAGAGTTTGGCAAAGTAGCAGGATATAAAATCAATGCACAAAAATCAACAGCCTTTGTATACACAGGCAATGCCACGGCTGAGAAAGGACTTCTAATATCAATCCCATTCACAATAGCCACAAAAACAATCAAATGCCTTGGAATATACTTCACCAATGACGTTAAAGAACTCCACAATGAGAATTACAAAATTTTAAAGAAAGAAATAGAAGAGGATACCAAAAAATTGAATTAACTTCCATGTTCATAGATTGGAAGAATCAGTATCATGAAAATATCCATTCTCCCAAAAGCAATTTACAGATTCAAAGCGACACCAATCAAAATACCAATGACATTCTTCTCAGATCTAGTAAAAATGATGCTTAAGTTCATATGGAGACACAGGAGACCTCGAATAGCTAAAGCAATCTTGTACAACAATAACAAAGCTGGAGGCATTACAATACCAGATTTCAGGACATACTAAAGGGTAGTTATAATGAAAATAGCATGGTACTGATACAGACACAGATGGATAGACCAATGGAACAGAATAAAAACACGAGAAATCAACCCAAACATCTCTAGCCAACTTATATTTGATCAAGAATCTAAAACCAACTCTTGGATCAAGGACAGTCTATTCAACAAATAGTGCTTGGAAACCTGGATTTCCACGTGCAGAATCATGAAGCAAGATCCCTACCTTTCACCTTACACAAAAATCAACTCAACATGGATTAAAGACTTAATCAATGACCCTACACCATCAAATTATTAGAGAACATTGGAGAAACCCTGCAAGATATTGGCACAGGCAAAGAAATCTTGGAAAGGACCCCGGAGGCACAGGCATTCAAAGCCAAAATTAAATTAAAACAGTAAGTTTTTCCTCAGCAGTCAAGACAAGGCCTGATCTGGTCATTGTTTCTCATAGTGTCCATTTCACTTCAACAGGTTACCTTTTAGGTGCTCAGTTAGTTGTCACTGATCAGGGAGAACATATGATATTTGTCCCATTTGGACTGGCTTATTTCACTAAGCATGATATTTTCCAAATTCCTCTACTTTGTTGCAAGTGACCAGATTTCATTTTTTTTACTGCTCTCTAGTATTCTTTTTAAAAATTTTTTATTTTAAAAATATAATTTTCCAAAGTACAACTTTTGGATTACAGTGGCTCCCCCCCCATAACTTCCCTCCCACCCACAACCCTCCCCTCTCCCACTCCCTCTCCCCTTCCATTCACATCAATGTTCATTTTCAATTATCTTTATATACAGAAGGTCAATTTAGTATATTTTAAGTAAATATTTCAAAAGTTTGCACCCACACAGAAACACAAAGTGTAAAGTACAATTAGGGTACTAGCAATAGCATTAATTTACATTGTATAACACATTAATGACAGAGATCCTACGTGGGGAGTAAGTGCACAGTGACTTCTGTTGTTGACTCAACAATTGACACTCTTGTTTAAGGCATCAGTAATCACCCTAGGCTCTTGTCATGAGTTGCCAAGGCTATGGAAGCCTTTTGAGTTCGCTAACTCTGATATTATTTAGACAAGGTCATAGTCAAAGTGGAAGTTCTCTCCTCCCTTCAGAGAAAGGTACCTCCTTCTCTGATGGCACATTCTTTTCGCTGGGATCTCACTTGCAGAGATCTTTCATTTAGGTCTTTTTTTTTTTTTTGCCAGAGTGTCTTGGCTCTCCATGCCTATAATACTCTCATGGGCTCATCAGCCAGATCTGAATGCCTTAAGGGCTGATTCTGAGGCCAGAGTGCTGTTTAGGACATCTGGCATTCTATGAGTCTGCTGTGTATCCCGTTACCCATGTTTGTTTGTTCTCTCCTTTTTAAATCTATCAGTTAGTATTAGCAGACACTAGTCTTGTTTATGTGATCCCTTTGACTCTTAATCCTTTCATTATGATCAATTGTGAACAGAAATTGATCACTTGGACTAGTGAGATGGCATTGGTACATGCCACCTTGATGGGATTGAATTGGAGTCCCCTGGTATGTTTCTAACTCCACCATTTGGGGTAATTCTGATTGAGCAAGGACATGGGTTCTTAGGGGGAAATTATTCAGCATAAACCACTGCACGTTTTAATTCTAGACAATATCCATTTGATTTTTTTATATAGTTGCCAATACTCTATTGTAATCACCTATATTTTCATCCAGTTTTATTGATTGTTTTCCTCTGTAATATGAGTAATACATATTTAAAATTTTTTCTCCTAATATTAGTCTCTGGGTCATCTATGTATCTGCTTGTATGATTTATTTATCCCTTGATTACAGGTTTTTTTTTTAATTTCTTCAACTGATTTTCAAAATTTTCTTATGAAGACTTTGTTCCTTTGGTCTTTTTAGTATCATTGATTATATAATTTATTAACCCTAACATCAATAATTTGTAGCTTCAATTTTTTTTTGACAGGCAGAGTTAGACAGTGAGAGAGAGAGAGACAGAGAGAAAGGTCTTCCTTTTTCTGTTGGTTCACCCCCCCAAATGGCCTCCACAGTGAGCCTGTTGTGGCTGGTGTGCTGAACCGATCCAAAGGCAGGAGCCAGGTGCCTCTCCTGGTCTCCCATGTGGGTGCAGGGCCCAAGCACATGGGCCATCCTCCACTGCCTTCCCAGGCCACAGAGAGCTGGACTGGAAGAGGAGCAACCGGGACAGAATCCAGCGCCCCAACTGGGACTAGAACCCGGGGTGCTGGTGCTGCAGTCAGAGGTTTAGCCAAGTGAGCTGCGGTGCCAACGTGGCTTCAATTTTTTATGAGAGTTTTTATGAGCCTTTTTCAATTCTATTGAACTGCTCAAATAATTACATTATACCTTTTTTCTCTTTAGTTTTTACTATTTCATTCACTTCTACTTTTATTTATATTTCCTTCAGTAAATTTTTGTTATTAAATTTGTTATTATATATTCCTAGAGCTTAATAACCAGATAATTGTTTTTTTATCTTTTCCAGCTTTCTCATGTATGTTTTGTGATAGGCAATATCTAATTTATCTCCCAATACTTTTCACCTCTAAATATTCACAAGTGTGTAAACTCCTTCCATGGATGTGAGTTTGACTTAGTGATGTGCTTGTAATTAACACAGCAAAAATTATGGTATGCCACTTTTATAAATAAAACAGAGTGGTGTGACTTTGTCTTAGTATTCCTCTCCCTTTGTCTCTTTCACAAGCTTGCTGTGATTAAGCAAGTTGAGGTGTTCACATGGCAAGGAACTTCAGGAGGTCTCCAGCCAACCACCAACAAGGAATAGACTCTCAGTCTAACAATCTCTTGCTACTACATGATTGGGCTGGAAAGCATATCTGCCCCTAGTTGAGCTTTCAAATAAAACTACTCTCTCACCTGCCACCTTGATTGCAAACTTGTGAGAGATCTTGCAGCAGATGACTTAGCTAAACAATCCCTGATTTCTGACTCACAGAAATTGTAATGACTGTGTGTTGTTTTAAGGTCCTAAATTTTGTGGCTGTAGCAACAGCTAAGAATTCATGCATGCAAACATATATTCCTTCTGGGGTGTAGTTTTATAGACAATCCATAGGTTCTATGTGTTATTTTAATTATGGTTCAGTTAAAAATATGCTCTAACTTCAAGTGTTTTCCTCTTCAACTAAGAATATTTTCAAAACTAGAGATACTGACATTTAGCTTAATGGTTAACACCCCAGCAGAAAAACCCATGTCCACAAAGCAGTACCTGAGTTTGATTTCCTGCTTTAGATCCTGATTTCAGCTTCCTGCTAATGCAAGCCCTGGGAAGGAGCAGTGGTGCCTTGAACACTCGAGTCTCTGCCACCTACATGGGCGATCTAGATTGAGTCCCTGGCTCCTGGCTTCAGCCTGACTTCACCCATGGCCACTGTGGGAAATTTTGGGTGAAAGAGTACATAAGAACTATCTATCTATCTATCTATCTACTCATCTATCATCTATCTCTCTCAAGTAAGTTGAAAATTTTAAAATCTTTTAGAATTTCCAATATAATTTTTAGTTATTGATTTTACTTTATTTTTATTGTAATTAGAAAACATATTCAGCATAATTTCGATTCTTTAATATGTGTCAAAGATTGCTTTATGACCTAGCAGATGGCTAATTTTGATAAATGGTCCAAGGAAAAAAATCATATTATATTACTATCAGGTACAGTGCTGTGTGTGTTAATTAGGTCAAGTTTTTTATTATATTGTCAGATCTTATAAATTCTCTTTTAAATTTCCCTTTCCCCTATATGCAAATAAATAGTTTGTATTTGCATATACCTCTTCATTTTATTTATTTTTAAAGAATACAAATTTCATAAGTACAACTTTAGGAATACAGTTATTCTTCCCACCATACCAGCCCTCCCACCCATACTCTCACTCCTCTTCCTCCTCCTTCTCCCCTTGCCAGTTCCATTCTCCATTATTTTCATTTTCTTTATTTTTTTAAATTTATTTGACAGCTAGAGTCATAGACAGAGAGAGACACAGATTAAGGCCTTCCTTCCATTGGTTCACTCCCCAAATGGCCGCTATGGCTGGCACTGCACCAATCCAAAGCCAGGAGCCAGGAGCGGGTGCAGGGGCCCAAGCACTTGGGCCATCCTCCACTGCCCTCCTGGGCCACAGCAGAGAGCTGGACTGGAAGAGGAGCAACCAATACTAGAGCCCAGTGCCATATGGAATGCCGGCACCACAGGCAGAGGATTAACCAAGTGAGCCACTGCATCAGCTCCAAGATTCATTTTCAATTAACTTTGTACCCAGAAGACCAACTCTATAAGTAAAGTCATCAACAATTTGCATACACACACACACACACTGTTTGAGAACTGGCTTTATAGTTAACTCTCATTATAAATCAATAATAAAACTCTCATTATAAATAATAATAAAACTCATTGAGGACAAAGGTACTGCATGAGCAGTTCACAGTGACTCTTGTTAACTTAACAATTAACACTCTTATGTATGACGACAGTGACCACCCGAGGCTCTTGAAATGAGCTGCCTAAGCTATGGAAGCCTTTTGAGTCCACAAGTTCCATCAGTATTTGAACAGGGCCATAAGCAACGTGGAAGTTCTTGTCTCCCTTTAGAAAAAGTACATCCTTCTTTGATGGCCACGTCTTTCCACTGAGGTCTCACTCACAGAGATCCTTCATGTAGAACATTTTTTTTCCAAAATGTCTTGTGCATATGCCTATTCAAAATGCCACATTTTGCTTTGTGTGTTTTGAAGATATATTTTCTAATACCCACAAATCTGGCTTTTTGTGGATATTATGAAGCGTAGTTCCATACTATGATCTGGGAGAAGTGATATTTGTCAGATTTCACTAAAAATTATTCCTTTTTTCTCCCTTCTCATACTGTACTCTTTAGAAGGAAATAACTATGTGAAACCTGAACTTAAGGAATAGGAGGTTATGCTTCAAATCATTGAGGTAGAGTATCTATACCAAAATATTTGGAAAGATTCCTCTTTGTCTCTAGGAATACTTCCTGTCTTTGCTGATTTCAATATTTGTATATTAGTGTTCATATGGAATCTCCCTTTTATTAAAATATAAATTTTATTTTAGAATAGTTTTAGGTTTAGTGGGAAAATGAGAAATCATACATAAAGTTCCCAAGCCCACACTCAATTTTCACTATTTTTAATATCTCACATTAGTATGGGATATTTGTTACTATTATTAAACTAATATTGATATGTTATTAACTAAACTCTGTACTTCATTCAGATTTCCTTAGGTTTTTTTAACCTATTTATCCCTGTGCAGTTCAAAGATTTCATCTAGGATTCTGCCCTACATTTATTCATGGTGTTTCTTTGGGATCCTCATGTCTCCCCTTCTTTATATCCTTGATACTTTTACGGGGTACTGATCATGTATATTGTACAATATCCCATTATTGGGGATTTTATGATGTTTTAGTCATAATTAGACTAGTGTTATGAGTTTGGGGGGAAATACCACGTGGACAAATGTCCATTTTCATCACATTAAATCAAGGGTATGGGTGTCAACATGACTTACCACTATCAATTTTGGTCATCTGGGAGAAGTAATATCTGTCAGACTTCACTATAAAATTATTCCTTTTTCTCCCTTCTCATACTGTAGTCTTTAGAAGGAAGTGACTGTGTGAAGCCTGCACTTAGGGAATAGGGGGTTATGCTTCAAATCATTGAGGTAAAGTATCTACACAACGTATTTGGAAATATTCTTCATAGGATAATTTTCTCTTTCCCTCGTCTATTCATTTATTTGGTCATTTATTTATTTCAGTAGAAACTCACAAATATTTATTTTATACTTTTTATTATAACCAAATACTATTCATTGGGAATTTGGTTATCTTATTTTAGAACATTTTTATTTTCTGGCATGACCAGATGCTCAAATCTCAGGTCATGTATTTCCTTTCTCAGTCCTAGAATCAGACATTTCTCCAAGGAGCTTTAATTCCTTTATTTAGATAATGATATTGGAAACCAATATTTGAGTTCCAGTACCTGAATTATTAATGCTGTGTTCATTTCCTTTTATCATTGAACTATATTCTATCATTTGGAGCACCACAGTTTGTTTACCCACAGATCTGTTTATGAACGTGTTGACTGCTTCTAGGTTTTGGTGACTCTGAGTAAAGCTTCTAAAAACACTCATATGTATTTTTGTGTGTGGACAGAAGTCTTCAGATACCTAGATATATGCTGGATTCTGTGGTAAGATTTTATTTGGTTTTGCAAGAAATTACCAAGTTGTCTTCCAAAATGGCTGTGCCATTGTGCCCACTAGCTCTTGTTGTTTTACAGCCTCTTTAACAAATAGAAATGTTAAATTTTTGTGTTTTGTTAGATTTATTATATCTAACCATTTTATATTTTGGTACTGCTGTTAATAGCATGAGTAGTCTATATTTTAAATTACATTAATTTCTGGCATGTAGAAAATCAACTTTTTTGTAACAACCATTTATCCTGCAACCTTATTATACTCACTCATTTATTAGTTTTAGATTTTTGCTGATTCTTTGGGATTCTTCATACATGATACATAATAAATAGTATCTCCAAAAGATGCTTTTCTTCCTTCTCAGCATATTCGCCTTGTATTTTATTGTCTTTTGTGTCAGCCAAGAATTCATATATAACATTGAATATAAGTCATGAAGAGGAACATTCTGGCCTTGTTTCCAATTTTAAGAGGGAAACACCCAGTTATCAACCATTAAGTATGATCCTAAATGTTAGGATTTCCTAGATGTTATTTATCAGATTCAGAAAATTCCCTTTATTCCATATTTACTGAGATTTTACCATTACAGAGAAATTTTCCATATGATGGTTCATTCCACAAATGGCCACAAAGGGCTGGTTCATGCCAAAGCCAGGAGCCTGGAACTCCCTATAGGTCTTGCATGTGGGATGCAAGGGTCCAAGCACCTGGGCCATCTTCCACTGCTTTCTCAGGTGCATTAGCAGGGGGCTGGATAAGAAGCAAACAGCTGAGCTTTGAACCAGTGCTCTGATATGAGAGGCCAGCATTGAAAGCAGTGACTTAACCTGCTGCACCACAACACTGGCCTCAGATCTTATTATTGATTTATTTGTAATTATTGGGTTTAGATCTTTCTTCTTTATCTATCATCTAACATGTACCTATCACTATACATTGCTCTCTAATAACTTCTTTTACTACCTCCTACACATTTTGATAAATTCTATTTTCAATTAACTTGTAGTAGTCTTCAATTTATGAGACATGTTTTAAACATGGACTATACAGAAGCGGTATTTGATCTCAAAAGATTGGAAGATTTTGTTATTTTTGTTATTGATTTCTAGTTTAATTTCATGATGGTCTCAGAACAGACTTCATGTAATTTCTATTATTTGAAACTTGTGATAATATGTTCAATGGCAATGAACACATAACTACACTGGTGAATGTTCAAAAGAACTTGAAATGAAAGGAATTCTGCTTTTATTGGATGGAGTTAGATCAAGTTAATTGATAAAGCTATTCAAGCAAATAATATCTTTATGAATTTTTCTGCCACCAGAATCTAATAAATTGCTGAAAAAGTGAATATTGTTTCCTGATTGGTTTTTAGATTATTTCTTCCCTTATACCTATATGTGGAGCTTCACACCAGTTTTCATCTACTTGTTTTAATCTTATGTTTAAATTTTTAATCCATTTTGAGTTGATTTTGGTATTTCATGTGAGATAAGGATCCAATTTCATTCTTCTGCATGTGAACATACAGGTTTCACAACACTATTTTCTTAAGAGAATGTCCTTTTTTCCATTACAAGATCTTTGTCAAAAATCAATTTTCACAAATACATCACTGCTGGGGTTTCTGTTCTGTTCCACTGGTTGATGTGTTTGTTTCTGTGCCACTATAATGCTATTTTGACAACAACAGTTTTACAACATATTTGGAATAAAGTAATTTGATGTCTCACCAGCTTTATTCTTTTTTGCTCAAGATTATTTTGGTTATTTGTGATTTTTGTGAATATTAAGGGTTTTTTGCTTTACATTTTTACAAAAAAATCCACTGGATCTTTAATATGAATTGCATTGAATCTGTAGATCCCTTTAGATAGTAAGGACATTTTAACAAAATGTATTCATTATTCCAGAACAATTTTGGTTCTTTTTATCAATGTTTTGTAGCTTCAGGGCACAAATCTGTCACATCCTAGGTTTACTTTACTCATGTTTTGTTTTTTGCTGCTGTTGTTATTGTACTTGGGATTATTTTGTTAATTTTATTTTATTTTACAGGTTTCCTGGAGCCAAGAGAAGCATTCATGAACTAACACATTAAAAACAGTGTCCGTCCATATATACAATCAACTCAGCAAAGGTAAAGCTATATTTCTTGGCTTGGACATGACTCTAAGAGAAACAACAATCAAACCAGAAAACAAACACTTATTTTTATACACATTGTTATGGTTGAATGTTTTGACTGTTCAGTTCATATCCTGAAATTTTTCTGAATTCATTTATCTGTTCCAGCAGTTTTTGTTTTTTGATATGGTGTTTAGGTGTAATACACATAAAATAATGTCATTAACAAACAATCAAAATCATACTTTTTATCTTTTTATATGGATACCATTTACTACTTTTTTTTCTTTTTGCCTAATTGCTCTGGTTAGGACTTTCAGTACTATGCCAAATAGAAAGAGTGACAGTTGATATTCTTGTCCTCAATCTTAGAGGAAAGATTTCAACTTTTCAGTATTAGGGATGATGTTAATTGTTAGCCTATCATAGATGCCATTTATTACGCTGGGGTACTTTTCTTATCTGATTTGTTGTTTTGGTTATGAAAGTTCATTGAATTTTGTTTAATTTTTTTTCTGAGCATATTAAGATAACCATGTTATTTTTGTCCATTTTGTAGTGTTTCACATGTATAGAATTATGCATGTTGAACCACCCATGTATACCAAGGATAAATCCCACTTGACCACGGTGAATATTTTTTTAATGTGATATGAAATCCAGTTCACTTGTATTTTGTTGAGTATTTCTGCATCAATGTTCACTGGCATGTTGACCTATAGTTTTTCTGTAGTATCCTTTTCTGACTTTGGTATCAGGGTAATGCTGGCACCATTAAATGAGTTGGAAAGTTATTTTCTTCTCTTCAGTTTATTGGAAGATTTTGACAAGAATTGATGGAAGTTCTTTAAATGCTTGGTGAAATTCTGAGGTGAAGCCATCACATCCTGGGCTTTTCTTTAATGGAAGACTTTTTACGACTGATTAAAACTCTTTATGGGTTAATGGCATAGTCAAATTTTATTTTCCTTCCTGATTCAGTATTGGTAGGTTGTATGATTTTTAAGAATGCACTCATTTTTCTTAGGTTGTCGAATTTGTTATATATAAATGTTCACATCAGTCTCATGATCTGTATTTTTGAGGATCAATTGCAATGTCTACCACTGTGGTGGAATGAGAACGCCATGCCAAGATGGCCGCTGGCAAGTGAGCGTCAGTTACTCAGGAATGGCTTTGAAACCCACCTAGCAACAGAGCCTGCCTGGCAACAGGCTGTGATTGGATGGCTTCGGAAACTGCCTGGCAACAGGCTGTGATTGGTTGGGGCATAGACCGCCCCTTGACTGGATTGGCTGCTCTTGACTATATAAGCTGTTGTACTAACTGAAATAAATGAATCTGTGGGCTGCTTGCCTCAAGCCCACTTTCACCTGACTCCCAGGGTCTGTGTGGTGACCCTGCACCTCTTGCCCCCACCACGCTCCTCCTCTCAGAAAGGAATCCACTGCAACATTATTGAGAAATCAACCGCAACATACCACAATTTCACTTCTGATTTTGTTTGAGACCTTTTACTTCTTCTGGCTAGCTAAAAGTTATATTTTTAAAAATAGTTTCATTTACCTGTTCTATTGTTTTTCTAGACTCTCACTTCTTTGAGTTTTGATTATAATCCCCTTCCTGCTACTAAGTTTGGGCTTAATTTGTTCTTCTATTTGCAATTTCTTGTGGGGTAACATTGGG
Organism: Sylvilagus floridanus; assembly: GCA_949820135.1. Lineage (NCBI taxonomy): Eukaryota > Metazoa > Chordata > Mammalia > Lagomorpha > Leporidae > Sylvilagus > Sylvilagus floridanus. Next base: position 101,792,343 of record OX463225.1, read on the forward strand.
TTATTTGAAATCTTAATTATTTTTATGTGATATTTAAACTTTCTTTTAAGAATTAATTTTGCTGCATCCCTAAGTTTTGGTAAGTTTTTTCCATTTTCCTTTATCTTAGATACTGAACAATCTTTCCTTTCAGCTTTGTCTTTGGCCGGCTGGTCATTCAGGAGCATACTAACTTCCATGTATCCATGAATTTTTTAATAGACCCCTTTCACTGATTTCTGGTGTCATGAAATCTTAATCATTGTCAGAATCTTAATCAATATTATTTAAACTTTGTAAATCTGTTAAGACCTTTTTTTGTAATCCAACATATGATCTCTCTTAGAGAATAATCCACATGAAGTTGAGAAAAATGTGTACCCTATTCTTGTGGGATGTAATGCTTTCAATATATCTGTTAGGTCCATTTGGCCTAAAATGTAGCTTAAGTCCAATGTTTCCTTATTGTTTTTCTATCTGGATGATCTGACTGTTGCACAGTGAGATACTGAAGTCCCCTACTAATTTTGTATCAAAGTTTGCTGTTCTGCTAATATTTGAGTGATATATTTGCTTAATCTGATATCAGGTGTACATATATTTACAACTGTTGCATCAACTTGATAAAATGAAACCTTTATCCATCTATAATGACTTTTTAATCTCTTTTTACAGTTTTTTACTTAAAGTCTATTTGTCAGATAAAAGTATACCCTGTTGACATTTCCATTTCTATTGTAAATCTATATTGCATATTTCTATTATATATTGTATTCTATAATTTCTTTTTTTCTTTTTTTAATTTATTTTTTTATTTAGTAAATATAAATTTCCAAAGTACAGTTTATGGATTACAATGGCTTTGCCCCCCCATAATTTCCCTCCCACTCACACCACTCCCATATCCCACTCCCTTTCCCATTCCATTCACATCAAGATTCATTTTCAATTATCTTTATATACAGAAGATCGATTTAGTATATATTAGGTAAAGATTTAATCAGTTTGCATCCATACAGAAATACAAAGTGTAAAATACTATTTCAGTACTAGTTATAGCATTACTTCACATTGGACAACACATTAAGGACAGATCCCACATGAGAAGTATGTACACAGTGACTCCTGTTGTTGACTTAAAAATTTGACACTCTTGTTTATGGCGCCAGTAATCTCCCTTGGCTCTACTCATGAGTTGCCAAAGCTATGGAAGCCTGTTGAGTTCACCGACTTCGATCTTATTCCGACAGGGTCATAGTCAAAGTGGAGGTTCTCTCCTCCCTTCAGAGAAAGGTATCTCCTTCTTTGATGGCCCCGTTCTTTCCACTGGGACCTCACTCGCAGAGATCTTTCATTTAGGTCTTCTTTTTTTTTTTCCCAGAGTGTCTTGGCTTTGCATGCCTTAAATACTCTCATGGGCTCTTCAGCCAGATCCGAATGCCTTAAGGACTGATTCTGAGGCCAGAATAAGGTTTAGGACATCTGGCATTCTATGAGTCTGCTGTGTATCCCGCTTCCCATGTTGGATCATTCTCTCCCTTTTTGATTCTATCAGTTAGTATTAGCAGACACTAGTCTTGTTTGTGTCATCCCTTTGACTCTTAGACCTATCAGTGTGATCAACTGTGAACTGAAATTGATCACTTGGACTAATGAGATGGCATTGGTACATGCCACCTTGATGGGATTGTATTGGAATTCCCTGTTACATTTCTAACTCCACCATTTGGGGCAAGTCTGATTGAGCATGTCCCAAATTGTACATCTCCTCTCTCTCTTATTCCCACTGTTATATTTAACAGGGTTCAATTTTTAGTTAAAATTTAAACACCTAAGAATAATTGTGTGTTAATTACAGAGTTCAACCAATAGTACTAGAACAAAACAAAGAAAAAATACTAAAATGGATAAAGTATTACATTGTACATCAACAGCACAAGAGCTGATGAAGTCACTGTTTCTCATAGTGTCCATTTCACTTCAACAGGTTTCCCCTTTGGTGCTCAGTTAGTTGTATTCTATAAATTTCAATCTAATTGAAGTAAGTCTCTTCCAGGCAGTATTTAGATGGCTCATTTCATTTGTCTAATTAGCTACTTGATACCTTTTGATTAGAGAATGTAATTCAGGCAAGTTCAAACTAATTTTTCATGGGTCAGGATTTACTATCATTTTGCTAATTGTTTTGTTCTTTTATTCCTTTCTTGCCATCTTCCTTTGTGGCTTGCTGTTTTTCTGTACTGGTAGGCTTTGATTTCTTTATCTTTTGTGTATCTACCATAGGTTTTTGCTTTGGGATTATTATGAGGCTAATATAAAGCATCTAATTCTCAGGCTATTTTGAGCTAAAACAAGTTAAATTTGAACAATTACACAAACTCAAAGTTTTTATGCATGTACACATTTTATATTTTTATGTCACCATCTACATCTTGCTATTTATATACCCTAACAAATACTATAGCTATAGTTATATTTTAACAGCTTTGTCTTATAACCTTCATCATAATTAAATTTCACACTATTATTTTACTCTTAGTTTGATTATGTATCTATGTTTACCAGCCAATTTTATGCCTCCATGTTTTCATGTTACTAATTAATGACCTTTTCCTTCAGCTTGAAGGACTTTCTTTAGCATTTTGTGTAAGGCAGGTATAGTAATAATGAATTCAACAAAATTTATTTGTCTGAGAATGTTTTATCTATCATTTACTTTGAAGGAGGACATGATTCCTAGGCATAATATCCTTGGTTGGCAATTTGTTTCTTTCAACTTTTAAATGTATTATTATAATCTCTCTGGTTTGCAATATTCCTGCTGAAAAAATCTGTTGATCATTGTATACAGGTTTTCTTTTTCATATATATTTATTTATTTATTTAACAGGCAAATTAACAGAGAGGGAGAGACAGAGAAAGTGACATCTTCCATTTGCTGGTTCACTCCTAAAATGGTCACAAATCCAGGTCTTGGCCAGGCTGAAGCCAGGAACCAGAAACTCCATCTGGTTTTCCACATGGGTCATAGGGTCCCAACTCTTTCAGACATCTTCCACTGCTTACTCAGGCACATGAGCAGGTAGCTGGATTCGAAGTGGAGCAGCTAGGACTCAAATAGGCACTCTGATATGGGATGCCAGTGTTGCCAGCCACAGTATAGCTAATTGTGCCACAATGCTGGACCTGGAAGGTTTTTTGTATGTAATAAGTCACTTTTCCTTAATGTTGTAGAGATTCCCTCTGTGAAAATTTGATTACCTCATGTCTTAGTTTCAGTCTTTTTTGATTCATACTATTTGGTATCTCTATTGAGCTTCCTGGATTAAGATTTCTATTTTCCTCTCCAGACATATGAAGCTTTCTGCTAATATTGCTTTGAATATATACGCTCTTCCCCTTCTGGAGCTCTAAAATACATACATTATTCCTCTTTATGGTATTTCTTAAGTCTCTAAAACTGTATTCACTCTTTTTCATATTTGCTGTTCAAATGAAATGATTTATAGTAACATATCATCAAGTTTTCCAATCCCTATTCTGCTTGACCTAGTATACTGTTGGGTTTATCTAGTAAATTTTTTAGTTTTGTTCTTATATTCTACAACTCTATAATTTACTTGCTACATTTTAATATTTTGTATTTCCTTATTGAAATTCTCAGTTTGTTCATGCATTGTTCTCCTGATTTCAGTACATATCTTTATGATCATTCTTTAAAATACACTTCCAGGTAAATCATATATCTCCATTAGCAACAGTGTCTGCAGATTTATCTTATTCTTGTGATTGGAAATTATTTTCCTGATTCTTCATTGACTTTGTTGGTTTCTACACAGCAGATGTTCCTTCCTGTCAGACTGACCAGATTGTGTCATCAATTGTCACTGTTTTTATGGGCCTTTCAGAGATTAGAGTGTGACAAGCTGTGCTACTGCCTTGTGATGGGTGAGATAGCATCAAGTCCCTCAGGATGTAACTGGAAGAGTTGAGTGTTACACGTGTGTCCCAGATATCTCATTGCTTGCAGAGAAGTTCAAAATTAGAATGCACCTCATATTTGTGCTCTTATTCAAGAAGACTCATGACAGACACCTGTACTTTCATTCAGACTGCACACATTGAATTTTGGGAGAGAGCCTATTGAATTTTGCAAGTGTGAAAACCACTTATCTGTTCTCTGTGGAGTAGGAGACTCAAGAACACAGAAACTTGTCGGTCTCAGTTTATGTAATTTAGAATACAGAACCTCAGATTGATGGGCTTGATACACGGCAGAAACAACTTCCAGGGAGGGTCAAACACCTCCACTTTTTACCAACACAAATCAGGGAGGAAAGTAATGAGTGTGCACTCTACCATTCAGGCTTGCTTAGATTATACAATCGCCTTCCAGGTAGATTTGCAAGCCTGGATTTATCATTTGGGAAAGCCATAGAAGAAGGTGGAAGTTTCCACTCTATCTTTCAGGCTTGTGAAAGTCTCACAAACACCCTCTTGTAATTTTTTTTAAATAATAGCCATCATTATAGGTGTCAGCTGACATTTCATTATGCTTTTGATTTACATTTCCCTGGTGATTGAGCATCTTTTCATATACCTGTTGGACATTTGTATAGACAAAATAAATCTTAGAAGAAATTCCTAAAGTACTATTTTGCTCATTTTAGCCAATTTATCAGGAAGATGGATTTCCAGTTTCCCCAACAATATATGTTGAAGATATAATCCTTTCTCTGGCGAGTATTCTTGGCACCCTTGTCAAAGGTCAGTTGACCATATACATGACCATTATTTTTAGCTCTCTATTCTGTTCCATTGATCTCTATGTCCATCTTTATACCAGTGGCATGCTGTTTGCTAAAGATTTTTGAATCAGAGTTTGATTCTACCAACTTTGCTATTATTTCTCAAGATTTTTTGACAGTTGGCTTTTTTGTGATTCCACATTAATTTTGAATTTTTTCCATTACTGTGAAAACTGCTATGAGATTTTGATAGGAATCTCATAAAATCTGTGGGTTGCTTTGGGTAGTAAGAACATTTTAATAATATTCTTAGTCATTATTTGTTTCTATGAGAAAATATCTGGGACTCATTAATTTTTAAGGAAAAGAGGTATATTCAGGTAACCATCATGGAGTCATGGAAGTCCCAGAGCATAGCAATGATATCTGATCTGCTTTTGGTGAGGGTTATATGGTAAAAGGACAAGAGGGAGCATGCAGAAGAGAAAAAACATAAGTTGTGGCACTGCTCTATCAGCAATTCACCCCCATCAGAAAGGGATTAATATCTCTTCATGACCCAATCACTCCTTTAAAACCCCACCATGTCTTAATCTCTTTACACCGGTTTCTCTCTCTCTCTCTTTTTTTTTTTTAGACAGGCAGAGTTAGACAGTGAGAGAGAAAGAGAGTTATAGACAGTGAGAGAGAGACAGAAAGGTCTTCCTTCCACTGGTTCACTCCCCTAATGGCCGCTACAGCCAGTGCTGTGCTGATCCGAAGCCAGAAGCCAGGTGCTTCCTCCCAGTCTCCCATGTGGGTGCAGGGACCCAAGCACCTTGGCCATCCTCTGCTGCCCTCCTGGGCCACAGCAGAAAGCTGGACCAGAAGAGGGTCAACTTGGACTAGTACCCGGCGCCCCAACCAGGTCTAGAACCTGGGTGCCGGCACCACAGGCAGAGGATTAGCCAAGTGAGCCACAGTGCCAGCCTTTACACTGGTTATTAAATTTCAAAATGTTTTCAAGGGAAAAACCATATTTAACCACAGAAAAGTATCAGTCTTCCAATTTATTTTCATCTTATTTCTTTCATCAATGTTTTGTAGTTTTCAGTGTACAAATATTTCCCCTCCTTAGTTTATTTTTAAATATTTTATTCATTTCAATGATATTGGAAATCGGGTTATTTTCTTTTTCAATATTTCATTGCATATATAAATGCAACTGACTTTTGTAGGTTGAGTTTGTGTCCTTCAACTTAATTCGTTTATTAGTTCTAATAGTATTTTTGTAGTCTTTAAGGTTTTCTATACATAAGATCATATCATCTGCCAGCAGACATACTTTCTTTTATTCTACATTAGATGATTTCTTTTACTTTCCTAATTGCTCTGATTAGGACTTCTAGTACTGTATTTCATAGAAGGGGCTGAAATGGTCATCCTTGCCTTGTTACTGCTCTTGGAGAGAAGGTGTTCAATTTTGGCATTCAGTATATTAGCTATGGAATTTTCATATATGGCCTCAATTTTGTTGAGGTAATTTCCTTCAGTTGCTAATTTCTTGAGTTGTTCTAGATCATGACAAGATGATAAATTTTTGCAAAATGTTTTCCACATATTTTGAAATGATCATTTCTGTTTTACTCTTTATACTAACATGTAATATCATGTTAGTGGATGTCCACATGTTGAAGCATCTTGGCACTAGAGAAATAAATTCCATGCGGACATGAAGTATTTGTGTTTTAATGTGCTGTTGAATTTGAGTATTTTCTTGAGGAATTTTTCATCTGTTTTTCAGGGATATGGGTCTCTAGTTTCCTTTTCTGTGGTACCCTGTATAGACTTGGTAGCAGGATAATGGGTCTGTATGTGTTCTTTCCTATTCAACTGTTTCTTTTTTCTTCTTCTTTTATTTCCATTCCTTTCCTTTCTTCCTTTCTTTTTTAGCAGAGATTGAAAAGAGTTAACATTAGTTCTTCTTTCAATATTTGGTGGAATTCTCCATTGAAGCCAACTGGTCTGAAACTTTTCTTCATTGAGAGATTGTTGATTACTCATTCAATATCTTTACTACTTCCAGGTATTCATATATTCTGATTCTTCATTATTCAGTCATGGCAGGTTGGATGTTTCTAGGAATTCATTCTCTTTTTATCTAGAATATCTAACTTGTTAGCATGTAATTATTCATAGTAGTCTCTTACGGTACTTTCTAATTTTTATGACATTAGTTAGAACGTCTCTTTCATTTCTGACTTATATTTATTTGGAGTCTTTTTTTTTTTTTGGTTGATCATACTAGCTAAAAGTTCATCAATTTTGTCTGCCTTTTCAAAATGTCAACTCAATTCTCTTTTTATTTCCCTGTTATCTATTTATTTTTGTTATAATCATGATTTTCATCCATTCTTCACCTAATTTGGGGCTGTTTGTTTCTCTTATAGTTTACTGAGGTGTGAAGTTATTTAATATTTTTATCATATTTGTTTAATATAGGAGATTTATTGGTATGCACCTCAACTTGCAGTATTGCTTTTGTGACATCCCTTAAGTTGTACTATAATGTCTGTTTTGTTTCAAGCTATTTTTCAATTTACCTTTTGATTTCATCTTTGACCAACTGAAAGTTAAAGTCTGCTGCTTAAAACTTCTACATCTCTTTTTTTTTCTAGTTTTCCCTCCGATGTTAGGTTTCTAGTTGCACATTATTCTGACCAGATTGTATACTAGGTAAGACTCTAGTGTTCCTAAATTTGTCAAGAACTGTTCGGTGGCCTAACATATGATCTGTCCTAGAGAATGTTACATGTATATTCGAGAAGAATGTGTATTCTGATACTGATGATAAGAATACTCTGTACAGGTCTGTTAGGTCCATTTGGCTTATAATATTATTCAAGTCTACTATTTCTTTACTGATTTTCTCTCCAGGTGTTATATTTAATATCTAAAGGGGGTATCAAATTTCCTACTCTACCTATTTCATACCTTAATTCTGTCAATGTTTTCTTTGTACACTTAGGTCCTCCATTGTTGGGTCCATATACAATTGTTATATATTCCTGGTGAATTTATCCTTTTATCACTACTAATTTTTTCTTTTTTAAAAATTTATTTGAAAGTCAGAGTTACAGAGAGAGAGAGAGAGAGAGAGAGAGAGAGAGAGAGAGAGATTCCATCTACTAGTTCACTCCCCAGATGATTGCAACAACTAGGGCTGGGCCAAGCCAAACCCAGGAGCAAGGAACTTCATCTGAGTCTCCCAGGTGGGTACAGAGGCCTAAGCATGTGGACCATCTTCTGCTGCTTTTCACAGGCCATGAGCTGGGAACTGGATCAGAAGTAGAGAAACCAGGACACAAACCAGTGCCCATATGGGATGCTGTCTTCACAGGCAAGAGACTTAATCTCTATGCAGTAAAACCAACCCCTATTGTTTGTTTCTAATGGTAGTTTCATTTAAAGTCTCTGGTGTCTGATGGTGGTATAGGTGTTCTTATCTTTTTTTTATCATTTTCCGGAAACATCTTTTTCCATCATTTATGCCCTATGTGTGTTCATATGGAAGGGTACTTCAAAAAGTTCATCAAAACAGAAAATTTTTATTTTGGTGCAAAACATTTTGAAATTCATACACAGTCTACTCATAACATACATAGCCACACATCTTTTGAAAACTCCATGTATTGGATATTTTTTCTTGATGTTTTTTGCTGCTTTCTTTTTTTTTTCCTTTATACATTTAGCCATTCTTCATCTTTCCATTGGGAAATATAATCCATTTACATTTAAAGTAATTATTGATAGGAAAGGAGCTTAGTGACATTTTGTTTTCTGTCTTGTCCTTTCATCTCTTTTTCTTCTCTTTCTTCCATTATTTTGTATTGATATTCCTTGAGTCTTTTATCTTTTTGCAACTTCTACATGTATTACCTTTGTGGATCTACTTGGGTTCACATAAAAAACTTAAGCATTGTAAGTCTGGAGACCAGCACTGTGGTGTAATAGATTAATCCTCTGCCTGCAGTGCCAGAATCCCACATGGGCATCAGTTTGTGTCCTAGTTACTCTTCTTCTGATCCAACTCCCTGCTAATCGCCTGGGAAAGCAGTGGAACATGGCCCAAGTGTTGGAGTCCCTGTACCTGCATGGAAACCCGGAAGAATCTCCTGGATCCTGGCTTCAGATCAGCTCAGCTCTTTCATTCATTGCAGCCATTTGGGGAGTGAACCAGTGAATGAAAGACCTGTCTCTGTTTCCCCCTCTCTCTGTCTATAATTCTACCTCTCAAATAAATAAACAAAAAATAGTTCCCAAAAAAAGTATAAGCCTGTTAGTGATATTATTGTTTTTATATTTTACCCATTAGCATACTTTTACATTTCAATAATTTTATCTTTTATCTTTTAGTTTTTACATTAAACTTTAATGTGGTTTACTTAAAACAGTTACAATATGAGAGTACTCTGCATTTATCTATTTGCATTTTTAATAATGCTTTCTATTTTCACATTGCTGTTCAATATCACCTCATTTCAATTTGAAGAACTTCTCTTTTGTACTTCTTTAAGGTTGATCAGGTGGTGATGAACTTCCATAGTTTTAAAGTTTTTCTTTCCCTTCATTTCAGAAGGATAATTTTTCCAGGTACAGTGTTCTTAGCTGACAGGTTTCATATTTTTTTCTCTTATCACTTTAAATATGTAATCTTATCCTCTTCTGGCCTAAAATATCTGCTGAGCAGTATATTGATGGTCCAGTGGAAGTTTCTTTGTACATGACAAGTTGCTTTCCTATTGCTGCTTTCAAAATTTTCTCTTGGACATTTTGCAATTCAATTATAATGTATATCAGTACAGATTTCTCTGGAACCAACTATTTAGAATCCATTGAGCTTACTGAATCTGCATGTCCATTTTACTTCTCAGATTTGGAGAATGTTCTCGCAGTGTTTGAGTAATCTTTCTACCTCATTGCCTCTTATTTCTGAAATTCCTAAGAGTATGTTGGTCTTTTTGATGGTATTCTGCGTGTCCCTTGGACTTTTTTCATTCTTTAAAAAATTTTTAAATTAGCAATTGTACAAATTTATGGGTGATCATGTTACATTTCAATACATACATACTCTCATTGGATAATTTCCAGTGACTTGACTTCAGGTATATTGATCCTTTCTTCAGTTTGATCTACACTGCTGTTGAACTCATCTATTAAAATTTTCAATTTAGTTACTGGATTTTCCAATTCCATGATATATGTTTGATACTTGTATTTTCTAGTTCTTAGCTGAAATTCTCATTTTGATCATATAAATCCCCTGATTTTATTAAGCAGTGTTATGATGCTTATTTTAAAATCGTAGGTGCATCAGTAATCTCCACTTCATTAAGGTTGCCTCTGCTGAAAGCAATATGTTCCTCTGTTTGAACCTATTTCTCTGTTTGCTTTCCTTGATTCTTTGTGTTGGTATCTTATTCTTAGCCCCCAAAAAAGCTACTTCTGTTCCCGACAGATTATCCTTGTACAGGAGGGGAGTCTTCATCAATCAATTCTGAGGACCTCTAAAATCTTCATTTAACCATCTTTGTTCTTGGTAGTATCCAGGCATCTAGAATGTGCCAAGTATATTGGTGCTTCCAAAAAGATGAAACAGGTGCTAGTCCCTTGGGACACACCTGGAAAAGTTGAAACACTGAACAACTTTATCACAACCTCTCTAGTGCTAACATCAAGGCAACCTGTACAGAAGCTAGTCTGATGGCCTTGAGAGAACGCAGAATGAAAATAATGAATTAAGACTTCAAAAACTCTAAACACAATGTTCTTCATAAAAAAAAAAAGGTCCCACTGAGGGGCTCTATCTCTAGTGGATCACAGCTGTCTTCAGCATGCTCCAGTTGGTTTTTATTAGCAAACATCCTGTGTATCCTTTCAAGGGTAAGGGGTCCTTTGGTCACTGCTCACTCTGCTTCCCAATAAAGTGTGCTCTATCCCATAAAAAATAAATAAAAAATAAAGCTTGTTATTTTTAAAATGTTGATTAAACAAATGTGGTGAGTGTGTGGAGATAACACTCATACACTGCAGAATGTAAAATGGTCCAGCTGCCTTAAAAAACATTCTTCACTTCATCAAATATTAACATAGCATTTCCATATGCCTCACATCATTAGTTCTATTCCTAAGTAAACATCCATGAGAAATGAACACACATTTTACATAGAAAATTGTATATGAATGCTTATAATAATATTACTTATAATATAGAAAAGGAGGATACAACACAATGTTCATGATGGATAAATGGGTTTTAAGAAAAGTGGTATACCCACACAGTGAAATATTATTAGGCCATGAAAATACATGATGTACTGATCCATGCAACCACACAGAAAAACCCTGAAACATTATGCTAGGTGAAATAAACCAGTCACAAAAGATCGTATATTAAATAATTAAACTTACATGGAAGTCTAGAATAGGAAAATCTCTAAGGGAAAAAATGTAATCTGGTGGTTGTATAAGCCTGGGGGAGGGGTATGACAGCTAATGGATACAGTTTTTTATTAGGGTGATTACAATATTCTGAAACTCTGGATGTTGGCTGCTACATATATTAATATAGTAAAAACCATTGCAATGAAATATATGTACATAATCAAAACTATTGAATTGCATAAGGGGGTGGTTTTTACAGTGCATAAATATACACCAGTAAAGCTGTGAGTAAATGGAAATGCATAAATTTCATCTTTTGATTCCTTATATACTAAAATTAAGAGTGGGAATATGAGAGGGAGGAGGAAGAAGAGTGGGAGCACTGGTGGGAGGCAGGGTAGTATGGGAAGTATCACTGTGCTCCTGAATCCAAATATATGAAATACATGAAATTTGTATACCTTAAATAAAAAAATGAAAAATAAAAAAATCAAATTTTTCACAAGGCATGCTGAGAAGACAGACAATATTATTGATAATTAAGAGAAAAAACAGGCAATATAAGTAGATGAATAGATGATCCAGATGTGGGAAATAATAAGGACTACAAGTATAAATATGGTAAAGGAAATAGAAGAACAAATGAATATCATGGATAAAAATGGGAAATTTTGACTAAGAACTGGAATAAAAGAAAAAATAGCTAAAATTAAAATTTTGATGGATTTAACAGCACACTACATACGTTACAACACAAGAGTAGTGAACTTCAAGACAGATCAACAGAAAATATCCAAACTAAATATAGAATGAAAAATATGGAATGAACAAAACAGAGTATAAGTGATATATGCAATTAAATGATCCAAAAAAGTGTGAATGGAGTCCTAAGACATGGAAAAGCAATAATTGAAGAGAAAATGTACCAAAATAACTCAAACTTACTGACATATATTATTAGCAAGAATATCAGAAAAATACCAACAGGAAAAAGTAATAAAACCACATATTGGCACAACAAAGTAAAACTTCTGAAACCAAGACATGATATTTAAAAGACAGACAGAAGCCATGCTACCTCTAATGGAAAAACAGTAAGAATCACTGTTAACTTTGAATAAAAATTGTAAGCTAGGAGAAAACAAAAGTACATACTTTCACTGCTGAGAGAAAAAAATAAACTATCATTGCACAATTCTACTGCCAAGAAAAAACATTAAAATAAAGTTAAATTGTAAATGTATGAAGTAAGTTAAGACAATATGTTATAGGAAGACTCATATCACTAGAAATAATGTTTTTCAGATTTCTAAAAAATTATCACAGATATAAGTATAGAAAAGCAGGAAGAAATAAAAAGGACTATAAAGGATAAATATGAAATATTTAATTCTTTAACATAGGAAACACAGTGTATTCAGTGATCCCCATTTTATATAGCATTATGCTGACATCAAGATCAAAGGCAACACAAAACAAGTCCCAGAGCTTCAGACTAATATCCCTCATGAATTAAATATTGAACACTTTTCACAAGAATTGGGAAACAGAATATTTATATCAATATATAAAATCAATTATGCACCAAAACTGAGTACAGTTTATTCTATGTTACTATAACTTATGAATGGAGTTGTATATCCTCAAGAGCATTTATGATACATCTTCAAAAATTTCATGAACAATGCATATTGTGAAAAAACCGTATAGATTTAAAATTTTGCATCAAAATAAAATTATCTTTTAATTCCATCTTCCAAGAACTTATTGAATTACCCTCAAATAATAATCCTAGAACTAGGGCCATCACTGCTTAAGCCATCACTTGTTTGACAAGGGCATCCCATATTGGGGTGCCAGTTTGAGTCCCAACTACTCCACTCCTGATTCAGCCTCTTGTTAATGTGCCTAAGAAGGTAGTGGAACATAGCCCAAGTATTTGGGTCCCTACCACATATGGCAGATGAAGATGGAGTTCCTGGCTCCCTGCTTTGGCCTAGCCCAGACCTGGCTGTTTCAGCCTTTTGGGAGTGAACCAATAAATGGAAGAACTATAACTCACTCTCTCTCTTTCTCTCTCTCTCTCTCTCCTCCTCCTCCTCCCTCCCTCTCTCCCTCCCTCCCTCGCACCCTCCCTCCCTTCCTCCCTCCCTCCCCCCTTTCAAATAAAAAAAAAAAATTGTTTAAAAAAAAATAGCCCTGGGGCCGGCACTGTGGCAAGGTGATAAAGCCACTGCCTGCAGTGCTGCCATCCCATATGGGCGCCAGTTCAAGTCCTAGCTGCTCCACTTCCTATCCAGCTCTCTGCTATGGCCTGGGAAAGCAGTAGAAGATGGCCCAAGTCCTTGGGCCCCTGCACCCATGTAGGAGATCCAGAAGAAACTCCTGGCTCTGGCTTCAGATAGGCGCAGCTCCAGCTGTTGCGGCCATCTGGGGAGTGAACCAGTGGATGGAAGACCTCTCTCTCTCTGTGTCTCTCTCTCTGTCTCTCCACCTCTCCTTCTCTCTCTGTGTATAACTCTGACTTTCAAGTAAATAAATAAATCTTTTTAAAAAAATAGCCCTACAAGTAACATTATACTTTATATGAAAACACTATCTCCATGGAATCACAAAAAGCCAACACTATCTCCATGGAATCACAAAAAGCCAAAATCTTACCCTCTCAATTCTTATGAAATCAAATACTGAAATTCCTAGCATACACAATAATACAAGAAACTAAATAAAAGTATAACACACTGGAAAAGAAGAAATAAAACTTTCGCTATTTGTGGTGATATAATTGTTTTTATAAACAGAAATTCCAAGAAATCTACAAAAAGAACACTCCTCAATTAAAGCTAGGGAATAAGATCAATGGATTCAAGATGAACATATAAATATCAACCATGTTTTTATACTAGTACAAAGATGTGTGAAATGAAATTAAAAATGCAATGCCATTTATAACTACTCAAAAAAGGCAATTCTTTTGTGTAAATCTGAAAAAAAAATACTGGACCTATATGATGAACCTTACAAAATACTAATAAAACAAATCAAAGATCTAGATATCTGGAAACAAATTCATGGACTGAAATTTTCAACATAATGAATATTTCCCATCATGACTCAAGCAACATTATTTCAAATTTTACAATAGGAAGTCGAACAAATTTTAATAGCTAAAAGAATTAAGAAAAAATAGGAGCAATCAGCCTGCTTTCATAAAGTATACACAGTTCTGAACAACAACCACAACTTACATTGGTTTCAACACAAATAGATCAATTGAACAAAATAAGTTCAAAACTAGACCAATGATATAAGAATAATTGATTTTTAACAATGTCCAAGCAATTCAATTTAGAAAGTACTGCATTTATAACAAATGGCACTGGGACAATTAGATGCTCATATGAAGAAACATATACTTAGATACTTCCTTAATACCACAAATAAGAATCATTTTAAAATAGCAAATGTGGGGCTGATGCTGTGGCATAGGAGGTAAAGCAGCAGGCAAAGCTGCCGCCTGTGGCTCTGGTATTCCATATGGGCACCAGTTCGAGTCCAGGCTGTTCCATCTCCAATCCAGCTTCTTGCTGGTACACCTAGGAAACAGTGGAAGGTGGCCTGAGTGCTTGGCCCCCTGCACCCAAGTGGAGACCTGGAGGAGGCTCCTGGTTCATGGCTTCAAATCAGCCCAACTCCTGCCACTGCAGCCATTTGGAGAGTGAGCCAGCAGGCAGAACCAGCAGGCAGAATCAATCTCTCTCTCTCTCTCTCTCTCTCTCTCTCTCTCTCTCTCTCCCCTCCCTCCCTCTCTCCCTCTCTCCCTTCAAATAAATAAATAAATCTTTAAAAACACATAAAATGTAATCTATAAAAGTTATAGAAGAAAATATTTGAGAAAATCTTTGGGAATTACGAATGAGTAAAGGAGATGACATTGAGACACTCTTAGGAATCAAAGGCACTATTCATAAATGACAAAGAATCAAGAAAATAGACTTTTATAAAATTAAAAGATTTGCTTTTTAAATACAATTTACATCCAGAGGATGAAAATAAAAGTTATAAACACGAATAAAATATTTGTAAATCACACTTCTGACAAAGGTATTTAAGTGTTTATATACTCAAAATTCATCAGAAATAACGTATTCCAGCTGGAAAATGGGTAAAAGACAGGAACACCTATCACCAAACAGAAGATATAAATGGAAAGCAGGAATGTGAAGAGATGTCTAACACTTTAAACCATTAGAAAAAATGCTAGCTAAAGTTAAAATGAGTGCCACTACACAGCTACTTAGAACACCTAAAATTAAAATCAGTGACAACAACAAATTATTTTGAGGCTGGAGAGAAACTTGATCTCTGAAATATTGCTTGTGGACATGTAAAATAGTACAGCTACTTTGGAAACCAGTTGGACAATTTCTAACACAACTAAATACACACTTACCATACAATTAAGCAATTTCAGTATTGGATATTGATCCCTGTGAAATGAAAATGTACATTCACACAAAAACATACATCAATATTTTATTTGAAATAGCGACTTTATTTGTAATAACATTAAATGGAAAACAAATCAGATATCCTTCAATGGATGAGTGATTAAATAAAGTCAATACAGTAATATGATAGAATATAATAACTATTGATATATGAACAATATGAATAGTTCAAAAGGCACTTTGTATAAAAATAAATCTCAGATTATATATTATATAATTACATTTATATTTCATTCTTGAAATGATAAAATATGGGGAAGAAAAAATTAGTGTTTTCAAAGGAATAGAGATCAGGGTGTGAATATAAAAGGCTGGCATGAGGGAGTTCTTTGTGATTATGAAAGAGTTCTGTATCACAATTGTGGTTTTTATACAATTTATACATGGGATAACAGAATTAACATGCACAGATAAATGCATGTAAAAGTGATAATAATCTATTAAGAAGTATAATGTAGAGAACAGTATTATACCACTGGTAATTTTCCGATTTTTTGCTACAGTTACATATGACATTACCACTGGAACAAACAGTGGGAAAGATACCTTGAATTCTGAAATATTTTGCTACTTCACGTAGAATATAATTATTTCAAAATATAAAGTTTAAAGTAATTAAAATAACCAAGAATAAGAGTACAAATAAAGGCAATCAATCACCTTTTAGTTCCAGTAGCCACTTCTCTGACTTCCAGTAGATATTGAAACTACAGACAGCACTGAATCCTGTTGCACTATGTTTCTTCCTACACATACACACACACACACACACATAAAATGCTGCTTTCATCTTAATTAAGCCCTTCTCATACACAATTGCTTTAATTCTTACAGACTGGTGTGCCAGCAAAATTAGCAGTTTTCTTTTTGTTCACAATTTCATGAATAAGATTTGTTCTTACTGTGGATCTTAGCAAACTCAGTATACATTTGTTTCCTTATTAAGAACTTTCATTTTTTCACTTAAGGATGCACATTATGGCTTCTCTTTGGCTTGTCTGAACTGCTACCATCACTGCTCTTATTCTTTGGGGACATTACTTAGCAAAGTGTGAATAATTTGAACACTAGTACATTGGCAACACAACAATCAATTTGAAAACCAAGAAAGCTCCTGAATGACTAGCAGGGAGCATACACAGAATGGATATCCTGTATGAAGTAATAACTCATATCCCAGGTGGGATGGCATGAGATTCTCTAACACTATTCAGAACAGCATACAATTTATAACTTACTTATTGTTCTCTTCTCTCTCACTCCCTGGAATTGCAATTGTTTTGCTATTCACTGCATTCACAGTTCTCTGATACCTTTAAAAACAAAATTTTGGGGGCTGGCGCTATGGTGTAGCAGGTAAAGCTGCTGCCTTCAGTGAAGGCATCCCATATGGGCACTGGTTCAAGTCCTGGCTGCTCCATTTCCTATCCAGCTCTCAACTGTACCTTGGAAAAGTAGTGGAAGATGGCCCAAGAAGTCCTTCTTGGGCCCCTGCACTGGTGTGGGAAGATCTGGAGGAAGCTCCTAGCTCCTGGCTTTGGATTGGCACAGCTCTGGCCACTGCAGCCAATTGGGGAGTGAACCAGAAAATGGAGGACCTCTCTCTCTCTCTCCCTCTCTCTCTGCATCTCCTCTGTATAACTCTGATTTTCAAATAAATAAATCTGTTCTTTTCTCATTAAGTTGTTGAGATAGGAACAATGGGCTCCCATAATCTGAAAGATTTCATCCAGAAGTGTAAGTCTACCATCTATGGCAGTGATATTTTTAATAGACCACCCAATTGTTTTATCTTAATGTTACCTCTTTGCAACTTTTAATGTTTCTATTTATTGTCAGTATTTCTGATAAAATCAAGTTTGGTCTCAAGGGTTCAATAACTTCCGGCTAAGCAATTTGGGTAAGAATGTTTTAGAGGCGATGCTATGTACCCCAAAAGGAAGCACATCTGTCAGTTACTCTCAGTATTAGAGACCTGATTTGATCACCTGGCTACTGTGATGACCAGCAGTTGTCACCAATATAAAGTTGTTTCCCATTTGTAATCTGCACACTACCTGCTTAGTGACACAGTTCACTAATAACTTTTACAACTATGTTGATCTTAAGTAAAATCTTTGAGTGTTTTCAAATGTTTCTAATACACATTTTCTGAAACTTTGCATTAAGATTTACCTTTAAAAAAGTGAGTAAACTACGGTTCTTATTAAAAGACCGGAAACATGCTTAAAGTTCTCTTACGTTAAAAAACAGAGTAGGGTGAATAACATAGACTGAGTTGGCCAAACAACAAACATCTACTTCTCACAGTGCTGGAGACTAGGAAGACAAGATATCAGGTTGCAGGCAAAGCTGATATCTAGTAAGGACTCATCCTTAACTGTAGACAGCTACCCTGATGTGTTCTCACATCATGGACAGAAAGGAATGGTCTTCCACTTCTTATAAAGGTACTACTTTTATCATGGATTTCCACCTTCATAATTCCTGTAAACCTAACTATTGTCCAAAGTCATCACCTCAAAAAACAATACGTTGGAAGTTAGTACTTCAACATATTGAACTGAGGGGAGAGCGAGAAAAAAAATATTCAATCTGTTACACATAGTTTGACTTCTTAACACCAGAATCTTCTGTATATTTCCCAGGCAATTAACAGAATTTAAAACACTTATTCTATGACCTCTCTCCTAACTTGCGTGCAAATTTATACATTTTAATTACATATAGCCACACACTGTATAGCAACCTTTCAATCAAAAATAGACCACATATATAATGGTGTTTCCACATGGTCATAAAAGAACTGAAATTTCCTATTAGGACATGGCAGCTATAGTAATGTCATCACAACACATTACAATGTGATTGTGGCAGTACTAGCATAAAGAAACCTACTGTGGGCTGTGGGTTGGCTCTGTTGTGTAACAGGTTAAGCTGCCACCTGCAATGCCAATATACCATAAAAGCACCAGTTCAAGTCCTGGCTGCTCCATTTCTGATCCAGCTTCCTGCTAATGAACCTGGAAAAGCAGCAGTAGATGACCAAAGTACTTGGGCCCCTGCCACCCATGTGGGAGACCTCATTAGAGTTCCTGACTTCTGGCTTCAGCCTGGCTCAGCCCTGGCCATGGCAGTCATTTGGCCAGTGAACCAGCAGATGGAAGAGATCTCTCTCTTTGTAACTCTGCCTTTCAAATAAATAGATCTTTTTAAAAAGAAACTTACTGCACTATCAACTGTATAAAGACATAACACACAAAATTATGTATGTTATAGATGAAAATGACAATAAATGATTGTTAGTGGTTTATATATTATAACTTTATTGTTATGTTAAAGTGTATACCTACTTAAAAAATAACTATGTAACATTATGCCATGATGCACAAGTAGCAGCTTTGTACATCTGATTACCACATCAAGAGAACTGTCAAGTGACTGATCTATACCATGTAGGTTTGTGTAAGTATATTCTATGATAGTCATACAATGATGAAATCATCTAATGACACATTTTCTGATTATATCCCCTTCATTAAGCAAGACATAACTGTATTTTAAAGACTAGAATTTATTATAATTTATTACTGTTGCTACTATTACTTTAAGTAGTTAACATAAATTTAGTTATCCACTTACATTTTTCTTCTGTTTCCATTTGTTCTTTAATATCATATATTGCACCTGGAATGCTTTTTCTTTTATCCAAAGAATATCCTTTAGTATTTTCTTTTCGTGAGAGCATAATGATCAAAATTTTTCAGCACATAGAGGTCAAAAATATAATTTTTATTTCATTTTTGTTGATATTTTCACTTGATGTAGCTCTAAATGGCATTTTGAAAATCCCTTTGAATGTAACATTCCATTGCCTTTTGACTTTCATTGTTTTGGCTAGGAAATCTGTTGTCAGTCTCATTTTCTATATTTAAAAATAATGCATCTTTTTGGCTACTTTGAAGACTCTCTTTTTGTCACTGATTTTCAGTAATGCTGCTGATGTACCTAGGCATTACTGACTCTCACCGGCCCTGACTGGGGTTTATAATAGTTTTTTGAGTTTGAGATTGCTGTTTTTCCTTGGCCTTGGACATTCTTTAGTATCTCTTCAAGTACTGTTGGGCTCCACCCATTCACCACTTTCTTCACTTCAATAACACATCAGTCTTTTACACTATATCTAATATATTTCTTAAGGTCATTTCTTTATGATTCCATGTAAATATTTTTCTCTGACCAATCTAGTGTGCTAATTCCCTATCATGTCTTCTCTGTCATTAAATGGATCCACTAATTTCCTAATTCTTGCTATTACACATTTTCATCCAATATCCATTCGGTTTTTTTTTCCAAAGGTTTATTTGTTTATTTCATAGGCAGAGTCAGAAAGAGAGAGAGGAAGGCAGAGGGAGGGAGAGGGAGAGAGAGGGAGAAAGAGTGAGGGGTTTCTTGTAGCCTAAGATTTTTTTGATATTTGGTAGTCTTGTTTTCCCATATACTCATGTAATTTATTTCTGAATAGTCTAATGTGAGATTAGTGTGAAAAACTGTAGATGAAATTTGTAACTCAAGGATATCATATTCATTCAGAGAGAATTAATTAATTCTTCTGTTAGGAAGATAGGCTAGGGAAACTAAAGATCCCAGAGTCATTGAACTATTCAAGATATAATATGATCTGAATCTGTTGTTCCTACTCTAGGAAGAAATACCTATACCTACTTCAGACTCATTATTGTCAGAGTACCAATTGTAAGTTGGGTTTGTTTGCCAGGGTCTCACCTCAATCTAAATTATCTCAGAATTTGCAACCATAGTGGCACTAATCTGCTGAAAGTGACACTTGGTTTTCATCCTATCAGTATTTGCTTTCAAAATTGGCATTTTCCATAGGCTCAGGGAAAAGGCAGAATCAATGGCAGGCTCATTTATTTGGGCTTCCCTTCTTCAAGTTTTGTCCCACAATTCACCCAGTGCCATGTAGCTTTAGATGTCTTCTAAAACATTTTTTAAATATAAACCTTATTTAAGTATAAGTCACATCCAATAAACACGTTCCTCTTAAGTATGGAGTTAGGTAAGTTTTCACAAATACATAAAGCAATGTAGGCAATAGCAAAATCAAGAAGTAAAAGCATTCAGTAGCTCCATAAACCCACTTCGTGGTCAATCTCCCCCCTCCCATGCCCCAAGATTGATTTGCTTCCTATAATTATGAATATTTTCATATTTTCTAAAACATCACATGAATTTAATCATTTGCCTAGCTGCATTCACCAAGTATGCCGAGTATGGTTTTCTATTTCATCTACGTTTTGCATATATTAGCAATCAGTTTCCTTTTATTCATTAATATTTGATTCTATGGATTTTTACAAGATGTTTATCCATTCTCCTGTTGATAGATTTTGTTTTTTCCACTTTGGATTAATTATAAATTGAGCTGCTACAAGATTTCAGGACAAATTTTTGTGTAGACATGTTTTCATATCTCCTGTATAAATATCCATCTGCAAAATTGCTGGTTCATTTGATAATTGTATTTATACTTATAAAACATTGCCAAGCAATTTTTCAAAGTGGTTCTTAATTTTACACTAATCAGAATGAATGAAAATTCCAAGTCACATTCAAAAAGTCAATTGAGTATGTATGCATTTGTTCATTTGGGGATGCTAATATTCCACTGGTCTAGAGCCGGGCGCCGTGGCTCAACAGGCTAATCCTCCGCCTTGCGGAGCCGGCACACCGGGTTCTAGTCCCAGTCAGGGTGCTGGATTCTGTCCCGGTTGTCCCCCTTCCAGGCCAGCCCTCTGTTGTGGCCCGGGAGTGCAGTGGAGGATGGCCCAAGTGCTTGGGCCCTGCACCCCATGGGAGACCAGGAAAAAGCACCTAGCACCTGGCTCCTGCCATCGGATGAGCGCGGTGTGCCGGCCACAGCGCGCCATCTGCGGCAGTCATTGGAGGGTGAACCAACGGCAAAGGAAGACCTTTCTCTCTGTCTCTCTCTCTCACTGTCCACTCTGCCTGTCAAAAAAAAATTTTCCACTGGTCTATTGGTCTATCCACTACCAACACTGCAATGTCTTGTTTACTGTCATATTGTAGTATATCTTGAAACCAACTACCAATAAAAGCATAGTGTTGGAATTAAGATAGGAGTTACACTGAACTCATAAATCATCAAGCAGAGGTTAGACATCTTAGTAATCTTGAGTCTTCTGATCCATATATGTGATATACTTTTCCATTTATATAGATATTTAAATTTTCTTCTCATCAGTTTTGTAGCTTTCAGTGTCAAGGACTTGCAAGTATGTTATCAGAACTGTTCCTGGGTATATGACAGTATTGTAATATAACATTTTCATTTTCTATGCATTAATAGAGATGCAGTTTATCATTACTAAGTTTATTAAATGACTGCCTATATCTCATTAATTTGGTAAATCATATTGCTGGGTTAAGCCCCACTTGGTTTTTTAAAGATTATTTATTTTACTTGAATGGCAGAGTAACAGAGAGAGAGGGAGACACACACAGAGAGAAAGAGAGATATCTTCCATCTACTGATTCACTCCCCCAAATGGCCACAATGGCCAGAACTGTGCCAGAATGAAGCCAGGATCCAGGAACTTCTTCCGAGTCTCCTACATGGGTGCAGGGGACCAAACACTTGTGCCATTTTCTGCTGCTTTCACAGGTGCATTATCAGGGAGATGGATCTGAAGTGGAACAGCCGAGAATCCAAATAGTGCCCATTTGGGATTCCAGTGCTACAGCCAGCAGCTTAACCCACAAAGCTGGACCCAAATCCCACTTCATCTTAATACAAGAAGTTTTCAACAAGGTCACAGAAAATGCATTTCATAAAAAAGTAAGTGTGGATTTCAAAACTTTTTTGCACCAAAATAAACTTTTTAAATTCCATTTCCCAAAAACTTCTTGCAGAATCCTTATATTTCATCCTTTTGTACATTGTTAAGCTCTATTTCCTTTTAAGCTTCATTATTTTTGCCTCTGCAGTCACAAAAGATACTGATATTTAATATTCATTTAATATTTTTGTTAAATTCTGTTACTGAGATTATACTGCTTTCATAAAACAAGTTGAAAACTGTTCCGCTTTTTGGGGCCAGTGCCATGGTTCACTTGGTTAATCCTCCACCTGCAGCGCAGGCATCCCATATGAACACTGGTTTCTATCCCAGTTGCTCCTCTTCCAGTCCAGCTCTCTGCTGTGGCTTGGGAAGGCAGTGGAGAATGGCCCAAGTGCTTGGGCGCCTGCACCAGCATGGGAGACCAGGAGGAAGCACCTGGCTCCTGGCTTCGGATCGGCACAGCGCCAGCCATAGCGGCCATTTGGGGGGAGGGGGTGAACCAACGGAAGGAAGACCTTTCTCTCTGTCTATAACTCTACCTGTCAAGTAAATTTTTAAAAAATCATTTAAAAAACTGTTCTGCTTTTTAAAATTTTAATTTTTAATTAGTTCTTAACAGATTCAATATGCTTTGTAAACTCTACTTTTTAAAAAAGTTTGTATAAAGATATTTCTTTTAACTTAAGGATTTAATCAGATTCTCCGATTCAACCAGGCTTAGAGTTTTCTTTTTGGCAAGATTTGTCATTACCTTATTCAATGCTTTTATTTAAAAAAATTATTTGGCAAACAGAGAGACTAACATATAAACAAAAAGTTCCCACCTGCTAGTTCACTTCACCAAATGTCTGGGAGCCAGCTCAATTCAGGTCTCCCACACAAGTGGCAGAGAACCAACTACTTGAGCCATCACTCACTGCCTCCCAGGATATGTATTTAGCAGGAAGCTGGAATTGGAAGGAAAGCCAGGACTTAAAGCCAGGCCCTGCAACATAGGATGCAGGTATGCCAAGTGGAATCTTAACTGCGGTATTGAATAACTACCCTTAATTCAACAATTAATAAACACAGAGTTATTTTTAGACTTTATTCTTTTTGTTCATTTTTGAGTTGTGTTTTAACAGTCAGTTGTCCATTCCAATCAAGTTATTGAATTTTTTAAATATTGATTGAAATTCAGTTATCTGATTTATTTATTTATAAGATTTGATTTATTTATAAGATTTGATTTAATTTATAAGTTTTATTTATTTGAAAATCAGAGTTAGAGAGAGAGAGAGACAGTAAGACAGACAGACAGAAAGACAGAGAAAGAGAGAATTTTCCATCTTCAGTTCACTCCCAAGATGGCTGCAACAGTCTGACCTGGGCAAAGCTGAAGACAAGAGCCAGGAAGGTCATCGGGGTTTCCCAAACGGGTTCAGGGGCCCAAGTACTTGGGCATCTTTGGCTTCTTTTCCCAGGCTATTTGCAGGGTTTTGTATAGGAAGCGGAGCAGCCAGCACCCATATGGGATGTCAGTATTGCAAGTAGTGGCTTTGCCCACTACTCTACAATGCTGGTCCATAAGTTACTCAATTTGTAAAGTTGTTCATAATATTCTCTTATTGTCTTTAATGTCAGTGGTCTATGTAGTGATGTCCTCCTTTTCATTCTTGGTATTATTTTTCTTTGTAAATTAATCAATTGTCTTAGTAACCTAGACTGCCATAAGAAATAACCATAAATTGGGTGGTCAGAAATAACAGAAATTCATGCTTTCATTGGCCTGGAGTTTAGAATCTAAAACCACAACTCCCTTTGAAGTCTCTAGAGGAAGATTTTTTAAAAATATTTATTTATTTATTTCTCCCTAGCTTCTGATTGCATGTAATCTTCAGCATTCCTTAGTTTGCAGCTGTATCACTCTGATTTCTGCTTTATCTTCATGCAGCCTTCTCTCTGCATAGCCTGTGTCTCATCTCTGCATAATCCCTTTTTTAAAGGACAATGAATTTAGGACCCTAGCCTAGTATGAATTTACCTTAACTAACTAGATCTGAAAGACCCTGTTTCCAAATTGAGCCACACTCTCAAGTCTGAGGGAGATGTAAATCAGGGCATGGGCAGGGAACAACACTGTTCAACCCAGAATGTCAAGTCTTGCTAAGTATTTATCGATTTTTAATTATTTAAATAAAAAAGCACTCTTGATTTTGATGATTCTTTGTGTCCATTTTCATCAATTTCAAAAAGTTCTTATGTCAGTATATTTTCAAACATTTCTTCTGCATCAATCTTCTCCCGAGATTCAATGCCTTCAAATCCCAGATACTCTATTTTTATTTTCACTCCTTTTTTGGTTCACATAATTTCAATTGCCCTATCTTTTAAGTTTATTGCTTTCCTATACATGTTATCTAAATCATATTCAAATGAAGAATTATTTCAGTTTGTGATTTTTTTTTTCTTTTGAGAGAGGCAGAGAGAGTTAAAGCTCCCGTACACTGATTTACTCCCCAAAGGTGCACAATGGCAAGGCTTCACAGGACTGAAGCCAGGATCTGGAAACGAAACCCAGGTCTCCCAAGTGAGTGGCAGGACGCCAACCAATTGAGTCATTTTCACTATCTACCAGGGTTTGCAATAGCAGGAAGCTGGAGTCAGAAGCCAGAGCTGGGAATCAATCCCAGGTACCCTGATATGGGAATCAGGAATCTTAACCACTAAGCTAAACACCTGTTACAAATTTCTGGGTTTTTTTCCCTAAGTTTTCTGGATCATTACTGAAATTCTTCATTTTGTCGTGCATGTTTTCCACTGCTTATTTTTTTAACTATATCTTTCAGCATCATGAACTCCATCCTGATAGACCAACCATCCAGGAAATTTCTGAGCTGCTTCTATTATCTACGTCTTCTCTGAATTACATTTTTCTGCTACTTTGTATGTCTTATAATCTTTTACTGTGTCCTATATATTTTCTACAAAAAGATAGTATAAATGAAAACAAATAGTTGCCTCCAGAAAAAGGTATGCCTCTTCTTTTGTCAGCATTCTAGTGTGAGAGGCTAAATCAATCTGATGCACAGTTGGCAAGGAGTTGGGCTTTGCTGCAGGTACAGTTTGATTATTTATCATTCCTTTCTGAGTCGATGGACAGGATTTCCCTTTTAGAGGGGACTGGGATCTGAGCATTGGTGAGATTCTAATGAAATCTTTGTGTTTTTCAAGCAAGCCGCCAGCTTTTCAAACAATGAGATTTATCTCTGCACTCTATCATCACTGGTATTTTAAGATTTCTAGGGCATTCTCTGTAATCTTTAGCTTTAAGGCTGAAGCAGTAGAGACAATCATGCTTTCCCTACAAACATGTCTTGCCTCCACAGTCAAATACCATAGTTTTGGGTGAACAAATAAGGTGCTTCTCTTTAATTCAATGAACTGTAATGCATTTTCCCCCATTTTGAAAGGCAGACAGTCAGACAGAAACATGCAGAAAGAGATGTACTATCTTCTGGTTCACTCCTCAAATACCTGCAGTAACTATGGCTGGACCAGGCTGAAGGCAGGAGCCTAGAACTCAGTCTAGATCCCCCATGTGGGTGGTAGGGACCCAAATACTTGAGCAATTACCAGCTGTCCCTCAGGATGCATATTAGAAAAAAAAAAAAAAACTGGATTCAGAAGCAGAGCTAAGGCTTGAACCCAGAGATCCAGATATGAGTTGTGGGTATGGCAGGAGGCATCATAATTGCTATACCAAACAGAAGCCCTTCAATGAACATTTTTGTGTTGAATCTTTAGATTTCAGAGTAAGAGTGCTTAAGCTAACAAAATCTGCAATGCTGTGAACTGACAGTGAAAGTCTGTTTCCTTTTTGTCCTGAGCACACAGCAAGATTGCATTTCCTAGCTTCCCTGGCAGTTACATGTAGCTACAGGCTGAATTTGAGAAAGCCAAGTGAACATGTATCTATTCTGATATTATTGGGAAACAAAATATTGCTTTTCAATTTTCTTTTCTCTTGTACCAACTGGATACTGGTAACAAGATTCTAGGAGAAGGCAAATTCACAAGGTAGAAAGAGCCTTACCAAATTTCCCTAAGTTAATTAATGGAATTCAAATACTATCAAAATAATATTTTTGTCTTAAAATGAGGGACCAGTTCTGTGGCATAGCAGGTAAAAGTCGCAGTGCCGGCATCCCATATGGGCATCTGTTCGAGTCCTGGCTGCTCCACTTCCTATCCAGCTCTCTGTTATGGCCTGGGAAAGCAAAAGAAGATGGCCCAAGTCCTTGGGCCCCTGCACCCATGTGAGATACGTGGAAGAAGCTCCTGGCTCCTGGCTTCAGATTGGGGCAGTTCTGGCCATTGCAGCCAATTGGGGAGTGAACCAGCGGATGGAAGACCTCTCTGTCTCTGTCTCTCTCTCTCTCTCTCTCTCTCTCTCTCTCTCTTTCTGCCTCTCCTTCTCTCTTTATGTAACTCTGACTTTCAATAAATAAATAAATCTTTCTTTTCTTTTCTTTTTTTTTCTTTTTATTTTTTGACAGGCAGAGTGGACAGTGAGAGAGAGAGATAGAGAGAAAGGTCTTCCTTTGCCGTTGGTTCACCCTCCAATGGAAATAAATAAATCTTTAAAAAAATAATGTGTGGTGTGTATCACTAAGTCTAATATTCTAGAAATGGACAAGGAAGTCTTTGTTTTTCCTGAATCACCTTCCCTATACATAATTTGAAATATTATTAATTTTGATACTATCAATTTCCTTCTTACCATATTGCAATCCTTCATAACTTGCATTATAATTTTCTTGATATATAGCAATCAGGACTAGATGGTATTTCCAATGAGTGGTTGCATGATGATTTTCAAAAGCATGATACTTTTTTTACTATTTGTATTTAATTTTTTCCCCTAGTGATGCCAACATTCAGTCAACATTTATTGAAATGTTTCCCATGTTCAAAGGTGCTTGATACAGATAAACAATATTTCATTTTCTGTCTACAAGTCTTCAGAAGATTTTGAATTTGGATTTTTTTTGGTTTTTTTGTTTTTACTTTGATTCCTATGTCCAGGAACTTACTTATAAATGAGGTTTCCATTTCCATCACAGGAGAATTATCCCTTAAATTGTTCTTTCTTACATGTTAAACTCTTTCTTATCACTTTTATTTTGGCCATGGAATCCTCTTTTCTAAAAAAAGACATGCCTTGTAAATCCTCTTAGACACATTTGCAGTTCCCCGCTAAGCATCTTCCAGATGAGTATTTTCTTCTCTTTAATTTTGTCAGGGAGTTGTAAACCATTCCTCATCTTCACAGTAGATTCAAGTAGAAACTACCTAATCACTTGCATGATGGGGGGAAAAGGTAGCAAATTGTTTTGTATATACATATATGAGATATATATATATATATATGTATATAAATGCATGTGTGTGTATATATATATATATATGTATCTCACCAATATTTTGCATTTAATTTGAATTCTACAGAGATCAAATACCATTACAAAGGCTCAATTTTTACCTGTTCAACACTACTTTTACAATTTACTATAAATGAAAAAATGTAAGACACTCTTGACTGTAGTTTGGAGTGACTTTTGCTTGATATCTGCTATTACTCATGTATTTCAGCCTTGCATATAAATTCTAATGCTTTTTTCTAAGTAAAGCATCACTGGAGTAAATGTATCTAGAGGTAACTCTCCTTCATTGGTGATTAAGATCTCCTACCAGAGACCAAGCTTCACGACATTATGGCAAGAATGTATGACAAACCAATTAACATAGCATTTTACCTTGTACCCAGATTCAAATCAAAACCTACAGAATCTCTGATGCAAAGCTTAAGCCAAGAAAGAACTCACAGGAATTCACATCTGCTTCCATTTATAGATGGGTTCCAGAACAACAGCAACAAAGTCTTAAGACTACCAGAGACCCTATAAATAGGGTAAAACTTCTAATTCACAACATACTATAAAAGAATATACTGACTAATGCAGATTATTTTGGGTCATGGAAAAATCCCTTTCATAAAAGTTCTCCCAATAAAACACACTAAAAAAATGATTTAGAAAATGTGAAAGGCTGGTTCATGCACTTCAAGTTGTTTCCTTTAAATAAAAGTAGGAAAAACTACAGTGTTTCAGTCCTTTGGTTTTATTTTCTGGATAAAAAAGTATGTGCATAAATGTTTTAAATAGTCCTCTTGATGATATCCTTTAAAACATCTCATCAAATGGGTTATTTCATGTTTCCTAATTATCAGTATTCATCATCATCATCACTGTCAGCCTTGATCAACTGGTTGAAAATTTCAGAGTGGAAAAAGCAACTTGTGTGAACCTTTGCCCAATCCCTGAGAATCATAATAGCCACAAAAATACGTTCATCCTTTCATTAAAAATCTCTGGAAAGTAGTGGTGTCCGCTCATTGTTAATAGGGCAAGGAGCAGTGTCATAGAGGGTTAATCCATGTAAATTGGCTTCCACCCGTAAAGAAATTTTCTGGAACAGAAAAGAAAATTATATACAGAAATTCACTCCTAAAAGAGAAAGCACCTTTTCAACAGGTTTTGTAGACTATGTTTGGGATCAAAGATGTAGATCGTTTCCAATAGGTAATGAGAGTGAGATGAGCTATTGACCTGAGAAAACCAAGCTCCCCTGTTCAGGAGGTTCCTTGTTTTTCTTTGCTTTCTGCCAAGAATCAGTAAAAATAGACATTGAGGATGACCTATATATTTTTAAAATTCACTTACAACTCCATTTTCAAGGCAAAACCTTGTTAGCATGCACTATTTCAAACACAAATAAGTTACTCTTCACAAATCACTGCGTATGGTGTCAGGATTTAAACAGTTAAATTCTGAAAAGCCTAGAGGTTTACCTATAGAATATTCTCGCATCCCAGCTGAAGGAAGTTTGACCCCATAAATTTAATACTGTGTTGTCTTACCTGAAAATCACGAATATAAGTCAGGAAAAAACCAAAGAAGGAAAATGACATAGACCATTCTGCTGCTGTAGTGATCATGTGAAGCACATAACCCTTGAGTCACAGAGGGAAAGAACAATTCTGTGAAATTTCACTGAAATAATCTATGGTATTTCTCAAATTAAAAAAACCTCACAATTCTTATTAACCAATCTGTCCTCTAAAATTCAATCTTTCATATTTATCAAACATATCTCAAGAATTAAACAGCACACACTAGGAATTACTCCTAAATAAAACTAGTTATCTTAGTTTCACCTACAGCCAATAAAATTTCCATTTACATAACCAAGACAGAACAGGAGAATTTCTACGCTACAATCAGGGAGTCACTGTCTTTCCCAAAGCCAGAAAGGACTCATGAAATGCCACCAAGAAATTTTTTAACAATGCTCATCACAAACTCAGTAAGTGCTATTTTTAGAATATTAAATAACATATGGGTTAAATTTGGAGAATCTACTAAGTTATTTTACAATTTTGTTCTCACAACCATGTCTTATTCACAGACAATTCTTCAAAAAATGATTTAAAACAAAAAGCTGCAGGGTTGTTTATGAAAATAGATGAGCTCAGTATTGAGTACATGTCCCTTATATCTTTTATTCTTAGGACTAGAGATGATGTTCAGTATTATTGGAACCCAGATGCAGAGTTCAAA
This sequence comes from Sylvilagus floridanus, assembly GCA_949820135.1. NCBI lineage: Eukaryota > Metazoa > Chordata > Mammalia > Lagomorpha > Leporidae > Sylvilagus > Sylvilagus floridanus. The sequence continues at coordinate 101,822,549 of OX463225.1, forward strand.
ATAAATTTTCAGACAATACAAAGTAAGAGAAGCCATCTTTTCAACTCAGGAAAGAAGTATTCTAATAATCAAAGAACTCTGTTGGTTATCTTTTATAAGCTATATCTGTATTTAGAGAAGTCAGTTTCTGAGAAAACTCTTTGCCATTATAATTCTCTTCATGAAAATATTTACCTATCACAGGTGACATGACAATAATGGATGACTCCACAGAAATATGATTTTCAGAAAATTACCCTAAAATATAGCTGATTATTCTATAAAAAAATGTTCCATTGTTAGTGATGAAATGAAAAATACCTCAGAAGTGATCAAGTTTTACAGATTAAATAAATCCTTACTTTGTCTTCAGGGTTCCAATGGAGTTTCTGAACTAAATCAATGCCAAAATCACCACTGTACAAAATTGATGAGCAAGTTAGCACTATAAAAAAGTAAGTCAAGGAAGAATCTCAGATGAAATCTGTAAATTTAAATTAGACTCTAAACAGAATTCTCTTTTAAGGTCCCAAAAAGATAGCTTACATTTGTTGCCAACATCCACACTCATTTCCTTAAAGACTTAGTATCACACAGCAAGAGCAAAACTAAAATTACTCTAAGACGATCACTACAAAGTAGCTCTCACAGTCAACCTCCACCTCTTTGCTCAGAAAAGTTCATGAACGTCTGTCTGTTGGATAACTGTTCTTAGGAAGGGCATTAACTCATCCCTCATTTCTTTGAAGTGAGTAGGACCAGCTAACTGTTATCATTGTTCCTGGCTTAGTAGATACTGAAGTTCTACATACAGTCTGATTATCATGTTTCAAGTCCTTTAGTTTAGGATTAGTAGCCTTAAGAACTTTTGCCCCCTCCAAAAAAACCTGCTTCAAAAATACCAAGAGTGTTTACTTCAATTATTTAATGCCAGCCACATCTGACAGCAAAGGATACTGCTAAATGCACTTACTGCACACCAGATAACCAAGAGTAGTCTGATCCAGAAGACTTGAATGCCATGAATTTTGGGCTGCATTTGGTAGGAAAGGATGGTCTGAACAAACATATATAATGAGCCCATACCAAAAGTGAGCACAGCTCCACTGACATGTGCAACAAAAAGAGTTGTTTTCTGAGAGGCAGAAAGAAAAAATCGGTCAGTAAAAAAAATTCAGAACACATTGGCAATACAATATTTAACAGCATAAAGCCAGAAATTTCGATAGGATATTCAATGACTGGAGAATCTCTGCAGATTCTACAATCAAATGGAATTTCTGCTTAATGTATTTAGTCATTTTAGAAACTAGAAAAAACATAGAAATGTTCTTGAAATGTACAAAAAATATGACTGATCTTGTTCCATGCTATGCTAAAGTCTCTGGTGATTACCAGGCCCTAAAGGCCTGAGCTTTTATTTGACTTTGTCTAGGCTATGTGGTAAAGATAACGTCTATAAATGACCTCTATCCAGTTTCTGACCTCTTGCATTTTGATGAAATAATTTCCCTTGTTTTAAACCACTCTGTCTGTGGTATCTTGTTACAACAGCCCTAGGAAAGTTCTGCTTGACAACCCGTTCCAAGGCTCAGTAAGGATACATTTCTAGCAGGGAATAATTCCTCTCAGCTGACAATGAGGATGCTTACCACATATCTGTTTTTGCTGAGTATCATATACACAATTGATGTCAAAGAAATTCAATTTATACTTGTAAGTTAGATTTTTCAAGTATTAAAGCAATTAGGCATCTCTTTTAAATGCAAGCAAGAACAGCAATAAAAGCATTTTTTTTTTCCATTCTGATTAGTCCCTTTGGTCTCTCTCAAGTTCCTAAATAACAAAAGAGAACTTGTTCTCACTGAGTACTAATCTAGGTGCTGGAAATACAATGGTGAACAAAATCATTGTGCTTATAATCAACAGAAAAAGATATCACCTTAAAATTTTTTGAATTATTTTAAATCATTGATATAAAATCAGAGTGTAGTACAGCTATGAAGAATCAGCTTTCAGAAGCATCAGAAAACAAAATGAAACAAAAGAATTTTAAATATAAATACCGAGGAAAGAGATGATAGAAAAGGCTTCCCTGAGGAAGTACGGTCCACAGTAATATCTTCAGAAGCATAAATCTATTCAGGTTTGGGGTTTGTGGTATGCCCCAAAGAGAATACAGTAAATGAAATAGAGTTAAAAAGCTTGTCTTATTTAAGGAACACAAAGTCCAGTGTTAACTACAATGGAGACATTAAGAGAGGCAATGATCCAGCAATGATGCAGAATAACACTGGAGAGGTAAACAGATTCAAGTCATAAAAGATCTTTGAGTTAATTCAAGAGCTGGTAGTTTTCAAATTATATTTTCCTCTCTTTATTTTATCTATTTTTTATTTTATTTTATTATATTATTTTATATTATTTTATTTTATCTATTTTTTATCTATTTTTTTCACACAAGTTTAACATGGCAGCAAAATAAAATGAAACCCTGTTATTAGCAACAAAATGGATGCAACTGGAAACTATTATACTTAGTGAAATAAGCCAATCCCCAAAAGATAAATACCACATTTTCTCTCTGATCTGTGGTAACTAACAGAGTACCTAAAAGGTAATCTGTAAGAGTGAAATTGACACTTTTGAGACGTGATGATTTTTAATAGCCCTTGTCTGGACTGTTGAGAAGAACAGTGGGGTTTTTGTTTGTTTGTTTGTTTGTTTTTTCTTCATACTATTTGTTGAGCTCTTTACTTACTGTAGGGTTAATCTTATGAGTATAAAGTTAACTGAAAATAGATCTTTGTAGAAGACAAGAATGAAATTAGAAGAGGGAGGAGGAAGAAGGGTGGGTGTGGGGGTTGGAGGGAGGGTAGGGTAGAAAGTATCACTATGTTCCTGAATCTGTATATATGAAATACATAAAATTTGTATATCTTAAATAAAATTTTTAAAAACCCACTGTTAGTCTATCTTCCAAGCCACAACCTCTCTGCAAATCATTCAAAGATCTTGTTTGTACATAATTCATTCTGCATAAGTCAACTAGTATCTATCTCTGCAAAAGAGAGAGAGAATGAGGAGAAGGCAATGCATTCATCATTTTAAGTAAGATTAAAACTGTATATTAGGAATGAAGGAGAGGGGCTGCATTGTGGTGTAGCAGGTTAAACCCCATCATCCCATATGAGAGTACCAACTGGAGAACTGGCTACTCTGCTTCTGATCCAGCTGCCTGCTAAAGCACATGGGAAAGCAGCAGAACATGGCTCAAATATCTGGGCCTCTGCTGCCCACACAGGAGACCAGGATGGAATTCCTGGTGGCTGGCTTCTGCCTAGCCCAGCCCCAGCCACTGTAGCCATCTGGGGAGTAAACCAACAGATGGAAGATCACTTTCTCTGTCTCTCTCTACCTGTTACTCTGGCTTTAAAATAAATAAAATAAATATTAGAAAAGAAAAGAAAAGAAAAGAAAAGAAAAGAAAAGAAAAGAAAAGAAAAGAAAAGAAAAGAAGGAAGAAGGGAAGGAAGAAGGGAAGGAAGAAGGGAGGGAGGGAAGGAGGAAGGGAGAGAAGGAGGGAGGGAGGAGAGCAGTTTGATATTTGGGTAATGTTACAGGGTCTGCTTATAAGAAGAGCTGGGCAATGAAGTCATCAGTGAAAGATGAGAAAGACATTGAACAGGACTAAAGTTTCAGAAAAAGATGCAATCAAGACAGAAAAAAAAATAATCTCATTCAAAATCACAAGGTCAAGGGAATTCCTATAAGCAAAGATAAATCAGAAAGTAACAAAGTATTTAAGCTACTTTGATGGGCGAATACAATAAAGGAGACAGGCAGTTTCTATGGGCACTATAGGGAACTGCCATTAGAACTTACAGGCCTCTGTAAACAAGTATTTGAAATTAATTTTCTCTATGCAGCCAGGTGATGAGAGATCTATTAACCTACCTGATCAGCAGACAACTGGAGCAAGAAATTACTAGCCATACCCTAAGAATTCCCCAAAACATGTTTCAATACTGAGGTATAGACCAATTTGGGAAAATAGGATCTTATTTGTGTCATAGACAGCTAGCCAACTGTCACCAGGACTTTTGCCCCCTTTTATAATATAGTTTTGAACGAATGCTGAGCAAAGCTACATTTTCAAGCTATACCACCCTCCCACTTCCCTTGTGCCCAGCAAACAAGTGTCAGTCAAACAAGATGAGTCTCTCTTCCAGGCGACAGAATCTTTCCTTGGCCAGACACTATGCAGGCTTCTCTGAACTCTCTTCTCAAGGTGATCCTAACTTTTGGACTTCTATATTCATCTTTGCATTGTTCAATTTTAGCAAGAATACTGCTAAATCAGTTTAACCAGAATACCCTATCCTCAATTATCTGATCACCCTCATTGAGATTCTAAATGTCCACCATCACTCGGTGATACCTGATCACTCTGGTCTGCTTCCACAAGAATCTTGTTAGGCATGTTGGGTTAGCCAGAACCCCTCTTCACCCGCTATGTAATTTCCCATCACTGATCCCAATCTGATCTTGCTCCTTGGCCATAAATTCCCATCTTTCCTTATATTTGGAGTTGAGCCCAATCTCTCTCCCTTACTGCAAAACTCCATTGCAGTGATCCCTTCACCTTTCATAATGATCCTCAGTAAAGTCTTACTGAACCACTCCTTAGTGTCACTGAATAATTTTTTCTTTAGCACAGGTCAAGGTTTTTAAGAAGTAAGTGTGACTTTCGCATGTTCTCTTTTACTGTTTCAGCCAGGTGGATGCAGTAGAGACTGGCCTTTAAATCACAATTGGAGAAAAGCTACCTGCCAACCTAAAACACCTGCATTAGATGCATATTCTATGTAAGGAATAAACCTCTGCCATTTTAAAAAGCTAAAAATATGGGATTTGTTATAGCAGCTAGCATTGAATTATATGTATCGATATTACTGATATTAATCATTACTAAATAGCTATGAAAACAGGAGAGACCAATCAGAAGCAGTATAGGAAAGGAGAATGTTAAACGAGAGACAGAATATGCCTATAAATATATATTTGTATGATGAGCATGGGTACTGAATTGTTACCATATGTCCAACTAGGTTATCAAATATCTAAACTGAAATTTTAAAGACCACAGAAATATTAATGAAAAAGCACTACACAGGCAGGATGCAACCAATATTACCAAAGACTCATCAGAAAGACTGTCAATGGGAAGAACAGAGTGCACAGTATTTGGTAAAGGTGCTACTGTAACATTAAGAACTACATGAACAAAAGCAGAAGAGCTACAGATCCTTCCTGCACTTCCTCTTATTCAGGGTGGACACCTAGGAATGCAGGCAATCAGTGGCAACAACCAAACAAGTAAATAAAAACAGGTGATAGGTAAATGATTTCAACTTGCAAGACATATTAAATACCAAGCAAAACAGCTAACATTTAAATCCACAATTGTGTCACTTATTTATATCAACTCTCTGGTCTTGATGCAATCTCCACGTAAGTAGTAATAAAGAGTCTAACAATTGTCCTGTGGAACCAATGAAAAGTTCGAATAATTTATATTTATTCAGATTATTGAATATAAATTTTTCTAACATGAATGTAGATATTTCAGAGGATCAAGTAATTTAAAGGCAGTAGATTTTACTTTCATTAGGTAAAGAAACAATAACAGCATACAACTGAATTTTTCAGCTTTCCTTTTTAACACTTATACTTATGTATTTCAGGAAAATACCTAAGCTGGACTAAAACACAAACCTGGAAATTTGCCACAAGGGAAAGTCCCAAACAACTCAGTATTCCAAGCACAAGGCCAGCCTTGTTTAATTTGATGATAAGGTTCTCGTCAGGATTCAGAGCATGAACTTGCTTATAACGAACATAAATGGTAGCAATGCCTGGGAAGAGATATCCGAGAAACAACAAAGTAATAAATAACCAGGGAATAAAGTTGCCAATGGAGAGTTTACAAAGGTCATTTCTATCCAGAAGTACAGATTTTCCCTTTAATCTAAGAGAAGAAAAAAAAAGCTGTCTATTTTTAACAACTTTTAATGTTTCCTCACACAACTACTGGTATCTGTGTGACTGAGAAAACCACTTGACTTCCACAAGTCTCATCTACAAATATTTAGAATAAAATGTAACAGATAAGTTTGATGCCTTCTGAAAATCTCAATTGAGTCAAATAAAACAAAAAATACTTTAGTGATTAGTATCCAATTCAAAAGTAACTAGTCCAACTCTCTGCTGTGGCCAGGGAATGCAGTGGAGGATGGCCCAAGCGCTTGGGCCCTGCACCCCATGGGAGGCCAGGAGAAGCACCTGGCTCCTGCCTTCGGATCAGCGCAATGCGCCGGCTGCAGCGCGCCGGCCATGGCGGCCATTGGAGGGTGAACCAACGGCAAAAGGAAGACCTTTCTTCTCTGTCTCTATCTCTCACTGTCCACTCTGCCTGTCAAAATAAAAAAAAAGTAACTAGTTCTAGAATATGGATAAAATGAGTATAGACAAAAAAAAAAAAAAATCTAAACGCTTATATGCCGCACTCTGACATCACCTTACTCCAAATGACCATAACTTGGTTCCATCAGTTCATCAATCCTACAAAGGAAAAAAAAGCTCACTTTTGCCATATGTATTTTCCAAGAAAGGGCCAAGTTACACTTGCTATTGCAGAAATATTGCCCAAGAGCTCAGAGTGTGGAAAATATAACAGAGTTGAGATTTTGTGGATGTGTTTCTGAAGAGTTTAGTCATAAGAAAAATTTCTTTCCATTGAATCATTTTCCTGACTTCTACTTTTGCTGTAGACAAGTATCACATGAAAGAACACAACTATTTAAAATAATCACAGTATTTTACAGTAAACCATTAATAAAAATTTAGCTCAAAAATAAATTATCAAGAATGTAAAATACTGTGGTAATGACCCCATTCTTTTGGCATTAGAATGCTACTCAAAAATCAAAACATGGTTTTGCCTCTATTCTCAAACTTCTAGATGCTCATACTAAAGGAATTTAGTTGAGGTTAGTAGAAATCAGTTGTGTCTATGGCTCTTTGTCCCCTGCTGGTTGCTGAAGAAGTTCACGTGAAGCCTCAAGGACATTTTGGGTATACTTACAACTTCTATTTGGATGGGTAGTCACGTAGCCCTCTAGGCATTTTTTAAAGGTTTATTTCCATAATTTAGCTTTTCTAGAACAGTGTTTTTCTTTTAGGAGCACAATTGTGATCAATAATTTAGTGACATCATATCAAGTATAATAAGAAAATAAGTAACACAATATTGTTTAACAAATAGGAATTAATATTAATTTTGATTGTTATTACTTACATAAAACTGCAGCAACATTTAGCATTGCCCCAAACAAGCATTTTTCTGGAGCTACTGTACCAGTGTCACTGAAAGAAAACAAGAAGACTTATAGGTTGCTTATACTAGATACACATAAATATTTCTTCTAAGGGATAAAAAGTAACAACAATTACTTCAAATCCATTAGCTTTCTAAGTCCAGGAATTCAGCTTTCACATCATTTTATAAAGAGAACATGGCAACTAATGCTACAAATACCCATCTGTTTCACTTTTTTGTCGCATCATTTAAGATTACTTCTTTTCTACATAAAAGAAATCTACATAAATTTATTTCTATAAAGTTTTATTTATTTATTTATTTATTTGAAAGGCAGAGTGATACAAAACAGAGAGAGAGAGAGAAAGAGAGCTTCCACCTGCTGGTTCATTCTCTAAATGCCTACAACAGCTAGCAGATGGGCCAGGCAGAAGTCAGGAACAAGAAATTCCATTTGGATCTCCCACGTGGGTGGCAGGAACCCAAGTACTTGAACTATCATCTGCTGCTTCCCAAGCATATTAGCTCAGAAGTGGAGGTAGCACTGGATTCCAGGCACCCAGATATAGGATATGTGCATCCCAAATAGCAGCTTAACCCAGTGTGCCACAATGCAGACCTAAATAAATTGATGTTTTAAGAGGCTATTCTTGGGGGCAGACGTGGTGGTGTAGCAAGTAAAGCCACCGCCTGGAGTGTCGGCATCCCCTATGGGCACCGGTTCAAGTCCTGGCCACTCCACTTCCAATCCAGCTCTCTATGACCTGGGAAAGCAGTAGAGGATGGCCCAAGTCCTTGGGCCCCTGCACCACGTGGGAGACCCAGAAGAAGCTCCAGGCTCCTCACTTCAGATTGGCCCAGCTCCCACCATTGCAGCCATTTGGGGAGTGAATCAGTGGATGGAAGACCTCTCTCTGCCTCTGCTTCTCTGTCAACTCTGCCTTTCAAATAAATAAATAAATCTTTAAAAAAAAAAAAAAGCAGCAGCAGCAGCAGCTATCCTTGAGCATGTGAGGACTGTGTTACTGACTTACCATCAATCTCAAAGATACGTCTAACTGTCTCATCAGAATACTCCCTAAACATCACAGGCCTTTTGACACTCTTTCCGCACAAATTAGCTTCTCATATAAAGTGAATTAACACTCATTCATTTATTGGTCAACCAAAAAAATATTTATCAAGGGCTTAACATGTACAAGACACCACTTCAAAGAGATGAATATAGTGTAAAATAAAAAAGATGCTGCCTTCACAGAGTTTATATTCAAGACCAGGTTTTTGGTTGGTTGGTTGGTTGGTTTTTTATTTGAAAGGCAAAGAGACAGAGACAAAGAAAGGCCTTTCATCTGCTGGCTCACTCCCAAATGCCTGCAACGTTTAAGGCTGGCCAGGTCCAGAACTCATTCTGCACCGAACATCTCAAATGCACTTGCAGCAAAACTGCCTTTGGAGTGAGAATTGCATTTGGTTGTGTTCTCTGGGGTTATAACAACCAAATCTTCTAGATAGGGACTACAACTGAATGGAATTTTGCAGAGTATCTAATTGAAGTTATTCACTTTGCAGATGAAAGAAATGAAACTATGAAAACCAAAAAATAAGAACTAGAGTTGAAATATCTTAGAATGTTAAAATTCTCAAGACAATACTAAGTTCATTAGCAGAAAAATAAAAAAAGCAGAAGGAGAGGGAGAGGAAGTGCCTAGGAAATCACACACACTACCATCAGAGAACTGGGACTCTAAAAAAGAACTCAATGGCCTAAGTTATTTAAAGCCCTTTAAAGTGGGTGAAAACAAGTTCTCAGAGGGGAAAATAAAAATACTGAAGGACTCAAAATCTTAAATATGTGCTTTCACATGGGTCAAACAGTCCCGCTCTTTAAGGTACATGTTCCTCTAGCACAATGGTGACTATTTATCAACTCATTCCTAGAATCAGAACCTTAAATTCTGAGGCATTTTTGAGTTTTGTACATCGTCCCACAGTGCTCCCAACTTGGTCACCCTCTTTGGCCACACCACACCACTCAGTCATATCAAACGTAGATGGTAGTGCCTAGATTTTTTACTTTTTTTTTTTTAAAGAATTATTTTTTATTTGAAAGTCAGAGTTACAGAGAGAGAAAGAGAGATCTTCCATCTGCTGGTTCACTCCCCAGATGTCAGCAAATGCCAACAGTAGGCCAGGCCAAAGCCAGGAAGCAGGAGCTTCTTCCAGGTCTCCCATGTGGATAGCAGGGGGCCGAGCACTTGAACCATCTTCTGCAGCTTTTCCCAGGCCATTAGCCAGGAGCTAGATTGGAAATGGAGCAGACAGGACTTGAACTGGCACCCATATGGTATGCTGGCACTGCAGGTGGTGGCTTAACCTGCTATGCTACAATGCCAGTCCCCAGTAAATTTCAATACTTAATTTGTCAAGAAATATCTACGTGGCATGTCATAAAGAATAAGAACATAGCCCCTAGATTTGAATTTTGCTTCCAACATTTTCCAAGTTGTGTGCTCTTGAGCAAACAAAATACCCAGGTTCTCATTCTACCCACTCTCAAAAGAATATAACAGTTCCTACCTCTTTTGATTGTTATAAAACTGCAATTATTTAAGACATAAAGAAAGCTAGGGACCAGCACTGTGGCATAGCAAGTAAAGCCGCCTCCTGCAGTGGCATCCCACATGGGCGCAGTTCGAGACCCGGCTGCCCCACTTCCACTGCTATGGCCTGGGAAAGCAGTGGAAGATGGCCCAAGTCCTTGGGACCCTGCACCCACGTGGGAAGACTCAGAGGAAGCTCCTGGCTCCTGGCTTCGGATTGGCGCAGCTCCAGTTGTTGTGGCTTATTGGGAGTGAACCAGTGGATAGAAGACTCTCTCTCTGCCTCTTTCTCTTTCTGTGTAATAAATAAATAATCTTTAAAAAATGCTAAAATATTACCTTACACATAGTAAATAAGTCAATAAATGCTTATCATTACTACTACCTTCTCATTTTATTACTGATGCTTGCAGCATGCTTTAATTTTAAGGGGGAAATAATTCCAATTGTATCTTCTGAGGCAACCTCCAAAACTTATGTGGAAGACTAAGCACTAAGGGGTCACAATTCAATAACCAATTCACTATATCTTACCCTGCTACCTATCACACAGAGTCGAATACAAGTTCCTTTTTACAGTCATTTTATTGTTGTAATGCCAATGTAAAACATCTGAATTTTAAAATTCTGATTGCAAATGTTGGCTTCAATGTTGAAAATGAAAGACACATACTCCTATGGAAACACTTCATCTTACTGACCTGATGTAAGGCAAAGCAGGGTCAACATGGTGGAGTGTTACTGCAGTAATGTAAGAAAATATGAAAGCAGCAGATGTCCAAATTACAAGGGCCGAAGGGAGGAAACTGAGGCCTTGCTGAAACCACCACATTTCAAACAGGTCTTCTGAAGTCAAAAACACAAATTAGAAAAGATAATTCACAAGGGTCCCCTTGATTTTACTTTGCCCATCATCTCCATACTCTTGTACTTAGTACCCAGAGCTGTTCAACTTCTGACATCTCCCACACCAGCCTGATACTTGCTCTTCACATTCTCAGTAAACAGAACCAAGATTCACCCATTTGCCATAGGCAGAAACAGTTTCTGTCCCAACTTCCCATATATTGTGAAGTACCAGGTCCTGTTTTCATTTCTTTCACATCTACACCCTCTCTCCATCTTCACTGCCACTACTCTACCTAAACCATCATCGCTTGGCCAAATTACTGTCATGATTCCCTTAACGGTAGTTGTGGTATATTAAATATACACAGCTATCCCTGGTATCTTTTGGAGGACTGGTCCCAGGATCATCCCATGGGCAGCAAAATCACCAATGCTCAAGTGCCTTATATAAATAAAATAGCATTATATTTGCATATAGCCTACATATATCCTCCTGTATACTTCAAACATCTAAATGACTTATAATACCTCATACAATGTAAATACTGTGAAAACGGTTGTTGGATTGGATTGTTTAAGGAAAATTCATAAAAATGAGTCCATACATGTCCAATACAGTTTTTTTCTGTATATTTTAATCTGTTGAACCCAGAGATGCAAAACTCACAAACACAGACAACCATCTGTATTTGGTCTTCTGTTTCCTGGCAAAAAGCTCCTAAAATCTTTGGAATCAGGAGTCATTAATGTCTTGTGTATTTTAATCAGAAATCTGGAGCTGGCAGCCATTAGGTAGCTTCAGGATGGTGACTGGTGACAGGATGATAAAGAGGTGTGCACTTTCAGCTCCACTACCCAGTCTCTAGCGTGGGCAGAGGGACTGAGGTTAAGCTGATCATAACAGCCTATGGTTTTAATCATGCCTATGTAATAAAGCTTCCATAAAAACCCCAAAAGACTGAGTTCAGAGAACTTCCAGAAAGCTGAACAGTGGGCAGTGTGCACCCCTTTCCACATTCCTTGCCCGATGCATATCTTTAGCTGTGTTCTTTTTATTTATTTATTTTTTTAACTTGAAAGGCAGAATGATGGGGGAGGGTGGGAGGATATCTTCCATCTGCTGGTTCATTCCCCAAATGGCTGCAACAGCCGAGCTGGGCCAACCTGAAGCCAGGAGCCCAGGACTCCATCTGGGTCTCCCACATAGGTGGCAGGAACTCACATATTTGTGTACTTCCTTGCAGAGTGTACACTAGCAAGAAGCCAGATCAGAAGCAAAGTGGACTCAAACCCAGGCACTGTGACATGTGATGCAGGTGTCTCAAGCAGCATCTTAACCACTGTGCATACACTCATGCCTACCTGTAATCTTTGTGACATAATTTATGATATCATTAAATGTGCTTCTCTGAGTTCTGTGAGCTATTCCAGCAAATTAATGGAACCCAAGGAAGGGATCATGATAAGCACCATTTATAGCCAGTTGATCATAAACACAGATAAAACGACTTGGGCTTTTTGATTGGCATCAGAAGATGGGGCAGCCTTGTGTGGCAGAACCCTCAACCTGTGGGATCTGAGACATTGTAGGGACTGAATTAGGGAATAGCCAGTTGGTGTCTGCTGCAGAACTAACTGGTTACTAGTGCAGGAAAATCCCCAAATACTTCTTTGTGACCACAGAAATATTTTTTATTGACCGTTGAGTGAAAGAATAGGAAAAACATTTTGGTTTTTGCTATATTACTTAATCCTACTCCAGTCCTGACCACAACCTAAAATCAGGGTGATACTTTTAATTCTAAAACACCACTATGACCACTTTATTGTCCTACAAAGAATCTTTCAGTGGTTCCCCTAAGCTCTTATAAACTGTCTTTCCTCTTAACATTGATCTATAAGATCCTTTACATATGATCTCTACTTATCTCTATATATCTCTATATATCTCGTATAGCTACTGTTTATTCCTAATTCCTTGCTCTAGCTATCATCACCTTTGTCATCATTACAAAAGTGTTTATTACATCTTACTAATGTTATGAAATACCTAAACTACATGACCTCATTTATTCCCTTCAAGAGAATTACAGGTCAAGAGAAATGTCCCCAAACCACAGGGGCTGGGAGGTGGTGGGAGATTCAAATTCAATGTGATTCTAACACCAAATCACTATGCTATATGGTACCATAGCAACGTTCCTGAAGCTCCTGGAATGAGTCAGGCTCTCTGGTAGACACTCAGGCCCGTACTTTGCTGTCTCCATCTGGATGAGGACGTCAAATGCTCACTCCCCCCACCTACAACCTACCCAGGGAACCTGTGCAGGTTTTCACGCCCCAATGCTCTCAGCTACAGCCAGGTGCCCTGCTTTGTTTCCAGCTGTCATTCACCTCCCCAGCCAGGACATTCCTTACACTTAACTGTTACTTCCTTGTTCGGCTTTATCTTCCTCGCTGAACTTTTAAGTTCTGTGAAAGCAGGAAATAATTATTTTGTTCACCATTATATTTCCAGCTCCTACATGAAAGAAGAAAAAAAGAGAGGGCCTAAATACATACACGCCACTCATCACCACGTTCTTCCTCAACCTAATGCTGTGTTCTGCAATAGAATGGATGCAAGTGGAAACCATCATGCTAGTGAAATAAGCCAGTCCCAAAAAGACAAATACCATGCTTTCTCTGATATGTGGCAATTAAAGCAAAATACCAAAAAAAAAAAAAGTATAGGAATGAAACAGACATCTTGTGATTTGATTGCTGTTTTTAGCCCTTTCTACTTTTCACTTGTTGAATATTATGGCTAGTAGTACATTAAGCCTGTGATTATAGAGTGGACTGAAACTTACGTTTTTGCAAAAATTAAAGAAAAAAAAGGAAGAAAGGAGAGGAATTGAGGGAAGGACAGAGGGAAGGAGAGAAGTTATAATATCTTCTCAGAATTGTACCTACAAAATACATGAAATCTGTTCTCTTTACATTTACGTTTTTAAATTTTATTTCTAAAAATATAGAAATACTTTCAAATTCAAAGAAACTACTCCTACGCATGTTAGAACAATTTCATGTTTAGAAGTATGTTCTCATAGCTTGAGCACGTAAAAAATTCAGTACTTCCAATTAACTTTTTGAATATACTTACAGCTCTCATTCTCTACAATCTTCCACTATACTCAGCTTCCTCTTTCCAGACTGACCTAAATAATGAAATCTCAGCCATTTTCACTTGTATTTGTCACTTGCTCCAATCATCTGACTTGTTGCTAAATACATACATTACTTACATGTTGCTAAATAAGATTCTTTTCCTTTGCCCCTAAAGTCAGCATTATAGGCTTGATTTGGGTAATTTCCTACCCACATTATCATTATCTCATTTCTGAATGTTTTCCCTTGTGGGCCTTAACATCCCATCAACATTTTTTTTATTCATCTACTTAGTTAACCATGACAATTCCTTGCTAAGATTCTACAGGTATTTTGTCCTACACAGGTTTCTAGGATAATAATTCTCAATTTATATACATTTTGAATTATGTCAAGATCTTTAAGTTTTTTCTTTTATGTCCTTAAATACTCATCTATATTTCTGACAATTCCTATCTAAAATCCTTAAGACTCTAATTTCTGACCCTCCCATAGGTACTTCATAGTTCTAAACTGTGATTTTGTAAGTGGATCATTTTCTTCTGGGAATTCTCTACGAGGCTTAAACTAAAGCAAAATCATCCCAGAGGGGTCTGTTTATTTTTGGCAGGCACTCTGGCACATTACCAAGTTTACATGAATTTCCTGGCTTCTAGGTTTTTATATTACATAAAGACATAAATTTGAACCTTAGTGGTAGCAAACCTTAGAGTTTCAAGTTTTCAAGTGGTGTTTTTACTCTCCTATCTGAAGTGATGGGAAAATGAATAAATTCCTTTGTGATTGCTTTTAGCCAGGTGGGAGACATTTTTCTGGCCTACCCTTTACTGAATGTGCAGACTTTTGAGGAACCTGGGTAAATTTGTGGGGAGACAGTTCTCCAAGGCCACACATTGTACAACTGTAAGAGGAAATTTTTACATTTTATTCTGTGAAAATGTCAGCTAGTGAAATACAGGCCCCATTCACACACGCTGCCATGTGGCTGGGGCCTGCTGGAGTTGTGTACTTGGGAGGTCACAGGAGTAACACTTTCTCTCTACCGTGTAGAAGGAGCAGGGGAGCATAGCGCCTACTCCCACTCATGCTTTATTCCACTATCAGCCAGACACCCTCACAGGAGCCTTGTCCACTTTCAGCTGTCTCTGGCATTTTAGCCATGGGGAATCTCTTTTTCTTTTCCACAGAGATCTATTAAGAATTTTAAAGGATAAAGAAATTTATTTAGCATTCAGGTGTTTTGGGTAAAGTGATTTTTCAAAATATTTTGTCCACCCCATTGCTAAAAACATAACCTGCTCCCACTTTTAGGGTTTTTTCATGTCTAAATCCACCCTATTTTTCAAAACCAAACTCAAATTCTGTCTTCCATATATAACCTTCCCTAATCCCTGTGTGTCTGGAAACAGACACCCCTTCCTCTCACAACACTTGATTTGCACATCTGTTAGTTTATTATCTTGTACAATATGAAAATTTAGGAGGGCGGCTTAGGTGAATAAAACACTTGTTAAAGGATTCCACTTATCCACCAAGCAGAGCACAGAACCCTAAACCTCATACTTGCTCAGGATGTGCTAAATGAACAACCAAATACAGTCTTTTCTATTTCAGCGAGCAGCACTATCACATTTTTCCAGGTTAACCAGATACGAAGACCTCAGAATAACTTTGGGTTCATTTTCTCCTTCAAAGTTCTCAGACACTGTCATTAAGTGATGGCCATTCTACTTCTCTACGTCATTTGTAAACACCCTTCCTCCCAGTGCACACAGTAAGCACTGGATTCAGATCTTCAATTCTCTAGGCCTACCTGTTTTTTTTTTTCCCTACCCTTTCATCCATTCTAACTCCCTTGCCAAGTTATCACTCCCAAAGAATTCTCCTCAAAACTTTTTAAATAAAATCATGTGACCTTAGGCAAGCTTCAAAACTGCTCTGAACCAGTCTCTCCTTTGAAAAAGGGGAATAATATTATCAGTACAGGCCACACTGTCCATAACAGCAGTCATCAGCAACATGAAGCCATCCACATTAAAATTTCAATTGATTAAAACTAAATAATTAAAATGTTCAGTTTCTCAATCATATCAGTCACATTTCAAATGGCTAAAGCCATAGGTGTCTAGGAGACAGTAATAATACTGGATATTTCCTAATTGTGGAAAAGTTCCATTGACTTGTGCTAGAGAGTTATTGCAGGGGTAGAACTGATAGCACAGGCAAAGACCCTGACACACCGCTGATGCAAAACAAATAGTAGGCCTGCGCCGTGGCTCACTTGGCTAATCCTCCGCCTGTGGCGCCAGCACCCTGGGTTCTAGTCCCGGTTTGGGCACCGGATTCTGTCCCAGTTGCTCCTCTTCCAGTCCAGCTCTCTACTGTGTCCCGGGAAGGCAGTGGAGGATGGCCCAAGTACTTGGGTCAGAGACTGGGAGGAAACACCTGGCTCCTGGCTGAAGACAGGCATAGCGTACTGGCCATAGTGGCCATTTAGGGGGTGAACCAATAGAAAAGGAAGACCTTTCTCTCTCTCTCTCACTAACACTGCCTGTCAAAAAAATATAAAAATAAATCATAGCTTCTAGAATTCTCTGTCAAACCATCTAAAATAATACCTGCTTTACAGAGGTTTATTCAGGGTGTACATGAAATAATATATGTAAGGTAGTACCATAGTGGTCAGTAAATATTTGTTCTCTTTTAGAATGTAAAAGATGAATTACCTGTTGTAGAAATGCAAAGAATTTCAATCTTCAGAACCGTCCAAACCTGTGTCTTTTGTAAATCCTGAAATCCACACACAAAGATAATAAGAGGTAGTTATTTCAATCTATGATTTTAAGTATCAATTTCAAATCAGCATCCTAGTATTGTCCATGAGCAGAACACTAAGCAATAGCATGATTAACAGGCGATTTTTCTTTAAAGAATTAGTACCTGGATTTTTTTTTAATGTTTTATATCATCTGAAATTACATGATTCTTATCCTTTCTCACATATGACAGCTTTCACGGCCTCAAAAAGAATAAATAAAAGGAAAAAGTCCTGGTTTCCTCGATAGAAAGACACAAAAATGAGGAAAGAATGATAGCTTATATTTTATTTTTAAGCAAAATAAGGCATTAACTTCCATGTGATGTAATGAAAAGAACACAACTACGAGATCAGGTTCATCTAAGTGCAAATTCTAGCTTTACCACTTCCCAGCTGTACAAATATGATTTCAGGCAAGTCACTTAGCTTCTAAGCTACAGCGTTCTGACTTGTAAAATAGTCAGACTCTCAAAAGAGGGTAGAAAAGAATGCAACATAAGCACATAACACTGATAGCGATAGCCTGTTTATTAATTCTGTCCAGTCATTTCACTAGCCATGGGTATGGGACATGACTGCTATGTATGAATTCTTTCTAGGTATAAACCACCTTAGATTCACATTTCCTTAGGCTGTGAAGGTTCCAATTGCTTATACCGACAATTCAGAAGAGAAGCAGGGCTTTAAATTTGACAACGACAATTGAGAAAAGTGCATGACCTAAGTGAGGAAAATAACTAACTCCCTATAGAGTGGCAACTTAGGAAGCTGAAAGTATGGCTGTGTAATTGCCAACCAAGCAGAATTTTAATGGTTAATAATTTAAGATACTTTCTAAAATACCTGAAAAATATGCAAGAATAAACTCCTACAGCAATAAGAGATAAAAACAAAAAAAAAAAGTCTTGCATCTCACCTATCTTCCCTGCTTTCTTTGAAGTTCCAGGAATCAAAGCTGCAGTTATAAATTTTTTCATAGATATCTGAATGCCACTAAACTGTCTCCCCAAGCAGTGACTGCTAAGAAATAGTCAGGCATAGCACAAAGACATTCCAGTCAATAACAGGTCACACCTGAATATAAACAGTACTCCCCTGGCTTACAATGAACTGAAAATTCCCTATCACCTAGCGATGTTGCAGCCATCCCAATGTCCTAGCACAACACAATACTCACAAGTCTGTGGCAATGCTTGTGTAAACAAACCTACTGTGCTGCCAGTAGTATAATAAAGAACAGCAACACAATTATGTGTGATACACAATATATTACAATAACAAATGGCCATGTTACTGGCTTATGTACTACTGTAGTATTCTTTTTATCCTTATTTTTAGAGTGTATTCCTGTTGCTTAGAAAAATACAGAAGTGTAGAAGTGGGTGTGGTGGAGCAGAGGGTTAAGCCACAGCTTGGGATGCCCATATCCCATATCAGAATGCAGAGTGAAGGGGCTGGCGCTGTGGCACAGCGGGTTAACACCCTGGCCTGAAGCGCCAGCACGGTTCTAGTCCCAGCTGCTCCTCTTCCAATACAGCTCTCTGCTGTGGCCTGGGAGGGCAGTAGAAGATGGCCCAAGTCCTTGGGCCCCTGCACCCATCTGGGAGACCCAGAAGAAGCTCCTGGCTCCTGGCTTCGGATTGGCACACCTCCAGCCATTGGCAGCCATCTGGCAAGTGAACCAGCGGATGGATGACCTCTCTGTCTCTACCTCTCTAACTCTTTCAAATAAATAAAATAAATCTTAAAAAAAAAAAAAAAAAGAATGCAGAGTGAAGTCTAGGTTCCTCCACTTCTGATCTAGCTTCCTGCTATGTGCCTGGGAGGGCAGAAGGTGATGGCCCAAGTATGTAGGTACCTGCCACCCACACAGGAAACTAAGATGCAATTCCTGGCTCCAGGGTTCAGTCTCACCCAGCTGGGCTGTTGTGGACATTTGGGGAATGAACCAGAAGATAGAAGATCTCTGTCAATTTACCTTTCAAATAAGTCTTTAAAAGAAAAAAACTGTAGCATCAAACATCATACATATATCTTATGTTTACTCAGTCTCTGGATTGCATCTAGGGATGGAACCTACTGTCGAGGTTCACCTAAGTACACTCTGTGATATTCCCACAATGACGAAATCATGCAATAAGGCATTCCTCAGAAGGTTAAGAGATGAACAGCTGAAATGAGGAAGGAAATTCTGGATGTTCCAAACTTACACAACGTCTTAGGCTTCTTTCAGAATGACACAGAAGCATCGTCCCAAAGCAAAGCATAACAGAAAAAAAAATGGTTATTTTTCTTAACTCTAACTTGTCCTCTTGACAAATATACCGTTCTCTAATGGTTAAGTTCTGGAGTTTAGAAGTCTAGATATCATTTTATAAGCTATATCAAATGTCAAATGGAGAAATTTCATGATGCAATACAAATCACACAGTTGTATTTGGGTATTATTTACCAATTAAAATTTGGGAAAACCGAAAAAATTATTGCTATGGTGCATTTCCTGTGTTTTCCAAATAAAGCACGTTGTGAGATCACTCGGGAATAGCAATTTCCTTTCTTGGGCCTACTCCCAGCAACAGAATTCTACGTAGTGGACTAAGCTTACAGTAAACACAAGGTCATCACGGATCTCAATTGCAAACGTCTCCTTGCCCCCACCACCAAGGTACCTGAACCCAGGAGTAACTACAGGACGCTCACTCAATCATTAAACTTTGGGGGGACTAAGCGGCAGGTTCTCGGGGGCCGCTTAAACAAAACCAGAATTATTTAGAAGGGTGAAGCACTGGAGCAAAGACTTCGGCTCGGCTTTGCCCGGGGCCAGGGAAAGATGCGGGAGCTGAGCTTGGGCACCAACTAGGGCACGCGGAGCGTGGGGAGGACGACATAAGAGGACGACAAAACCGAGGCACGGACACCAAACCACATCCTGCACTCTCCCCCGCCCCTGGGTGCCCCGGAGCCCGGGAGCCGCTCCAGCCCCCTCGGGCCCTCTGCGGCGCCCAGCCGCGGCGCCCTGGAGGCAGGCAAACCCGCGCGCGCGCGCCACGGCGCGAGGGGCACCAGGCTGCGCCCATCCGACCCGTCGGATGCCACCCAGTGACGTGGCCTCCAGAGCGAGCGCGCGGGCTCCAGACGCCCGACCTGTTCCTCCTTCCACCCTCCTCTGAGCCTGCCTTACCTGGTTGACCCTGCCAGGACAGGCGGAGGCTCCGAAGCCTTCCCGGAGCTCAAGGGGCAGGGCGGGGCACTGGGGCGCGCTCCCGAACGGCCAGGCCAGCCCTGGGCGCGCTCACCACGCTGAGGAACGCGCCCGCGCCGCCGCTTCCTCCGAGCCAGTTTCCCTTTACGGCTATCGCGAAACTGTCGTGAACGTGCTGCCGCGGCTCAGAGTCACCCAGTGGAGCGAAGTCGGAGTTGATATTCCTGGGGGTGTGCTTGTGGGGGTCGGGGTAAGACTGCGGGGGGTTCGGTGTGAGAAGGACGGCCGGGGAGCGAAGGACGTGGTGGGGGACACGTCTCCAGGGAGGAATGTGGCGAGGGCTGGATGCTCCGGGGTGGGGCATTAGGCTGTAGCTGTGTACGGACTAGCGCGAGGCGAACGCCGTCCTTCTTCCTCGAACAGGGTGGCCTCGCGCGCGGGGCTGTGGGGAGGGCGAGGGTCGAGTGCCCCTCTGGCCCCTGGTGGAGACTGAGGCGGCAGAGCACGGGCCTCGGGGGCGGCCGTGAGGAGCGCAGGTCGAGGTGGGGAGAAGCGCGGCGGGCCCGCGCTGGGCGGCGGAGGGCTGCGGGCGCTGCCCGCGCGGAGCCGACCTTGCCTGTCGGGTCCACACCCTCCCGCCCGGCTGCTGCCGAGTCCGCAGACCGTGTGGCATCCTCTCCCAGGTTGGTTTTCCCGTTGAAAGGGGTGCCGATGTGGCGTGGCGGGGCCTCGCGCCGTGGTCAGCAACTTTTCTGGAAATTTCAGCCAGTGCTGCCCAGGATTCTTGGAAGGAGAACAGGAGGGTTGCTCGAAGTGTTTGCCAGGGTTCCCGGGAACACTGGATGAATGGGACCAGACTTTACGTTTAGGCGAGTTTGGCTTGCTTCCTTCAATGCGATGCCGGGCAGTTTTGTGTCATTTTGGCCATTTTGCAGCACTGGTGTTGGGTGTGTGGTTTTACTTTACTGAACAAGGGTTGTGCACGGCTGTCTTTCTGCAAGTACTAGTGTTCCTCTGTGGATGTAGTCAAAGAGCAGGTCTAGTCCCTACTATCAGATGAGGAGGGATGGGTTCAGCCGGTGTGTTTTGAATTGAGTGACTGGAAACACAAGTTAGACTGTGGTAAGGGCAGTTAGTGGATTACCAGTGTAGAACGACTCGCGTTCCCATGAAGCCCAGTGTTGAAGTGAAAGCCTTGTGCTGCGTGTTAGTTCTGTGCTGAGAAAGCTAAAAGTCCCCTTGTACAACTTGTCCTCATGACCCTTCCGTTCAAGAAATGACAAGTGTTTGCTCATTTTCTTTAGAGGAGACTTGTTACTTCCTTTTTTAAGGAGGGCCAAGATGTCACTTCACCAAAACTCTAGATCTGCGTTGTGTCACGCAGTGCATTTCAATTCTGTTAAAGGCTTTTGTTTGGGGGAACTTGCTGTATATATGATGTGTTAAATAATGCTGCACTTGATCCTGTGATCCTCCTAGTGTTTTCTTTCCTTCTTTCTTTCTTCCTTTCCTTCCTGGTTCTTTACAATTTGCTCAGCCTCCCTAATAGTGTGAGCCTTTAGTATTTTCATTTGGCGGTGCCATAAGGGCTGTTTAGTCCCCAGTTGCCTGTGAAAGAACTGCAAACATAGTGCTGAATCAGTGCAGATCAAAACTTGGCACCCTCAGACACGGGTGAGGGGGATGGGAATTCTGGAATTTGAAACAGCAGGTTGAATGTTGTGTAAACTTACCTTTTGCTCTGTTCGACAGTTGGACTTTATTTTATTTTATTTTTTTGATGTGAAGCTTGTGAAATATTGTCAGGTATTCCCTATGCTGAAGTCCAGGCAGGAATAAAGTCGGCAGTATTCCCTTATCCTCAGCTGCTATTGTGCAGATGTCCTATATGATAAACTTTTTAAAGCCTACATGTAATTTTAGTAGATGTACTCATGAAGTGACCTCTGATTATATTTTTGTACTTATACTGGACTTTTCACATAACTTTGGATGCCTGCACAAAGAAAATTCTTTGTCAGACCATATGTCGTCTTCTTTGGACTCACAAAACAGTTTGTTGACAGTGTATTGTATCGTAGGGTATTTACAAGACTACCCTCCATCTTTGGGTCTTCCTGAGAGTATGAAATGACATATTTCAATCTTTTTCCTCAAGATCTAGAACAACTAAATGCTGATTAAATACTAGATGAATCATATTTGTTCATTGTTCAGTAAGTACTGATTAACTACTTAGTGCAAAGTATGGTGTGGGATTTGGGGAAAAGAATGTTAATGAGACTGGCATGGCCCTTGTACTCATGGAGCTTGCAGAACAGTGTGGAGAAAGACAAACCCCCGCCAAAAAACAGTCAACAAACAAGAAACAGTTCAAAGAGTGGTAAATGAAACGTTGTGAAGGGAGCAGAGTACAGTAAATCCAGGTTAGTAGAAGAGAGGAATTTACTTAGTAAGTGAAAAGGCTACAGTAGCTATCAGATTATGATCATTGTTATCATAAACTGAATTACATGTGATGGGAATTATCTTTACAGTTTAGCTATTAACTTTGATACTGGCATTTGGCAGAGTGGTTAATCTGCTGTGATGCCTATATCTGAAATCATGGATTTGACTGCATTCAAATCCTGACTCTGCCTCCAGTTCCTGCTTCCTGCCAGTGTGCATCCTGGGAGGCAGCAGGTGATGACTCAAATAGTTCAGTCCCTGCCTCCTGTGTGGGAAACCTGGATTGAGTACTAGGCTTTATAGCCTGCCCCAGCCTTAGATGGAAGCATGTGCTATATTCATTCATTCTGTCTCTCTCTTTCAAATGAAAAAAATAAATACTTCTTAAAAATTTTAACTGAGGTGGGTGTTGCTGTTATGGGCATTTAGGGAGTGAACCAGCAGATGGAAGATATCTCTCTCTCTCTGCAACTCTGCCTTCCAAATAAATAAATGTTTTAAAAATATATTAACATTTATGATTTATGAAAATGTATTCTCAGTTAACAAATGCACCATGCTCCAAACTTCCAGCATTCTTTATAAGGCCATTTGTGGCTTTCCATCACAGCAGAATAAAAACTCTGTCATAATCTAAACCACAGGGTTGTGTTACTCTTGAAACTTTTCCACCTGTTTTACTCCTGCCCAGGCACAGTGATCTCTCAGATCTCTCTTGTCTTGACAAGTAGTTTCTTGCCTCAGGTCTTGCTTCATTTTCTTTATTCTTCCTGCTGTTCTTAAAACTGCTGACTCCTGTTCCTCAGTTTCTTCAGAGACTTTAACAATCCTATCCGAAATGTGTACCCCTGTTTTCTAGCTTAGCACTTTGCTTTCTTCATAGCACCCATCACAATGTGTAATGTTATTTGCATATTTACTGGTTTATAATTCTTTTTGCTCTGGGCACAAGAACTAGGACCATGTGTGTCGTATTTATTACAATCACATTGGCTGAATGCATTTGGAACTTGGAATCTGTTTTCTTATAAAAACTGTTAAAACTGGTGGCTAGGTTTCTAGACTAGCAATAATTTTAATTTTTTGCTTGCTAAAATGTAGTTTTTTGTCCTGTGATAAGAAAAAGACATTTTCTGCTCACACTTATGGGCACAGAACTGACTTCATACTCAAGTGGCTAACATAACTTTTGTAATATTTTTATCTCATTTCCATATTTTCACCTCACATCCTTTTTCCCTTCTCTTCTTATTGCTAATCTTCCTATTGTACCCAGGAACCTTATCCTACTCCCTTGAGGTATGCTTGCTTTTCATTTGCTAAAAATTCAAAAGTTTCTTTTTTTCTAAAATGATTCTCATGGCAAAAAACCACCAAGTCTTAGATGTAGTTGGAGAAAAGAAGAGTGGAGATGAATTTGTGTCAGCAACAGCAACTTTTATGGCTATTTGTATGAGGGAACTCGAGAAAGTTTATGGAAAATGTTCCCTGCTATGTAGGGAACATAAAGTCACCATGGTATGGTAGGTGCTACATGTATCTGAATTTACATTTGCAATGTTGTTGCTAATAACCTCTTGGGAGACAATGTTGCCTAATTGAACTGTTGCCAAAGGAAACCTTCAAAAACTGACTCTTTTCATGTATGTGTTATATAATGACAAGATCTATAAGTTTGTCAAAATGTAGATTTTTCTAAAAGAGAAATAGAAGGTTAAAAAAAGAATCTAGGTCACAGTAGGGAAAAACTCACAAGGAAAGTATCAGTTTATACTAGTCCTGCCAAATGCTCAAACTTAAAACCATTAAGATCAGTTGCTTGTAGCTGTTTAGTGCCAAAAGCCGAGGAACACCCTCAACATAGCACCTCCTTTTGTTAGTGGTAAGAGAATGGAATACTGCAACAATAAAATATAAATGGAGTTGACTAAACTTTGTTCTCATTTTAAGTGGAAATCCATAAGAGTTGGAAATGCATCATTCAGTTTGGCCATAGAAAATCTGGCTACTGGGAAGCTAAGTGTTTTGGTGGTGTTTTTTGATCTGTCTTGATCTCATAATCTTGTCACCAGTTATTTAACATTATATTAACATTGTGTAAAAAGTTTTTTTTTCTTTTTTTTTTTTTTAATTTTTGACAGGCAGAGTGGACAGTGAGAGAGACAGACAGAGAGAAAGGTCTTCCTTTGCCGTTGGTTCACCCTCCAATGGCTGCCACGGCCAGCGCGCTGCGGCCGGCACACCACACTCATCTGATGGCAGGAGCCAGGTGCTAGGTGCTTTTCCTGGTCTCCCATGGGGTGCAGGGCCCAAGGACTTGGGCCATCCTCCACTGCACTCCCGGGCCACAGCAGAGAGCTGGCCTGGAAGAGGGGCAACTGGGATAGAATCCGGCGCCCCAACCGGGACTAGAACCCGGTGTGCTGGCGCCACAAGGCGGAGGATTAGCCTGTTGAGCCACGGCGCCGGCGTAAAAACAGTTTTAATCAAGAACTTTGTGGTATATCTGTGTGGAAGAATTATTTGAAATAGAAATTAGCTTTGATTTCCTTTCTTGGTTTGAAATATTAAATAACATGTTTTATAACATGTTTGTTTCATAACATGTGAGTTGGTTATATTGTAACACTGATTATTCTTTTGAGATTTTTGAAAAATTTTTTAGGAAAATTAACATGACTGCAATGATTCAACATCTAAAACAGATGTTGAGATACAAAATTGACAGAGGTTTTACATGCAACCTTTGGTCATTAGTGACAGTGAAATTTGGGGATGTATTTATGGAGATATAGGGAAGAACTCCTGGTATCTGTGTAATCCAACATTATGTCCAAATGTCTATCCAGGCCATGGTGACCCTGTGCCCTGCCTCCCAAGGTGCCTGTGTGGCCTAGGTCCTTGTTTGTGCAGCAGTGACCTGGTGCCAGTCAGCTTAACAGCTGCTTTCAGGTGTCAGCCTGACCCAATACATTTCAGGAGCTGCATGCCCCCAGCTCTCACCACTGGACTTAACTGGCCCTGCCCTCCACCTGGGACAGGGTGCCACCTGCTACTCTCAAGACCACTCTACCAAGGCAGACTAAACTGAATTTTGATAAGGACAACAGGATATATTTTCATAACAGATCCATTGTTAAGATATTCTAGGCCCTATATCACATTCTGTATTCCCATGGTATACTATTTCTGGGAATTTTATATTGCTTTTTGTAGAGTTTTCAACCAGAAGAATAAAGTGTACCTTTTCTGGTTCAATGCCAGTTCTCTTTAATTCTGTTATGGTTGTTTTGTTGCTGTTGTTGATTTAATCTTCTTTTGATTTCTGTTACTCCTGTTACTATGGATTTCCCATAAGATTCTTTATTCTTTTTCTTTCCATATTTAATCACTTCAAAAACCATTCTAGTCTTTAGCTGGACATTAGCTTCTAACTTGATGACTTAAAGTGTTCATTTCTTACTCGAATTCCAGTCTTTTGCTTTTCTCTAAAGCATCTGTACTTAAAAAATGCATGTGTGTCTTCCCTCCCTTCCCTCATCCCCAGTTGCCCTTTAACATCCGCATCTCAAAAGTCAAAATATAGTGAACTGATTTTTCTTTCCAGCTTTCCCTTTTGACAGCAGTACTACTAGTCCCCAGTGCTGGCTTATTTTCCTTTCTGCTCCTCTCATATCAACACTTTATGCTGGTTCTTCCTTCTAAATAAAAATTTCTCCTAGACTTGACTGTTTCTATTTTACCACCACTCTCACCAGTGGCGGCCACCATTTCAAACAGCTGAAATCACTGTACTAATTTTTAATTGTTCTCACTACTTTATCCATTCTAATGACTATCTGTAGCTACTCTGTTAATCTTGGAAAAACTCTTGTAATTATCTTATTATTCTGTTTAATTACTTGTAGTAATTGGATCATTCCTAATCATTTTTCTAAATCAAGTCCAAAAACTTCTGGGATTAATAAGCTCAAGGTCCTTTATTAA
This sequence comes from Sylvilagus floridanus, assembly GCA_949820135.1. NCBI lineage: Eukaryota > Metazoa > Chordata > Mammalia > Lagomorpha > Leporidae > Sylvilagus > Sylvilagus floridanus. Next base: position 101,848,966 of record OX463225.1, read on the forward strand.
TAGTCATCCCTCAGTCTACCATTTGCACTTTGTCAGTTCATCGTGTCACCCTGCTGACACGTAGCTACTGTCTTAAAGTTCATTTTTTTCACTGTAGTTTACCCGCACCTAGAATTCCATCTGTAGCCTTTCTCACTAATATGCTTTTATCTTTTGATTTAGTTTAAACAGAAACAGTATGTTTGTTTGAACACCATTTACCAGCCATGTGATTTGGGCATGTTAATTAGTCTCACTATGTCTTAATTTCGTTTTCTGTAAAGATGGAGATAATTAATAGCCCCTGGTTTCTAGGGTCAGTGTGAGAATTAAATGAGTGTGTGTGTGTGTGTGTGTGTGTGTAATTAAAGTGTTTGATATAAAGTAAATGCTGAGTGTTGGCTTTATCATTAGATAAAAATCTAATTTTAAACCCATTTCATTCAAGTCATTCCTCCAATATTAGTAATTTGCTAGCCTGGGAAGGTCAAAATTCATCTGTGTGGCATGCTTAGATCGTTTCTGACATTTGTTCTGTAACATTATTGAAAGCAGCATGAGATCAGAAAAAAATGTTTGAAGTCATATAAACTGTAAAGTAACAGGAAGCATATTAAAGTCCCATAATATTTTTTCACTTAGGAGTGGGGTTATACACTTTGAATAAGAGCTAGAACTAAAATGAAGTCTCTCATTTTCTGATTCCAGTGTGATATTTGTTATTCTGTTAGTAAGCTGATACTAATGAAAAAGAAAAGTGCCTCATAAATGTACTCTTTTTTCCCCCAGATAACACAAGCCATAAAAGTTGTTAAAAAAAAAAAAAAGATAAATTGCTATCTCCAAAATAAAAGAAAACCAAGATCCATGAGTGGGCATCGGTCAACAAGGAAACGATGTGGAGATTCTCACCCAGAGTCCCCTGTGGGCTTTGGGCATATGAGTACTACAGGATGTATATTAAACAAGTTATTTCAGTTACCCACACCACCACTGTCAAGACACCAATTGAAGCGGCTGGAAGAACACAGATATCAGAGTGCAGGACGGTCCCTCCTGGAGCCCTTAATGCAAGGGTATTGGGAATGGCTAGTTGGAAGAGTTCCTTCTTGGATTGCCCCAAATCTCATCACCATCATTGGACTGTCAATAAATATCTGTACAACTATTTTATTAGTCTTCTATTGCCCTACAGCTACAGAACAGGTAAGAGCAAATTCTTAAAAAGAGATACTAACATTTGTTATACACCAGTAGCATTGTAATTGGGATTTAGGGCATCATTTTAATGAAAGATAAGAAATTCTGACATGTATTTGTCAGCTATTTGAAAATACCATGCACACCGTGTAAAGCTCATGAACACCAACCACTTTATATACTATGGTTTATTAGACTTCAAAAGCAAAAATCACTAAATCTCAATGCCTTACAAAACCAAAACAAATTTACTCTTCACCATAATAAGTTGAAGTAATGTTTTATTTCCCTGTCAAAAAGTGAACTAAGATAGTTTGGTAGATGAGACTCTGAAATATTTATGATGCCTATATTAATCAGAATAATCAGTCACAGGTTGCTCAAAAAAAAGAAGGTGTTCTTCAACTGAAGATGATAAAATGACTGAACTGTATGGAATCATAGTAACATAACATTTCTTTTTTTAAGCTTGAAGTAATTATTTTAAGTATTGTTTTCAGATGATTTGTCCTTTGGGAAAAATTTACTGCCATCCAAACTTCTATCCTTTTCTATATTCATCAATTCTTTTCTTTCTATAATATATCTTTACAGTTAATTACTGTTGAGTGTCACAGCTTAAAAATATATATAACTTTTATCTTCTTCCAAGTGCTTATTTCCCTCTACCCTTGAATTAATTTAATTCCTCTTTTACTATACAGATATAGTTCATACAGATTGTGTGTATATCTGATTTTCCTTCATCTTCTTAATTATCCTGCTGTACCTCAATCAGGACACAAACAAAAAGTATCATGATTGTTTAAATATGTGCTGGTATCCTTTACCACATAGCCTTTGGACTGCTCCCATGGAGCTTACCTGCAGCCCTGACTACCACGTCCAGAGGAGTTTGCTTCTCTTTAGAGCTGTAATAGAGCAGGGAAATGGACCAATTGCAGTAGAAGCCCTCTGGTAGTCCTAAGCTAGTTCAACTGTGAGGATCTGGGAGAGAAAGCATGTTCAAAGGTGGTTCGACCACTAATAGTCATTTCCTGAACACCCAAATATGCCAAGTTCTGTGTTCCTCTATTATACTTTTCTGTGACTTCTGTTCTAAAGTTTGATTGTTGGAATAAGCCTAGAATTTATCATTCCGAGAGACTTCCAGAATGGGAACTGCTCTGTTCACAGGGAACCTTTCAGAATTGCCGCTGAGACGAATCAAGGTGGAATATGACTGAGCCACCATTTGGCATTAAGCAAGGGAACTTAATGTCCTACAAATATACCTGGATGCATTTATAGCTGCATGGTAGAAATCCTTGTTAGGCTCAGATCAGAATGCATTAAAATAGGTCATGACTGTCCTCTGTAATAGGATCTTCAGTAAGGTATGTAAATTTTCTAAATCATGCTTTATCTTTTTAAATCTCATTTTGTATTATTATGAGGATTAAATAGTCACATATTCAGGATGCCACACATAACATTTAATATGGTAGGTCATTTTCCTGGTCACAAAGATTAACTATATATTCTTTCTCATAAACTCTTTCCTCCGTTTCTTTCTCTAATAATACATAGTGTATGGAATCATAAAATCATCTCAGTCCTTATTGAATTTCTTATTTTTTATCATTTTGGAGTCAAAGGGTACAATAAATTTATAACGCGGGCAAATTTCCATTCATTAGTGATCGCTAATTCTTTTGGACCTTATACCATGATGATCCTGAAGTTTCATGTGTACACTTACCTTTTTCTGTTACTTTTTTTCTTTTTAATGGGTCAAAGTTTCAGATACCAGTCTTTCTAGTAGAAAAGAAAAGTTACTATTGTAATGATTTCACTAGATTTTTGTCGTTGTTGTTAGAGAAAGCAAACATCTAGTCGGTAAGAAAGAAAAATGAGCTAGTTCTTAGTTTTCAAATTTCTAAGTAGAAATGTATTCCTCTCTTTTATATGGAGTACCAAAATTTCCCTAATGTATTTGTTACTAACATATAAACATTATCAGCTAGTAGCTTTAGTTTTAGTATCATAAGTTCATTTGTAATTTATCTTGTATTGGCTCACTGCACAAATGGCCACAAGAGCCAGGTCTGGGCCAGGCTAAAACTAGGACCATCTGAAGCTGGACTCCATCCTGTTCTCCCACATAAGTGTCAGGGGCCCGGGACTTAGACCATCCTCTGCCTTCCCAAGCACATTAGCAGGAAGTTGGATTGGAAGCAGGGCAGCCAGGATTAGAACTGGTGCTCCTATATGGGATGCTGATGCTTCAAGCAGAGGCTTAACCCACTGCACCACAACACTGGCCCCAGCATACTTGTATATTAATATAAGACAGATGAAGGAAGTTGGTAAAGACCAAAACTGAACCGTGCCATTACCAATAAGAGTTTTGTCAAATTAAATACATTTTTGTAATCTGATCATGAGAGTTTTGTGTTTGAATGTTCATTTGTCTTTGTTTTTATATGATTTATCTCACTAAAAAATAACTTGGTGGAATTCTTTTACCAAAGAAAATTAAAATGGCACATTGCCCAATTAATTGGTACTGACATTAAAAAGGGGAAGAGAAAAATTACTGTAAAATTCAAAGAAAAGTCTGAAAGAAAAAGTTAAGACTTCCCTTTTTTTGTGTGCTTTTCCTTCCTACCTGTTCTCCAGTACCTCTCAGACATAAGAGTTTAATAATTTTTTGATGTTTTTCCCTCCCCCCCCCCCCGCCACAAAAAAAAAATTACTCTGACACCAGCAGCATATAGACAAGAGTGGGCATCAAAAAGGTCATGGAAAATGTGTATTATAAAAAAGCTATGCATAGAATTCAAAAATACTTTTGCGAGCTTTTTGAAGTAGCCTTACATATATTATTAAATACATATGTATGTGAATCTTTCAGTTGTGTTTCAAAAGTTCAATAAAACCCTTAGCATTTCTTACCTAAGTCAACACAAGAAAATCTCTAAAGGGTTTTGCAAGATGAATAATTGCCAGACTGTGATGAGATTATTTGCTGGTGCCAGTTCTTCCCCACTCACCTATCAAAGTGTAATGATTTCCTGACTGATTCATGAGTTCCTTCCTTCCTTCAGTGTCTCTCCCAGACTCTTAACCCAGCTGAAACCATTCTAAAACTTGAATTATAAGCCACTCTTAAAATATCTCTTAAGATGTATGAAATAATGGGCCACAGAAAAAGTATATAAATGTTAGTTGTGTGTTCTACAGGTTCACAGGAAGTAAGGAAAATCCAAAGACAAGAAAGCTTTACTTTCTCTATTTTATGTACATAATATTATTTTTGCTATTTTCTAGGATTGTGTGCTAAATTTAAATTGTTTCTGTTCTAGAGTAACACTATACCCCCATTAACATGCTAATTTTAAACCCTGGGAAATCCCTAGCTTTTTAGTTCTCCAGAGCAGAGCTATTCAGTAGGACTTTTGGTGATGACAGGACTATTCCACGTCCACGTGATCCAGTTTGGTAGGCCCAGGCGCATGTGGCAGTTGTGAATTTGAAATGTGCCTAGTGCAACTAAGGAACTGAACTTTTAGCTTTATTTAATTCATTAAAATATTTATACATGGCCAATGACACTGTATAGGACAGCACCCCTCTAGAGAGTTACTGTATTCCTTTAGGAGCTAAAAACCGTAGATCAAAAGTCCAGAAGATAGGGTTCTTAGGCCCATAGAACTAATTACCCAGCTCAATATATTGACATGTAAAGTAGGGTTATATAAGCCACAGCTATTGATTTCAGAGTTTGTAATTCTGGGCTAAGGGAGGTATGTATTATGGTTCTTTTAATAGTCTAAAATATAGAACTCTTAATAACTCAATATTAAGGGCCAGTACTGTGGCGTAATATGCTAATCTCCCACCTGTGGCACCTGCATCCCATATGGGCACGGTTTGTGTCTCGGCTGCTCTTCTACTAAATCAGCTCTTTGCTGTGGCCTGGGAAAGCAGTGGAAATGTCCCAAGTTCTTGGACCCCTGTACCCACATGGGAGACCCCAAAGAAGCTCCTGGCTTCTGGATTTGGATCTGCCCAGCTCCGGCCATTGTGGCCATTTGGAAAGTGAACCAGAGGATGGAAGACCTTCTCTCTCTCTAACTCTACCTCTCAAATAAATAAATAAATAAATAAAATCTTTAAAAAAGAAATTCTCTTATTAAAAAAAAAAACCCTCAGGATTAAGCAGATCTCTGAGATGGAAAACCTTTTGCAGCACAGAATATACTGAATATTATTTACACTTTTGAGTGTTTAATACTCACAGTATAACTTGATAGCCGATAATAGAAAATGCCTTGGGATTATAATTTTTTACATAGGCTGAACATTATTCTACATTCTTGAAGATAACAAACCAAATAGAAGCTTTCCTTTATTAATACATAACACTGAAATTCAATGCCAGTGGTTCAATTTCCTTCTGGGCAACAGAAACTATTCCTTAAAAATGTGATTATAAATATTTGAAAAATAATGTTCTAACCACTCTTTGTGCTAGATCATCATTTTGCTAGTGTTATTCCATGGACCTAAGAAGCGATGCACTTAAAAATAATTTGTATGTTAAAATAAATTTGGAAAATGTCAGAATATTATGCATCCCTCTTGTATTTTCACAGTATGCATTAGCAATAGCAAGTGCTAGAAGAAGTCTTGTAGTAGAGAAATCATTTCAAACTCAGTATTTCCTATAAGAAGTTGGCATAGAATTTTCTTTTCATGTATTACCTTTAAACATCTTGGGGGATTCACTTTGGGAAAAATTATAGTAGATTATTCATTAATCAACTGTTAGAATGTAGGTGTTGAAAGGAATCTTGTAGAAGATACCTAGTCTTATTTCTGATAAGGTTTATATAATATCCCTGCAAAGTAGCTACCCAGCATCTTCCAGAGCACCCTTACAAGCGGGTAGTTAAAATTTACAAACCTAATTGTTTCAGCAAGTTCTGCATTATATAGCATTCAGATCTTCTCTTCAGTGGTTGCAACCAGCACTACCTCTCTAGATATGATATAAAATATACACACATAAGAATATAGTAACCAAACATAGTAACTAATATGTATGAATACTCTCTCCTTTCTTATTTCACAGGCACCCTTGTGGGCATATATTGCGTGTGCATGTGGCCTTTTCATTTACCAGTCTTTGGATGCTATAGATGGGAAGCAGGCAAGAAGAACCAATAGTAGTTCTCCTTTGGGTGAACTTTTTGATCATGGTTGTGATTCACTATCAACAGGTATTGTTGATTTTTTTTCACATTAATAATTATTATCAGTGGTCAAAGCACTGTGATAGAAAGTGTTAGAATAAATAACAAGTTAGTTTAGTTTTCACAGTAAACTATTTTTGTATTAAATCTGAGTATCTATTTTTAAAAGACTGATTGTCATTGATATTTGTTCACTATTGGGAAAATTTAAAATTAAGTTCATTTGTACTTCAGCTATTCTTAACCCTAATTATTGTTTTTGGCATATTTTGTTTTAAATTCATAAAGCACAAATGTCATCATAAAAACCTCAGATTATAGATGAGCATGCAATAGTGGCAGACTGCTTAGGTAATTCGTGGACTTTATCTTTAAATGAATGTTATATAGACATTGTAAATCGTGTTATATATATAAATTATGTATACTAATGAGCTTGTTAATTTTAAATACTTGCTAATGTACAAATGTACAACATGAAGAGTACTGTTACTAATACTATATTTATGGGCCTGGCATTGCGGCATAGCAAGTATTCACCCGCCACCTGCAGTGCCAGCATCCTATGTGGGTGCCGGTTCAAGCCCAGGTTGCTCCACTTCTGATCTAGCTCTCTGGGAAAGCAGTGGAGGACGGCCCAAGTTCTTGGGTCCCTGCATCCATGTGGGAGACCCCAAGGAAGCTCCCGGCTCCCGGCTTCAGATTGGTCCAGTTCCAGCCATTGCAGCCATTTGGGAAGTGAACCAGCGGATAGAAGATCAATCTCTCTCTCTCTCTCTCTCACTGTAACTCTGGCTTTCAAATAAATAAGTCTTAAAAAAATACTGTATTTATTACTGAAACTTTTTAAAGGAAGTAGACATAGATGCTGTTAAGGAGAAAAGAGGTAACTGAAAGGTGATATGCAGGTTCGTTTGCTTAACCGCAGTAATCATTCACTGTGTCTATCAAAACAATATCTGTTTATCTTACATATAGTTTCTTAAAAGGAAAAAAAGACTAGAAAAATATATAGTAGCATGATAGCAATAGATAATTATATTTGAATTTTAGATGATATGTGTTTATTTGTACTTTTTCCAAGTTTTTTAAAATAGTATTTATTATATTTTTAGAGAGGGAAATAAGATTTATAAACTAAATGTCAGGACTACCCCCAATTTTCATTTAGTTTCTCAAAGTGTTTTGTTTTGTTTGTGTGTGGTATGTTTTTTTTCTTCTTCTTCTCATTTTGGTCATTTGCCATGCATTTAAGATATTTTGAAAGAAATTAAAAAAAAAAAACCTTTGGTAGTTTGACCTCCTCAATGCAGAGTTACAGATGTAGGTCTATATCAAAAGCATTGTCTCAGTGTATCCTGACAACAGCTTGCATACTGAAGGGAAGAGTAGCAACTAAGCTGTTAAACAGAACTAAAAGTCAAGAAAAGCTCAAAACTACCACTGTGTAAAGGCTAGTTGGCTATCCTGAAAAGCTATTGTAATTTAGCCAGATATCTTCATTTTTTAATTTTAAATGGCAGTTTTGTGTTGTAGTTTGAGTTGAAAACTTTTGTAGGAAGTTTCAAATATGTCAGTCATGATTACATCTGCTAAATAAGAAAAGACCATTACAAATCTAAAATCTCTGGATTATCTTGGCCCTTTGTCTTTCTTTCTTTTTGGCACTCTGCCTTGTAATGAATGTTTCATTGTTGTTGTTTTTAATTATTGAGACAGAAGGAGAGTGAGATGGAGAAAAGTGCACACTCCCATCTGCTGGTTCATTTCCCAAATGTCCCAAACAGCCCCCAGGTGGTGCCAGAGCTGGGAGCTGGAAACTCAGTCAGAGTGTCCCACGTAGGTGACAGGAACTGCATCTCTTGAGCCATCACAGCTCCTCCGACGGGGGCCTGAATTAGCAGGAAAGTAGAGTCGGGGGGGCCACAACCAGGTATGAAACTCAGGCACTCTGATGTGGGATACGGGCGTCTTATCTGCTAGGCCACATGCCTGCCCCTGTCTTCTAACTTTGTAAATTTTTATTAAATTTTTTGGGAAGCAGGAAGAGAGAGAGAGAGAGCTCTCAATCTCTAGTGTACTCTCCAAGTGCCTGCAGTGGCTGGGGTTAGGCCAGAGCTAGGAACTTAAACCAGGTCTCCCATGTTGGTGTCAGGAGCCCAACTACTTGAGCTATCACCACTACCTCCCAGGGCCCACATTAGCAGGAAACTGGAACCAGAAGCCAAGGCCAATAATCAAACTCAGGCACTTCAATGTGATACATAGATGTCTTAACAGGTATCTTAATTGCTAAACACTGATCCCTGCCTTGTAACTTTTTATTGTTCCTCAGTGCCACTGTCACTAGGTTAGGAGAATAAAAAATGCTAAAGTATTTTAGCTGCTTTCAAGAACTTCGGCTTCACTAAGTGGTTAGTGAAGAGATTGAAATTATGGAATAAAAGATAATGTAAAAGATTATATCCTAGTTTCCTTTTACCATGGGAGTAGATTGTACATTCATAGCACATATTTTTGCTTTACTGTAAGTCATTTAGAACTCAATGTTTGCTATTCATGTTGTTCAGTCTTCATTATTATCTTTCCTCTGCAGTTTTTGTGGTTCTTGGAACGTGTATTGCAGTACAACTGGGGACAAACCCTGATTGGATGTTCTTCTGCTGTTTTGCTGGGACATTCATGTTCTATTGTGCACACTGGCAAACATACGTTTCTGGAACACTGAGATTTGGAATGTAAGTAATGCTTAATGGTGATTTTTATTTTAAATATGGAGAATGTTGTTTATAGATAAGAATTGATATCACTATATTAGTTTAATAAATAGAAGTTTAAAACTTCATCATTACAGCTAGTCCCTAATAAGCTCTATTATGTCCCTCTATCACGCCTTTTAAAATTAAATAGAAATACCAAAATCTCCCAACCAAGATTTGTAAAGCAACAGGAAAAACAGGACACCACATCTCACACACACACACACACACACACACACACACTCACACTCACGTAGATTTACCTTCCATATACACTTATGGGTTTCCTCTACTGTTTTTTTTTTTCCTGTTACTTATTTTTACTGTTATTTTTAACTTCATGTTTATTTTCACATATAAAAATGCATTTTTCAGGAAAGGTAAGATAGTTTCTAAGAGGAAAAGTAATTCTAGTCTCTAAATATCATTGTTTTGTTTATGAATCTATAAAAATCTGAGCTCTTAAGAATTCAGTTGACATAAATACACCTTGTAGATTATTAGTGCCAAAAGAATGCCTGAGTATTTAAAAAAATGAAACACAGTCTTCTTTCAAACTTCAAAATGAATAGTTTCTACCTGGCAAGCAGTACGTTTCCATAAATATTAATGAATAAACCAGTCTTGGAACATGGATGAGACATTCACTAACTAGTGCTTAATTAAGTATCACAGATCCTATTTATACTGCTTACATTCTTCATTTTGTCATGGCATAGAATTCAAAGAAAAAGCTGTATACTTAATGAAATAAAAGTAAAAGTCTCTGAGGCTAGTGCTGTGGCTCACTAGGCTAATCCTCCACTTTGCGGTGCTGGCACACCGGGTTCTAGTCACGGTCGGGGTGCCGGATTCTGTCCCAGTTGCCCCTCTTCCAGGCCAGCTATCTGCTGTGGCCCGGGAGTGCAGTGGAGGATGGCCCAAGTGCTTGGGCCCTGCACCCCATGGGAGACCAAGAGAAGCACCTGGCTCCTGGCTTCTATCAGCACGGTGTCAGCCGCAGCATGCTGGCCCAGCGGCCATTGGAGGGTGAATCAATGGCAAAGGAAGACCTTTCTCTCTGTCTCTCTCTCTCACTGTCCACTCTGCCTGTCAAAATAAAATAAAATAAAATAAAACTCTCTGATGGTAAATGATAGGAGAATATCTTAATTTTTTAAAATAAATCATTAAATTTTTTTTTCCATTTTAAATATCTGGTGAACTTAGTTTTCTAGGTCTTGGAAAAGTCAGAATACATATAAATACAGCTGTTCATTACAAGTTCAGTTTAAATGAATAAATCTATTTAAAGTAGAATTTAAGATGGCCTTATGGCAACAACTGCATAATTACTAGTACTTTGGATGTAAACTATTAGAGGCAAGTCTCAGAATAATTTCAAAGTAAAGGAGGTTAGAGAATATATTTAAGATTCATCTGAAGATGATACCCTTATTAGAAACAGTGGAGGACACAGTGTCCATGTGAAAACCATCTCCCTGTGCATTCATTAACGGTTGATACAATGATCATTGCTCAGAAAATATTCAAGAGTTCTGATTCAATAATTGAAAATGTGTACAGCTGGTTTTTTCCCTCAGTGTTGTTGTCATAGTTTCTGTTTTAATATTCATAGTCTTTCTGTGCAATTAGGTAAAATCACAAAATGTAATAGGCTTCTAAGATAACTTGTTTTACACTAATTTGGTTTTAGTATTTAGTGATACCACTATTTCCAAAAATGTCAGAATTTGTTATATCTGGAATTCATATCATTTAAATTTCATTGGTTATGATCTCTCAGGAAACTTTCAAACCCTTACTTTGAAAGCTTACTTACCAACCAATCCTAATATATTCTGATTCCCTTTCAAGTAGTACAAAGCAGCCATATGGTATAGGCAGTGAAGGAAGGAGACAGTGAACCAGGGAAGCAGCAGGAGAGTTTTGTAAACAGTGTTTCTTAGAATTTCCCTCTTAGTATTTCCTTGTAATAAGTATGAATTTGGAGAATTGCAAGCAGGTCTGTATGGTTGGATCATAAGAAGCCTTTATAAGGCTGGGGAAAGTCGATAAAATCAGGGTCCTTCCATGTTCTGCCAGGAAATGTGGGCTTTTTCCCTGAATCCATAGGGAGCTTTGTAGGACCCAAAGCAGGGAGAAGACGAAAGTGCCACTTACAGAGATCAGTTTGTCATTGTAGCAGAGGATAGGCAAAAATTATAGGTCTGTTGATGAGGGAATGAATGAGCAGGCAGAGACTAGAATGACTTCCAGTTCCTCCTTCTCATGGTTGTGTGGAAGGTAGAAAAAGGCACTACAGAAACAGGACCCTGTTTAAAAGGAGAGTTCTACCTGGAAAAATGTAAATGAGAGATTTTAGATATCCAAGTAGAATGTGGTTAGCAGAAAACTTCAGGAGCAAGCCTAGAAAGAAGCCCATGAAAATTACTGAACAGCAAGAGTCAGAGAAGCATTCTGAATTGAAAAGCCAGAAAAGGGATGAATTCTCTGCCAAGACTCAAAATGAGGACAGGAAAGTGTACATTGAATTTGGCAAGATGAACCATCCCTAGTAGTTTTATGTAATGGTGGGATGGAAACCACTTTGAAAGGAGTAAGATTTGAATAGAATAAATAAGTAGACTACTACTTAACACACATTACACAAGTTACTTATAAAAATGTGTGGCTGTGGTGGGAAGGAAAGAGGCACTGGCTAGAGGGGAGAGAGTGGGCTCAAAGGAAAGAAGGTTTTGCATTTTTAATGAGAAAATTACAAGTATATGGAAGAAATCCACTAGAGTGAAGAAAGGAAGTGTGGGGGTGATTATTAAGGAATTGTAACACAAAGAGGGCCTAGTAGGAGGAAGTTCTGTCTCTGGAACTGAAGTGCTTCCTTATAAAACTGCTTTAAAATCTAGAAATATTGAAACCAGTCTGAATTTAACATCAAAATATAAATTGTTAGTTTAATAAGGAGTCTTTTGTTTTGTTTTGTTTTGTTTTTGACAGGTAGAGTTAGACAAAGAGAGACAGAGAGAAAGGTCTTCCCTCCATTGGTTCACACCCTAGATGGCCACCATGGCTGGCGCTGCACCTATCCGAAGCCAGGAGCCAGGTGCTTCTTCCTGGTCTGCCATGTGGGTACAGGAGCCCAAGCACTTGGATCATCCTCCGCTGCCCTCCCAGGCCACAGCAGAGAGCTGGACTGGAAGAGGGGCAGCCGAGACTAGAACCCTAGAACCCGGCACCCATATGGGATGCCGGCGCCGCAAGTGGAGGATTAGCCAAGTGAGCCACAGTGCCGACCCCAAGGGATTGGTTTTGATTTGAGAAATTGTATTCAGCTTTCAAAAATCCTACATTTATATTAAAGCAACACTGAATTACTTTCTAAATTGAAAGAAGGCAGCAGGGGTTGGCATTGTGGTACAGCATCTCACATGAGCAAGTGGTTCAAGTCCAGGTTGCTCCACTTTGGATCCAGCTCCCTGCTAGGACCTGGAAAAACAGTAGAAGATGGCGCAAGAATTCGGGTCTCCACACCCAACCAAGAGACCCAGAAAAGCTCCTGGCTCCTGACTGCAGCCTGGCCCGCCCTGGCTGATATGGCCATTTGGGGAGTAAACCAGCAGATGGAAGAGCTCTCTGTCTCTCCCTCTCTAACTTTGACTTTCCAATAAATAATACAAACCTTAGAAAAAATAAAAATAAAAAAGCAAGCAACAGCATTCATAGAAATATACTGTGAGTTCTTTTACATTTAAGGAGAAATTTTTCGGGGCCGGCGCTGTGGCACAGCGGGTTCATGCCCTGGCCTGAAGTGCCAGCATCCCATGTGGTCGCTGGTTCGAGTCCTGGCTGCTCCTCTTCCTATCCAGCTCTCTGCTGTGGGCTGGAATAGCACTAGAAGATGGCCCAAGTCCTTGGGCCCCTACACCCCCATGGGAGACCCAGGGGAGGCTCCTGGCTCCTGGCTTCAGATTGGCGCAGCTCCAGCCATTGCAGCCAATTGGGGAGTGAACCATCCAATGGAAGACCTCTCCCCCTCCCCCTCCCCTTTCCCCTCCCCCTCCCTCTCCTTCTCCCTCTCCTTTCTCCCTTCTCTCCCTCTCCCTCCTTCCCTCTCTCTCTCTCTCCCTCCCTCTCTCTCTCTCCCTCCCTCCCTCTCTCTCTCTCTCCCTCCCTCTCTCTCTATCTCTCCCTCCCTCCCTCTCTCTCTCTCTCCCTCCCTCTCCCTCTCCTTCCCTCCCTGCCCCACCTCCCTCCCTCACTCACTCCCTTTCCCTCCATCTCCCTCTCCCTCTCCCTCTCCCTCTCCCTGCCTCTTTCTCTGTGTAACTCTTTCAAATAAACAAAAATAAATCTTTAGAAAAAGAGATATTTTTCAAAATACCAATGCAGTGATGGTGTATAGACATCCCTAAAGAAGTCTTATTATCATTTTTACATTTCATATTTTTTCAAGAGCATATATAATAAATAGAAAATGAATTAAATATTAAAGTAAATCTTGTATGTGTGTAGGAGAAACTCAAAATTTATTTTGCTTTTTAAGAAAAGAACAAAGTCAACTCTCAACCGTAGCTTGATTATAGCTAAAAGCTGCCTTGCACATTGTTAGTACCTTTGTTCAATATCTAGGTAGAACCCTTTCCATGCGTTGCCCCTCCACTAAGCGAGTAGAGATCTGACAGATGAGTACTGTTCACTGGGACCCTTCTGGCCCAGCTCAGCCCTAAGCATGTTCACCAGCCCAAATATAAAAGTTTACGGGGAAAATGGAGTTAGAGAACTTCAAGTAAGGATTGGTTGGTACAAGATAGGTATTCAGAATTGAAGCTCATTAGTAAAAATTTGTAAAAATATTCCTTAAAATGTTTATGGATTATGCTAAGCCCTCTCTTAAGGCCTAACCCCCTATGTCTAGATATCTTTTAATATATAACTTATATGTATGGAATGATTTTTATAAAATAAGTGCTGAGAAATAAGACCTTAAACTCTATGTAACTTGTATGTATAGAATCATTTTTATAAATTAGATGCTTAGAAACCCTAAAAAATCGTTAATAAAATTTGATTTAAGCAAAGAATGGGTTTTAAAAACTCTTCTTACTGTAAAGACAGAACTCTTATTTAAATTATCATTTCAGCAAAAAAAAAAAAATACTTTTAACATCTTTTCTAAAGAATAAAAGAAATTGATCTCAGGTCAGTGTATCTTGGCTCAAATGTTACTCCCAACAGTTATCTACAAATTACCTTGTTTGTGAATCACCTTGGGCAAGGATCAAAACTTTCAGGGGCTTTATTACCTCATTTATAAAAATAAGAATTTTGGATTAGATTATCTCGGTTCTATTTGTGACTCCTATGGGTCTGTTAATTTTATAGATACTGTTTCTGGTGTGCTTATCATTATAAGCAGAGTATTGATCTTCATTTGTACTACATTTTTCGATTCATGCTCTAAAGCCTCATATTTACATTGCTAAAAACTCTGCCACCAGATATTTATTTCTATAAAAGTAAATTAACTTGCCATTTTTCTTTTCTATAGTTAAAAAAAATTAATGCACTTTGTATTCCACTGATAGTCTGTCAATTCCAGCCCATCTTCTTATCTTAAGTAGTTTCAAAAAAGTAATTAAAGACTTCCTAGTAATGAAAAATGTTTATTAATGTGTAATTCACTTTGTGTGGATTAAGAATTTGGAAATTGGAATCTGCATATCTTTAAATGTTTAGGGTTTAACACATGAGTTATCAGATACCAGAGATTTTCCTTTTAGCTTTTAGTTTCTAGTTTTCCCATGCGTTTTTATTTTCTCAGCAGTGATTTATTTAGTTGGATGCCAGCTCTGTCCATTTAATTTTATCAGTTGTTGTAGATTATTCCCTAAAACAGTCATTTGTGTTAACCTAGATTGTAAGTAGGGCTCTCAGATCATCAGGTAAAACTGCAGACATAGTCTCATTAACATTCCTCAATTCTTAATTTTGATTGGTATAGTTTTCATTTGAAGCTTATTTACTGCTGTTCTTTTTCTGTTAACCATCAGTGTTCCAAAACTTCTTTAATGATTGACCAAATGTTTTACTTATTTTTACAACTAATAAACTTAATTCAGTGTAGTAGAGAATTGCAATGCTGGTTTCAAAGAAGAGAAAGAGGAAGAAGGAAAAGATGCTGGACTGAGTACTATCAGGAAATAGGATAAGGAGATGGCCAATTTGATTTGTGTCCTTACTATATGCAAAGAGAAGTCACTCTTGATTATATTATTCCCCAGTTACGCTCTCCACATGTTTGTGCTGAGTGTTTGAGAGAGCAGAGGTAGGAGTGTGATGAGGTTTGGAGCAGTGAGGGAGTATGATGATATGAGATGTCTTTCAAATTGTACATTGGAGTTTCTGGGAAGGACTCCTGTCTACAGGGAAGGCTAGATACGTTCTGACACTTAGAGGACCTGCATCTTAGCCAGCGTGATTATTTGGCAAGTCATATTCACCACTCCTAGGTAATTGAGAATTGGCACTGTATTTTTAGCACTAGTGTTTCTAGCTGCCTACTTACAAGCCGCTGTTTTAGTGTGTTACTGTTCTATTTTTTTAAACATATTTTAATTTATATTTGAATTATTTGTATATGCATAGGGACAGTACAGAACTGTGTAAATTGTATCATTGAATGTAGGTTCTTTATAAGGAGAAAGGAGAATGTTATCTTTTAAATCTGTTCTTGCTGCCTGTTTTAGGAGGGCTCTTTAGCAAAAGTTCTGAGTAAAGTTATATTGAAATGTTTGTTTCCTTATGCATAGATTCGATGTTACAGAGTCCCAGATCATAATTGTAGTATTCCAGCTTCTCACAGGAACCCTGGGGCCTTGGTTCTGGAACTTCACGGTAACTGCCAGAGTACTCATGCTGTCTGATGAACAATGGCGTGAACTCAATGAAGACAGCACCTTTGTCATGCACAGAATAATTAAAATGTGAAAACTCAAAAATCTTTCTCATGGTATTTCACAGACAAGTTATTAGGAAAAAATAATTTTAATATACAATAGGGCAATAAAAATCCACCCTATTAAACAATTTTTAAAGTCATATTCTTGTAATTTAATGCTAGAGCCGATTTTCTTTTCCTTATATCCATTATATCTAATATTTTTGCTCCATTTTTTAAAAAAATACCTTTCCACCATTAAACAGGATTTTTTTCTATTTCTATTTTAAAAATGATAAAGCAAGCAGAGTTTTTCTTAGATAAGTTGAAAGAACCCTTTATAAATAAAAAGAAAAATTCTGCTTATTCTCTTAACTTCTCTAGCATGTTCTCTGAGCATTCTGATACTGATTCTTCTGCTTAGATTAACTGATTGTAATTCAAAAATGTATACTAGAAGCTATTGTCATTTCTATACGTTTGGATAATGTTTTCCCCTCTTAGTTTGCTTTCAAGGTTAGATATCCTTAGCTTTGTGTCACCATAGTCATACTTTGAATTCCTTCCTCTTTCAGTTTTCTTTTTGTTTAATAATACATATTTCCCTAATGGTAGTACAAAGTATGATCTATCTTTTTCCTCTCAGAGTTATTATTTTTCTCTTATTGCTTTTAAATTCAAAAACATTTATTAGGAAATGTTTTTCCAATGAGATATCCCAGAATCCTTTATACTTCACTATGAAAAGTTTATTTACAAGAAAAAATAGAGCTTAGATTTAATTTATAGTTCAGAGGGAATGGTAGGGAACCATTCATATGAAAACTTGATAGATCATTCTAAGCAATACAAAGCTGTATTAGGTTTTCAACATTAAGTCCTCATACTCCCCCCACACAAAGAATTAATATTACTTCAGAATATAATAGAAACAATGAATGCCTTGTTAGCAGAGTTCTTTCTGAAGGAATATTGCAGCATTGTAAATCCAGTTATTCAATGGCAAAAATGATGGTTTGGGTGACAAATTAATAGGGTTATTCAATGCATAGTCCAAAGAATAACTTTGGAATCTGGACAGTACTGAGAAGTACTATAGACATTTCTAGGAACAAAGCTAATGCCATTGTCAATTGAATTTACAATGTATTTGCATAATTATTTGTGAGAGTTACTCCTACAATGTGCATAGTTCAGTATGTATTTTTAGCTTCCTTCATTACCCTTACACCATTTTCTGATGCTTTTCTCCAAAAACTTGTAATTTTATGCTCATCGCACTGTCTAGATTTATAATTTTTGATTTTTTGTTATTAATGATACTCACCAGTGGTCTCCACCAATGTTCTTAATGAAATTAATGGTCAGAATATTGACTGTGTTATTTACTTTCATCTTGTTTCTCTATATTAAAGTACCCTACATTTATATTAAAGTAAATTCTATTAAAATGTTTCTGGAACAAGTGAACTTTAACATCAGAAAAAATGCTTTCACAATATTTTCTGTCTTCAGATACATTGTCTTCACTTTTACTGGTTACTAACTTGAAGAGTTTTTTTTTCTTCTTTTACTCTGTTGCCTTAACTGATTTGATCTTTAGAATGAAATTTTCTGATGTACTTTTTTTATTTAAACAAAGTTTGGAGGGAAAATTTTAGAAAGAGTGATTCTTACTAATTTGTTTCTAACTTAATTTATTAGCATCTAAACTTTGTCAGCATTTGCCTGTTGTATTCTAGCATTATTGATGAAATTATGTTCAAATGCAGGGGCATCATACTGAAATTCACAAAATCTTAGTAATGGCTAATTAAAAGATTAGAACAGGGGCCGGCGCCATGGCTCACTTGGCTAATCCTCCACCTGCGGCACTGGCATCCCATATGGGCACCAGGTTCTAGTTCCGGTTGCTCCTCTTCCAGTCCAGCTCTCTGCTGTGGCCCAGGAAGGCAGTGGAGGATGGCCCAAGTGCTTGGGCGCCTGCACCCGCATGGGAGACCAGGAAGAAGCACCTGGCTCCTGGCTTTGGATCGGTGTAGATCCAGCCGTAGTGGCCATTTGAGGGGTGAACCAGCAGGAAGGAAGACTCTCTCTCTCTCTCTCTCTCTCTCTCTCTCACACTGTCTGTCTCTATCTGTCAAAAAAAAAAAAAAAGCTTAGAACAAATGTTTGCCCCAATTGATTGGTAGAATAAAAATTAAAGGAGTTTAAGCACATCATATGAACACTCCATTTGTTTCGAGATTCTTTCTGTTATTTTCTCTGTAGCATTATAAAAGTCACTTTATCTTTCTGATTAAAATTTATCATCTATAAAATGGTGATAATTTTTTTCCTACCTCCTAGAGTAGTTAGAAAAATTAGAAGGGTTAAAAATGTAATGTTTCCCACAGAGCTTCCTTGGCATAGAAGTTTCATTGGCATAAGTTGGCATAAGTTTTCATTATCATTTAATATACTAAGACCTGTGTTTTTAACTCCCAGTAGGTTACAAATTTCTTCCGAATTTGGTTGTGCTAGAGAGGAAGATAAGTCCATGATCCCTAACTCTAGGTTCAACACTAAGTGAGGTGAGAGAACTCTCCATTTAGTTCTTCATTTTCCAAAGGTGATAGGCTACCCCTTTAATGTGTGAGGCCTCTACTCTGTTTTTTTTCTATATCAGAGCACTTGTTCTGATCTAGCCTTTGAATGTATTTTTTTCCAATAACTCAGTTACTCAGTGGACTTTTCCTTTTTAGTTGTCTCAGTAAATCTGAGGATCCATATAGTCATTCATTGATAATACAGCTTATTTCAGAAATAAACACTCAGCTTTGTGTTCCCTGTATGTAATACTTGAATTTAAAATGCACATAATTGAGGCTATTGTTGTAGCATAGCAGGTTAAGCCACCACCTGCAACGCCAGCATCCCATATGGGCACCAGTTCGTATCCCAGCTGCTCCACGTCCAATCCAGCTCCCTGCTAATGGCCTGGGGAAATCAGTGGAAGGTGGCCCAAGTACTTGTGTCCCTGCCACCCACATGGGAGACCTGGAAGAGCTCTTGACTGCTGGCTTCAGCCTAGCCCAGCTCTGGCCTTTGCAGCTAGGGAGTGAGCCAGCAGATGGAAGATTCTTTCTCTCTCCCTTACTATCTGTAACTCTGACTTTCAAATAAGTAAATAATCCTTTCTTAAAAATACACATTCAGCTTTATGGTTTATGTTATTTAATTATTAAATTCAAATTGCTGTACCAAATTTGCCTCTTATCAAGGGTATAAAGTAAAAATATTATATATTGGTTTTTTGTTACTACAACTAAATACCCAAGACAAGTTACTTATGAAGGAAGAAGATTTTATTTTGGCTCAGTCTTTTGGAGGCTCTGTTGGTTCAGTCCTGTGGTGAGACAGTGGCATTGTATGTGAAGAAAGGATCACATGGTGGCCAGGAACTACCTATGTCTACACCCTCAATGACCTAAGGCTCTCTCAATAAGCCTACCTTTCTAAACACAGTAAATGATAAGGCCTCCACCCTTAATCCATTAACCAATAACAAGACTTTAGGGACCTGGCCTGTAACACATGAGCCAAACTAATATGCAAACCAAAGCATATTGGTAAGCAATATTTTGAATTTCTAGGCTGATCTTTATTTCACTTCACCAACATGTCTCCCACCCCTGGTATTCCCCATAAAGTGTACTGATCTGGTTATGTATAAGTTCCTTAGAACTTGAACTACATTTAAAAATAATTATAGATCTTTAGTAATAGTAATCCTTATGTACAATTCTAGACAGCTACCTTCAAATGAATGACTTTCAACAAAATGTTTCTTATTAACAGTAGTTCAGTGGTCAAATTGAGATTTCTTTGACATTGTATATTTATGCCTAGTGAATATTCTTTGTTAATCAAACTACTAGCCAACCCAAATTGCAGCACATTTATATTTTATACTTTAGCAAAACTGTGTTTACAAGTTAAATACAAGTATATCTTATATATATTGTTACTCATAGAAAATTATATTAGATTGTCTTTTTTTATTTTAGTAGGAAAAGACAATGAAAATTCTGGAAAAAAGATGATTAACATGTTTATTAATTCACATAGGATGTCATTTAAATCTTTTTATATTCCCCAGTTAATACAGAGTCTTGGAATTGAAACCAAGTACATTTATTAGGTTTATCTCCGAACACTGAAAAATAAAAATGAAACTTTGAAAACAGAACTTTTACATAGTCAGCAAACTTACAGAGTTTGGATTTAACACCCTGTTTACCACCTCTAAAAGCCATTTTCTGTTTCTAGAGCAGTAACTGCCTTTGTATGGTAATGAAGGCTCCTGACATCCTCCCTCCAACCAGAGATTCTCTGTTCCCTTGTTTAGAAGTTAAAATTCATCATTTATGGACACTTTGATCTTTTACCTCTTTCTCAATTGGGTCACTATAGTGTAGGGAATGGTTGTCCAAGGGGGAGTGTGGGACGGTAATAATGGATATTGTAACTTATTTTTACCTTGGACTACCATGCCTATAGCCTCTCTTCAGAAAAATTGGAGAGCTTAGACTTACAACTGATTTGCTTTTTTCTATTTTTCTTGCATGACAACATCATAACAGTGCTTCTTTCTGACATGTAGTTATTCAAGTGTGTTTTTATCAGAGCAAAGTATTCATTATGGAATGAATACTCTGTCAAGATATTCAAGATATCAAATACTAGTCAAGATATTCAAATACCTTCATGTGTACCTTCATGGTTACAGAAAATTAAGTTTAATATCGTGTAGTTTTTTTCCCTCTGGAACTATACGCTGTGGAAATCTAATGCCACAGATAAGAGGTTTGTTTTCTCAAATTTTTTTTAATCACTTTGGTGTTTTGGGTACTCTTTCACAAATCCTTTGTGTCTTGAAGGATGCTTTTTGAATTGGGGAGTTATAGTAGTGATTGTCAGTTTCTTTGGTTTTTTATTTTGGGAATAGTCCCAGCACTTGGGAATATTATCACTCATGATTCTCCATTGTTAAAGTGGTAATAATAAGAAAAAGGAAATTATTACAGAAATGCAAATTCCTGCCTCTGTGTAATAATGTCCCTTCTAAATAACTGTGTCTGTCCTGCATGGCTAGAAAGATTAAAATGAGCCCCTCCTAATACATGTTAAAATAAATAATTAGCCCAGACTGAGAGACTTCCTAGTGGAAAGGTGCAGAATGGGCTGTCACATAGCTAGCTCTCTTCTAAACAAAGCCATTAACTCATATTGTTAATCACTTTCTGACACTTGTCTCTCTTGCTTGGTTCCTATCCCTGGGAATGGCTTTATGCTGCACCCTTTCTCATTGACAGTCATGATCAGACCTGTATTTTTTCCAGGAGTGTTGGTAGGCAGTTCTCTTGAGTCAGAGTAGAAGGAGTTCAAAAGATTTCTCTAAATCAGATAAACAAGTAGGAGAAAATATCCCTAACTACCAGCTGGTAAGTAAGCATTCCTTGGCTCTTTTAACATGAGGACATTTTTGGCTAAATATAATGACAGGATCTCAATAGTTCAACAATTTATATTTCCCAAAATTTCAAAGAGGCTGTGCCATAAAACTTTCCCTTAAGAATTCATATTTCCTGTTCTCTTTTATATTCATCCATAGTACAAAGATTAATTGCATGAGGTTCCCTCCATTTTTATTTTGTAATTCTATACTTCTGGCCCTTCCCCTTCCAAAAGGCTACTTCATATATCCAGCAAAATGTTGTAAGATGTCTGCCCTCCTCCACCCAAGACAGAGTCTATCATCTTCGACACCTCACCTACCTGCTTAGTCTCCTGAGTCTGCTACTGAGTGTAATTCCCCTTATTGGCAACACCACTCACCAGGTTAGCTCTACAGATTCTTTTTAGCCTAATTCAGTCCATATTTTTCCAATAAGTGTGTATATCAAGATAACTACATCACTGTATGTTTGCAGCTAAGTAAACTTCTATTTAAAAACATTTTAGAGCATAAATCAGTCTTTCATTGCAAGAAACTGGTTTCAACCCAGTTACTTATGGGCATGAGAGCTGGTATACCTTAGGCTCCATTATAGATTATTTGCTTAAAGTATCAATATTAGAAATGGGGGCTATTTAGGAATTGAACCCCCTTGCTGTTGTTGATACCTGCTTTCCTTTGAATGACTTTCTTAAGGTAGATTTTTCACTCTGTTGAAAAGCAATCATCATCAAGGTATATAGTAAAAACACTCTCATTCTTACCTGCCAGCTACCCAGTTCCACCCTGACCTCCCTAATAGACAACTACTTAGTTTACAGTGTACCCTTCCAGAAATTTGTTGTGCAATTACTGACAAAAATAAAATATTATTTTCTTCCTTTTTTACACAAAAGTAGCCCATATACATCCTACAACTTTTATTTCATTTAATATATCCTGAATTTTTTCTGTATCAATATATAGGGAGCTGCCTTGCTCCACTCTTCTTAAAATATGCAAAATATTCCCCTCTAGGGAAGTACATAATTTATATAGCCACATCCTCATTAAGGAATTTTTCTTAATTTGCTGTTATAAATAACTCTGTAGTAAATAACTTTGTATGAACACCATTTTGTGCAAATGTATTTGTAGGAGAAAATCTCAAAAGTAAAAAAGCATTTGGATCCTAAATCAGGGAAAGATGATTTTAAGATTATACAGAGTGTTCATCTACAGAAGGAAGGAAACACCAGTACATGCTTTGCTTCTCAATCTTTTTGCCCATATTCTTTTTTTCAGACGTTCAGGCTTCTAATTTCTACTGCCCTGTTTTGGCACCAGGTTTGTCTCTTCTTAACTGTAAGATCATTTTCAACAACCCCAAAGCTAATTCTTGGCTGTTTCAGTATCTTCTTTCCAGAAATCTTAGAAAGTCAACCCTAGTGAAAAAAAAAAAATTGGATTGAGAATTGATTTAAATTTTTTCATGGCAGGCATTAAATAAATATATCTAAATGGCAGTACATTTTTCAAGGTATCATTGATTTATGTTATTTTAGTTAAAGCTTATCATTACTTTCATTTGATACTATAAAGCATTATTTCAGAATTTCATGTTACAGAGTAGTGCAGTATAACCCTCTGCTTGATACTCAAAAAAATACACTCACATCCATTTTTTTTTTTGTTTTTTGTTTTTTTGGTTTTTTTTTTTGTGGTGGGAAAGGTTAAGCCATAGTTTCAACCCAACTTCAATGAGTCAGAAATTTATTTTGAAAAGGGGGGGTTTTTATTGCTCTGTGAAATTCATCAAATTAAAAGGCTCTGGATTTCATGATTTTGCTCATAACAAATTTTTGACACTTCTTTTTCCCCTTTCCTCAATATTTGAGAGGTTTTTTTCCCTATTGTGCATGATAGAGGAATGCTGCTATGCTTGCAAGTAATTAACTTGAAATTGTTTTGAGTAATTCTGCTTTTTTGGCTTTTTGTACCTAATCAGAATTGATGTGACTGAAGTGCAAATCTTCATAATAATCATGCATTTGCTGGCAGTGATTGGAGGACCACCTTTTTGGCAATCTATGGTAACTTTGTTCACATTGTGTATCCCATGTAATGCATGTTGTCTTTTGCTTGTGTTTTCTAATATAGGATAATCCAATTAAAAGGTAATGTGTACGACTATTTCATTTTTTGTGAAAATGAAAAGTCACAGCAAACAGTAGGACGTAGACTTCTCTTGAAAGCATGGTAAATTTTACTACTGGAAATTATATAGTACATTAGGTCTCTCCATTCCAGGGCTGTTATTTTTTTAAGACCTTTGAGAATCTGAATTATTTTTGTCATCTCATCATACAGATGAGCAAACAGCAGGTAAAGTAGCAAGATAACCAGCGACAAAGTTAATCTTTTATTCTCTTTATGAACTACATGAATCTACTAGCTTTTTTCTCATTTGCTTAAAGCTCAATCATTCTGGCCCTAAAGTGCTTATTGGATGAAATCACTGCTGTGTAATGATTTTAACAAGCCAGGACCTTGATTTTCAACCTGAACTGAAATATGGTCACCTTACAAACACATTCTTTTTCACAGACTTCTGAGAGAGGGAATACAACATCAGGGCCAAGAGCATAGGCTCTGAAACCAGACTACATTTAATCTAGGTTCCACTGCCAATTGTATAAATCAGTTCTATATGTAACTCTCTGAAGCCTGTTTTCTCTGTAAGATGAAGAGGATAGTAGTATTTACCTCATGAAGTTAGTTTGTGGATTAGTTGAATTTATATATGTGAAGTACTTAGGATAGTGCCTGTTAAATAATGAACACTTGAAAAAAGCCATTGCTGCTCTTAAGATTTGAATATGTTCTTCCAGATCTGGGTCAAAGTAGTTTGTACTCCTTGGTCATCAGTTAACTGCTGGTTACTACCAGCACCACCCCTTCAGAACACAGTGTTTCTAATTTACTTGATCTGATTTTATCAAAAAGATTTACTAAGCCTAAGTGAATATAACTCTTAAAAAATCAGAATAATTGGGGCTGGCAAAACTGTTTAGTACATATAAAGTACACATGCATACACAGTCATGTATAAAATACACAGACACAGGTACACATACATGGGGTTTTCAAAAAATTAATGGGAAATACATATTATCGTCTAATTCCATTTTCCATGAACTATTTAAAATACCCTATATTTGTATGTGTATGCCATAGATTTCATTATAGACATCCTATTGGTTTTGAGACTAATATATAGAGATAGGAGTTTTATTATTTTTACTCTTAAGTAAATTAGTTTTTTTATAATTTCACCTTTTAGGATAGGAAGAATGGATTTTTTTCTTGAAACCATATTATAAAGCCTAACCCAACCCCCATTTAATTTTTTTTCTTCCCTTGACTATATGGATTATTTTTCATAGGACTTATTGCATACCAAAATTGTCTCCCCAGAATTATTTTTACTGTCTTGAACATACCTATATTGCCTATAAAAGTTCAATATACCATATCCCAAAAACAGGATTTCTGAATAGATCATTTCAAAACAAATCAAATCATCTGGTTTTATATACCTAATTATCCGGTATATATGGGAATGCATAGAACATTATAAACAAAGTTATCTATACATGTGTTATGTACATATCCTAATTTCTTAGGTAGTACCTGGCAGTGAATTGCTTCAGGTATACTTTTTAGCTTTTCAAGTAGGATTTGTACTTAGAACCTGTACATGGTCATAACAGATGTAGTATTTTTTATTTTAGTCCTATATTTACTTGTAATTAAGATAATATACTCATCTTTTTTATTATATGTTTTTAAGAAGTTGTCTGAGGAACTCAGATCCAGGACTGAAATGGAGTTCCTAAATCCAGCAGTCCAATTCAAAATAAATGAGGTTAAGTTGCAGCAGGAAAGCAGATCCCCAGGCACCTGCCCATTTTTAACCTCATCGGTCCTGTTGTTAGCATCATTAAACTGGAAGGGAAGGGCCTGTCTTCCCTAGTGATACTTGAAGACTTAGTGAAATATGTGGTGTTTTTTTGAGCAACTTCCGGCACAGGTTCCCACAGTTCACCCGCAGACCACCATGCAGGTTGAATATCACTAATCTGAAATACTAAGATGAAAAGTGTTTCAGAGTTCAGATTTTTTTGGATTTGGTAATATTTGCATATACTTTATAGGCTGAGCATCCTTAACCCAAAAATTGCAAATCTGAAATACTCTAAAATTCAAAGCCTGGAACTTGAAAAATTTTGGATTTTGGAGCACTTTTGGGCTTTTGGATCAGGGATGTGTTTAACAAATATTGCTTTTTTTTCTTTTTATTTGGCTTATGGGTTCATTCTGAACATGCTGCTTTGAATTGCATTATGTTCAGGAACAACTATTAAATGTAATATTCCCATTTATTTTTGTGCCAAAATGGAGAAAAGATTTATTTAGGGCTCAGCTTTGACATTTTCATCTAAGATTGTGGCCATAAAATAGAAGTTGCTTTCCAAATCTACATTACATTAAATGGCTTTTAATGGTATTTAGAAAGCAAATTTATGATTAAAAAAACAAAAATAGTACAAAAGTCTACATAAGGTTGATTCCTTTTGGAAAGGTAAGTAAGTGATTTACATCTACATACACAAAAGACATTCTTTGGGTTATACATTGCAAGCAACAAAAAACACATTTTGTATATTGATATCCCAAAAGACAATCTCCTTTTGGAATGTCTTAGAACTGTCACCTATTCTATCACTCTCTTAAATAAAGGGGTGGGACGGAAGCAGACAGGCCAGTGGGATGCTGTTGTATCTGGGTTCAGTTCCCAGCTCTGGCTCTTGACTCCAGCCTGGCCCTAGTAATTGGGTTCCTGTCACCCATGTGGAAGATCTATATTGAATTACCAGTTTACTGCCCAGGCCTTGCTGTTGATAGCAGATGGACATGGTGTGTTCCTTTGTTCTCTATCTCTCTTTCTCTCCTCACCTCCTCTTCCCTGTCACCCCCCTTCCCTCTAATAAATAAAAATTTTAAAGAGAGAGTGTCCTCTCACTTTGGAAGAGAACTATTAAATGTTACTTTTATTGATAATTGATTCTTTTAAATGTGGTACTTGATTAACTGTATATTAAATCATGAGACATCTTCTGGAATCCAGTTAGGGCAACTGAATTCATGTTTTTGCAGGTGATGTTACAGGATTCATTGAATACTTTCTGTGTAAATTATTTGCCTCTCCTTCTGAACTTTGAAAAATCTGAGAATACACTTAAATAACTCAGACATTATCATTTTCCTCCACCACTTGGTGGACACTAAAATTATGTTAACATTTTTCTGTATTTTGGTGGGATTAGTTTATATTAAGATGATTTACAAAGAGACATTCCCAAATTGAAAGAAGCTCAAAATGGTACTTTCTATTTCTGCTGAAGTTTGCTAAGACCATGTTATTATTAGCAAACTAGTATAACAGTTTAATACTGATACTAATCTGCTTTAATCCAAGCTGTTGGACCAAACTTGTCCATTGTAATCTGATAAAGATTCTGAGAATTTAAGATTTTGTGTCTCTTGATCTTTTTTAAAATTCATTACATCAGATTGTCATTATTTGGATGCATAGCTTCATGAATGAATCCAGAGTATTTTCCCCTAATGGGACAGACAAAGGTTTTCTTAATCTTCCCAAGTCTTGGAGGCTATAGAAACTCCAGGCAGCTAGGTATAAAGGTGTTGTCAGTGTAACACACTGGCCATCTTTGATGAGTTTCAAGATGGTGCTAACGGATAAAAAAAGACTAAGAAAGACCAGATGTACCCACCCTTTGTGATCTGGGGGAGAACACAGAGTGTTCCAACCACCTTTATCTTGAGTGTGGAGTGAAATTGACTACACTTACACTTTTTGTAAGAGGTTCAGTTGGTGCCAATTTTTAAGGGATCACCTGATGATGTTTAGTGTCCCAGTGACTCCAGCTTTCCCCTCACTTTGCTTCATATTTTCTTGTAGCTAATTTTTTCATTGTTTATGTGGGACCACAGTGTTTCTTCATAATCTCAAAACTGTGTAGACAGGAAGAGAAAGGGAGACAATTTTAATCTTCTTTCAACAAATACCTATTAAGTGCCTACAATAACCAGGGCTCTAGAGAAAGTACAAGTCAGTTGAAGCAAAATCCTGCACTCAGGAGCTTACATGTTGGCCTGTGTAACTAACATACATAACAGAAGTGATGAAAGTCCTGAGAATGTTTATGATACTTTGCTCCTACAGTCTAAAGCTTGCTTGCTTACTTTGTGATTCAAGCCCTGTACTAATTTGCCAATTTTCTAATGTATATGTTTATCACTTCTTCTTTCAAAGGGCAACAATTTCCATGATCCTAAAGCAATTTTATCAAATTGTAAATACTGCTATGACCAGTCAGTTCAATCATTACATGGATTACTGTTATGCTGAGTTGGCACTTCCTCAGTACCCTGGTCCTATTACAGGAATGCCCCCTTTTGCCAGAGAAGGCCTTTCTTTCTGTGGATAGAAAAGCAAGAGGAATGGTGGAGAGGCCAGGAACCAGGAAACTAGCCAAACTATTGGGTTTCAGCCAGGTGCATCAGATTTGGTTTGTAGTGTCCTTTGTTTTCTGAACTGGAGCAGAAAAATCTAGAGTTCAAAGCAACCATGGTTTTCTCCTGTACTGAAAACAAGTTGGACTGAGGAGTTGGATATCAGTTTAAGGGAGGATGAAGACCATTTAAGATGTTCCATAACATTCTAGACTTGATTTTTAGGGTGACCTATTTCACTTTGGAAAATTAAACACTACTGCAGTACAACTTGAAGTTGGAACAGTTGATTTCAGTTTTTTTAAAACTGCAGTTTTGGGCCGGCGCCGTGGCTCAACAGGCTAATCCTCCGCCTTGCGGCGCCGGCACACCGGGTTCTAGTCCCGGTCGGGGCACCGGATTCTGTCCCGGTTGCCCTTCTTCCAGGCCAGCCCTCTGCTGTGGCCCAGGAGTGCAGTAGAGGATGGCCCGGGTGCTTGGGCCCTGCACCCCATGGGGAGACCAGGAAAAGCACCTGGCTCCTGGCTCCTGCCATCGGACGAGCGCGGTGCGCCGGCCGCAGTGCGCCGTCAGCGGCGGCCATTGGAGGGTGAACCAACGGCAACGGAAGACCTTTCTCTCTGTCTCTCTCTCTCACTGTCCACTCTGCCTGTCAAAAAAAAAAAACAAAAAAAGAAAAAAACAACTCAGA
Source organism: Sylvilagus floridanus (assembly GCA_949820135.1). Lineage (NCBI taxonomy): Eukaryota > Metazoa > Chordata > Mammalia > Lagomorpha > Leporidae > Sylvilagus > Sylvilagus floridanus. The sequence goes on from OX463225.1 coordinate 101,877,851, forward strand.
GAGTTGTTTGAGAGTTTTGAGGAAATGTAGTATTCAAATGTTAAGATTTATTTCTGCCAATGTTACTGGGGTTTTCTACATATAAAAATAGGAAGTACCAAGTGTAAGTAGATGATAGTCTAAAAATTTTAAGTAGTCCTAATTAAATTGCTCTTTCTGTAACAACCCATTGCATGTTAAACTATCATGGGCTTTTAGAATCCTGTTCCTATAATGATTTGTTTCTGTTACCAGAATATATAACTTATTTTTCTATTGCATTGGTTTCAGTTCATATTGGACAAAATTTGAGACTAGAAAAGTAAGAGGAGTGCAAAGATGAAAATCTTAAATGATTTTAAAAATTCAGTACATTTCATTGTAAATGGTGGATACTGTGCTTGCAAGATTAAATGAATGGTATTAGTCCACTCATAAATTTTAGGTAAATCAATCCATATTGTCTATGTATAATATGATAACAATATATTGTTTACTTTTCTGAAAAGTAGATTTATATGTTAAAATTTTAGATACACAATTTGGACCTGTTTGGATGTGCTTTTTTTTTTCCCCCCTTCATATGAATGACCTCTTCACCGCCCTCTGCTTTTATTAGCTTCCTATATCCTCACAATTTGAAGTTGGGAACTCTTCTGAATACAACTTTTCTCTTTAATTCTCTTTTAGAGATTTTTTTAAACCAGTTGCAAATATTTCTTATATATCCATTCTTTCTCTCACACGGTAGTCAGAAATGTACCACAAATTTAGTGGTAGAACTCAAAATATGCACACAGAAAAAGGCAAGTACACTACTTTTTAAAAAATACCAGAAGACAACTTGGTTCACTGTTGCCAGACCTATGGGATCCATTAATTTATGACACAGATTGTTAAAGTTAGAGGTTGGCATCAGAAACAAGAATAATTTCTGTATAGCCTCATGTCTTGAGACTTGTTATATATTGCATGAAATGAGATGAAAACTTCTATTGCTTTCAGTACATGCTAAACTGAGGGAATGGAAAGTATTTGAGAATATGAATAAAATATTTGTGCTAGTTGTATATATTTTAATTGTTCTCTCTCTCTACCCATTAAAGATTCCAGTGCTGAATATTCAAATGAAAATTTTTCCTGCACTTTGTACTGTAGCAGGGACCATATTTTCCTGTACAAATTACTTCCGTGTAATCTTCACAGGTGGTGTTGGCAAAAATGGATCAACAATAGCAGTGAGTATAGCTTAAGATGTCCAGCAGTTTTTGCACTGGGTCTTGTTTTTCATTTGAAATGTATAAAATCACCTGTTAATTCAGAATTTAATTATCCTTAAGAAAAAGTAATGTTTCAAAATTTCTCAGCTTCATATCTAGATACATGCTCAACATTTGCATGTTTATTGTGCACACACAATACAAACTTGAACACATACTTTTTTTTAATGTGTGACCTGATTTGTAAAAATAATGCTGTCCATTTAAGTCAAATTCTTAGTTCTTGCCTAACCTATTTGTGTTGTTGCTTTTTGTTAGCCATTCTGTTGTTCCATTTAGTTTATAGAAATTGCCAGCTTTCAGGCAACATGAAGCTCTTGGAAGTTTGAGTTGAACTGTGTTACAGAAAAGCATGTAGCATATTAATAAATCTTCTCTTTACTGTGTGCAGGGAACAAGTGTCCTTTCTCCTTTTCTCCATATTGGATCAGTGATTACATTAGCTGCAATGATCTACAAGAAATCAGCAGTTCAGCTTTTTGAAAAGCATCCTTGTCTTTATATACTGACATTTGGTTTTGTATCTGCTAAAATCACTAACAAGCTTGTGGTAAGTACTTGGATTTTCGTTATTTTGTTTTTAACTTTTGTCTCATTTTGGTTTTATGGCCCTCTTTTTCATTATGTGGCTTCCTAAGCAGTCCAAAGTTTGAAATCACAGCCTGTTGACATCAGCAAGAAAGCTATACCTTTTGTAAATCTACAATTTAAGGTCATCGGAAGTTCTTTGAACCCCTACAACTTTCCACTCTTCTGTTCCTTATGTAGTGGTTGTTTAGATTACCTGCTCTCCTTAGTCTCAGTCTCCACTCAAATTTAAGGGTATTGCTGAAAAGCATCTTTTGTAGGATTAGTTAACATTATGATCCCTTTGTTTTTCACATATGCTTCATATTTCTAGTAATTATTGAAACAGATATTTGAACACACTACTGATTTACTTTGTAGATCACAGTTGCTCTGTATGAAAATGTGGACATCACTGATTCTGTTTTATTCATAGGTTGCACACATGACGAAAAGTGAAATGCATTTGCATGACACAGCATTCATAGGTCCAGCACTTTTGTTTCTGGATCAGTATTTTAACAGCTTTATCGATGAATATATTGTACTTTGGATTGCCCTGGTAGGTATTTTGCCATGTTATGTTTCATGATTTGGGAGCTACTTATTCTCTAGTTTTGGTAGGCCAATCCTATGAGATAGATCATATAATTTTAATGATTTGAAGCATCAGAAATCCACATACGTGTATGTGAAACTTTTTGAGAGCTCTCTGTGGCTTCAGAGTGGAGTCATTTTTTTGCATTATTGTTATTAGTCCTGCCTACATCAATGTTCAGCTCGAAACTTCTGATTATGGAAAGCAGGAGCTGGCAAACCACCCTGTGAGCCTAGAGCCTGTTCTGTAAATCAAGTCATATTGGATCCCAGCGTGGTCATTCATTTTTGTATTCTCTGTGGCTGTTTTCACACTATGATGGCAGACTTGGGCAGTTATGACAAAGTGTGATCCACAGAGCTTGAAAAATGTACTGTCAAAGAATTTGTTGATCCTTATAAAGAAAAGATTATGTAGAAGTTGAGTTATTAAAACAGAGAACTGAGAGTGAATTTGAATTGAAGAGAAGCAGATCAGAAGCCACTTCTCTTTACTTTCAGGAATCTGAGGAAAGGCGTTACCATGTGCTGAGAACCTAACAGTCTCTCTTCTTTCTAGGTCTTCTCTTTCTTTGATTTGATCCGCTACTGTGTCAGTGTTTGTAATCAGATCGCATCTCACCTGCACATACATGTCTTCAGAATCAAGGTCTCTACGGCACATTCTAATCATCATTAATGATGCAGTTGGTGTTTTATAGGAAACTCATGTTTTCTGCAGGAAAGAATCTGAACATATTAAGGAGAAGGGGGGTGGATAAGAACAAATATAATTTATAATAATCAATGTTGTGTCACCTTTATTCTTTGTTACTGGTAACACTCCCTAACTATCCTGTGTGAGAATGGGAATTTAGTCCCATCCTGTAAATTGTACAATTGTCGTACGGAGTTTGGCCCAAGAAAGCATGCAGGGGAAAAAAAAAAAAAAAACGCCATGTGTTTGTAATTATCCTGGATTCAGAATAATGGCATGAGGAGCAGATCTCCAGTGGTGGAGATTTCTGCTGTAGATTATTTGCTGGCCAAAAGATGGTTACTTTATAATTTTAACAAATCATCATCTTTTAGTAACATCCTTGTTTAGTGTCTTCTAAAGCTATCTTTACTGAGAGCTCAGCTTGTGACACAGATACATCCCACTAGCTTGTGAGGGGGAACTAGTGGTAAAGACCTTGAATTTGGATTGAAAGGTTTCCTATCTTTCTTTACATTATTGAGGAAGTAAATTTTTTTATTGCTCAAGAAAAAGTATCTCTCATGGGCTTGGGAAGTCCTGTTAGCATGTGGAATCATGTGTTAACTTTGTCAGTCCATTTTATTTTTTTAAATAAATATGTGATCCAAAAGCCAACTTGTCTCACTTTTATTCAGTGGAAAGATAAAGTAATTTTTAATGTCTTTTTTAAAATTTAAGTAAAATTTATTTCTGTTTTTTAACAAGTAAGGAAATTTGATCAGCTGTGTTATCATTATGTGTCCCATGACCTTTCTATTCTGCAGAAACTGTTTAACTTTCAAAAAGAGAACTGTGTTCATTTTCCCTCTTGAGTTCTTTATGTTATAGTCCATCACCTTTGTGATTATCAATCATTTAAAAATCTGAAACCTTTGCTCTAATTTTTTTCTGTTTTTTGTTTTTTTGCCTGGATCTCTCTCACCAGTTACTTTTGTACTCCCTTCTTAAGTGCACTTTGAAGTGGGAAGCAGGTATATTTCCATTGTATATGGCTAGTTTGGTTACTTGAATGAAGACTGAGCTAGCAGAAATGGTTTAAACTGTTGGCTAAATATTAGTAGCTTATTTTTTATTTGTATCCTGTTCGGTAATCAGAAATAAATAGTAGCTGCACTGCCTTGCATGGCAGCCAGAACTCTACTTTCTTGCATGTTTAATGGTTCCATCAGTACCATGTAGATCTGGATTAGCAATGAGAATTTTGATTTCTTTTCTAGACAGTACAGGAGATGGAAACCTCCCATTACCTTGCTGGCAACTTCTCCAACCTCTGGGATAGAGAAATACTTTATACAGGAAAATACCAAGGCAGATAAAGTTTTGGAAAATAGGACAAAGCAGGACATGGAGGAAAAATTCTACTTGTTTCCACTTCATATCTGTCCTCTTATTTGATTATTACAACGGACAAAACAGGTACTAATTGCCTGCAGTGGAAATTATGGCTAAATGGCATACCAGTGTGTCATAGCACTGCCATTTTTCAGAATGGAGCCTAGAACCCAAGTCTTCTGTATCCTGGTCCAGTGTGCTTCTCTATATCACACTGGACTTTAATGAGCTAAAGCTACAGCCAGGATGCTGAGGGCTAACTGAAATGTGCATGCATATATTCTACAGACATGGTCAGTGTAGAGAGCATTTGAAAAGCATTCAGGTATTTGGTGTGGGCCTCTTTCAGCACTAATTACCATCAGTGTCAGATCACAGGCACATGCGTAGGGAACCGCATCTGGCCCTGACTTTTCATTTACCTGGCCAAGTATCAAAATCACCTGAACAAGTCTTAAAGAATTACAGACTTCCAAGTCCTAACTCTAGAGATGATATGACAGATTTGGGATGGGGCTTCGGAATATTTTCACAAGTGTTTCAGGAAAACCCAGTGCAAGAAAACCAGCAACCAAAGGCAGAAAGGGCCAGGAAACCAAAGAAGCAGACAAATCCAGGGTTACACAGAATAAATTTACTTTATTGGGGGCAATGCGGGGAGACAAGCAGTCTCGGGTGGGCAAGGTAGGGCCAAAACATAAAACTGCACAGCAAGGCAGAGGGAAAATCCGTGTTTTACACACAAAAATGGGCCATGCTAATTGAAGTATACCTGTACTTTCTCAAGAAATACTAATATTTCAGGCATTAAATAAGGGACATTTCCAGTGTGGGCCAGCAAGTCAAGCCCAGTAGCTTATCTTAATGATTTTGCTTACCCCACAGGGTTTCAGATGATTATCAGGCTTACCCAAAGGGCAAGATGATGGTCGCAGTCAGAATGGCTGCATCCCTACAGCAAGGTTACCAGGATCCTGGTTCGTGTTCTGAAACCTTTTTGAGGCACAATTAAGTTTAGGAACCAGTGTTATAAACCACCTAAAAAAACAAGGTGATGATTCTTGGAAGCTGTGATAGGCTGCCACGTTGTTAGGGATGGGATGTGGGCAGTGGAGCATCCAGCAGGTCTCTGTATTCCCAAATCAGACTACATCAGCTTTAACTTCATTTGGGACCTCCTTCCTGTTGTTCCGCTCTCCAAAATATTTGTTCTATGCACAGAATTCAGAGACTTCTGAGGACCACATTCACGTAAACACACAAAAATGTTTTATTTATTTTACATGTTTGAAAAGTAGAGACAAAAGAGACCTCCCATTCATTGACACTCCCCAATTGCCTTCAACCACTGGGACTAAGCCAGGCCAAAGCCAGGAACCAGGAATTCAGTCCACGTCTCCCACATGGGTGACAGGGACCCAAGTACTTGAGCCATCACCTGCTGCTTCCCAGGATGCTCATTAACATAAAGATGGAACTGGGAGCAGAGCTGGGACTTGAACCCAGGCCCTCCATTATGGGATGCAGGTATCTAGGTGCACCTTAACCACTAGGGCCAAACACCCATCTCTAAACACACTTTAAAATTTGGGGGCAGGTCGGTGCCGCAGCTCACTTGGCTAATCCTCCACCTGCGGCACCGGAACCCTGGGTTCTAGTCCCGGTTGGAGTGCCAGATTCTGTCCCGGTTGCTCCTCTTCCAGTCCAGCTCTCTGCTCTGGCCCGGGAAGGCAGTGGAGGATGGCCCAAGTCCTTGGGCCCTGCACCCACATGGGAGACCAGGAGTAAGCACCTGGCTCCTGGTTTCAGATCGGCGCAGCACACCTGCCGTAGCGGCCATTTGAGGGGTAAACCAATGGAAGGAAGACCTTTCTTTATGTCTCTCTCTCTCAATGTCTAACTCTGCCTGTCAAAAAAAAATTGGGGGCCAGGCATTTACTACTGCAGTTGAGACACTTCTTCGATATCCACATACCATTATTGGAGTAACTGTTTCAAGTTCTAGCTCCTCTGATACCCATCAAGCTTTCTCACCTGGGAGGCAGCACATGATGGTTCAAATATTGGTCCCTACACCCATGCGGGAGACCCAGATTGAGTTCTGGGCTCCTGGCTTCAGTTTGGCCCAACCCTGGTGGTTGTGGGCATTGGAAGGGTGAACCAAAAGATGCTAGATCTTTGTCTCTGTGCTTTCTAAATAAAAGGGGTGGGGGTTGAATTTTTCTAACAATAAAATGCTTCTGAAAAAGTGTCCCAGGTCTTGGAGTGTTTAAGCAGAAACTGTCCATAGAGGTGAAGCAGGAGAAAGGAGCAGATGATCACTGAACTCCTTTTGACTCTAAGCTTGTGACCTCTTTTCTGAAAAGGGGAAAAAAAAGTCAGTGCACTAGTTAAAGAACTGAACTAGGCTTCCCAAAAAATAACCACCAGTTGGAGATAGGATATCTAAGACTAAAAGTAAAGAACTGGTCTAAACAGACCTATTTGTAGAAGTCGTGTAGTGTTCTCCACTCGCTTCCATGGACTCAAATCCCTACTTGGAGTTACCCTAGACAGCGGTGGCTTCCCTCTGGCCAGAATCCTCTCCTGCTGGGGCTGTCAAAAAGCAAACCTGCCTGGAAACAAGGACCCTGCTGCCCTGTGACTAGTACTGTGGCTACTTTTACCAGTATCTCTACTCTTCCTGATAGAAGTGGAGCTGCTGACCCCTAGGATTCTACACCTCCATACACAGCCCACAGTTCAGGGCCACTGCGACCAGGTACTCCACTTCTCATCCAGTTGACTCACACATACACTGCCTCATTTTTGTGGTTCTGTTGGTTCTGTTCCTATAGTGGTAGCCAAAGAGACACACGAACAGTGAGATTTCCATCTTTATTCTCATCCTCACATTTCCATAGACCTCCTTTTTTTTCAGTGTGGAGGAGCTGAACTTTTGGGCCACAACTGTGATCTCTGTTGCTGGTTTTTTAACAGTCGTTCCCAGGAAAGGGTAGTTGTAGCAGCTTCTAACCAAATGTCTGCAACACCTATACTACTATTACCTGCCCTGTGTCACAGCTGCCAAACGTGTAGCTTTGAGCCCAGTTCTGTGAGCTTGGGGTCACAGCCCTCCAAAGTCTTGAGAAAGGTGGAATTAGCCCCAAATCAGACACCAGCTTGAAGTACAACTTGGTCCCCAGGACTCGGGAGGAGGCTGTGGATTCCGAGGGCTGAGCGCTTCACTGATCCTACCACACTGGCAGGGGCCGAAGTCCAGAACTGGCCTTTAAGTCTAGTCTCTCGCTCACCACAGTTCTTACTTCACCGTCTTTTCCCTTGATTTCTTCTGTTTCTTCTGTTCCTCGTATTCAAGTATTTTCTGTTGGAAGTAGCCTGTGGATTCAGAAACAGGCATGGGAGACGTCTGCTCAAACTGTCACAAGCTCAGGAGTGAGGATCAGAAATACCTCTCTTTGCACCCCACTCCCCTCTCAGGCCTCTAGAGGCCCAAGTACTCAGTTTGGCTCCAAAAGGCCCACACACAGAGGGAGGGCACTCAGCAGGAATTAGTTCTAAACTAAAAGAAGCAAGGGCCCAGTGCTTCTAGCTGATGACTTAACAAAATGTCCATCCATGAGGCATCGTCTCAGCCTTGGGCAGTAATCTCAGGTTACTTCCTTTCAGCCCTACTAATAGAACTAACAGCTATTCTGTGGGCCTCCGGAGAGAAATACTCTTTCCTCCACCCCCTCCTTCCCAGAGGTGATGCTGTGAGATTGGATGTTGGGGGCTGTCACCAGGTACCTGCAGGAGGAGTCTTGCTCTTCTCGGCCTCCTGGATGAAAAGGGAGAAGAGCTGTGTCTTCACGAACTTCTTCACGAATCGGCGGTTAGTCTTGGAGGTCAGAGCCTTACAGAAGGGTCGTTCTTGGAAGTGGCCTTGCCCACTGGCTTCCCGCTTGATGTAGGAAGCATAGTGGCCTACTGTCTTGACAAAGAACTGAACGAAAGGGCCTGAAACGTGCTCATTCACTTGTTCTGATGCTACAGGGGACACACAAAGGCCATGTCAGGTGGAAAGCTCCTGGGGAAAGTGGTAGGGTGGGGGTCATAGTTATACTGCTGTCTAATTGCAAGGGGAGGCTGGATCTGGGTTCTCTGCCATTGCTTAGGAGAAACATAAATCTCTTGTCCAGACTTGCTGCAGGATCTAGGTCTCTGGGGCTGTGCTAGGATTCTGAGTGAATTCATTTTAATTCGAGAAGGGAATTGTGCCCTTGAACGTGCTGGAAAAACCCAAAGTAAGAGGGGCCTAGGACTCACTCTTTAACTCGTTGATCCCTTGGCTAAGAGAGTCTAGGATGTCATCCTGAAGCTTTGGTGGCAGGATGTCTTTTTCATCACCAACCTAAAAGACAGAGTCAACCCACGGTCGAGCAGTCAGGGAGGAGGTGTGGGGTGAAGGGAGGCATGAGTGTGCACCCCACTCCCCACCCCCAAATAAGCTGAGCATAGAGAGAGACAGCCGAAGCTCTGCCTTCACTTCAGTTTGGTTCTAAACCTCGGCAAGTGATCCCCTTTTATCCCTGTGGTGCCCGGGTTACATTCCTTGCCTGAAGCACACTGACACTGAGTGCCCTATAATGGAGTCCTCTGGGTCTCTGGACTCCTTGAGAGAGGGAAGGTTGTCAGTGCAGATCCCACTCAACAAAAGTGCTGGTGTTAAAATTAAGTGGAACACAGATGGGACTAGTGGTTGAGTCAGCAGGAGACCTGCGGGGCTCTGAACCCAGCCACTTACAGACAGTAAGAAGGTTCCTTCATGCAGATCCACCAACAGGACCTGAAATAAACACAGAATGGCTTTACCTCGGAGAACTTAGCATCCCTCTTTATGCCCAAAGTTATCCCTTCAGGTAATGTAAATGGTAAAATCAACATCTTCAATCCTCATTTCCTGTCTGGCATCCTCATCCCCACCAATCCCCTCCGGAACTAGTTCCCTTCCTGGGGAAAGGGTGTATGTGTGTCTAAGGAAGGGTATAGGAAAAAGAGCTAAGAAAGAAAATGCAATATGGGGAAATCACAGCCAGTTACTCCCTGAATACAACACCGCTCGTAGTGATTATGTCCACAAATGCAGCATTTTAGCATATGGCACACATAAGTGTGTCTCATGGAATCTTGCACAGTGTCTCGTGGAATCGTCACAACAGCACAGCTGTCGTCAAGGCTGCAATTTCCTCCCTACATCTGGGCTCCAACTCCCTGTGCTCTGGTCAGCTTCAGGAGACAGGTGGATGTGTTTTGATCTTTTAATGCTTGCAACTGCCTGGAGTTCTATTTAAAAGTTCCCTCAGTGCGCTGGGCCTTCCAGCAGGAGCCTCAGCAAGGAAAGGAGATGAGCCCAGGGTCAAGGGAAAAAGGGAAATAAATGAACCCCAGGTCAAGAGCAAAAGAGAAAAGAAGTGAGGGAGGAGATCATGCGTCTAGGCTGCAAGTGAGACAAGCATGGGGCTGGCACTCGGAGGACCAGGGTTCTACCCACCTGCCCCTGTCACAGCCTGAGGGGTCTTCCAATGAGACCAGAGATTACAAGTGGGCCTCCTGCTGGCATATCTTTGATCCTCAGAGTATTCTTGAATAACTTGATGAGTTCCCAATATTTAAATTGAATTCCCGTAAAATTTGAACTTTTGACCTCTCCTGAAAAGTCAGAAACTTGAACACTGACCCATATTTCTGAAGGATGATCATCAGCTGCCCCCTTCAGGCAAGTATGCAGTCACCAGTTTGCCATAATCCCCCAGATCCTGGGTTGGTCATTTAGGACCCTGTGTTGGCCTCATCTTTCTGGTTTATGACCTTAGTTTGACAATAGGGTCTGAATAATCCCTCTTTGCTCCCCCTTCTTTGAAATACAAGGAGGAAAAAAAGTATGCCAAAAACAGAGTGCGCACTGTAATTATGTATCACCAGGGGAGAAAAGTTGAACTAGTCCAGGCCTGAAACCACTTGTATACATAGGCTCAGATGCCTTCATGTAGAGAAAGCTGTTCATTGGCCAGGGTAAGTGGAGGGAGGCTGGGAGGAAGGATATGTTGAAAGACTAATTTTTTTTTAGATTGTTCCAAAAATCTTTCCAGTATTGGGGTATATTATTGCCTGCAGAGTGATCCCTTCCAAACAGCTTACAGGGAAGGCCAAGGGATCCCCTCTCCCCCAGCACACACAAACACGCACCCTGCACACATGGCCCTCACTCCTCCTCCTCCCCTGCCCATTTCAGAGCACTGATGAGGAAGAAAATAGGCCAAGTCTCTTGGAGGGCAGCAACCTTGGGTGTCTTCCTGCCTGGTCATTGTGGGGAGGAGCTACAGTTTCCCAGGAGCTGGAGTTGCAGAGTCAGGAAGTTTCATAACTTGTGGGGTTGGGACATTTTAAGTTTTATTGCTAAACACGGGGCTAATACTCTCTCCCAGTTAGTCACATGGCTAAGGGTGGTTCAAAGGGCATGTGTACTCAGCAGTCCCGGGGAAGGGTGGGAGGGCCAGGGAACCAGGGAGCAAAGAAGGGAAACAGCCTGCTTCTAGCTCTCCCAAGAACACATCTCATAAAAAGGGCTTTGGTTGTTTTCTGTGCCAGGTTTCACTGTTCCTTATGTGGCCTCAGATGTGTCAACTGAGTTCTCTGGACCTTGACTGTCCCTTAAGTAAAATGGGAACACTCCCTTGTAGGGCTGGCTCCACACCTCTGTAGCAGTAGCTTACTTCTGAGACTCCACCTCTGCCCTTTCTTGGCACAGAGGAAGTCAGTTTTTAGCCAGGGCAGATGTTCCCCAGTATCTCTCTAGTCTCAAATGCTGTAACATACTATCCTTTGGAAGTTCCCACTGACAAGCAAAACAGAGCACATGCTTTGAGTTTTTCTTCCAGCATTAGGGATATTTCTTGCTATTGATGGCCACTTTCATACCTGAGCTCTCTGGCTGGGTCAAGGACACTGCCAAGAAGAAAGAAGCTAACAAAAGTCAAAGGGAACTCAGCCCTGTACCCTCCATAGCCACCTGGGTACTGAGCTACTGAGAAAGATGGCTCTTGCTGCAAAAGACTCATTGTTTACAGGCCTATGTTACAGCTCACGTCCAAGGAATCCGAATGAGTTCTAGCAGAGTGTGTGTTACACAGACCAGCTGTGCCCATCCAATTCAGATGGAGGTGGGACATCCCTGAGGCTTTTTGGGGGCTAGCTGGTGTAGGACAGTCTGATGACCCCTGAATAAGCTGTGGGTCACCCCTTCAGCCCAACAGGAAATCACTGAAGGTGAAAAGACCAGTGCTTACTGAGCATCAACTACGTGTTGGGCAGCAGGCCAGGAGTCTTATGCAGGTTCTGTCCCCCAGAACCCCTAGGAGTGGACACTCATCCCCACATTACAAATAAGAAAGCATGGCTGAATGAGGCGGAGTGATCTGCCACAGGTCACCAATCACAAATCACACAGCAGGGCTGGGATCCAAATCACGCACCCTTCTTGTTGCTCCATACCTCTTCCATGGGGCTGTCCATAACCTCCTGCAGGAAGCGCATCTGCACACCAACCATGAAGGGGGTTGGGCAGCAGACAGTAGCCAGAAGGCTCTCGGGGACAACAGGGATGTAGGTGTGTGCCCAGCTGAAGGGGTAGAGGAGTGCAGCAGTAGCGTGGATGCACTGAGACAGGGTGCTGGAACAGAGAGCAGAAGTGAGAGAATGAGAGGAGCCCCTGCACCTCCAGGCTGCACACCCACACACCCACCCCTCAGCCCACTGCCACAGGAGCTTCCAGAAGGGCAACTCTGGGAGCCTGCGGCTCACAGAGCTTGTAACCACCTGTCGCTGGGAGGGGAGGGGCAGAAAGCAGGAGCGGCTGGCCAGGGCTCCTCCGAGGGCGAGGCCTCTATTTGATCCTTCTGTCCCTGGTCCCTCAGTCTTCTCAACTCATTACTGACAACGAATAGAAGTGGCCCACAAGAGGGGAGGGAAGAAGCTGTCTCCTCTCTCAAGCAGATCATTGCTTGAGCCCTTGCAGAGCTCGGGTATAGTGCAGACAGACAGGGACGCACTGGGAGCTCCGCCGCGAGGCAAAGCCTTCTTTTCCTCTTTATGTCTGCACCCTCCTGCCCAGCCTTGACCTCCCACAGCTCCTGGCCACTGGAGCCCAGGTTGGTGCCTGAGTTAGCCTGGGAAATCCCACACTTCCAGGAACCTCTGCCGGGCCATTCCCGCCCGGAAAGTCCCACAGAGGTGGCTCCTCCAGCCTTTCCAGCCAAGCACTGCTCTGGTGACTTTGCTGCCCAAGTCACAGCTCAGCCTCCTTCCTCAGCCTACCACGCACGCAGCCCCACTCTGTCTTCCCTCTGTTCCACCAGCTTCCAAGGCTCCTCAACACTCCCGGCCAAATCGCCCCAAAGCCAAGGCCAATAAAAACACAGATGTGGAAACCTTGTTTCAGTTCTTTGTATCGGGACTGCACGTCCTGAGTTAGAAAGAGGAGGTCTCTGAGAGCGTAGCAAGAGCGCAGGGTGACTGCAGGCTCCTGCCCTGCCTGGCCTCGGGGGTCTACAGACCCGGTGCGGAAAGGAAGTGAGGGGTAGTGGCAGGAGGGAAACTCTGCCCCCTTCATTTCCGGACCCCTGACTTGAGCAGGAAGGGCCAGAACCCCAGCTGCAGCCACTTTGAATCTTCCATACTGGCCAGGCACGGGAGAGTCACTTCCTAAGTAAAAGACCACGCCGCTGCCTGCGTGGAGCAGCCTGCAACAAGTTCTTTCTCAGTTATCACTGATGTTTCTTAGAATTCTCACCACGCAGAAGCCACTGCCTGCCCAAACTTCCTCTCCTCTGACACCCCTGACATCCACCTGACCCCACCCCACTTCTGTTTATTCCCTAAACATCTTTGCTTCCCCTTCCTCCCTAGAAGATAGAACCAGGGCTCCCAGCCCAATGTCATTTGTTCTCTCTCTCCCCAGATAGGAAGGTCAATCCCCTACTATTTGTGTTTATTTTGTGTTCCTCTCCATTCTGCCACTTTCCTCCCCATATCTTCCTTGGACCTGAAGGCCCTCGGGAGGAAACCAGTTCATGAAAGCACCCTGCTTCAGCTACTCACAGGGATACACTCAGTCATGAACCTAAGATCAGCTAGCGCTTACCACTATGTGCCTGGCAGGGCGCCAAGGACCTAGTGCGTCTGATTCCTTCTCTTCCTCTCCACGGCTTTACGAGGTAGGTGTAATCACTTCCATTTACAGATAATGACTTCAAGAAGTTAGTAATAAACTAACAAAGGGGACCCTCGTAGCTAAAGGTGGAAGGAGAGCAGAGTTTGAATCTCATTCTGCGGATTTTTCAGGGCTTACGCTTTTAACTGCTAAGCAATTCTACAGCCCCTGAGGTCAAGGGCCAGGTCTTGGTTGTGCCTTCCCAGTGCCAAGCACTTGACAAACAGTAGACACATCATAAATGTTTGCTCAGTGAGTAAATAAATGGGCTTCGCCTCTGTCCCATCACAGATGTTCCTGTCCTGTTCTCCACCCTCCTTCCATCCCTCCGTGTTGCAAGGGCAGCATCCTGTCTGCATCCACCCTAACCAGTCCCGCCTGGGCTGTCCCAGGTAAAACTTCATGCCATTCTCAGAGCTAAGTCAGGGACCTCTTTCCAGAGCAATCAGATCCAGAGGGAGGGGCAGGGGAATGTGCAGACCCAGGAGCTGGTGGGAGGGTGGGCATGTGGGGGTCCCAGAACCCCTGTCTGTTCTCTGGAACCCAGGGGTACCAGCCAGTCCAGGCGAGCTGTGCAGTGGCTGGGCTCACCTGAGCCCTTCTGCTAGGAAGATGATTTTTCTCTCCAGCACCGCAGAGGCAAAGATCTGAAGAATCTGCTCAAAACGGAGGCAGTCCAACAGAGAGCTAAAATCCACATGTTCCAGGTGGGAGTCCAGGGGCCGTGTCAGTGAGATGAACTGTGGGGAAACCAGGCAGAAGGGGAAGGACGTCACAAAATGGCGCATGCCCCTGGCTGCTGGGCCCCGCCTCCACGCTCGCCACGGGGGAGATCCATGCCGTCTTTCCTCCCCCGCTTTTCTCCTCTGCTCTGAGGCCAGTGAGAGCGGCAGCTTTGGCAGCGTCCACGTGTCCCATCCACCACTGGCCCCTGTCCCTGCGCTCCACCGCAGCCACACCTCGGGCTCCTGGAGCACATCTCAGCCTTCCTGGGTGGGCCTCGCCGCCTGCTCTGCCCACCTGCCTTCATTCCCATCCTCCTCCAGGACCCGGAGACCCTCCCCAGCCCCCTCACACTTCCCCATCTCTCTCCTTCTCAAGCGAACCCCTGTTGCTTTGTTCTTTTCCTCACGATGGTATCATTTTTAATCACGTATTTAACGGTGTGTTGGCTCATTTGATGTCTGTCATCACTGTGTACCCAGAAAATGGCATAGCACCGCACATCACAAGCACTGGGTACTCGTGTTTCCAAGTAAGTGAAAAACCCAAGGCTCCCGTCCTATTTTTCCATAGGGAAGCCAAGGTGCGGAGGGGCACGCAGACCGTCCTCCATTCCAGGGGCCAGGACTGGAATTCTAGACCAATGCACCACCTGCCATCTCACTCTGCTCAGTGCCTTGAAACAACAGCATCCCCTTAACTGTGAAGCAGTTTTGTGTGCAAATGGCTGAAATCTTTACTTAGTATAGAGTTGGGCTTCTGTGTACAAAGTTAATTGAAAATGAATCTTAATGGAGAATGGGTCTGGGGAGGGGAGAGGGAGAAGGAGGAGGAGGAAGGGTGGGAGTATCAGTGGGAGGGTGAGTATGGTGGGAAGAATAACTACATTGCTAAAGTTGTACTTACGAAATCTGTATTTCTTGAAAAATAAATTAATTAAAAAATAGCATCATCATGTAGTATGGGTAGGGACTTAGGAGCGGGGATGGGATAGATGGAGGCCTGTAAGGTGGAGAAATAGGACAGACACGGGACAATAGGGTGGGGTGTCAGGGCAAGTGGCTGTTTAGGGAATCAATGTACATGGTTTGTTGATGACAAATAAAAATTCTGATTGGCTTGAAGAGTAACCAGGTGCTGTGGGCATCAGGTTAAAAGGACTGGCAAGTCTGGCTTTGATTTTTTTTCATCTCTGCCAATAATTCTAACCAAGTGCCAGTCCCCCACCTAGTTCAGTTTCTAGGTACTTTGACCCGGTGAGGGGAAAAACCAGGGTAAGCCCACCCAATCCAGCCTGTCCTGCTAACCTACCTCAGTGCCTGAGTCGGGGATGAAGCTCTTGAGCGTGACTGTCTTCCCAGGAGCAGGGAAGGCCGCCTCTCGGAGGCCCTGCATGAACGGGTAGATGACGGCCATGGAGATCTGATGCCTCTTCTCCACTTCATCCAGGATCTGCAGGGAAGCCACGGCTCAGAGGGGCCCCTGGGCAGGGGGCAGAGAGCTCACGGGCTCCCCAAGCACTATCGGGCTCTCACACTGGTCCAGCTATTCCTGCTGTACTTCGAGGCTCCTCCACCAGCTGCTGCTCTCTCTGCCTCCTTGGCAGAATTGGTCCCAATCTGCTGCTTAGGGCCTGCACACCACCTACTTTCCCCCCTTGCCTTCTATCAATCCATATTCCCCTCTATCCTAGCAACACAACACCACCTTCCCAGGAAGTCATCCCATGCTTATTTGGGCGCCATTTCTGGCTGCCACTCTGGTCGTGGCACAGGTGCACAGGCACTCAAAGGACCCCCAAAGAAATCAGAGGGAGTCGGGGCCCCTGCCGAATGACAACAGCCCTCCTGTGTGTTCGGTGCTCTGCCTTTAGGAAGATCCCTCTCTTAAGGCACCTTGTCTGAGCCCCACTCCAAGCTTCGAGATAGGATGGGGAGGGATCATCACCTCCATGGGATGGCTGAGGACATGGAAACTCAGGGCAGAAACCTCCCAAGGCTGGGCCTGCTCCAAGCGCTTCCTAACCCAGAGTGAGAACAGTGGCTCCCTCCACAGCGGGAGGCAGCGGTCCCCTACATTCAGCCTTCACTTTTCCATAAAATCAAATCGTGCCCAGGCCCCTTGGCCTCGGCTCTCCCAGGTGTGCCTTGATGCCTACCCAGGCTGTGGGGGAGGGTGCCGCTGAGGGCAGGGCTGGCAGGAGGGCAGCGCCTGGGAGCTGAACAAGACTAACAGGCCCCTGGGAATCCCATTCCACTCCTACCTTGGAGAACAAGCCAAAGCAGCCGATGCAGCTGATGATGCAGTACACCTGGGGAAGGCGAGGGCCAGGGCCGGCGGGCTGGAGGGGACAGAGAGGCACCTTCAGGGCTGCTGCCTCCCCAGGGGCTTCTGCCGGCTGGGGCTGATGGGGCACAAGACAGGGGGAATTGGGGGTGGGCCACATGGAGCAGGGCCTGGCTGCACAGGGGCTTCAGTCATGGGACAGGCAGCAAGGAGGTCAGAGCAGCCACCAAGGTCAAAAGAAGATGTCCCTCAGGGGCCAGCAGGCTCATGGGTGAGTGCTGTCACCTTCAGGGCCAGCAGGATCAGGGGCTCAGCAAAGAGAGGTGAAGGTGAAGGCAACTTGGAGACTCCCCCTGAGACCCAAGGATTGAATCTAACTGCCCAGATCCTCACCTCTGCTCTGGGAGGCCCTGGGGTCTAAGGCAAGCAGGCCTGGCCCGAGAAGGCAGGCAGAGGAGTCAGTCAGAGCCTTTCCCAAAAAGGGGAGCTGTTGAAAGCAAAAGCTGGGGGGCAGCACAGACCAGGCACGGCCAGCAAAGGTCCCCAGGGGGACTGAGGAGGGGCATCGTGTCCTCATTCTTGGGGGAGGGGGTTGCAGAGTGGGCACTAACATGGCAGAGGTGCTGGGCTGGGCTCTCTCTCTAACCACTACTGCCAGAGAGGCTGTGCTTTTGTAACTGAGGCTTGAGGGAGCCCAGCTGTGGAGCTGAGTAGTGCAGAGAGGAGGGGGCAGTTCTGAGCTGCACAGACCAAGAGGCGCCTGCAGTATCCAATCTTCCTGCTCCCATCCACATTGGTCAGGACGAAGGAGAAGGTCTCCCTAAGAAAGAGCAGACAGATGGGCAGCGTCAGAGGCTGCAGAGGAGGGCCGGGGGCTGCTGACCAAACATGGCAGCAATAACACCAGTAACTACTAAGTGCTCATTGGTGTCAAGCCCTCAATGCATCTCCTCCATTAGTTCTCAAAACAACATTTTGTTGCAGGTTCAATGATTCTTCCTCCTCAAAATGAAGGAGCTGAGGCTCTGAGAGGGTGTTCTTATCCAAGCTCATTCAGCTCCAAAACAGGGAAGCCAAAATTCAGTCTCAGTCAAATTCCAGGGCTTGAGTAAGGGCCTTGGCTGCACGGCCTTCTTAGAGGCCACAGTCGTCTGGACCTTCTGCTACGTGCAGCTTCTGCCAGTGGCAGGGTCGAAATGAGTGATTGCTGCTCCAAGGACAGGGGAGCAAATTTCAGCCATCTTTGGACAGAGGCAGTCAAACATGACCTTGAGGGACCCCAGGCAAGAGGCTTAGAAATGAATCCACTCTACTCGCTGGCAGGAAATTAGCAGAGCCCAGGTGAGGGGGACCACAGGAGCCACATGGCTTCCTCCTGTCACTTTTCCCCCTATCAGATGCCCTGTCCCAGGGCTGAGCAGTTACCTGGGATACTCAGTGAGTGGGGCCCACTCATTCCCGTCTGGGAAGCAGAACAAGGGGATGGCTTTGAGCAGCCGCTCCTCTTCCTCCTGCTGGCCCCGCAGCAGGTTCTCCCGCTAGAAGGAAAGGGAAAAGAGTGAGTGGATTGTGGAGGTGGGAGCAGGGGCGAGAGGAGGGGCTTGAGGGCTGCAATCTGAGGATAAGCTCTCCCACTGGTATGGACAGCAAAGCTTGCTTCTGCCTGTCACTCTGCATGGTCTGCTTCTGGGGTCTGGCTGGGACGACCCCCAAAGTTAGGACAGGCCCTCCTGGGTCCTGTCGACATGAACTGAGTTAGACTTCAGTGTCTTGAGGATCTGTATATTCAGGAAGGGAGTCAGGGCCACCATGAAGACAGAAAGGCCCCGAGATGGCCAGCTCTGTGGGAAGATGACATCAGCGAGATACCACATCAGAGAAGAGAGGCGGCCGGCTCAGTGCTGCTTCTGGGCACAAAAGGGGTAAACGAGCCCTCTCACCCTGGGCATGGGCACATGAGAAGGGGCCCGATGCTTGCACCCTGACAGAGTCTGAGGTCTGCCCATCAGCCGGGCGCCTGCCCCACCCTCTCCCTCCCACACAGCCGAGGGAGGGGATCCGTTCCAGGAGGACTGGCAGAAGGTAAGCTTCTCTGCCGAGATGGGTGATGGGACTTGAAAGAACTAGGAGGTCCCCAAAAAGGGCAGAAACTCTAAGCTTGCTTCCCCGCTGGGGCGCCCAGCGCAGACCTAGATTTCTGTGGGTGATCAAAGAAACCCGGGCTGGGCTAAGAAGGAAATGGAGAGCCGTGAGCTCAGAGCGCAGGGCAGCTCCGGACTCAAGCCCAGAAAAGATGGGAGAAGGAGACGGGACCCCAGCGCCACCGCCATGCAAACACTCCCATGTGCTCATCTGCTCTCCTCCCCCTCTTCTCCCCTCCCCCACCCCAAGTCTTACCTTGGGAAACTGGTAGGTGATGGTGGGCTCATAATCGTTCGCTAAAAGCTTTTTTTTTAGGGAAACCACAAGAAGGTATTCAAAGAAATGCTGTCCTCCAGTGAAGGTGGGCAGAGGGTGTTCCTGGGTTCTTTCTGGTTCCTTCACAGCTTCTTCCCGATTGCCCTGGGGAGCTCCTGGAACCAAGACATGGGGGCCCACTCACTATCTCCTCCACCCAGTCAGTCCCAGAGCGGAGTCTGGGAGAATCCGGACAACTTCCACGCCTCCAGGCCGCCTCACCAACACCAGATACCCGCAGCCTGACCTGCACCGGCGGTCACGAAACAGGATCAGAGCCAAGTGGGCAGTTTCCACACCTGCCCTGGGAGACCTGAAAGCATGGGGAGCTGGCAGGAGGGAAGAAACCACTGGTGTGGTGCCAAGGAAATGTACTGCAGAGGCCGCGGGCAGGCCCAGTGCCCGGGGGGTGGGGGTAGGGGTGCCAGCCTCCGCCTGCTCACAAGGTGCCCCGGGCAGTCCTGGAACCATGTGCCCCAAGAGAAAACTGGGACTAGACAATCAGAACAAGCCCACGGTACATGTGATCATGGCTCCGGCAACCCCCGCGGCAGCACGGCCCGCTCCACACACCAGCAGGGAAAACTTCCCTGCCTGTCATATGGGGGCCCATATGGAGGTGGAGACAAGGGAAGAGGAGAAAGGAGCATTTTAAGGAAGAGACAGCCCATCGAAGACAGAAGGAAGTGGGTGTGCAGTCCTGACCTGCTCGGCGGCGAGGAAGCCGGTTTCGGAAGAGCCTTAGCGCCCGGCCCACCACTTGTCCTTCCATCTTCCTAGGCCTTCAGGGCATGGAGTACCCCCCCCCCCTTTCTCCCAACACGGGCTGACTACAGAGAGCCCGCGAGAGGAGCTGCTACGTCAGTCCCTGGCCACAGGCCCCTGGTGTTGTCCTCGGAGGCGGGGAGAGCAGTTTCCATCCTGTGCACCCTTCCGGGGAGCAAGAAGGATGTGCCGGGGGCCCAGGAGGCAGCCCGACGCAGGCACTGACAGAGGCAGCATCCTGGCACCGCGCTGCTCAGATCTCAGCTCCTCCCAAGAGCCCCAGGGTGTGGTGAGAGAAAAGGTCATGAGCAAACACCTCCGCAACCCAGCTGCTTCCAGGCTCAGGGCTTTGAATTCTGGGTGCTGAGCGCATGGTGAGTTTCCTACAACCTTGGGACAGTGAAGAACGCCTGATAGCATCAGACCGTGGCTACTGGAACCTCGCTGGTCTCGGGACAGGCATCTGATAGCCCCGTAACTTGGACTGCGGGACTTCCACTTCTCAACCCAGCCAACAGCAGCCAGCAACCCCTGCAAGGTCACCTGCCACGCTGCCGAATGTCCAGGACTTTGGGACCCCAATCAAGAGCACATGAGTAAACATACTCCCAGAAGCCGGAATGCCGCCGCCTTCCCCGGATTAAGATAAGTAAACTTGACTTGATAATGATCTGAATGCTTTAATTCTTCTAGAACAGGAGGGAACCCTGGGAGTCAATAGAGACCCCACAATAGAGACCTCTCCCGCTGGTGAAGGCCAAAGCAGAGTCCAGCTCATTCCTGCTCTTTCGGGATTATCTTCAATGGGGAACTTCTCACCCCCGGCAACAGTCTGGGGCTAAGGCAGAGAGTTCTGTCACTAGGACCTGTTCCAGGGCTCCATCAGATTCTCTCTTCCCAAATAGGAAGCCCTGACTCAGGAGACTGACCCTGGCCTAGCGCAACAGACTGGTTGCATCAGCAGCCTGAAGGTCACTTGTTGGAAAGCATCTGGGTGACCTCCGGCGACCCCCACTCCTGCTCAGCCTTTCGCCCTGCAGGGCCGCATCAATAGTTCTGCCCATGCTACAAAAAGAGCTGCTAGCTTATTTCTGTGTCTAGAGATGGGGCGAGAGAGAATAGCAATAAGTCGCCTAGGATTCTCACAGAAGCCCTGAATGAAAACAATGCATGGGGTCAGAGGAAAGGACTTTTACCAAATTGCCTCAAAGATGACGCAGGTGGCAAAAGGGTTTGGTGCTGGTGTCTGCCACCCCTGCAAAGAGCTGGCCGCCCTCTGGAACAGAGCGGGGTCGTGGAGTAGGGGAAAGGCTACCTTCCTCCTAAGAGTGCTACACCTGGTGGGCATCTGGGGCCAAGGCTACGATGCCCAGGTTTGAATCTTGGCTCCACTTCCCACCCTAGCTTCCTGCAAATGCACACCATGAGAGGCAACAGGGGATGGCCCAAATGCATGGGTCCTGCCACCCACATGGGAGACCTGGATTGAGTTCCAGATTCCTGGCTTCAGCCTGGCCCATTTGGGAAGTAAACCAGTAGATAGGAGATTCCTCCTCCCCTCTCCCCCTCCTCCACCTCCCTCTCCCTCTCCCCCACTACCCCATTTTTTAAATAAATTAAAAATATTTTTTAAAGCGCTCCAGACCTGGCTTTACTGGGACTAGTAAACGCCGGGTCTCAGTGGCCCAACCATGACTCCTGGGGGAGGCCCAAGGACAGTAAATAAGGATGTTGAGAAAGTTGCAGTGGGAGGGGAGTGAACCAGAACCCTCAAAGCCATCATCCACGCCTTCCTCACAGCCTGCACAGACTTGCACAATCCTCACTGCCTGGCTGAGGGACAAGCATCTTCTTGATGCAGAGGGGGAAACTGAGGCATGGCATGATTCACAGGCTATTTAACATTTACAAGATCTGCTGGAGGTAGGGGGTTATGAAAGCCTTGTGTGCACCCTCTTGTTTCCTGGGTGCCCTCCACATCAAACACCGCACAGGTTTGCAAAGGATTTTGAGAGCCAGGAACTTCTCGCTGGTCTTCCAGGGCCTCAGGAAATCATGCCTTTTCCTAAATCCTTTGGGCAGCACTTTCAGCCCATTTCCTCCTGCTTTATCAGGACAGGCAAGACAACAGCAAAACTCAGAAAACCTTGACAACAACAACAACAAAAAAGGAACTCAACTTTGGAGCTGAGGCCCAAGAAATGTAGCAAAAGACTGCCCCCCCCCAAAAAAAAGAGAAAAGAGCAAGAGAAGACTCGCATCCATCATATAAGGCATTGCATTAATTAACCCCCATGCCCGAGAAAGGAGTTATTATCCCAAATTTGAATTCGGGAGGGACCCACCCTTTCTGGGGAAGTCAGGAGGCAGGTTATACTTGTTCCTCCACCAGGAAGCCCCTCCCACAGCCACCTGATTGAAGTCCCAGAACTCTGTAGAATATAGGTGAGGGGCCTTTGGGAACCGTGGTCTGAAAAGCTGACCCCTCCTCTTCCAGCTCAGCTTCTCTCGACCCACAGGGACCACCACACCACTCCTCACCACTGGGATCAATTACACACACGCACGCACACACACACACAGCCCCTGCTAATGCACAGCCCTGAGGCCAGCACAGCCCAAGAGGGAAGGGCACACCTGGGCCTGACAGGTGCTACTCCCCAGGACAGCTAGCGCTGACTGCTGTCTCCAGGTCCTCGAGGTCCAGGAAGCTCCATCAACAGCCTGTGTTGGTTGGTGCACAGGTGCACTGTGATGACTGGACTCTCCTCTGGGCTGCAGGGAGCAGCCCCCTTCCATTCAACAGACTCCCCAGGAAAACAGGCAGGGGCTCTCCAGCTGCAGCCTGCTGGCTGCTCCAGCCACCGCCAGTCCCTCTGCCCTGACCCGGATTCTCTGACCTCCTGGTCTAGACTCCGAGCCCTGTGTTCAGGAGGAACAGCAAGGATGGGGAAGGACCATGAGCAGAACACACTGCAGGTCACTGGAGGTCACTGCAGGTCAAGGGAGGCACTGACCTCACTCACCCTCCTGGGGTAGCCCTAACTCTGGGGCTTGCAGCAGCCCAAAGGGGCTCACTGGGCCTCTTGCCTCACCAGTGTTAGACGGGGTGGGTGGTCTAGGAATGACCCCTGTTCCTTCTCCTCGGAAGACAGGGTTCTGTGCGCACAGCCTTCCAACACTAGTGGTTTGCAGCAACACGTTTGCCCAGTGAATAAGTCAATGAATTCCTAACTGCCTGCCTTCTGAAGCCCAGCGCTCGCGTGGAGACAGCAGAAACCAATGCTGACTTCCAATCAACCCCAGCATCCCCGACGGGAGGAATTCGTCCCACTTCACCGACGTGGCATGAGGGGTGAGGCACGCGTCATTGATCTAGCTTCCCGGGCACACTGGACCCCGGACCACCCCTGGTCCCCTGCAGGGCGCTCCTGCCTGCCCGGGACTGGCGTGCCACCATAGTCCGGGAGCTCCACTTTCGTGGCCCGCGGATATCAGCGGGGCCGGGACAGGCTGGCTCCGGGACTTGGGCAAAGGCCACGGCGGAGTGGGGCGGCGAGGAGGGGCGGGCCCCGGGGCCCAGGCTCTCGGGGCACCCTGCGGTTGCACCACAGCTTCCTGGATGAAAGGACACGTGGCTCCGGGGCCCCACAACGGTTTTCTCGGGCCAGCCGCCTCCCCATCACCCCCGCAAGGCCTGCCCATCCCGCCGACCTCCGTCCCCGCCACCTGCTGACCCCCTTCGCCTCCACCTGCGCGCGCGCTCCAGCTCACCTGGCCCCGGACCAGCCCTCCCGAATCCCTGGCAAACGGCTCCCAGAGCCGAGCTGAGCCTCCGCGCCGCTCTGGCCCCGCGCCCGCCCCCAGCCAGCAGCCTCCGGTCCCCGCGCCCCTGCCCGGCGCGCCCGGGCCCGCACTAACCCCCGCGACCGCGCTTCAGTCTCAGGCTGGCTCGAAGGCGGCGGCCGAGCCCATCCATGGCCCCCGCAGCGCCCGGCGCCCGCTCTCAGGTCCGCGCCGGCCCCGCCCCCCAGTCCTTGACCTCCGCGGGCCCCGACACTTTCGCTTTCACGCGGGGGGTTGGGGGGCGGGGCTGCGCACCTTCCGGGCTCCGGCCCGACGCCGGCGCACCTGGGCGGGCCCGCTGTGCCCGGGCCCCTGGCGGCGCGGCGTGGGGTGACGGGGCGCTCGCCCGGCGTCCGGGAGGGGCGGTGACTCGCGTTCTTACACCCGGCGAGGCTAGGCAGTGCCCAGACGCACCGGGCGGCTGCTGAAGTCACTCCCTACCTCCAGGGCGAGGGCGAGGATGTGCACCTTGCAGCCGGCTCCCATCTAATCCCAAAAGGGACATACCTTGAAGCCCCTTCCACCACTGCCCCTGCCGCTGCCTCGGCTCCTGGGCGTCCCCAGGCGTCTTACTAGGTTTGTCCTCTTGCCCTGGGGGCTCCTTGAGGACCTACTGAAGCTGCAGGTCGAAGCCCAGAGCCTGCCTTCCAGCCAGTCTTGGTGCTAGGGCGGGTCAGAAGTGTAAGGTCGGCTCCCTTGCTGCTGATGTGACAGTTAGGGAATGGGCAGCTCTTTGTTGTGGGACACAATTTAAGGGACTGTTATTAGCACCACTGTTGCTGCAGTCTCTAATCCTGTCCAATCCCTATCCAGTCCCAAATCCCAGTGCAGAGCCCTTCCGTTCCTTCTCCCTCATTGCACCTACACTGACTTCCAAATAAGCCCTGACTGCAAACTTCAGTTGTCAATTAGGAAGGACGTTCTGTGACTGCTAAGTGTCACTTGCTACTGCGCCTTGAGCCTGGCTCCCTTCTGCCTCCCAGGAGGTATAGTAGGAGGACGAGACCGGCAGAGTCCATCTGAACTGTCTCTGTTCACAAGGTTTCAGCTTCTGTCTCAGGAGCCAGAGGCAGAGGGAAGAAAACACCATAGCAGACATGTGTGTGGTCCATGGAGCTGAGCCCCTGGCTTCCTTGTCCCCATGCTGCCTCCAGGTGACTCTGGTTTCAGACTATGGGTGTGCAGGAGCTGAGAAGCAAGCCCTAGTATTAAACTGTCTAGTTTTAGCACAGAGCTTCTAAAAGTTGACTTTATTCTGGGCATGTGCAATTTTGTACTTAATTACACAGTGCATTTTTGTTCCCTATTCTGTGTGTATTAACACACACAAGGACACAGTTATTTTCCGAGTGCCTTCTCCTGGCTAGACCACATCTTATGCCTCTCTGGATAAGAACAGCAGTTGCTTTGTTGACTATCATCCTGCCTTAATTTCCTCAACCTATTTTATAGCATTCCCAACAAAATTGTACCCTTCCTTTTAAAAAAAAATGAAAGGAGAAGGGCTGGTGCTGTGGCATAGCAGGTAAAGCTGCTGCCTGCAATGCCAGCATCCATTTTGGGTTCCAGGTTCGTGTAGTGGCTGCTTCACTTCCAACCCAGTGCCCTGCTAATGACCTGGAAAAAAAGGCAGAAGATGATGGCCCAAGTGCTTGGGCCCCTGCTCCCCACGTGGGAAACCTGGTTGAAGCTCTTGGCTCCTGGCTTTGGCCTGGCTCAGCCCTGGCTGTTGCAGCCATTCAGGGACTGAACCAGTGGATAGAAGATCTCTTTCATTCTCTCTCTCTCTCTCTCTCTAATTCTGATTTTAAAAAAATAAATAAATCTTTATTTACAAAAAGGATGGAGAAAAGCATGCACATGTGCACCAATAAAGACAAATACTATACAAGAAGGTTCATAGAAGCCTCATCTGAAATAGCCTTAAGCTGGAAAGAATCTCACATGCTCGTTAACAGTAAAAGGACGAGTTGCAGCGTATTCATACAACAGAATGCTACACGGTTGTAAAAAGAAGAAAGCCACGGCTGCATGCAGTAATATGGCTACACTGTGCAAACATAACCTTGACCCAAAGAAACCAGGCACAGAAGAGCATATGATGTAAGCATCCACCCACAGAGAGTTTAAAACAGGCAAAACTAATCTATGGTACGAAGAGCCAGGATGGTGTTACCTTTAGGGAGGAGAATAATGATTGGGAGAATGCAGTAAGCTTCTGGGTTGCTGGTGATGGCCCATTTGTTAACCTGGTGCCAGATATATGATCATTCTTTGCTTATGCTTGATGAAACTGTAATTTTAAAAAGTTTTTTTTTAAGTCTGTGTTAGGAGGTTAAGGTGGCATTGAGAGCAGTGAGGAGTTGGAATCTAATCGAGAATCAAATGAGAAAACACTAGGATGTGGGCAGTGGAGTTAAGTATAATCTACATGTTTGAGACATGTAGATAACCACAGGAAAATGTTGGTCCACAGGTTCCAGGGAGACTTGGGTTTAAAGTGGTTTGTTAAGATGGCAAAGGTCAGAGTGCATTTGTGGGCATAGAGACAGAGACCAGCAAGGGAAGGAATTTAAAGCACAAGTGTGCAGAGAGAACTAGGTCTGAGAGAAGCGAGGAAGGGCAATCAGAGGCTTAGAAAGAAGTCTGACTTTAAATGGGAAAAGGGAACATTTTCCTGTAGGGAAAACAAGAGGCGTGGATGGCTAAGGATGTTGCAAATTTTATAGGCAAGGAAGTGGGGAGTAAAGGAAGCACAGGAGGCTTCTGTGTCTGCTGAGACAAAGGCTCTTTGACTTCTTCTAGCTGGGGTCCCCCACTCTGTCCCACAGGTTATTCCCCAGAGTCTGGCTGTGGAATGGCAGAACATGACACCAGCCTTCCTGTTCTGAAGGTCTTGAAAGAAAGCACACAAATAAGTTTTATCCAGGGAGGTAGCAATGGCACAACAAAGTGAGCTTGGGCATCTGTGACAGACAACTTGGACTTGGCATCCCTCCACCTCTTATTTGCCTGCAGCCTTGGGGTAGGCACACCCCTGCGCCTTGCTCTCCTGAGATAATAAAATCACCATACAATGTAGCTGTAGGGATTAGAATGAATTTATTTGTAATACAAATTCTAAACTTCATGTATCCCTTTAATCCTCAAATAACTGTAGTCTCAGCTCCATCTCTTTTAACTACAGGAAATATGGTCTTTACCAGGCTCTTGTCTCCAGGTGTTTCTGAGAAACCCTAAGAAAAACACTCCATAGACTGCTTCTGGTTTGTCATCATAAGTCATCATAGAGACACAAGCCACTACCTTCTCCTTCGCGGTTCAATCCGCTTATCTCAACCAAGACTATCACTGTTCTCCCCGGCACCATTGGGCCCACAGGACATTGACTCTACCTTCAATCCTGTGCACTGATAGTTGAGTTGTGAAGTAAGGCTTGTGAAGACTTTGCTCTGTGATAAGAGGAGCAAAGGAGGACTTGAAGGCAAAATATCACCGTTTTCAGGATCTGCAAAGGGATCCTTTTCTGGGCATTTCTCTGCCTACTCCAAGACCTGCTCCCGAGTTCCTGGAACTACTGACCTGGCTCCAGTGGAAGCACTTTGGGTCCAGCATGTCTCCAGATGCACACATTTCAAAATGATTAACAATGGCAATACTTATTATTTTCAAGGGGAACTTGCCCCATATGTAGAATCTGATTTCATCCTTTAGCACAAAGACACAAAAATAACAACAGCAACAACAAAATGCACCCTCTCTCAAGAATGGGCCCATCAGGACAGAATGACCCCATTCACAGTTCTGTACAACTCTGTTTCCTCTTGAGATGAGCAGAAGCCCGGGCTATGTGTCCTTCAAGCCATCTGAAGTCTTGGCTTCAGATCTCCCATGAGAGACAACTTGAACAACAGCCTACACTTCTGCCAGAAACAAGAAATGCTATCCAGGATTAGGAAAGAACATCCAAATATTGGAAACAAAGATGACCTTTTATGCTACCACAAGGAGTTCCTGGAGCCAGCAACTCAAATCTCTCTTTTAGACCAGGGTCTTTGCTCTATACTTGAGGACCAAAAGTCTATTGGGATGCATTCATTCACAAAGTCCACCTTGACTGAAGTTCCTGTGTGGTTGATTCTCCTTTGTTTATTTTCTGGCCTTGTTTTCTGCCACTTTGTCTCTCCTCATATCATCCTTCCCGTTCTTTCAAAGTGCCAAACATCCGCATGCTGATCCCTCTGCTTAGAATATTCTTTCATGAGCTCCTCACCCTCCAACTTCCATTCATCCTTTCTATTTTGTTAAAGGACTCTTTCCTGGGGCTTGCACTGTGGTGTAGCACGTTAAGTCACCTCCTGTGACCAGCATCACATGTGGGCGCTGGTTCAAGTCCCATCTGTTCCACTTTCCAATTAAGGTCCCTGCTAATGCTCCTAGGAAAGCAGCCTAAGAGGGCCCAAGTACTTGGGCCCCTGCACCCATGTGGGAGACCTGGATGAAGCTCCTGGCTCCCGGCTTCAGCCTGGCCCAGCCCTGACCATTGCAGTCATTTGGGGAGTGATCTAGCAGATGGAAAATTTCTCTCTGTCTCTTCCTTTCTCTCTGTAACTCTTCCTTTCAAATAAATAGGTTAAAAAAATTTTTAAAGATGTTTCCTGGGGTTGACATTGTGGTGTAACAGGTTAAGCTGCCACCTGCAGTGCCGGCATCCCATGTGGGTGCCAGTTCAAGTCCCACTGCTCCACTTCCAATCCAGCTTCCCGCTAATGTGCCTCAGGAAAGCAGTGGAGGATGATCCAAGTCCTTGGGTCCCTGAACCCACATGGGAGACCCAGAAGAAGTTCCTGGCTCCTGGCATTAGACTGGCCCAACTCCAGCTCTTGTGTGTATTTGGGGAGTGAGCCAGCAGATGGAAGATATTTCCCTCTCTCTCTCTCTCTCTCTCTTTTCCTCTAGCTCTCGCTCTCATTCTCTCCCTCTTTCTCTCTCCCTCTCTCTCTCCCTCTCTCTCTCTCTCTCGTCTCTCTCTCTCTAACTCTGCCTTTCAAATAAAATAAAATACATCTTTTTTTTTATTTTTTAAAGACCTTTTTTGGGAAGACTTCTTGATGCTTCTTCCCATTAAAATGGATCCAACTGTTACAAGTCACACTACTTCCTTTGTTTCCTTAGGAGCATTTAAAGTATGTATAGTCACATGCATATAGTCACATGCTGAGATTACTGTCCAGCTCTCCTCTCCCTCTCTGGAGTCATCACAAGGGGGCATGGATTGTGTCTGGTTTGCTCACCTGTGTCACTATTGCCTGAACAGTGCCAAGCACACTTAGATACTCAGGAAATGTGTTGACGAAAGATATGAGTAGTCTTCTTTAAGCTTCTGTCTCTAAGAGATGGGAAATTAATGGAAACATTTTCTATCTTCTAGGCTGTATTCATGGCAGACCCTTTGGTTGGCTTACATCCATTTTTTCCTTTAGCCTTCCTGGCATTCTGCACAGAGGTGTATAGGAAAAGGTGTTATGGCACAGTGGGTTAAGCTGCCTTTGGAGTTGCAGCTGCTCCACTTCCAGTCCAGCTCTCTGCTGATGTACCTGGGAAAGCAGCAGAAGACGGCCCAAGTACGAAGGCCCCTGCCACCCATGTAGGAGAACTGGATGGAGCTCCAGGCTCCTGGCTTCAGCCTGACCCAGGCTCAGTCACTGCAGACATTTGGTGAGTAAAACCGTGGTTAGAAGTTTTTTCGGGGCTGGCACTGTGGTGTAGTGGGTAAAGCTGCCACCTGCAGTGCCAGCATCCCATATGGGTGCCAGTTTGAGTCCTGGCTGCTCCATATCTAATCCAGCTCTCTACTAAAGCCTGAGAAAGCAGGAGAAGATGGCCCAAGTCCTTGGGCAGCTGCACCCATGTGGGAGACCCAGAAGAAGCCCCTGGCTCCTGGCTTCGGATCAGCTCAGCTCTAGCCATTGCAGCCAATTGAGGCATGAACCAGTAGATGGAAGACCTCTCTCTCTCTCTCTCTCTCTCTCTCTCTCTCTCTCTCTCTCTGCCTCTCCTTCTCTCTGTAACTCTGACTTTCAAATAAACAAATACATAAATTTTTTAAAAAAGATTTTTTCTCTCTCTTCCACCCCACTGACTTTCAAATAAATAAAGTAAAAATCATTTTTAAAAAAGAAGAAATAGATGTATCAGATGGAACATAATTGTGGTATTCCCAGTCTCCGTGCCTGGGATTGATTACGGTGCACATGTGATCCAGCTGTAGCCAGGGAGAGGTAAGGGGATGTCCACCCTGCTAATGGAGGCAATGAGAGAACTGGATGGGCATCTGGGGCAGAAGAATGGCATTTTTGTTGCCTCTGATCATCATTGGGTTTGGATGGCAGGAGCTGCTGAAATGCAGCGGAAGAAGGACACAATGCTTTCAGGGAAGTGGAAATGGAGCAGGAGCCAAGGATTGCTGGCAGGCTTGGCGCCACCCCAGCTCTGCCTTCTTGTTACCTGAAATAATAATTCCTTAGGGTTCACAGCAGTGAGCTATGTAAGCACATCTTACATGGTTTGAATAAACATAATGCACCTGGGACAGCAGCGGAAGCTGGCCTAAGTGCTTGGATCCCCGCACCCGCATGGGAGACCCAAATGAAGCTCCTGGCTGCTGGCTTTGGCCTGGCCCAGCCCTGGCGATTGTGACCATTTGGAGAGTGAATCAGCAGATGGAAGGCCTCTCTTTCTATCTCTATCTCTGCCTCTCCCTCTCTGCAATTCTGACTTTCAAAAAAGTGAATCTTAAAAAAAAAAAAAAAAAAAAAGACCAAATCTAGGCTCTAGGAGTTAGGACTAGGATCTTTTTCTTACCTATTTTTTTTGAGAAGACAATTTATTTCCTTTTCTGAATTCAGTAGATTAATTTTAGAGCAGTTCTGGGTTTTCAAAAAATTAAGTAGAAAATACAGAATTCCCATATATGTTCTTACTCCTACTCACACAGATTTTCCCTGATATTAGCATATTATATTAGGGAGGTACCTTTCATTATTACTGACTAGTTAAAATTTACACATTATTCTCATTAACTAAAGCCCATAGTTAACATCAGAGTTTCCTCTTTGTCTTGTACATTCTATGGGTTTTGACAGGTGTACAGTGACGTGTGTCTACCATTGCAGTGACACATAGAACCATTTCACTGCCTTTAAAATCCTCTATTTATCCTTTCTTCTCCCGCCTCACACCCAGCCACTGACCTTCTTAACGTCTTCACAGTTTTGCTTTTCCCACAATGTTGTATAGTTGGAATCATATGGTATATGATCTTATCACACTGGCTTCTTCCAGTTAGAAGTAACTACTAAGCTCTTAAAAAAAGATCTTTGAATGCAGAAGACATTTATAAGAAAAAGAAAGTTTGGTTTGGAAAGTGTATTTTCAGGACAATTCAGGGCTTTGAAAAATAAATAGGTTTATTCAAGTTCCTTAAGAAACATCTACTTCATAAATATTTGTTGAGCAGTGAGTGGCTGAATCCCCAGCACCGTGAGTACAACACCAGCAGATGGCCAATATGTCTTTGTAGAAACCAGTTCTACTTCATGGTTTACTTAAAGGAAACAGATCATTGACATGACTCGATTATATGTTCCAGACACTATGGTGAACGTTTTACAAATATGATTTCAAGTCAGCATTAGCAGTAATCCTTTGAGGTAGATAGATACTGCTATCCTGCTTTACAGATGAAGAAATGGAATCAGAGATGTTAAGAACCTTCGTCAGCAACATGTGGGACCACGTCTCCAGGTTGGGGGAGCATATCGACAGGCACTCAGGACTTGTGGAGTCTTCCACAGAGCTGATCAGTGGTCCTGCACTCAACGCCTTCCGCAATGTCCTCTAACA
The DNA here is from genome assembly GCA_949820135.1 of Sylvilagus floridanus. Lineage (NCBI taxonomy): Eukaryota > Metazoa > Chordata > Mammalia > Lagomorpha > Leporidae > Sylvilagus > Sylvilagus floridanus. Next base: position 101,909,577 of record OX463225.1, read on the forward strand.
GGTGTCCTGTGTGATCACAGTCAGGTCAGTTTGCTCCATGCCTCCAAAATGCCCAGCCCATTTCTACTTTGTACACCAAGAAATTCCCCAGGGGTAGCGTTTGCTTTGTTTTTTCCTGTGTGAGACACAGGTTCGATGTGGGTATCACAGTCACTGAAGTCTTCCGGAGATACGACTCAACCTCCTAGCTAAGGCAGTCGCATGGTTCCACCCTAATACAGGAGACATGGGCACACCATTCGCCAAGGTAGGAGATAAGACAGGGACAGAATATCATAGAGAGCTTCATAATTCATCAAAGATTCTTAGATGGTTCTGCCTGTCTATAATTATACATTTAAAACATCATATTTTCTCCAAACTTAGAGAAGACTTACAAATCTGGCAGACAAAATCTTAACGAGCACTAAGCCTTGTCAATGAAACAAGCCCAGTGGCTGATGGGGCCTGCACAGAACAGCCAAAGCAGCAGCATGAGGATAAGTCACCACCTGAATGAACACGCTCAACCGAAAGTATTGATCATGCATTCATTTCTGTCTCTGCTTATTTGTACAACATCTCAAAATTCACATTTTTCTCATCCAATGAAGGGAAATGTAAAAACCAACTCATCCTGTGGTGACAGTAACTGAAGTTTAAGAGTGAGGGTTTGATCTGAGACTGGATAAGCGGGGCCCTTCTTAGAAAGGATTTCTAAATCCTATACCTTTTCTTGCAATTTAGGGCATCATTTACCATCTTTTTGGTTTTTTGAACAGTAACCTTCTATAACATTTTTATTGAGGTATTTGCTATGTGAATTTTAATTTAATTACTAATTTGAGTTGAAATTATAATTCTCCCTACTTGAGTTGCAATGAGATCTTTTATTGCTTATTTGGGGCCTAAACCCCAACTGCTCTTCTGTGCCTGAAATGCTTCATGAACTACCACACACTCTGGCTATTTATGGACAGAAGCAATCCAGAATGTCAAGTTAGAAGGGGCCATTGCAGAGGCATGCCTGTGCCCCAGGCTGTTCCTGCCAAGTGCTGGAACCCAGCTCTGCCATGGGCAAATCACTGCCTTCAGAACATGTGGCGCTTGCCAGCCCCGGGGCTCCATGGCAGGGATGTGAACTTTTGTCCCCATACCGATAGCTGGTGGCTGAAAGGACCAGGATCCAGGAGAGGTCTCTGTGCAAGCCCCTGTCCTCAGCCTCCCAAAAGGAATCTGATTGCTATCTGTCTTTTACCATTCCCTCTTTGTTCACTGAATGAGCAGAGACACACAACAGAGAGCAGAGGGCCCTTAGCACAGTCCTGGAATGTGGAAGTCAGTTAATACTTAATTTCCTGGTTAATATTCTGACTCCCATCTGTAAGGCTCACCCTAGTAACAAAGCCCAAGAAGGTACAACACTCATGCCCCTGAGAGTTCTCATCCTCTTCCCCCACCCCTACCCAGCCCAGGAAGGAGTCGTGCTGAACACTGCACCAAACAGAAGGGCTTTCTGCTAAGGGACCATGGCGTGTGTGGGACGCCAAGGAAATGGTGACAGGTTGAGAATGACAAGCAGGGGAAGAGAGAGGGAGCCTCACAGTGGTGGAAGCCAGGAGGCCGGGCAGAGAAGCTCCTGCAGAGAATATCTTTGCATTTACATCTCGTGTCTTCTTTAGAGCGATGGATGCACACAGTGTGTGGATGTCCAGGTGCCCACACGTCTATTTAAGTGAGTGTACCAAATTAACACCTGTCCCCAAACAGAGCCACTCACACACAGTGCCTTCAGGGAGCTTGCACTCAGGATTGCATGCTAACAGGGGATAGAGCCTCAGCCTTAAGTCGGGGGGGGGGTGCCCTTCTCAGCCCTTCCAAGGAACCAGGAGGGTTCCTGCCTGCTCCACCATTTCTCTGCTGCTCTGTTCACCTTTACATTTCACTCTAAGAGGTCTTTGTGGGGCAGGTGTCGTGGTGCAGTGGGTTACGCTGCTCCTTGGAACGCATGCATCCCATCTCAGGGTGCCTGGGTTAGAGGCATAGCTACTCGGCTTCAAATCCAACTCCCTGCTAATGCATCCGGGAAGCAGCAGATGATGGCTCAAATAGTTGAGTTCCAGACACCCATGTGGGAGATCCAGATGGAGTCCTTGGCTCTGGCTGCAACCTGCCCAGCCCTAGCTGTTGTAGCCATATGGAGGATGAACCAACAGATGGAAAATATTCTCTCTCTCTCTCTCTCTCCCCCCTTTTTCTCACTCTCCTCTCTCTTGTCTGTCACTCTGACTTGCAAATAAATAAATCTTTTTTAAAAAAACAGTCTTCATGCAGCTGTCATTTCCTGAGTATCACACTGCTGGGTGCTGGGGATTGAACCATACGAACCTGAACTTAGCTCCAAGGAGCCGTCATCTCACCCTCCAAAGACAACATAATTTGTGGGGTTCTTGCAGAGCCCAAGGGAGATTTGAGGTATGATTTTCTTGTGCTCCAGTGGTACAGAACCCACTGTTGTCCTTGCCCTGAGAGGAAGAAGAGCACACTAGTTATCAGCACCTGCTGTGACCCGTGACGGGAGTGAGGAGGGCTGAGCCACACGCAAGATGCAGGTGATGTGAAAACCACGAGCACCAGGCTCCCAGGATGATCAGGCTTTGAGAAGCTGCTTTGTTCTGCTGATTCTCCCCCCACATACACACACATCCCTCGTCCCCCTCTCTTTATAAAGGGAACCCAACAGCAATTGGTACTTATTCTGTAGGGCCCAAATACCAACCGCCTTCTTATCAGGGACCCAGTCTCCACTGGCCTGGCCACAGGGGCCTGGCTGCAGGAGGCCAGGGCGGGAGGAGGGGCTAAGGCTGTTTATCAGCTTGTTCTGGGGAAGGAGGTGGAACCCCCACCCACAGCACTAACCAGAGGAAACTGTCTGTTCACCCAGCCGGTGGTGGGACTTCCTGCCAGAGCACCCGACAGACAGCCCGCCCACGACTGAAGTGGGCCGCACCCCAGAGCCTTCCTAAGACAGGGGTGGGGAGATGAGAGGGGTTGAACATACCCAACACCTGCATCCCAGGTCAAATCTGAACTCTGTGCTATCTGCATGGGGGGCTGTAGACAGAAGAGCACCAGACTTCGAGTCAGGGATTCCTGCGTTGAAATCCTGGCCCTGCCCTTTGAAAGCAGAGGGTCTCCTTCCCTGGAGAAGCGGGAGGGGATGTAACAGCCACTGGCCATGCTGCCCCCAGAACCTCCTCTCCCACTTGTTTAAATTTAAATTCTCCCTTTTCCTTCCCCATTCCCAGGGTCCTATCTTCCCTCTAGCACTGCCGGCCAAACTTCCAAATTCTGTTTGCTTTATTTTGATGAGCCATTTGTTATGCCTTGTTTCCTTTTTTGCTCTCCCGTCTAGATTCCAGGAGCTCACTTATCAGAATTTTACCAACAACCACGAGCTCTCCAAGAGCAAGTGTGCCCCTGGATTTTTTTATTTATTTATTTGACAGATAGAGTTAGACAGTGAAAGAGAGAGACAGAGAGAAAGGTCTTCCTTCCATTGGTTCACCCCCCAAATGGCCACCACGACCAGCGCTGTGCCTATCCAAAGCCAGGGACCAGGTGCCGAAGCCAGGAGCCAGGTGCTTCCTCCCAGTCTCCCATGCGGGTGCAGGGGCCCAAGCACTTGGGCCACCCTCCACTGCCCTCCTGGGCCACAGCAGAGAGCTAGATTGGAAGAGAAGCAACCAGGACTAGAACCCGGTGCCCATATGGGATGCTGGCACCGTAGGCGGAGCATTAACCTAGTGAGCATGGTGCTGGCCCCGTCCCCAGGTTTACAGCAGGTGCCTTCCCCCTCTCACTACAGTAGTTTTTCACACTTCACTTCCTTTGCTTGCCCAGATGACCCAGGGTAAGGGGAACACCCAGCCAGCCTACAATCTCCTACGTGCACTGTGCAGGTCCTAGGGCACTGGGCTTGTCACAGGCCATGGCTTCCCACCCATGTATTTCCATCAGCTGCTCTGTGAAGCATTCCACCACCAAAGTGCCATGGTGCCAAAACACGTTCATGTCATGCCCCTGCCGCACATAGAGATGGGAAGTGTTTGGCAATAAGATTTAAAGAGCAATCACGGGGCAAAAACGTCCGTCATCATTTCTGTCACTTGTCTCTTCTGCCAGGGACTGTGGAAATCACTTGATTTGAATGAGTAGACACCCCATACACTGGCATTACAGGATGAATTATAATTCATTTCAGATTTTCTGACATGGTAGTCTGCAATTGCTAATCTATTGGGCCCAGTGGGTTTTTTTTTCTAATTTCAAATACTGTATTTTTTCTGTCCTTTTCCATTTTTATCCATTTTTATGATTTCTTTCTTCATTATACTTATATTCCACATGGAATCCTAGGGCACACTTAAATAGTTTATCTATTCATCCCTGTCATTTCTAGTTCTGTTGATATATTTCTTTCGCACTGGCTCTGAGTCACTTTTCGTGGATCTTGGCATATCCAGTGATTCTTCATTGGATGCTGAATGTTGTCAATGGCATGTCATGGACTGTTTGGATCTTGTTACCATGCAGCTCATTCATTTGCAGACTTTGACACTTTTGCTTAGACTTTGGTAGCATAGGTCTAGAGTTGTCTGTACTCCAGCAAGGGAACAGCCCTTTACCAAGGCTGCAACCCTTGAGGTCTTGGTGAATTTTCCCAGCTGCTCAGCATGGACTTTCCTGCCTGGCTAGTCTTAATGTCTCCAGCCCCTGTGCAAGCTCCAGTGAGTGTTTCAGCTCCCAGCTCTCTCCCAGTGCTTAATGCATGGTGAGTGTCCTCTACTTCTGTCCCAGAGGGTCACCATATGTGTGCGCACAGCTTAGCCTTCAGCCAAGGAGCACTGTGCAGCCTTCTGAAGCCATTTTTCTGGATGCCTCCTTTGCCTTGGGTATCCTGCAGCGGCCTCCACACATCCCAGCCTCTTCAAACTCCAGCCTTGGTCTCCTCAGCTTGGGGGCACTGCCTGGTTCTTCAGGAGCCCCCTCCTCGTGTTACAGCCTGGAGATCGCTCCATGGTGGAAAGCTGGGGTAGCAGTAGGGCACAATTCATCTGTGTGCCTTCACTCAGGATCAGAGTCCAACGTGGCACGTTGCCTTCTGTCTGAAAGCAATTGTCTCGTGCATTTCATCTCGTTTTTCTAATCTGTGGTATAAAAATCCCACAGTTGTGGCTGGAAGTGAGGTGGCCATAGACACTTACTAAATGTGTGGAGGATTTTCACCCCTGTCCTAGTTACCAGGGTACAAAGATACATTAGAGAACAGACAGTCAGGGTGAGGAAATGATGTGTCCAAGGAAAAGCTGTTGTGGGAACTAAGACAGGCATCCAGGCGCTCTGGCCCCCAACCCGCTCTTTCCTGCTCGCCCCACCCCCGAGTTGAACTTGGAAGTGCCCAAGGATATTGGACCACTGAGAAGCACTGGGAGCCACCAGCCAGTGGAAGGAGCTTTCTCATTCTCCCCCGACTTTGACCTCTGCTTGGGATTTGCCCCAGACTCCCCATGACCAACACGTGCAATGTGCCACATGCAACAAGAGACCAGGCTTGCAAAAGTGTGCTGTGAACAGCAGCACTTAGGCAAATGGGATGCGTAAAAAACATGTAGTGGGGCCAGCACTGTGGCGCAGCCAGTAAAGCCGCCACCTGCAGTATCGAAATCCCATATGGTCGCCGGTTCTAGTCCCAGCTGCTCCTCTTCCTATCCAGCTTTCTGCTGTGGCCTGGGAAAGCAGTGGAAGATGGCCCAAGTCCTTGGGCCCCTGCACCCATGTGGGAGACCTAGAGGAAGCTCCTGGTTCCTGGTTCCTGGCTCCTGGCTCCTGGCTCCTTGCTTCGGATAGCACAGATTCGGCCATTGCAGCCAATGGGAGAGTGAATCCGCAGATGGAAGACCTCTCTCTCTCTCTCTCTGCCTCGCCTTCTCTCTCTGTGTAACTCTGACTTTCAAATAAATAAATAACTTTTTCAAAAATAAACAAACAAAAATCCATGTAGTAACAAACCTCTACCTCTGCATGTCAGGCTGGGAGGGGCTGAGGGGCACCCCAAACAGGCCTGTCTTCCCAGGAGGCACTTGTTCGAGAGGCTCGCTGGCTCGCTGCCCCAGTGGGAGTGCTGTGGGTGCAGTTAGCAGACTGTCTCCTGCTGCCAGGGGTTTCAGGGTCTACTCCAGTTGCAGCTCTCTCCTCGGCCCAAGGTCATGGCCTTCACCCGGACAGCTCACATCTGGAGACGGAATGACAGAATGAGATGGGGGCTCGGAAGCCCAGGCATTGAGTCTGAAGTGAAAGAACGCTGATGGCCGTCACTTGATCTGGAGCTTCTGGCCAGGTTGGCTGAGATTTCGTCACTGCTCCCTCCTGTCCATCTGCAAACGACTGTTCCTGATAAGAAACTTGTGTGCACACCGACTGCCTCTGCTCCTGGAGAACCCAGGTGATACAGGGACCCAACACTGGGCTGTGGCAGCTACGGCTCCATGCAGATTCCTTGTAGCCAGAGCCCTGCCAGGCAGTGGCCGATGACGTCCTACAAGGATCAACTCAGTACCGCGGGCTGCCGGTTCTCATAGCTCTGCACCTTTCTTCATTATCAGTGTGGCAGAAAATGGAAACAAACATCTAGAAACCACTGGAAACCAGACTAGATGCTACTTGAGCATATACGCTGAGCCAGGTGTTTCATGGGCATTAGAATATTTAATCCCCACCCACACATTCCATTCCTGTAGGGAGGCACTTTCATCACCCTCATTTTATAAAGACCCTCCCCAGGCTCTGACTTGCAGAGATTGGGGTCAGATCCAGCGACAGCTGAGCGGACATCTCTGGGGGTCCCCCTCTAGGGTCCCTGCCCCACCTTCTACAGCACAAGTCCTTGCGGGTGGCTTCGAGCTCACTGCTGCCTGGGGCTCACATCCTCTTTCGCTCCTTCCTCCCCCAACTCTCAGTTCTGCAGCTCAGGCAGCCCCTGCTCAGGCCCCAGTCGCCTATCACAGGCACTTTCCGTGCCCATCCCCCACTCTCAAAAATAGGAAGCAGAGCCGCTCTCAGCCCACATCCTGCATTTGAGCAAAGTTCCCAGCCGTGGTTCAACCCAGGCAGACTTTTATGCAACATCGTTCAGCTCCCACCCAACAAAGCAACCACCAAATCTGGCCTCCAAAAGGTCACTGGTTCATTCATTAGCCAGGAGCTACCAGCAAAGAACCTACAGAGTACAGGGGCCGGCAAGAAGTACACAGATGAATAACCCATTCATTTATTCTTACTACCTTCATGTACCAAAACTGACCAAACTCCTGCTTCGAAGGACAAGACACTCTCCCCCAAATATGGTGGCCAGGCAAGCAGGTAAGATTGAGGCTCACTAAAAAGCACCAGCCCAGAGGAAAACATGATAGGAACCCAGTCACAGAAGACCCTAAAATATTGGTTGATGCTTGCCGAATAGCTGATGCCATTTGGACAGTGAATAACTCAGCTAAAGCCTATGTGCCCTTAAACCACTCAAGTAAATGCCTGCTCCTACTTCCTGCTATTTTTCCCAGAATCCATGGCAGGAAATAATAGCGGAGGAGCAGCCTGTGCTATTCTGGTTAACCACTGTCATTGTAGCAGTCCGTCTGTGCTAACTGTTTCTGTTTCTGTTTTCTTTCATCTTTGCCTACATATTCAGATTTCTTGGATGCCATCTGGAGCACCTGTTCTTGGCAACCAGCTATGTGTTTCCAGGTGGCCCTTATTCTGGTGCAAAAGAACTTTATTCTCCATGCAAGGTGCCCAGCTGGCTTCCTAGGTTGACAGTGAGGAGCAGAAACAGTCCTGCCTCATGTTCCACTTAAAGATTTACTTATTTATTTGAAAGGCAGAGAGACAGAGAGAAAGAAATCTTCCATGCGCTCCCCAAATGACAGCAATGGCCAGAACGATGCAAGGGGTCCAAACCATCATCCAGGTCTCCCACATGGGTGGTGGGGTCCAAGCATGTTGACCATCTTCCCCTGCCCTCCCAGGGGCATTAGCAGGGAGCTGGATGGGAAGCGGAGCAGCTAGAATCAAACCAGAGCTCAGGTATGGAATGCTGGCATCAACTCAGTGCACCATGATGCTGTTCATTATTTTTTGTGGAGATTTATCTATTTGTTTGTTTATTTATGTAAAATGTAGAGCAAATGAGAGAGAGAAAGAGAAAGCAAGACAGGGGGAGAGAAGAGGTCCTCTATCCATTGGGTCATTCCACAAATGTCTGCAATAGCCAGATCTACAGCAGGCTGAAGCCAGGAGTCAGGAATTCCATCCTGATGTCCCACGTGAGTGGCAGGGGCCCAAGCACCTGGGTCACACTAGCAGGAAGCTGGATCAGGAAGCAGGGTGGCTGGGCCCAGTCTCTGATTTGGGATTACTCGTGAGTGGCAGCTCAGGCTGCTGCACCACAGCAAAGTCCCTAATCAAACAACCCTGAAACACACACACACACACACGTGCACGCGCACACGCACACACACACGTGATCAGGAGGAATGCCTGGAGATTTTCAGCTCAGGTTGGGTTGTAGCTTCTGATCAGAGAGCATTCTCAGACAAGGCCAGTGTCCGGGAGCACCTGCAGTTTGTATTTGTCATGGATGGGTCTTTTGGGGCGGTGGGGGGCTCCCCAGTCCCAGTGTTCCCAGCCGGAAGGAGCTGCCTCTCTCTGAACCTGCTCTCCCTTCCCCCCCACTCCGTGGACACTCGGTGTCCTGCCTGGGTACCGCCTGGCAGAAGGACCTCTCTTAGCAAGTCTCCGTCAGGCCCCAAGCTGAGATAGGCTGACAGTCAGGGCTCGCCCTTGGCCTTGAGGCACGTTAACAAGCTGTCACACCAAGTCGAGGCCTGAACCAGGCCCAGGAGGAAGCAAAGCAAGGCAAGAAGGGGCCGAGCCTCAGGAATGCAAGCCTGTCAGGGCAAACCAGAAGTCATTCTCTCTGCCGGCTTCAGAGCAGAGCGTTTCCTCCTCTCCTCCTCCTCCACCTTTTCCTCCTCCTCCTCCTCCTCCTTTTGACTTTTCCCCTTTGATCTCCCCTGGTGTTCTTCCTCGGCTTCCTCCTTTGCAGCCCGTACCCATTTCCAGAGTGAGCAAAACCATGACGTCATCACAAGCCCTGGGCCCAAAAGAGACGGAAAACAGACGATCGCGCCGCAATTCCTACAAACCTCCGCCAGAGGGCGCCCCGCCCCGCCTCACCCCGGGTGTCCTGCGCCTGGATGCCGGCTCCGCGCTGTTTTGAAGTTCCACAGGCCGGGGCGTGGACTTGCAACCGAGCGAGGAACAGCGCCTCAGTTTCCCCAGTAATAAAAAGTCCCCTCTTTCACTGTTGTTTCCTCCTTGCGGCTGAGCCGGGATCTAGCTTGTCCTTCAAGCAAAGCCCTAAAGCGTATTTCTGACCTCAGCTTGGGTTGGGAAAGACGGTTTCCCCGCCTTTAGGCCCAGGGACAGAGCTGGAGCTTGCCTTTCCAGACCCCTCTAAGTCACCATCACCCAGGGCTGGTATTTTTTTAAAAAAGATTTATTTGGTTTATTTGGAAAAGAGAGTTGGCCGGCGCCGCGGCTCACTAGGCTAATCCTCCGCCTGTGGCGCCGGCATCCGGGGTTCTAGTCCTGGTCGGGGCGCCGGATTCGGTCCCGGTTGCCCTTCTTCCAGTCCAGCTCTCTGCTGTGGCCCGGGAGTACAGTGGAGGAAGGCCCAAGTGCTCGGGCCCTGCACCCCATGGGAGACCAGGAGAAGTACCTGGCTCCTGGCTTCAGATCAACGCAGTGCTGACCGTAGCGGCCATTTGGGGGTAAACCAACGAAAGGAAAACCTTTCTCTCTGTCTCTGTCTCTCTCTTTCTCTGCCTGTCAAAAAAGAAAAGAAAGAGTTACAGAGAGAGGTAGAAGTCTTCCATCCACTGGTTCACTCCCTAGATGGCCGCAACGGCCAGAGCTGTGCCAATCCGAAGCCAGGGGCCAGGAGATTCTTCTGGGTCTCCCATATAGGTGTAGGACTTGGGCCATCTTCTCCTTTCCCAGGCCACAGAAGAGAGCAGGATCAGAAGAGGAGCAGCTGGAACTAGAACCAGCACCCATATGGGATGCTGGCACTATAGGCCAGGGCTTTAAGCCACTGCATCACAGCGCAGGCCCCAGGGCTGGTGTTAGACTCTGATCTTGAACACCAAGAAAGGCACTTCTGCACAGCCCCACCATCCAGTGAATCGCAGCCAGCTGCCACCCTCTCGCGATGAACCTGTGTCCCTGGTCCCCCCCCACCCCCCCGCCGCCACCCTTCTCCCCTCTGCAGGCTCCCACCTGGGTCCTCTTTCCCAGGCTGCCTGCAAAGGCCCATCCACGAAGACGCACAGACTGGACTGGACTTAAAAATGTTTTAATTGAATTGCACCAAGATGGTATAACTAAAATTGGAAGTGAGAAAAATTGGGGAAAATGCAATAAATATGATAAAGGATTAATGTATATCATTCAGAGAGACCTCTTCAAGAGCAAAACCAAAAAAATGGGCAATCCTATAGGAATGGGCTGACAGCTCTGAGAAGAGAAATAATATCAGTTGCCAGATCGTTTAGTAGAAATTGAAATAGCAGGGGTCATTTTTAATATAAGAAATGTAACAGACCAACATGTATTACATATTAGGGTGAGATGATAGTGTGCTCTTGCTACCCTACATGGTTGGAGGGCTTCTAAACTAAAGCACATTTCCAAGAGGAGACTAGAATAATGAATGTATGTCAGGCAAACTGGTGTCATTACAGTGTTACCATTGATTGTGAAATTCGAAAAACAAGTGGACTATCAACAACAGAGGTAGTCTTTCCACATGTAGAGTGGCATATGTACTTCCATGACATGAAAGGATGTCTTGCCATAATTGGTGAATTGGTGTATGTGTGTGTGTGTGTGTGTGTGTAGAGACAGGGAGAGATTATGAATGCTATACACCAAAGTGTTAAAAGTGATTTCTCTACTTTCTGTTTCTGCAATGTACTTTTTTTAAAAAAAGATTTATTTATTTATTTGAAAATCAGAGTTACACAGAGGGAGGAGAGTCAGAGAGAAAGAGAGAGAGAGAGTGAGAGAGAGAGAGAGAGAACTTCCATCTGCTGGTTCATTCCCCAGATGATCGCAACAGCCAGAGCTGAGCTGATCTGAAGCCAGGAGCCAGGAGCTTCTTCCCATGTGGGTGCAGGGGCCCAAGGACTTGGCCATCCTCTACTGCTTTCCCAGGCCACAGCAGAGAGCTGGAGCAGCTGGGACATGAACTAGCGCCCATATGGAATGCCAGCGCTGCAGCCCGGCGCTTTAACCCACTGCGCCACAGCATCGGCCCCTGCAATACACATCTAATACAACTTTTTTAATGTCCAGTTTTGGGGGAAAAAGTAATAATTTGTTTATACATTTGTTTCATGTTTCATTTGTGACATGTATTAAAAACATGTCACTAGGAATCTGGAATCAAATCCTACTTGGTTCATATTTGGTTTACAGTATAAATCATGTTTATATAGTGGCAGACAAAGAGGAAACACTCCATTAATATTGCCTTTCTTTTATAAATGTGAATGGCGGGTGCCCTCCTTAGCACATACTTCATTCTCACAGGGGTGGGGAACCCTTTTCTGTCAAGGGCCATTTGGATGTGTATAGCATCATCATCCACAGGTGTACACAATGAGCACCTTAAAGATGAGCTGCTGCAGATGGATTGTGTTTCCAATTCTGTGGGCCAGACCAATGATTCGAGGTCCTTACACGATCCATGGGCTGGACGCCCCGCCCCTGCTAGAATTAGATTCAGCTGTGTTTACATCTCTGCCTCCTCAAGCAGAGAGGCAGGTTCAGGGCCTCCTCTGTGAGCCCCTGGCAGCTTGCAGCAAGGCCTCAACTTACAGAAAGGTTTGCTACACCTGTTGAACGCTGAGTGATTGAGAGCTGCACTTCCTCTCTCAGCACCAAGGCCTCCACGCATAGTCTCTCCCGCTTCTGCCCTGGAGCTTTGAGTTGAGAACACACTGATGTCTCCTGTGCCTGGAAAAGGGCATGAGTCTGCGGTGCAATGTCTCCGAGACAGGCATCAAATCAAGGCAGGCAGGGTGTGTGGCAAGGGAAAAGCCTGCCGGGGAGAGAATGCACGACTTGGGCCAGGAAGGAGCCTTGCTCAGGTAGAGTCTGCAGGGTGGTGGGGCCCCGTGGTGTTGCGGGCTAAGCTGCAGCTTGGGACTCCCACATGCTTCGCTTCTGATTCAGCTTCCTGCCAACGCAGTAGGAGGCAGCAGCTGATGCTCCAGCACTTGGGTCCCTGCTACACACGAGGGAGACCTGGGTAATGGAGGCCGCCTGGGGAGAGAGCCAGCGGACAGAAGATCCCTCTCTGTCTCTCCCTCTCTCTGTAACTCTAACTTTCAAATAAATAAGTAAATCTTTATTAAAAAAAAACTTTATAGAAAGCAGAAAGAGAAGTAGATATGAAATGTGCAGCAACATTAAAATATACAGATAATCTATGAACAGAATATAGGGACAGAGAATCAAGAAATCTGCCTAATTAGTCACATGAATGTAGCATTTCAAACCAGTCAGGAATAGATGGGTTTTTAATAAATGAATCAGGGGCTGGCGCTGTGGTGTAGCGGGTAAAGCCACCACCTGCAGTGTTGGCATCCCATATGGGTGCCAGTTCAAGTCCTAGCTGCTCCATTTCCGATCCGGCTCTCTGCTATGGCCTGGGAAAGCAGTGGAAGATGGCCCAAGTCCTTGGGCCCCTGCACTCACGTGGGAGACCAGAAAGAAGCTCCTGGCTCCTGGCTTCAGATTGGCACAGCTCTGGCATTTGCGGCCAGTTGGGGAGTGAACCAGCGGATGGAAGAACTTTCTCTTTCTTTCTCTCTCTGTTTCACACCCTCCTTCTCTTTCTGTATAACTCCGACTTTCAAATAAATAAATAAATCTTTAAAAAATTAAAAATAAACTAATCAGGCTGGCGCCACTGCTCAATAGGCTAATCCTCCGCCTGTGGCGCCAGCACACTGGGTTCTAGTCCCGGTTGGGGCGCCGGATTCTGTCCTCGTTGCTCCTCTTCCAGTCCAGCTCTCTGCTGTGGCCCGGGAGTGCAGTGGAGGATGGCCCAAGTGCTTGGACCCTGCACCCGCATGGGAGACCAGGAGAAGCACCTGGCTCCTGGCTTCGGATCAGCGCCATGCGCCAGCCACAGCGTGCCGGCTGCGGTGGCCATTGGAGGGTGAACCAATGGCAAAAGGAAGACCTTTCTCTCTGTCTCTCTCTCTTTCACTGTCCACTCTGCCTGTCAAAAAAAAAAAAAAGTAAACAATAAATCACAAGACATAATAAGAAAACACAAGTGATTTTTTAAAATTTATTTGAAAGAGTTACAGAGAGAGAGGAGAGACAGAGATAAATGTCCTTCATCTGCTGGCTCACTCCCCAGATGGCCACTATGGCTGGAGATGTGCCAATCTGAAACCAGGAGCCAGGAGCTTTTTCTGGGTCTCCCATGCAGGCCCAAGGACCTGATTTATCTTCCACTGCTTTCCCAGGCCATATCAGAGAGCTGGATCGAAGTGGAGCATCCAGGACTCAAACCAGTGCCCATATGGGATGCCGGCGCTGCAGGCAGCAGCTTTACCTGCTATGCCACAGTGCCGAGCCCAAGTTATTTTTTTAAAATATAATTTTGGATGAAGAAGGTATATTTGCTTAAGCAAGGAAGCAAAGTCAAAAGTCATAAAGAAAAAGACCAATTATTCATTATTTATACATGAAAAATACTACGAGTGGAGGTGATAAAGGAAAACAAAAGACAAAAAACAGCTGGAAAACTATGCTTGCATTGTGTTTGATAAGGTCTAATTTATTTCATGTTTACTGAGTTAATTTACTAATATACAAAGAGTTCTTCCAGATAAAAAAGAAAAATCCAACAGAAAAGCAGTGAAGCATATGTACAGAGAGCACTCCAACAAAGAAAGATAAATGACTCAGAAATATTAGCAATCACATTCATTTAGAATAACGTCAATTAAAACAATGAGGTAGGGGCTGGCCTTGTGGCATAGCGAGTGGAACTGCCACCTGCAATGCCGGCATCCCTTATGGGTGCCAGTTCCAGTCCTGGCTGCTCTAATTCTGATCCAGCTCCCTGCTACTGTACTTGGGAAAGCAGCCAGATGGGCCAAGCCCCTGGGTCCCCGCACCCATGTGGGAGACCCACAAGAAGCTCCTGGCTCCTGGCTCTGGTCTTGTCCATTCCTAGCCACTGAGGCCATTTGGGGAGTGAACCAGCAAATGGAAGGTCTCTCTGCCTCTTTTCTCTCTGTTACGCTGCCTTTCAAATAAATTAAAGAAATCTCTAAAAAAGAAAAAATAAACAATGGAGCAACATTTCTCACCTGCCGGGTTGGCAAAGACAACAGAGTTGAATAACGTATAACTTCTTAGGAAGACAGTTTTGCAGAGCTTTCTGCTCTTGTTTGGATCTGGTCTTTCCCCCAAGGCTTCATGTGCAATGTGGGAGTAGTGGACCCTTTAAGAGGTGGAGCTAGTAGGGGGTGAGTAGGTCTGGGAACAGCACCCTTGGGGACGGGTTGTTACAAGGGAACCTGGTACTCTCCTGAATGTCTTCCTCACATGCTGATCACCATTCTGGCAGATGGTGCACCCACCATGAGGCCCTCACCAGAGTCAAGCAGGAGCCTACAGATGCTCTTAGATCTCCGAACTATGAGCTAAATAGTTCTCTCTTATTTAGACAGTACCCAGCCTCCAGTGTTTTGTGACAGCAACAGAAAACTAAGAAACTCAAAATTTAAACATTCAAATACTTTTTAAAAAGATTTATTTATTTATTAGAAAAGCAGAGAGAGAGAGAGAGAGAGAGAGAGAGAGAGAGAGAGAGAGGCTGATTTTCCATCTGCTGGTTCACTCCCCAAAAGGCCACTATAGGTGGAACTAGGCAAGGCTGCTGCCAGAACCAGCTACTCCATCCAGGTCTCTCACACAGGTGCAGGGACCCACGCATCTGACCATCTTCTGCTGCTTTCCCAGGAACATCAGCAGGGAGCTGGGTCAGAAGTGAAGCAGCCAGGACATTAATTGGCACTCTGATATGCAATGCCGGGATCACAGGCAGTGGCTCAACACACTGCACCACAATGCCAGTGCCAAAAATTCAAATAATTTTTGACATATCAGTTCTACTTCAGGATTTCTCCTATAGATTAATTCATATATATATATATATATATATATATATATATATAACAGATATGTGTGTGTGTATAAAGAACAGATAATTTCAAGAGTTTTTTTTTTCAGTGCCAAAAACAGGTAGAAATAATCTAATTGTTCATCACAAGGAAGTGCTTAAGTAGATGACGGTGTAGCCATACAACGAGAGATGATGAAGCTGATAAGGATGAGGGAGACAGGTGCTGATCTGGAATGATAGCCAAGCTATGTTAAGTGAGGAAAAGGGTGGAAGATGAATTGATTATGACTCTGGATTTCTTACAGAAAAGCAAGTGGGTGGCACTGAACTTGTGGGACTGGAAGGGTGTGGCCCTCAAAGGAACTTCATTGTTTACTTTCACAGTTCCTTTCAGGCTGCCACTTGATGAGGATTTTTCCATCCTGTGCCTGGACTTTTCTGCTGACCTGCAGGTCATAAAATTCTACAGTCACTCTAAGTTGCAAACCCAACCTCGAGTTGCTAGCCAGTCCCAGATATTCATCAAGATTACAGGCTTGATTGATGTTAAATATGGTCCCCTTCCCCAGCCAGGTCTACTATGTGCTACCATTTGAAGTCATCTTTATTTTCTCTTCTCTTAACTTACATTTTTGTCTGTCTTGCTATTAGGATTTCTGTACTAGCTTTGATCAACAAGAGGAGAGAGGAGTGGCAAGATGAAGAGGATGTTGTCACTCAACTGGCATGATCTTTTTTATCATTTTTATATTTTTATTTATTTATTTATTTTGTAAATAGAGTTACAGACAGAGAGAGGGAAAGACAGACAAAAAGGTTTTACATCCACTGGTTCACTTTCCAAATGGTCACAATGGCCAGAGCTGGACCGATCCAAAGCCAGGAGCCAGGAGCTTTTTCCAGGTCTCCCACATGAGTACAGGGACCCTAACACCTGGGCTGTCTTCCACTGGTTTCCCAGGCCATTAATAGAGAACTAGATTGGAAGAGGTGCAGCCAGGATACGAACTGGTGCCCATATGGGATGCCGGTGCTGCAGGCAGGCTTAGCCTACTACACAGCAGTGCAAGGCCTCATGATCTTTTTTTAAACTTTTTATTTATATAAGCTGAACAAATTTCATGTATTTCATATACACAGATTTAGGAGCATAGTGATGTTTCCTATGTTCCCCTCCCTCCCATGCCCCACCCTGTCTCCTCATTCCTTCCTTATTCTTTCTTTCAGTTTCCACAATGATATGCTTTCAGTTCATTTTATAACCGTAAGCTTAACCCTTCATTAAGTAAAAAATAGTAAGAAGAAAAATAAGAAGAAAAGACACTGTTTCTCAACAGTAGACACCAGGGATGTAAACAATAATCAATTCTCAAAATGTCAGTTTTGCTTATATACATTACATTTTTTATACTCTATTAGTTACCACAGATCAGGGAAAACATGATATTTATCTTTTGGGGACTGGCTTATTTCACTAAGTATAATGGTTTCCAGTTGTCACCATTTTGTTGCAAAAGACAGGATTTAATTCTTTATTACAGCTGAGTAGTATTCCATAGGGTATACATACCACATTTTCTTTATCCAGTCATCAGTTGATGGATGTCTGTGTTGATTATGTATCTTAGCTATTGAATTGAGCTGCAATAAACATAGGGTTACAGATCACTCTTTAATATGCTGATTTCATTTTGTTTGGGTGAATTTCCAGGAGTGGGATGGCTGCATCATGTGGTAGATCTGTTTTCAGCTTTATGAGGAATCTCCATACTGTGTTCACCTAGTTTACGTTCCCATTAACAGTGTGCTAGGGGAGCTCTTTCCCCACATCCTTGCTGACATCTATTTTTTTGCTTGTTATGAGAACCATTCTGACTGGAGTGAGGCAAAAGCTCATTGTGGTTTTCATTTGCATTTCTCTATGGCTAGAGATCCTGAGCATTTTTTTTCATGTGTCTGTTGGCCACTTGATTTTCTTCTTTTGAAAAATGCCTGTTCAAGTCCTTTGCCCATTTCTTAACAGGATTATTTGTTTTGTTGTTGTTGAGTTTCTTGAGCTCTTTATACATTCTAGGTATTAATAACTTGCATGATCTTTTTTATAGAAAAATTTTATTTAATATAAGTACAACTTTTGGATTATAGCAGTTCTTTCCCCCATACCTGCCCTCCCACCCCCAAACCATCTCACCTCCTACTCCCTCTCCCATCCCATTCTTCATTAAGATTCATTTTTAATTATCTTTATATACAGAAGATCAACTCTATACTAAGAAAAGATTTTAACAGTTTGCACCCACACAGACATACAAAGTATAAAGTACTGTTTGAAGACTAATTTTATGTTAATTTGCATAGTACAACACATTAAGGACAGAGGTCCTACATGGGGAGCAAGTGCACAGTGTTGTTGATTTAATAATTGACACTCTTATGTATGATGTCAGTGATCACCCAACGCTCTTGTCATGAGCTGCCAAGGCTATGGGAGTCTCTTGAGTTCACAAACTCTGACCTTAGACAAGGCCATAATCAAAGTGGAAGTTCTCTCCTTCCTTCAGAGAAAGGTACCTCCTTCTTTGATGGCCCATTCTTTCCAGCGGGATCTCACTCACAGAGATCTTTCATTTAGGTCATTTCTTGCCACAGTGTCTTGGATTCTGGAATGATCTTAAGAGGTCTTCTTGCTACTTGGGCCTGGCAAATGTTTCAGGCTGTTCTATTCCTCTCCTGAGAGTATTTGTGGGTTCCTCAGTCTCACCCTTTCCTGCATGTACCCTGAAAGCAATCACTTCCAGCCACTGCTCCCATTAGCCCCTGCATTCCTGGTACAGCCCTCCAAACAGCAGGCTTTTTCTGTTGAGATCCTATTGTCCTTGCTTGGGCAGGCCTTAAAGTGAATCCAGGCATCCACGCCATTTTTCTTCTCCATGTTGCTTGTTGCTGATACGTAGGAAGCAGCATGTCAGAGGCTCAAGGCCTGAGAAAATGCTCATGGGAGGAGAGTGATGAATGGGGCCTTTCAATGACTGTGTCCACAGAATCAAGATTCTGCCAGGTGAGAGTTGGTGTTGCTCAAATCCGAGCTCCATTGCCTGGAAGTTTCATAAGACGTATTAGCTAGGGGAAGTCCCTGACAATTCCTGGACTCTTTGCTTCCTTCTGGTAAACCAAGCTGTTGAAACATCAAGGAATAAAAGGCTCGGAGTATCTGCAGTCTAGAAGCTGCTGGGAGACATGGGAGCAAGCACCATGAATACGAAGACTCTCTGGGCAGGTGAGTGGCTCTGGGGGAGAGCTGATAATTCAGCAGGACAGTTAGTGAGGCGGGAACGGCTAATGCAGACCTCTGGAAAAGTGATCTTCCTCCTTTCTTGAGATTGCAACCTGTTCACTTCAGTATCAAAAGATACTAAGATAATGCAGTTGTCCTAGGGAGACCATCTGATCTTTCCTGCATAGGCAAGAGAGCAGCAGTGGTCCAAGTGCTCTGCACTGTCAGGCTGCTCTCTGCACAGAGGTGCCCTTGCCTACGTTAGAACTGGAGCTCTGGACATGGAGAAGCTCGAGCTTTCTCCGTCTTAACGTGTGAGCCTGGCGGTGGGGGTCCCATCTGTCACGGGCTATGCTTTGAGTACATTGTAGAACTTTCAGGGAATCTCACATTTTCATCTGTAGAATTTTTTGTTGTTGCTTTTGTTTTGATTCAATGTTTTCTAAACTCTCCCCTCAACTCTGGAGTTTAGATCCAAAACTCTGGCATTCGTGCCGGCTGGGTATTTGACAGAGGGTGGAGGTGAGACTAAATAAACAGGGCTCTGGGTGAACAAGGGGAGTTTACCAGGGAGAGAGGGGTATCTGGTAGAGGAAAGGAGACACCTTGTTCTATTTGTATTTCTTTCACCTTATTACACTCTCAAGCCATGAGCAAGCACTTAACGAGAGCCTGTTGAAGGCCCTTCTCCCCGCGGCCTCTGGAAAGTGGCCAGTAAGGGAGGCAACACTTCGGATGAGTTTCTGGAAGAGGTTGGCCTGACAAGTAGAAGTGGCAACTGGAATTTCTCTGCCCACTCAATGAGGGCATGGCAGTCAGCTTCCTGCCCCCTCTGCCCCTTGTCTGGAAAGAATGTGGAGCAGCAGGACAGAAGCCCAGAGCCCTGCACGCAGCCCTGAACTCTGCAGAGGCACACCCCGCCCCGCAGCTGGGCGTCCGGAGCCTGTCTTCCTTTTCCCCTTCCCTTTTCCCATTTCAGACCCCAAGTCTGCACAATGTCCCCAGGCTGGGGAGTTCATGGTTCAAGGCGTGCTGCTCCTGGGGAAAGTGTCTAGAACCCGGGGCTTTACTTTTACTTTCCATCTGGGAGGATGAGTTTGGGATAGAGCGACCTCACCACTGCCTCTGGGGAAGGTGCCCTATGGAGAACAGGCACAGGATAAAGCACTACCAGAGCCAGCTCACACTGCTCCGCTCAACACCTGGCCTCGTGCTAAGACTTAGTTGCTTATGCACAGGGAAACCGTTCACCTCAATTTTCCCAGGACAGTTACGCTCCAAGCTATCGTCCCAGGTAAATTATTAAAAATGGTTCTCTCTGCTCTGCAAATGGTCCATTGGACAATAAAGTCTATGGTCATCCTCTCTACAATCATATTTAATTCTGGTCTAGACCATGAGCTCCTTGAGGGCAGAGAAGGCAGGGACTGAATTTTAGTTTCCCTGGTACCCTGGACAATGCTTGCCACAGAGCAGGTGATCCAAAAGGACTTTAGATAAATGAATGAGCACACAAATTCCCAGTTTGGAAACTGTCTCTGCTTTGAGGCACTCAAGGGCTACGGACACCAAAGCCCTGTAAAGAGATCACAGCAGCCGTGGCTGGAGAGCCTAGTGAAGCAAGACTGTGTCTGGTCTGTCGTCCCCCACACAGACTCCTTGCCATCTCCTGAAACAGATGGTCCCGCTTTGGCTCAATCGGTTTCTCTTTCTGCCCATGTGTTACAGGTTTAGTGGTCTTACTGCTCCTCCAGGGAGGTAAGTAGCCCGTGAGTCACCATTGCCTGACTCCTTCTGTTCATGTTTGCTTTCTGTCCCTGCTACACGTTTTCCCCCGGAGTCTGACACTAGCATGTTTGTGACTCTGACTTTGCCTTTGTGCACCCCTGGTTCTGGTTCTGGCTCTGTCTTTTTGAGTGAGTCTCTCTCCCTCTCTTTCTCTCTCTCTCTGTCATGTTTAATGTTTTATG
This sequence comes from Sylvilagus floridanus, assembly GCA_949820135.1. Taxonomy (NCBI): domain Eukaryota; kingdom Metazoa; phylum Chordata; class Mammalia; order Lagomorpha; family Leporidae; genus Sylvilagus; species Sylvilagus floridanus. The sequence goes on from OX463225.1 coordinate 101,930,134, forward strand.
TGTATATAAATATGTACATACACACAACACATATGCTGTCTATTTCTCTACTTCTCTACGTCATCATCCAACCATCTGTGAGTGTTTTGCATATTGATGTCTCTGCTTTCCAACAAGCAAGTGTTTCTGGGCTGCACTAAGGATCCAGACTAAATGAGCTCAGAGGCACTTGGTGAATGAGCAAAGAATGCAATAGCTGTCTTGGGGAGAAACCCATAGCCGTCTGGGCTCTCAGGCAACAACACTAGGGTCTCATTGGCTTTCCCCACTCTACTCCAGGATTTGCCTACAAACTGGTTTGCTACTTTACCAACTGGTCCCAAGATCGGCAGGAACCAGGAAGATTCACCCCTGAGAATATTGACCCCTTCTTATGCTCTCACCTCATCTACTCATTTGCCAGCATCAGTAACAACAAGATCATCATCAAGGACAAGAATCCCACAGTGCTTTACCAGGCCATCAGTGATCTCAAAGCCAAGTCAGTGGGATGGGGATGGCAGGGTATCCAAGTAGGTTTTGGGGGAAGAATATCAGTAACAAACTTGGTGTAAAGCCTACTACTTCATCCCTATGCATTTCCTTGGGATATAGTCTTCTCCCCTGGTGCCCAGTTCCTTCACTGAACTTAGCTGCTGAGCAGCCAGACCCCATTTGCTCGTATTCTTTACAGCAGGAATCCTACCCTTTAGGCAAAGGTTTCCCAGGCATTGGGAAAGGAAATAATCAACTTACTCTTATCTACTCTAGGAATCCAAAACTGAAAATTCTGTTGTCCATCGGAGGGTACCTGTTTGGTTCCAAAGGGTAAGACTGCATCTGCATTTTATTTTCATTCTTCCTTATAATTTCTGGTCATTACCACTTTCCCTCCAGACCTCTCCATAGAGGTCTTCCCTTTCCCAGATGGCAAAAGAGATCCATCTGTGTTTTGTCACAAGTAGAGGCACAGTACCAGGTTTTCTGGTGTCTTGGAAGGAGCATCCCAGGAGCTTCACCCAAAATTCAGTTACTGAATGTCTGTGAGCTTGTGAGCAACATCCATTAACTCATTGCTGTGAAGATTTTTTCACCTTACAGATTATGGGGAGATGGTTTTAGTTAGGAAGTGCAGTTGTCTTAATCACTTGAGGGTTTGACTTTGCACCATGGGATGGGCTGGATGAGTTATTTGCACTTAACAGCCCAGCCTTGGTCCATGGCAATCAGTGGATGACATTGTCCTGGGTCAGGTGCAGAGCAAGATGGCCTGAGAAGAGCAGAACAGCAGAGGTGACAATAGAGTCTGCCTTGCTTGAAAACAGTTCTCTTAATGCAAAGCATGCATTATACATTATATTTTCTACTCACATAAAAATGATATCCCATTTACTCAAGAGCTAAAGATGTACAAGCACACAAGGATAAACCACACCTTTTTTCAAGCTTCAGCTATAATTAGTCTAATTTTGAATTCCTTCTTCTATAATTTTTAAACTGCTAACACTTTACAAATTCCAGAGTTCTTAAGGGCAGCCAGAAGTCTTTTATTTTCACAAAAATCTACTCCTAAAATCTCCTTGTGTGGTTTGTCAATTAGAGCCAGAGGAGGCAGAGAAAAGAAGTAGGTATTAGAATCCTTCTATGGATTTCTGCAAGCAGAAAGAAGGAAAAAAAATCAGGATACCTGACTTATCTGATCCTGTGCCACCCCACCTTGAACACCCTTCAGTCATAAATGGGCTTCCGTGGCAAGTATTCTCCTAATTCTCAAATTCTCCTTCCTAATACTTGCTTAAGTTTTGATTCAACTAAAAATGTCTTTGTTCATTCATTCCAATATGCATACATTCATTTATTTAATAAATAATGACTTGAGTGCCCAATACACACACCAGCTCTGTGGTTGTAAGTAGGGCTTTGGAGCTAGACATATTGGTTTGGATTTCCCTTTAATCATCTGCAGCTCTATGCAAACTGTGTGGCTTCAGGCAAGTTCTTTAACAACTCTGAGCCACAGTTGCTGTTTTTGGCTTATTTGCTTTAGCTATGCAATGATGATAAGAGAATTTATCTCAGGGTGGTGTTGTGAAGGCAGGCACTGCAAACAGACTGCCTGGAAGTGCCAATGTGCAATTAGGGCTCAGTGGGTGCAATAATCGTTATGTTAACATGGTTGTTATTATTGGGCAAACGCCAGGCTTTGTACCAGGTGCTACGCAGAACACTGGATTATGTGGCATGCACGTACTTGTTTCTAAGGAGTAAATTGCTACATTTCTATTCAGCAGGCAGCTGTCCTAAAGTCATAGGTGTGGGTCTGCCAGAAGGCTCAGGTGCAATGGCTCTCTAATCTTTGTAAACACTTGGAAGCATAAAACAAAAGCTAGAAATCGATTTCCACCATGTGTTCATGATAGGGGCCCTGTTTCTAGCTATATCCCCCACTGTGCAGCTGAGATACATGCAGGAACCAAAATATCGATTGGATATTGACTGAAACAAAATTAATTCAAGTCTCTAAACATAATTAGGGATGGGAGAGTCAAGAAGTGCTACAACTCGAAGAAGAGGTCCCCAGGAAAATGTTTTGCCAGTACCATTAATTGAAAAGACATTCCTTTCTCTAGCATATTTTCTTGGCACCTTTGTCTAAATAAGTTGGCTGCGTGTGTGTGAATTAATTTCTGAGCTCTCAATTCTGTTCCATTCATCTGTGTGCTGATTTTTATGCCAGTACGATGCTGTTTCAATTACTAAACTTTTGTAGTATGCTTTGAAATCAAGTATTTTGTTGCCTCCAGCTTGATTTTTTTCCCTCAGGGTGCTTTGGCGATTCTGGGTCTTTTGTGATTCCACATGAATTTTAGGATTGCTTTTCCCTATTGTATAAAGAATGGCATTGGAATTTTGGCAGAGATTGCATTGAATGTTTAGGTTACTTTAGACAGCATAAATATTTTAGTGATATTAATTCTTATAATCCATGAGCAAGGAATATCTTTCCATTTTTTGTGTGTGTGTTTGTGTCCTTGATGATTTCTTTCATTGGTATTTTATAACTGTCATTGTAGAGATCTTTCACTTCTTTGGTTAAATTTACTCCTAAATTCTTGATTTTTGTAGCTATTGTGAGTGGTATTTCTTTTCTGATTTCTTTCAGTAAGATCATTGTTGGTGTATAAAAATGCCACTGTTGCTTGTATGTTGATTTGTAACCTACAACTTTATTGAATTGGTTTATCAGTTCTAACAGCTTTTTGGTGGAGTGTTTAGGGTTTTCCATGTACTATATCACATCATCTGCAAACATGAATATTTTAACTTCCTCCTTTCCAATTTCAATGCCTTTTATAGAACCTTCCTAAAAGTGATTGTTTGAAGGCACATGCAGCAGGATTAGCTCCCTCAATCCCAACTTAAAGGTGGCCAAACTGGAACCCAGGAAGCTGGTTATTGACAAAGCACTCACCAGAAAGTACTCTGACCTGGAACTTGAACCCAGATCTCCTGATTCTAAGCCTACCACATTGCTTTTCCAAAGGTGTAAGGCAACTGAAGGTGGACAGTATTTAAACAGATTTTGTTGAGAAACAAATGCAATAGGAGAAAAGGGCTGGATTGAATTCTGAATGCAGCAAAAGTAAGAGATTCATAGCCAAAGAGCAGGTGTCAGGGGATGGTGGATGGGAAATTCTTCAGAGGAAACATTAGGACTAAGAGATTCTTGCCAAACTGACTCAACAGGATTTGTGCAAGGCAGGCTGAGATTGTCAGATACTATCTGAGAGGTAATCCAGGGCGAAGATTTGGGTAAAATATTCAGGGTGATCAGATACCAAGGGTCAAGGGTTCCCACAAGATTAACTTTGCAGGATTCTTGCTAAAACTGGAACCTGTGAAGATGAACACAGGTCAAGCTCTGGTTGGGCAGAGGGCTCAGGGGAGCTTGCTGAATCTTGGCCAAGGCAGCTCCATCACCCTGCAGGGAAGTCTGCAGAGCCCCCAATCTTTCTTTTTCTGACCTGATCAGTTTTCTGGCCCACAATCTTTCCAACTCTCATCTGTTCCAAATAGAGCAAGGGTTGGGAAGGAAAAATAGTCAGTGACTATTGGGGGAGGGGGAGACTACCCCAGAGTTTCTGCTGAATATATGTTGCATGATGAGTATTGTTTGTTTGTTTTAAAAAAAAAACTGCATTATTTCTTCCCAGGTTCCACCCTATGGTCGATTCTTCTAAATCACAATCAGAATTTATTTCTTCTGTGATATTGCTCCTGAGGAACCATAACTTCGATGGACTGGATGTCAGCTGGATCTACCCAGATCTGAAAGACAAAACTCATTTCACTGCACTGATTCATGTAAGTTAAAATCCTTGCTACACTCACCACCTTTAACATGTAGAACCCATGTCTATACAGGGAAAGAAAAAGAGGCAGTTGACTCTGTTCGGAGGCACAGCCCATGCCCTTCAGAAGCACCAACTGATGGGAGGAAAGCCTCAGCTTCTAGTTTAGGGCAGGGACAACGGCAAACAACAAAGCCCCTTACACAGTGAACAAACGCCACTAAAACAAAGCAACACCCTTGTAAAAGTATGGGGCCATAGAATTTCCTGTGTACTGAGATAATCTTACAGAAAAATCCATCACACAGATCAGAAAACCTATCAGGAGGAAACACAGATAGTTCTTTCCTGAGTGCAATGAGGCTGGGGTCTTCCTGCCAGCTGTGGAGACTTCCGGAGCTGATAAAGCTGCAAGATATCTCCACGTGGGTTAGGGAGGGAAGGATTCATCTCATCCATCTAATGTGATTCTAGAAACTTCTTAGATCCCAAACAAGAAGTTTAGGGTTGTGCTATGAGTGCAGAAGCTGACACTTTGTTCTTTTGATTTTCATAGGAGTTATCAGAAGCCTTTCAGAAAGATTCCATCAACTCTAGCAAAGAAAGGCTTCTCTTGACTGCAGGCGTGTCTGCAGGGAGGCAAATGGTTGATAACAGCTATCAGATTGAGAAACTGGCCGAGTGAGTACATCAGAGTGCCTCCCCCACTTCCTTCTGCCCCCATCCTGGTCCATGCAACTTTCATGTGTCAGTTAGTCTAAGGAACAAGGGGAGGAGGGAGAGAGGGCTAGTCACCATTCTCACCCTGCAACTCAGCCAGGATTATCTTCTGCAAGGCAAATTTCAGTCCTTCTAATAATATTCAAAGCCCCAAAAATAGGTAGAATGGATTCTACCTCTACTCATCATAGAATCTCTTCCTTGCTTCTGACTTTCAGAAAACTGGATTTCATCAACCTCCTGTCCTTCGACTTCCATGGGTCTTGGGAAAAGCCCCTTGTCACGGGCCACAACAGTCCTCTGAGAAAGGGGCATGTAGACAAAGGGCCAAGCTCCTACTACAATGTGGTGAGTGGGGCACACATCCTGCAGCAGGAGGCTTGCTGCTGGGGAGGGGTTGAGGAGAGCCCAGCACATCTAGAGTGACTTCTTTCTTGACATAAGCAGGAGCCAGGTGTCCAAGACCAGCTTGTGAGTGCAGACAAAATACTCTCACCAGGCATCAGTAAAATGTCACCTGGAGATGGTCAGAAGAGCTAGTAGTTGATACTCTCTGAGCTCTATTTTTGACCCAATCTGTCATCCATCTCAGTCCACTCAAGAGTCTTCATTTTTGGTACATTTGATACACATAGGAGCATCAAACTTGTACCTTCCTCTGTCTATCCATATTCTTTATTTAATTTGATCTTTAAAACAACACCTTGAGGTTGGCTAGGCAGGAAGCATTACTGAAGATCCATAGACAACGAAAGGGAAGCTGGTAGACTTAATGATTGATGCTGATGTAAAAGTCCTGAAAAGTTGGAAATGTGAAATATAAGGAAAAATATGGTGTTGTTGTTGTTCTGGTACATATATATGAATGAGTAGTCCTAAAATTTGGGGAGAAAAAAAATGTGGTTTGAAATGCTTGTTTCCAGGCCTTCACATTTAAAGTTACAAAAATCATCAGCCCAAAAGTAGATATTCTGATTTCTAGTTTGAAGTTTTTCTGGAATTCCACACAAGAGACTTAACATCAGCCTCCTTCACTTCCTCTCCCTTTGTCAGCTATCTTTAAAGATGACGAAGCACAGCCCCATCTTCTCTAACTCCGTATTTTATCCTGGTGGGGCAGGAAGACCCACAGTAGCCTCTAACATTGAATCCCCTTGGATCCTGGTTGTGAAGCCTTTCAGACTGAGTCTGACCTCCATCTCCATCAGTAAGATTGTACACTCAGTCCATAGTTCATTGGTTCAAAGGCTGAAGAAAGTGGAGACGACCCTGGTTTGATGTTTTCTAGGTCCCTTGTCTTATTTCTTTCGTGATCTATTTTCTTTCACAACTTCAAAAAAAACCAAGTGTATCTCCGACTGCTGAAGAGTATTGATTGTGTTGCAACGAATCTCTGGGACTATCTGTACCCAGCTGGAGAAGAGGCATCAAGGAGTCGTGTCCATGAAATTTGGGATGGAGGCTAAGTCTGGACCCTCCTTTCCCCACACCCTGGATTTCAGCCTCTTTTCCCTTTCTAGGAATATGCTGTGGGGTACTGGATACACAAGGGAATGCCCACAGAGAAGATAGTCATGGGAATCCCCACGTATGGACGCTCTTTCACACTGGCCTCTGCAGAAACTGCCATGGGGGCCCCTGCCTCTGGTCCTGGAGCTGCTGGTCCCATCACTGAGTCTCCAGGCTTCCTAGCCTATTATGAGGTACCTGCCATGTCCAGGATGGGCTTCCCACTCCAATGTGACAATAATAGAGCAATAGAGTAACTGATCCTGAGTGTCGTGAAGGAGGAGGTACAGAATACTCTAGGAACACACAACAGGAACTTCTAACTCTGTCTGGGGAGGGGCTGGGGAATACCCTGGAGGAAGCGCAACAAGCTGAACTCTGATGAGACGGAGCATGTAAGGAGTGCAGATGGGTATGAAGGGCATGAGAGACTTGAAAAGGGAGACCATCCCAAGTTCTTGACTTGAGTAAGCAGGTGGATGGCAGCACATTTACTAAGATTAGGGAAGACACAAGAAGGGTAGAGTGGGCATTGGTCTTGGTGGTGAAGTCAGTTTTGGACACTTGAAGTTTGAGAATACTGTGGGACATCCAAATGCCTTGGGGGACATAGAAATAACCAATGACTGGTTGAATATATGAGGGTTCCTGAAAACGTGTGGAAAAAGAGAACAAAAACCTACCTTTATTCATGGTTTTTCATAATATACCTTCTCCATGAACTTCTTGAGGACCTCTCATATGGATTTGGTTATAGCAGTCCACTCTGTTCTAAAGACTTGAAAATCACCACCATAAAGATGATGTTTTAAGCCTAAGTGTACCATGAAAATTGAGTAGGGCCCAAGACAAAGCTCAAAGACCTCCCGCACCTAAGTGCTGTGCAGAGGAAGAAGAGCACATTAAGGAAACTGACAAGAGAGCAAGAGGCAGAGAAGGACCCACATAGTTCTGTGCCAGAGCTCAGGGAAGTGAGTGTTCAGGGAAGGAACAAGTACTCGAGTGTGTCAAATTCTGCCTAGAAATAAGATAACTAAGGAATAAAAAAAAGCTGTTCAGTTGATTAGAATGGTATTTCTCTCTGTCCCTTAATATAGGGCAAAAATATCTGGAATATTTAAAAAAAAAGCATAGGAGAAACCAGAAATCTAACAGTAGCAAATAGAAACTCTTGGAATACTCATATCACAAGTACTGGGTATTATAGGAATTAAAATAAGTAATCCTTCATCATTGTCTCAAAGGGCAGATCACTAAGGTAGAAAGAATGTAGAACAGAAATATAGTTAATGAGAGTTTATAAACCAGATAACTATGATATTTTATAAAACCACAGAAGTATTGCAAAACAAGATATGAGTAAGTGGCCAATGAGTGGGGTAATAGGCCATGAGTTCAGGCATGGGTGACCAGGGAAGGCTCCATGGAAGAAAAGATATTTGTACTTGGCTTTGGAGAATAGAGAAGAGTTTGATCAGGTAGAGGAAAGATCATCCCACATCTTGGTGTCCCCTTAGAGTCTTAGCCTGACTTGTCATCTTAAGTTTGGGCAGAAGACATTATTAGACTCCTCTCTGAATCTCAGGATTGAAAGACTGGAGGAGAGAGAGAGGCTGATCCATCCTTGGATAATTCTAGGTCAATGGCAACGACACTCTTAATAGAAAGGCTAGAAAAGTTCCTCACTCAGAATCTGCTGGCAAGTTGTTGATATGGACCACCAGAAAGATATGCACTGCCCCAGCTCATAGGGAATTTGATTATCTAGATTGTCACACTAGGTCATTATAATGTTGACAAGCTGATTTTTCTTAAATATTCAACTTTAATTTTCTGCCTTCATTGAGTAAACATGAATATAGATCATCCCCAAAGAGTAAGTAATCAGAAATGTATTTTCTATGTGATGTCAAAATAATTTTTTTCACTGAGGATTTTTTTTTCTATTAGCTCTTACTTATGCTAACGGGAAAAAGTAGCTGATGCTAACCCAGGGATTCCAGGACAGAGCATAATGGGAATGGAAAGGTGGAGAAGGGGAGTAAAGGGATTGAAGCGGGAGAAGCTGCAAGGTGGAAAATAATGGTGATGGTCATCGAAATGCTTCTCACTTATAGAGCACTTTACTATTTTCCAAAAATCTGGCAACATATACAGCATTAGTTCATTCGATCCCAACAACAACAACAATGTAAGAAATGAGTGTTGAAGACATTATTATAATTATTCCTGTTTTTGCAAATGAAAAACAAGAAGATTAATTGGTTGGTGCTGGTATTTGATCTGGAACTCAAGTATTCTCTGACTGGCTGGGCTCCTTCTAATGAGGTCTTAGAACAAAAGGTCCTCAGTGGTTCACTATAGACCATCTCAGTGGTTCACCAGTGGTTCACCCTGAACCATCCATTCTGAACAGTGTATCAGATTGTTGCCCTGTCTGATCCCTGAGATAAGATTCTGATATCTTCCCAAAATTCCTAGTCTGCCCTATCTGCCTTACTCAGCTTCAAGAAGAGCCCATGGCTGACCCTCTGTTTTCCATCTTTCCTGGCCAGATTTGCCAGTTCCTACAAGGAGCCAAGATCACAAGGCTCCAGGATCAGCAGGTTCCCTATGCAGTCAAGGGTAACCAGTGGGTGGGCTACGATGATGTGCAGAGTCTGGAGACCAAGGTAAGTGGTTAAGAAGCTCAGAGATTGGTGATGCTCCTTTGAGTGGGGGAACAGAGTTGTGTGGTAAAGTTCTTCAATACTTCATGTCAAGGAGAAGCTCCTGGGGCCCCAGACTCTAGACTTGTATCCAGCAGTCACTGTAGCCAAAGGGTAGTAGGGACTCTAAGCCACATCTGTGAGCACCTCTGGTACATAAAGAGAGATGGAAAGGATGGAGGAATGAGGCATGGAGAGAAAGGAGGAGAGGGGAGAGGGAAGAAAAGAGACCTCCCTGCCTACGTGGTTATTTACTTTGTCAGTTCTCTTGGGACAAATCCTTCAGTCCTTATCTAGTTTCCCTATCTTCAGTCCTTATCTGATTTCCCTATCTAGTTGGCTGCATATTTCTGAGCCTATCAGTCCTCACATTTCGGCAGCCATTTGTTTTCCTTCTAGGATAAGGGAAGTTAGGAGGTATCTGAGTAATCTACAACTCCAGGCGTATGTCTTTGCTGAAGGCTTCCTAGTTCTGCCTTAGCCTACAGAGCTTTCACAGCCCCCAAGACTGCAGAACCCAGAGACTGGTGACTCCATGAGCCATATAAGAGATGCTTTGTAGTGTGTGGTCCTCTCAGTGTCTCCCTAAGCAACTGTTCCCAGCAGGAATTCTCTAACTCCATACGACCAATGAGTCTACTGCTGTTTTCTAAGTTCAAACCCTTATCTGAACCTGACGTGGCCATGGGTGGTTAAAAGTTTCTTCTAATGTCTGTCTGTACTTCTGTGCCTTCCACAGGTTCAGTTCTTAAAGAATTTAAACCTGGGAGGGGCCATGATCTGGTCCATTGACATGGATGACTTTATGGGCACATCCTGCAACCAGGGTCCCTTCCCCCTGGTCCAAGCTGTCAAGAGAAACCTTGGCTCCCTATGAAGGTAACAGAATCTGGATTTGGGGCTGGGAGTGGGCAAAGAACTGGGCAGAACAGGAACAGGATGCCAGGGAAGATCATCTTCACATTTGTGGACTGATTTTCTTCATGTGCCTTTGGATTTTCTGTTTTGTGGGCTGAACCTATCCTTTTGGTCAGCTTCCCAGAAGTTTTTAAAATAGCAAGAATTTTAGGGGCAGGCATTTAGCCTGGTAAAGACACTAGTTAAGGTACCTGATCCTATGCAGGAGTAACTGAGTTCAATGTCCAGCTCCAGATCCTGACTCCAGCTTCCTGCTGGTGCAAAGCTTGGGGTGCAGCAATGTTGGCCCCACTAGTTGAGTTCTTGTCATTCATGTGAGAGAGCTGGGTGGAGTTCCTGGCTACCAACTTCGGTGTGGCCCAGTTCAAGCTAGTGTGTGCCTATTCTGAGTGAACCAATGAATGGGAGCTCTCTATTTGTCTCCCTGAATTAAATTTGATTATTTTTTTTTAAAAAAAGAAGAAATTTTGGCTATCATTTACTGGGCTAAGTGCTTTATTTATACATATCATGGGGATAAATATTAACTCCATCACAATTCTTCTAATTGTCTAAATCAAAATCAACTTGACCCTGTGCCCTCAACTCACTGGGCTGATGAGAAGTCCATCTTGGCCACTGTGTAATGTCCTCTTCTTCGGCTGGCAGTTGGTCCTTCCAGGTCTAGATGTTTGGAAGCTTCTATTATTATAATTGACATGCTCTTGCCCAAGCCTATCTGTTACCTTGAAGGCTTGCTTTGACAATGTCTCATTTCTGGTCTCCAGGTTCCCTAGGTGAATTGGACGTCCTCTTGGACAGATGGAGGCCATTGCTGACCAACCATCCATGCTGAGATCTGCTGATCGCAGGGCAGGGGCTGGAGGTAGGAGCAGCAGACGGAAGCTTACTACAGTGAAGAGGATTGACCATGCTGTCTTGGAGAAGGACCCAGAACTGCTTGAAGACTCTGGGCTATTCAGGTTGCAACCTTCCAGCTTTGAGCATCTATAATTTAGTAACTTGATACAGACCTCAAGTTACTGAGTTGGGATTTGAAATATTCTTTGTGTCTCTAGGCTTAACTCAGAGCTGAAAAGGCAAGGCGAACTTGCTGCCTATACCCTTTCCATGAGATTGTCCTTGTAGGCAGGCTTCCAGATTTTGCAGTTCTAAGCCTTTCCTGACTTTCTCTCAGACCTTGGATTGGGCCGAGCTCTCTTTTCCTGCAGCTGTTGGCTTGTTGTCCAGAGGCACAACAAAATAAAATTCATTTTGCTCTGCAATTATGGCCTCATTTGTGCAATCTTTAACCCTGTGGTATAAGGCTGTCCTGTTCTGGTCTTTGTAGGGAACAGGGCTACAAAGGCTGCGTATTCCATGGACAAATATTACCAAGAGCACACTTACTGTTAAACTATGACTAGTATTCCTACATTACCAAACACGTCTTCACAATGACCTAGAAGATCAGCTTTAAACTGAGACTTCTTAGACTAGAAATTCAATCCCAGAATGTGACAGCTCATGCCCTTGGCCCGCAGCCCACAGACAGCCCCCTTCCCTTCCCACCTTCAGTTCTGTCTTGCAGAGCGGGGCCCAGCCCTCATAGACACACACGTGGACGTATCGGGCTTTGCATCCAAGCTTCCTCTATACCATCCCTTCACCTCCTAAAACACACCCTCAAGGGCCTCAGGGCTTGGTGTATCACACTAGCAGCTGTGGCCCATCCCCCATGACCATGGGCCCAAGGAAAGGCCTTCATGGGCCCTGAAAGCAAACACAGGCAATTTGGGCTATTGAGCAGGATTCCCGGGAATCTGAGTCATGGTTTCTAAGAGGAGAGATGTGAGCTCCAGGAGCATGCGCCCCTCGCCCAGCAGTCTCCTCTGCTCATGGGAAAGAGTGCAGGTGGAAGAGGCTCAGAGTTGGTCTCTCAAAGCAGGGTGACAAACTCTGGCCCATGGATCAAATCTAGCTCAGAGCCCGTTTCTGTAAGTAGGATTTTATTGGAGCCCAGCTGTGCTCAATTTGCTTACACATAATTTTTTATATATATGCTATATAGGATAGGCCTGTAGCTGCTTTTTCTCTGCAATGGCAGAGTTGAGGAGTTGCAACAGTAGTATGGCCTGAAAAGCCTAGAACATCTATCATTTAGCCAACTAATGTCTCTAGAAAAAATTTGCCAACAATTTCTCTAAAGTGTGGTGCTCATAGCAGGAAGTCCTCTTGCACTGGTCTTAGTCTGGGGTCACACATATTAATTTTAAGAGAGACTGTCTTCCCCCACGTTCCCACTCCTCTTCCGATAATTTTCCTCTAGAAAAATCATTTTTATCCTAACCTCTAAACAACACTTCCATGCACAGACTTAATCTGCATGGTTTGTGGGGTACGATGTATTAGCCCAGTTTTCAGATGCGCTAACTGGGACTCAGGAGTGTACACGCATGTATCTGGTAAGTGGTAGTGGCTAGATTGACTCTCAGAATGTGGTAGCACCAGCATCTCTGTGGAGGGGGGAGCTGGAAGTGGCTACATGATCTCAAGGGGAGTAGGGTGGGAATACCAGGGGACCTGTTCCAAAACTACTTTGAGATGATGTGCAAATGGCCAACAGATGCATGAAAACGATGCTCAGCATCACTAGTAATCAAAGAAATGCAAATCAAACAGCAATGAGCAATCATCTCACCCCAGTTAGATCAACTGTTATCAAAAAGAGGAAACTCAACAAGTGCTGATGAGGTTGTGGACCAAAGAGAAACCTTGTACTCTGTTAATGAGGATGTAAATTAATACAGACAGTATGGAAAACAGTATGGAGTTCCCTCAAAAAATTAAGAATAGAATTTCTGTATGATCTAGCAATCCCAGTACTGTGTGTACTTGTCAAGGTTTTCTAGAGTGATCAAATTGATAGGCTATGTATATAGGATGTGAAGGGTGATTGATTAGGAGAATTGGTTCACATGATTGTGGCAACTGAAAGGTCTCACAACAAGCTCTCTGCCAGCTTGGAAACGCTGGGATGCTAGTAGAATGGGTTGGTCCAAGTGTGAGAGCCTCAGGTCCAAGGAAGCTGGGGTACAACTCTTGAGTTCGAGACTGATTTTATAAGTACAAGTATGGGGGCCACCACTGTGGCCAGCAACTGGCATCCAATGTAGTAGTGGAGTGCATCCCAGTGCACACTCTGTATTTAGTCTCTCCACACCCCTAGCCTGTTCACTATTCTACCCACACTGAGGCTGGGTCTTTCCAACTCGTTTACTCAGACTTACATGCTAAGCTCATTTGGAAACACCCTCACAGACATACTCAAGATAATGCTTTTCTTTCAGGTTTCTAGCTATTTCACAATCCAGTCAAGTGGAGAGCATAAAATTGACCATCACACACACACCCACACCCCCCTATATATATATATATATATATATATATATATACGTTCAAAGGAAATGAAATCAGTATGTCTAAATTACATGTGCATTTCCATACTCATTGAAGCACTACTCAAATGGCCAAGAAATGAAATCAACTAACACATCCATCAATGAATAAATGGAAAAAGAAAATGTGGAGTACAAACACAACAGAATACTATTCAGCATTAAATTAAAAAGATCAAAACCTATCATTTGCAACAAATTTGAAAGAACACAGAGGACATTGCACTAAGAGAAAAAATCCAGCCACAGAGAGGTAAATCCTGCATGATCTTCCTTTGTGTATGGAATCTAAAAGGATAGACATGAGAAATGAGAAACTGCTAGTAGAATAGTGGCCAGCAGAGGCAGACAAGACTGTGGGCTGAGGGTGGAGAGATAGGGTTGGTCAGCAGGTGCAACATTACAGTTACACAAGATAAATCAGTTCTGGTATCCTATTGCATGTCAACCACAGTCAACAATAATATAATGTATACTTCAAAATAGCTAGAAGAGATTTTTGATGTTTTAACCACAAAGAAACAATGTTTAAGGTGATGTACATGCAAATCATCCTGATTTAATCATTACATGCTGTATACCTGCATCAAAACATCATGTGGCACCCAAAAATATGTACAATTATGTCAGTTTTTAAGAAACTGCTTTTGATATTCCCTATGACTGAGAAGACAATAGACATACACACCAGATAATGGAGTGGCAGACACTGATGGATACTAAGAGAAGTTAGCACCCAAGTCACTACATGCTGCTCCAGCACTCAGATCTTACTAGAAGGTATTGCTTAAGGCACCTCTTTCACTTTCTAACTGTGCTTCCTCTGGTAATCAAGCTTATGAGAGGCAGAAGAGCTCAAAGAACACAGCCTGGTCAGACTTGGGCTCACAACAGCTATCACTAACCTACTGGCTGAATGACCTTGGGCAAGTTATTGACCTTCTCTATGCCCTACTTTCTCATCTGTGAAATGGGATTACAGGGCCGGCACCTCGGCTCAATAGGCTGATCCTCCACCTTGTGGTGCCGGCACACCGGGTTCTAGTCCCAGTTGGGGTGCCGGATTCTGTCCCCGGTTGCCCCTCTTCCAGGCCAGCTCTCTGCTGTGGCCCAGGAGTGCAATGGAGGATGGCCCAAGTGCTTGGGCCCTGCACCCCATGGGAGACCAGGAGGAAGCACCTTGCTCCTGCCTTCGGATCAGCGTGGTGCGCCAGCCGCAGCGCGCTGGCCACAGCGGCCATTGGAGGGTGAACCAACGGCAAAGGAAGACCTTTCTCTCTGTCTCTCTCTCTCACTGTCCACTCTGCCTGTAAAAATAGTAATAATAAATTAAAAAAATAAAAAAAAGAAATGGGATTACAGGAATACCTGTCTCCTAGAAATATAATGGTTAGTAACTAAATACCGGAAAAGATTTTGGGCCAATGCCTCACACATCACAAACATTATTTGTACTTGTTCTTGTTTACATCAAAATGAACATTGTGGACAAAATAAATTCACCAGAGTTTATTTAAGCAAAGAATGATTCTTGAATTGGGCGGCACTCAGGACCACAAGATGCATAGAGAGCCCAGCTCTGCAATAAGGGCAATGAGTATTTATAGACAGAAGAGGGAAGTAAAGGACAGAAATCACTTGATTGGGTACAGCTAAGGGTTTGCTTATTCGGACATGGTTAAACAGTCAGGTTTCCGATTTTTATATACTAAGCTAGATTACATTTCATCACTTAGGAACTCAAAGTATGGAGACAGATTCAAGTCCAGTTGAATTGAACACTCATTATCCTGGTGTTGAAATAGGAAAAGATGGAGTAAGGACAGATGCCCAATACACTCACCTTGGCCTTGACGGAGCCTAGTGTGGTTCTGTGTGAAGGTCTGTGTCTTGGGCTCCGAGCCCTGAGCCTTGTAGAACACCTCTCCTACTGTGAAGAGAGAACCATTTGCTTTGCAAACATCTGGGACAAGATGCAGACTGTCGAGGCCTCTCATTTGGCTGGGGTTGAGGAAGGGCCTGGACAGCCTTTTTTTTTTTTTTTTTTTTTCTCCTTCTCTCTTCATTTTCTTTTAACCAGAAAATGGCTTTGAGGAGATCTTTAAGGGCTGAGTCTTGTACCGAAAAGATATCACGAGTTGAGGCCTAGACGGGAACTACCGTAGGGGATATCTTCTCACATCTCAGAGCTACATAGCGGTGGTGTTGGTGACAGACGATAAGTAGATCATAAGAACCCAAGCCCTGGGGCTGGCGCTGTGGTGTAGTAAAGCCCCAGCTTGCAGCACCAGCAGCATCCCACATGGGCTCCAGTTCAAATCCCAGCTGCTCCTCTTCTGATCCAGCTCCCTGCTAATGTTTCTGGGAAAGCAGCAGAGGATGATCCAAGTTCTTGGGCCCCTGAATCATGCGGGAGACCCGGAAGAAGCTCCTGGCTCTTAGCATAGCCTGGCCCAGCTCCAGCCAATGTGGCCATTTGGTGAGTGGGCCAGCAGATAGAAGATGTATCTCTCTCTCTCTCCTCTTTCAAATAAATAAATAAATCTTAAAAAAAAAAAAAAAAAAAAGGAGATACCCAAGTCCCAGGCAGGCATTTGGTGTGCAGCAATTAAGTTGCTGCTTGGCACACCTGTGCCCCACATTGGAGGTGCCTGGCTCCAGTCCTGGCTCCTCTGTTTCCAGTCCAGACTTCCTGTAATGTGCACCTTGGGAGGCAGCAGATGGTGGCTCAAGCACTTGAATCCTGTCACTCACCTGGGAGACCTGGATGGAGTTTCAGGCTCCTGGCTTCAGCGTGCCCCAGTCTGAATGTTTGAGGCATTTAGGGAGTAAATCAGCAAATGGAATATATTTCTCTCTCTGCCTTTCAAATAAAATTAAATTAACTTTTTTTTTTTTTTAAAAAAAAAAAGAGCTCAGCCCCAGAGTCCTGCTGTGTCTGATTAAATCACAGCTCTGCAATTCTCACTGTGACCTTTGGCTGTTCATTGTTTAGTTTATTTGTATCTTAATTTTCCTAATCTGTAAAACTAATTAAAATAATAGTAGTCTGTGTCAAGGGATAGCTTTAAGGATTAAACAAATTAATATATGCAAAGCACCTGGCACTTTGTAAGTGTGGAATGCATGGCAGCTGTTAGTATTTTCAGTACTGGGTCAGTTCTAATTGGTCAATGCCTCCAGTTCTGACTTCAGACAGAGGCTAAAGTGATTCTAAACCCTGGGAAAGTTGGGGGAGGGTTGTGGGTAATAGTTTTAAGAGTGCCATTAGACCTGCACAACCAAAGATTGTACTGCAGGCTCAAGGACCCATTCCTGTGCTCTCTGTGAACCCAAATTGCCTTTAAATGGTCACAAAGTTCCCAAGGACCTGATTGACATCTTGCAGAAAAGCTTGGAAACTTACCTGATAGTTGAATAAGCAGGAAGTATCTCAGCCCATGCGGGCAGGGCAGGCGGCAGTGCTAACCTCTCCTATCAGGGATTTGTCGGGCTGTGTGGGTGCCCTAGAGTGGATGTCCCACTTTGGATGGTGGATCACATTTTGCTCCTCCCATCATCTTCTGGGACAGAGAGGCCCTCAGACACAGTCTAGAAACTTACGGCATGACATCACAGTGGGCATCCTGTAGGTAGCATCACTTTTTGGATGATCGTTAACTCTGGGAATCAAGGGGTGGGCTGGTCTGAAGACTGTGACTCTCAAAGTCTCAATCCATGGGCACTTCTGCAGCTGTCACTACTCTGATACACAAGTGCGTGGTCCCTAGGCCCTCGTCCAGTGCTCTGCTGCTTCTCCCTGCTGAGTCACAGCCTCGTTAGAAATATCTGCCCTGGAAAATTTCCCCATCTGCTGTAACACAGGCCATCTTCAAATAAACAGAGGCAACCTTGGGAAATGATGCTTTCTCAATCCAAGCTTGACAAAAACTCACAAACTTGTAGCCACTACTCAACATCAACTGCTTTAACAAAAAAATCAAGAGGTTTAGGCCAGGCCAGGAACTACCCACAACTGTCTCCCAATCAAATGGTTGAGTGGCTTCCTTTGCCCATACTCCTCCCTGAGGACCCAGCTGGTCTATTGACACGTGGAGCATACTCTGACCTGTACTGACTTTGGACCCCAGGTCAACCTCCTATGTGTGCCAGGCATGCCATTTTCCTAAGTGTATCTTTGGTCAATAGCCTTTTAAAGCTGTTCTCGTAGAATCTCCATTATGTCCTTGGGTTGATTACTCAGAATGAAAAAGAGATAAGATTCAGAGCGTGAAGGGGAGCCTTGTGCCAACCTTCTCCCTTTATTCCTGGTCTCCAATCTTGCCTGCTGGAGCAGAGTACAGGGCCTGCAATGTTCTCTATAAAAAGCCATTGAATATCCTTCTAGATCTGAACTCCCATTTAGAACTTTCCATCAAAATGAGCAAAGTGCTGGTGTTTGCTGGTGTTGTTCCCAGGAGAGCTGTGCGGACCTTGCCGACCACCTGCCTTTTCTCCTGCTCATTAGAAAACTAAAACACAGTGTCCAAGAGTGAAAGGATACTATCAAATGACCCAGTATATGGGTCTTAAGAATTCCTGAAGGCATGGAAAGAGAAAAATGGACTAGAAGGCCTTTTTAGTGAAATAATTACAGAAAACGTTCTTAATATGGAGAAAAGAAAGGGATGCCCAAGTACAGGAAGCAGATAGAACTAATAGACATGACCAGCAAAGATCTTCACCACGACCCATTGTAGTCAAACTGTCCACAGTAAAACATGAAGACAAGGCTCTAAAATGTGCAGGAGAGAAACACCAGATTGCTTTCAGAGACTCTCCAGTTAGACTCACGGTACCATGCAAAGCTCTTGTTTATAAATGAAGGTGAAATAAAGACCTTCCATAACAAACAGAAATTCAAAGACTTTGTCACCACTCGTCCAACCTTACAAAAGAAACTTGGGGATGTGCTACACCCAGAAACACAGAAACATGGTCTTCACGATGGAAGAAGGTGAGAGCAGAGAATCAGCACAAACATTCAGGCGGAGCAGGGAGGCCCAGGCCAACGTCGCCTCCTATCTGACCTGTTCTCTATAATCCTCAGTTCAAATCTCAATTTTAGCACTCGTCACATCGCCTTGCACCCATGTGCTTACACGTTTGACTTCCTCACCGGGTTGTACGCTCTTTCAGGGCAGGAACCTGGTTCCTCCTTCTCTCTAGCACCTAGAACTTAATCTCCTGGCTCCTGAGCTGCACACCATTCCTGGAGCTTCCAGATAGCTAACTGAATACCGGCCACCTGCTCCAAAACCACCATGCAGGGGCCTAGGCTGGAAAGGGTGATACAGAGGCGGCGGGATCAGGCCCCACTTCCCTTCATTTCCTGGCTGGTGCTTCCCCAGGCCTGCCCCTTCCCCACCAGGGAAAGGGTGACCTTGGCACTCGCTGAGCAAGATCTCTTTCCTTCTTTAGGGATGGTCCTCCTGCTGCAGCCGGGTAAGGCCCCATGGGAGGGTTGGGGGTGCCAGGTTACCCTGGGGTGGGGGACATTAGCCAGCACAGGGGCCACCTCTTACTCCCCTGCCATTACAGGGACTGCAGCCAAAATCACCTGCTACTTCACCAACTGGAGCCAGTGCCACCCTGATTGCCCAGTACAGGAGACTGTTGTGGGTATTTGGGGAGTGGATGGAGCTCATGTGTGTGTGTGTGTGTGTGTGTGTCTGCCTTTCAAATAGAATAAAAATGTATCAACAAATGAAGCTCCAAAATGCTTTAACTTTTGAAGTTTCAGTAAGTTAATATTACTGAAAAAAATTATTGCAAAAATTATTGCAAAAGAGGCATTGAACAAATTAAAGACTCAAATGCTTTACAATTTTGAAATTCTATAACTGTATTTTAGAATGTTTCAATTTGTAGGAAGACTTTTTGATGGAGCCACTATTTTTTTTTTTTTTTTTTACAGGCAGAGTGGACAGTGAGAGAGAGAGACAGAGAGAAAGGTCTTCCTTTGCCGTTTGTTCACCCTCCAATGGCCGCCGCGGTCGGCGCGCTGCGGCCGGCGCACCACGCTCGTCCGATGGCAGGAGCCAGGAGCTAGGTGCTTATCCTGGTCTCCCCATGGGGTGCAGGGCCCAAGCACCTGGGCCATCCTCCACTGCACTCCCGGGCCACAGCAGAGGGCTGGCCTGGAAGAGGGGCAACCGGGACAGAATCCGGTGCCCCGACCGGGACTAGAACCCGGTGTGCCGGCGCCGCAAGGCGGAGGATTAGCCTGTTGAGCCACGGCGCCGGCCGGAGCCACTATTTTTAATTGAGTACAATTGTTGCTCTATTAAAGTGGAAAGAAACAGGAGGCTGTGATCTTCCTGCATCTGAGTCTGGTGAAACACTCACAAGTTAGAATAGAGAATCATTCCCCACCTAACAGAAGTTGCTCTGTGCCTCTTTAGAGAGAATTTTTGTCCACTGAAATTTTTCAAGTCCATAGAGAATTTCTCCAGTCTACAAAGAAAATTGAGAGCAGATGTTACAGGCTGAATGATGTCCCTGCACAATTCATGCATTGAAGTATTTGCCCCTCCTACAGCAGAACGTGAGTGTACAAGCGTTTACATAGAGAGCTCTTAAAGAGGTGATTGGGACAAAATGGGAGCATTTGGGTGGGTCTTCATCCATGATTGGTGTCTGACAGGAAGAGGGAATGAGGATACAGACACACCTCGGAGAGCCAGGGCCTTCTGCAGAAACTAGCCCTGGTCCTGCACGTGCAGCCTCCAGAAACTCTGAGAAAATAAATCTGCCATTTAAACCATTCAGTCTCTTGCCTTTTGCTATGGCAGCCCTAACAGGCTAACACAGAAGGAACAACCCATGTTTACATCTGTTAACCAAGAAAAGCAACTTTGCAGGTGAAGTTATAGAGAAAATTACATGATGAAACAATAATGAAAAACTCTATTCTTCATATTGAAAATATTGGTGCAGGAATACTGGTGAGCTGAATCCGGTTTGCAGTCCTGGTGTTGATGACAATGTCTGAGACTGGCCACAATGGTGAGAGGAGAAGAAATGAAGTTTTATTTGAGTAGAATATAGAGAAGCGTCCCCCAGAGGATGAAGAAGAGACCAAGCTGCTGAGGTCTCCCAGTCTGGGGTATTTGTCTGTCTTTCACACCACACCTCCTCTCCAAAGAGCAAATGTAGTGGTTACACATTAGCTACTGCAAAGGCATGGGCAGTCTTAATGGAATCCTTTCTAACTTGTTTGTGTCAAAACCTAAATCTTGCCTCCCATGGGCAAATATCTGTTACAATGGGCTTCTGTCTTGTTTTGTTTAGTTTGTCCCCCAGCTGGCAAGGAGCTGCAGGATGGAGTTAGTCTGGCTTGCTTCTAGTTCCTGGGATCCTTCAACATGGCTAAGGAATTGAAGTTTGTGAATATGTAGTGAGAATAAGTATTCAGAATTTTATGTTTTTATTTAGTTTCACACTTTGGAAAACAGTTTTAATGAAAGCTCTTTAAATATGTATTTATTTGAAGGGCCGAGTTACAGAGAGGCAGAGGCAGAGAGACCGAATGAGAGAGAAAGAGAGGTCTTCCATTCGCTGGGCCACTCCCCAATTGGCCGCAATGGCCGGAGCTGTGCCAATTCGAAGGCAGGAGCCAGGAGCTTCTTTTGGTTCTCCCACGCGGGTGCAGGGGCCCAAGGACTTGGGCCATCTTGTCCTTCTATCCCAGGCCATACCAGAGAGCTGGATCGGAAGTGGAGCAGCCGGGACACAAACCGGCGCTCATATGGGATGCCAGCACTGCAGGCAGTGGCTTTACCCACTCTGCCACAGCAGCGGCCCCTGAAAGTCTTTTTCTAAATCCATCGTATAGCAAAAGATTTTTCAAACCCAATTAAATATTCCAGATAATTGCCTAGTTTCAATCCGGCCTTCACTCTCAGGGATGTCTGGGTTTGGAATCAGTCATGAGAAGACACCCAGAATTACTGATCAGACGTTTCACTGGTTTTATCGAATGGCCTCAGAGGCAGCTGGAAAGAACCCATATTTGCCCCTCAAATGCTGGCCAGCGGTTCAGTGAGCTGGCGCTGAAAACAGACCGTGAACTTGATCTGACATACTTTGCATATGTTTCCCAGTCACTGGGGCGCATCCGGCCCAGGGTTTCCCAGCCTGCCTTGTGACTCTCGCAGCTCCTCACACCCGTGTCCCCATTAGAATCCTCAGTTTGAGCATCCCCACACCCTGGAGGCGGGCCGATCTTAATGCCCTGACCAGTCCAGGAAGCAAGAACAGCTGAGGTCACCCTTGGTATTCCCCAGCCCGCTGTCCAAGGTCCATCCTTCCTGCTGCACTGTTTCTTTGATAACACTTCACACTAGCACTCTGAACTGGCCGGTCCTGGGCTCTGTGGTCGTCACGGTCTACAACTCACTTTACAAACAGGAAGCAGACCCTAGGGGCCGGGACGTGCCTCAAGCCAAACAGCTGGGGAAATGCATTTCACGGCTGTCTGGCTCCCGCGGCCAAGACCAGAGCCCTCACTCTGCGCTGCCCTTTGGCCCCACCACATCCGGAGACCAGCCCCCTTCCCAGCCCAAGCTCCAGCCTTCGGATCCTGGACCGGAGGGGAAGTGGATCAGGCCAGGTGGCAGCACGCGAAGTCCAGTCCCCCAGGATGCCCCAGCTCTCTCCCCATGGCTCCATCTGCAGGCAGGCAGCGCCAGGAGGATGGAGCTTCACCGCCGCCGTCGCCGCCAGGGGGCTTCCTGGTGGGGCTGGGCGAGACCGACCAGACACCACCACATGTGTCCACACCGCTGGAGCACAACGATCCAACTAGGCGGGATCGCGCCGCGCAGGCAGCGACCACACCTCCCCTCTCCCTCCGCCTACTTCTCCCGCGTAGGACTGGACCCCACTCAGAGAGACCCACCGTCCCCACGCCTCGTGCGGGACGTCCAGGTGGAGGGGCACTGAGCGGAAGGGATCGCGCTCAGAGGCCGATGAGGGGACCGCAGGCAGCAGCGGGGGACAGGATGGAGCGCGACAGGGCGAGGCAGGCCTGCGGGGGAAACCCCCATCCCTGTTCCCAGAAAGGGACGCACACTCTGGACGCTGCTGTCAATAACAGCACAGCCCACAGTTCTCCTGGCCACCCGCGCCCTTCATCCACCCACTGCCTGGGTGACCTAAGGTTGTGGAAGTTTTTCAAAACCTTTGGAGAGGCAGCCAACATCCCCCAGGCGGCTTGAGCTGCCAGGAAACACAACCGCTGGCGGGAATCCAAGGGAAATGCTCCATAGGACGGACCAAGGCCCAGAGCTGGCTGGAAGGGCAGCTCCACTGGGCCCAGGGAACCCGCAGGGGGAGTGCAGCTGCCCCCAGCCTGCCCCCAGCCCTGCGGCCCCAGAGCTCCGAAGATTCCTACAGCTGCCCTTGGCAGAGCGCTGGGCCACCAGTCAATGTAGGCCTCCGCTGTCTGTCCCTGGGCGGCACAGGGGCCGGTGCTGGTGCTCCCGTCTCCCGGGACAAGCGGCAGCTGGGCAACACCCAAGGTCTTAAAACCTGGCAGAGAAGTTCTAGGGACCCAGGTAGGGGTGGGCAAGCCTGGACCCAGGCTCCAGATGTTGCCCCAATTCGACCTACTCACAGGCACGTGCTCCACTCCTGTTTTTCTGCCTCTAGTTCCTCACTCCCCCCCCCCTCCTTAACTCCCCCCACACTCTGATTTTTAAAGAATTGCTGCCAGAGTAATCATCTGGAGATGACAGGTAGCTGTTCCACCAGTGCCCCAGCATTTCACACAAGTTCCTAAAAAAAAATAATAATAAGATTTATTTATTTATTTTAAGGAGTTACAAAGAGAGAAGGAGAGAAGCCACCTTTCAAGGGCTCAATAGCCACCTGTGGATACCATATTAGCACAACTCCAGAGAGACCTGCCTTTTATTTCACAAGCTCCTGTAGAGCTTATATGTTGCCTTTTATTTTATAATTCCTCCACAGATTTACTTTGATTGAATCTCAAACTTAAACCCTCCCTTTCTTTCAAGTGCTGCTATAGGGAATATTCATATGTTAAATATGCTTTGTGTTTGCTGTAAGGATGTTGACCTTCACATTATACAGGGTCTGGTCATTAAAATCCTGGAGGGAAGTAGATTTCTGGTCCTAGAATCTAAAAGAGCTGTTCATGTTCATTTATTCTGATTTTTCTGGACATTATAGATTATGTAACAATTTCCTTTTCCGTTTTCTATTGCTTACCAAAAATGCAGAACTGAATCGGCGGCCTATACATAGCGTAAGTATAGGATAACATTCTCCAAAATGTGTTTAGTTTCTTGCTAGCTTACAAAAAGCTGGTGATGGGGCTGGTGCTGTGGTGTAACAGGTAAAGTTGCTGCCTGTGACACCAGCTCCTATACGGGTGCCAGTTCGAGTCCCAGCTTCTCCACTTCAAACCTAGCTCCCTGCTAATGGCCTAGGAAAGCAGCGGACAATGCCCTGAACCCAAGTGGGAGATCTGGAGGGGGATCCTGGCTCCTGGCTTGGGATTGGCCCAGTGTGGCCGTTGCAGCTATTTGGGGAGTGAACCAGAGATGTCTTCCCAGTATAAACTTCATACCAGATTTTGAAGACTTAAGGTTGGATGTCATGCCTCCCCCAAAGTGTCATGTGTTAGAAGCTTGGCATATATGGAAAAATGGGAGGTGGCGAACCTTTAAGAGGTGGGGACTGGGGGGAGGTCCGTAGGCCACTGAGGGACCCACTCTTGGAAGGGATTGTGGGTCTCCCAGCCTCTCTCTTGCTCCCTCTTCAGCAATTTGAATTCTCTCTCTCAGACCTGCTCCGGCCATTGTGTCTGCCTTGAGGGGACACAGCCAAGGGGGACCATTGCCAGAGCCTTGTCTTGCATATACTTTCAAACTCCAGAACTGTGAGTTCAATGAACCACTTTTCTTTACAAAGCTAGCTTGCCTGCACTATTTAATTATAGCAACAGGAAATGAACTAGCACACTTAGTAAGAGGAGGAAAAAGCAAAGAACTCAATTTTTATAGTGATTACATACTTAAATGGTACATATTAAATAAAATATATTATTAAATTAATTTCACTGGTTTTTACTATTTTAAATGTGGTGATTAAGAAGTTCAGAGTAGGGGCCGGCGCCACAGCTCACTAGGCTAATCCTCCGCCTGCAGCGCCAGCACCCGGGGTTCTAGTCCTGGTTGGAGCATCAGATTCTGTCCTGGTCGCTCCTCTTTTTGTCCAGCTCTCTGCTGTGGCCTGGGAGTGCAGCGGAGAATGGCCCAGGTCCTTGGGCCCTGCACCCACATGGGAGACCAGGAGGAAGCACCTGGCTCCTGGCTTCGGATGAGCACAGCGCACTGGCCGCAGCAGGCCAGCCATAGCGGCCATTTGGGGGCTGAACCAACAGAAAAGGAAAACCTCTCTCTCTGTCTCTCTCACTGTCTACTATGCCTGTCAAAAATAAATAAATAAATAAAAATAAAAATTTTAAAGAAAGAAATTTAGAGTAGGGATCTAAGCCTCCACCTGTGGTACCAACACCCTATATGGGTGCTAATTGGAGTCCCAGCTGTTCCACTTCTGATCCGACTCCCTACTAATGTGCTGAGAAAGCAGTGGAAGATGCTCAAGTACTTGGACCCCTGCACCTGCATGGAAGACCCAGAAGAAGCTGCTGGCTCCAGGCTTCAGATAGGCCCTGCTCTGGCCATTGCAGCCATTTGAGGAGGGAAGCAGCAGATGGAAGGAAGCTCTCTCTCTGTCTCTGCCTCTCTGTCTGTAATTCTGTCTCTCAAATAAATAAATCTAAAAAAACATAAAAAGAAATTTAGAGTTATATATATATATAATTCTCATTTATTTTTCTATTGGACATGACTGTAATGTTTTTTAAACTTTATAGAAAATATACTCTAAAATATCAATAAATACATATAACAGATATTCTTTGTTTAACAACTGGAAATAATTGCCCACTATACCCGCTTCTTGGCATGCTCTGCGGGATGGCCACGTGAGATACTTGGGAAACATTCCCGTGGATTCACTGTAGTTGGGAAATGCCAGTTCAAGCTTACAGGACTTCTCAGGGCTCTAGGTTTAGTAGGAATTGTGATTTACCAAGAGAAGAATCTCATCTACAGCATTTCTCCAACATATTCCATCAAAGAATCTTCTTCATCAGGAACAGAACACCCATTAACACACTTCTGAAGGACAGCTGGGCTAGAGGACAAAGCTCACGGGCCGACTCGGCATGGGAAGTCTTGTCCAGGCTTGGATGAGGCTCTGGCTGGGATCACAAGCCCTTCCTGTTGTTTTTCACTCCAGCTTGTACCTAGTATTTTCATCAAAGTCCAAGTGCTTACCCCAGACCTAATGAATCAAAACCTTTGAAGTCACCCTTTTTGTGTTGGCTAATTTTTGCTGTGTGACACATCCCCAAAGTACATTTCCCTTGGTACAGTTTAGAAAAAAACCTAAGAGTGCTAATGAGGAGTGAAATACGCCTGTCACAAAGAACAGTGTACGATTCCAATTTTATGGGACATCTAGAGTAGTCAAAATCATGGAAACAGAAAGTGGAGTGGTGATTGCCAAGAGCTGGGGGATGGAGGGAGAAAAAGAGGAGTTGTTTTTTGACTGGCATAGAGTTTCAGTTTTGCAAATGAGAAAGTTCTAGAGAGCTGTTGCACAAAATGTGATTACAGTTAACACTACTAAACTTAAAAATGATTCAGAGAGTAAACTTGAGAGTATGTGTTTTCTAGCAAAATTTCAAAAAAAAAATCTTCATTTAAGTTTTAGAAAACTCCACAGCAACAATTTATTTAGCTCACAGTTCTATGGGCTGGCATTTTGGCTAGGGAGAGCCGGGCACTCCTAGCCTAGCTGGGTTTGCTCATGCTTCTCTGCTCAGTTGGCATCAACTGGGAGGCTCCTCTGCTTCTGGGAATTGCTGGCTGTCAGGTGGGGCTGTTTGGAGTAAGCGGCCCTGTGCTTCTCATCACCGCCCAGGCTGGCCCGGGCACATGGCAGTCTCAGCTTTCCAAGAGTAGGGGAGGCAAAGCTGCCTGGTGTCTTCAGAGCAAGACCCAGAACTAAGTGTCACTCTAGCTGCATCCTATTCATCAAAGCAAATAATACTGGCAGCCCAGCTTCAAGGGGTAGGGTAAGCAACTCCACTCCCTGATACAAGAAACTTAAAGGCCCTGTGACTAGTTTTACAACAGTCCTACTTTTCCTGTAGTCCCATTTTGCAGACTAATCCATTAGTACCTCACTTCCCTGTCTATTGTCTTTACTGTGCCTCAATGCTAATAATCCTCTCTCAAACTGTTTCATTGATTCTCTCCCCCAACTCTGACCATTTCCTTTGAATCTTTTTCTTTTTTTTTAGATTTATTTATTCATTTGAAAGGCAGAGTTAGAAGGAGAGAGAGACAGAGATCTTCCTTCTGCTGGTTCACTCCCCAAATGGCCCCAACCGCCAGAGCTGGGCTGGGCAGAAGCCAGAGGCCAGGAGCTTCATCCCGGTCTCCCATGTGGGTGCAGGGGCCCAAGCACTGGGCCATCTTCCGCTGCTTTCCCAGGCACATTAGCAGGGCTCTAAGTTGGTGTACCTATGGGATACCTGCGACATAGTAAGGGGCTTAACTCGTTAGGCCACAGCCCTGGCCCCTCCTTTGAAACTTTAAATCTAGATGCATGGAGGCTAGCTCTGTAAGCTGGATTTCCAATGAATCACTGAAATAGTTGCTCTGGACTAATTTGCCCTATAGCACTTAACTCACTGAGTCATGCTTTTTATTCTTCTATCTGCACCAGTGATGTAAGTTAGCACTGTCTTGTTTTCCAGGCTCTTCCACAGTACCTGACACAATGTAGGCATGCATTAGGTAATAATTAAATAAATGAACAAGCATTATCACACAAATAGCTTGACATAGGTGTATTCTCATGGTGTTGACCGTGAGCTACAACACCTGATGAAGATTACAGGTGTTGGGGACTGCACCTCCTTCCTTCCTTCCACTTGTGACTCACCTTTTACCAGAAGGACTTCTTTGAACCTCCTACCTGATTTCCATTCCCAAATCAACACTCTCAACTTTCTTGGAGCCACACCTCTGAGAACTACCTGCTAGTTTCTGTCTCTTCATTAGAGGATTTCTGTCCTGTAGGCACTGTAAGTGATGCGAACTATCTGGATGCAAGGGCCCTTTCTTCCTCCACTCCTCCCCACACACTTGCAAAGAATGAAATTATGCAACTGTGCATATTAATAGTAGGCATCAATTAGGACAAATTTATTAATAGCATGTTCAAATCTAAACACTTACAGACTTTTATCTTTG
Source organism: Sylvilagus floridanus (assembly GCA_949820135.1). Lineage (NCBI taxonomy): Eukaryota > Metazoa > Chordata > Mammalia > Lagomorpha > Leporidae > Sylvilagus > Sylvilagus floridanus. Next base: position 101,958,159 of record OX463225.1, read on the forward strand.
TTCCTTCACTTTAAAATCTCCTACTACGATGGTGGACTTTCCTAGTTCTCCTTTTAGTTCTTTCCATTTTTGCTTTATGTATGTTAAAGTTATGTTACCGAGCACAAGGGAATTTAGAACTGTGGCATCTTTTTGTTTGATCAACCCATTATCATAAAATCTCTGTCTCTAGGGATGCCTCTTATTTTAAAGTCTACTTAATCTGATGTCAGTGATGCCAACTTTCTCTTGGTTAGTGTTTACATGGTATACATTCCCCATCCTTTCACCTTACCCTTGCTGGATCTATGGTATGCCTCCAATAAGCACTACATACTTGAGCAATTTTTGAAAGAAGCATTGTCAATCTTCTAGCTTATAACTATTTAGCCAATTTCAGTTTAATGTAGTTACTGGCATATTTCTGGACTATTTAAGTGACCATGCCAAAGCTATGAGTGTGTGAATGGCAGAGTTCACACCTGGCTCCACGTCTAGGATGTTTTCTTATTTGTTACCTTAGACTTGATTTAAAGCTTGAATTCTCCAACCCCAGCCCTACCCTGGCTTGCTATTATGATCCTAGTCCTTGGAGTTCTTAAAGGTCATGGGCAGCACTGCCCCGCAATCATAGTCTGAGGTTCTGCCCTCACCACTGAAAGAGAAGTCGAAAGAAACAGGTGTTAATAGCCACAGTGGGGTTAGGAGGCTTTAAAAAAAACTGGCTCCGGGGCCGGCACCTGGCACAGTAGATTAATCCTTCATCTGTGGTGCCAGCATCCCATATGGACGCTGGTTCTAGTCCCAGCTGCTTCTCTTCCAATCCAGCTCTCTGCTGTGGCCTGGGAGAGCAGTAGAAAATGGCCCAAGTGCTTCAGCCCCTGCACCCACATGGGAAACCAGGAAGAAGCACTTGGTTCCTGGCTTCAGATCAGCACAGCCCCAGCCATTGCTGCCATTTGGGGAGTGGACCAATGGAAGGAAGACCTTTCTCTCTGTTTCTCCTTATCACTGTCTGTAACTCTACCTCTCAAATAATTAAATAAAATCTTGAAAGAAAGAAAGAAAGAAAGAAAGAAACAAACAAACAAACAAACAAACAAACTGGCTCCATTGCTGAAGCAGCACAACCAGCGTGGGCTTCTTGAACTCACGTGAGAGCCTTAAGATTCTGGAGTAGATGCAGGGTCAGGGCCTTAGTGCCATTCTAACAGGTTGGGTAAGCAAAAGGAATCAGAGCCAGGGCTGAGTCCAGGACCCACCGGCACCAGCAAAGAGCTCTGTGGGCACTCTTGAGCTCACCTGTTTTACTTTTAAGGGCAAGAAAGGCTTTAAGCTGGAGAGTCACAGGAGGAACCAGTAGTGATTGGGAAAGCTGGAGTTCAAGATGAGAGAAGCCACTTAACCTTCCTGCAGGTGCGTATGTTCTATACTGCGCCTCAGTGCCTCACTCTTGTGGCTGTGAGCTGTACAGCAGCCCTTCTCAAACTGCAAAAAACCTCAACTGAAACCCATGCTGAATCTCCTAGCGTTTGTACCAGGCAGGGAGCCTATCTAGATATCCTTCTACTCTTCTACAGGGTGTGACTTCAAAGGTATCAGAAGGTCCCTCCCTCAACTGCCCTTGCCCCAGCCTGTTTCTTCGTGCCTAACATACAGTAGTTACGGGCTGGTGTGGTGGCATAGCTGGTAAAGCCCCACCTGCGGCACCAGCATCCCATATGGACACCTGTTCGATTCCCAGCTGCTCAACTTTCAATCTAGCTCCATGCTGATTCACCTGGGAAAGCAACAGAAGATGGCCCAGGTCCTTGGGCCCCTGCACCCACATGGGAGACCTGGAAGAAGCTCCTGGCTCCTGGCTTTGGTCTGGCCCAGCTTGGGCCTATGCAACTATTTCGGGAGTGAACCAATCGGTGGAAGATCTCTTCCTCTTTGTGTCTCTTCCTCTCTATATGTAACTCTTTATTTCAAGTGAAGTAAATAAATCTTTAAAAAAAACAGTTATTCCTGATAAAATTCATTTCCTTCTCAATGAATGTTTTTGGGGGTGTATTTTACATTGGAAATAAACTTCAGGTGCAATATGGGAATTAACATGGGTTTGATTGGATTTTTTTTTTTTAAAAGGCAGAGTGATAGAGAGAGGGAAAGAGATCTTTTATCCACTGGTTCACTCCCCAAATGGCCACAAAAGCCAAGCTGGGTCAGGCCAAAGCCAGAAGCCAGGGATTCCATCTGGGTCTCCCACACAGGCGGCAGCAGCCCCACTACCTGGACCATCTTCTGCTCTAGCCGGGAGCTGGACCGGAAGCAGAGCAGCACTCAGCTATGGGATGCCAGCATCACAGGCAGTCTTCACCCACTGAGCCACAGCAGCCAGCCCACGGACCAGTAATGTTAAGGAGATTGAATCAAACAGGAGGTAATACATATGTGCAAACACTCTACAATGACAATTATCATTGGTGAAGTACTTAATATTCACTTGATTCTTTACAGATATTGTGTTTAATGTTTAAAATTGACCTTAAAAGTAGGCATTTCCACTCCACTTTTACAAAGTAGGAAACAGATTCAGGAACTTTTCCAATTTTTCACACTGAGTCAACGACAGAGAGGATTTGAATGTCAGTATGCACACCCAACCCTTACTAATCTGCCCAGAGAAGCATGGAGTTACCTGAATGGTGCAAGCAAAATGCCAGAGAAACAGAGAGGTGGAAGGTGGTCTCAGAGCGATGATGATGGGAGAAGATGTCACAGTGGAAAGCGTTTGACCTGGACCCTTAAATGGAAAGGTAGAAAGAGGGGCAACAGGAAAAAAATACTGTATACTCTAGAGAAGGGGGAAAGGCCCCAACAAAACGGCACAGATAAGACTGATTTTGATAATGGAGTATAACTTAGTGTGCAATATTTATGCTGAGGGACTAGCAGGAAGCAGGCTGGAGAGAGAAGCTGAAGCAAGATTGTGGAGTCTGATGATATGCTACGGAGAAAGGACCCTGCAGGAGGCACTGGAAGGGAGGCTGCCGTGAACTGTGTCGGGTGATGAGCTCTGAGGGCCCTGGTGCTGGAGAGCCGGCTGAGGCTGTTAAGGAGAGGGGGACCTCTGGGACCAATCAGAGGAGCGCTACAGATCTTGGTGGCCAGTGGCGCTTGGAGAGAGAGGCAAACGGACAAGTCAGAAAGACAGTGGAGGTGACAGCCTCAGTGACCGGGGGCACTTTGGAAGCGTGCAGAAATGTGGCCAGCAGGAAGAGGCAGACTGGACCCAGGGGAGTGTTGCAGTGGGCAGGGGGCCCCTGAGTAGAGAGGAACAAAGCCAGGGCTAATTCAGACAGGGCGGTGGGGACAGGGTAGGTGGAACAAGAATGGAAAAATTAGCAGGAGAAAAGGAGGTGATAAAATCAAGGGCAAAAATACAGTGTGGGCTGCAACTCTGCAGCCATTGCTTAAAGAGGAACCTTTGTTCCTAGGACGAGTGAATGGGAGTGAGAAGACACCTGCACAACCAGCTTTTACTATGCCCTTATTATCCATTACCTAAAGTGTAACCGCATTAGCTTGTTAGGCAACTATTAGTAATAATAAGCAATGCTAGATGTCTTTGACTTTATAATATGTATTATGTTAGATGTTGAGCTAAGTAATCCAGTAACTATATTAAGTTGATTGTTGAATGACCTGAACCACTGCCTGTTCCTGGCGCTTGCTATCGTATACTCCCCTTCCCTCCATCTGGCCAGATGTGACCCTACCCTGACCCAGGTCCAGGAATGTAAAAGGGAGGTTTAAAGCTTGAGATAACAACCAGCCTCTACCCTGGAGTCTGCAGTGATGATGGGACTTATCAGAAGTGTCAACTTGATCTATAGCATTCCCTTAAAGCCTGCTTGTACATGATAATAAAAGCTTTGTAAGAATTGGGCTCGGGGCTGCTTGGGTGCATCCTCTCCTGGAGGCACTGAGAGGCCCGGGTTCCAACTCGTAATGAAAATGACCCTGCTATTTTGGCTTCAACTTCAGTCTCTGGTGGTGTGATTTTCGGGGGACCACGGACTGCGGGCATAACAAAATTTGGGGGCTCGTCCCAGGATTCACCGAAGCCCACCCAGACACCTTGTTGAAGGGTCGTGGAAGGACTGGTCTGGGTGAGTTTGCCAGCATTGTCTCTGTGTAGTGGGCTGTTTTGTCTGAGTTTCCTATAGGTTCTGTATCCGGGCCGAGGAAGAGTCCTGGCGGACGCGCTATAGGACTGTCGGCGGGACCATTGGGAGACGTTCCTCGGGCCCCATCCGGGACTATCAGTGTAAATTGTAGTCCATCTGGTCGGGGGGCAGAGACAGCCCAACGCGCCTGCGATCTGTATCTGTGTGTCAGTGTGGTTGTGTGTTCCGCCGAAAGCTTTCAGTTTGAGGCTGTTATTTTTCAAGTTACTACCTTTGGATGAGAAAGGAAAACAGCCATTCTACATGTTCCCGCTTTGTTCCTTTATCTGACTAACCTTACCTTCCTTCCAAAAATCCCCCTTTTTCACCAGGGGTTGTAGGTCCATGATGGGGCAGACGCAGACCACCCCCTCACCATCATAATGGATCATTTCAGAGACGTGAGGAATAGAGCTTCTCATTTAAGCGTGGAAATCAGGAAGGACAAACTTGCCACTCTGTAGGTCAGAGTGGCCAGCTATTGGTGTTGGATGCCCTCCAGAGGGCACTCTCGTATGGAGGGTTAAAGAGAAAATCTTTCCGCCTTGCAGCGCCGGCACACCAGGTTCTAGTCCCGTTCGGGGTGCCGGATTCTGTCCTGGTTGCCCCTCTTCCAGGCCAGCTCTCTGCTGTGGCCAGGGAGTGCAGTGGAGGATGGCCCAAGTGCTTGGGCCCTGCACCCCATGGGAGACCAGTGAAGTACCTGGCTCCTCCTGCCTGCCTTCAGATCAGCACGGTGCGCCGGCTGCAGCGGCCATTGGAGGGTGAACCAACAGCAAAGGAAGACCTTTCTCTCTGTCTCTTTCTCTCTCTCTCACTGTCCACTCTGCCTGTCAAAAAAAAGAGAGAGAGAGAGAGAAAATCTTTCTCTCAGAACCGGATGGCTACCCAAATCAAATCCCCTACATTCTTTTTTTTTTTTTTTTGACAGGCAGAGTGGACAGTGAGAGAGAGAGACAGAGAGAAAGGTCTTCCTTTGCCGTTGGTTCACCCTCCAATGGCTGCCGCGGCCGGCGCACTGCGGCCGGCGCACCGCGCTCATCCGATGGCAGGAGCCAGGTACTAGGTGCTTTTCCTGGTCTCCCATGGGGTGCAGGGCCCAAGCACTTGGGCCATCCTCCACTGCACTCCTGGGCCACAGCAGAGGGCTGGCCTGGAAGGGGGGCAACCAGGACAGAATCCGGCGCCCCGACCGGGACTAGAACCCGGTGTGCCGGCGCCGCAAGACGGAGGATTAGCCTGTTGAGCCACGGCGCCAGCCCAAATCCCCTACATTCTAAGATTTAATAAATAACCCGTCGGCCTGGCTGGCGCCTTTCCTTCCCGCAGCTAAAATTCTAGCCCTACAGCACACAGGAGCCAGGAGCGAGCGAGTCAGCAAAAACCGCACCCCCAAGGGAGGACGCTGCTAAACCCCGAGCCACTAAACCCTCAGCTCCTCTTTACCCGGTCCTGCCTGACACTTCAGATCCCCTAGCCCTTGACCCTCCTCCATACCTTCTCCCTGCCCTAAATCCTAGGCCTGCAGAAGTACGGGCAGCCCCACTGGAGGGAGAGAAGCAGGGGCTGACTCAGGGGGACCAGCAGAAAGGACGAGGGGCCGCACCCAACGAGCGGCAAGCCCGCGTCATCCCGACTCCACGGTAGCCCTACCATTACGAGAAATCGGGCCACCCGATGGCACCGGAAACCCTAGACTTCAGTATTGGCCCTTCTCCACCAGTGACCTCTATAATTGGAAGACTCAAAATGCCCGTTTTTCTGACAATCCCAAAGATTTGATTTCTCTTTTAGATAGCGTTATGTTTACTCATCAGCCCACCTGGGATGACTGCCAACAACTCCTCCGAATCCTGTTTACCACGGAGGAGCGAGAACGAATCCAGTTAGAAGCCAGGAAATTGGTTCCTGGCGATGATGATCAACCTACCACCAACCCAGATTTAATCAATGATGCTTTTCCTTTGACCAGACCCCCACAAGATGGCTGGGACTACAACACGGCAGAAGGTAGGGGACGGCTACGGGTTTATCGCCAGACTCTAATGGCGGGTCTCCGGGCAGCGGCACGCAAGCCCACTAATTTGGCCAAGGTATATGCAGTTAATCAAGGAAAGACAGAGTCCCCTTCAGGGTATTTAGAAAGGTTAATGGAAGCCTTTAGACAGTTCACACCTATGGATCCAGAGGCCCCCGAAAATCAAGCAGCAGTAGTTATGTCGTTTGTAAATCAGGCTGCTCCTGACATTAAAAAGAAGTTACAAAGATTAGAAGACCTGGAGGGAAAGAGCATTCAGGATTTACTCAGGATTGCTCAGAGGGTTTTTAATAACAGGGATGCCCCCGAAGAGAAGCAGTTGAGGGCAACAGAAAAGATGACGAGAGTACTGGCGGCCACAGATCAAGGGAAGCGACCGCAGGGAAATTCCACATGCCCAAAAACACCCCATAAAAAATTAAAGACCAGTGTACCTTTTGTAAGGAGGTCGGCCATTGGGCTAGAGACTGTCCGAAAAAGAAAAGGGCCAAGCCAGGCCGATGGCAGGAGATGCCCTCCACGCAACCCCCTGCTGTACTAGTGACCCAAGATTCTGAAGATTAGGGGGGATGGGGTTCGGATCCCCTCCCTGAACCCGGGTTAACTCTACAAGTGGAGGGGAATCCTGTCCAGTTTTTAGTAGACATGGGAGCCCAGCAATCAGTTCTCACTAGCCCCCGAGGGAAGCTATCAGCCACCTCTTCTTGGGTGCAAGGAGCCACAGGGATCAAAAAGTACTCATGGACAACTAAAAGAACTGTGGACTTGGGGACCAACAGAGTGTCCCATTCTTTCTTGGTTATCCCTGAAAGTCCATACCCCCTTCTGGGGAGAGACTTACTAACTAAAATAGGAGCCCAAATTTGCTTCCTACCTGATGGGCCAAAGGTGATGGATTCACAAGGTGGACCAGTTTCAATATTAACTCTGTCCCTGGAAGATGAATACCGTATTCACCAACAACCTGAGGAACCTGGACAAGAAATTGACCGGTGGGTCCAGCGTTTCCCAGAGGCATGGGCTGAGACTGGGGGAATGGGATTTGCCGCCCACCGACCGGCCATATACATAGAGACAAAACCTGGCGCGGATCCGGTCAACAATACCCTGTGCCCCTAGAAGCAAGAGTGGGAATTACACCCCACATTCGGCGCCTCCTAGACCAGGGAGTTCTGTGACCGTGCCAATCAGCCTGGAACATGCCTCTACTGCCAGTGTGCAAGCCCACCACAGGGGACTATCAGCCCGTACAGGAGGACTTGAGGGAGGTTAACAAAAGAACTATTGATATCCATCCAACAGTGCCAAACCCCTACACCCTTCTTAGTGCTCTCAGCCCCGAAAAACAATGGTATACTGTTTTAGATCTAAAGGATGCCTTTTTTAGCTTACTCCTAGCACCTAAGAGCCAAGAGCTTTTTGCCTTCGAATGGACGGACCCAGAAAGAGGCATCAACGGACAACTAACCTGGACACAGCTGCCACAGGGTTTAAAAACTCTCCCACCCTATTCGATGAAGCTCTTCATGAAGACATGGGTGAGTACAGACAGACACACCTAAATCTAACCCCCTTAAAATGTAGATGATCTACTGATAGCAGCACAGAGCCTCGAGGAATGCACCCGAGGAACGGAGGACCTCTTGCACACTTTGGGGAGCCTGGGCTCCAGAGCATCTACTAAAAGGGCCCAACTCTGCAAGACCGAGGTAACATACCTGGGGTACCTATTGAAAGGGGGGCAACAATGGCTGACCCCTGCATGCAAGGAGACTGTGCTCTGAATCCCCCAACCGCAGCCACAGCGACAGGTTCGGGAGTTTTTGGGGTCAGCCGGGTTCTGCCAATTGTGGATTCCTGGATTCGCTGAACTGGCCAAACCTCTGTACTTAGCGGCCAGGGATCAGCGACCTTTTCAGTGGACAGAGGAGGCCGAGCAGGCCTTTCAACGGATAAAAACTGCATTGCTTTCAGCCCCAGCATTGGGACTCCCCGACGCCTCTAAGCCCTTCCAGCTGTTTGTGGACGAAAACAAAGGAATAGCGAAGAGAGTTCTAACTCAACGCATAGGCCCTTGGAAGCGGCCTGTTGCGTATCTATCAAAAAAACTTGATTCTGTAGCTGCTGGATGGCCACCTTGTTGTCTCAGAATAATAGCAGCTACTGCTCTAATGGTCAGAGATGCAGACAAATTGACCATGGGGCAGGTATTGCAAGTTACGACGCCACATGCCATTGAGGGCCTACTCAAGCAGCCTCCTTACAGGTGGCTCAGTAACGCCCGGCTCACCCACTATCAAAGACTATTACTAAATCCTCTCAGAATTTTCTTTCAGCCACCGATGGCCCTTAGCCCGGCCTCCCTGCTCCCTGACCTGGACCTGGAGGCCTGACTCCATGATTGTACCGAAGTGTTAGCCCAGGTGCACGGAGTAAGAGAAGACCTACAAGATCAACCCCTGCCCAACACTGAGGTAACCTGTTTTTCCGACGGGAGCAGCTTCGTACATCAAGGACAGAGGTATGCAGGGGCAGTGGTGGTTTCAGAGACTGAGGTAATATGGGCCGAACCCCTGCCGGCAGACACCCCAGCACAGAAAGTGGAACTGATAGCCCTAACCCAAGCCCTGAAACTATGAAAGGGAAAAAGACTTACGGTCTACACTGATAGCCGGTACGCCTTTGCCACCGCCCATATACATGGGGCTATATATCAGGAAAGAGGTCTCCTGACAGCAGAGGGAAAAACCACAAAGAACAAAGAAGAAATCTTAGCTCTCCTAGCCGCTTTATGGGAGCCAAAAAGATTGGCAATTGTGCATTGCCCAGGCCACCAAAAACCTATAGACCCAGTGTCAAGGGGCAATTATTTTGCCAATCAGACTGCTAAGAAAACAGCTAAGTCCCCAATTCAGGCCGTAGTTGTGCAGTTCCCTGATCCAGGACCCAGGAACTTGCTTCCAGCACCTGAGTATACCGAAGAAGATCTACAATGGGTAAGAACACTCCCTGAGGCACAGCTTCTTGATGGGTGGTAGAGAGACTCTGAATGTCACATAATACTCCCCGAAAAACCAGGAGAAAGAGTATTACAAAAAATCCACCACAGCACTCACCTAGGTACCAGGAGGATGAAGGACTTAATGAGACAGACGAAGAAGAAACTACGAATAAAAGAGGCCCCCAGCAAAATTGACCAAATTGTTGCCAAATGCAAAGTCTGTCAACTCACTAATGCAGGAAAGAATGTTCAAAATTCTGGAACAAGACAGCGAGGAGATAAACCAGGAGCCTATTGGGAAGTAGATTTTACTGAGGTAAAGCCAGGAAAGTATGGGTATAAATACTTCTTAGTTTTTGTAGATACCTTTTCAGGGTGGGTAGAAGCCTTTCCCACTAAGAATGAAACAGCCCAGGTGGTGGTCAAAAAATACTGGAGGACATCTTACCCAGGTATGGATTTCCAGTAATAGGCTCAGATAATGGACCAGCGTTTGTCTCTAAGGTAAGTCAGGGGTTGGCTTCCATACTGGGGGAAGATTAGAAATTACATTGTGCATACAGGCCCCAAAGTTCAGGACAGGTAGAAAGAATGAACAGAACATTAAAGGAGACTTTAACCAAATTGACCATGGAGACTGGCGCAAACTGGGTAGCCATCCTCCCCTACGCTCTGTATAGGGTTCGCAATTCCCCATACAAACTGGAGCTTACTCCCTATGAAATTTTGTTTGGGCCACCTCCCATCATACCTCATCTTAAAGAAAATCTGATTAAAAATGATGATGATTTTCAACTCCTGTTTTCACTCCAAATCCTGCAGAAGATCCATGAACAGGTGTGGCCAAAACTGAAAGACCTGTACGAGACAGGGCCTCCTCCATAGCCCCACAACTACCGGCCAGGCGACTGGGTGTTCGTGAAACGCCACCGACAGGAAAACTTGGAACCCAGGTGGAAAGGACCCTTCCAAGTCGTCTTGACGACCCCCACCACCCTCAAGGTAGAACTCCGTGGGTTCATCACACTCACACTAAATCAGCGGACCCATTCCAGGACCTCATAGAATCTCTTACATCCAAGTCAACTTGGAGGGTCGACAAAACCCGAGATAAAAGTCACCCCCTGAAGCTTAGATTGCGTCGTATTCCGCAGGCTGCAGATCACCTGAGAAATGAGGCATAGACTTGTAATCCTCCTTCTCCTAGTCGTTGGAGAAGCAATAGCTTTGAGCATAACTTCTCATCAACCCCCACCTGGATATTGGACTTTAAGGGTAAAGGGAGGGGTAATAAGCCGATACAACGGCACCGGACAACCAGTGTTCACTGTTGACCTCTGCGACATGTTACCGGAGGCGGACACGGGACTTGGGACAAATGGAGTTAAAACGTTCATTTCTCAGGCTACCTGGCATTGGACTCCTGGGGTAAGAATGTTGGGATGTGGGCAACCCGGAATAGAGGCTAACTTACACCGGACTGGGTGGTATGTCTGCCCCGCTGAGACGTCTCCTGATTGTGGGGGGGCAGAAGACTACTACTGTGGTCAGTGGGGATGTGAAACAATAGCTCCCTGGACCGCTAAGGACACAGAACTAGAAATGGCCAAGATCGGCGGGGCCTCAACTAAAGGGGGAAAAATTCGAATTACAGTAAAAACCTGGCAAGTGGTACAACATTCCCAGTGGGTCAAGGGAAAATCATGGGGACTGAGACTATATGTCTCTGGGCCTGACCCGGGCATTCAGTTTACAATCCAGTGGCAGTCTCAACCTAGCTACACAACTGGGGTGGGGCCGAATAAGTTCCTTATTCCCAAGCCTGAGCCCTCACCAACCCAAAGACCCAGACCACGTCACTCAGCAGAAAGTGCCAGGAAGTGGCGACCGCTTTAATCACTGTAGCTGGCCTGTTAGGGCTGGCAGGGACAGGGTTGGGAGCCACTGCAGTAGCCAAGCAAGGAAGCCAGTACTCAGCTCTCCAACTGGCGATAGGTGAAGACTTAGCGAGAATTGACCGATCTATCGCTGGCTTAACCAAGTCTCTCAGATCCCTGTCGGAAGTTGTTCTCCAAAATAGGCGAGGACTGGACTTGCTGTTTCTACAGTAGGGAGGACTGTGTGCCGCCTTGGGGGAGGAGTGTTGTTTCTATGCCGACCACACAGGGGTAGTAGAGGACTCCATGGCTAAAGTACACGAGGGGTTAGAAAAAAGAAAAAGAGAAAGGGAACAACAAGAAGGATGGTTTGAATCATGGTTTAATTATTCTCCTTGGCTAACAACCTTATTATTGGCTATAACTGGCCCTCTACTTTTGTTAATAGTAATCTTAATTATAGGCCCCTGTGTGATTAAAGACAGGATAAACACGGTTCAGCTTATGGTGCTGCGGACACAGTACTGACCCTTAGATGAACAGGAATTATAAAACTTAAGACCTATAAAGGAGCCAAGATTGGCTCCAAATAAGTCTCATGTGAAAGGGGGGAATGAGGAGACGCCTGCACAACCAGCTTTTACTATGCCCTTATTATCCATTACCTAAAGTGTAACCACATTAGCTTGTTAGGCAACTATTAGTAATAATAAGCAATGCTAGATGTCTTTGACTTTATAATATGTATTATGTTAGATGTTGAGCTAAGTAATCCAGTAACTATATTAAGTTGATTGTTGAATGACTCCAACCACTGCCCATTCCTGGCACTCACTATCATATACTCCCCTTCCCTCCATCTGGCCAGATGTGACCCTACCCTGACCCAGGTCCAGGAATGTAAAGTAATTACCTATGCCTATAAGGTTCAAAGCTTTAGATAACAACCAGCCACTACTCCGGAGTCGGTGGCGATGTCAGGATTTATCAGAAGTGTCAACTTGATCTATAGCATTCCCTTAAAGCCTGCTTGTACATGATAATAAAAGCTTTCTAAGAACTGGGCTCAGGGCTTCTGGGGTGCATCCTCTCCTGGAGGCACTGAGAGGCCCGGGTTCGAACTCATAATAAAAACGACCCTGCTATTTGGCTTCAACTTCGGTCTCTGGTGGTGTGATTTTCGGGGGACCATGAACTGTGGGCATAACAAGAGACTGCAAAGAACCAATGGGTATGAAGTTAGTCAATGCTTCTGCCTGATAGATAGTGTGTGCAACAGCCAATTAGTTGCTTCACTGTCCAGGGAATATCGCCCAGTGACATAAACCATTTTGAATTACATCAGCTGCTCCATAATGGAGCTCAGTATTATGGTCCCCAAGCTGGAGTCCAATCTTTACTTCTTAAAAAATAAAACCAAGATAATATTGTTTCCCTATAATAATGGATTCTTAAATAAGTTTGAGCTTTGTGAACACTGCCACATCAACCTTTGCTTCAGAGGTAATCACAGGACAGGACTGAGACAGCACAGGAGAGAGGGAGGAGGGTATGAAGGGGGATGGGAGAAGGAAGGCCAAGGTCACCCTCCTCACCGGTAAGGAGCCCCTCGACCCTGCGCCAGTGAGCCACCCTTCTCCCTTGTGCTGCTGCCCCTTTAACGCTTTCTTTTACCCTTGAATCCAGACCACACCTCCTCAGAGAATGGCTTACGTCTTGAGTTCATTGGTGATAGGTCTCTTGTTGCCCTGCACTCTCCCACCCTCTGCCAAGCCTCCAAGACCCATGGTGCTTCCATGGTCTTGGGATGACCCTAGAAGGGGTGGGCTTCCCGGAGAAATCCTGTCATCCTCGGTGGGTTGGGAGCCCACAGAGGGTCTTTCAAAGACCCAATGAATAAAGCGCAGGAAGTGCTTGTGACGGGCAGCCGTACGCCTTCCTCCTGTAGCTATTGTCTCTGCTGCTGGGTCTGTGTTCTTGGGCTAGACCTCCACATCGTTCCTTTTTTATTTCCTCATGATTTGGAAAGTCAACATGGCCCTGTGTCCTTCCCCTTTAGACATAGAGTATTAGCTACTTTTTTTAGAGAGTTGGAAATTCTCAAAGTAAGTTGAAAATCGGGACCGTTATACCAAAAAAGTCCCAAAGCTGAAACCAAATAGATGGCAATAAAAAATAACGTGACGGGGCATCTGCATGGTGACTCCTGCTATGTCAAAGCTTTTTTAAATCTTTCATCTTACTGAGTCTTTGGAACAGCTCTTCTCTGATTGGTAGGTGGGAAAGGCCCAGAATCACAGGCCAGCTAACCAAGGCAGGGATGAGGCTCAGGACTTGCTCCCGGCGGGAAAGGGAATGCATAGAAGTGTCTAAACCAGAAGCCAGGGCTCTTGGCTCCTGGTGGGCAGCTCATTTCCTCAAGATGGAACGATTGATGACTCAGGGAGAGAGCTGTGAGTGCTAAGTAGGCTTATATCATCAGCCTTCTCTGACTTAGTTTCCAAATGAGTAAAATAGGAAAAATACTAGAACGTACTGGGTGGGCATGGGTGAGTGAATGTAAATAAATTACTGAGTTCGATGCTTGGCACAGAAGGGCTGAGTATGCATGGTAATCACTATTAACATGGATAGGAGGCTAGAACACACCTAACTCAGAGTTTATCAGCTTCAAATCTTATTTCAACTAATGGTGCTGGAATCTACGCTTATTGTTTTTAAAGATTTTATTTATCTTATTTGAGAGGTAGAGTTACAGACAGTGAGAGGGGGAGACAGAGAGAAAGGTCACTCCCCAAATGGGCGCAATGGCTGGAGCTGTGTCAATCCGAAGCCAGGAGCCAGGCGCTTCTTTACCTAGTCTCCCACACAGGTGCAGGGGCCCATACACTCGGGCCATCTTCTGCTTCCCCAGGCCATAGCAGAGAGCTGGATTGGAAGTGGAGCAGCCGGGTCTAGAAGTGGTGCCCATATGGGATGCTGGTGCCGCAGGTGGAGGAGTAACCTACTGCGCCACAGCTCAGGCCTCTAAGCTATCTCTAAGAGATAACTTCCACCCTGAGCCGCCTGCTAATTACTGGTTTGTTGTGAAACACAGAAGTTCTCACCCCAACTTCCCCTTCCCTTTAAGACTTACACAGGAGAGTTCTTTGGAAAGCCATTGACTCCCTGGGGGCTTTGTCAGTAACAGTTCCTGACCATCTTCCTCCTGGTGGCAGACTCTGCCTTCCAGCTGACATTGCTACTGCAGCAACTGGGCCCTGGCCGCTCCACGCCTGATCACATCAACCCCTGCCTCTGTACTCATCTGGGACATGACCACCACAGAATGGGATGATGTGACCCCCTACCAAGCCTTCAGTGGCCCAAAAAACAAGTGAAGCAAGAACTGAGGTTCAAACGCTTGACCCTTACAAAAAGTTGGAGCACGAACTTGCACGGTAGCCTCCAGGCTGAAATTCCAAGCCACCCAACAAGCAGCAGAGAAAGAAATTCAGAGTCTTCCTGTCCTTTTTGGCTAGGGGTGAATTTCATACAAAGGGGAGTGGCTGACTTGTAGGAGGCGGCTGTCAATTGAAGTCTGGCTGAGTTGCCAAGAGAAATTTAATTTTTTTAGTATTTATTTGACAGGCAGAGAGAGGGTGTGTGTGCATGTGTGAAAACGAGTGAGCCATCATCCACTGGTTCATTTCCCAAATACCCACAATAGCCAGCACTGGACCAAGGCTGAAGCCAGGAGCCAGGAATTCAATCCAGGTCTTCCATGTAGGTGGCAGGGACTCAACTACTGGAGCCATCACCTGGTGCTGCATGCCAGAGTCTGCATTAGCAGGAAGCTGGAGTGAGAAGCCAGAATTGGATCTGTAACACAGGTGCTCCCACATGAGATACCAACATCTTTGTTAATGATTTATGTGAAAGGCAGAGACAAATGACAAAGACAGGGAGATATCTTCCATTCAATGGTTCACTCTCCAAATGGCCACAATAACCAGGGCTGGGCCATGTCAAAGTCAGGAGCCAGGACCTCCATCCGGGTCTTCCACAAGGGCAGCAGGGCCTAAAGACTTGGGCCATCTTCCCCACAGCCTCTTAGGTGCATTAGCAGCACACTGGTTCAGAAGTGGAGCAGCTGAGACTCGAACCAGTACTCTGATACGGGATGCAGGTGTTGCAAGAAGCAGCTTGGGCCGGCCCTAATGCCAGCTCCTTAATAGCTAGACTAAATTGCTGCCACCAAAAGAAATGTAAAAAAGTCCAAGGACTGGTGGACTCGAATGAAAATCTTTCATTTAGAAGCCATCCAAAGAGAACACTGGTGAAGTATTCTGTCTCCTTATTTAATCCTTATTTAATGCCACAGGGAGAATGGAGGTACTGAAGCAAACCACAGTTAGGTCAGCTACTCCAACCACTCATAGAATAGTTCATAAGGATGAGAATGAAGAGAAACCAGGATGAGAACTGCATGTGCCAACTTTCCCTTCTTTCCCACTCACTGTAGCAGCCAGAAGTGGGAACAGCTTCTCTTTCTTGCCGCCATTGAGGATAATGTCCCCTGAGCGCCACCTCACTCACTGTATCCTCAGAATGGTTGCGGACAAAGGGCTGAGCAGCACTGTGCACCTTCTGCATTGTTACTGAAGGATCTGAGACAGAACGAATCCCAGCCCCGCATGTACACTGCTGCTCTGCCAGCTCTTTCCTGAGCATTGGGCAGCAGAAGCAGAGGGGTTCAAGGACACTGTGCGGCCCCTTCCCTCTCAGGTCCTGTACTCGGAGGAGGGTCGGCTAGCATAAGCACAAAGGACTCACATATCATGACCTCATGAATCAGCATGCCTACAGATTTCTTTGGAGAAGAACGATTCCAAAATGTCCAAAGTGTGCAATATTGAAGACCTGGAGGTGTTCATCTGTGGAAATGAGAGAGGAAGTGGGTGTGAGTAGGATTCTGAAGGAGCAGGAGAAAGATGAGCGGAGGAAGTGGGCTCTGTGTTATGAAGGCATCGCCGAGCGAGCCAGCTGGCTTATGCACTGATTTGAGGTTGACTTAGTGGAGCTTCCTAGTATTTAACAGCAAATTATATGCTGACCAATTTAAGCAGTAATACCATTCACGAAATGTGTTTGTTAGCTCCCAGAATCTCTAGGTGGAGGCCAGAGCTGGGGAAAATTGCCTGTTTGTGCTGTGGGAGTGGCTCTGGTGGAGAAACCACGGAATCAGTCACCTGTCAGATGCCAGCAGCTCCCACTGCCGCCCTGGGAATCCAGCCACGCCCACCACTGCCCCTGCTGGGAGGTCAAGTCCCTCCCATGGGGCCCTCTGTGTGCCGCCTGCCTTGGAAGCCAACACGTGTCTGTGTCCCATCCTGGGCCTGCTGCCTAGCTGTGAGGGAGACAGGAAATGTGAGTTTTCCAACTTGGGAAAGTGGACTTCATTCAGAGGAAGTTATCCTAACCTAGGGAGGGTGTGTGATGACGCTGGGTGGTTCGGACATTTGTCATAGCAACTGAGATGCTGCTTGGGCCGCCCATATCCCAGATCAAAGTATCTGAGTTTGTTCCAGGTCCTGTTGCAGATTCCCACCTTGCTGCTAGAGTACATCTTAGACGCAGCAGGTGATATGATAGCTCAAGGACTCGAGTGCCTAGCACCCCCAGGGGGACCTAGACTGAGTTGTCAGCTCCTGCCTTCAGCCTGGCCCAGGCCTGGGTTTTGCAGGCTCCTGGAGAGTGAACCAGCAGATAGGAGCTCCGTTACTCTGTCTGCTTTCTTTCAAACAAATCACATAATAAATAAATTAATAAATAAGCAAATTAATATTTTAAATGTTGGATAGCCACAAGTGAAAAAACCACTAATGAAATAGAAACAAATGGATTTGAGTTAATGGTTGTATTGCAAAAAGCAAAAAAAAAAAAATCACTTTCACACTGTAGCAGGTTCAAAGACTCTCTCAGTGTAGACTGTGTAACTGGTACCAGCAGCAAAGGCCGCTGGGAGGACATGGATCTGACCACATACAGCTTCCTCCACAGGCCTATAGATGGTCAGACCTCTAATAGTCACAGGCTTGCCTCATCTGAGCAGCTCCATCCTAGGGACTTTGAAGACAAAGGGATTTATTGAAGTCTACGCCAAACTCATCAGTGTGGCTCCCCCTGGCCTCTTTGGTAAACTTTGCCGTTTCTCTTCGCACTTGCTGTTCTGCAGTTTCACTATTTTAAAGTCAAGTGCTGAATTATCAGGGTTCCCAAGAGTGGGAGAATTGGTAGGTGGACATAGGAAGGGAACTGATTAGGGAAATTGGTTCACACAGTTAGGGCAGCTCAGAAGTCCCCTGACAGGTCATCCACAGTCTGCACACCTGGGATGCCAGGAGCGGGGCTCATTCTGAGTCCAAGAGCCTCAGGCCCGCAGAAGCTGGGGGAGTGATATTCAGTTTGAGGCCAGAAGCCCGAGTGCCAGCAAGGGGGCTGTGGCTGTAACTCCTGGCGCCCAAAGGCCAGAGCTGGCATTCAAGGCCGACGTGGAGCACAGTGAGAGACTGAGCCACCCTCCACATCTAATCTCTCCAGAGCCCAAGCCAACTCATACACAGCCCGCATCCAGGCTGGGTCTTCCCGCCCCTGCCACTCCCAGTCATGTGCTGAGCTCACTAGGAGATCCCTCCACGGACACTCCCAGAACAGCGCTTTTCCAGTTTTCTCAGGTATTCCCGAATCCAGTCAAGGTGCTGTCTACAGCTAACCCTCACGGGTACTGTTTGCTGCTTCTCTTCTGCTTAGCATGCGAGGTGCACTTTCAACCTGAACATAAAAGTCCATTTTCCCCCAACCCTAACTGTTTATCTCTTTAAAGTTTTGTTTTGGCCAAAATAATGCACATACATAACTAAAAAGGCAAGGAACACTATGTGGTTACAAAGCCAAAGCAGCATCTCCATAGAGGAATAATTCCATCAGTGGTATTTCTTAATATTTGTTGATATTATGCAACCATCAGCTATTGTAAGTGCAAGTAAAATAATAAAAAAAAATTGTATAACATAGCTGAAAGGGCCTTTTTAAACAAGAAAAAATATGGAGTGATTACTTGGTTTTATAGACTTATTTTCAACAAGATTTAGTTAGCAAACTTTTACTGTGCACCTACTATTTTCCAGGCACTCTTCTATATGTTCAATATGGAACAGCGGAGGGAGCACGGTTAAGATCACAGTTATGATTGCCATGTGGAACTTAGGCAATATTAAACCATAAATATATAAAACACAGAGTGTGTTGGGTGATAAAAAGTGTTATAAAAAGTAGAGGGAAGTGGAAGGACATGGAACTTGTCAGCGTGGGAGTTGCAGTTTTGTGAAAATGTGTGTGAAAATGTCCCCGTTTCACTCCCCTCTTAATCTTGTTCCCTGGATTCCATTCCAAACAAATTAATCTCACATGAGTTATATCCAGATGGACTTAGCCTTTGCTACTGTTCTGCCATTATGTTCTGGCATTGAATAACATTGGTGGATGTTTGAGACCAAACTATACCTTCCAAATTATTTGATATTTTTAATATTTTACTACCTGAAGAATTCACTATTTATTCTTCAAGTTCAATAACTTAACCAGGATATGTCTTTTGATGGTTGTCAATTTCTTCTAGAACACAGTTGAGAGGTTGGGGTTAACTTGACTGATGGCCTGCAGGCTGTCCTCTTGGAGAAAAAGTTGGTCTGTTTTCTCTGGAAACCAGTTACAGATCCACCTAGGGCCTGGGGCAGTCCATCCTGACAGAGAGTTGACATGGTGGATCAGGACCTCAGCCAAGTTTCCAGTCACAAAGCTTGGATCACACGCAGGGAAGGCTGTGTTCTCCTAATGAATGCTAAACTAGTTGCTAAGACTGAAAGGCAAGGTTCTGCCACATCATGCTACTATTAGATAGTAAACCCTGATCTAAGGAAGACGTTTATTCTTTAATAAGTAAGCTTCCTAAAAGTTCCAACATGCAGGACCATGTTGGAACCCATGCAGTGGGTTAAGCTGCCACCAATTGTGCCAGATACCATATCAGAGTGCCAGGTCAAGTCCCAGCTGCTTCGTTTACAATCCAGCTCCCTATTAATGTGCCTGGAAAATCAGCACATGATGGCCCAAGTACTTGGGCCCCTGCCAACCACATGGGGGACCCAGATGGGGTTCCTGGCTCCTGAGTTTAACTTGGCTCATTCCTCGCCATTGTGACCATTTGGGGAGTGAACCAGCAGGTAGAAGATCTTTATCTCTGTCACTCTGCCTTTCAAGTAAATAAATAAAAAATCTTTAAAAATTCACGACTTCCAAGGCCCAGAGGGGTCTCTCCATCTCTCTCTTTCTCACTTTCTCTCTCAGCTTGGTGTGTAAGTTTCAAGATTGTTGTGTGTTGCCTGAGAATAAGGTAGTCACCAGGGAACCCCTCCTACTATTGCTTCAGTCTCTGTTTTCCCCAGTAAATGCTATTGTGGAATGTGTTCTGTACCTGCTATGGTACATGGGTCCATCACCTTCAAAGACTAGTGTGGCAATCACAAGGATGAGGCCCCGAATTCCTGAGGATTCAGAGAGATGAAAGGAGATTGGATGATTAAGATAACCTAGCCTAATATCTCACGATTGTTATCATTGGTCTTGGAGAAGCTCAAGGGAGACAGACTGAGGGAAGTCTGACAGCATCTCTGATAAAATTACAGGTTAATTGGTTTAATGTGAAATGATTTTTAGATGGCTTTATACAAGCAAGATTAAACATATTGGCCACTCTCTCTCTTCCTGTGGCTAGTATAGTCATTTCAAAATGGCACAGAATGTTGAATAGGATGCTATAAGACCTTAAATGGGAAAAAAGAAAAACTTGAGCATAGGACTGTGTTACAACAGCTGAAGAAGATAACCTGAAAAGGACCGATGAAACCAAGAGGGCTTCTGAGTGCACTGGCACGGATGCTCCACCTTGGCAAGTCTATGCGGGTGTGGACTCTAAACAAGGAGCTTAGCATGGTGAAATTCACGATTTCCTGTTTATGAAAAATATCTGTTTGGGGGCTCATCCAGGGAATGCTGCAAGGATGAGTGCATCTTGACTGATCACATGCTGCTAACATAGAGGGAAGATTAGGGGACGTATATCAAGAACACATCATGATAAGAAACTCAAAATTATACCCTACTTCTATAAGATGTATCAAATGAGATAGTACTGGGAGAGTGTCAAGGTCAACCATTCCCCCGAAACTCTTCACCTGATGAGTGAGAGGCAGTAGCTTCCCAGAGGGAGACAACCTTCACACATATGATCATTGAAGAGTTAATTCTATTTTCTCCACAATGCCCAAATATAATCTAGTGGTTATTTCAGGTATCATATTACCCACAGAGTATGAGCAAAAGAGAATGCTGCAGGTCAACACAAATGCAAATTGCTTAAACCTGGTGGTTACTTCCAACTAGCAAGCTAACTAAATCGCTTGCCCAGTGCTATAAATGCCCTTAATAGAGCCTCTCCCAGCATCAGTCCACATGTTCTCAGACATCTGTTAGGAAACCAAGAGTCTGAAAACAGGAAAAATGTCTGTACTGAACAACTATGACTCAGGGACCCAGTGCTGTGGCTGTGCCCATTATGTTCACTCTGCTCTGGACACAAAGCTCTACCATGTGTGCACTGAGAAACCATTCTTACCTTGGTGCTCGTACAAATGAAACACTAAAACCATCACATGATCTTGGTACAGGATTCTTACCTAAATCATAGTCTCAGGCATGTATAAAATGCCAAGCATGGATACTTATGGAAAGAAAAAGCCCCTTGGTTGGTAGGTAGGAAACATCTGAAACAACGGGATGAAGGGTGGCAGAGCATTCTCCCTGCCTTGCATTTGGATCCTCCCAGAACTATCATGGGAGTCACTCCCGGTTCTTGGAGGCAAATCTCACAGGTGGTGGATTCCTGTTAATCTTCAGGGTGCTGATCTAACTCTTCAGAACTGGATGCAGACAGGGAGAGATAGTGATCATTTTGGTGTCTTCCTGGAGCATTCCACTGGATTATACTGCCCAGCATCTGCCAATGGAACCAACTTTCAGTGAAGAACCCCAGTCTAGCATTTCATGCAGGAGCAATTCCCTCCTCTCCAGAGTAACGTAACTCCATGGCTATTGAAGCAGAATTGAACCAAAAGTTAAGGTAGTTAATTGTTTCTTGGTCCTTCTATTGACACTCCCAATAATTGCAGTAACTCCATATGTTTATACCCATTAGTAAAGAGAACAGCCATTGACTGGTTGACCCTGGATATGCACGACACTTCTTGGTCTGTAAATGTGCCACACCAGGGTTCTTCTTCCTCATGAATAAACATCTCACTCTGTGGACCTCAAATGAATAAGACCTGCACTCTGCAGAAGATGCAAATTACTTGAGAGGCAATCCATGTTGACAGACAGAAATACTTGAAACCAGGAAGATCTTAATTCTCTACAATGTTGTCCCATATAAGTCCAATCAAAATTCCTAAGATGCTCTCATAATTTGCTTTGAAAAGTGAATTATGAATTTAAGATGTCAGCATGAAGGGTCAAGATGACCAAGAAATTCCTAAATATGAAAAGCAATGTATATATTGGGGATTGGGATTTGACCTACCAGATACCATTGTATCAAAGGCACAGCAAAAATGTTATTTTATTTTAGTTTGAAAAAGCATTGATTATTTATAAATGGTGCTGGGACAACCAGTTATCTATATGGAAAAAATGAGATTAGGCCAACTTTATATACCATACCCAAAAGTAAACTGATTGATTAAAGACCTAACTTTAGAGGCAACATTTAAAAGTTTAGGAGGAACTACAAAGAATGTTTATGTCCTCAGAGCAGGGAGAAATCTGTCAAATTAAATAACCAGACAAGCAAAATATATTAAAAAGTGGTATGTGACTACATTAAACTCAAGAGCCTATTTTCATCATGGGTACAATTATTAGAATGAAAGCACACCATAGAAAGAGAGAAAAATGTTCAATATATAGAACTGCCAAAGAATCGCAATCCAGGATATATAAAGAACCCCTATAAAAGATTAATAAACTTGTAGATAATCCAATAGAAATTGGGACAAAGATATGGAGGCACTGCATTTATTGGTCATGAAATGCCCAATAAATATTTATAAGAACCTTCAAACACCTTGGCAATCTGAGAGATATAAAGTAAAACTACACTAAGATGACACACATTTTGAAATCTGATTATACTAAGCTTTTTCAAAGATGGGAAGTAGTAGAAATCATCATACATGGCTGTTGGTAGTATAAATTGATACAACTACTTTGAAAAAACTAGCTAGATCATAAATTTTAATATGCATATGCTGTTTCTCTCCCCCTTTTCGCTCTCTCGTTCTCTCTCTTTTTGCATATGGTGTTTCACCCAGCGATTCTATTCTTCGATATAAACATTGGAGAAACTTTTCCAAATGTGCACCAAGAGATACAAACAGGAATATTTATAGCAGCATGTTCAGGAAAAATCTGGAAAGGAAACTATGTAGAAAGAAGTGACTCACAGCATATTCATATAATGGAATGCCACAGTTATGAAAATAAGTGAGCAGATTCCATTTGCAACAACTTGGATGAATCTCAGAAACTTTATGCTGAGCTAAAAACCCAAGAAATAAATGAATACTTACAGCATTGTTTCATTTACGTAAAGTCAAAGTTAATGAACATGTGAAAACTAATATAATGAATTGATCATAATAAATCATTATTGAAATTTCCAAAATATCCAAAGTGTGCAATATTGAAGACCTGGAGGTGCTCATCCAAGGAAATGGAGAGGAAGTGGGTGTGAGTAGGATTCTGAAGGAGCAGGAGAAAGATGAGCGGAGGAAGTGGGCTCTGTGTTATGAAGGCATCGCCGAGCGAGCCAGCTGGCTTATGCACTGATTTGAAGGGTGATTAGTCAAGTTTCTTAGTTTTTAACAACAAATTAAGTGCTGACCAATTTAAGCAGTAATACCATTCACGAAATGTGTTTGTTAGCTCCCAGAATCTCTAGGTGGAGGCCAGAGCTGGGGAAAATTGCCTGTTTGTGCTGTGGGAGTGGCTCTGGTGGAGAAACCACAGAATCAGTCGCCTGTCAGATGCCAGCAGCTCCCACTGCCGCCCTGGGAATCCAGCCACGCCCACCACTGCCCCTGCTGGAGGTCAAGTCCCTCCCATGGGGCCCTCTGTGTGCCACCTGCCCTGGAAGCCAACACTTGCACAAAGCGGCAGTGTCTGTGTCCCGTCCCGGGCCTGCTGCCTCGCTGTGAGGGAGACGGGAAATGTGAGTTTCCAACTTGTGCTGGAGAAAATGGGATTCATAAAGAGGAAGTTATCAGAATGTCGGAAGGAAGTGTGATGATGTTGGGTGGGTCAGGCAGGCGTTTGGCTTGGCAGCTAACACGCGGCTCGGAGTGCCCGCATCCAGTTCCAGAGCGCCTGTTTGAGTTCCAGAGCCATTCCCCACCCCAGCTTCTTGCCAACGCCCACCCTGGAGGCAGCAGGCAATGGCTGTAGTAGCTGGGTCCCTGCCACCTACATGAGACACTTGGATTTTGTTTCTGGCTGCTGGCTTTGGCCTGACCCAGTCCCAGCTGTTGTTGGCATTTCAGGCATGAACTAGCAAGTGGGAGTGCTCTCTTTCTCCCTCTCCCCCCACCCCACCTCTCTCTCTCTCTCTCACTCTCCCCCTCTCTCTCTGTTTTTTCAAATAAACAAAATAATAAGTACTTCATTTTAAAAATGTTGAAGGGCCCGTGTTGCGGTACAGCAGGTAAAGCCCCTACCTGCAATGCAGGCATTCCATTTGGGCACCAGTTTGTGTCTCAGATGCTCCACTTCTGATCCAGCTCCCTGCTAATGGTCTGGGAAAAGCAACAGAAGATTACCCATGTATGGGCCTCTGCACCGATGTGGGAGACAAGAGACTAAAATAAACACACCTCTCGTATTACGGTGGGTACCTAAAATCAAGCACTAGGGACAGGGACAATGTGTGCATATTTGAAAAGTGGCTTAAAAAAAAGTGGCTTGATCTTCATTGCAAATTAAACAAAAAATACCCATAGTTAGAAAAATCACAACTAACCATGGAAGGATAAAGCAATCAGAGACAAGTGCGCACTTCTCCTTTCACGAGAGGGATATTTAAGAGATTCGAGTCGCTGGAGTGTTTAAAGGTAGGCAGCTTCCTGAAAAGTGAAGCCGTGATGGCATGAGATGCCCCCGGGGATGTGCCCTATGCCTGTCAGGGCGGTGAGGGGATTGGCTACAGCAACAGGAAGAGTTTCAGTATCAAGGTAAGGCCAGCCCTGCAGATGTGCTAAGGTCCCAGCTCTGAGTCCAGGGAGGTCAAATGACTCCTGGTGTCCTCTAGCAGATCAGTGGCTTAAGCAGAACATCAGTGGAAGTGCCATGGTCTGGGGCATTGATCAGATGACCTCACTGGCACTTTGTGCCATCAGGGAAGTTTCCCCCTGGTCTTGACACTGAAGAATGCCGGTGCACTACAGAGTGCACATAGGTGAGAGCAGAGGCGGGCCCGGGGTCTAGACATGCTCCTTTTCCCACTCACAAGAAAGCCCTGAAATCTGCCCACCCCGATTGCCCAGGGAACCTCTTCCCATGTCACCTGGCTGCTCTCGCCCAGGTAGGAGACAGGCACTGCCCTTACCCCTAACGCTGAACTTCCATGGCAGGCATTTGAAGCTCTAATGAGGAGCTAGACCTGGTCAGGTTTTCCAAGTCTAAGTCTTAGAGGTGTGGCAGAGCCTCAAGAAATCATCCTGACCTTAGTGTGAGTAGAGGCATCTGCTTCTCTATGAATCCTTTATTCAGAATCTCGCTAAGCCTCCCCCACCCTGGGGAGAGTGAGCAGGAGGCCCCCTCCAGGGCTCACACACCTCTAACATGTAATTCAGGGGCTGCACTACGTCCCTGAAGTTGCCCACACTTACCCCCAAATCCTAGAAGTGTTTTGCACATACTAGGCACTCAGTAAATGTTTCTTGAGTGACTCAGACCTCATAAAGAAAGGAAGATCTTGTTTTCACTAAAAGCCAATCTGGCTTGATGTGACAGCTTTTTTTTTTTTAATTCCCAAGTATGGAATTATCTTCTGAGCTCAGTGTGGGTGCAGAGTTGACTGCACCGCCCCCCCCCTAGACTTCCAGACCCATAGTTCTCATCACCTCTGGGTGCAGCCCAGAGTCGCTCCACCTGTCTGCTCTGTGCTGACTGTTGTTGCAGGTCGCACAGCCACTGCCCGGCCCGTTGATTCTAGTTCTCCCAGCAGTGGAAGTGGCAGTGGGAGCAGCAGCTCTGGAAGCAGTTCAGGGGGCAGTGAATTCTGTGCCAGCAAAATCAACAGCCTCTACCCCACGGCGACCAACAGGAACACCTCCTGGCACTGGCTGAATGGAATCACATGCCTGCAGAACTGCCAGGTGGGGCATGAATCTGATACCGGCTGAAATCGCTGCAACCAGGTGTAAACCTGCCTGAGTCTCCATGTGCCAGGCTCCTGTCCCATCTCCTTTGCTTGGGACATCTTGCTGATGTCCTGAGGTTCTGCAAAATAACCAGTAGTCGGAACATGAGCATCTTTGGTTTTCATTGACTTGGTGGGGACATTTTTAGAAGTTAAAATGCAGACTGAGCACAGGTGGAGACCAGGCTGGGCCATGGTGGCGACCAGCTTCCCGACTTGCCTGTGGGCGCCTACGTGCAGGTTGGAAGCTGTGCATGTCTGCAGGTTTGGTAGGGGGATGTTGAGGATACTAAGAGGACAGGTCTGAAGTCTGGTGACCCCTCTCCACAAGGGGCCCATATGATTGCTTGGGTCTCAGGGCCAAGGCATTGCTGCTTGGCTCCCTCAGGGAGTGGGAGACCAGAGCATTCTCTCCACGTCTGCTGAAGATCTAGTGCCCCTCCCAGATGGGCAGCCCTGGGGAGATCTGTGCAGGGCGTGGCCCAGCAGGATTGCTGTCTATGGAGAAGCCACAGCAGAGGCCACCAGCTGCTCTGCTGACTATATCATCCCCCGCCCAGGCTTGGCTGATGAATCAGACTCGAGAGGGCTGGTCAGAGCATCAGTACTTGGGGTTTGCAGCTGGGAGCAGGAATCGGCTGCTGGTCCCTGTAATATATAAGCTCAGGAGGTGCAACAAGGGACTGAGGAGGAGAGAAAGTTGCCTGGATGGAGGGCAGGAACACTGAAGCAGAGACCAGAGCCAAGCCGGGCTGCAGGGCACACAGAGCACTCACCACTGGCTTTCTAACTCTGATTCTGGCTGCTTCCTGACACTCACATGCATGTCTGCCTTGGGTTCTGTGAAATATCCCTACAACCAAACGATAAATTCCTCTCTGCTGCTTAAGCTGACTCAGGTTTATTTTATTTGGACTGAAGCAATCATAATTAATGTAGTAAAATACAATGCTTCATTTTTTTCTGTTACTTTTGCTAAGCATGCCACAGTGATTTGAGGGTTGTACATGTATTCTCTTAGTTTTCCCAGCGGTCTTGTCAGATAGATAGTGAAGGGCAGAGGAATTAGGTAAGCTTCCCAACACCACACAGCTAGTTAGCTGCAGAGACAAGTCCAAAGCCAGGCCGGCTGCTCCGAGAGCTCGCAGTCCGATCTAGTGTGCTTTGCTGCCTTGCTTCTCACCGGCCATGGTGTTAGGGAGAAGGCAGTGCTGGTGACTGAGGAGGCACACTCATCCATTCATTCACAAACTCCCTGCAGTGATCCGTTATCACGTGCCAGGCACTATTCTAAGGACTGAAGATACAGTGGTAATTAAGACAGACTCCATTTTTATGGGGATGGTATTTTGCTGATGGCAGTGTGAGACAATAAACAAATAGGGGAAACGAAATAGGAATAGAAAGTGGCCAGAGGAGAAGGCTACTTTGGGCAGTCCCCAAAGGCCTCTCTGCACCCTGACAGGTAAGGAGAACTAACCAGTTGGAGATCTGGGAAAAGGGCATTTCAGGCAAAGAGTACAGTAAGTGCAAGGTGGCTGAGGTGGAAACCAGCCTGCGATATTAGATACAAGAAGGCCAGTGTATACAAGAAGGCCATAAGGCAGTGCACACAGGGACTAAGTCCACAAGGAGAGATGATGCAAGGTCTTGAAGTGCAGTCAGAAGTTTGGATTACACTGTAAGGGAGCTGGAATCCACTGGATGGGTATAACACAGGTGTGAGCAGTAGTGATGTCATCCACATTCAATCGTGATGTCATGGGGCTGGAATAGAGTTTAGAATACAGGGGGAAAGAAAAACCTACGGTGGCTGCGGATGATGGATTCATTCCTGCACACTTACGTGCTATGCTTTGCAGATTGAAGACATAGAAATAGGGGATTTGTGTCCTCACTGAGCAGGTGAAGGCAAGAATCTGTAAAACTGAGTATGGATATTAAAACAGTTACATTTCTAGTCAATGAATGATGAAGTCTGGACTGTGACAGAGCATGGGAGTTGTGGGGAGCCCTTTTGGAAGTGGTTTCTTGTTTAGGTCACTACTAAGTCAGATACAGGTGTGGGGGTGGGTGCTGAGGACCTGGGGAAGAAAGGACAGGAAGGCAGCTGTTGGCTCTGAGCAACAGAGTGGCCAGGGGCTAGAATGCAGCTACAGTAGCCTTAAAAAAATTGTCCCCTTCTCTTACCCCATTTTTACATATTAACTGGTCACTTAGGGAATATTCACTGTGCACCCATCATGCACCATGCACGAAGGGTGTGGGTCAGCCCCCATGTCCACTCTAACGTCACCTTCTGCAATTCTCACTCCATTTCAACCATGTCACCTCCTTGCTTTTTCTCAAGCATTCTAGGTATGTTACCACCTCAGGGGCCTTGGCACATACTAGAACACTCTTTCTCCAGGTTTCCATTTGACTCTTCCTCACCTTCTCTTGAGGCCTTTTCTGGGCAGCCAACTTAAGATTGAAATCCCAGGGCTGGTACTGTGGCATGGAAGGTTAAGCCTCTGCCTGCAGGGCCAGCATCCCATATGGGTGCTGGTTCAAGTCTTGGCTGCTTTACTTCTGATCCTGCTTCCTGCTAATGGCCTGGGAAGGCAGTGGAGGATGGCCCTGCACCCACATGGGAGACCCAAAAGAAACTCCTGGCTCCTGACTTCGGCTTGGCCCAGCTGGGCTGTTGCAGCCATTTGGGGAGTGAAGCAGTAGATGGAAGATCTCTCTCTCTCTCTCTCTGCCTTTCAAATAAATAAATCAACCTTTTTTAAAAAACTGAAATCCCCTCTCTTCTCTCTTTGCTGTCTTTCTTTTGCTTCTCCTCAATTCTTGTCTCTAATATAACATGAATTTTATGTAAATCTACCTTTTTAAAATTCTCTAACCTCCTCCACTAGAATTAATTCCATGAGGACAAGGACTGCTGTTGGCCTTAAACTGCTGTTGCCTTGAACCATGCCTGACATATTATAATAATTTAATATGTATCTCTTGCATGAATGAATGAATGAGGGCATGAAGAGAAATAGGAATTGACAAGTGTTCTTAGCATTGCATAGGCAGCATATATGTCTGTATACATACATACATATACATATGTATATACAAAAGCACATGTAAATATCACATATATGCCCATATATGTAAATATATGCGTGTGTATCTCCAGTGGGGTGAACATTGTCTCTGTGTTGCAGTGTGAAGAAACTGAGACCTTGAGAGGATGTATTACTGTCCCAGGATCATGTAGCTGGTAAGTACTAGAGCTAAAGCTCAAAACTGAGCCTTTCTGGCTGCCTTCATGCCATAATGCGGCCTTGCAGAGAGCAAAGTCACAATGATGTGTAGGGGACTGCCAGGGGGAGGCTGTTGCTTAGCAGCCAGTCTTAGTTACACCCTTCATTTTCTTTCTTGGTGAAGGTCTCCACATAAGAGAGGGGCAAGCCATGGAGACGATACACTGAGAGCGCCAGGGGTATTGAGAGTCTCTCAGAGCAACTTCTTGCCCAGCATTTCTCAAAGCCACAAGGTCCAGAGCACCTGATCCATCTGGGAGGCCGAGCGCTAACAGACTCATGAGCAGGCTGCCGTACGGCTGGGACTTCACTGGTAATCACAGCCTTGAGTTTAGTGCCTGCACAAATACTCTTCCCTTCAGGGTCCGATGAACTGCAAGAGGTGGGGTACGCCGTGCGTGACAAGGACCCTGATGAGAGCATGCTGGAGTTTATCAAATGCCTTTTCTCACTTTCACCAAGACAACCATATAGCCTGTATCTGTCACTGTGCTGATGTAGTGCATCAAGTTTATTGGTTTGCATTTGTTGAGTCATCCTTGCACCCCTGGGATGAATTCCACTTGATCTTCAGGAGCAAAATGTTTAATGTGGTGTTGAGTTCAGTTTGCCAGTATTTTGCTGATTTTTTTTTTTTTTCATCTAGGTTCATCAGGGATATTGACCTGTAACAGTCTCTATTATTCTCTCCTTTTCTGGTTTTGGTATCACTGTAATGTTGGCCTCCAAGTATGAGTTTGGAAGAATTCCTATCTCTTCTATTCTTTGGAATAATTTAAGAGGAATTAATGTTAATTTTTCTTTAACTTTTTGGTAGAATTCAGTGGTGAAGTCATCTGGTCCTGGGATTTTCTTTGATGGAAGACTTTCAACTACCTATTCGATCTCACTGTTTAATATTGGTGTGCTTAGATATTCTGCTTTTTCATAATTCAATCTTGGTAAGGTATATGTATCTAGAATCTGTGCATTTCTTCTAGGTTATCAAATTTCGTCCCAAATAGTTGTTCCTAATAATCTCTAAAAATCTTTTTTTTAAAAAAAGGATTATTTATTTGAAAGTCAGAGTTACACAGAGTAGAAGGAGAGGCAGAGAGAGAGGAGAAAGAGAGAGAGAAAGAGAGAGAGAGGTCTTCCATCCCCTGGGTCACTCCCCAATTGGCCGCAATGGCCAGAGCTGTGCCACTCCGAAGCTAGGGGCCAGGAACTTCCTCCAGGTCTCCCACATGGGTGCTGGGGCCCGAAGACTTGGGCCATCTTCCACTGCTTTCCCAGGCCATAGCAGAGAGCTAGATCAGAAGTGGAGCAGCCAGGTGTCAAACCAGCGCCCATATGAGATGCCGTCACTGTAGGCAGCGGCTTTACCTGCTATGCCACAGCGCTGGCCCCAAAAGTAGAGTGTCAATGCCCCATTCTATTTTGGTACTGGAACCTATATTTCCCTTCAGAGTTATTAATATTTGCTTAATGAATTTGAGTGTTCCCATATTTGATTCATATATAATTACAACTGTTATTTCTTCTTGCTGGATTGAACATTTTATCATTATATAGTGACCTTCTTTGCCTCTCTCTATTGCTTTTGATTTACAATCAACTTGTCTTATAGAAGTGTGGCTACTCCTGCTTTCTTATGGAGTGTCTTCACAAGGGATATTTTATTCCCCCTTTCACTTTTATTCTATCTGTGTCCTTAGAGGTGAGGTGAGTTTCTTATAAATAACATATTATAGGATCTTTTTTAAAATCTTTAATAATTTATATTATCTAAAAATTTGCTTCCATTAAAAAAAGAGCCAAAAATGTTAATGGAATTACTAAATTGGTACAAATGTTGGTTTTAGCACAAATAAAGTATTTAGATCTGAAGTCATATTGTAAGATTTATTACTTACATTTTTTAAGATTTTATTGATTGATTTAAGTAGAATTACAGACAGAGAGAGAGAGAGAGAATCAGAGGAAGGTCTTCCATCCACTGGTCACTCCCCAAATGGCTGCAATGGTTGCACTGATCCAAAGCCAGGAGCCTCTTCTGGGTCTCCCACACAAGTGCAGGGGCTAAAGGACTTCGGCCATTCTCTACCAATGGCCATTCTTAGGCCATTGCAGAGAGCTGGATCAGAAGAGGAACAGCTGGGACTAAAACCACTGCCCATAAGGGATGCCAGCAACACAGGCAGAGGCTTAACCCACTATGCCACAGCACTGGCCCCAGTACTCTTTATTTAAAAAAAAAAATTGTTGGGGCCGGCACCCTGACTCACTTGGTTAATCCTCCGCCTCCAGCACCAGCATCCCATATGGGCAGGTTCTAGTCCCGGTTGCTCCTCTTCCAGTCCAGCTCTCTGCTGTGGCCTGGGAGGGCAGTGGAGGATGGCCCAAGTGCTTGTGCCCTGCACCTGCATGGGACAGGAGGAGGCACCTGGCTCCTGGCTTCGGAATGGCACAGCGCTGGCTGTGACAGCCACTTGGGGAGTGAACCAATAGAAGGAAGACCTTTTTCTCTGTCTCTCTCTCTACTGTCTATAACTCTACCTGTCAAATAAAAAAAAATGTTTATTTGTTTTGATAGAGTTGCAGGGGGAGAGGGACACACACACACACACACACAGATCTTCCATCTGCTGGTTCACTCTCCAGATGACTGCAAGGACAAGGGCTGGGCCAGGCTGAAGCCAGGAGCCAGGAGCATCTTCCAGGTCTCCCATGTGATGGCAGGGTTCCAAGCACTTGGGCAATCTTCTGCTGCTTTCCCCAAGCCATTAGCAGTGAATTGGATCACAACTGGAACAGCAAGGACTCAAACCAGCATCCCATGGGATACTGGCCTTGCAGGCAGTGGCTTTACCCACTATGTCACAATGCTGGATCCAACCCCTACTATTTTATCTTAAATATTTAAGAGTAATTGTATATACATATGGGTTACAGTGTGACATTTAATACATGTATACAGTATATGCTGATCAAAGCAGAGTAATCAGTGTTCCTCTTCTTTACATTACTTTAGGATTGGAGGTTTGTGGCTTCTTCCTTCTGTTTGTTCATCAGTTTATACTAGGCTATTGTGAGCTGTGTGCTCTCCCTGCTATGCCATGAACATCAGGAACTAATTCTTTCAACCCCGCTCTGATCTGGAATCCATTATCCAGCCTCCCCACATCCTCTCCAACCCCTCCCAGCCTGTTGTAATCCGAACTCTGTGTTCAGATTGTGTTCTTGGTTTTAGTTTCTATGTATGAGGAAGGACGTGTAGTATTTGTCTTTCTACATCTGGCTCATTTCACTTAATATGATACCCTCCAGCTCCTCTCTTTTTGGTTGCAAATGCCAGGATTTCATTCCTTTCTAGGTCTGAACAGTGCTCCTTTGTGTATATACACCACATTTTCTTTATCCAGTCATCTGGTGATGAGTACCTCGGTTGATTCCATGTCTTAGCCATTGTGAACAGTGCTGCTATGAACATGGCAGAGCAGATATCTCTTGGACACAATGATTTCATGTCTGTTGGATTTATACCCAATGGGACTGTTGGATTGTATGGCAGTTCTAGTTCCAGTTTAAAAAAAAATTATTTTTTATGGGTACAGAGCTGTGGCATAGAAGGTTAAGCCTCCACCTGCAGCACCAGAATCCCATATATAGGCACTGGTTTGAGTCCTGGCTGCTCCACTTCCAATCCAGCTCTCTGTTGATGACCTGGGAAAACAGCAGAAGATGGCCCAAGTTCTTGAGCCCCTACACCCACAAGGGAGACCCAGAAGAAGCTCCTGGTTCCTGGATTCAAATCAGCCCAGCTCCTGCAGTTGTGGCCATTTGGGGACTGAACCAATGGATGGAAAATCTATCTCTCTCTCTGTCTCTCACTCTATTTGTTTGTAACTCTGCCTCTCAAATAAATAGATCAAAATATTTTTTAAAAAGAGCTATTTTTATTTACTTGAAAGGTAGAGTTACAAAGAGAAGTAGGGAGAAAGAGCGGTGAGAGAGATCTAGTTCACTCCCAAAAATGGCCATAATGCCCAGAGCTGGGCCAGGCCAAAGTCAAGAGCCAGGAGCTTCTTCTGGGTCTCTCATACGAGCACAGGGGCCCAAGCTCCTGTGCTATCTCCTGCTGCCTTCTCAGGTGCATTAGCAGGGAGCTGGATTGGAAGTAGAGCAGCAAGGACTCCAACCAGCACCTATATGGGATGCCAGCATTGCAGGCAGAGACTTAACCTGCTATACCACAACACCAGCCCCTATTTCTAGTTTTTAAAGAAATCTCTAGGCTGTTTTCCACTGTGGCTGTGCTAATTTATATTCCCATCAACCGTGTATAAGTTTTCTTGCCAGAATTTGTTACTTTCTGTATTTTTTTTATTTATTTATTTATTTATTTGAGAGGTAGAGTTACAAACAGTGAGAGGGAGAGACACAGAGAAAGGTCTTCCATCAGCTGGTTTACTCCCCAAATGGCTACAATAGCTAGAGCTGCACAGATCCAAAGCCAGAAGCCAAGAGCTTCTACCAGGTCTCCCACATGGGTGCAAGGGTCCAAGGACTTGGGCCATCTTCTACTGCTTTCCCAGGCCATGGCAAAGAGCTGGATTAGAAGTGGAGCAGCCGGGTCTCGAACCAGTGCCCATATGGGATGTCAGCGCTGCAGACGATGGCCTTACCCACTACACCGCAGCACCAGCCCCCACGTTATAGATATTAAAATCCTTTGTCAGATAAGTAACTTGCAAATATTTTCTCTCATTTTGTTCAGTGTCTTATCACTCTGATTTCTCCCTTTGCAGAAGCTTATGAGTTTAACACAATCTTGTTTGTCTATTTTTGTATATGGAGAGGTAGGAATCTACTTCCATTCTTCTTCATATGTATATCCAGTTTTGTCAAAACCATTTATTGGGGACAGCACCATGGTGGAGTGGGTAAAGCCTCCAGCCAGGGCTGGGCCTATCTGAAACCAGGAGCTTCTCCTGGATCTCCTACATGGGTTCAGGGGCCCAAATACTTAGGCTATCTTCCACTACTTTCCCTGGTGTATTATCAGGGATCTGGATTGGAAGTGGAGAAGCAGGGTCTTGAACCAACACCCACATGGGATGTTGGCACTGCTGGCAGCGGCTTAACCCTCTATGCCCCAGCACCGGCCCAAGCATATCATTATTAATTATTGTTGAACAAAACAATGGTTAAGAATGTTGTGCTACTATAGTTTTAATGATCGAGGATTACTTTAAAATTCACTGTACACAGGCAAAATGTTCATCTTTCCATTTGGTTATTGTTTATAGTCCTTGCCAATATTCCTGCTACACTAAGATCTTTTTGTTTTTTACCTGTTGAACTCTATTTGGTGGAAAAGTAAGCCCCCCCCCCTTTTAAAGATTTTATTTATTTACTTAAGAAGTAGAGTTACAGACAGTGAAAGGGAGAGACAGAGAGAGGTCTTCCATCTGCTGGTTCACTCCTCAAATAGTACAACGGCCAAAGCTGGGCCTATCTGAAACCAGCAGCCAAGAGCTTCTTCTGGGTCTCCCATATGGGTTCAGGGGCCCAAGGACTTGGGCCATCTTCCACTGCTTTCTCAGGTCATAGCAGAGAGCTGGATCAGAAGAGGAGCTGCTGGAACCAGAACCAGCGCCTATATGGGGATGCCTGCACCACAATGGTGGAGGATTAACCTACTGTGCCACAGTGCAGTGCCCCAGAATTAAGCCCTTGACAGTAATGTTAATTAAAAATATATTATCTTTGGGGCCAGAGCTGTAGTGTACTGGGTTAAGCTGATGCCTACAGTGTCAACATCCCATATGGGCACCGGTTCAAATCCCAGCTGCTCCACTTCCAATCTAGCTCCCTGCTGATGGCCTGGGAAAGCAGTGGAAGATGACCCAAGTCCTTGGACCTCTGAACCAACATGAGAGACCTGGAAGAAGCCCCAGGCTCCTGCGTTCAGACTGGCCCAGCTCCAGCCATCACAGCCATTTGGAGAGTGAAGCAGCAAATGGCAGATATCTACAGCCCCAGTGCTGTAATGCATGAAGAAAACTTTCCCGGGTCCCATACAGAAGGTGTAGGTCATGCTTGGGATTACGCTCTGGCTGCCATGGGCATCCCCATGCCTCACAGGGCAAGCATAGGTGATCACAGGACTCACAGAGCTCATGCTCACTGTCCCAGAGCTGCGGGATGCAGTGGAGGCCTGGCCCATGTCCTACATTCCACATGAAGGTTATGCTAGGGATTCTGCTCTAGCCAGCATGGGTCTGCAGCAGTGAATGCAGATACGGTCCTCTCCAGGTCCCATGGAGTGAAGTGGGTTTCTGTGGAATATAGCTTCAGCAGTCCCAGTCCCAGAGTGGCAGGACGTGAAGGCTGCTTTATCCATGTCCACAGGTTGTTCTCAGGTTACACTTGGGATTGTGCACTACTGGGTGGAAGCCTGGGTCAGTGGAAAGCAGACAGGGCCTTCGCCAGCCCCGAAAGTTGAGCACAGGTGCCCCTGGGATGTAGAAAACAGTTACAGACTCAAGACTGCAGGACACGGAGAGTACTTGCCCAAGTCCCAGATGGTGATCACAGGTTTACTGGTGATGGTGCACTAGCAGGCACAGGCCTGGGGCAGACAGGGCCTTTCCTAGACATAGGGAAGCACAGGTGTCCCTGGGGCCACCAGAACCAACACTGAGGGTCCCAGAGCTGCAGGATGCAGTGTCTGTCCTTACCCAGGTCTCATAGGCCACGTGCACGCTGTGCTGCGGATTGTGGACTTGCAGCCACACGCCTGAGGCAGAGAGGGCTCTGCAGGTCCCACCAGCTGCAGGAGTTAACTGTTGTTGCACCAACAGCCACCGTCCCAGAGCTGTAGGACACAGAAGGGACTGCCCCCAGTTCCCTCAGGGCATGCAGCGCTGGGTGCTGAGGTTTTTGCCCTTGCCACCCACATCCTGTGCTAAGAGACACAGCAGGGGACTTCCTCAGGTCTGGTCCTGTGGGCCTGTGTATTTTCTGCTGCTACTGACACTAAACCCCATGAAGCAGAGGGGAAGTCCCTAGATCACAAAGAGGGAATAAGTTTGGCTCTGGGTTTTGTGTCCAGAACCTCTTCAACTGCAGGATGCACAGGAGCCTGGTCTCTGTCTATGAGGTGCACTGGTCCTAAGGATGGGAACCTTTTGGTGACAATGGGGTGCCGCTGTCCCTTAATGCAGAATGGAGTCTAGCAGCGACAGTGCTGCAGCAGTGGAGGTCAGGGACTTTGGAGGTGGGACGGGGCAATGTGGGCTACTCTTCTGGAGAAAAGCAGTCACTTAGACCCCAGCCAGCTTTCTCGTCTGGACTGTGGAATTCTGTAGATGGGGCTGCTGGCTTGCAGCAGAGGTCAGGGTCACAGGTTTTTCTGCTTACTTTTTACCAGGAAGATGGAGTCTGAGGTTTTGTTTTTAATCAACTCACTCTATGTGATTTAACTGGAGAATGTATTCCACTTACATTTAAGGTATTTATTGATAGGTAAGGTCTTCCTATTGTCATTTTGATATTTGTTTTCTAGTCTAATTGTAGTTCTTTTCATTCTTTATTTCTCCTTCTTACAATATTCTTTTATGGTTAAGGAATTTTTTCTAATCATATATTTTAATTCTTTGCTTGATGTTTCTAATAAATATAGATTTTTTCATCTGTGACTACTATGAGGCTTACAAAAACATAGTCTGATTATAACATACTATTTTGAAGTGACAGCAACTTGATGTTGACTATAAACATTGGAAAAGTAGCAAACAAGGAGGTGAATGCAAACTTAAAAACTCTACATTTGTCCCCCTTTTTCTGTTTTTATGATGTTTCTATGATACATTTTAGTGTAATCACCTTTTTTAAGATTCACTTATTATTTGAAAGGCAGTTACAGAGAGAGGGGGAAAGGCAGAGAGAGAGAGAGAGTGAACCATCTGCTGGTTCACTCCTTAAATGGCCGCAATGGCCAGGACTGGGCCAGGCTGATGCCAGGAGCCAGGATCTTCTTCTGGGTCTCCCATGTAAGTGCAGGGGCCCAAGGATTTGGGTCTTCTGTTGCTTTCCCAGGTGCATTAGCAGGGAACTGAATCAGAAATGGGGCAGCCAGGACAAAAATTGGCACCCATATGGGATGCCAGCATTGCAGGCGGCAGCCTAACCTGCTACACCACAATGCCAACCCCATAATTACCATTTTAATGGTTTTATTTTTTAGCCTTCATACTAAAGAGATGAATTGTTTATGTATCATGTTTACAATACTAGAGTATCTTGAATTTACCTGTATAGGGGCCGGCGCTGTGGCGCAGTGGGTTAAAGCCCTGACCTAAAGTGCCGGCATCCCATATGGGCGCTGGTTTGAGACCCGGCTGCTCCTCTTTCGATCCAGCTCTCTGTTATGGACTGGGAAAGCAGTAGAAGACGGCCCAAGTCCTTGCCCCCTGAACCCCTGTGGGAGACCTGGAAGAAGCTCCTGGCCCCTGGCTCTTGGCTTCAGATCGGTGCAGCTCTGGCCGTTGCGGCCATCTGGGGAGTGAACCAGCAGATGGACGACCTCTCTCTGCCTCTACTTCTCTTTGTAACTGTTTCAAATAAATAAAATAAATCTTTAAAAAAATTTTACCTGTATAGTTACTCTTACCACTAAGATTTCTATTTTCTGTTTTTTCTTCTTACTCACTAGCGTCTCTGTTTCACCCTGAAGAATTTCCTTTAGCAATGCTTGTAAGCTAGGTCTGGTGGTGAGAAATTCTCTCAGCTTTAGTTTACATGGGAATGTCCTCCTCTCTCCCTCATGTCTGAATGATAGCTTTCCTGGGTAAAGTTTCCTTGCCTGGCAATATTTTTTTTCCTTCAGTACTCTGAAAATCTTTCAGCTGCTGGTTCACTCCCCCAGACAGCTGCGACTGCCAGGGCTGGGCCAGGCGGAAGCCAGGAGCCAGGAACTCCATCCGGGTCTCTGACCTGTTCTCTTGGGTTAGGATGCAAGTGCTCGCCAAGGGTTAAATGCTGTCTGCAGTGATAATTTCTTGTTGCTATCAACCACCAAGGACCAGGCACAAGTAGTGTTTAAATCTGGTTATCTTCATCCTCTCAACAGCCTCTAAACAAGCGTTAGCACCCCCGACGTGGAGATGAGGAAGCGGATTCTAAGTGCCTGCCCAAGACTTAAACTAGAAGCGCGTTTGTGATCAGGCAGCACTGGCTTCTGCGGTTCCGCTCAGGGGCTCAAGCGCTGTGAAAGCCTGGTTCCCCACCACCTCCATCCCACAAGGGGCAGAAGGGGGCTTGAGGAAAAGCAAAAAACGGGTCCAGGAGAGGCCCCGCACGGAAGGGGCGGTGGACTTGGCTCCGCGCCTGACCGCTGCCCTGGGCACTGCGCGTGGGACCCAGTGTTACCCATGGGCCAACAGACCCCCGTCCCCCAGCCCTCAGCACCTGGCGCCTTCACCGCAGCTGCAGCGTCTTCCATTTGCTCAGTCCCAGGGGCCCTGACTCCAGGATTCGGATCCCACCGTCCTTCGCTTGCAGCAGGGCGTCTGCTCGCGGCCCCGACGGCCACCCTAGCCCTCTCCCAGAGCTCGCGAATGCCGCGGGGCCGCCCTCCGCCGCGCAGGCGCGCACCCCGCCGCCAGCTCGCGGCCCGCGTTCCCTCGGCAACGGGGTACACAGGCGCTGCCGGCGGCGCGCGATGTGCTTCGGCAAAGCTAGTGAGTCCGGCGGCCGAGGGCTGGGGACGGGGCCGGCGCAGCCTGAGCCCTCTGGGCGCATCGGTCTGGGTCTCGAAAGAGAGCCTTTGTAGGGATGCTGTCCTCCGCTCGGCGCCGGCGCGTCGCGGGAGAGCCAGGTGCCTGCCCTCACGTGGCGCTTCTCCCCTTTCTCATCCTGCAGAGGCGGTGAATAACTACTCATTCGGAACATGTCAGCAGAGGAAGCTCTTTCCTCACCATCATCCCCCAAACCGGTTGGGGAACAAGTTTCTCCCACTTAGGGGCTCGCCCCACAGAGGGCCTGGATGTTACACATCGGATGTGAGTATTTACCCTGCCTCAGGTGGGGGTCTCCGTTCTCCGGTTATCAACGGATACTCAAGTTTCCAGTAAGAAAAAGGAGGGGATTTGTGATGGGGTCCCAGCGCGAGAAAGCATCCTGGCCTGCAACCGGCTGGCCAGGCCAGTGCAAGGAGTGAAGGGCCGACAGTTGGCGCCGTGTCCTAGCCCACTAAACTAGCCTCGTCACGGAGCGCACCCTCCACCCCTCCCCGAAGCGGCCTGTGAGCAGATGCTAGTTCCCCAGCCCCCCACCCCCACCCCATTAGTCTGACCCCCAGGCCACAGTAGAGTTAGGGCAAGACTGGCGCTGTGTGTGCGGCGCACTTCTAGAAGGCTGGATTCAGAGAAATGTCACTCTACCTATTCAGCCACGTCCCCGTGCAAAATTGCCTGTGTGACTTCCGCGATTGTAAGATCTTTGAAGGAGTGAAGACAAGAAAGAGCAAGCTCTCGCGGAGACGATTCCGGTGACTCTAATATCCTCTATGTGTTCTTGTTTTTAATAAACCGCTCAAAGTGGTGTGGCTTGGCCTACAGCCTGTCCAAGATCCCAACCAGCACAAAAGGATATGCTTTTGGAGCCAGAACGGCCTTGAGGTTCCAGCCGATGGAGAAGGTAGTACCCTGGCTGTCCGTGTGATCCTTGTTGGGACCTCTATTTGTATGAGAGAATCTAGAAAAGTAGGCATTGTGGCAAAAGCTATTAAGAAGCCTCTCAGGGAAGCTTGCATCATGAGCACTAGGTAGTGTGTGTGTGACTGTACCAGGGAGGTGCTGAGAGACTCGGGGTTAAAATCCTGCGAGTTGTGTGAGTGTAGATCATACCATCATGTAAGTCACAAAAGAATTCCAGCTTGTTCAAACTTCCGTGTGATTGGATTTCACGTTTGAAGTCCTGGGTGTAGAATCCAAGTCTCTTGTGGACATTTCCCTGACACTGAAGCTCCAGGATGTGGACCCTGGCTCTGAAAACCTGAGCGGGTTGGTGCCTGCAGCAGCTTGCCTTGGTTCATTAGTGCGACCTGTGCATTATATAGCCTGAGGCAGCTCAGCCACCCCACGTGTTGGTTTTCTATTACTAGAGCTCGAGGCGGCTGAACCTTGAACAAGAAAAGGATGCTTCTGCTTTTAATTTTAACCTGAAAGCCTTTAAGGCGCTCTCTCTCTCTCTCTCTCTGTGTGTGTGTGTGTGTGTGTGTGTGTGTGTTCACCCACATACTGATTTTTTTTTCTTGGACACAGGATATGAAGCATTATCCAGGCATGTACCAGAAAGTAGATATTCAGGATGGAAACTACAAACAAACTTTTGCTCCATTTAATGTCTTGATGCCTCGATTTAGGACCTTTTCAAAGGACCCTTCTTACCCTGGGTATGTCTCCTCTCTTCTGGTATGTTCCAATAAACAAAGCAATAGGAAAAGGAGTACATAAAGAGGGAACTGTATCCAGACCATCTCAACTAAAAAGAGAAAAAAACAAAACTGCCCGTCTTTAAAGATTTAACCTCTTGTCTCTCAGATCTCTGGCACTACAGCATTGTAAAATCATAATTATTTGTTCAATAAATATTTGTGAATGTGCCAGACATTTGTGTTCAGTAAACACATCACACAGTCTCTTGATTCCTTGGGGTTTGCATTCTAGAGTCCAGATGAATGAGAAGCAAATATCCAATAAAATATCAGTTGTGGTAAGTAAGGAGAATGACCTCAAGTTTATCGAACTGTGACACTTTTGAGAGTAAGTGGAGCCTCTTACTAATTATACCAGGACGGTAGCCATTAGCTCGAGCTGTCATGGGCAACCCAG
This sequence comes from Sylvilagus floridanus, assembly GCA_949820135.1. Lineage (NCBI taxonomy): Eukaryota > Metazoa > Chordata > Mammalia > Lagomorpha > Leporidae > Sylvilagus > Sylvilagus floridanus. Next base: position 101,999,021 of record OX463225.1, read on the forward strand.
GAAGTATGTTGAGCTGATGTTGTTCTAGGAAAACAAGAAAACAGGGAAATGCTACGACAGGCAGTGATAGCTGGCTGCAGGCTACCTTAGCCAGGGTTGTTGAGACAGGTCCTCTAAGGCACTTGTCCTGCCCTGTGACGGACAGGCAGGAATAGCAAGTGCAAAGACTCGCAGTTGGGAAAGAATTGGTGTGAGGAAGAAGGAAGGCTCGTGTTGCCAGCGTGGTGAGCAAGGGGGGAAATGAAGACAGAGGGGAGGGACAGCAGGGAGGAGAGCAGAAAGTCATTCAATGAGTAGAATTGTAGGTAAAGGGTCAAGGTCTGTGCTTTACTAAAGAGAAAACCATGGGCCGGCGCCGCGGCTCAGTAGGCTAATGCTCCGCCTTGCGGCACCGGCCCACCAGGTTCTAGTCCCGGTCAGGGTGCTGGATTCTGTCCTGGTTGCCCCTCTTCCAGGCCAACTCTCTGCTATGGCCCGGGAATGCAGTGGAGGATGGCCCAAGTGCTTGGGCCCTGAGCCCCATGGGAGACCAGGAGAAGCACCTGGCTTCAGATCAGCGCAGTGCGCCGGCTGCAGCGGCCATTGGAGAGTGAACCAACGGCAAAAGGAAGACCTTTCTCTCTGTCTCTCTCTCACTGTCCACTCAGCCTGTCAAAGAGAGAGAGAGAGAGAGAGAGAGAAATCCAGGGATCGGAGAGGAAATGTGTCTTTCTCAAGCTTGCATTAAGGAGGTTTAATTGTTGAGTCCAGACCTCCATGTCCAGTCTGTTTTTGCCACCCCTACAGTAGATTCTACACCAAAAGACAGTGTTATAAACAAATATCAATTCCAAAATAATCCCATTGTCAAGAAAACTTAACTAGTTCTGCTTTGCTTTCCTAGACTGCAGATAGATTGTCACTGTGCTTGTATCACCCACTTCAAATGGTGGACGGGACTAACACACCACCATTATAGATCTCTTTCATCTGCGAACCCTTCTGGGATCTTCCAGTCCTCTCTTAGCTAAAGACACTGAGTTGCAGAGATATTTCTTAAACTATGGTCAGACTCTGGTAGCTGAATGTCAGGACTGGCTCTTGAATACTAATATCTAATGAGAAATACATTAACAGGCAAAGGAACTCCAGCTTGCCCAACACTAAAAAGCTAATCTGTCTGTTGCCCTCTCCCAAGGGGCTAGGCCTAGTTCAAGACTGACTGTGGAAATGAAGGCGTTGGCGTGTGGTGTCATGTTCCTGTTGTTGTTTCTAGCCCTGGCTCGTACAACCCAGAGAAGAAGCCACCCCTCAAAGTTGCTTGGCCTATGCAATTTGGATCTCCAGACTGGACTCAGGTGCCATGTCTACAGAAAAGAACCCTGAAGACTGAGGTAATCAGATTGGACCTCTGTAGAGCACTCTGTCTGGTAGTTTCATGTATCTCAGGGATCCTTGACCAAGAGTCTGTGAATGAACTTGATGTAGTCCTTGGTCCTCTGCCGTTAAATACACAATTTTGTTGTCTAACAATATGAGGATCTTTTGGGATAGTTAGACAATTTCATTCCATCTATAAAGCTATATATGACAGAACTAAAGTCACATTTCTTATTTGACCTTCAAATAATCTTTTGTGTAGACCCAGAAGAAATATCCCTTGATGAGAGGGAGACACTAAGGCTTGGATGGATTAAGTAATCTGGGAAGGTTGTGCAGCTGGAAGGCAGGTCTTGTGACTGCTACTGTAATACTCTTTCTGTCACACCACTTGAGTATTATGCCACCAGGGAGCTGTAGGACATTCTGGCTAACAGCATCGATTCTGGGAACAACATTGCCTGGGTTCAAATACTAGTTCTAGTATTTCTTTGCTGTGTGATTTGGGGCAAGTCCTTGAATTTTTCTAGGCCTCAGTTTTCTTTTCCATAAAATGGTAATAATAATAGAATCAATGTGAGGTTCTAAAAATTAATAATTGAGATGGTATAGAGAAGCATTTAACACTTGATAACATAATAATAAATATGCAATATTAGCCTTCATGATTCCAGAAATACTTTTTCCCCTAGTGGAACTTTGGATTAATTAATTCTACAAATATTTGTTAAATGCCTACTGTGTAGCCATCATGGGTTGGAGCCTTTGGGTACCATTCAATTTAGACATGTAATCCTTGTCATCAAGAAGCCTGCCAACTTCTCGCAGATTTACCAAGTAGCAAGTTATTCCTAGAATGATCCATACCCTAGTAAGATGGTAAGTGGCAGGTACACACACACATATTGAGAGAATCACTGAGGCTCGGTTGCTGTGGGATTGGGGTTCAGCGGGGCCACACAGCTATGGTGTGCAGTTCTGTTTTCCACAGCCAGGAAGACCAGAAGCAGAGGGTCCTATAAGAACTCTGAGTGAGACAATATTCTTTCATTGCAGCTGTCCACAGACAAAGAATTCAGAAAGCATCGAAACCGTGTGGCCTACCTAAGCCTTTATTACAACTGAGAAGCCGTGACTACTTCACATCCTCCTCCTGATCAGACTCTCCAGGAGGGGGGACGGAGCTGCTCTTCTCTCTGCTTTACTGGAGCGTGCTTGCCTGCCAGCATGGGGCCCAGGGAGGGGCAAGGGGCTCATAACCACTGTATGTGAGCATAAAGACTAGTTCACAATATTGTGTCTCCATAGGCTGCTTTGTGCTGGTGTGTACCTATGTGGGTGGGTCTGGTGAGTGCTCAGTTGGGGGGTTTCATTTTACTGAAATATTTGGGGGGGGGGGTCCATGCCCTCTGATGCAATTCCCAGGCACTCACTTTATGTATTCTACCATCAGCCCTCATCGGAGACTGTTGGCCTACACATATGAAGTGTTGCGTGGGATTTGGGCTTGCTGGATGCAGTGGAACTCTAAGGGAGGCCAGCACATTTAGGTTTCAGGAACTCTTCCAAAGTTACTTGAATTCCCTGGCTTGGAGTGGGAAGGTCCTGATTTGGTTGCCTTTTCCAGATTGACATCAAACTTAAACAAAAATTTCCTCTTTCCCATCCCATGATCTACTTAGTGTGTCAGCCACCATGGGAACTGAGTTCCTACTATGTGCCAGGCAGAGTGGTTATCAAGGGTCAGATCCATCTCCTTGACTGTCTCCCCGGGCCTGGCCAAAAGCGTGAAGGAGACTCCCCAGCACAGCTAGTAGACTGGGTCTGCCCCCCAATTTGAAAGACACAAGGAAGCTTTCAGACCAGTCTGGGAGTATGATAGAACACACAGTAGCCACATTCAAAGTACTGATGTAGACACTCTTCCAGTGATAACCAACATCAACTATAGTTTGTTCAGGATTGGCATGAAGTGTGATCTAACTTATCTTTTATTTATTTTTTAAAAGATTTATTTATTTTACTTGAAAGTCAGAGTTACACAGAGAGAGAAGGAGGTCTTCCATCCACTGGTTCACTCCCAACTTGGCAGCAATGACTGGAGCTATGCCAATCCGAAGCCAGGAACCAGGAGCTTCCTCCAGGTCTCCCACATGGGTGCAGGGTCCCAAGGACTTGGGCCATCTTCTGCTGTTTTCCCAGGCCATAGCAGAGAGCTGGATTGGAAGTGGAGCAGCCGGAACTTGAACCAGCACCCGTATGTGATGCCAGCACTGCAGGCGGCGGCTTTACCTGCTACGCCACAGCGCCGGCCACCTAACTTATCTTTAAATGGAAAGGTCTTTTAGTGTCCACTTAGGCCCTTAGAAATTACAAGAAAGGTAGCAAGGGTATATGCATCTGGATGCCAAGGAATGAGAAACTTCCATTGACCCCAGAAGAGCTCTGGCCAGCCCACTGTTCCCTCAGAGCCCCCGCATGGTGAGTGATAGCTGGAGAAAGGGGCAGGAAGAGGCCAACCCCCTGGGAGTATGGTGTCCAGGGGTCTGATTCCTGAAGGGCCAAGTCTTCTGAAATAGTGACAAAGGAAGGGCAGAACAGTCACTATTGGAAACCACATTGGAATATTAAAATAATGATAAAATACCTCAGGATAAAAACCCAATATATAAACTTCTTTTAATCTGACGACTAAATGATTTCTGTTATCTTGTTGGGAGTTCATGACTTAAGATAAGTTGGGATTGATTCATATCACCTCTTCCACACACCTCCTTTGGAGCCATACACATTCAGGTTTTCTTAGAGGTGAAAATGAACCTACAGTATTTGTTCTCATTCAGGATCCTGGACCACTTCTTGGGAGGATGTTGATAACAGTGACAGGACCTCTTTCACAGTTGTTTTTTGTTTGTTTGTTTGTTTGTTTGTTTTTAGACTCAGCTTTTCCCAAAGAAAGGGAACTCTATCATCTAAAAGAGTAACCTGGTTTTTTTTAAAGATTTATTTATTTATTTATTTGAATGTCAGAGTTACACAGGAGAGGCAGAGAGAGGTCTTCCATCCGTTGGTTCACTCCCCAACTGGCCGCAACAGCTGGAGCTGTGCCAATCTGAAGCCAGGAGCCAGGAGCTTCTTCTGGGCCTCCCAAATGCGTGCAGGGGCCCAAGGACCTGGGCCATTTTCCACTACTCTCCCAGGACACAGCGGAGAGCTGGATTGGAAGTGGAGCAGCTGGGTCTCAAACCGGCACTTATATGGGATTCCAGCACTTCAGGCCAGGGCATTAACCTGCTGTGCCACAGTACCAGCCCCATAACCTGGTTTGATTTTAAAAAGTTACATAAAAAACAAAGTTTTAATAGTGCTTCAGGGTCCCTTAAAATGCTGTTGTAGACCCAAGTACCTAAGAAGAGTAGACTTAATAACAATAAAATATGCCATACTTTTTTAATATTTGAGTTTGGTTTGAAAAGTTGATAGGTGTTTTAGGTTTTAGTGGGGGTAAAGTCTTAGCACAATGTTGTTGTAGTAACTTAGGGCTTCCAATGTGACAGATAGGTTACCATAATGTATAGAATGCATGAAATATTGGAGAATGTAGTTAAACAATATGAGAGAATATGTGACAAACTAGGATTTTACCAACACTTTTAACTTAAGGTCAATTGCAACATTTCTAGCCAAAAGACAGACCTTGGCCACACTGGAAGTGAAAATCTTGCTTCCCACACACAGGTGGAGCTTGGTGTTGTCCGCAGGATTACTATGGATGCCATCTCCTCCACTGCTGCACCACCTCCACCAAGAATGGCACAGAAGCCTTCATCCAGGGGTCACAAGTGGTTTATATACCAGGACTCGATGGCTAGTGGAGTAATCCTAAAATAACAAAAAGAGCATTTCAGAGCATTATCAACATAAACGTAACAAGCTCTAAACATTCTCCTATATCAGTTCCGTGCTCAAAGAACTTGAGCCCTAAGAAGGTTCCACAGTGTTGCAGGGAGACTGCTACGAGGTACATGCCCACAGCAGGAGGAGAGAGGAACCAGGCCCACAGGAGACCTAGTGGGGACGTCAGCCCCGGGGTCTCACTCCAGTTGCACTCAAGGAGAAATAAGCCCCACCCCGCATGGTGGGGCAGAGGAATTTCCCTGGGGGACTAGGAGTAGTTGGTCTTTCCTAGGAGAGGCTTCTCTATTGATATCTCTGTCATAGTAATACGTGTGGGTTTTGTTATCTTGTGCTTCATTTCTAATCCTTTATCTTTACTTCTGTAGACATTTTTTTGCCTCTTTTCTCTCCCTTTGGTGATTCACAAATTTGATATTTCATTCTCTCTTTAATTCTTCATATCACACAGAATGACTGACACTGAACAACCAATGCATGTCTTATCTTCAACAGTTCTGTTGTGGGGCAACCTGCAACTAGCGAACTATTCATGACTCTGTCAATTGTCTATTGCTGTATGACAAATGACCCTAACGCTTAGCCACTGAAGGCAGTAAGAAACGTTTACTGTTTCATGCACTTTCTGTAATTCAGGAGCAGATTCTCTGGGTGGTTCTGCCTTGGGTTTTCTCATGAGCTTATAGTGCAGGGGTTGGCTCGATTCCCAGCCGTCTCATTGGTGCTGGTTGCTGGCAGGAGGCCTCAGTATCTCCTCCCTGGACCTCTCCATTGGGCTGCTCATGCAGCAGCTGACTTCTCCCAGAGAAAGAGACACAAGAAAAAGCACGGCAGAGTCACATTCCATCATATCCATGGTATCCTATTCGTGACATATCCTGTTCAGTGTAGGAGGGACTGCGCAAGGGCATGAAGACCAGCGGGCACGAAGGGCTCAGTCTGTCATGGAAGCTGCCTTCCACGCTCATGCGGCAGTTGCTGAATAACAACACTGTGGGAAGGGCTCAAACATTGATAGATACCATCCCTGCCCTCCAAAAACTCAGCGAGTGGTCAGGGTCATAGAGATATTATGGGGTGCCATGGGAGCACAGGGGAGGAGCACCTGGCCCAACCCGAATTGCTTACCAATAGCTTCCCAAGTCTCTGGCCCTTCCAAATAGAGATTTTTTCAGTAAGGCTTCCAGGTTCTTATCCACTTACCCACTCATCTAGGGACATGTGCCTGACATGTGGAGAGTGCTCAGTAAATCCCGAACTTTATTATTTTCCTCTCTCCAAGCTTGATTCCTGTCTCAAGCCCACTTTGCTCTTGGAGGTCTCACTCCCACAGTTTGCAGACCTGGCTCCCCCTGGGTGCCTTACTGTCCATTGTGCACAAACTTGCAACTTAGGATAGGACTCGCCAGACTGCAGCCCGGATCTGTAGAGCCTGCACCAAGATGCTCCCCAAGCACTGGACCAATCTGCACCTTTTAGACTGAATGATATCCACTCCTCCTTTCATTCTTCTTTAACAGGTGTAAAAAATACAGTGACATATAGATGGGCAGAGAACGCAACCCAAAACCTTTCAGGGAAATTAGTAGAGTCTTAATATATGTCATACTCAATCTACTCGCAATAATCAGTGTGTCAGATTTATATGTACACACACACATACACACACACACACACCTTTCAGATTTTCAGTTTATTAGGCTTTAATATGTAAAATTCGCATACAATATATATTACATTGAGGTTTTCAGTCCAGGTACATGACTTTTCTCTTATGGATTCTAAGAGACATGAAGAAAAAAAAATTGTGTATCTTTTTTGTCTCTGATATCCAGAGCCTAGCAGAATTCCTGGGAAGTAATAAATGCACAAAAGATATCTGACTCTTCATCAGGTTTAAGCGTAAATGTATATGAGTTGGGAAGACTTCCCTGGGCTCTGGAAATACTTGCTGTTTAAATGTTTGGGAGGACTCACTGGCATGAGTAGCTTTTGGGAAAACTATTGTTAGTAAGATTTTCAATATCTTTAGAGCTTACTGGTCTGGTTTCAAATCTTAATTGCTGTTTTTTGCCTCTTTGATCAGCTTATAATTTTCTAGAACCTATTTCGTCTAGAACTTGTACTGTATTTACACAGTTCCTGTGTGCGGTCTGCTTGTAACCTGAGTCGTCTTCACGTCAGTGATCTCTAAAGGAAACGATTCACACTCAGGCAAGGCCAGGGCGAGGGCTTCGCTGGAACAGCGGGGAAATCACACACTTCAGGGACGTGGAGGCACCTCACAGCCAAAATGAAGTGGGGAATGTTCATGATGGGGGTGCTGCCTGAGAGTCACAGCACCAAACACCTGCTCTGTCACTCAGCACAGAGGTGGCCTTGGCCAGGGGCCTTAACTTCTCCAAGTTTCAGTTTCCTTTATGTATAATGTAGATGAAAACAATGCATTTTCTAAAAATTTGTTATGAAAATTAAATGTGTTAGCATATGCAATGTTGTACACAGTTATTTCCAGACAGAAAAAAAGAGTACTCTTAAGATACATTGGTGGATTTCTGGACTTAGTGAAACAAGAGAAAGAGTGATTTTTTCTTTTCTTATATATATATTTTTTTTCCAAAAAGATTTTAACAGGCATATAAAAGTTCTACATGCTTACAGGTATTGTGTGACGGTTCAGTACAGGTGTACACTCTGCAATGTCCAATCAAGGTAAGTACATTTACCTCTGCAAACACTGGACACCTCTTCAGCTAGATAGGAGAGAGAAGTTCTGGGAGTCCACTGCACAGTAGGGTGCCCATAGGTAATGCTAACCTACTGTGTGTTTCTCTAGACTCAGATTAAGATACTTGATTGTGTTTGTGCGAAGTACTAGAAAGGTCAAGACTGAGGACACGAGCATGAACTTGAGAAAGAGCAGAGGACATGGATTGTCAGCAATCTTGGAAATGAAGACAGTGGGGCTCCAACCCACAGCTCAAAGTAGCTTCAAGAAGGTCCATTTGCAGTGGAGCCAGCGTTTGGTGTAGCCACTGACACCACTCGGTATGCCCACATTCCACATCAGAGTGCTCAAGTTCAAGTCCCAGCTCTGCTTCCAATTCCAGCTTCTTGCCATTGAGCACTCTGGGAGGCAGCGGATGATAGCTCAAGTGCTTGCTTGGGTCCCTGTGAGACACTCACACTAAGTTCTGGCTCCTGGCCTCAGCCTGTGTTATATACTTCATTAATAAATCAGGAGGTGTAAGTAAAGCATTTCCCCGAGTTCTGTAAGCTGAGGAGATCATGGGAACCCAGAGTTGTAGCTACTGGGTCGGAAGTCCAGGGTACAGCCTGTACATGGCACTGGCATTTGAAGCGAGGAGCATCTTGCAGGACTGAGCCCTCAATCTGTGGGATCCGCCTCCATCTCCAGGTAGATAGTGCAGAGGTGGACAAAAGATGGACTTTCGCCAGAATTCCCAGAAAGAATTCTTTATACAAATAGAGCTTGGTCTTCAGGTACTCCCATGGGGTTCCAGCGGCCTCTTAACAAGTATGCACACGTGGACTCAAAGCATGGATTTTATAGGCAAGTGTGTCTCCAGGCACCATCAGGTCCCCTTTGGGTTACCAGTGAAAAATTGTCAAGATCTGAGCTGGAGGCTGCCCATTCCTTATGTGCTTAACCTAGTAATGGTATGACTGACTTATAGTTAATCCTAAATTCCCACTCTTAGAAGTCTATGCCAGGACCAGCGTTGTGGCACAGAAGGTTAAGGCACCACCTACAATACCAGCACCCCACATTGACATTAGTTTGAGTTCCAGTTGCTCCACTTCCAATCCAGCTCCCTGCTAATGTGCCTGGAAAAAGCAGTGGAAGATGGTCCAAATGCTTGAGCCCCTGCCATTCACGTGGGAGACATGGATTGAGTTCTGGGCTGCTGGCTTCAGCCTAGCTCAGCCTCCACTGTTGCAGACATTTGGAGAGTGAACCAGAGGGTGGAAGATCTCTTCCCCACCCTTTCTCTGTAACTCTGCCTTTCAAATAAAAAATAATTTTTTTCCTTTTAAAAAATATTTATTAATATAAAGAGAACAGATTTCATGTATTTCATAGGTACAGTTTTCAGAAGACAACCATACTTCCCTCCCATCCAATTCCCTCCCTCAGTCCTCCTTCTTCCTTCCTTTCTTTTATTTCTTTAATTTTTACAAAGACATAATTTCAATCCATTCTATAATCACAGGCTCAATTTACCACTAACCATAGTATTCAACAAGTAAAAAATAAGAAGACCACAGTTCCACAGGAGTACAAACAAGGGCTAAAAACAACGAACATATTATAAGATGTCCATTTCATTCCTATACTTTTTTTATTCTATATGAACTGCCACGTTTTAAAGAAAGCATAATATTTGTCATTTTGGGACTGGCTTGTTTCAATAATCTTAACAGTTTTCAGTTGCATCCACTTTGTTGCAAAAGATAGAATTTCATTTTTTTTTTTTTACAGCTGAGTGGTATTCCATGGTGAATATACACAATATTTTTTTTTAAACCCAGTCATCAGTTGATGGACATCTGGTTTGATTCCATATCTTAGCTATTGTGAATTGAATTGCAATAAACATAGAGTACAGAGAACACTTTAATATACTGATTTAATTTTGTTTGGGTAAATTTGCATGAGTGGGATTGCTGGGTCATTTGGTAGATCTATTTTCAAATTTCTGAGGAATCTCCATGTTGTCTTCCATAATGGTTGTCTAGTTTACATTCCCATAAACAGTGACTGTTTATGGGAATGTAAACTAAAAATAAATTTTTAAAAATACAAAATAGAGGGTCAGCACTGGCGTAGCAGGTAAAACCACTGCCTGCAGTGCCAGCATCCCATATGGGTGTCGGTTTGAGTGCTGACTACTCCACTTCAGATACAGCTCTCTGCTATGGCCTGGGAAAGCAGCAAAAGATGGCCCAAGTCCTTGGGCTCCTGAATCCATGTGGGAGACCCAGAAGAAGCCCCTGGCATTGGATCAGCTCAGCTCTGGCTGCTGTAGCCATTTGGGAAGTGAACCAGAGGATGGAAGACCTCTCTTGCTCTCACGCTAACTCGCTCTCTCTCTCTCTCTCTTTCTCTCTCTCTCTGCCTCTGCCTCTCTGTAACCCTGTCTCTCAAATACATAAATAAATTTTTAAAAAAATAAAGAAGTCTATGACAGCAACATTATAAGGTCCTCCATGACCTTCCAATGGCAAAGATGTGGAATTTCTGTCATCCTGATCAGCGGTGCCAGGAGTAATATCGCTTTTCTTGTGCAGCTCTACTTCTATCTCCTAAGAATAAATTTAATTAATAAATAAATAAATGAGATAAATTTAAAAGCACTCAGCCTGCCTCCTGCTATTCTGGGCCAAGCTCATCTCCCATTGTCTTACCTTTGCTTCCTAAACAGCTGAAAGGTGGGAGGACAGAGGTGAGAAGGCAGGGCTGGACATGTCGAAAGAGGCAGGCGGGTTGGGGCTTGGTGAAAGAGGGAATTTTCCCATTCATTTTTTTTCTCTAACTCGGTCTCTGGACTTGTCTACAAAGCACCAGAAGCGTGTCAGCTTATGTGTAAAGGCCTTTCGAATAGCAATGTGTCTGTGTGTTTGTTCTTGTTTGTGTCTAAGAAGATATATGTCAGGATGTTCACTTTATATAGGACGGTTTTTCTAAATGCTTGTGTGAAAATAAAAATGTTTTATTTTGGTGCAAAAAAATTTGAAATCTGTTTATTATTTTTTCATAATATGTATTTCCCATGAATATTTGAAGACACTTTGATGCATATATGTATATTTCATAAGAACATAGGACAAGTCACTCAGAAATCATCAATTTTAACTGCCTTGTTTTACAGAATAGAAAAATGAAGATTAAAAATGGGAGATTATTGGTTTAAAATCTTACAGTGACTATTAACAGTATTTCCTGGTCTCTCATCTGGAGCTCTTTCCACTTGGTAATGGCTTTTCTCAGGGCACATAATGTTACAGAATCTCAAAGACCATGGACTGGAATTCACCTTGTGCTCATAGCTTTAAGCGTTGTCAAACCCAGTCCTCTCATTTCATTTGTAGGCAGAGGGGAACTTCCATAAGATGGTGGGTTCAGGTAAAAATCTGCTGATTTGATCTGAGGGACCCAAGTTAACAAAACTTTGAAGACAAGCGACATCGTTGGAACGTCCTTAGGAAAAGTAAATGTCATCATTAAGTGCTCATGGTTGTAATTTTTTTGCACAAACAGTTCTTCCTTGTGGTTTTGCTTCCTCCACTTGGGCTATGACCTCTATGAGAGCTAGACTGTTTTATTTAACTGTATTCCCAATGCCAAGTACACAGCCTGATATAGTCAAGCACCCAATGGCTCACCTTGGACATAGTTATAAGTGGAAATAGATTGGGTATTACCAAGAGCTCACAAAAGAACGCCTGTTTTCTCAAAAGCTTTTGTTCTTACATTTAAAAACCATCCAGCAACATCATCTGTTAATAACGTTGATACCACTATGAACGCAATGTTAGTGCTGTAACATTATACCAGCAAGTTAGAAAAGTTTGTGTTTTTGACTGATGGTTAATCACTTATATTCCTAAAAGGAGTTTATGGCTCACGGAAGTCAAACTAAGGTCAGGTTATTTATGGCGTTACCCAAGATGACTTGTCTCTCCCTGGGGAATATTTTTCAGCTCCACTCAGAGCAGATGAGAAGATATGGGCAATTACGCAGGGAGAATCATCTTACGACTGGCAGGAACCCAGAGGTTATCTAACCAACCTGAGTCTCTGCTCTGCCTCTCCCAGGAGGAATCACCTCATAGTGAACCCAGAAGCCAGCCTCCTGGGTGTTGGGTGCAGTAGATCCTTGTCCCAAAATGGGGGATCCCACAGACATGCATGAGGAAGTGAGGCACACAGTCTGTCCCTATGAGGGGAAGCCCATGATGAGCTGCTCAGCAGGAACCCTATCATCTCACCAATATTGCATGGTGAACTCCTGTGAGAACACTCAGATTAAGGGTCAAAATTAATTTCTCTCCACCTTTCTTCCCAGGCCTGCTTCCAGGTCACAGCCTATGCTTCTGCTGTACAGTGTTGGAGTAGACAAACTCCCAGGAGTCTGGTTGAGGCTAATGATGGCTATGCCTGCAGCTGGGACATTTCTCAGGGTCCCAAGGGATTTTGAATTTCATGAGCAATGTGGGGTTTTGTTTTTTCTCTTCATTTATGTGCCACAGAATCCTAGAAACCTGGAGAGGGTGCAAT